>CM039645.1:5500-1290597 GCA_022405125.1 Anthidium xuezhongi | reverse complement strand
AAACAATTGTTTGTTTCATTGTATAAACTAACTTCATTATCCAATCCTTAAAAAATTTCACTTTAAAAAGCGAGAAATAGTGTAAAGGAACATTGCACAGAAGTTTCGAACATAAAAGTATAAAAAAAAAAGCGAAAATATATGTTAAGGTAACAGAGAAAGAGTAAAAGTGGTTTGATAATGTGGTTTGTCCGAAAATTCCTGGAATGTGGTCGTCACGGTAATTCTTGGTCATTACCGAAAATGTATTTGAAAATATTCTGCAATTTTTACTTATTCCTTCTGTTCGGATATCCAGCCATTCAGTCATTCCCTTTATTCTAAGGTACGATTACTCTCATAACATTCTACCATTGTTTTTTAACTTGTATGTTCAATATTACTTGTGTTTAACGCTTCCTGTTCTACCGAGGCGCTTGTCCCGGGCGACTAGGCTCGACGCTACACTGACGGTACTGAGCGCGCGCCGAGACGACGTCACTGAAATTCTAGGAATTACCGAAACTGTATTTGAAAATATTCTGCAATTTTTACTTATTCCTTCTGTTCGGATATCCAGCCATTCAGTCATTCCCTTTATTCTAAGGTACGATTACTCTCATAACATTCTACCATTTGTTTTTTACTTTTATGTTCAATATTACTTGTGTTTAACGCTTCCTGTTCTACCGAGGCGCTTGTCCCGGGGCGACTAGGCTCGACGCTACACTGACGGTACTGAGCGCGCGCCCGAGACGCACTCTGATTGGTCAGTGTTTTTGCTTAATAATTCAAAAACGAAGCCCCATCCGATATTTTTGCAAAGGAAATTGTTGTTCAGAATAGTCTCAGCTACCCCCCATTTCCGGCTCCTACAGGAGTTCTGGGACACCCTGTATATAAAGTAATTGTTCAATAAAAAATTACACAGGTGCAAGCGAAGAGGGTGTTATTAAGAACATACCATCTAAAATTTGAAGCAAATCGAATGAAAATTCACTGAGTAATCGATTCGATCACTTGAAATAATTTGGTTTCGAGAAAAACATGTTTAAAGTTTTGCAACAGGTTTGAAACTTCGAGCCTTCTGCGGTTTATTTATTTTTATAAATTTCACTTTAAAAAAATATTCCGTTTGTTTCAATCTGTCACAGTATTTTGCCCCCTTAAATCGTCAATCTTCTCTCGGCAAACATTCATGTAACAATTCAGCTGAAAGTCTGATCACATAAAAGAATTTCGTCCGTTCGGTGCATTAAATCGTCCCATAAATTTCCAATAATTGTATCCGATCGAATTAGCCTCTCACAATAAATTTTTTAAATCGTCCCAGTACCTTTCGTACCTTCTTACAGCTGCTCTAACAAGAATCTATTGCCGCAATAGATTTCGTCCCAACGATACAACAGATTCCTCCTCGTTTCCCGTTGAAATCGTAACGACTTTCGCCGGTTTCCTCCTCGTTGATCGCAAAACAAGTTATCGTTATCGAGCTTCGACAATTTTTTCATGGAGCCCCGAGCTCGCCAAGGCTGCCGAGATCGTTTTAGCGTTCACTTTTGTTTCGCGGGCTGCAGGTAAATCGTCGGACGAGCCTTCGTGCAGGTCGTTCGGCACGTGTTATCGATTTTCTGCTTCGACTAACCCTGATTCTATTAAAAATGAGATATTTATACGGGATTGTCTTCGACACGCTCGAGGTCTGCCCAGCCGTGTTCGTAAATACGCGACGGTGGAAGTGTTTTGCGGCATGATTGGAATCGATGCGATCGAAGGCTAACCGCTGTTATAGCTTCGTTGTCATCGTTTTACGTTTATTTCAAATAGAAATGGTAAATACGAATCAGTGCACGGTGTGTACCATCTGGTGTATCAGTCGATGCGTCATTTTTCCAATTTAATATTGCACAGTTTAATATTGCATAATGTTAATACTGAAAATCCAATGAGGGAACTTTCGATTCGAGATTATTGCGAGGAGAAATGTATTTTGAATTTTATTATAATAAAAAAATAATAGAAAGATTAACGCGACGCGGGCCCAGAAAATAATGAGCTCTGGCATTACGAGGAAAATAAATAGGTAAATGCAGCTATAAATTTATTACAGTTTTGCATTTGTAATAAACTTGTTGAGTATAGTTCTTTACAGTAGTGGCTGAGAGCAGACATGCACCCGCAAAGGGTTCAGTACATTGTCAGCAACAAAGTGCATGAAATGAGAATAAATCAATCATATTCTTTAAATAGAGCCAACCACTATCAGGTAGCCACTAATTGTACTGTTTATCCTACTCGTAATGCTGCAAAACGATCTTCACTTCCTAGCAATTTACGAAACGCGAAAAATGCACACAAACAACGCTTTTGTACTTTTTCCACCCATTTTAATTATCGTGGCGATTCTAGACGAAGCTCAAATGCTCTCTGTCGAAACTTGCTCTTTCGTTTGTTCTTTGTTGCTTCTTTACGCTTGAAAGTTGAGAAGTTTTAATGAACATTACTGTGTGACTTTATTTTCTTTCTTCCCTCCTTCCTTCCTTCCTTCCTTCCTTCCTTTCTTCGCGTGACGTTTATTTTTATTTCTGCTTCGTTTTCAATTACCCGGCTAATTCTGGAAAGTAAATATCCTTCGTCGCGTAAAAGTAGCTTCCGCAACATCTGTTTCTTTTTTCAGACACGCGAACGTACGTTTAAATGTTCATGGACAGATTAGCGATCGATACACCTTCATTTTGTTAGATTTAACTTTCGATTCCAGTTGAAGAAAGGAAACGGGACGAATAAAGTTTTATAAAAATCGGTGAGAAATAGGGAAACGAATTCTGGGACCTCCGTGTATTGTCAGTTCAGTCCGCTGGTATCCCTTAACTTCCACAATTGCTCGTAATATTGAGTTTGAGGGTGCTGGTACCGCACTTGGCTATCCTGCTGTGATGTTTGCCTAAAGGTCCTTCGTCACATGGCATTATTTATGTATATCAACAGTATAGAGGGTGTCCCACCCGCCAACATACTCAGGAGGTAATTCCGAGCGAAAAATGTTGTATACACCATAGATTGATTCGTCTTCGTTTCCGAGATTATGAAAGCAAAGTAGTATAAATCATATATTTGCAACTATATTTTACAGTTATTTATAGTACATAAAGAAATTTAACGGTATTGCTCAAAATGGTCACCTCTTGATTGTATACACGCAGCTAAGCATGCTTCCATGAACTGCATCCACTGCATCCGCTGCATTCCTGAAGAGTTTGAAAGATTGCTGTTAATAGCAAAAGCTGCATTTTCGATTTTTGCTATCAATTCGTTGCGTGTATCAGGTTTTTAATGTAAATACACCTTCGACTTTATGTATATAACAGTTTTTGCTCAGAATGACCTCCCGAGCATGTTGACTGGGTATGTTTGGGACACCCTGTGTATCACCAAAGTCTAGAAAATTAAAAGTACCATCAAAAGCAGGGCCGACTCTGATAAATCAACAAAGATATAAGAAGAGGAAATATGCGAACAGAGGCAAATAAGAACACAGTTTGTTCAAAACAAATTATGTTTATTTTACAAAAGTGAAAAATTACTGAAGAAAGAAGAAGAATAGCATCAGAGTTTGACAAGAGCGAATACGTTGCTGCAACGTTAATTGAATCGTTACTTCATAAATTGCGTTGTTTGGTGTGTAATATCTTCTACCTCTCTTAGGATTGCTGTGATCTCCGGGGATCAAAATCATGGGGTCTATTTCGACTCGCAATCCCATTTCTGACACAAATGTTGCGCTGGGGAATAGCGGTGTCAAGGGACAAAATTGATAAATTATATGCACGTTCAAATTGGATTAGCTAAAAGAGTAGATATCCAGGAAGTGAGAAATTTGGACAATGGAGAACAGTTGATGGGTAAGTAAATAGCTTGGTAAGCTATTCACTTCCGTGTCCTCAGCGCTGGCGCAAATACTTCACTACGGTGCTGGTGCAGTACTTTACCATTTGGTAAATTACTAGATTAGTAGCTGTTTTGCAAGTTTGTGGGACAAATAATTGACTTATTTACCATGCCGGTGTAGACTTTACTTTATCACAGTGTTAGCTAATTTTAACCTGCCAACGATTAACAGGCTTCTTATCCACGCGTGACAATGACTTATGAACTAAAACATGAAATTCGTTAAAAAATCCTATATGTCAAGTGTTAAATATAAATTAATTATTATAGAAACTTTGCGTGGAATTTTTTTAAATACATTTGACACTCAAAAGTGTCACTTGCATCCTATTGATATTTAATTGTATACACATTTTTTAAAATAAAATTATTTTATTTATGTTCGTATGCTAAGTCAGATAATTTAATAAAAATTATATGAGCATTACTTTTTTAATAGTTATGTTCGTAATAAATGGATTGAATATATTTTAATTTTTGCTAAAGTTTATGAGAAGTTTTTTTTCAATATAAATTTTAAATGTCCAGCTCTCGATATTTCTTAATTCATTTCCAAGTTTTCTTTCAAAAGTTTGCACAATGAAATATTAAACACCTCTTGATACAAATTTACAGTTTTGTCATAAAATTAAGTATAAAAAATGAGCACGTTTAAAATTATCACCTGGACTTTTTCGTTCATTGCTATGCTGGAAGATACTTAATATAAAAGTTCTCGTAGCTAAAAAAAAAGATCAATGAACCTTGCATATTAAAACGTGTATCCTTTGAAAAACTTCTGAATAAAATACTTTTCAAAAGTTTTTAATTAAGCGAAACTGTAGCGTTATTCTTTTTTTTTTTTAAATAATTCAGAATTATGCTATTGAACTTGTAATTCTGTTTTAAATAAAACAATTAATTACATTTGTTTATTATTATTAATTTAATTGTAGTGAAACGTTTTTCTGAACAAATATTTATTATGTCAATCTCCAATTACGTGTCGTTCTTTCGATTAAACTTCAAAAAACTCCTTTTGCACTTGTTGTTTGACACAAAAGATTTCGTTGGCTTTGTGTAACAAGTTCGAAAGCATTCCCTCAACAAGGAAAATTAGAAACAACCCTTCCACTGAATCAAGATCGCTGGTACAGTTGTTTATGAAAGTATTCGAACGCTGGCAATTAAAACTTTTAAACGAGGAAAACATGCGTAGAGGGCAAAGTTTTGAACGTGGTGTTATAATTGTAAGGCACAGGTATTCGAATTATGCACAGGGGGAATCTTGTAACGTGATAACTTTAAACAGTTTGCAATTATTTATTGTGCGAAACGTGTTTTAAACAGATGTAGCGTAGTTTAATCATTTGTTTTCCTTTTAAGATTATGGTTTATTTTTTAAAAATCAAAAGTGTTCTATGTCGGGTGATAGATTATATGATTATTGATAATTTTCATTGATGATAATTTTCATTATTATGAGTTTTAAAAAATGTTGGAACAGTAATTTTACGTTGGTATATTATTTATCTATAAAATAGTCTTTTGGCCACTAAAATATAAATTCAAAAGTTTGCGATATTTTTCGAATTTTTTAACACTAGAACTACCAAACGAGTCAAAACCACTTGTTCTAGATTCTTTATTTTATATGAAAAAAATTTATCAGGACACTTTCGTCAAAATGTAAGCTGATTTATATTATCATAAAGCAACATTCTATATTCTAAGTCCCGTTTCATCTTTTATTTATTTCGTTTTCTACTTTACTTTCAATTTAAAAAAAGGTATCGATCGAACGTCAGTAGTTCTAGCGTTAAAGTAGTGTAACCCTTCAATAACTTAAAGGGATAAACACTTTGATTTCCACGTTAAAAAAATCGAAAATTTCATTAAACGCAATTTCCACAATTTCAAATACTCAATAAGGACATTTTCTGATGAATGAAATGATGGATTTTAATGGAAATTGACACACGAGCGAAAGGATTGAATCGATAGAATTGTAAGTTCGATTGAAAGCAAGCGTAGAGGGGTAAGAACAGAAGATCCAAAAGCATCCTCTTAACGGAGAAAAATGAAAACACAAAGAACACCTTATCTAGTCGACAGCACGAATCATCCCCCAGAGCGGTTCATGGGGGTAGAAACGGGTCCCGTGGCAACGGGAGGGCCGAATGCCAGAGCTTTAATGTGTATCACCAACTGCCCCCTCTTTCTTTATTCTCCCTCAGTCTCGACCCTCCTCATCTACCCCGTGTCCCCCTTCGTCTCTTGCCCTCAGTCGCTTTTCTCGTCCCGTCCACAGGGACGATTGACGTATCGATTCCAGCAGAGTGGTGCAGTCTGGCCTTCGCCGTCGTGTCTGCGTGGTCCAAAATTGCTGGCGTCGCCTCTGCCGTCGTTCTTGCCTCTTCTTTCTTCCTGTTCGAACCACCAGCTTCCTGTTTCCGTCCCAAGATCGTGCGGACGATCGATGCGCTCGAGCGTTCCCAGCTCGCGTGCAATCCACGTGACGAATATCTTCGGGATGAACCCTTTCGATCACTCGGACGAACTTTCAGCAAACACGTCCGCCGATTAATTAATTTCTTTTTCCTGTTCTTCCCTTCCCTTTTTTTCGCCGGAAAGATCGATTCGACGCCGCGTTTGTCGCGTGTTTGGCTCAGTTTGAAGGGTCGTTCGCCGGTGACTTACCGGTTTGGAAGCGTGCAAGGTGCTCGACCGAAGTGATGGAAATGGTTTGTTGTGGATTCCTGTGTACACGGTGTGAACAAACTTCCACGGTGATTGGCTGAAACGATTCACGGGGTCGAATTTTATAGGTACGTTTCGGACGCAGTGGGCGGAATAAAAACACGTGATTTGTGGAGAGTGCTAGTGAACTCTGGGGCGGTTTGGTGGTGTTCGGAAGAAGGACGATTTAAGTGATTCGTGAGATGGGGTCGGTTTTGATCGCGATACTTGTGCGGTAAATAGGCGGCTCGTTGAGAGACGTTTGAATACGTGTGATGATTTAAATATATAATACTTGAAGAATTAATAACTGAAAGTAATCTGTGCAATTTAAAACAGAATTGAAATGATCGTGCCTTCTTCAACTGTTTTATCCTTTGATACAATAGTGAACAAAATCAACAAAATAAAAATAAGCGTTCAAACTTGAACATTCAACAAGGAAGATATGTTAAATTTGCGACGAAACAGTACCAACCTGCCACAAAACGTAAAGAATAAAAGCCTGAATAAAATTCTAAGGGCAGAAAAATTGCATTTCTTCAATCAGATCTCGTCAAACTTCGATAAACGCAATATTCAAGACGGCAGACTGTAAAAGCTAACCAGAAATTTAAGATCCTCGTCACGTTTCGAGACTTCAGAGAAGAGAAGTACCTTTGCAAAAGTAATCGATAAAAGAAATAAATAGAATCAGGCTGAAAACTCCAATTAAAGTCTCCTTAATCAATCAATCAGGGATTCGAGGAGAAAGTCACTCAGAGGCCTCTCCTGGCACAGACCGGTTTATCCCATTTCGTTACCTCGTTTCGGGCATCGAAATTGATGCGATCTTTGCCGTACCGTTCGGTAATATATAAATTACGCAAAGAAAAATCATATCTTAGGAATTAACATTGTTAAGCTTGACGCATCGCCCGAGACGATCTCGATCTCTTAAAGCTCTGTCACTGTGAAATCTTCAAACGTCCACAGAATTTATAGGCAAAGTGTCGGACTTTGTGTACGATGAATTCAACTCGTCTCCATCCCCGATGGAATTTGCATGCACCAAACTATCATGTTCGATGCAGACCGACGAAACGTTGTCCCCAGAGTATTACTGGAATTACTCGCATCGAAGGCTCAACCTCCTGACATTAATGCGAAGACAGGGCGATCAGACTGGCCACTGGATCAGGAACAGCGTCCTGGTGTCCCGTGCAAATAATACGTTGATTCTGTAATTAGTTTGCTGGACGATGATCCAGGACTTTGATTGGTGGTAATCCGTAGCAGAAACCACGGAGTCGTTAGAAATCAGTGGCGATCGAGCGACAGCTCTGTCGCGTTCGCAGGTTAGTGGATCTTGTGTTTTAAAGCCGATATAACATTAGTTCCATCGTATTCGGGTTTAACGACTGCTCCGACACTTCGTAAAAGTGTACGCTTTTTAATGTTGTTTGGTAACATAAATTATGAACCAATTCAATTTTCATTCAAACCTAAACACACTGCAAGGATTCACCAACCCAATATTTGTATAGCTCTATTTTAATTAATATATTCTTAAATAATAATTAAAAAGAATTTGAATAATTTGTTTCCCTCGATAAAATGAAATCCTATTTTATATTTTCAACAGTTATATTTCAATTCAAAGAGTTTTGAACTATCTGAACTAAAAACAGAACAAATATAGAAGAGGAAAGGAGTTATTTAACATTAATAAAAATGCATAACAGAAAATTAATACACTGCTAACTTTTGTTACAACTTAATGTATTTCATGGTTTAAACATTAGTATCTTTAAATACATCTTCTTTCGTTTGGTACTTAAAAGTCTTGAGCTTGAACATTTTATTATTTAAATTACCGTAAATTACCGAGTAATACAGTAAACATTATTCCTTAAACATTCGCTGTAATTTAGAAACATCAATAGGTACCTATAAATACATTTTATCATTCGTTTTTGCAAACATACAGCATTTATAGAAATAAGAGAGAACGCGATATCTGAAAATTTATTCCAACAAATTCTCTTTTTATCCGAATGTTTCAAGTTTTATAGCCAGTACACCGAATAAAGTTGTACAAAAACTGCAATCAGAATCGTTTGAAGGTATTGAATCTCCGATTTCATCGTTCCACTTTAATCGTTCCGTGCAAAAGCATAAATTTTGTATTTTGCTTTCAATATGCAATGAGTGTATGTAATCATGAATTTTATTTTCAAATAGTTGCGATCTGCTCTTTTGTTTGCTTTTAAAATAACGCCGATATTTTATCAGTTTCGTTGATATTCGCAGTCACGATGGTTAAAATCTATAATTAATTAGTTCATTGCTGAAAGTCTGATATAAAGCGTAAAAGTATATGTTATATATATTTAAAAAACGACCACCGAAAAGAAATTGTTTAAATAATTAAATATAAAAATATTTGTTGTTAACATATTAAATTCCATGTAAATATTTATTAAAAAGATCAGTTTATTTGTTTGTATATATCAGTTCAGTTAATTTAATATAAAAAGGTACAGATGTGTTAATTAGTGCAGGTGGTCGTAGCTAAAAGGGTAATTATTAATTATTCGCATTTGCAATTTATTTATATATATATATAATGTAATTATATAATGTAAAACTTTTCTTTGTATTTGTATATTGTACTACGTATCTATTGACCCCTTAGGGAATCTTTATATCAGAAGAATAAATAAGTAATTAAATAAATTTCATCTTGGAGTTGTCGATGACCCACGAAATTTTAATCATTAATCTACTAAAGAACAAAAAATTATTTAGCGTGGATTTCAGAATAGTTTAATAATTTTCATTCCTTTCATTCAACAGAAGTCACATCGAGTAGATCATCTCATTTCTTGAGATGTCCAGAAAGAATTTTTAGTAAATATTAAGCCCTTGTTAAGCAAATGTTATAAACCCGACTTTTGTTTTTATTACAATTTAATACTATTAATACTATTGTTAAATGTAAGTTATATATAACATTAGACTTGTCTTTGTTTGTTTTAATATTGCAGTAATAAACATTTAGATATGTCTGACACACCTGTGAAAGAAATGATATGGCAAAGGGTTACATATTGTTTATCAAAAGTGTTAAGGTTTTATTTCACCATGGTGTTATTAATGCTGAAGGAATGGAATAAATGTAGTAAATCAATTGTAATATTAAATCTTGAAGTCATTTTTATAAAAAACTTCTTATATTGTCAACGTATATTGAGGTGTCTAATATATTTCTATAAGCAATATAGGGATGAAAATATCTTCCCCACGACAACGGATTTGGTGCACGCTTACTGTGACAATAAATTACGAATTTCATTACTGTAATACAAAATTTCTTGTTGTTTTCACGCTACACCGAAAATCATGGTCCTTATTATCACAAAATCATGACATGTTTGTGTGCAGATATTTTCGTAGCGTTTCGCGATCTTAATTACCAAAATAAACGTAATATCGAATAAAGCAATTCAAGTGGATGCTGTTAATAAATTCATCTTCCATCGAATTTATCTTACTTTTGTTTCTTTAGGGACTACAAAATGTTATAATGTTTTTTGGTATCACTTGAGAATATATTTTAAAGTTCGGTAACACCTTTATATAAAAATAAAATTTAATTCTCTGCTCAGTTACTACGTCACAGTATTATTATATTTTAAATATTTATTATACATTTTACAAGACTTTATAAATTTCATTTTAGATGTAAAATATATAAGTAGTTGCTTCGTCACAAATTTATAACTATTTATGTTTAATGAAATAAAGTATCTTTTAAAACTGGACAGTGAATCTATTCAACCGAAATGCGATGTCCAGTTTCACTGGACAGTGGACCGCAAAGTGTAAAAACTTTTTTTTTCACTGATCCAGATTGTCTACAAAGGGTTGTTTTTATCCAAACAAATGAAAAACACATACATTGTCTATAGACGAGTTTTATATTTTTCACATTGCGAATTTTCTATAATGTGACGTTCTTTTTCCATAAATGAACAATGCGAAGTATCTTAATTTCTCTGTCGAGAAGCGGGAATAAATATTCAGGTCATTGGCTATTGGCGAGTCAATACAAATGAAACATCGACGCAAAGTTGTCAGACGGTTAGCAAATGTGTGCTCGTGTCCCTTTTAAACAAATTTTTCCTTTTCTTATTTACATTGGTACACCCCGCGGCGTAAAATCCATCATGTTCGATCGCTCCTCAAGCGTTTTCCATTTTATCGATTCAACAGGTAGGTCACAGCTAGCAGTCGCGGCTGCATTACGAACGTTTCAATAAAACGAGTTTATTAAAATGAACACCGGTTTTATTCCTGAGGGTTCAGGCTTATCGAACGGTTTGTAGGTAAATCTGGCGGTCTTCAGGCTTTCGTGACTCAGGATTCGAGAGTTATTATTGTTAGAGGCTTTAGAACGTAAGCCATATTTTGGAAAAGGATTGCCATTATTGTATTAAATCCTACAAAATGTTCACAACGTTTCTTACATTAACCCTGTCCGATTGCAGGATTCCGTTTGGAATTATTCATTTATTTGACATTTATCTATAGGGCATCAATATAAAATAATATTTTATACTTCGACTGCCACGTTGCAGCTTTTATTCATTCGATAATAATTTTATTTTTCACAAACTTTATATTTTTCTATTTCTATCATTCATCATTTTTAATATTTAACCGGAATATTTTCAACCAAATAAACGGAAGAATTTCTAATAATATAGGAGATTGTTTTTAATGGAAATTCAAGTGTCACCCATATGTATGTGGGTGATTGTAATTGTTTGATTCTTGCAAAGTATATTCTTAATATCCATAAAATGGAGACATGAAATATTGCACCAGATATATCTTTTCTGTATCTTTCTGTCATTTCTTTTTCATTTGTTCAAAGACATAATATACAGAGTATCCCAAACGAAAGGTTGCACACCAAAAAATTATAGATTCTTCGTGACAGATCATGTAAAAAATTCTTGTATCACTTTGTGATATAAAGGCTTAAGGATTAAATGTACATTAATACTTTAGTTATTAAAATAAAAAATGTGGTTTATCAAGTGTTCAGTTTAGCCTTCTAATTCTTTTTATTTGCTTCAATTCGTTAAGTAAATTTTAATTGATTTAGCGTTTATTTGAATGAAAAACCAAATATGTTCTACTGTGAATATTAAAATACTTTATGTAGTCATTTTGATAAAATATTAAGCTTCAAGTACCATTTCACAGTATTTTCATATCAGACAATCCACCATCCGAGGACAGAAAGTTGCAAATATTTATAAATTCATTTAATTTCATTTCTTTTATAAATTTGCTACATTCTCATGCAAATAAAATTTGAATTTCACATTTTGAGATTATCTAGAAAATGACAGATATTTCCGGAACGGCATCAATAGCGTGCAAATGGTTAATAATCATGTTTATACTATTACCTTATAAGGATTCGATCTAATTATAGGATACAATTGAATGTAATTGTATCCTATTCACTTTCCTTGTCACACGGTGCTATATGACCTGATTAGCAGATACAATCATTTCGACCAATAAAGTAAATGCATTCGTCCTATCTTTATGATTATATTTCAATAGGTGGATTATCCATCACACCCACACTTTTTAAACAGCCAATTTTAACATGATTTCATAAATTCGTTGATAGATCACAGATTGTACGATGATTTTATACCAGTGTTTCTCAACGTGGGGCCCACTGGGGGGCAATTCGATTGTTAAAATTATTTTGTACTTGATTTTCAGTTCCCCATTATATGCTTTGAAAATTTACTCACTGTGTTTGTTCAATAATTTTCTAGTGATTTCTTCCTGAAACCGATCATTCAGTGGGGCATGGCATAAAAAAGGTTAGGAAACACGGTTTTATACCATTACACTAATACTGTTGGCTTGCGTCAATTTACAAAATGCGCGGCAATTTAACGCGTGTATTTCAGTCCATTGATTACTTTGAGTCCATCGATAACTCTTCTGATCGATTGCTTGTTTTTTCTCAGTCGAATACTTCGGAGTTTCTGATCGATTAGTTCAGATCTTTTCCCGTTGAATAGTTCGCATTTATGTTGGTCACGAAGTTACCGGACTTCTCCGCAACCCAAGTTTTAAGTGAATGGTGACCTAATGAACAAGTTTATAGTCGCAATAGTTTTCAGAGAACGTTTTCAGAAAGACGATGTATCTGTTCACTTTGCTGTACAGACTGGCGTATTTTTCAAACGTTTCCTAACCCTCGCGAAATTTAAGTCCTATTTATATTAAATAAAAATAAATAGATCATACGTGTTTGTAACTTTTTTCTCTTTTCTCGCTAATTAAGGCTTTTAAACTTTAAAAGTTTTATTAGGAAAGCAGTCTAGACTTCCAAAAATCCAAAAGTGCTTCGAGTGCAAAGGGTTAATGTTAAGCCTGTAACAGTGTTAATATAATATTAAACTTATAAGATCTGAGTTGCAAATTGTGTAAAATGAGAGAAAGATTTTGTAAAATTAACCGATAATTCTAGAATTATACTTTTCTGCCTTTCGATTTCATTTTGTTTCTTTCGAATAAAATACCACCTCAGGAGCATTAGAGCAAACAGCAGTGAAAAAACAGACCATTGCATATAGGGTTTAATTCATTGATGAGACTCGCGCCAAAATTCCGTTTATGAAGCACGTCGTATTAAGTGAATATTTCGCATTAATAGAAACAGATTCGCCATAACGTTTCGTTATTACGACATCCGAGTGATCACACGATTTCCTGGAGAACTTATTCGACTGGGGGGATGAGAGCATTTACGAAATAAACGACGTTTTAAGGGTAGCTGGTGGTCAGGGATATGCAAGCATCCTTGGAAAACGGCCAAGCATGGAATATAACTCATCGCCGTTCAATGTAAGCCCCTCTATTAAAAATTCCAGGGTTTTTCATGTAGGTCTTCCATATTGTAATTAAATAATCATCTATTCCATTTACAATTTCTTTTGATAATATGGTACGATATGTTACTTAGAACTGAAAGTGAATAAAAATGTATAACATATTATAAAGTTCAGTAAAGTCTATTCGTTTTTAAACAGAAGGCTGAAAGAGCTTTCACTGTTTTTTGTGTTCGTAACAAAATAATTTTTATTTATTTGTAATATGAATAGAAATATATTTATCTTAACATATTATTGACCAGCAATTTTATACAGAGGCTATCTCATGTCACCGGCTATAATTTCGCAATTGAATGTTGGTACACAACAGGTTTTGCAAATATATTTCGTTTTGCTGCGCTTTTCTTTTAAAGAGAACACTCTACACGTTCTACTGTAATTTGATTCTTTTTACGCTAGTAACTATTTTTTCTAAAACGTGGTCTTTTAGTTGTCCCGAAAGTCTGAAAGGTGAATCCTTGTGAGGAGCCCTTTTAGAAGTACGAGAAGTGTCAGGTACTGTGCTGCATTCACTGAAATCCACAGTTATCCATTCCTTAAGTACTTCTAGTAGACATTTTTGGTATCTTACAAGCGCCATATTATTGGCCTTCCAAAACGGAAAAATTTGCATTTTGAATATTTTACCTACGACTAATAATTTCCGAGATATTCGTGAAAACATTATTTTCAAACCCAACTTTACGGGTTATTTTCACCACTTCAAAGCGGATATTCGCACGTAAAAAAAATACGTATCAAATATTTTTTCAAGTTCTACAACATATAAAAATTTCATCAAAATCCCAAAGTCCCTTTTTACTTTATTTTGTGACTTGTAGTTCCAGTAAATTTTTAGTGCATTGAACAAACTATCATAAATTGAAATTGACAATGAACTCGTGACCGGCCAACAATGTATTAAAAATAATAGTACTTTTATATTTTGTATAATTTAAACGAGCAGATAAAGTAATATTCATTTCGAAACGTGAAATTAAACTTTGGTTTCTAATCTGGCAATAAATTCCCAATACAATTCCATAATTTAAAATATCAATTTCTTATCCGGGGCCTCCGTTCCTCTTCTAAATGGTATCGAGACCTCTTCTCGAGGCGTTCAATTTCAAATTGCAACGGTATAATGCTCGTCGAGCTTTAAAAGGTACTTAGTTCTTACAAATTACGAAGCGGCGCGACACGGCGACTAAATTGACGGAGAAATTGCGCAGGAACGGAAGCGCATGATTTGAAGTTTAATCTTGCCGGTGGGTTGGCGTTAAAAGTCCTCTAATCTCGGTTAATTAGGAGTGCCAGGAATAATTACGTGATTCTGGTTGACGGAGAAGCGGTTGACCATTGTTCATCGGGTCACATTCGTTATCGACGTTTTAGAAAATCTCGATTGTATTCCAGCTTTTTTACGCGCCGTTTTTGCGAAAAAGTTATTTTCAAAGACTTATCCTTTTACTGCTGTAGCGATGTATCAACAATAAGTGATCAAAATAATCTTAATTCGTTAATTCCTCGCGTTTAGTTTAACGTAAGAGGGAATTGTTCTCAAAAACAATTAATAATTTGCGAAATGGTTGTACAAATTTTATTAAACTCTAAAGGTGACACTGATTTTATCATTGATTCGGTTGGTATGTATTCTGCTTATTCATTCATTTCGTTATGTTCAAAATCTACCCAAGACGATAAGAAAGAACGTAAAAATGTCTGCGTTTTTACCTTATACGTTTTAACATGAAAAGCAATCGCAAGTACAACAAGACGTGTTCACGGTGCTTTGTAGATAAGGTTCTTTCTGAAACAGCAGCATCATTTTTGATGCAAATAGTAGAAGAAAAACAACGAAATACTAGTCAAATGTAAATGAACATTTTGCAAAAACTTCTGTATCAATCAATTTATTTCCATAATTATAATAGATGTCAGAAATAACAATTGTGTAGGATTAAAGCGTGTGCCTTTCTAAAATAAGGAAAACTGTAGCTATTTCCTTGCGTTTAGTTCAACTTGAGGGGGATTTGTTCCCAAAAACGGCTGCACAATTTGAATTTAACCTGTCAAGGTGGTGGTTGAGAATATTCCGCCTCTATTTTTCAAAATGTATACTTTCTGTTTTCGAACTGTGTTAAAGAGGGGTGATTGTTTCCAGGGCGGGAGGTCTTTTTCCTCAGAAATTCCCTGAGATCGAACCAGGTCATCGATAGCGAAATTATGACCGGTCCGGAGGTAATCATGGGATTATAAAACCGAACCCTTGGAAACTGTGATTTAATTAAATTTTGTAGAAATATTGTTCTGAACTCGGAGTAACGTGTTTTGAGAGTTGTAACATAACTATTTCTGAGTGAAAACAGTTACTAACACATGTTATTAATAACGCAATTTTTTAAATTGAATCTAATTAAAGGCTCCAGGATCCAATAAGTAGCAGTAAAGGATTTATTTTCGATTTAATCAAAAACTTTAATATAGATAAGTTTTATTATAGATTGTTGAATTCATCTAAAGAGGCTAAAACATTCAAAATCACAGTATCTATAACGATTAACATGTTGACTACTGTGCAAAATTGAAAGTTTACAATAGATGTAAAAATTACACTCTAATGCTTAATTATGGAAAATTACTAGTTTAGGAAAATACACTATGTTTCGATTTTTTCCTACATTATTTGCAAATTTAGCTAATGAAAGTAACTTTGATGAACACCGAGCATTACTGGTGATCCAGCAACGCTCAACATGTTAACCCTTTCGTAAGCAACGCAACATTAAACATTTCACCTCTAACCTTTTATCCTTGCATCTAAAAATACGATAAAATGTAATAAACAGTTCTTTAATAAAGCTATTTTGAACTTTCACGCTTTGGACACTTTAACTCTTTCAGAACGGAGCACTTTTAACACTAAAACTACCAAACGGATCAAAATCACTTGTTTCAGATATTTTATTTTATACACGTATATGCATCAATCGATTCATCTTTTCATTATCAAAATTTATGTAATTAAACATTAAAGTCAATTATACAGAAAAAGGTTTAAATGTGCTATTACCACATTTTTCTTTTTTACATATATTGATTTTGAAGAATTTGACATAAGTACATATTAAATTTGAAAATTAGGTATTTCCTACGAAATTTTGAGATATATCAGTAATTGTTAATTGTTTATACATGGAATGTTTCAAAAAATTGATTTCTATAGAAAAAGATTGCAAAATAGAACTGCTTGTATCCTCCAATACAAACTCTTTTTCAATTTTTTCAACGTGTTGAATTAAGCATATCTTTAAATACTGTGTGTAAGAGAGGGAACTGTTGAGTGTCGTCGAATTGAAAACGTTCCATCTTGGTCTTGGTTTGTGGCGAAGGGCGCGTTGAAGAGCACCAGAGGACCTATTGCCCTATTAAATGAAGGGTCATACTGCATGTACTGCGGTTCTGCAGGTGGCACATCAAAGATGAGCACCAAACTTAAACCACGAGCAAGAGAAAAATGATTCTTTTTGAAGCAATAATTAATGAAAAGTCACTTACTAAATCCATTCTTTAATTATAATTATTTAAATAATTTTTAAGTACACAAGCATCAAAGGAATAACTAAATTTCGGGAAATAATTTTTGGGAAATGAGGGATTTATGGGAAATTAATGATTTGTAACAAATTCATGGAGCTCTGGTAGTTTTATCAGGAAAATTACATTTTCTGTTATTAAAAAGTGTAAGTTTCTACGAAACTTGAACATAAAGTTTTGATAGCACGTATTAATTCCTGTGAGATTTTCATTATATCACCTATTAAATAACAAATAGTTTGAACGACTTCTGTAAAACTATTCACGGTTGATTTTATCACGAGTAAACTTTTGTATAATTCACTTCTTGCTGTACGTACAAATTGATGAACCATCGCGAACAGGTTTATCTTCATCAGAAGATCAAATTAACCTTTCACCAAAAATATTTTTATTGCTGAATTGTGTTCCATCTTCGGACCCTCGACCCTCGCGAAACACGTCGATGAGTTATTGCCTTTCAACCCCTGAAATGAATTTTACGAATTAACGTCTTTCGTATCTGGTTCCGATGTAGGGCTATTTGTCCGTGGAGAATCTGATTGATACGTCGAAACGACTGCTTTCCATCCTTGGGAGCCCTCGTGGTTGCTTCGAGATTTCCTGCAGGAACATCTGAAGGATGCCGCTCGTTAGAGAGTCTCGTTTCTCCTCGCTTGATGGATTATTATGGCCACGTTTAAATCGCCCAGTGTTATCATAAAGAGGGTGCATTGATAAAATCACGAGGAATTTCGAGGATAACGATAAATGTTAGATGGTTAAATTTGTTGAAGACGCATTCGATTGAAACTCGATGAAACAGAAAGGGAGGATTGATGCTGAGGTCAACGGTTCGTTGGAAGTTAATTAAAAAATATGCTTCTACCAGAACGATCAAGGATCCTAAATCGTTTGATTGCATGTCACATTTTGAGTGATGAATATTTGATTGTTGCAAGTGGTGAGGATTTTAGGAATATATTTTCTTTGTGCGGTTTTGCTTTATTGATATACCACGTACAGGGTGTTCGAAACGTAACGTTGAGAAAGATTGTTGTACAAAATTTGTTGTAACTGCTTTGTTATGGAGTTATAAACAAATATTGCGTGCATGAAACAAATAACGATGCATCTGTTTGCAATACATTCAAGTTGATTGGTATGTTGCTATTTTCGTATTCATTGTTGTAAGAGACAAAGTCCCCATTTCCGTTTAAGTTGGTATGACTGCATCCCGTTGCGTATTAGAAGTGCCATGTGCTCATGTGCCTCATATGTTTTTCGTTATTCAACCGCCATAACTTTATTTTCTAATTATCTATTATTATATAATATCATTTATATTACTTTTGTTTAATATTATGTGAGTTTATGTAATATATTTAAGTTGGAAAAAATAAATAGACTGAAATAAAACTTTATCAATTGTAGAACAAATAAAACATAATATTTCAAGAAAAACTTATTTAAAGCTCTCAGGAGGTTCCAAAGTACAATTATTAATGTTTATTTCAGTTAATAACTTCCGGAAGCGTAGTATGACATTTCTAGGGCTGTATCAGTATCAAACTGTACTGATCTTTTTAAATCGACAATTGAATTCAATGTTAAATATCCACTTGTTTATGGATTTGGTATATTGGATAACGCGATTTTCAATTACACAGTACACAATTGTCACATTCGTATGTATTTTAATTGGAAGTCACGTATAATACGGCGTTGAATAATCATGGAACCAATTAACTCTGTTATTTAAAGATTACCCGTACTAGATGGTTGCGCATGAATTCGTTCACATAACAGTTAACATTAATTGTTCAAAGTGCTATTTTACAAAAGCCCACATAACAATTACTAATTAAAGTCAAAAGCAAAGTTAATCGTGACAGTTCATTACGATTGTTTATTTAAACGAAATGAATGTAGACTTTACAAACACATTTTGTTTTAGCAACAATACTTCTTTGTAAAGAATTACTGTTTTTTATTTAATGTATTAATTCTCAATGAATTTTATTCTATTTATTTATGTGTGATTTGGGCCTTTTAAGTGTAATTTAAACCGAATTCAATTTATACGTCTATTGTAGTCAAAGGGTTAGTTGTAGTTAAACCCCAATCGGTGCAAATTTACGAGTGAATACACTGTTTATCTAAATTCTCCAGGCGTTTGGATCTTTATACACCGTAGCGCACCTTTCCTTGAACTGATTATGGTATACCGTAGCGCAGGACATCGGCATGCAACGAAACAAGCACCTAGTATATGATATGTGTTTTTTGGGGTAAATATTGTTCGGTGCTTTTCGTATCGGCATTCGCATTTTCACGGTTGAACACGTGTACCTCGGGATATTCCGCGATATAGTAACCAGTATTCGGAACGACGACGGTGCCGAGTAACCGCGTTTCGACGTTCGTGCACGAAAATTCCATTGTCACAGAGACGTAGCGTCTATTCCGCGCCGTTGCTTCCAAGAGATACGTAGACGCACCCAAGATGAGGGACAGTCGACTAGCTCCGGTTGAAAACCGAACAAAGGGAATCCGTAATATGGACACGTCAAAAGAAGTTTTATATAGAGGAAGCTGGGTTCTACATCCTAAATTTCGGGGGAAGAATGCCAAATTCTCGATCCTAGAAATTAGTAGTAGCAAAGTTTTCAAGGTTTCGCCTAAAATGAAGCCAATTTTAGATTTGGATAATGAAGGAAGAATTGTAATACTTCAATTTTGTCTTTATAGTTGCGTTTTTAAAGATTCTGTAGGGTGTGTGGTAAAAGGAGATGGTGATTCTTGTTGAAAAAATAAATCCAAAATATAAAATAAAATGTGCTTTTGACGCAATAGATTTAGCTGCAGATTATTGCCTTGGTCGAGGTTTCAAGGTTTAAAGTGCAAGATTTCTACATTCTTAAGAACCTAATCTTATTCAAAAATGATGTATTTTTACTTATGTATTTTAACATAGGTTCTGACTTAAAACTGCTTTTGATAATTAAATATGATTAATTTATTAATTTATAAGATTATTGAATTTAGTTTGAGCTTTTGTAGTTGGAAATGACTTAGAAATAATTCTCTAATTATTTTCAAATCTGTAGGTTGTATATAAGATCTTTGTTTTAAAACAGTTTTTAACTTTAAAGGAAATTTAGAAAAAAAAGTTAATTAATTACTTTCCCCTAAAAATCATCTGCATTCTTTTCATGTCCCCTCAGAGGGAACAATCAAGTGGAAAGGGTTAAGATTAGATATTCTTTATTGATATTCTATAACCTTTTCTGCAACCATTCTGTGTAAATGGCATGCTTAGCATATGTTTTGATTTTTTTATTCGACTTTGCTAAAAATACAGCAGACCAAAGATAGCTAAACGAAGGCTTTAGAAAAAAGAGGAACACTTCTTTGAACATTCGATCGATTAAAATAAAGAATTTCTAATGGGTTCTGTTTAAACTTTCAAAATAAAACTAATTAACCCATCAGCTGTCACGAGCCCTATTTAGGGATACCGTGTATCGGCCCAAACTGTCTTTTCTTTTCTGAAAAGGGTTAAGTAGTAGTTCGTTGTGAATTGATTGAGTTACATTTATCACGTACGGCCGCAAATAAATTGCCAGCTCGAGTGATTAAACCGTGCGCAGATTACACTTCACGGATTAATTGATTGTATACATTGAGCGGATCACGGTAATAAAATTTTACGAAAACGCGTCACATCCTGTTACGACGAAATGACGTAACCTTTGTCCCTGCTACTATCGAGCGTTTCACGGTAAATCCAGACAAATTGGAAAATGAAATTCGAGCAGCACGGTTACCATCGACAAGTATCGATAAAATGACGTCGTCTTGGATTGAGCAGTAATAAAGTCATACCGTAACTCGTCGCTCGCAGGAGTAGCGGAGCGCAACAAATACGGGCGGTGTGGAAATTCGTGACGGAAATTAGCTCCTCCGGTTGAGCAGTGGTAGCAGTTGAAAATTCGAAATTCCCGACACTTTGAAGCCACTGTCGTATCCCGGTGTAACCTCGTTCTCGATCGATGTTCCGCCGCAACTTTGACAGACAATAGCACCGATACTGCTTCTACCGGTGATAGTATTTGTATTGCTACTCTGGGATAAAGGAAACCAATCCCCCTGCCCGCCCCCCAACGAGATCGTTTGGCTCGTACGAAAGACCAATCCTAGGAATTTCGCCACCCTCTGCGATGATATATTTTACCTCCTCTTCAAATAAAACACTTATAGTGATGTTTAATAAATTCCAAATGGTAACATGTGTTAGTTAACAAAAATTCATACATAAAAGGTAGAGAAACATGACTTTGATATAGTAACATCTTAAATATTTATCAAAAACACAATATTTATTGACAGTTTTTAAAGTATTAAGTAGGTGTTTATGTTCTTTTAAATAAACTTTTACAGACGTACAGTTATTTTCTAAACATGATATTGTATACTTTTCATTATTGTAGGATTCTTGATACATATTTTAATAATAAATTTTTTACAGTATTTGAGGAGTTTTCAACAATTATGACAAAAAATGTTTCGAATAAAAAAGCTTTGGTATTGAATAAAGTATTTATGGATGAACAACAAATTTTATTGCATTTCTTCATGTTGTATTCTTAAATTACAATAAATAACAAATTCAATAACGTATATCATGCTTTATTTTAATTATCTGATATCACAGTACTGTGATTTATTCGTTTATAAAATTAACGCTTTCAAAACAAATAAATTTTCACAGCTTCGTAACTTGATAAAATTAATCAGAGGAAATGTTCGAAACGAATTCCACTTTTTGCAACACACAGCTATGATCTTTTTAACGAATTTGAATGTGCAGTTTAAATTAAAAATTGGCTTTGTACATTTCTGGATGCTGGTATTATGCACCCTTGATTACAATTTGAACATTTATAATAAATGACTTTTTATCATTTATTTGATCGTTTCTGGTATGATTTAATATATTTGAGTTTCGTACAGTATTGGCCAATAATGCCGCCTCCCCCAACATCGATAGGTGGATAGGTTCAACCTTACTTGTAAATTGATTTGATGACAACAAAGAGGATACAAAGTGTATTGAGTATAAAAATAATCTTCGTTTAATAATTACCCGTTCGTTTAAAGAGTTTATAGTTCAAAGGTGTTTCTATTTAAACGTGCACATAAATGAAAACTATAGTATCATATTTTTCTCTAGTGAAATGAAAAATCTGCACTATAATTGCGAATTATATGGACCAATTTTTGATATTGGTGTCGTAAATTTCGTTCCAAAAAAGAAATTATTATTTATTAATGATAAATAAATAAAAGAAATAGTATTATAAAACGAAAGAAACTATAATGTAGTAGGAAGATTGGGGCTATTTGATACAAAGATGTCAACTCAATGTTATTTGGAGAAATGATTGAAGTTAATTATTTGTCTTTATTATAATATACCGATCATCTTTGCAAATTAACATTAACTGTGGCTTATTTATTCTTTTCTTTCCTAAGGAGGAAAAATAAATATTTGCGTTAAATTTTCAATCTGGAGACGCTATATAATATTTTATATTCTTAACGCATTGACTGCCACAGTGAAAACAGACGTGTGTGGTAAGACACTTTGAAATTTTAATTATTAAGGATTCCATCGATTAATGTCCAAATGTAATCATTTAGATTGCTACTTTGCACTATTAATCTAATACTAACAACATCCACGGTTTATTTTACCTTTTCTTTTATTAAGTATTCGATTACAGAAAATTTGAGGTGCCAGTCAACGCGTTAATTAGTTTTGTTTCACATTGAGTGTTCTAAAGATAAAGTACTTATGCTTTGCTGTCTCTCTTTTATAGCCTAGGTACTTTCTGTAAACATTTTTATGTAATGAATTCCGATTGGATAAGTTGATACGTGTTCCCTGAGATATACTGATACTGTGTATCAATTTTCCTCGACTGTTTTTAATTTAATTTTCTCCTTTTAGATTAAGATTTTAATTTTGCAAATTAATTATTTGGTATTATTATAACAATTAATTAGTTATTTATTACATATAAAGTTTATCATGTTTATAATATTATATATAGATTTTATAATGTTACAATTAAAAAGTAAATTGATTAAAATTACATATTCTGATTAATAAAAGTAATTATTAAGAGTCGTATCAATAGATGTATCAATATGTTTCACAACAGTACCAGACTGATATACTTTGGTTCCATTCATTTAACATTTGTTTACTTTATTCCATATGTATTTTTTTTTAATTTTCATTTACAATAAAAAGGAGGAACTAAAGTATATTTTAGTATATTTGTTATTAAGTAATTAATTTAAACAAGCCCCAAACTTCCTACTTGGGAAATTGAAGAGAGAGAAGTTAGGCGATCTTGAATCCAAAATCCATCATGAAAAAAATATATTAAAACAAATTTTAATTAATATAACATGCACATTGAAACAAATACTAGAAAGAGCACTAAAACACCATGAGATAGAAATTGACAAATCCTCAATACGTAGAATATACCGTAAAATATCATAAAGTTTTATTCTGCAGTGCTAGCTTTTCCCTTCGATCCTTACACATCATAAACACATATGTAGAAGAATATTTTAAGCAAATCAAAAATTTATGAGAGAAAATTTAATTTACTTGAGAAAACGTTCTTCTTCAATAACCCATGACATAACAAAACTATAATGTATTGAACAACATGCTCTGAGAAGCTTACTGTCACACCTCGAGTGTGTCATAAATCGTACAATACAGAAAGCAATATTATATCTTTGGATCTGGTCAAGACGGCAAGAAATCTATGGACCCGTTTTATCATTTCTTTGCATAAATAAAGAAAAGTCGGGAAGGCGGAGGCAGAAAGAAGAATGAATAACAGTGTGCTAAACTGGCAGATCCAATGGCTAAAAGCATTTGGATGGCACGCAGAAATGAAAATGAAAGAGCTGCTTTCTTTCATCGGATGCATTGTCGCTTCCGGAAGAAGCGTGAAACGGAGGGTTCCGTGTCATTAAACTTGAAAGCCACGATTGGAATGCCAATATTGCCCGGGATCTTCCTAAATCAGGGACAACTGTGGCACATTTTCTGGGGATACCGTGTCTACGCCAGCTAAACTACGAATTGAGGCAAAAAGTTTCTGCACTTAAGAAAATATTTGCCCACGAGCAGAGTTTTGTTGAAGAAATCACTTAATTCCAACGGTTGTCGTTTAAACTCTACAGGATTGAAACACCAAGTTTTCGTACCGTGTAATTATGGTTGCCAAATTGCAGATGTTCCAAACCTGGTTAAAAAGATTACTGCATTTCCTCTTTGACGAATGAAAAATTAATAATATACCTACTTGTATAAATATAAATTTATTTAAAACTATCTTATACAAAATTTTCAAGTGGAAGTCACTTTTTCATGTACCAAATAATCAGGTTTTGAATTTTTTTTCTAATTATGACTTTACCACAAAATCTGAAAAAACTCTAAGTTAGTGATAGTTAGTTAAGTTAGTAATGTGTTTACACCTTCAACAGGAAATTATATTATTTAAAATATTGCTATAGTGTCTTATGTTTTATAATTAAGGTTTGCATTGCAAAAATCTGAAAAAATTCTCTAATGTATCAAATCTGTAATGTGTCAGATTCTTTCCAAAATTTTTGCACACGATTCTTTGCAGCCAATTTTCTGAGAAACGTATTTTAAATAGCATTAGAAATATTTTACCGTTATCTTTTTAAGCTGTAGAAAATTTGGCTTATAAAAACTTAATTGATTTTGCAAAAAGAAGGTTCTACAATCCAGAAACTGCAGATTCTTCATGGCAAAAGAAAAAAGAAATTTGTTTCTTTTTTAATCCTATTACTTTTATTATTCTTTAACCTTAATTTATTCTGATAGAATACTGAAAGTTCCATAAAATCCAATTGAAATTGAACTTATTTCGCTATCAAATCAAATTTTTGTTCAGTTTCAACTCGGGCATCACATTTTTAAATTCAGCAAAAATATTGTCTTGAATTTCCGTATATTTATTTTTCGGTTTTGCTCTTCACAGTACTTTTATTATTTTCCAAAGTCGTACGTTTCTCGTTGACTTTACAAATGCGTTGTCTCCTTTGATATTGTATAAAACCATTATTTGTTAGTCGAATAAGTTTAGCATCAGCTCGTTTTTAAACCATTTTTAATCCTCCAATATAATATCTGTCAAATACATACTAAGGCTTTATGTTCATGGTAAACAATATTGAAGATAAAATAAATTGTGAAAGAAATGGGTTTTTTGTTCGCTATTAAATGAGTGATGGAAACTGTATCGATTTTGGATGTTGGAAAATGTTAAACTGTAAATTTGTCTATTCGTTGTTATTTTAGTGAAGTATTAATCAATTTTAACGCACACTCAGGTTTCAAATCGGAGATAAAATAGAACCAAAAATAAGCGAAGGATGAAACGTAAATTAACGTACAAAATAAAATTCAGCTTACATCTTGGCAAAAACGTTTTCATTAATTTTATAATTTAAATTAAGAAATATGGAACGAGTCCTGATATCGATGATTTTCATCAAACCTTAAGCCTCAAAGAAACCCTTTGCCCTTGGGTGGTGCTTTTGGTGCGACGTATGTGATTGATTAGAATATCTTAAAATGTGAAATTTAATAATTTTTTCTTTTTTTTAGAACATAGCAAATCGAGTGCAAAACATTAATTATTTTGTGGTACTTTTTTGTCATCGAATTCTGTCAGACTTTCTAGTTTTCCACTCTATATAAAACAAACTGAAACTAAAATTCATCCAGTTTTTGAACGAAATTGGCTGAAATCTTGATCTTTGTTCAGTTTTGACGCCACGTTCAAAGAAAAAAAGTTAATACTTTTCTGGTTAACAGATTGGTGAAATGGTGGTATCGAAAGAAAAGAACAAGTATTTCATAAAATGCTTTGAACACGTCTGAAAACGTGATGGAATGAAATGTACAGCAGAGGGAGTTTAAGAATGAAAAAAGGTTGCAAACTTTTAAGACATACAGCACCGGGTAAAATAAGCAAGAAAGTTTTGAGTTTTTTGTGTTAGTTCTGTAGCAGATGTTTTGCACTATTTCTTGTTTCTTTGGAGATGATTTTACTTCGTACTTTATGAAAAAAGGGTGGGCGGATACTTTTCCCTTAATCCTTGGTGTAGTTGAGTAAAGAGGGAAAAGAAAATTTGTTAATTTAAGATAATTCTTAAAATTGTTTCGTATTTTAAATAATAAACCAAGATTTTGAGTCCATTAGACCAACAAATTGTTGAATTTAGTTAACGGTTATATAAATTTGCTATAAAATAATGTTATTTATCGTTTGCTGTATCGTTATGTTAAAAAAAGAATTTTTGTGGAATGAGTTGTGCAACAAAATTGTTATAAACTATTCGGTCAGTTTAAAAAGTTTGAAAAAAAGTTCCTTGTCACCAAACGTTCTGAAGAACAACACTCCAGGATGCAATAACAAATAAAGCACAACATTTTATTTTATCAACAGGTTCTTAAGATGTTTTGTATAATTTGTTTTTTTAGTTGCAATGGAAATCAACATTTCTGTTTAAAAAAATTGCATCGAATTTCTTAATTAATTATAAAGTAATTATATATATTCTTATTTAGGAAAAATTGAAATTAAAAGATCAAAAGTTGGTATACGAACACCCTATTATATGTTTATTATAAATTATTGTATTTAAGTAATTTTATCATAAAAAACGAACTTTTTTCATATATTTTTCATATCATAGAGAAATCCACAATGTGATAGACTGTTCACGAGCAAGAGCAATAAATAATTTTAGTACGTTTATATAGTAAAACGCATGTCTTTCAGAGCCACTAATTAGGAAATTTCCCTTAATACACGATGATAATACTAAAAATATGAAATTTAACTTAATATTCTTTTGCTTGACATTTCTTTGTCAAAATGAAAAGTTACTTCTTTTTAGTTGTTTACACTACCTTTTGTGTGTAACATACTTTAGAAAATTTTATGTTAATTTCATTCAAAATTCCGCTCTATACATTTTCAATATCTGTTCCATCAAAACGGTTTTTAAAGGGTGTTATACGAGCGTGTTGTACAAGAATTACATCCCCGAGTACGTGTTACAGAAGGATTTTCTGTATCGTGTCAAGATCATAACAAAATCCGTGTAAAACTGCCACTCCCTGGCAGCACTCTCGTTAAAGGTGAAATGCTGAAGGGTTGATGCGTGAAAGGGGTAGCCGTTCGTATTTGTAGAACAACTTTAATCGTTCAGGAAGTGCGCATTTTCTACCCGTCCGTCGCAAAAGCGGTACATACGGATCTAGTTGGTATCTAATTCAAGACTTGGCTCCTCTTTAAACATAACTCTTTGACACTGAAGCACGCCGCTTCGCTGAAATATTAAAGCTGCCGAGCCCTTCTTTTCTCTCGGTTCGTTCGCAGCCTTTAAACAAAAATGTTCACCGTTGAATTTCAAAACATACTTGAAGAATGTTTCAGTTTACGAAAAGCGTGAAGTTTACCATAGTAATATTGGAATTTAAAAAATTTTAAATGAAATTTTCTGTCTATGATAGAGAATTTAAGAAACATTTTTAAACTGTAACAAGCTTGTAATATTTCAATTTAGTTGTGGTATGCGTAAAAACGATGAGAAGGAAAATTCTTAATTTAAAATAAAAATTGAATTTATTGCAGTGGAATTTCGATTGCTCCAGTCTTTTATTTTTATATAGTTATTTAAGTGCGAGGTTAAGAGCAACCAATGTGGCGGGTTAGAATTAAGGTTATGATTAATTAGAGTTGTTATATGAATTCTTTGTTATTAGAATAGAATACTCTATCATCCGAATATTCCATTAGATTAGATGACCGTGGTAAAAGATTAATTTAACATTATGCATAATTAGCGTTGGGCAAAACGTAACCTGATTAATAATTGAATATTACAATTGTCCGTTGATTATTAATTGATGATGATTAATTCAATTAATTTTACCCTTCAGTAATTTCATTGTAATAATATAATACTATATACATTTTAAAAAAACACGTATTTATTGTTTATCTAATTTTAGATCACAGTTACAGCATATGGCATAATTTTTAATTTATAAATAAACATTACTCATCCTGATAGAATTGTAAGTTGATCTTTGAGTAATTTAGAAGTTATTGATTTAATAATTACACATTACAAAGATTATTTATGGTTATTGGTTTATCTTAAAAATGATTAATTGATCAATGATTATAAATACTATAATTATACCTATAAAATACATTTTAACCGTGATTTGAAATAAAGTGATATGAATTGCAAAAGGATTATACCTTCATCCAATAAATTCGTTAAAAAGATTTATGGCTATGCATTCAAAAAAACTTGTATGCTATAAATTTTTCATCGGAATTTAATTTCATTATTTATGATTTTTATTATCTATACTAAAATAGTCAACGTGAACGTTTATTTCTAAGTTTAAAATAGGATAAAAAACAAGTAAACAAAAAATTAAACATAAAACAGCACGTGCAATAATTCTTTAAATTCTTTATCTCGATAAAAGTAAATACACGTTTTAAAAAAAGGATTCTAGCAAATTTGATAATTCAAAATAATAAACCTCGAGTAAGTCATTTAAACTTGTTTGGTAGTTCCAGTGTTAATATTTGTGTCCTGTTTTGAACTATGTGTACATATATGAAGATGAAGATGAATCAGAGATTGTTCTATTATCCGAAAATTCCCTCATCCGAACACCCATGTCCCCCAATTAATTTGGATAACCGAGGTTCTACTGTTCGGACACGACAATGAATATCAAGGCAGCAAGTGTTCTATTATTCGAAAATTCCCTTATCCTAACAGCTACGTCCTCCAATTAATTTGGATATTCGAAGTTCTACCAACGAAAATCGAATATTCGGTAATGAGCAATACCTACTTGCAAATTGATCGATCCAAAATTTATTCTAATGCAGAACCAGCGATTTTATGTTAAAATTATTATTATGCTACTGACATCATTATTTCTTTGAAACTTTAAGTTTCCAATTAATACCCTTCTAGGTACTATTTTACGATAGTTGTACAGTGATACGTTACCATTTTGTACTAAAAAGTAACTAGACATTATATTTGAGTACGATAATTGACGTAGCTCACTATTTAATATTAGGTTACAAAATTACTAGATTTCCAAATTACCAAATTATTAAATTACTAAACTATTAGACTACTAAGTTACTAGATTACTAGATTGCTAGATTTTCAAATCACCAAATTACCAAATTACCAAGATATTAAATTACTAAATTATTACATTATTAAATGACTAGATTACTAATTGTAAGTTACTGAATGAGTAGTTTATTTGGTAATTCAGTAAAATTTAACAATTTAGTGATTGGTAATCTGTGATTTACTAATTAGTAATTACTGAATTAACATTTCAGTAATTTCGTAAAATTATTATTACTAAATTACCCAATTCGCTTCTAATAATGTAATTATTAACTTATAAAATTAGTAACGTGTTCATTCATTAATGGACGATGAACTAAAGTAACTAACTGCCATACCTATTGTCAGATTCTTTTTATACTTGCTATGTTTCGAAATCCGTCATTTGATACAACAATAATCTTTTATCATTTAAACAAGGTTTTAAAGTACTGCAAACCATTAATGATTAATTTCTTAATCTAGACATTAAGAAAAAAAATGTACGTTTAGTTCTAGTTAATGTGAACATTACCCAACATTGTAACACGATCTTTTTACTCTAACGCTGTTATTAAAATGTAACCTGATATGATGCTTTTAATGTAGACGCTGCAGAAGGAAACACGCGATATCCTTAGTAGCTGTGCTAAGAAATTTGAAAAGAAACAGGAAGTCTATCATATTGTGTAATACACAATATTTACTAATAATATATATCTTTGTATCATGCAACTTTTTATATAATCTTAATACCTTAATCCTTTCGCCTTTAATTTATCCGCTGTACTATACATTAATGTTGTTATTGTGGTAGTGCTAATAGAAATATATTTTTCAAATCATAACTGTATACAATTTTTTAATAATATTTAACAAAACGTATGGACGTGAGCACAACTTCTGGTAAAACCCATACTATTACGTGCTTATTCTTGTAAACTATTCATTTTAAAGAATAAAAATGATATTTTAATTAGGTTAATAATAGATAGTGAACGGGTTAAGTTTTCGCACAATTCAGGAAAGGTGTCAATTTCAGACAGTTGATAAATTTAATTTTTAGCCTTTTCTTTCATTGTTCGTGTTTGTTCATTTATCAATGCTAATTTTAACATTATAAATAATATATTAATATAACAGTCATGTATATAATGTTAATATAACATTAACATCTGTAAGTTTAAACAAAATTTTATTTTCAATTAATCTTATTGTTCTTAAATAAATCTTCGTACAATTTAACTATATTTAAAAGTACATTATGTAATTGGTAAATTGCATTTAATTAAAATATCTAATTTAGAAAAGTATAACTCTATGTAATTAATTTTTAAATCCCAAATTAATTAAATTATTTAGATGAGTAATCCTAAAACGAATAAATTCAATATAATTGACTATTAAAATTAAAATTGCTACAGATAAGTTTATTACCAGATTTCTTTTATTATTGTTGATAAGATTGTTGTAAAGTGTCTGAAGGTGCTTTCACCTGGACAAGACTTATATCTGTAATCAGTTGTTCACCCAAAGCAATATCAGTTCTATTTAAAAATTGTCTTTAATATTCTGTTTTTAATATATTTAATTATTTTATTTTATGTGATAGTTGAGTTTGCATTCAGGTAATCATTTTAAAAATTCGTTGTCAAAAATTTAGTTAAACTCAATATGTAAAATCAATTCTACTATATTAAAATAAATAAATAAATTTATTTTCAATTGACGTATTAAACATATTGAAGTTATAAAACAAAAATATTTCTTGTCGAAATAGACAATCATTTTTTTTTAAATTGTGTAAACAATTTATGTTTCTATTGCTCTTGAAAGAAACTAAACTCTTCTATCAATGTTTAGAAGTCTGGAGATAGAACGAAGAAAGCAGAAAGAACTTTTGGGCGTATAAAAAAAGCAGGCTCGTTTCTGTTTCACGGATAGAACTGAAACGTGCCGACACAAAGGAATCTCCCGTACATACGCGTCGAACACATGTCCCTCTGAGAACCTTCCTTCGTAGAAGCTAATCCAATTACGACACTTTTGTGATCTATTAAATAGACAGTCGTATCAACGTTCCTTGCTTCTGGTGCTCAATTAAGGGTGGCTTTAATTTTCTTGCTTATTCGCTGACCGGAATACCCCCTGATACCCTAATTACATTTCTTGATGTAAAGCCTTTCGCAGTATCAAAGTATCTTTGAATTGTAAAACGAGAACATTGAGTCGAAATACAGCCGTTGCCAAAAGTATCAGACACTGTATAAAATATCAATTATTTCAAATTATTTTTGCACCGAGGTACAATTTCTTATTCATGTTTTCTGCGAAGAATGATAAGAAAACTGGTATTCTGAATATTTCTCATTTTTCATAATAAGTTTAATAATTGATGTCTTATGTTAAAAGAAACAGAAAAATTCCAATTCACTTTGTAATGCAAATAAAATTGCAAATAAAATTGCAAATAAAATTTCTTTCTATTAAGTTATCTACAAAGTTTCTTCAGTTCACTTTATTTGGTCTTAGTTATTAACATATCTGACGACGACTAAAAATTTTTGTTACAAATTATTATATAAAACAGAAGTTCTATTGTAAATACAAATGTAGATATCTCGTAAATTTTCATTCTTGATACCAAACTTCAACGCTTAAGATCGTTTTTACACTTAAGCTACTTAAAATTAAACAATGCATTAAACTTTTTAGCAATAGGTTGTTACAAACAGCATGGCCGACTTAATTACACAACTTTTAATGCTTGAAACTTTTGTTATCCATTCGTTGTATGGCTTTTTCAAATAAAAAGAATACATTTTTGAACTGTGACAAGTGATAATGACAAGAGAAAGGAATAAAGCTTTCTTAATAAAGATTAAATACCAAAAGGATCAACGGCATAAGTTTGAAAATTAATTATTCGTATCCTTCATAATTACATTTTATACATGTCCTTCTACCGATGTCCATTTTTATTACCGCAAGAATGTATTAACCCATTTACAACACGAACCGGAATATTCCACGCGTAATGTCTGTCCTGTATCACCGAATGCGGAATAATCCGCGGGCAGCGAATGACCAATATTCCCCTAGCGAAATATTCCTTTATACAAGTAAATTGAAACTGTTTCAAGTTATAACTCCATTACCAGCGCAGTTACAGGGAAATGTCAAGCAGGAAACGTAGATTGTTCTAAGAGTATTGTATTCGTACGACTGTGTTTTTTTTTATAATGTAATAAACATGTGCAATCAAGAATTACGTTATATGTTTAAATAGGAAACAAGAGTTTCACATAATCGAGTAACTAGTATAAAGAAAAGGGAAAAGAAACATGGATACTAATACTAAGTTAATAATGCCAGGTACCAAACTGAAGGTTTGAATTTAAAAATTAATCGAACGTTTGTTAACCGTTTGCGGTTATATTAAGTTTGAAAATCCTTGAAACTCCTTACAAGTATTGCTTAAATAAAAATATTATTATTTAGTATGGTTCTTTGCTGTGATAGCTGAGAGCAGGCATACAACTGGAACGGTAAAAGATCTTTGGTGGCTGAGAGCAGACATACGACCGTAAAGAGTTAATAATTAGAGCTTAGAGCAGTTTTCATTATGACAGCCTACATATTAATACACTCTTTACTATTTCTTGTTCACATTATTGACTATTATTGGATATTGTTGATTACCACATTTTCATTGTAAATAGTCATATAAATAGTCATTGTAAATCGTCATAATCATTGTGTTAAATAGAATTGTGTAATAAGTTTTGTTTCTTATAATAAATATTTTAATGTAAACCCCAACAATTTGGTTGTTCACTATTTAATATTAAAAATTATGACATCAAAGTTGTTCAAATTATTCTAATCAAATGTACCACAAATCTTCATAGACTCTTTAACATTAGAAAAATGTGATATTTACAATTTGATAATACTGGATTCTTCTGTATAAATAAAATAATTGTAAAATTTTAAGAATATTTACAATAATTAAAAAACAAAGATTACAATTGTTTTCTGAATAAAAATTTATGCGATAATACATGTATTGGTACACGATAATGCTATTTGTCCAATAACTAACCAACCGAATCATTTTTACGTTTTTCGTTTCGCAGTTTGTGTACCGGAAGTCTATTAATCGGCTTTTCGATACTATCGGTTGTCAACTGGAAAATTATTTCGTTTATAGCACTATTGAAGTAATGAAAGTTAGGTGCACTGTATCTGAACGAAGATTAAAATTAAAGGGGTCCTTTTTTTGGAGGTGGTATACATAATTGCTAGTTTCATAATATCTCTCGCGAAATCTCCTTTTTCTTAATGAGGAGCTTTGGTGGCGATATTTCAGTCTTGATGGCGAGAGTGGTATTGAGAACTGGTCTAGGTGTCAATTTGATTAACGACAGCGTTGGTGGAGAGTGTTTATTTTACAGAAATTGTGTGCTATTTTTACAAACGTTTCTAGTTACACCCTAGCCAACGATCGTGTCTAAAAATATGCTGGGAGGAGGCGCTGACTTTTACAGGTAGACGCGAACAGTGCAGGTATAACAGAAATACATTTCATGTATTTTGGAGGACCAACTAAATTATAATTAAAAGCTTTTAAGACGTAACATCCTTTTCTTCAATTAATATGAAGTTATAAGGTAATAGTGTTTATTTCTGTTATTTTAGAGCGGTAGATAACGCGTAAGGACAAATAAATATTTTATCACAGTACAGCAAGCGATAAAAACAATAAAACCAAGCTTCACATCGGTCCACCAATACAACCGCGGTATTTCTTTTCGGTTCGAAACGCAGTGACAATTCTATATAGGTGATTTATCCTCGTCCGACGAAAAACAAAATTCCGGTGTCTCGGAGGAGCGCGTTTTCACGCTGGCAAAGTATACTGTCACGAGCAATGCGAGAAATTGAGCGGGATTTTTCGGGGTCAGGTATCGAAGCTTCATCAATCATCGATCGGCAAGGGTGATGCCGGTTGACAATGAGGTGGCGATTCTCTGTCAAAATATGTCAGCTATCTTTTTCTCGGCCCATCAATCACGTATCCGGGGATCAATGAAGCAACGGTTTTTATCATTAGGGAATCAATGAATTTTCTGTACTTTTTTTTCTCTCTCTCGTCCCTAACGAAATTTACCATAAGTTCGAGTACCTTATGTGGTTCAGTTTCAGTGATAAATCTTCAGCGCCAAATTTTTTCAATAAAGATTTAATCAAATGATAAGTTTATCTTTTACGTGCAATTATTTTGCACTATTATTAAGCTCGTGCATCCAAACCGTGATAACTCGAATCTCAAGGGAATCTTATTTTTATTTTTGGTATTCGACGTTTCGGATAATTATTACTATTAATTATTGCTACAAATATTTAAGTGGAAAAATTCAAAAGTTGTAGAATAGAATTGTAGAATAAATTTTTTAAATATTGTGATTCGAATTCCAAAAACTGATTGTAAATATCTGATGGTGATTTGTTTTTTTTATCACTGTTCCTAATTTTATGATTTTTGTTTTAATGTAAGTTCGTTTCTTTTGACCAAGTTTTTCGAGAATACATGTTTATTTTTATACCAAAAATGAAAATAAAAACTCCTATTTTTCTTTTTATGAAATTAGAATAAACCTGAAGTTTAAAATGAACCGTTATTCAAATTTTATAAATAATGTTTTAAATATATCATATCTCACTACTGTTGATGCTAAAGTTAAATGAAGTATTAATAGCAGATCATTTTATTTATGTATTTTCCAAGCGGTTTCAAGCATGCCCGCATTCTTTTCACTGAAGTTAGCGGGAAATGCAAACAATAGTGTACACGAGCTTCGCTATCTTTGAGTTTACACGTTTTCGAGTGTCAGTGTTTCTTCCGTTCACCTCTACACTCGCCAGAAATAGCTCTTTTACGTTTCTTTGTTCGTAACGAGGTTACTCAACATTTCGCTGGTGTTAGTTCTTGCAGACAGCAAAAACAATTAGGTGACTCGCTCGGCGTGATGTCTGTTTGTTCCCAAAGAAAACAATGCGCTTGAAAAGAAACGGAAGCATTAGCGCCATTTTTAACACGATAATAACCTAAATGCTTAAGGAAGTCTCTTTACGGCTGGAATAGCTGTTTGCAAAGATTTTGGGGGAGATTGAGAATTTTTAATAGCAGCTTTAATTATTAAGGTAGTAGTTTTAATTATTTAATTGAATAATTTATTTACTTAATAGTAGTTTTAATTATTTGTTATGTTCCTTTTTCAATTTATTTGTTTAAGGTCGCATCGACTTATTAGCCACTTAATATGATATTCTGTTCATTATTATTGAATATAATCTTACACATATACAGGGTGGTTCACGCAACTTGCACACCTCTATAACTTCCAAAATATGCGTTGCACGAAAAAGTTTTGTATTCAGAAGGAGCATAGTATGGAGGGATACATTACGTAGTATTTTCTTTTTATAGGTGTAAGTGTTTCAGAGATTTTAAGGTCGACTTTGTTTTTTTAATGGAATACTATATTTTTTATAACAAAATATGGGTGAATCTCAAATTCTGAGTAAAAAAGTATTGACCTTCATTACCCCTAGACGTGACATTATTAACGTGCAACGTATAATTTGGGAGTTATAGAGATAAATTATTAATTTATTACAGTTATTATATAAACAGAAAGGTTGTTTTTTCTTATTTTTTGTTATAAAGCATATAGGTACTAGAAGTATGTCGGTTGTTCATTCTTAAATCATTTTAAAAACGCTTCCACCGTCTGCAAAAACTTCTATATTCTTTCCGCATATGTTTTTTTTTTTATTATATTCTTTTTGTTGAGATTGGAGATTTAACAATTGACATAGAAATCGAAGTACTTTTGGGTGAAACTTTTTTAAACGCAATATGTTTATTCTGATTTTATGGAAATGACGTGTCTATACATGAAGCAAGAAATGACATTTATAATCCTCTAACTGTGACGTGTTTTGACAAAAAGTTCTCTATCACAAAAAGAAAAACCTTTTTCTAATTGGAAAAAAAAAATATAGTCAAAGTTAAATTAATTTTGTCTTGAAATCTTCAAATTGATCGTCAAAGAGTTAACTAAATATTAATATATCACATTGATCGGCGCCTCAAATTTTCTGTAATCGAATAATTAATGAAAGAAAAGATAAAATAAACCGTGGATGTTGCTGGTATTACATTAATTAGTGTAAAGTAGTAACTTAAATGGTTACATTTAAAAATTAATCAATAGAATCCTTAATAATTGGAATTTCAGTGTGTCTGACCAAACACGATTGTTTCCACTGTGGCAGTCAACGTGATATTCTAGTATGTGATCACTTGATTGTTAGTTTTCTTTCACTGCTTTGTCTTCTAAAATATTTATTTGCAGAAAAGAACGTCTAAGTGTATCTACGAATACATGACAAAACCTTTAAGAAAAAAAAATACATAAATATATATTTTCCTAAAGCTCATACTTGATAAATTGTATATTGTCTTCAAAAACGGTTGTTTGCGAGAAATATAATTACAGTTTGTAATAATTATAAATTATACAAATGTCATATTTGTTTGTAATAAATTGTGTTCAATAATAAAAATTTATGATATCTACCGGTTATTGTTATCGGAAATTGTAAATAACCAGAGCGATCGTATCAAGCGTATGCAAATGTATATTTCGTTCTGTACAATTGACACAAGGAGTTAGGTATTCTAGCTTCGGTAGGAAAATTAAAATTTATGGTAGGTTCCATAAGATTTTTTCGGGGTTGGCGATTCATGTATGCTGTAGAAGTCACAGAAAAATTCTCATGCAAAACACGACGACGCGATATTCACGGGTCCTACCGTAGAGAATAGGATATACCGCAGCTCCTCGGACTAAGGGAAGAAATTTACGAGGAAATAGGTTATTGGGGCGTGAAGTACAGTCAAGGTACGTTACGTTAAAACAAATTGCTCCCCGTTTTCTTCCGACGTATCCCACCGCGTAAAGTTAACGTTCTTTTCTTCCTTCCTCGTTTTAGGGGTCGTGAAAAACAACAGATGAAGCAAAAACCACCATGCTGATGTGACGTACGCTCCTTTCTACTCTCGCGACGGATACTCGCGCAGCGATCATCTTTTATCGTCATAACAGCAAAAATTTTCATTATTTTAAACTTTATCGATTGACCGTAAGAACAGCAATGTCGTTTCCTTCAATTTCTTTTTAGTTTACTTCGAGGACGTTTAAAGTTTCGAGTGTAAGATCGATAATAATCTTTCCAGGTAATAATTTTATTTCCAATAGACAAAGTTTCGAATATTTAACAAAATTACTTGTAATTAATTAGTGGAGATTCTTCCGATTCAAGTAGATAACAAGTTTTTATAAAAAGATTACAATACTCTAGGTGTTGATTGAACTTTGTGTAAAATGACAGAAAATTTTAAAGCAATAAGGTACTAATAAGTATTGAAAAAGGTTCGAATAATCTGAAGTTTCTTGAAATATAATTTTATTTGACTTTTCTACGAACTTCTTCAAGTTTATACATTTCATTAGTACAGAATATAGAAGTTCTAATAAAGAGTACGCTCAACTTCCAGATCACCAATTTCATCCAAACTTTGCAGTATTAGAGAGAATTTAAAAAATAATAATTGTGCAATATTATAACTCGCACCTCTCTAAAACGTGGAAGAAAGTTCCATTCAAAGTTATCGAAATGTTTATTCAACTTAATTATTTAAATTGTGTGGCACCACTAATTCATTGTAGCTTGCTGAGTACCAGTTTCTTTAATTAAAAAGATGATTCATTAACTCTAAATTTAATGGAACTAGCATTCTTCCACCAGGGTATAAGGTACCTTCTATTATAATTTTGGAAGTAAAATTGATACTGAAGTTTTAGCAAAATTTTCGTTTACATTTAACTATGTTACAACTCTTAGAACGAGCCGCTATGACCAGCACTGTTACTCCAGTATCGAAACAAAAATATGTCAACAAAAATTAATTAACTAATTTATTTCTATCCGAAAGCCGCATAAATCTGTTTACATGTTTATTTATAAATGAATTTTAAAAAAAACAAAGTGTTTCATTAAATAAGTATGTTTCCTTTCGCTTTCTGTTGATCCTTTCTACTTTAATTAAAGAAATGATATATTGGTGGGAATTTGAATGAAAATTTATTTTTCTCTGAAGTCACAAAGAAGTTGAAATTGATAATATTTATTAGTAATAATTTATTTTGGTTAAGCAAAAAACTGATGAGAAGCAACAGAACAGCTTTATTTTTGAAAAATATTGGTAAATTCAAGAAATGTTTTTGGAAGCGTCTATTGAATTATTCATGCACAAGGCAAGCGTGGCTAATAGAAACAGATGGTTGAAATAAATCGTGGTAGATTTAGCGAAACAAAAAAAATCTTAGAACATTTGTAAGAATTGTTCGAGCGTGACAGGAACTCGGATCGATTTTTTCGAAACGAGATAAGTTCTGAAACTGCAATTCTGGGGCAAATGTCAGACTGTACTTTAAAACTGTTTTAGCAGAACGAGAGCTCCCCTGTTCTTAATTTCAGGGTAAAGTGTCACTGAATGTTCAAAAGTTTTATTTATTTTATCAATATTTATTTCTACAGGAATGTAAATAGAAAGCAATTTTTTTAACGACAGTAGAGTCGATGTAATAATGAACACCTGAGTTAACTAAATTTGCAAAATATTTAAAAATTAATTTAGTTAACTAAATTTGCAAAATATTTAAAAATGTTTCATCAAATTATCCCGACGCATCAAATTTTGAAATAAAGTGGAAATACCTGCATGAGCAGGAAAAAAAGAATCGTTACTTTTCGTCTGAAAGCCGTCCATGGCAAGATCACACATGAATTTCTCATAAAGAAGACTCTCCCTTCTATATGCTTACTGTCGTCATCTTTTGTGCGACTGTCAAAACTTTTCACACAATGCCTCAAATTTAAAATTACCCCGAATACTGTCCTTACTTCTGAGAAGTACGTTAGAAATACCATCGAATTCCTAAGAAACCAGCCTCTTCCACGAAATTTAACGTCATTATAGAACTTGGTCGCTAATGACCTCGATGTTGATGAGACGAAAAATCTTAAATAAAAAAAAGTACCTTAAATAAATTAAAAGTTGATATGCCATAAAATAGCACTTATGGCATGTCAAAGACATTTGAAGTTTGAAGGTTTAGTAAAACGACTATATAAATATTACATTAATATTTTTAACATGAATTAACTAATTCTTTGTTAAAATAAGGGGCAAACCAACGAATTTAGAATTTAACATTGTCTATAAGTAAATTTGCAATTTTCAATTGCTAATAAGTTTTGCAATGTTCATAAAATTTCAAATAAATCCAATATGAATTATCGAAACGCACTTTTTGGGTAATTACATTTACCGTTTGTGAATAACAATAAATAATTACTCGTAGCAGTGTCTTTCTTATATCCGAGGAAAAACTTCGAACTTTTTGTCTTCGAGACAATCTTCCTAATGGAATACTGTTTTTCTTACAGCAACAGTTTTTAGACGATTTGCGATTAATATTTTATTTATTACGTGTAATCGGCATATTTGCTCAAGAACTTAAGATTGAAAGCGAACGAAGTTATACTTCAATACTGTTGTTTATACTGGAAGGGTACAGAGTGTTCCATACAGCTTGACAAAATGGATTTGTTTCGTAACCAGTGAACGAATGATTTTGGAAACTTAAATAAGAAAACGCTTATAACATTCAAAATTCATCATCTTGAAGATGCTATGACATACTATTCATGATGACAAACATTTATATTCACCCATTAATACCTTGACTGCCACGTCACCCATCAACGAAAGTTGTATATGGGTGACACATGAATTCCCCTTAGAAATTGTCGCCCATATTGTTAAGGATTCTTCCCATTATTTGGTTGAAAATGTCTCCATTAGATATTAGAAATTATAGATAATAGAAATAACAAAACATTGTGGGAGTAGAATATAAAAATTGTCAGAAATAAAATTACTATTAAATGGAATTATTAGTAGCTGCAACGTGGCAGTCAAAATGTTAATGACTGCCACGTTGAACAGGTTAGGTGAGACACATTGTACACAAATATTTTATGGAGAATGGTCCAGTACAATTTACTCGAATATCTTCGTTATATTTTTTTAACTATGAAGAAATTTTATTGACGAAAGTAGTTCGGTTTAAAGGGGGCTATAACTTGGCAGTAAAATTTTTTTAAGGATTTCGTCGCTTTCAATATTTTGAATGAAATCGTATACTTTTTTATGCATCAATTGACACAACACAAGAAATTATTAGTTTGCGAGATACTACAACTTCAATTTTGAAGAAATTGTTCGGATCAGTTGTTGCGAAGGTGACCTTGCAACGCTCCAAGTTCTTCCAGCCATAAAAAAGTTATTACTGCTATATTGTATACCGAATAATTTTTGTTAATAAAGTTTTATCGCATCTTTAAAGACACGGAGGTATTCTGATCTTTATTAAACCACCCTGTATATATTTAGCACAACAGAATTAATGTTGTTCAAATTTTTAACCGATATAGAAAATCTGTAGTGGTGCATTTGAAATTGACAATATCCTATTAATTATAAAAAAGGTTTTTATTCATTTCATCATAAAGAGTCTCATCAATTTTTAATTGTAAGCATTTCCATTTGAAATATGCATTAATATTTTGAAATATAAATGAAATTGGAAGTTGCAATTATTAATTTTAAATAAAGTCTGCAATAAATTAAGCGATGATTTTGCAACGTAATGAAAATATACAATAACTGGAGATATTGCTAAAAATAAAGAATAGTATTGATTAATTCAGATTAAAAAATAATCAGAGAAAGTCATAAAAAATATGAAGTAAATGTGAAATAAAAATGAAGCAAAAACTCGCAAAAGTTTGTTACATGCTCTGATAATATTTTTTATTTTTCCATTATTTTTCTCGCTGTTATTATGTTACTAATTGTTCTCATTGCGATAAACCTTTAAGTGAGAAAACTTTTTATCCATTTCTTATATGCTTTGGTCTCTATTGTGTCTATGCTTCTACTGGATTCGTGACATTACAATAAACGATTCACTGCTCCCAGGAGCATACATTATTCCGCCATTTACTTCCGGTTGAGAAACGCGTTCTCATTCATAAGTATTGTTCCCTATTCAAAGCGTCAGGTTAGACATTTTTATAAAGGAAAATGAAAACGTTGCTAGAGTACTTGTAAAGAATTTAAGAAAACTTAATACCACACTGAAGGATTTTATTTTAACCTTTGAAATACTCCGTTTGTTGTTTATGTAAAGACATTTTTATATAAACTTTGAAGATTTCTTCAAAGTACTGCCTGGTCACAGTACCTTGAATTTATTTTTTTCATAAGAGAAACTGTCAAACCTTAATTTTTATACAAAGAAGAAAATTCTGTGTAAAATACTGTATATTTTAAAGTGAATTATTAAGGATACGACTGTTTAATTTTACAATTCAACTGCATTAATTACTACTTTCTGCAACCTGTTCGAACTTCGATTTATTGAACTCGATTTATTAAAAGATTAAATATTTCACTGTGTTGATAATAAATTTTATTAGTTGTACCAATTTAAGAAATAATCATTTTTCAATGGTCATTACAATTCTATTAAATAATGAGATTACACTGAATATTAATAATTTGATAAAAATTTCACTATCTGTGACTCCAAAAATTGTCACGAAATATTAAAACTCTAAAAGAGAATTTTTCCACACTTAAAATTTGTACCTGTATCATCATATTAATACTAACAACTTAAATTAGTGTCGGTAAAGTGGAGGCATCGAGAATCAGCAATGCCACCTAACGACTTCCGCGATATTTTAATTGATATAATAAATTACTATATTAATGAATAATATCTTGGTTAACGTTTTGCTAAAATTAAGTAACTGAACAGTAATTGTTTTACATTAATACAAAATGCTACTATATTATATTTATTACAAAACTATGTTACATTAATGCATAATTCTTCTTCATCCTTCTTTTATGTTTATTTGATAAAATTTCATTTATCCCAACTTACAACAAATTATACTAACCATCCGTTAAAATATTTACCCTTCGCCAAAGTTCTGTCGTTTTAATTTACTACGCATCACAAGCACCTCGTATTCCGTTCAATTAATCGAAATAAAAGGAAGCAACGTTTGCAACCCGTTCGAACTTCGATAAGGTCGTAACGATCATTAAGTGTCGAAAGGAAACGGGGCAAAGTGGTGCTTAAAAAATGGCGGGTGGAAGTGGAGGTCAAGTGGTGCTTAATTCTAAGGTTCTCTCGATTCGAAATGTCCTTTGCTGGAATCCTTCCCAAGACAAAGATGACGAAGTTCAAATAACACCTTGCTTATGCATTCAAAAATAAGCTTCCAAAGATATACACATTTTTCAAAATATGATATACTTAATTAGATTTAATTTAATAAATTCTATTAAATACATTAAGTAACTTTCATATAATTCTTTATATTTTCTCCGATGATTAATTAACCCTTTTGTTATGGCTGGAAATATCATTTATTTTTGCAATAAAAAGTAAGAATTACACGTTCTTCAAAGCGGGAGGGTTAATTTTAGTATTCCTTTATTATACAATTTTAAGTATCTATTTTAATAATAAATCTTCAATTCTGCATTTTATACATTAAAGTTTACAAATTCTTGCACTTGTACAATCTCCTTTAACGCGTTCTTAACTAGCAGTGTAGCTGTACTCATTCTAGACTGACAACGGTTGTAAAGGGGTCGTAAAATCGCTCGAGTATAAAAGTGCTTGGAAATCAATCTCTGAGACAAAGATAAAGACCTGAAACGTTAGACTAGACCGAATAAAAGAATGTTTTATCGATGGACGTCGATTTTTAATGGTTTAATTTGGAACTTCGTCTGAGCTACGTCTATTACTCTGCTACTGAATGTGTTGAATGGTAAATTTTATATTCATAGAAAGATATTCTCAGATAGTTTCAATTATTTATAAATTCAAACAATTATTTTTAAATAAATAGAACTGCGGATATTATTGATAATTAATGTACATATTATAAAGGATATTTTTTTTTAATTACTACATTTTTAGAAACTTAGAAACATCGGGATATTACATTTTTTAAAAACTCCGAAACTGAGAAATATATTTTTAAAGTAGATGTAATATTCTTTGGACTTAATTGTTTATTTCTTGATGGAATGTATGTTCACGAATACTATTTTGAATGAAATTACAGCTATCACAAATTTGACCTATAAATTCACCATTTTTTTTGGCAAGAATTTAAGATAAACAAAATACATAAAAGGGATAGAAATGACACCTTTTAAATTTTTAATTTAGGAACATAAATAGTGAAATAGTTCAATTTAATATTGTGTACAATTTTGGGAATTTAATGTTATATGTATAAAAGTAGCATTTAAAGACTTGAAAATTAACACTTTGACTACCACTTGAATTTCTATAGAAATTTGCTATCTATATTATTAACCTTTGGCGCTCGAGTGTTGCCTTTAGAGCGACACACGTAATTTATTATAATATTTTAAAATGTGAAATTTTAGTGTCATTCATATTAGAATATAGCAAACGAAAGAAATAAAAATAAATGAATTCATAAACATTTGTTTTCAAATGTTGGGAGCTTCGCTAAAAAAAACCTAGACTTAAATACAATTAAAAGTGCTTCGAGTTCAAAGTTAAGAATTTGCTAACTTATTGAATTAGAAATATTTGTAATAGGAATTTGAAAATACGAATAATAGAAACAATTAAATATTGTGACAGACGTCTGTTAAAAATAAAATTACTGTTTAATGAAATTTTGAATAGCTTCAGTGTGGCGCTCGACGTGTTAAGCAAATGATTAAAACAAGTTGGCGTCGAAGGGATGTAAGAAAGTTATTATCTATTATGCTGCGGCATTAACACCGCCCATTAGTGCAGGGCTTACAGGGCTTAGTTCGATTGATACTATCTATTCATCATCGGTTTCGTAAGGATCTCTCACGCGAAACAGCTTCTATTATTGAAGCCATTGTAAGCGAATTTGATGAATACAAATAAGCTTAGTGTAACTATAACAATATCTTAAATTCATGTTGGTTTTCATAATAAAAATACTTTTTGATGGCAATAGGTCTATGAAATATGTTGTTTCATTCTTTTTCTATAAAACCATAGTAATTCTTAACCACAGTAAAAACTTTAATTAATAACATAAAACGATAAAATTTGTTAAAAATTTATAGGTGTGTTTGACATTTGTTTATGTGTTCAATAATAATTTAATTTTTATAGAAATTTTATATAGAATATTTTTATCACATTTGAAATTCAATTTCCATTTTTCCATATCAAAAAAGATGTTAAATTGTCCGTTGGTTCTAGGTGCTAGAAATGATACAATAATAAATGAATTCAATGCAGTCAATACTGAAATGATATTCAGATCACAGAGCTCAACAAGGGTTACCTCTTTTTATCATAATAAGTTCGCGAGAATCGATTTCAGACTCTGAGGAATCATTACTAATACAAACAATTTAAAATTCATAATGTTTCGAAATACGCTGGAATTTACATTGCACGCTACAGAAGCGTTGGTTAAGCGTAACAAATTGATTTAGAGATAAAGATAGTCGAAAATGCATAATTCATTTAATCAATTATTAATAGCTTTAATAATTATTTGAATGTAAGATAAAGCTGATTAGTTTGAATATTTAATTATTCATGTAATTCATATTTGAAGTTCGAATTATTAAACCTGAATTCCATTAGGACATAAATATCTTAATTAATCAAATTTTCAAATCCTATTGTAAATTTTTGAATAGGTCAAACTTCGAACCCAAATTCTACTAGTGTTCAAATCTTCGCATTCCAATTTTATTGGTTTTACAAATCTAATAATACAAATTAATTAAATTTCAAAGCCTAATTTTACTGGTATTAGTGGAATTTCTAACTAAAATTATACTAGTATTTAAATGTTCGAATTATTAGAAGTTCGAATCCCAATTCAACTGGCATTCAGATCTTCGAATCGGTCGAGTTCTATAATAATTCCATTAACAAGTACTTAAATATTTGAAGTAGTAGATGCTTAGCGTTGTATTAGTTAGATCACCGATTCATAGAATGACATCAATAAATTGGGAATGTTGGCGGGTTTCATTGCGAAAAATAGTTTCCTTTCGGTTCTATTTAAGTTCTATTTCTATGGCTGAGTTCTATTTTCTGCTATCATGACCGCAATTTCAGTCGAGATCAAAGGTGGACACGAGAATGATGATCCTAAACCCGTTCTTTATTTCCCTTTGAATTCACCGTTCAATGGAATCTTTCGAATTGTTTATCCAATGTTTAGAATTACAATGGAAACTTTTCAACGCCATTGGAAAACTTGATCGAACGGGATAAAGCCTGAAATACAGTGTATAGATTGTGCAACTGCAACACGGTGTAAGAAAGTTATCGGAAAAACTTCAAGGCTGACGATGAGGTATATTAGATTGAGAAATATTGGGTTGGTCAGTAAGCAATGTCGGATTTTTTTTATCAGTATAATCTATTTACAGATTCTGTGCGGTTATAGGGTAATTCGCGTCAATGTAATAAAAATAATGTAGGTGTAAAGTAATATTTTTAACAACTGTCATTAAATATACATAAATACCTTCAACTAAATAAATTTTTAATTTTGTGGTACTAACAATCATTACTGCCACTGATAATAATGGTTGTTAAATCAATTTTTAACATTCAATAATCATATAAATCATTTGAATTAAATAAATGTTTATTTTTAATACAGAGACCTAATATTTATTAAACTTTATAATTCTTTCCTACGTAAAAAATTATAATTATTTTTAAACAGAAATCAGATCTATTCGAAATAATTATTTTCCTCATAACTCGAATCATCTTTAATGAAACAACATCGTCTAACAAACTATTTTTGATAACTTTTTGACAAAATTCCAGCCATTAAACTGCTTTTTATAAAGTTCTTCTATTGTAAAGGGTGTATGAATACATTTTTATTTGAAACTGCCGGTTTAAATTTACAAGTTCGAAAATTCGATGTTAACAAGTTGTACGGATCGTAACAGATAAATAACCGGTACAGTTTTATGGTTTAGGGTTGATCTCGTAAACCGGACAACGAGAGATCGGTTAAACGGAGGCATCGACTTTTTTACCATAAAAGATCGTTTTATTTTCCTGAATCTTCTTACCTCGACCCGGTCGCTGGCTTGTCGGATATAAAAGGAACCGTATAAATCGGGCAAAGCCACAAAACTTCCGTATACCTATTGCCGTTCTGTCAATCGTAGGCTGAGCCGTTTCCGGTAGAACGGGTTCTGCGTCTGATTGGCCTAACCGGAAAATTTTATGCCCCGACAGGAAACTTTATTCCGTATCGATTGAAAGGAAGATTGTGACTGAGTAAACCGAAGCCTTTTGTCTCGTAACCGTCGAGCGACGAAACCGGGTCGAGCCTGACCCAGACCCATGAAACGTATACAATGGTGTTTCGATTAAACGAGCCGTTTATTTTGAAAGTGACTTGAGGCCATTTGTATTTAAGGGGACATATACAATCGGAACAGCAAAAAATTAGTCAATCTGGGAGGATTTTTTAAAATAAGAAATAATTATTCTACACCCATGAAATTGCAGGTACATTGAAGTAATGTGTTTAGGTATACAAGACAATTTTTTTTATTTAAATTAATTTCAAAATGGCGGAGATGTCGCACGACATTGCGACGGCAGTTGCAAAACTGGTCTGCAATCTAGCTACCTGTAGCCTTTGATTTTTAACAAAAAAACAGTATTATTATATTTAGAACATATGTAGTTTAAATATGTTGTTGGCAAAAGTTGAAAAAATGCAAATTTTAAAAAGTGGCATGCATTTAAAGGAAAAAATCGATATATCAGGCAAAATTTTTGTACCTTTTCGATAAAAAAAATAGTTTTCTTTTTACATTTTAAAAACAAATTCCGACATATCGAAGCTAATAATGCTTAATATGTGTACAAAGTTTCAAGTCGAGCGGTTGAATAGTTTTCGCGGTATTGTGCACGCCAATTTGGAAAATGTAGTTTTGAAATAAACGCGTTTAAAGTTTTGACACCTCCAAGTCTGAGCAGTGAGTTTTTAAAGTTTGCTTCAAAATTTTGGGGAAACATTCTACAAATGTAGCTCTATATTTCAAATAATCGATTTTTTGAAAGTCCCAATTGTATAGGCCCCCTGAATACCAATGTGTCACACTGTTTAAGAGAGTTAAACCTACAATTCCTATTAAAATAATAGCAATTATTGATGCATGAATACGAAAATTAGAGAGTAACAAAAAGGAGGGCTCATAGCAAAATACAACACTAGATCAATTTATAAAATACTTTAGAAATTGTAAATAGAAAATTTAATATTTTAACATTAAAATTTTTAATATCCCTTAATTAAGTAATATACATAATTGACGTAGTTGGAAATTTATCTTAACTTGATATTAGTAATTACTAGTGTTTGTGGATCATTATAATTTCATTTTAATAATCGCGAGCCTGTTATTCTTCAGTAGTATATGTAGGTAAACGAGCGGGCGCAGTAGTACAAATAGATCATAAATGAAACAGCGCCAAGAATTAATACGAGATTTAATCCAATTTGAATATTAATTTGTAATCATGAAGATCACACCTGATATTAAAATTATATATTTAATTCAAATTCTGTTCTTTAAAACTTAAAATTATTACTGAATTGTAAATTTAATTCCGAAACAACAGGATTTATCTGTAAATAACTGTAATCAAAGAATAAACTTTAAAAAATATTTATAAAATAAAAAATTTCATTGCAAAATTGCTTCTGTGATGAAAGTAAGATGAAAGAGTGTTTCTAAAAATTTAAGAAACAAATATTTCATTACTTTTATTATTTTAAAGAATAATATTATTACTTTCTTATGAAAAATTCTTGCTATGTTATAAAATATGTAAATGTTACAAGACTAACAATAAGCTCGAAAGAAACCGATTGAAAGTAGAATTCGTCGATTTTCTATCTATTTTATGTGTCATAACGTTTTGACAGCTGTATCGTAAAAACAATAGGAGTTCATCATAGGAAAAACATTGGATTCATCACGACCCTTAAAAATATAAATATTTTCCGATATCGGGTCGCAAAAAATATGTATTCCGCACCTTTCAGCGTGTCCACTCAGAGAATTATTTCAGCTCTGAATTGCAGTTTCTCTGTTGATTTTAAATTAAATCTGAGCTTCCATCCTGAAGCATCGTGATTTAATTTTTGAATCAGGATAGCGCAACACGGTAGAAAGAATACAATGGCGCAAGATCCTGTTTAACATTCATGAACGGGACATGATTGAGAAAATTTTCGAACCAATCTTGCCTGCATTTTAAAATCAAAGCACCTTGAGGAAACAACTTTTGAATATTTCTTCAAAAATGATATACATTCAAGTTTGTAAACTTCGTTTCAAGAAAGTTTAATTTGTAAAATTGTACACCAGACCTGCATTAACCGTTAACGAAGGAAAGTTGCAGAAGATTGGGTACTAACCTAGTAACAGAACTTGCGAGATAGTTAATAAATATGTTAATTATCGCAATTGAAGTAATTACGTTTGGTTACACAGGACTAATAATTCCCTTCTCTTTGTAACTTAATGTGTCATTTCACTATCCAGGATTGTTGGTATAACTTCAAAAAATTTGTTGATAAGTAATTGATAAATTATAACAATGATTAAAGAATAGTGTTAGTATTTCAGGGTTAAGGATTCATTTTGTTAATTTGATCCTTTAATTTTCTGTTTTCAATTACAAGTGTAACCTGAACTGCTGTATTCAGAATAATTTTGCTTTCTTCGTTTGTTAATTATTTGATAATAAACGTAATAATATTCAATATATAAATCATTCAGATTATTATATCAGATTACATACACGGCTATGAAAATAGGTACACTAACTCTTGCACGGTGATGTTTGGATTTATTCACAGTCAGTGATCTCTAATATTATTACCTGGAGATAATAATATTTTGTTTTATGTATTCTTGAAAATAATAACAAATATAGACAATATAGCAACAAATAGAGCTTTTTATTCTGCTTCCACAGTATTTTGGTATTTCTATTATTCATAATTTCAAATATCTAACAGAAGTATTTTCAATCAAATAAACGAAAAAATTCCTAATAATATAGGCGATGGTTTTTAATAGAAAGTCAGGTTTCATCCATATATAGGTGACGTGGCAGTCAAAGTGTTAAACGAATGAAGTTAAGCGTTTATTTTATAGCAGGTCAGTTTAACGAAGATACCTAATTGCAAATATCATTCTGACATAAATATCTTACTTCCTGATCGTTTGAATATTTAGACATTGACCTGGAATGCAGTTGCATGCACATCCAACCAACACTGACTTGATTGCATCTTCGGGGTAGATTTGTAAACAGTGATTAGATCAAGGAACATAATTAATTGTGGTAGGAGTCGTTGATAATAGGCACATACAATTTAAAAAAGAATGAAGAAAATCGAATAAAATTTTAAATATTGTGAAAATCATTCTAGTGATTTGGGATAATAGATTGGAACGTTATATTGGATTACTAGTTGCTAAACAATCAAATAGAGGCATTACATTTAAAATAAAAAATTCCTAATATCCTTCATTTTTTGCTTCTACTGTGTAGTCTAAATGCTAAAATCAAAAACCCTTTCAGTATTTAATGTTTAGTCCACATGTCATGTGACTAAGACATGCAAACCCCATAATAATGGAAACATTATTATTTATAATAATATTATTTGTACTAAAAATATAAACACAAAAATGATTACATTATTTATAATTAACAACCATTAGTAATATAAATGGCAAGAAAGTTTTGCGGTTTTTTTTTTTTAGAATTTGTAGGGGTTAAAACGCTACAACAACTACGTGTTTCGTTGACGATGACAAAGAAAAAGGGAATGCGATACATTAGCAAATGACTGCTCACTGCATCCAAAAAGAGGAGGGGGAATAATGTATGAGATACATTAAGCAGTGCAGAAAAAATTCGCAAACATATTTTACAAGAAAAAGGGATTGGAGGTAAAGACAAACGTAGAAAATACATTTACGTGATTGAAAATACACATTGCAGCACACTCAAAAGAAATTTGAATGCAAGGAATTTAAAAAATGAATATTAGATGATTGCATTTCTTTATCGGTTTTATTTGTATCAGAAAATAATGGTTATCTATTGACGTGTTAAATTTATACTTGTTTCCCTAATTACCAATTATAACGAATGTAGTTTTAATCGCAAAAATTAACGAGGGTGTTTACAATATGCGGAGCTATTTGCAAAATTAAACAACCGATGCTGAAGTATGTTAATTTGTTATGAATTTAACATTCATAAGAGGTTATTTTTAAGCGTTAAGTTTTTAACTACGATAATTATATGGCGTTAAATAATTTGAACAGTAGAATATAAAACCATTTTTGTATGTAAGGTACCTCGTTAACAAGGAATTGTTCAAATAAAACTTTGTTTCGGAGATGTCTTCGAGATATTATACTCTTTATATACTTATATCTTTTTTTATAAAGATTCGATATAAAAATATATTAGATGACAAACTTTTTATTTTTTTTTATATTTTATCTAATACCAGAACTATCGACATTTAATACATGCTTTCTTTTAAATAAAAAACCTAGTATATATAATAATTTTTCATCTTAATAAAAGTTAATATACCCAATAAATTTTCTAATTTGAAACCAGAAATCTGAAGCAAGTCGTTTTATTTTCATAAAATTCAACTATGCAAATAGAGTGATGCAAAAAAAGAAAATTACAAAAAAGAAAATGGATTTGCATTTCTTTTACTAAAGCACAGGTCGCATATTTTCTGTGTTTAAAAAGTACTCATACGTTAAGCTGCGACGGAGATTTTCATAAAACTCTGCGTTGTTTATTTATTTAAAAAGTTTCTTGTTTAAAATCAATCTTGATTTTAATAAAAATGCCTATTTCTTTTTCGTGAAATACCTACATATGTGCTGCATCAGGAACAATTTTCATGGTGATTTTAATAAAAATTCAAACAAGCACGCCTGTTTCTTATAAAGGAACATTCATTCGTTACATGCTGAAGAAAAGAATTTTGCGAGAACAGAGGCTTATAACTATTTAACAAAAAGAAAGAGGATATTTCGTCCTCGCTAGTCAGAGATAAATAGCGCGCGGGCTTTGTTCGAACAATGAAGCTCAGTTTTAATGCTTCTCTGTCGCCGGTAGACGAAGCGGAGCGTTCCTTTTCTCGCGTATACGTGCTGGAACGTGTTCCAGGGATGCCTTGGAATCGTATCGTCTCGAGAACTGTCTATAATCCTGGCTAATCGGTAATTCGCCAGCCATTGTGGCCCATTTCACACGGCTGCACGTTTCAGCGGCAAGATTTGCATTTGTGAGCGCGTGCAAATTGCACCGCTCGCTCGCTCGCTCGCTCGAAACTTTTATTAATTCTCGTTGCTGAAGCGTTAGGCCACGTTGGAACGAAACGAAGTAGTAATTAATGTGGAGAAAACAATTACGGTTATTAGAGAATCGATTTAATAATTAGGGAAATGGTTGAGATATATTGGACAGTTGTTTTGCGGTTGCATAATGTATGTAATTAGATAAAAATGTTATGAAACATATGAAGAATATTTTTTATTAAATAATTTTTAACTTTCAGGTATTTTATTAATCCCTTGAGACATTTTGTTACCTTTCTTAAGAATCACATACTTCGTCAAATTAATGTAATTATTATTGGTTTTATTCTTCTTCTTATTATTATTATTAGTTTACACGATTTCAATTACCATGCCAATGATTAATCTTTGTTATTACTTTTTATTTGTTTTTGTACCATATCTTATCATTTCGAATTTCACAAGAAAAATGATAGAAATTACAGAATTACAAATTTTGTGTAATGTAAAATATAAGTTTTATATAAGTTTCATTTATGAGTTAACAGTGTATAATTGTGTTGTTTTTTAAAGCAAATGTGATAAATATTTCACTTTGTTGCTCTATTCTTAGAAATCAATTTTCTCGACAACAAATGAAGAACCACTAAATGGAGAAGCCAATTAATGTAAATAACAAAGTATATTAAGAAAAATAAATAATTGAAGAACTTTTTCACTACTCTCTAGTAGTGAAATGTTAATAGAATGACTAATTTGTCCCATAGATTGAATACTTTAACAACAAAAAGGTATTTTAAAGTTAATAAATTTTGAACAAAAGGAAATTTATATTAATTAACTTCTGAGCCTTTCAAATATATATGATTCTTTAACTTGGAATTTTATTATAAGGTGTTAAAATTGTGTCGTATCATATCTATTTTGAAACACAGGAAGTCCATGCCGTATACCAATTTATGGTATATCAATTTGTACTTTCAAATTCAATCAAATCGACTATGTAAACGTTTCATTGATATTTGTAACATAATTTGGCTAGCTTTTCGATGGAATAAATAATAAACCAACTAATCTATAGCTTGTTATTAGTGTTTTATGGTTCCAAATTTTCAACCACTTAATGAATGAAGAATTTACATTGTTTTTTTGTATTAAACAACCTTTTTTCCTTTAATATTGTGTACCTTCTGTCAGGAAAGTACGAGATTTAATAAGTAACTTATTGTTCCTTCATACACGGGGTACTCCAGAAAAATATCACCTTCTACGGAAACTGTAATATTCTACAAAATCGTAGATTCTTTATGGCAAAATAAATTAAAACTATCGTTTTGATATACAGGGTATCACACGCAACTGGAACAGGCTGTACCTTTTAAACGGCTGGGAATAGCAGAAGATGTTAAAGGTAGAAGTTAAATAGCATCAGATGGTGCGAAATTTTATGCACTTTTGTGCATCGGTGCATCAGAAAAATGCAGCTGCACTTCTTCTTTAATAGGAACCTGTATTTTTGACTGCATCAATCAATACAGTTTCTTGTACTCTACATGAAGGTGCTAACATGCTTGCCCTAAATTTACTCGCTTGGAAGTTATCGAAGCTAAAACTCTGAATTATTTCGATCTCTCGATAAGTATTCTGGAGTACTTACGTTACAAAGACGAACATAAGGGCTGATGCCCATTGGGATGTCTCTCGATACAGCTTTGCAGCCTCAGCACCATTTTGATTGCACTTGTTAAACAAAATGAACATATTAACTCGTTCACTATTCGTAAATGCTCGATTTCGCAACACTGAGTCTGCACACCATCGCGCACGGGTAACTACTGAAAGACATCTTAATGTTACAGGGACGAGTATTAGCAGCCGCTTCGTGTTTACAAACATTGTAATGAAACATCACGTAGGCACTCCGGAACAGTTGCCGAGAGACCGAAATAATTCAGAGAAGCTTCAGCGTCGATTACTTCCAAACGAATAAGTTTAGGGCATAAGAATGTTAGCACTTTTATGTGGAGTATAAGAAACTGCATACCGATGCATAAAAGTGCATAAAATTTCGTTGCATATTATGCACCATCTGATGCCATTTAATATTTACTTGTAACACATTCTTCTATTCCCAGTCGTTTAGGAGGTACAATCTGTTCCAGTTGCGTAGGGCACCCTCTATAAGCGACTGAAGATTGAATGCTCGCCAATTGACGATATTAAATTACAAATTGGTTGATTTATTTGCTTGTTCCAAGCAAAAAGTAACCTATTTCCAATAATGGTATCAATAAAATATTGATGTAATTGTGTAAGTTTTGGACGTTGTTAGGTCAAGAAATGGTCGTGTTTTTTGTATTTTGTTTTTTATATAGCTTTAGTAACAAGAAAGGCAATCAAAGCATAGATTCTTGTGAATAAATAATAAGTAATTAGAAAAGGAGATATTCCATGAAATATATAAAATACTTATAGAAATATAATTAATAATCATTCATTATTGTCTAGTATTTATAGTATTATGCATTAATTATATAATATGTTTGTTTCCAGAAAATTATTTGATGCATACCAATTTATGTATAACACGACGATAACTTTGCTGAAAGTAACATTTATTCATCAAAACTTGTTTCAATTAATCTACATCTTATTAAGCGATGAATATTCAAAATGAAATATTTTAAATAATTGGCTTTGTTTATTTGTGTCAATTATATTATTCACTTTCGAGGTTCATATTATCTAGTCGAAATTTGTCGAATTAACGCTGTATTGTGCGTTCATTAGCTGCAGTTTCTCTAAATTGCAATCAGGTAACCTTCATATTATGTTGCGATTCATTGTTTGCTCTAATCAGCCATTTCGTATCAAGAATATTAATGAAATGCTTGTCTGATAACTTTCTCCAAACTTTGCGTTTCAACCTTTTTTTCGTTTTGTTTTTAAAGCTGCAGTTTTAATATTATTAGACGGCTTTAATATTATTAAAAAACTTAAGAAGTGATAACACTAATTTATGTATTTATTCAATATTGTTAGTAGTAATAATATCACAAAATCTATCATTTCTCTTATGAAGTGCTTTACTGTACGTATAATAATTAAATTCGTCTGGAGATGATATGTTATGGCAGCCTGTAATGCTTATGTAACTTTAATACAATAGAGCGTTAATGATCCAAATCGTTAATTACCCAAAGCAGCGCTGCATCGTCGTTAACCCCATCAGTTCTTGGAATCAGATTCTTGCAAGGTATTTCTGAAACTTTTCTTAAGAAATGAATTAATACTTTGAAAAGTACACAACGCAGTTCAAATTAAAATAATAATACTTTTATGTTCAACTTCTGGAATAATAAACTGGGTATCTTGATGTATATTTAATTATCCGAATAATTCTATTTTTCAACCATCTCGGTCCTAATTAGTGCGAATAATTAACGTTAAAATTACAATAAATTCTCCCAGTCAGCCATTTTATTTTCAGTAAATTTAGGATATCGTTTTTATAACATTGAGCTTTTTCAATTGGACAAACTCTCAAATATCTAAAAAAGTTATTTTTAATGGGTTCAGATTATTCCCACTGAAATAGATAACAAATTCTTATGAAAACTTATGGTTCGCTCAAATGTGTTGATAGTAAATCTTGTCATTACCAAAGATGGAATAAGGATTTGGTAATTAATGAATATCTGACACGTTGATTGTTATGTAGGTTACAAATAAGGATTGTAACCTAACCGAAGAGGTTAGTAGTTCTCTATTACGTCTAAACCCCCTAACCCGATGGTCGATGTTCTGTTACGCTAGCGGGTAACCCGGTTAACCTCACGGGTTACAGCGGTATTGCGAGGCGTAATACTTCAATTTCACTAAGCTTTACTGGTATACGGTGTAAGAGGAAAATAGGTAGCTAAACTTTGCTGGTATATTCTACTTTTCCCTCGGGGTAAAAGAAAGATAATATAAACATGAATGCGGAAATGCTTTACGAAATATAAACATTTTGTTGGGTCGTGCTCTTCTTCTTTGTTCTTGAAGGCTGCACGTTCTCTGACACGTAATTATGTCAAATTGAATAGGTTTGAAATATTGATTGAAGTGAGTTGCTCGATTTTTTGGTAGAGAATCGTTTAGGTTGCTGGTTTATTTTATTCCATCCTGGTTTACATTTTTGTGCTGTCTTTACACAATTTTTTGAAGTTAAGAAAAAGTAGTTTTCGTGGTAGTGGAGTGGTCGAACAGTTCACCCTCGCAGGTAGGTATTCAGGGTAGCTGTGTATTTACAAGGTATACCTGGGGCACCAGTGTTATAAACCTGATGCCATTAACAGATTCAAAGTCTGAGTATGTGACAATGCCAAATTCTCATTCAACACTGGACAGTCTAAAATTGTTGCAAAATTTCTTAATTCTGTGTATTAAATATAAAAAAATATTTAAAAAAACGTCTACATTTTATGGTCTCAAGAGAATTTCATATTCCTACTTAAACTAAGATTGTATGGAACGAAATCTTTCAATGTCACTTTAAGAAATCTGAAAGTTAATGTAACGCAAAGCGTGCAACTTTAGACAAATTAGAATCAGAAACTCAAGAATAAACGAACTGATACCTTGAGAGTTGAGTACAGATTAATTCAAACACGCCATCCACTTATGCAGCAGCTGTAGCAAAGTGTTGCACATGCACCACTAATGGTAAACTGAAGTGCAATGGGAGGAAACAAGGGTTAAGTGAGAACATGGAAATTGATGTCAGTGAAACTACATTTGAACTTGGTTTCATACGGTGTCGCCGTGACACAACTTCCCTATATATATTAATGCTATTTCGACATGAAACAAACACAGACAAACATTACATTAAAAAAAAAAATAACTTTACATTTAGCTTTGTACTTTATTTAAAAACCGTATAAGTTGTACGTTATATAGGAATAATTCAATTGTTATGGTTACTCTTAATCCATTTTACCACATTGCCATAGTGATTTTATTTTTAACAAATACTATTACATTACTTTTACAATATTTCGTTATTTTTACTATTAATAACTTCAAATACCTAATATGAGTATTTCCGATCAATAAAGTGAACTTTTCTGTGGAAAATCAAATGTTACCCATTGAATATAATTTTAAATTTTATAGTAATATTAAACAGCATTTATAAAAAGATTGTTCTTGAAAACGAATTTGTTAATAATTTCAAAGTCAGCAAAGTGATGACATAAACTCGATATCATTTTACATAGGCTATAACGTAAAACAGTTTCATTAAAACTGAAAGACACCCTATTCAAAATGATTGATTTTATCTAGAATAGTTTTCATATCTTAAAAGTCGCTTGTCATATTATGAAATTAAATTTTATTTTACAACTTCACTGTCATAAAATCGGTGACATTTGCAATGTAATGTCATGCAGTGTCAGCATACGTGATAAAAATCACATTCTCTTTGTACCACCATATTATACAATTTTAGTACAAATTCAATTTGAAATCATAAATTCAGGTTATTACAATATTAATAAATTTACATAAAAAAAATAAACGTTGCATATGAAAAAGTGCATTTGTATTCCCTTTCTGTTTAACATAATTTCAAATTTATTTTTACATTCTGCGTAAAAAAAATATAAAAGAATAATATAAAAAAGTTGACAATTCGTGAAATGTTTTAAACTTTTACATGAAGTATCTCATTTTTGAATTAGTAATTTTAAAAATATTACGTCCTAATATTTCTTTATATAAAATATTCTGAAAAATTACTTTACGTAAAAAATAACAAGTAATTGAAAACACTAAAAATGATCTTTGTGTTTTGATAAAAAATTGCAGTATTGTATATTCCCACAATTATGTAATTTATACAGCAAACAATATTGAACCTCTTTAAAGTTGTCACTTTGAGAGAATCATCCATAAAATATTTGTATAATTAATTCGCATAAAATGAGAACAAAGTAGATCGATAATGTAACGAGGATTTTCTATGTCATTGTACGTACGCCCTTTTGTGTAAATCTACTGTTCCGAGGAAAATAATTAGGTGTAGCCGAAAATAAACTGGCATTCAGCGCGGATCCGAGAGCCGTCAGTATTGAAAAATTTTATTTGTACACCTCGCTGAAACTGTTTCAAGTTCGTGGGCGAAGGAATTCTTTTCAAATTATTCTTCTTTGCTGTAACTCGTAACCAGCCATTTTACATTAAGAGCATTAATTGTGAAACCTTCGTCTTAAAGCTTTAAGCTTCAAATTAATCCTTCGTTGCATTCCGCTGTAAATACACGACGTGCTCTTCTTTTCGTTACAATTAACATTTGACGTAACGTAATCATTTTATCATGAAAAGTACATGCTCCAGCCTAAAAAAATTATATAGAATTGGTATAAGTGATCGTTTCATAACCTTCTTTTCTTTTTCACCTTTTAAATTATCGAAAATATTTGCAACTTTTGCAAACAAATCAGCAACATTATATAACTTTCTGTTAAATAAATTTCTAAACACAAAAGGTTTTTATTTATTTTTTTCTTTATTATTATCTCTTGGAGTACAAAGATGTATTTTCTTTTTCTAAAATTGAAATTTGTGTTTAATATATTATATTTAAGTTATACTTTATCAAATATTTAAAGGCGCCATGCTGCTTTGAAACACAACGTGGCAGTATTTCGAAAATTGGAAACACTGTTAAGATAAAAATGAAATTGACCAAAGGATTTTATTTTCAAACGTCAGCTACACGTGTACGTATTCAGCCTTTAACAATTGTATCATTTCCAGAAGTGGCTCTAAAGTTGGATTCTCAAATCTGAGAATCGCCGTGGCCAATTTCATCGTCGCTGGCTATTCTTGGATATCACGGAATTCGCTTGAAAGCTTCCGTAACAATTTGAACATTCTCGTATAAGATAACGAACTATCAAATATTTGAAATCGATGTCCAACTTTCTCAATGCTATTCACTTCTTCGGCTCTTCTGACAAATTTTTATCTTTCCTTTTATTCCTGATTAGATTTAGTTACACGTATTGGTATATTTTATTTAACACTTTGACCGTCGCAGGTTTTATGAAAACGATGGATTTTATAATTCCATATTTCTTTGTACATCGAAAGAAAGATTATTGGTAAATTATCAGTTTTTGATTTGCAATTAGTGCATAGTATGTTAAGTAGAATTAAATTAATGAATTCTTTAGATTAATCTTTTTGATTAATTTTTAATTTAATTTAAATTTATACCTATTTCTAAGAGTAGAGTGGAACTTTTTAATTGTTGTATGCACTGAAAAAGAAATAAACAGTACAATAATTCTCATGAATTAATTTTTCAAATGGAACTGTTGGGAACAGTATTTTAAAAATGGTATCATATATAGAATAATTTGTATACAGGTGGTATTACCTTGGTATGTACTATTAACACTAGAACTACCAGGTGGGTCAAAAAGACTTGCTGCAGGTTTCTTATTTTAAATTACAAAATTTATTGAAACATTTCAGTCGAAATGTAAGCTGGCTTTTATCAAGATAAACACTTATTCTATATAATAATTTACGTTCCATCCCTTAATTTTTTTATTCTGTTATATTCATCCTCTATTTTTTTTTATTCTATTTCCAATTTAGAAGTAAGGGCACACCGAACGTCGATAGTTCTAATGATAAGGTTGAAAAGGTATATTTATATTACACAGCAATTCATTAAAAAAAAAAGGGAAACAAAATTGATAAAAATTTTGGAGATCTTCCAAAGATTAAGGGTGATTAAGAAATAAGAGGAAAAGTAATAAAAAATTATGATTAATTACAAAATGATTGTACTTTTGGTTAAATCAATATTTATAGGTATTTACAAAACTGTAAATATTTTTCGAAAGCTCCGTATTTACTATTTATATAATTTTAAAGCATAGAATAAATGATTGATTTACAAGCAATTTATAAACTTATAAATACGGTATTATCCTCCAATGCACGAATACAGGATACTGATCCTGATAAAGTATAAATTAATCATTAAATGATTAAGAAATTATTGATATATAATTACGAATCACTAAATTGATTTATAATTATTGTTTCGTGTTAGTAATAATTAATTGATTACAGTAGTAATTACAGAATAATTACTGTCTAACCCTAAAGTGTATTTTATTATTTTTATCTTAACGTCGGTTAATTCACTGCATTGCTACTTTAGTGAATTGCCACTTAAATATTCTACTATCCTATCTTTCCTACTGTTTCGTTTTATGTTGCTATTACTTTACGGTCTTGCGGTCCTTGTATTACGTCGTTTTAGACTTCTATGTTGACAGAAATCTTACTCTATAAACGTACAATTTCATACCGCTATAATTTTACAGTTCCACGGTGTTACAGTAACCTTGCAGTTTTACGGTTTCATACTTTCGAAATCCGGCTATTCTACGGATACAACTACTCCAAATTTTATGATCTTATAATATTTATCCTAAGTTCTTTTACGATGCTGTTAGAAAGCCTTCTTTCATTTCAACTTTCATCCCACTTCATTTCACTTTTCGAAATCTAAGAATTTACAATTCATTATCACGTTTGTACAATTTCATTAGCCGCACGATTATAGAATTTTACATTTCTTCGATTTTAAGATTCTACGCTTTTATATTATGATTCTGCAGTTGAATAATCCCAGGATTCTATCCAGCTTTTCCCAGCAATCCCATAATCCTGGATTTCAATAATTTCAAAATCGTAAGAATCTATAATCTTGTAATTTTATAGTATCACATTTCTTTAGTTTTATTATACCACGAATTTACAAAGTTTCAGTTCAGCAGTTTCAAGATTTTATAATGTGACAATTCCACGATTCTAAATGTTTATAATCGTTTTAAAAGATTGTAAAGAATAGTCAGGTGAAATATTAATAAGGTATTTTATTATAATGTAATCACAATTATCTGTTTGACGTATAACAGACAAATTATGAAAAAAGCAGATGAAATGAAATATTGGAGTTTCTTCAGACCTTGAACAATGATTCCTCTGTTTTGCAACTAAATGGCCTTGCTTATATTATATAAAAAGAAACTATTAGAAATATTAATTAACAAGCATTGAAACCAATAATTATTGTAATAATAAATATGTATGATAAAATCAAAATAAATAATCATTAAAATGTGTCGTTTCAATAGAATTTGTACCATTTTTATCTCTCTTTTTCAGAACGCCTGCGGCTAAAACTTCAGCTTTTTGAAATGAAGAGAGTATTTTTATCGAAACATCTAGTTTTTTACGCTTCTTTGGAAATTGATTGCAGATAAAAGTATCAAATTTACAGATCTGACGTTTGTCCAAAGATTGAAATGCGTTTGAAATAATACTCTGAATGCTTGCAAGCAATTTCAGTGAATATTTAATAAAAAAAAGATTCGTTCCATAATTTCTGGCCGATCCAGTTATCACAATAAAAGTTTCAAAACCTGATTTAATCCATAATAATGTTGTTATTATTAAAACTTCAAAAATCAGTAAAGTTGCGGCATTTGAAATGAAACTTTGATTTTTACTGAAAAATATAGACGTGATACAAAAAATTCGTGATTTGGTCCCAGAATATGAAACTGTATTTTAAAACGTGTTTCCAAAAAAACAAAATTTGTCAATTTTACACACAAGTATGATGTGCATAGCAGCCAAGTTTTCTAGTTTACCTTCAGTCCGCTATCCTAAAATGGTCCAGTGCTCCTACTTCAACTTCAGAAAATTCGTGCTCAGTCTCCACGTGCAGCCTGAAAGTAGTTTTCAGCAACTGTTTTCGAATTTTGCCCGGTTTCCACCCTCACGATGTTCGAAATTTGTAGCAAGCTTTTAAAGCTTCCATTAAACGCGCACACGTTCAACAAAGTTCCAATTTCTACGAGTTACAGTCTCCAAATTAATGAATTTAAACTTCCATCATTATTTTAAGCATAACCTTCAAGGTATCGCTGTCAAATCTTCATAGATGGGTTTAATGGCTTTTAAAACTTAGTTATTTAGCAGTGGTTTCTTATACTTGAAAGTTTGGAACGTTCCCGCAGCTTCCTTTCACTGAGAACACCAGCTTTAAGCCCCTGTAAGCTTCAAGAGACGGTCGCAAATTGGACTGCCATCGAAATTAAAAAAACGAATTTATCTTTCAAGCAGATATAAATCACTTGTCGGTGTTAATTCCTCGTATTTGTTCTAACGCGAGGTGGGAGGTCAATGTGTTTCACTTATTCCCAAAATCGACAAATGAACGACAAACTGCACTGATATATTTACAAGTATTATATTTAAGAAAAATATACAATAAAAACTTTTAATCTGTACAGTATAGTTACGACGATTCGAAAGGGAAGTCGTGGAAAGGGAAGTCGTAGGTGTTGCTAAAGTAAGGGAGTCCAGGGTGGGACCTGGGGATCACTGAAGTCAAACTCAGTTGAGAGTGGATAGTACTTGGATGGGTAACCATTTGGGGAATTTCGCGTGTGGTGTCTTGTCTAGGTTTGCTGTTGGAGTCACTCGTGTCGCCGCCCTATTGAGGGCGGCTTGAGGTGAATGGTCGGACTATTGAAGTAGTGGCTGAACGTTGGATTCCGGGGTCCATCCTATGCCCGTTAGAGAGGAGGTTTTAGTGGGTAGGAGCGATCCTGCACCCTTGACGATCCCCGGGGACCGTCCAGTAGTGAGTCCCACACACCCCCAGGAATTGCACGCTCTTGGGGTAGGTGCACTCCTTGACGCACTCCTCAAAAAAAGGTAGGACCTGTGGGTTTCTAGAAAAAGTGTCGCGGAAGGGATGGAGTTTAGAAGGCCCAAGTGTTTTGAGTTTTTTCTGACGTTCAGGTGTACGCCTGAAATCGGCATTGCAAGGGTAGCATTTAATAAATCGTTTCATGAATGGCAGCCGGGCGACGGGAAGTAAAGGTTCACGACCAGAGGATAATTCTATACTTAACATGTTGCACAAATTGTGTCTTATAAAATTCGTTGGTCACAGAAGGTTATAGTTTATTATAGTAATTGTTACTACGACCCAACAGTCAGTAAAAAGGTCAGTAAATACGTACTTTCGCTGGTTATCCATTCATGTAACTTCATTTTGAATTGAAAACCCATTGTCAGGCGAGACGATTCTTTTGAGTAACCAAAATCTGAATATTCAGTTATGCAGTTTCATTCATCTCAACGTGACGCGACGTATCTTTGAACAGTTCAGTTTGTTTATGCTTGTTGAATCGAATCGCTTTTGATTTACAACCATTAACGAACGTATCCAACTTCGAACTAGTTCCCAGATCTTTCAAATTATCCGAAGTTACACTCTTGTTCCGTCTGATGGCTCGCTTGAATCTTTGATTTCCGTCGGATCGACCTGGCGATTGAAACTTCGAACAATCTTGTTTATTAATGTCCTTGCAATCTGTGTGCAGCCAAGGAACCAATTAGTGAAATAAATGTACAATTGGTAACAATACCTGTGCTGGTTTCTATGAATAAAATATTACGATAAAAGACGAGAGGGAAACATAAACTTTGACATTTTAAACTTTCAGTAATAATAAAAACGAAACAGCATCTGAAACTTTGATCTAATTGAAAAATAACATAAGATAACTTAAAATATAGTGCATGTTTTAGATACTTTCCTTTCTCGAAAGATTATTTTTATCAAATTTTTTATTACCATTTTTTATTAATTTTTCAGGTGTTTTCTTATATGTAAACTGTATATTAACCTTAGGTTAAAACTTAATATTTTAAAATTAAGACATACTGTTTTAGCATTTTTAAATTATAATGTCATATTCCGACTTTTTTTATATAAATAGAAGAGTTAATATATTAAAAATAGATATTAACTTATCAGACACCCTGTACATTCCATATTTCAAATAATGAAACACTTTAACAACAGAATGTTCAGTTAAGGGCTGTGGCACCGGACCTGATTGTTCGACTGCCACTCATCCAACGATATTATCATTAATAAGTCCCGGGGGAATCAACGGATGGAGGAGTTTCGATGAAAAGGAAGTCTCCTTGGTAGTTGGCAGGAACAATTAAATTGCTTTAACCCGTTGACCCAATTTGTGCGAGGCTATTAATTGAACACATTAGAAGTTGAGGCTACGTCTTGTTTCTATTAGTTCCTGACCATTATCAGCATCTGCTTGGAATGATTAATTTAGTGCACGTCCACAAACTGGGAACCGAGGACAAAGAAAAGCCCAGGAGGAATACGAACCGGTCGTGTTTTGTTTCGAGCGTTTTGTATATTCGAAGTGAAAGAGCGATTTAAATGATGTTATTGTCGAGGATCATCGTGTTTCTTTCGTGCATTATTTATGGATATTCAGAATATTTTTGCTTACACGAAGCTTGAAAAATTGATGGTAGAAATTATTAAAGGTACGTTGTCCTTCAATGTTTTCGTACTTGGACACGATATTCAATATAAGTATAACATTTTCCTTGCAATAATTCTTTCAAGATTGGTTTCCCCAACTTTTTCTGTATTTACACTTTGACTATTATATCACTTATATGGTATACACTAAAAACGCCTGTTTACCTAGACTCTAGACGACAGAAAATTAGGAGTTTCTCGCGCGGCAAAAGACCAGTTATCTCGTTTTTAAAGTTAAATGACGCGAAAATTCCTTTTTCTTATATTATGTGTATTAAAACTTTTCTTATGAAACAGCTTAATTAACAAGAAGTTAATATAGGAAAATAATAGGACTTCCATTTTCCCCCTTGCGTTTTTGAATTTTATCACAAAACTTAAGAACATTGAAAATACTAAGTGGTCTTAACTCGATGGCCAGGGACTCACCCATAATTGAGCGACACTTGAATTTCTATAGATATTCGTCACCCATGTTACTAGGAATTGAATCTTTTTTAAAAAATGTTTTAAAAAATAAAAAAGGATTTAATCTTTTGAAAAATGTGAATATTTTTCTAAATCAAATTTCTTAAAAACTGAAGAATCGTACGGGGGAGTAATCTAACAGTTTGTGTTCTATATATGGAACCACATATTGATAAATAATTAATACTGTGCAAGAAACGGAGCAGATAATTTTTGATTATGCAAATAATTTATACATACATCAATTTAATAATGCATTTTGGTACAATATTTGCATCGGATGGAATAAATTTCATCCATAAAGTGGTTAACCAGCTAACCACGTGCATCAATATGTTTCTCTGTTCTACACAATAAATTCGATTAAAGTCACGGTAGTTTCGATGGATGTTGTGTGGTAAATCGATTGTGCAAGTGGTTAAATTGGCATACTGTTGGTATCTGAAAGTGTCAATTATAAGCACCAACAATTAATCGAACATATACTGCAAAAATTTCCAATAAAAATAACATAACTTACTATACTTAGTTTTTAATCAATATTTGTGTCTTCATAAATATCTTATACATAATTCAAATGCTTAGAGTTTTCTTCTTTATTTATAATTCTAATTTTAATGTGATTTTACAAAAATTATAAAATGTTTAGAATTCTTATTTGGATTGATAATATTATGGTTTGTTACAATAAATTATGATTTTAATTTTTTAATATTTATCCAAACACATTTTTTTTATTTTTGAAATTTTATACTTATTTTTATAATAACCCTTGGACGGTGGATCATTTCAGCAGTAATAATTTAAATTTAATATTTACTTCATTTCATTTCTGTTTTCTACATTTTCCACTATTATTTTAAAGATTATTTACTAACGTATGAAACCATTTGTCTAACTTTAATCAAAATATTACTTTACCTTTGAAAGTTGATAAATTACCCCAAAAATAATTAGCTTTGTATATTATGTTCGTATACTAAAGAAATTGATGTTGGCCCTTGTAATTTTTAATTCCTTATTACGCGAACTATAAAATTGATAGTTGACATTTTAGAGAAAAAATTGAATATCAAAATAGTTATTTTATATCGTAATTAAATAATGTTCCAGGTGGATCGTGCGGAGAACGAGGAGGGCCAGGGAGGGGGTGGTCTGTCGACGTCTTCGGCGGGCTGCAGCGGTGCTTCCGGTTCGAGGATGGGCCCAGGGCCCGATTCCGGTAGCAGTGCTCCCTCTTCTGTTCCCCACTCGCTTGCTACCTCAAGGGACGACGAAGACGACGAAGACGAAGAGAGCAGCGGCAGACGTTCCAATGGCCACACAGGAACGCGGTGAGTGAATTCAATTTTGCCCTTTATTTCCTTTTATGGACACCCGTGTACCCCTGACAATCCTTCATAACCGACACAGCACGCTTCTTTGTATGTCGAGTGAAGAGCCTTAATACTCATGAATAATTACCCCATGGTTTCTCTATGTTTTACTGCAAACATAGAGTCGACGGCTTTGTAAGGGGATTGTGTCAGCCGGTGTGAAATTCACGTTGGAAATTAGCCATAGGATTGGTCCATATCTTCAGATAGATTTTTATAAATATTTCGTTGGTTTGTAGGAAACCATACGCCCAAATACCACATTTCAACGAGGCTTATTGTTAGCTCGATCATTCTGTGTCTCATTCGATGCCATTTGTCTTGATAATTGGAATCCTTTATCGTTAAGCAAATGACATAACTGGGTCAAGATTTAAGTAGACTTATGACTTCCTGAGTTGTTGTACATTAAGTGTCAGATTTTTTAAAAGTCGACGTGTGGCTAGTAAATAGCGAGCGAATCGCTATAAATTGATTTCAATGAGAAAATCTATCAAGATTTTAGTATTCGTAAACTCGTGTTTGGCGGTTTTTATTCAAAATGATGGGACTGCTTTGTAACACAAACTGATAATTTTGACAAAAACAAGCAAATTAACCTTTTCGCTAGGAAATATACTTTTTGATAAAAATTGAAGACAGGGATATTATGTTCTTAGAAAAAGAGATTTCGGATTTAGATTAAAAATTTAAATATTGTATATTTTTAAAATACTTATCCTTCTATAAGAATATTTATTATACATCCTAATTGAGTTGGTTAAATAAATAATTTAGTTAAATTAAGTCATCCTCCCAGTTTTAATTTGTGTAACATAATTGGTCCTCGAAAACCAGTTTCGTTATTTACCAGCCACATATCCTGTATCAAAAATCCATAGAAATTAAGTTGTAAAACTCCAGTTACGTTGTTTGTCTGAATGCTTTATTACCAACGACAGCTTCGTAAGAAGGTTTTTTAGGTCCACATCATGAAGTCATTTTTCACTTAAGAAATCCCTATGTTCTACGAACGAGAAGGAGTAACAATATTTTCTTTCTGTCATAAATATAAATGCTGTAACTCGAAACAACAAGATTCTCAAATACATCTCGAGAAACCAGTTAACTATCCTTTTCCTGTAATGGATTACGTTCATAATATTCTTCCAAGGTTTTATTTTGTTTTCATACTGAACATGGTTGTTCCTTCTGTCTTACTAAAAAAAAAGGTTGAAATCGAGGTAGAAGTAATTGGAAAGTTGGAGGGCAAAGTGAATTCTGTACGAATAGAGTGTATTGAATTATTTGACCCAAATTGTTGGACGATAATCTGCACGAAGCACGGAACACGCCGATGAATTTTAATTCTGGACTGCAAGTTTACAACAAACAAATCGAAATGTACTTTGGAAACGATAGTAATGCAACTTAAGCTGACCATTTGATACACTTGTTGACCCCTTGCCAAATTTTACAAACTTGATTTGTACTGTTCGTACAATTGCATTTTAAGTGCAATTTCCAACTATAATTGCGATGATAAATTGTCGCTAAATGTGAATTATGTTTAACGTTACAATTTTTCTTCTTTGTTTCAACATTCTAACAACAAATATTTCACATTGTCTGACGCACCTGTAGGAAAAATCATATGGCTAGGGGTTAAGTTTTTAATGCAGATCAAATGTAACAAAATTAACTAATATTTTTGGCACAACTAAATATTTAATTCAATCTTAACTATAGTTAGTATCGTTAAAGATCATTAAATATGAAGTATGATTAATATCTTAACTAATATGGTAATTTATGTAGAACACCTTTAAGAAGAAATATGTATATTTTTTATTTGAAACTGATATTTGAACTTAGAAATTAAAAATAAAGTAAAATATAAACTAAATATTTTTAATTTCCTTAAAAGAAACAAACAATTATAGAACAATATAATGTAAATTATTCCAATATAAAAAGGAGACGGGTTATTCTTATACCAATTTTACAAATAAATTGGGAAAAAGATGAATATACTCCTCGTCAGTAATTTGTATTTAATGATTGATATTCAATTGTAGTTAGTTCAAATCATTCTATTTTAAATTTATTATGTTATTGTTTGGTAAATTTCTAAGTTTGTACCTCAAAGAATAATTCAAAGAATATTTTATACATTTATTTTGTAATTTATGTACCAGTAATATGTACTTAAAGTTGGATATAAACAAAATTAAAATAACTCAAGAGATTCTGCGATGTACGAGGTAAACGGGAAAGCTTAATGACTCCCTGGGTCAAAGTGCACCGCACATAAATCCACGGACGATTTTCCGTTAATTGGTGCCGGTGCAATTTGCACTCGTCCGGGAAACCCCGCACTTCCGGTTGCTCAACACGGAAGCAGGGGCTCAGGGGAAGTTGAGAAAGCTGACCCTCGAGTGTATAAAAAAATTTGTTCAATAGGGCCTCAATAGGCAATCCATTTAGTCCTAGTGACCGGTTGGTCGGGGCTTGTTGCCAAAGGGTGGCGGTCCCACCCGGGGATCCTCTCCACGGGATGGAGAACCATGCGGTCGACGTCCAGTCGCGCGTGTCGTGGCGAGCGGCGGACAGTGATAGGGTGGCCTCGAGGGCCCGCAAAAGGAAAGCAAAAGCCAGACAAGAAAAAAGAAGGAAACGCGTCCCCTCTTCCGTTCACACCTTGGTGACGTCCGCAGCTGGCGGTAACACTTGAATGGGAAGGACGGGGAAATGTGGTAACAGACCGGAAATTTACCTCGACACAGTACCTGTATTATGAATGCGTGTAAATTTGAAGCTCAAGATTTCATAAAAGTGCTTAATATTTCTTTGTTAAAAAGAAATACTTTGCAAGTTAATATTGGCCATTAGCAAATATCTAACATCGAAATAACAAAGAAATTTTGGATTCATTCTTGTCAAAAGTTTACAAAAATTGTATATTTTAAATAAACGATTGAAACTAAGAGTCTCAAAAAGGTACAAGATTAATTATGAAATAGAAAATTGTATGTAAATATGAATAATAATAGTACATAAAAATTTAATAACAATGTACTACTATCAATCATAATTAATCAATTCAATATTATAAAAAATCCTCTCTTGTACTGCAATTTTTACTCATAAAAATTTTATTAACATTTTTTAAATCTATGGACGTGTTTATTATAACTTCAGTATATATATACATTTTTTAAATAATAAGTGCAGAGGGGTTTCTATATAAATTGTTTATTATGAAAGACTGTCAAATTCATTTTCTTTATTAGTGAGATAGTAAAATGTTTTTTTTTATTTTACAGCCAAAACAATTCAGAACATCATGAAATTATATTTTATATTGTAAATTGCATTGCCCTACTTTCATATTTGTACTCTATTCCACAGTTGCCAATGGCATATACAATTAATATTTAAAATTTGAAATTCCTGAACTGATAAAATTAGGAAATAGAAGTTTTTTGCAAATGAAGAAATTACAATAATCCGATTATTGTGAAGTTTGCGAAGGTAAACGTCGTTAAAATGAAGGGGATGCCCTAACTGACGGGCCAACCCTTTCAGTGGCGAAATTCTTAATTTAAGATAATCTCGGTTTGTTCGATATCAGGTCACGGTTCGACGCGCAATATTTAAATACATTCATGAGCAATTGAATGCTCTGTAATCGAATTTTCCTTAGGTCAAATTCTTCTCTGAAGTACTAATTTCAATATTGCCAACGAACGGCAATTTGTTATGTGCTTCAAGGTCTCGCAGTTTGAATTTAATTCGAAGCACGAATCGAGGCGGAGAAATTATTTATTTTCGCGTCAAGATTTAATTTCAAGAATTATCAAGCTGGTCTGAAAATTCATTTATTTCTCGGTCGATTAATTTAAGCTTCTTAATGCTCAAAGTAATTGCAGCCTGAAAATTTATTTGTTTAATAAAATTACTTGGTTTGTGGTAAGTAAGATTTAAAGCAATAAATCTACATTTTTTGTCATCTATTATATTAAAGGTTTTATACTTTAATATAAATTAATGCGAAGTTATTGTGCTCAAATTATTTGTGCACCCTGTTCCGATCAACATTTAATTTATTTCATTGCCCCTACAAATCAATTTTCACACTTCTTTAATGCAAAATATATAGTAACTTTTCACAATTTTTCAAGTATCTGCGATAATCTGACAAAAAAAATATTTTAAACAAAAGTTGATCAGCTTTCGATTGGCTATACAATACAATAAAAAAAAGTTTAAAGACAGAAGAACTGTTTTAAATTCTCGTCACTAACTACCTCAACACTTTGCACTCGAAGCATTTTTGGATACGATTCAATCTTGATTTCTTTTCCAATGTAGCTTTGAAAATTTGAAAATCCTATTTTAGATTTATAAATATATTGTAGAAAGAGATTAAAGTAAACAAATTTTTCTATTTTTGTAACTTTCCAAACAAAGTCATTGCTGCCCCTTGGTAACCTGCATAAATATAAATTTACCTAAATAAATAATCGACTGCATTAAAGATTCTGGTATCAATTCTTAAATATCGAGCACAAAATATAAACTAATATTTCGCTTCAAAATTATTTTTTTTTTAATGTACAACAATCAAATAAAGTCTTTGCAAAAATTTTATAAGAAAGTTAAATGTCTGTACAAAAATTTGAACAGAATTACACATTTCTAACCCTACAAAAGTTTCCTCGAATAATCAATATTTGGAGAATTTGTCTGGTATGTATTCAACGTCGAATTAGTGTCTTTTCGGTCCAAGCTGTCTCGTAGCTAGCGTGTTCCCGGTTCCATCTTCGGAAAAACAACATTTTCAGTCAGATGCAGGGACAAAAACGGTCCGTGAAAGTTATTAAGGTTAACAGGGCATTTTATACGTAACACGTATCCGAGGTTACGAGTCTGCAGGTGCAAAGCTTATTCCATCAACGAGAAAGCTAAAAACTATGCAACGTGCCTAATGTTCGAAGCAAAAAGTCACGTTACATTCATAAAACAGCGCACGCCACATTTTCAACGTGTAGGTTGTTTAATATTAAAATGATCGTGGCTATTAAAATGATGGGTTTTTAATTTCTTATTACAGAGTAACAAAAAAGTTAGGGGAATTTCATTTCGTTTCTTTTCACTCGTTCTGTCGAGCTAACCGAATTGTTGGTTCAATTTACTGTACAAAAGTGCTTTTTCATTGCTTTTTTTTTTTTGTTTAATAATTTTCCGGATGTTACCACTCTAACTCATCTAATCTAATCACTTATGTACATGGTGATGAAAAGGGGTGATTCTGGTAGAAAAAAATAAATTGAAAATATAGAATAAAATTTGTTTATATGCTGCTTTATTTTTTAGAAGACTAAGTTTGACAATTTTTTTAATGTTTTTAAAAGAGTCTATTTATAGCAGATGATTGTTAGATGACCCTTTCCCACCTATGCAAGGTAAGATAAATTTGGAACGCATTAAAAATAGGTATCTGAGAATATAATTTTAACTTAACAGCTCTATTTATCGGTTGGAAATAACAAAGATTAACGCTATTATCTTATAACTTAATTGAAGATGAGAAGAGGTAGTCTCTATTAACCGACTTCGAAAAGGAGCAGGTTACTCAATTCGATCAGTATATTTTTTGCTTTTCTTTCCCGTCCATTTATTACCAAGTTTGCCACAGCCCTATCAAATCATAATCAGCAACTTCAATAATTCAGAAAATTTTTAATTTTGCGCCGTTTCCGATTTAATCTTTTAATCAATTTGTTCAAGAGCTGGTAAATATTCATATAAATTAAATAGAAATTATTTCATGCTTTTTAGTGCTTGTCAAAGTCGGTTGTATTTTCTTCTAAAAATTATTTTATTTCAAATTTTTGAAATGGCAATGTATCCATATTAAAATAAATAAGTGATACCCACAGAAAACATTTTGCAACCCCTTGGGGATGGCGACTTATAGATTGGAAAATACTGGTATAAATCAATAATGTAAATATTGGTACTGCAGAAATGTATTGTCAGCCAATATTCTTGATAATATTGTCACGTATATAGTGTATACTTACCACGGTTTCGATTAAATCCATCACGTTATACATTAGTATTTAAAGAATGTTATGAGATGTACCGAGCTTTAGTAATATTAATATTTGTAGTTATTAATTCACAATATTTGCATCCATCAGTTTTTGAATTTATGAGAAAATTATTGAATCACTGTCTTCTTTGCTGTAACCAAATTTTTGTGTGAATATTTTGTAAAAATTTTCAGCTACAATTTTCTTGGAAACAAAGTATTTGAAACAAAAATCCTACGCTATATCTTTTCTACATTTTTTACATAATATCACCTACTGAAGGTAGCATATTTTAAATATAAAACTTAGATATTTTATATAATAATTTGAAACATTTCACGAACTATTTACTTTTCTGATACTGTATCTATAAAATCAATTATTATTGTATTTCACGAGAAGAAAAATGGACTAATACACTTTGGTTCTGGGGAGCAGATATATCGTCCTGGTTAATAACACAATTCGGTATTTTACTGAAGCATGTATGCAAGGCTATCGACGTTGCGATTCGAACGGTGCGTTATCAAGTATTTATGCGCGTATATTTAAAACGCACCTTGCCACGTGTACCGTTTTTGGTGCACTTTCTGTTCAGGCCAAGCTGTATTTTTGTCACCAATATACAGAAAGTGTAGAATATCTCTGAAATTTTTCGTGATACCAGAAAATATTTCACATAAAAATGAAATAGTTTCAAGAGGGACATAGAACATGATGAAGAAATTATATAATTATATAATTTTGAATACAAAAATATACTATGGAAGCAACTGATCTGAAAATGAATGCTAATTGGTATCCTTTGTTTTCATAATCCGTTAGATTATGAAAACTGCCTCGCGTTAATCTTTATTCGAACAAGGTAACCTTGAAATTATGAAAATTAATAAACCCTTAATTAAACTGGAACTTCACGCTAATATTATTCAAATCATTACTTCAAAACTAAAAAAAATATTTGTGTTTTAAAACATCTTGAAATTTTCAAAATTCGTAAAATATAAATCAATTTTTATCTTTAAAGTAGAACATTGAGAACATTGAATTGAAAAAGAAACTGAATTTATTTTCTTGGTAATTTTAAGAAATTTGAAAAAGAAAGAACTGGAATACGATAATTAAAAGCCACCCAGTATCATCGTCTTGGTCAAGTTGTAATTTCGTCATCTTTTTTTAATTATGGTATGCCTGTCGAGTCGTTTTAATGCCATTAACGGGATCTAATAACGTCAATTCTGTGTCGCCCCCGCAAACGGGTTGCTAATTACTTTCAAGCCAATTACACTTTGCATTCGAGTGCGGTGAGATACGCGGTTTGCCTGCACTTTGATGCAAAGCAGCCTTTTTATATCAAATCATCTACAGGCTTGGAGATCCTTCAATATTTCCGCTGAATATTTTAAATTGTTGCAACTAAGAACGTTTCGAGAAATTAGTTAGCATAAAATTTTATATCAAAGCTACCAAACCGAGTCAAAACGACTACTTTAATTGCTCTTTTGATTGCTCTTGTGCATGTATGAAATATTTTTTTCTCAAAATCAAATTCTTCCACTATACGATTCTATTTTAGTCGCTAGATAGTTACTTCCTTTCACTGCAATATTGCAATATTTGTATTACGGTTAATGAATTGGAATTCAAAGTTTTTATTTTATTTTAATAAACATCTGTAAAATACTGTAGAATTTGTATGTCTTCTAATTTAAGATTTTCGATTTAAATTATTGTAATCACCTAGTTTACTTTTGTTGTTTTGAATATTTAATATTGATAAATAACAAATCAAATACAGAAGCAGGTGATACAAGTTTTGTTTTGGACCATCGAGTTAAGTTACTTTTGAGAAATGTTAAAAGTAAGAACATGAGAAATAAAGATGCAAGAAAGACATTGAAGAATATTATTAGAGTTTAAAAGTGGTAGCTAATTCCTGTATCAAAGTTTAAATTTTTGGAAAATGAGTAGACTTTACTCTTACAATAATTTCAAAATAAAACAAGAAGAATTTATATGTTTTTTTTCTCTTATATACTTCATCTTCTGTTTCTATTAAAAACTTTCTTTAATAAAAAGTAGAAAGACAGAAAGTTTACGATCGCAATTACATTGCATCTAATTGATAAAATTACGGTGCAATTAAGAAAGACTGATAGATACCATTCGAACAAAAGCGTTTAATTACTTCGTTGACGTTGTTAGCTTTCCAATCGGACGCAATAAGGGCATACCATCTGAAATTCTTAATCAAAAGTTGACCTCTCGAAAGAACTCGCAACAATTCTCTGAACTTTGATTTAACAAGCTCACTCGATGTTCGAGTGGAAAGTCGGTTCAAACCTTTGCGTAGGTTCCACAAGGACTTCTCTTCTCGAGATTTTCACTGTACTCCCTGTTCCACATCCTTCTTTCGCTTGGATAACTTTGCAACTCCTGTAACGCGCCCATGTCCTTTTTCTTCACAAAAGCAGATGCATATAACTTTGCCATAATAACGTTTGAAGCATTGAATATGCATATTTTCTTTCAAATATCTATTTAGTGATATTTTCGGATATTCAATATGATTTGAACTTTTATTCAATGCCTCAAGTGACGTTCTGTTATTCTAGAATGGAAACAGTAACATGTAACCAAGTTAAACTCGCCGATTAATTTGATAAATTTTCAAGAATTCATCTCATTTACCAAACCTAGTGATGATTATATATAATAACCGGCAATTATACATAATCACCGAATTAATCACATTTACCGTAACATATATAATAAAATATTAACTGTTTAATATTTAAACTTACACTTTGTTACAGAAAACATTGAAAAATGTTTGTTTAATTATGTAATAAAATGAAATCAAAATACAATTCTATAAATTTTAATTAAAATATTCCGTAATCAAAAATAATGATATATTAATACGATATTTAGGGAAGGCGAAGATAGTAATCAGTGCTGTGCTGAATATGATCAACTAATTGTAGAACTTATAATTTTGAACAATTCGTAACTTAAAAATAAAACAGTCCGAAACGCCATGTGTTTTTTTTGTAGTATGAGTTAGCCGCTACAATTCTTTTTGTTTTTTTAAATTAAATAAAATTAGGTTAAGTTAACCGACAGTAATCAATAGATTTAATACTGTAATCATTACCACTAAATGTATAGAATTGAATTGAAAGCTTTAATTAGGTTGTATTGTTGTCCATGTATTAACAAAAGCTAACACATACTTTGATAAAAGCACTTCGATAATCTTTATTGTTATCCTTAATCTGTTATTTTATCAGGTTTAGCTGTTCTAGTGCTAATCAGTAACTAGTTAGATCGAATCTAACAAAATTGTTCAACTGTGTACTGAATTTATTAGTGAGGTAATATAAGAATAATATCCTCAAAGGAAATACAAAAATAAAACACGAAACGGAGTGTAATAATACAAGGACATTTCAAATCAGATAGAATGTTCGAGATGGTCGTCGGTCCGGAATAAAATGATTCTCCGTCCTTAGGTTTTATTAAAGAAAGAAAAGAGAGCTTAGAATGTAAAGTCACAGATCGAAGGATTTGCTTGGCATATTTACCAAGCGATATTGACAAGGGCTGCGCGAAATGTTGAGGAAAAGGACAAGTACGGACAGAAGAGAAATAGCTAAAAAGTCTGAAGAATGGAAAGTTGGAAATGTGAAACTTTGGATATGAAAAATATAACTGTACGTTTGACAAGCATGTACTGCCACGCAAAACTGCTACAAATGTAATACCCTTTCTATGAAAAAATCAAAGAAACAGTAGAAACATAAACTCTAAACACGGATTACTTTTGTTATAAATTATTACAAAACTGATAGAGAATAGTGTAAATTGATCAATTGTATAGCTTCATTTGTTAAATCTTGAATTTTGAGGAAATATTAAAACTTCATCAATGTAAATATCGATATCTTTACGTTACATCAATAGCTACTACTACACTATTATTGGTTCACAATATTAGGTAACTGATTTAAATATCTATTATACTTGCTTAAAAACAGATATTAATGCTTCAGACATTGTTAAAATGTCCTAAATAGCGTAAAGCAACCAAACAATAAATGTAAAACAAATACAAAATTTTACATAATAGGGCTGTAAAGATAGAGGGAAGTGTGTACTTACTAACGCATTTTGTTGCAACGCGATATCTTAATTGGTTCCAGAGATATGGGGCTTCAAAGTGTGTATAGCACCCCGTGCGTAAGAGGCTAATTATGAATGACCGCCGCGACCTACTTATTTTCCAGGAAGTGCGTACGCGCTAGTAGTAATAGTAAAAGGGTTAAACGTAAACATTGACCACGTGACCGCTAGTCTAGCCATTCACCGTCTGGCCACTAGCGAGGCGCCGGCAGCCGATTATCAAAAATTACGTTTGTCTTCCAACGACGATATCTCAGGAACCAATAAAGATATCGATGTAAAACAAAAACTGCATTAAAGTGGAAGGTTTCTAGTTTCTTAAGAACCTAACCTTTTGTAAACATTCCAAACAGCACTTTGTTAACAGCCGTGTAAACTTTCGATCGTTTTAATACGCGTTCCTTATGCATTTTAACATGCATTCTGGCTTACAACTGTTTCCAATCATAAAATATTGTTGTAAAGGAGATGAATTTATTCTGGAATTAAAAAATACGTATATGCTTGCAGCATAGAGGGTCGGGGGGGACCGAATCGCAAAAAAATGCCACCTGCAAACGAAGTTTCTGTATATTTCCTGATCTTTCATGTTATACGTACATATTTAAGTTTGGTACAGTTCTTTATCTATACCTTCCCCAATCCTACATTAATATGATTGTTATTAATTTAATTATTTATAAGGTAACTGACTCACGTTTAGGCTTTTATAGTTAGAAAGTACTCGTAGATGTTAGTTTAAATGTTACACACAGAACTCTGTTTATGTCAATGGTCTACATCTATGTTAAATAAGATCAGTATTTAAATGGACGTGTATTCCATATAAAACTATTTGCAAAAAAAAATAAATCTTGACAGAGGTTTTGCGTTCACGCTTTTGTATTACAAATTTTAATAAATAGACATGAAATGTATAAGATTCAATAAAAAAATTTGTGGAATTCTTATTCACTTTGGCAACTTATAAACGTACTATACCAGTATTTGCGACATTCTTCAAAACATTTTGAAATGCACTTTTCGGTACAGTTTTCCACTCAGTCAGCAATTCTTGTTTTATATTTCAAAGAGACGCAAAACCTTGTCCTTTTATCACTTTAGTCGTCCTTGGGAAACAGAAAATGTCAGCGTATCATTTTTACGGTGTCGTTGATTTTACCGTTATTTTTTATTAACAATTTTTGAATATACGATGACACAAATTTCATAAATCTAATGTGTTTGGCAAATGGGTTCGTAAAAACAATATAGAGTGCTCAAATAGTATTTTATCTGGGCTGCAGAACTATGTAGTAAAAACTTATGAAATATAATCGACATGATTCAACGAAAGTTCTTAATCGAAACACTGTATTCCAACTTATTCGCTTAACCGTAAAATCGAAAATGCGTATTCAGTGTGATTACAAATTCTGACAGATGTCAAGGGCAGATATTCCAACATTACAGAAAGGAGTTTCCCAGTGTTGAAAAATTCGAAAATGGTACAAACTTTTTGATGAAACTTCGTAAAAGTGGAGAAAAGAGTCGAGAAAAATTTTCTGTAAACTTCGAAGTTGATGAAATTCTTCTTTTTCTATTCTTGTAATAAGAAAGAAAGTAAATAATAATTACTTGAAACTTTTTCTTCGTCTACATCAAAAAATTCCAAATCTTCTTATTCCACCTCGTAATTTCTTCAAAATCATTTTCAAATTCTTTTCAATAAAAAACTTATACTTCATTTGCATTGTTTTATATTCAATTTTGATTCTGGTAACTGATAAAGGCTTATCCTTTCGTGCATTATAAACGTTTGCTAATTGATGTTCCGGTAGAACACTGAATTAGTCATCGGTGTAATGTAACTTTGTACAGCCAAAATTTCGAGCACCATGTTATAGTGTTAGACGCTCTCGGAACATGAATGTTTTATAGATCGTGGAAAGTTCGTGTAGCACAAGGGACGATCGAGGCAGGATGTAATTACACTGACAAATTGTAAATGATTCATTAACTGTACGGTATAATTGGCGTGAAATTCGATTATGGTTGTGGGATATAGGAAGTGTATGAGGCACGGAGATGATCGAAATATAATGCAATTTGGCGAGATTAAAAAGTTTGATGGATGTGCGGCGCGATGAAAATAAGATATCTCGGCCAGATTAAAAAGTTTAACGAATGGACGGCGAGATCAAAATATGGCGGAACTTAGAAAGATTAAAGAGTTCGTGGAGTGTGGAAATCGAGATGAAAAGAAATTGCAAGTTAACAGGAATTAAAACGAATAAAAATAAAGTTTGGAAAGATTGAGCGTGGAAAATAAACAGTCGAGCAGTATTATATGTATTTTGCATCATGGACGAATTTCTGTGGATTATGAAAAGTTTTTATCATAGAAAAAAGGTATCCGTTCTTGGTAACGAACAATGGAATCAATATAAATTATCGCGTACTTGAAAGAGATTGTGTCATTCGGATGATCGATATTCATCCGACGCATTAACGAAGAACGCTAATAATGTCTGCATTAGCCTAATGAATTACCACCATGGATGAGGAATAGTTGCTACACGATATTCGTACCGATACTGTAAAAAATTATTTTATTTCAATCACGAATGTTATATTCATGCAGATATTGAACGAGGGGGTAAAAACATGGAATATTCATTTTGTTTTATAACCTGAGAGAGCTTAGAAAAGTTGATAAATAAATGAATAAAACGAATAACCTTAGGGGATTCCGTTAGAGAGATACTGTAGTAACCGAAACACATATTATACATTTTATAGTATCTATAAATTTTTTACTTTTTATCAAGAAAGTCGTGATCTGAAAATCTCATTTTGTAGCATAATTTAAACTGGAGCAAAGTGAAATATTGTTCTTCATGTGTTATTAAAAACGCAGTCTATTAATTGTTTTAGTGAATGAGTACGACTGTTTGTTGACGGAATATATTTCTCTGAACTTTTACATAAAAAGGAATTATAAATATAAAACTGTTATTCCTAAATTCAGGAAAATAACGTCACATTTTTAAATTATGATTCAAATTATTCGAAAATAAATCGAGTTAATTTTATTTCAGCGCATTATAAACGAAGGTAAAATGAAAAAAAAAGAATAATTTATTTGTTGTGCAATTTGTATTTAAATCTAAATTTTAAGTTTAAATTCTTTCTAGTTTTTTCTGTAAACAAAAGACAACATATTTTTGTCATAAATCCTTATTCGAAAAAAATGTTCAAGTTTCTTTGATTTATTTATTTTATCATTTACTTTTCACTCGTGAGGCAAAGCGAAATAATTGCCGAGGGTTCTTGAAATAAATATTTTATAAAGTTCCAAAAGTCATCTGCTTGTCATCTTAATTCATCGAGACGCTTCTAAGAGCCTAATATTACATATTAAATATTATTGCTTCTTGACGTTCAACTGATCAGAGACATGTAAATCGAAGCGGAGAATCATAGCTTCCGGGTATCTAAAACGAATCGAATTTACTGCCCAGGAGTGTCCTATTTCCGTGCTTCGTGCAATGTATCGTCTACCCCTGATCGTCTCCTCGTTGTACAATATATTTAAATGCAGCTACAATTTATTGCCTGATAAACGACAACGAATCGTGAGGAACGAGTCGTGACGATATAATTTCTGCTATAAAGAGGTGGAAATTATTGACTGCTCTTCGAATCGTGCCAGAAAAACCTGGAAACGAAATTGGAAGAACAATGATTAGATCATCGAGTATATTGAATGATATATTACCTAATTACGAAGAAAGTAATTTGTTAAAGGATTAAATTAAAACGTTTTAATGGAAGATTTAAGCTGTTTAAAAATTACTTATATAAATAGAGTCTCAAACGAAACAATCTTATGTAGAAGAAAATTTTGTAAGTAACTCTGTCAAATGTGTAACTAATTATCTGTGTTTAGATAAAAATTAATTTGTAATAAATTCGGTTATTTTAATCCTATTCCAGAATATATTGGAACGTATTTGGTGTAATTAAAACGACATTGATAGATCGCGATTTAAAATCTTATTAAATTATATTAATCCTGGAACTCCAAAAGAGGGTATTTATCCCAAAGAACTTCTGCACTTTGCTAAAAGTAAGATTACGAATTGAGGATATTAAATCCTCGACTATTTAGTCCCTTTCAGTGTTTATGAAAATAGGAGGGTAGAAAATTTTATTCAGGATTTATAGGGATTTATTATAAATACTATCAGGAAGTTTTTAATAGCACTGCCTACTTCTTTATTATAATAATATGAATATTCATATTTTATTGGTATTTTTTCAATTTCCTGGCTCTTCGTATCTTAACGTCTTTAATCAAAGGGTTAAAGTTTACCCCAGGCCAGTTTTCTTGTGTATTAAAAAACCAATTCGTGTACTAGCGAATCTCTTTCTTGCTGACAGGAATGATTATACGAATTAAAGTCGCATGAGGTAGATATCTTCCCAAGTCGTCAGTTAAGTGGCAGAAAAAGTAATGTTTGTACACATTCTAATTTAAGTTTGTTTAATCTTTTAATGTATTTTTTGTATTGAGTTTCACTAAATAAAGTACATTCTGTTTCAAACATTTATTTCTTTTACAGTTTTACGAATTGACGAATGTATTTTATGTACCTATAAGTTTTGGAATTTTCTTGAAATATAATTTCATTTAACAAAACAATTATTATTTGTATCGAGAATAATTCTTACCGTTCCTTAAGCTTGCAAATTCTATTAGTATAGAAGTTTTGAATTGTAGTTGCAAAAAAGAATTAACAGCTGTTTTTAACGCTAAAAAATCTTTCCTCCCAATGTTTTTTTTTTGACGAATCTAAACAAAAACAAAATTATATAGATAATAATAGATCCTTCCTTATGAGTTTGGAATTAATTTTATCTAATTCTTTATACAATAAAAGTATCTATAGCAATACGTATAATCGTATGCAAGGTGAACAAATAAATTTGAATTTATGTGCGATAGAAAATTCGTACCAATCCAGTTACAAAAACAAATCAGAGTTACAATCATAGCTGTAAGGCGAAAAAGCCGCTTTTGTTTATTTTAGCGAAATAAAAATACTACTTTCGTTTACTTTTCAACGCAGTTACAATTTCCTTTGTTTGCTTTTATTTCGTTTCGTTTAAGGGCAGTACATATATTATTGACTGTGTTAGCAGGGTTTATATTTTACGTACAAAAATAAAATAAAATAAAATTTGATTCATAGTTGGGTAGTAAATCAAAGACGGATACGGTAGACTTGTAGAGGAAAAGAGAATATATGTTTGAATCTTTTTTTGTACAGTTCAAAATTTATCACCTTATCCTATCAACTTTTTATTAATCTTTTAAACGATTAATTTTATTTAAAAAGAATAAATTAAAATACAAATAGAAACATTTTTATTTTATAAGTGAATTTTTTGTTTTATTCAAATTACATTGGGGAATGGGTGGTCATCCCAATTAACCCCCTTTGGGTCCGCCCTTGCAATGTTCAAAGTAACAGATCACTTCACTAGCTAACCTACTTTTACTGCTAGAAGAAAATACTTCAGATTCATGTTTTTCGTTCTTTTTTTTATTTAATTACTCCGGAGGAGTAAGTGGATGAATATTCCCATTGCCACCTTCCAGATACGCCCTTGCAATGTACAGATCGTCTGAATAACCGAACTATTTTTGCTAATAAAATAAATTACTTCAGACTCATTTGTTTGATTTTAGAGTGAACAAAATCCGATGTTAATTGTTTGCAAGTGGAGATATAAAGAATATACATGGATTTATAATATATGTTTTCATTTGATAATTATGTAAGTATTCTCACAATAATGTTTACATGGTAATCTGTTGTTGCAGGCCAGTTACAATAAAAAATCATTTAATTTATTAAACAGATTAGATACCATCTTATTGTATGTTGTTATATGGTCAATATTTTGTAAACTATAAATGTTACACTTCACGTTACATATTTATTATTTAATACCAGATTTACGGGACCCGTCATTTTGACGCATTTCAAAAAACAATATAGAAATTACAGAGTTACAAATCTCTATATCTTCCTATAAAATATATAAAAATAAGGGTAATCATTGTAGGAATACTTTATGTATTTCCTTCGATTTTATATCTCTTTTATAATAATTTTATAGATAATGAAATTTCTTGGTTCTTTTCATATCAACAAAAGATAATAAAAGAAAGATATACTGCTTTGCTTTGCTTCATTTAATTTTCATTTTACATCATATTGTTGGTAGGTACTTACAAAAGAAGAGCAGTTCGATAAAAAACCAGAACCCGTCGTTAAAAAATATAAAACATTGTTTTGAATTACTTTGCTCTTTTAACAGATACAGAAATATTAACAAAAGTAAGAAGAAGGACAACTATGGAATAATAAAATATTCCTTTTATGAACAATTTAATATTTTTAAGTATAAAATACACAAATTCTCAATATGTATTTTTATGATATGATAACAACGTGTTAAAAACTTGTTTTAATATATTAAGTAGCTAAAAACAAACTAATTAGAAGAAAGAAATAAAATAAAGTTAATATCCATGAGTTTTGCTCTCTGGCCACTGTATTTAAACTTTTGAAATTTATGTAAGAAGAGTTCATAAGTTACACGTAAAAATGGATTATATTTCATTATTAATTACTCCAAAACGATAAAAATTGCGCTCATACTTAACAAGGTAGATTACTCAGATGATCCGGTGGTATAATATATATGAAAATAAAAAGGATCGGAATGTAAGGTCCCCTTGTAAGTTAAAAGGAATATTTATGCATCCCTAAAACCTCCATTTCCTTCTTATCATTTTATAACATTTCCATTAATAACCACAAATCATTAACAAAGTGCCTCAAGCCTTAAACCTTTTATTCCAGAGAGGATCTTACAAGTTTTTAGAGATAGAAAAAAATATCACACTTTCGTATCACTTTTATGCATTACTGTGCATTGATGCAGTTGCAAAGTACATCTTACTTTTTCAAGCGGAACTTTTTTTTTGCATGAATCGATTGTGGGGATAAAAATGTTGTGATAACATGATCATAAACTAAACAGTTTACGAGATACTTCATATTCTTTTAGTGATACGTACCTTAAAGCGTTTTCTTATGTTTACAACCTTAACTCTTTCGCTACTGTAGAAGAGTATACCCTTTTACCATAAAACGATCACTTTATGTATTCTATAGACTAATAAAACGATCACTTAAAGGACATTTTAAATATGTATATAGATATTTCTTAACAACATTCATAAATGTTAACAGTAATATCTGATAATCATTTGTGAAGATATTATGACTTACAAAATTATTTTATTCAATTAACGTTAGAACTACCAAATTAGTCACAACTTCTTATTATAATAATAGAAAGTATTAAGAAGTTCCTATCGAAATATAAATCGGTTTTCATTAAGATAAAGGAATATTATATACATTAATGTATTTACTTACATATCTGTCCATTATTTATTTATATTTCTGTTTTATTTTCAGTCAAAAAGTTGTGAAGAATAAAATACTTACATACAAGAAATATCTCCTTAACGACTTACCATCATAACAATTCAATATGTGCAAGAGAAATGACATAGTTCTATTAAAAAAACAATAGGGTATATTAGTCCTTTGCAAATGCATCAGTGATTAAAAATGAATAAGATTGATACCATACCATTTATTTTTGTTCTTCGATATTTCTTCCCATTTCTAACAGTTTTAAAGATATAAATCTTGATATATTTCAACGAAAGTATTTAATTAAATATAAGAAATCGAAAGCAAGTCATCTTGACTTGTTAAAAATTGTATTTTTAGGAGCGAAAGGGTTAATTTCAATCACACAGTTATTTTCTTCCAAAATATACCCTTAGTTCATTAGACCTCTTACGAAGTTTATCCACCACAAACCCCAAGAAATTTTCACCTTTCTTCAAATCCTTCAGATCTGAAGTACCAATAATGAGCACAGTTGGATCATCAACCGCACGCTGCAGAATTTCACTCTCAAGAGTACAAAAACCGAAATATTCCTCGATTTTGTTTACGGTGATTAGGGTTCGATTCATCGCAGCTTTCGCTGTTTGCTACAACTTTGCCAATTGTCTCGAAAAAAGGAAACTCGGTATCGTACAATGCGATGGAGATGGACAGACGGACACATAGATCACGAGTGTGTGTGTGTGTGTGTTTTGATAAGACTAAAAAAGGAGGAGTGATAAGAGAAAATGAGTACAGTCAGTATTTGTTACGTGTCCTGTAAATAATCCTAATTAAAGAATACAAAATTAGAAGGCAGTATATTGTATATGAAGGTTGAATCGACAACTTGCAATTCGTTTTTAATATTTGAAACAAAATGACGAGGCAGGGAAATATTCATGGTGATAGTTTAGAATCGACTTATGGTTTCGCCAGGTGATGTAAGTAATTTGGAGGATGGATCCTTTGATGTTTAATATTGTCACAAATCTTTTCATAAAATAACCCTGTTGTAAACCGATAAGAAATTACCTAAATGTTACAAACTTACGTGTCAATGAAGTTTAATTATACACCTTTTTAAATGAATTCAATATATACACCTTCCTATTAATAAATTCACAAGGTTACCAAAGCACATTCAATTATTAACAAGAATATATTGAACAAGAAATGAATTTTTAAAAGCATGTTAGTCACACAAGTTTATAATAATAATAGCACAAATGAAAAACAGACCAAATAATTAAATAAAGTTTGTAGGTAGTAATTAGTCGACCCTTTTCATCTCGCATTCAAGTAGCATCTTTAACATTAATTTTCATTTCTATTTTATATCATAACATATGTGACAACATATGTTGGGACGTTTTTAATTATTAAAGTATCGACAAAGGATCTTTAGCCGGACTTCATCGGTAAGAAAAAATAATATTTTAACCCCCAGTAGAGAAAACACGTTTTACCCTTGTAAAATACGACTTTGCATGCGTTCAAAGTATCAAACAAAAATAAAATTACCAATCAATTATAAAATATCATACGACGGTATTTTGTAAAATAAGTGAATGTTATCAGGTCATCCTATAAGCGATGCAAGTATTCGTCCCTGTATGTATATAAATTTTCATTTATTTCTCCATCTTTTATCAATTTTTTCATTTATCAGAAACATATAAAAACAGTAATAGATTAAGTTAAATTTGAAAAATATAAAAGGAGAATCAGGAAAAATTTCTACAATTTGTACATTGTTTCTAATTTATTGAGCATCATCTTTCAAGTAAATCTCTTAATTGTTTCCAACATGTGATATTAACTCTTTCCCCTCGGATGTCCCCTCTGAAGAGCCATGAAAGATTACAGGTGATTTTTAAGGAAAGTATAACTAATTTATTTTTCTCTTATTAAGTCTCCTTTCAAATATAATTTAAATAGAATAATTATTCCTAGTATTATATTATCTCGAAAGGGTTAAAAATAAATTTAAATTAACACTGTTCAAGTTTTCTATCTTATGTTTCCTTCGTTTACGATTTTTTTCAATTTGAAATTTAATTGAAACGCTGGTACGCAATTGGATATGTTGAATCGAGATTCTTGAATAATTCCTGGATAATCACAACTAGACGTTGCTCAATTGTAATCCTTAACAAATTACTATCCAATTCAGCAGGACGACCGAACCCGGTCTCATCTTCGCAGCTCAGATATCCTGTTTGACGTTTCTGAAATTTCTCATTAATTATACCTCATTGTACATCTGGTGTATAATACAGGTCGTTTCGTATACATTGTCACATTTTCTGATAAAGAACGGTACAACTTCTCAAACAGATACCACTTCATTAATATCCAAAACTAATTTCGTGATTACAAATTTTAATTCAATACTTATTTAGTTAAATATTATAATTGAAGTACTGTAAATAAACATTTACCTTAATTATTTATTTTTAACCTCTGAAAATTCACAGGTCAATTTTGCATAAAATTATTTAGAGTTGTTATCTGTTTTCGTCGAATTCGAGAATATTAGTTGATAATTATGCGGATGATAATATACACAGATAGAATACTTGCTAAAGGTGCTATACTTTATGGGATGACCCGATATTAAAATCCATTAGAATTGAAATTCTATTTAGAAATTCCTTTAACCACTCTTTTCACAATTTATACTTGCATTTCACTGTAGAATACAGAAATTAGAGAAACATGAAGTTCAGTAGTAGAAATTGACCCTTTCAACCCCTTAGAAGTCATACCTTTTTATACTTACAACGAAGAATCACGAAGTCCGACAGGATCAAAACAGCATCATAGAGGTAGAAGTCATGTTCGACCCTGATTTTTGACCTCAGAAAATGAGGATCTTCGGTTATTTTTAGGCAGGCCTGCACAACTCGAACATCTCTCGGGCAAATAAATCTCTCTTCGAAAAGCTTTCAATAAAATACTCAGATTTAAATCGAACGAATCTTCGGGTATAAATTTAGGCTAATTCATTAAACCTGACCCTCGTCTTCAGTTACCTTATTAAAATATAAGTAGAACTCCCATAATTAAACCACGTCCTGAATTTTTATACCCAAACTCGATCCCGAACACTTGTTTTAAAATTTATTGCTACATTTGGATTTAGAACTTTGAAACTGGGTTAGGTCTGATTATAATATGACGAATGTAAAATATCGAGTTTTTTATATTCGCAAAAATAATGGCACGGTAGTTTTAGATTTGTATTTCTTCAACAGAATGAGATTCTGAAACAATATTTACTTAATGTATTTTAATATTTACTCTATTTACCTTACTTTACGTTTTACTAATTGCAAACGATGCAAGTCATAGTTTACCACAGAAATTTGATATATTACCTTGAAGTCACGTGAGTATAAAAATGCTCTAGACTTCCTCCTCTCTATGTCACTTATCAGTATACCTATTATGTGAAAGTACAGGTAACTCTCTTTTTTTTAATTCCATATAAACAACTTAATTGTTATCAAAAATATAAATGAATGCATAACACAAGACGAAAAAAAAAACAAAAAATATTATTTTCATTTAACATTACGAAATCATGTTATTCAGTTCTGTGAAAGTACAGTGTCGAATAAAGGCTTTGGTGTTATAGGATGTCGTGTTGTAAGAGGGCTACCTGCATTCGAATTTGATCGTTCTGATATTGCTGATACATTACGTTGTATCGTATTCACTGAACATTTTTATATTTGCAAAACATAAATTTTAAATAATCAGAAAATGTTATATACACATAGATCGTTTAAACTTTATTAAAAGAATATGACAAAAATGTGAAATACAAAGAGAGTAATGGGATAAAGATAGGTCTTTTTATCTGTGAAGAGCTTTGAAAGAGATATACTGAACAGGAATAAATTCGCGTGATAAATTAATACGGATAATTAATGGTACGCACAGTGAAACAGAGCAAAATAAGGAGTAAAGAATTTTATTTTCTATCGTTATCAACTTTGCATTGTGAACAACGAGTGTTTTGAAATGTTTTAATTGTTTCTAGGTATACTGAGAGCCTTGAAAATCTCAGACAGTACAGCTTACATAATGTTGCTTTATTCCTACTTTGTATCACAATACGTACTTACAAATCCTACAGTTTCACCGTTCTACTGTATTTCATATTTATGTCAGAACTTTTAACACAGCTTTATAAGACCTACGTTTAAAGTAACACCTTTTATTCGCTTAAAGTTGTATTATATATTAACGTAGTTTGGTTGTTAAAACTTTGGATACTTATATATTTATTTTTGTATAACAATTTTTGTGTATAATTTTTATTATTAACCTGTTGCAAATATTGGACCATAATCATACAATTATTATTCTTATATTTATAACGAAATGAATTTTTATTATATTTTGTCCAAACGCTTTCTTTTATGTAATGTTTTTTACAAAAAGCTAGAATGATTGTAAAATGTTATAACTTAAAAATGTATACGATAATAACTATCTATTTCATAACTTTTTAGACCAAGGACTTATGGGTTTGAGGGACTTTCAGAATTCCAAGGGTTAATAATAAGGACGAGTCTTAAAAATATTCGGATACTCTTCGAAGCAGAACAACTTTTTTAAGCTTGAACCAACCGTCTTGAAATTCTCTGAGAAACTAGAAGAATTAACTTATTGTATTAATATATTTTTGTCAATTTGAAATAATTACAATCGATCGAAATTACGAGGAAAGCGGTGAAAGATTTTTATGGAAAATTTCAGCAATTTTTCACGACTTTCAGCCCATAGCCGTAAAAAATCTAAGCATTCTCACAAAATGTACTTTATAAATACTCATTACAGAGTTAGATAAAAAAAGTTATGAAAACTAACCATCCCTATTTTCTTCATAATTTTCACCAATCGAATGTCTTATAGTAAAGTAACTCTAGTTGCTCAAGAAAGTTCAAGTCATTCAATCCAACCTTAACAAATTATTCTGTTTAAAAGAATATTCGAATATTTTAAAAAATTACTGTATATCTTAGCAAAAAATATCCTTGAAAAGTCATATCTATCAATGATTGACTACACGGAGTGGAAGAAGCCTGGACCAGGTATGGCCGTCTCTGGCCTAAACTGTCAGGTCTGCTCCTTATCGGCCGACAACGATAAATACCCACAGCCCGAAAGGCATCAGTTTTGCAGGCTTGCACCGACAGGACTCGAATGAATGAGCGAATGGGCAGTAGATAAGTACGAGGTGTGTGTGCGCGGATGAAACGTTGAAAGAGGCGTTGAAACGCAGGTGAAATATAGAAAGGGAAGAAGGATTTCTCGATGGTTTGAGCGAATGGGCAAAACGGGAGAGAAAGGGAGAGAGAGTGAGAGAGGCAACCCGTCGGGGTTCTGTCTTCTTCGCAGGTTATCGAAGCTGTACCATCGAGGCACCTCCTCGAGCCACGGAGGATCCTTGGAGAACGATGTCCAGCGGTTAAGCGCAACCTCAACGACCTCGGAGTCTTTGGAGAGTAATGGCCTTGATACCGAGATACCAGCCGCTGCCAGGAGACCTCGTAGTACGAGGGGCTCGCAAAAGTGGAGTAACGTACGCGCCGTCATGGCGCTATATTCCTCTCTACGCAAGATCAAGAGGTACTCCCGCCATTGCTCAATATGGACGGTAACCTCTGAACTGCACCCTCACTCGTACGCTGCATACACGCATACACCTGGACAACACACACTACAGTACATTCTTTACCTCTCTAACTGACTCGAGCTCGTCGGGTCCACTTCTTTGCTTCTTAATCCTTTTAGCACTACTATTACTGATAGACACTCAACATTCACTTTGTGCAATAATTCTGAAGTATCATCGTTTCTTCTCAACGGAAATCGTTTAATAATGCGTCATCGCTGGCTCTTCAACCCCTTGTAGTGTAGTATCGCGTTACCCTCGTGACGCACCCCACAGTTCAAATATAACGAAGCTGCCTCATATTTTTAGTATAATTGAATTTTAAATTCGATTCAATTATAATTGGGTCAATTAAGCATCGTTAAATTAAAGTATGTATAATATTTCAATTTTCTTTGACGTTTTAACATTGCGGCAATTAATATTCGCCTGTGATTAGCGCCACTGTAGAACAAATTATGCGGTAAGAGATTAATTTCTGAGTAATTCTCATATTATTTACCAAAAGAATTTTTATCACATACAAATTTATTGCTTATCGCGTACGTTTCGTGTTGAAATCTCCTGCAATGAGAAGGTTAAGGTGGGAACGGACACATGTATTGTAAGGTGTGACACAATAATTTCAAATTTTCATCATCAACTAACAATCTTTAGCAACAAATTTAAACAATATAGTGTTTCGCTACACCATAAACGAAAAATTCCTTTATTAATCAGTTAGACTTGTGTACGAATCGACTGTTTCCAAAATTGTGTTCAAATTAACATAAGCGATACGCGATTGTTGCAAATATCATTGTTTGCAGATCCTAATCAACTGCTTTTCATTTTGTCTAAAGTTTATTGCATTAATAACAAATCCTTTGTAAACAAGTCGATTCTATTGTATCTAATACTAACATCTCGTAATTTGAAACAGCTATCGCATAACTCACAGTTTACAATTACTGCATTGCTCGACATGTATTGTACATCGTTAATCGCTTTCCAATGCATTCATGTACTAATGCTCGATTGCATTACTATACAAGTTACGATACATGTGTCTGTACGCACTTCTGCCGAAGAAGATATTAGGATACGTCGGAATTGCGTTATTATGCAAATTAACATCTTTTGCTATTAAAAATTTCAAAAATTTCAAATTTCCAAAATCGAATCCAAATCGTTGGTGACCCTTCTTTCTTAGAGAGGAAATATTGTACGTCAGGCATCGGGGAACAAGCGTGCGTTACGGTTATAGCGTGAAGTGTATGAGGATTTATAGATTTACACAAGGTTTTTTGGGAAAAGTGTGGAACACTGATACGTAAAACGGTTAGGGGATTCTTCTTCGAGCACCGTGGACACACGGTGCTGTACTGTTACATTTAACTGCTTCAGTAGTTTTTGTTTAGTTTGCGGTGATCTATTGTTTGCTTAACAAAGTAGAAAAGGCAGAATAGATTTACGGGCGATGCATGCTTGAAGATAAACGGGATGATTATTTATGAGGAAATTAGAATTGCTAATTTTAATTTTAAACAGGATCTAGTGAACCTGAATATTTCGGTGCGTAAATTACCGCTTGTCCAATTTCTTCTGAAATTCTTTTAGAATATTTGCGAAAGTAATAATAATTAAGTAGTGCAATACATTTCCCGCTAAAATAGTAACACATATTTATTAATGAATCGAATGTTTAACCTTTATATTAATATCTAGCATACTTAATTTATACAGCTTGGGAAATTAAATATATAATTTTGTTTAATTCTAATATTGTATTCACACGAACGTTTTCGTTTTTAATTACTGTTATAATTGTTTCGGAAATTCGCTCATTTCGTGCTGTAGAAACCTGATAAACGTCCAATTAACTTTGATGAATCATACGTAAACAATTTTAGCTGCTCATCTAAAATTAAATCATGCGCTATTACCATCTCATCAGCTTAAATTATCTCATAGCAAAACGTTTACCCTCCGATTTCACACTTTTATCAAAACGAATATACAGAGTGCACCGCGTACTTAAGTGTTGTTGCAAAATTTTAAGACCGTCCATGAACTTTGCAAGAAATTATGTCAGGCAAGAGTTAAAGAGTTTAAGTCCGTGAAACTTTCATTGTGTATTTAAAAAACAATTAGTTCTTCTCCAATTTTTAGCGTCTTAAGATCAAACCGGTAAGGATGATAATCACTAAAAAACCGCGAAAGTTGCTCAAGCATAAGTACACGAATTATTATTTTGGAACGGAGATAAAGATCTAAACCGTCAGAGAAATGTTTGAGAATATAAATGTGTAGAACACAACGTCACAGGAACACCAGTGGAGGATTTTTTAATTTTGAAGCTTTGGAATTTTGAAATTTTACAACTTCGAAAGTTTGATATTTTAGAATTTTCAAATTAACTTTAACTATAACTTTTCTCTCTTTGACTTAAATAGAAATCTTTTCTTGTTAAAACGCCACGCAGTTAAAGGGTTAATATATTACTCCGCCTTATTAAAGCTGCACCTGTTACTTTAGGACTGAATATGTTAAGTAAAATTATGGGATGAGTTAAATACAGAGTGGTTGTAAAAAAGAGTTCGTAATTTACAGAGAAGGGTAAAAAATATGTATCTAATCAATTTGATTTCTAAATATTTAATTACCTTATCCTAAGTAATTATTCAAGTAGTAGTTTTTTATTTGGAAATTCCAGTAACGAATAATTCCAAGTTGTTTTAATCTTATAACAATAAAGATGAATTAAATAACAGGCAGAAAATCTCAAAAGTGTACAGGGCACTTTAAGTAAAAAATTGTGCAAATCTCTGTGTTTTCAAATTAACTTATTAATCAGGAAAAATGAGTTGCTTCATTAATTAAGTAAAAGATAAACAAATCTAATATTCGTTTAAAAGTTTTACCCGTGATGGCGTCATCACAGTATAATATAGTACTTGAAAGAAATGTCTTGGAAAGTCTTTTTATCAAAAATTATCCACTCTGAAAAGATAAAAACAATTCCGAAATTTAGGGTCGCAAATCATATTTCCTCGAATACCTGAGCCGACTTTTATTAACACATCTTAAGCGGGAAGCGACTAAATTCGTTTCGTGCATATTGTTATTAAAACGCGGGAAGCGACAAAAGTCGTGTTCTACGAATTATCGGTGGATTATTGTTCTCGGTGAGCTTTTTGCGATTTCTTTGCAATAAGGTCGGGAACACACGAGAACTAGATCGACGCCCGTACATTTCAACGTATAAACGTGTGTAGGGTGTGGGGGTAGGTTTGTATGGCAGAGTTGGAGAGATTGAGGTGCGAACGAAGAGTGTTCGGAGCCGAGCGATAAGGATCGGGTGACTGAGAAGAATGTTTTTATATTTTTTTTAAGTGAATAATGAAATTAATTTTAAAAATACTAAAAGTTCACGTCGGCGCCGATATTCATGTTTTTCACTGTGAAATGGCGTTCGAATTCATATTTGGAATGCTTTAATAAATTGTATCGAAATAAATAAATAATTGTTAAGTTTTTAATATTACATTGTTTTTACTACTAAATTTTCGGATATTCAAGTGTGACGCCTGATGACAGTCGACAGTCGAGTGAACTTGTTAAAAAATAACCCATAGTTCAAAGCTGTAGCTATACTGTGCAGAAGTAATTTTGCGCGCGCATTGCAAAAAGTCACCCGCTATATGATGAGAATTTGGCGAGAAAACACCCGCTTGAGATGTGTTAATTCTGTTTTATGATTTGTCCTTCATCCCATATTCATTTTATATATGTGACTTTTTATTTGAAAGAAAGGGTACATTCTAGTGTACAGGTAGTTCTAGGTTAAGAAATTAATATCCGCATGCAGATTCACGTATTAACCGTGACGTATAGACGCGTGACCTATGCACACGATCCTTTCTCTCTCTTACCAATTCACATACGCGTACACGTTCCACTTGGCCTCGTTCACGAGGTAAATCCGGTCTAGGATTCACCGGCGTGGAAGCCAGTGAACCCGGCCAACGATACGGGTCGCTTACCTCATAAAAGGAACCAGGAACTCAGCCCCGGGGTGTTTTGTTTTTTTCCTCTGATTTGCAGTCTCGTTGCCTTCTCGTTGTGGTTCATATTTAAACTTTGCCTGAGACGCCACGGAATTTCTCTTTCATTAAGACTACTTCCAAACGAGCCTTTGCTAAATGTGCACAAAAAGAGGGCCACCCCCAATTTTCATGATCTTTCGATCCTTCTAAAACCGAATGTAACGTGTTACATTGTCCTCGACTGTGTAAAAGAATTGACAATAATCTGGGGTGTCAAATGTTTTTCATTTTCTAAGTAATTTCAAGATATAGTTATTGAAGGATTTAACATCATAAGGAATGTTTATAAGCACTAAGAAAACATGCATAACGTACATATTTTAATTAAGAGCAGAAAATCATTTTTTGTCATCAAGGTCATGACCAGTGATTTATTAAAATTTGTTAAAAAATTAATATTAAAATAAGTGTATTCGAGAATATATAATATTCCAGGTATTAATATATTTAGTGAATCTTATAAATTTTATTTAAAAAATTTGTATTAGTATTAACATAAGAATTTAATTTTTGAAATATTTAAATAAAGTTGTAACACTCTTATAATTTATCTCTTTTAACTTCTGAATTTTATTTGTTTTCAATTTTATTGATAGAATATAATTGTATAGTAAATCAAATACTTTTGATAGAAAAGTGGTAACAACTTTATAATAATTAGCGACTCCTGTCTAAAACCTTTCATCTGATTTAATAGACAACAACCTATTAAAAATTTGTTAGAATCCAAGGTGGTTACCTCTTTTTAATATTTAACAAGCCTCTCTCGTACGCCGATTATTGTTCATATAATGCTTTATTCTACGAAGTATTTGCAATGGTGTTTTGGTGTATAGTATTTAAAAAGAATGAAAATAACAAAAGACATAAAACTAAATTTAGTTGGCTGAGATTTGATAAGTTTTCGAATTTATCTTTAACCCCTTCGCCATAATTAAAATCGAAAACGATTTACACCATTTGATTTAGATCAATTTGTGATTTTCTTGTGACCTCTGATCCTGTTTCAAACGTTTGCAAAGAAATATTTTACCACCATTTACATCTACAGATATTGAATATGTCAAACACATACTGCGTCAGTTCCAAAATTTCCAATAGTATTCACACTAACGGACATTTAGAGTGACGGTCTTCGCGTTTTCATAATATGAAAACAAAGGTGCTGCTGGGCAAATATGAACTAACCCGTGTTTGAATATATCAAAGCAGACAAAATAATTCAATCTCTTTAAACAAACAAATATTTAGAATTGGTGATAATTATTACTCAATGCTGTTCTGTGTAGGATAATGGAAATCATGTCCAAGATTGTTAGAATAAATTAAATGTCAGATTTAGGAAAAATTTCCAATGTCTAAATCAAAGTAGATTATAATATTTCTTCTTTGAGCACCTAAAATCTTTTTGTTTAAAATTTTGTTTAAGTACACGAATGTACCATTAAAAAATTCGATCGTTGATATGAAAACTCATAGAATCGTTTGCAATCAAAAAACAAAATAAAAATTCTTAAAGCTTACATCACAATTATGAATTTTAGAACAAGTATTTATTTATTGATACATCTGTACATAAAATCTCATATTTTTCAGTCTTTATCCTAAAGAATGTTTTCACCCAACAGTATAAACAATTGCCACCAAAAACACATATTTATGGATTATTTTTTGGAGTTCTCTATCATTCGAGTCTCATAAAAATTAGTATGTGTCACTTGGATCAAATTGTTTACAAAGCTGGAACAATGTAGTTTATAAAATAAAATAACAAATTTTTGCATTGGCAACCATAATAAATTAAAAAACAAAATTGCCGCTTAACTACATCGTATTGCAAATGAACGTATGTATATGTTTATTCCATTTAATATTATGTCCATTGGAAATTTTGTTTTGCCGTCAAGAAAGCTGCGCCCATGAAAAGGTTAACGTAAGCACAGTACATAACTCTTTAATACTTTATATATTAAAAGGTTAGCAAATCATTTCAATACAAATTGAAGTAGAGATTACGTTTTTCTTCTAACGTATCTGCCAAGATGAATATAACAATTAATAATGTTAATCAATAACATTGATTAAAAACTGGCAAGAATAAATAATATTTATAATTACTAATAATAATAATCACTGTGTTCACATTAATTTACTTAATACCGTATACATATACGTATTTGGAAACTTTTTAACTTATCGATGTTAAATTCCATGAACAGATTCGTATCTCATTTTACTTCTTGTTAATTCCATAAACATCAGAGGTTTATTAAAATCAGAGAGAACGATTTACAAATGTTTTTTATTGGTGAACAGTAACTGTAAGGATAAAGTGACTTTTAGCAGCGAAGGGGTTGAAGAATAAATGGAAGCTTAAAAATGAAAGGCGACCATCCAACCATAATTTCTTCCCTTTTACCTCGTGGACGTGTGATCAATTGTAACGTATTGGCCGACTACTGGTCACCGCAATTCTATCCTCTTTGCTCACCCCATTTTAGCCTGTAACCGTCAACTTTACTGCACAATACACGGCTCGACTTTATATTGAATGACACGGCTGATGGCCGATCGCTGTATCTACTTTTAACTACTCTGAATCCGTCTACTTTTTGCGCGGCTAAAAGTTAACCGGTAGCACAACAAGAAAATCTCTAACGATCGCGTTCCTTCGAGACTTTGCTTGAAACGTTTTTATTGTTCGAAGACTCGATGATCGCGCTTCTTTGCTACGAATTTAAAAAAGTAAATTGTACTTCCATGTTATCTCTGATTAGATCGAACGAGGTAATTGCGTATCGCGCAAGCAATTTGCAAATATGTACATTGAGCTTGAAATTCGAAAATCACGAAGTTGTCAATTTTGATTATGAATGCATCGATCGTTGCTCTGGAAATTTTTTAATTTGTCACCTGTTGCTATAATTTTATTGAAGAATTATTCAGTTAGCAAAACTTCATTTGTAATATTAATTGCCCTGAGAGGTAATTAACAAAAATAACAGAAGGTAAAACCTTAAATAACGTTGGTATTAAGCTAATGATGCAAGATACGGAGCTGGAAGCTTGAATTTCATAATTAATTGATCGTAACTTTGATAATTAGAATTTTAAAATTTATTTAGATTTAGAATTTTGTACAAAAGATTCAGTGTTTAAATCTCTCACTTCTTCTAATAATTTCGAATAAATAAACGGTTAAAATTTAATAAAATTAACATAGCAAAAGAAGCAATTTTAGTACCTTTTTTAAATCATTTTTAATTAATATGCGTTGATTAAAAATACGAGAAATAATTGAACTTAACTTGAACTTTTAAAGGTTGCTCTCATAATTTAATCAGCCACTGTAATTTTTGTATTTTTAACTGAACGAAGTATAGCATTAGAAAAGTAATAACAAAAACAACTGTGTCTCACATATTTCCATATTGATTATAAAAGATTCAACTTTATTTTAATTATTATAAAATATAAGCTGGTTCAAATAAGACTGAAGGATGAGAAAGTTAAACAACGTTTTTGATTTCTTTGTACATTGTAGAACATTGTTTAGAATTCGTTTTTTAAATTCAATAGCACACTAAAATGATTGAATTCCTTTATTTCACTGAACAGTGTATTATTTTGATTCAACAGCAATGCAGCGTGTGTTTCCACAGCAGGCAGAACATCTCCCAGTGTGGACATAATCAGTTTGGTTGCTTGATTCGAGCGGATGCACATGAACAAGCCACAAACAGTATTAAAAATTGCATTGAAATTCGGAATTTGCAACTCTAACCGTTATTTGCGGAATATTACATCTCTTGCACGGTGATAACAAATTTACAAAAACGTTACTTTCTTATGTAAACAAATAAGATATAAAAGAAATGTTTCCAAAAGTTATTAAAGTTTTACGCTGCTTTTTGAATTTTTGAGATCCGGATAAAAATAAAAAAACATATTACATCGCTTAAAAAATGAGTGAAATATCATAACCCCTTGTTCTACAATATTGAGACACACTCATAACGCACCCTATAATTCAGATGTAACCTTTTCCCTTCAAATTTTGATAACAACTCAATGTTAAGTTTAATTGTAATTATAATTAGTGCAGTCAAGACTTATCAAGTGTGAAGTATAAATAATATTTCGACTTTCTTCGGTTGTTTTAACATCGTGGCCATAAATATTTAGCTCTAGCTGACGTACCTATTAGATAAATGGGTTGTATTTAGATAAACGTAAAACTTATTTGTTGATATACATACATTATTATCGTATTATTATAAAAATAGCGTAGTATTTGCCAATTCGATTACTATCATAAAGTTCTCATATCAAATTATTCAAATTTTCCGAAACATAAAAGCCCCCATTTGAACACGGCCTAGCAGAGAAACGACAATTCGGTGAAATTGCACGCACTGAAATTAGATTGCAACATTCTCTGGCATTTGGCATGCGTTAACGAAATGCGTCACCGCATTCTCGTTCGTTTCTTTTTCTCATTCCCAGGCATTCGAGTCCGACGAATTTACGATCAATTTCCCACAGAAACGGGAAGGAAAGAGAAACGAACGAGGGAGGGAGGACTCGATATAATTGACCATACATTGGACATCAAAAATATTCCTTTTACTTCCGTTTCACTTGCATCGAACACGCGAGAGAATTTCGGAAGCTGTGTTTCAGTGCTGAACCCTTAACGCGTTATCGACCAACGAATCGAGGGCGATTGTACGGGTTCGGGAAAATGTTTACGATGGAACGGGAAACAAATGTTACGGAATTATTGGCAAAGGAGACTGCTTTTACAAGGGGTCGATCAAATATAAACGCGACCTTTTGTGCGAGCTGAACAATCTATAAACACTCGTGCACGTAATTGCATCGACTAATCAGGAAATTCACAGTGATTGAATAATATATCGACACCTTGGGAGAAAACAAATTGAAAATTTGAGATTTCTTATTATTTGCATCATCGTAAAGAAAATGTAGTATATTTTCGTGTAGAAGAGTATCGTGAAGGTTACTCACATACCTGGTGATTAAATGGCAATCATCTCAGTTTAGAATTATAGAAACTGTTTTTTTATTAAGATTTGGTGTAAGGGTTAAATTGAAAAAACACACTTACTTAAGTTAACTTTCAGTATATACTTTAAACTAAGTATTATTTAAATACTTGAAATTTAAAACCGAAACATATCTTATAAGAATTTAAAGTATTTCATGATTTTTTAATTGCGTTTTTATGAAAAAAATTCTAAAAGCCAAAGAAAACAGAGTCAAATATTAGTTGATAAATATATCCTTCAATTAGTTCTAATAAAAATCAGTAGAATTTAGAAAAATAGAATCTTTCATTAAAGAAGTATTAAAATTCCTAAATTCCCTTAGAACATTTGCTACTAATATATGCATTCGAGCTTAGGTTGTATATCTTTATTTTTTCGCCATATCATTATTTAAATTGTTATATTTTATGTTAGTTATTATTAATTAAACTTTTATATTCATTTTATATTTTAACACTGGTTATAGTTAATTAAATGTTTATACTTCATTGTTGTTTTCGTTGATATTTAATTACATTATACCATGAGTATAAATTAAAATATAACGTTTATTACTGTTTCCGGTTTGAATGGGGTTTTACTAGATATATGATAACTTATACTCAGGAACACTTACAATAAAAAACTACTATTCAAATAACTCAAAGTCATTAACTATCTCACTGTGTGTTCATTGATAACAGTAATAAAATTTCCTATTATTAATTATTCAATCAATGATGTATTCGCAAAAAATAAACAGAAAAATAGTATACAATATTATTATAAAACTATGATACTTATTTGTAATTTTTTATTTTAAAATTAATCACTCTAAACTGTATTTTAGAATTAGTCTTACTCATAGGGCGAATCATAATCTATTACTATTTTAATTGTTTCGAAAACTATGATAATTAAAGGAATATTTTTTCAAATAAAATGTATACTAAATGAAACAAACTATTATGTAACGATCACATGCTTTGAAAATATGAAAATTACTATTGCAATTTTTGTTAACCCTTTTAAGTTTACTTATTATTAATGATATTACTACTGTACCATATTTATAAAAATTATTCTATACGCAATGCTTCTAATGATCTTATCGTAATACTGACCTGTCAAAAATTAATTATAAAAATTATTGGATGAAATTTTTGTATTGCAAATGATCAAACAAGCGTTTATCCATTTACTGTATTAAGTACACTCTACAAACACGATTATAAAAAATGAGAAAAATAGAAAAATCCGACTCTCCTCTTTGTCTAATCAATAACAATTTCTAGACAAATAATATCACTTACACGTACAGTTACTCGCAATGGGAAAAAGTGAAAAGAACTCTTCTTGAATTCTGACTACAAAAGTTTCGAAGATAAATAAGATCCTCGATATTAATGCAAAACGTTCAAAATAGGAGGTACCGAAACTGTTGACCATCTTTATCAATGTAATGCTGTAACTTTCTGGCTATCGATTGAGTTGTGTGTGTGTGTGTGTGTTATAAGGTCCGAGCCATGCTGCAATAATGGACCGCCACATATCTTCCCATACTGTTGACACTTCTTTATATGTATACATCTTTCAAAGTTTCCTGTAAGAAAAGCTCTAAAGATGTTAGATGTGGTAAACGAACCGTTATCCAACGTTTCGAAAACATTTTACATAGCTCATACGTTACAGTGTTTATATGGGGTGTTTGTAATATTCCAAATGAAATTTGAGAAAATTACACAAGATAGTGTTGCACCACTTAACACGTCCTACAATACTGTACACCTCTCTTGATAGATGCTCGGGTGCAGTTTCAACATGCGATCTGCACCCCTTTATCTAGATTCCTTCACCCTTTTATGCACTACCCCATAGGTCTTGTTTTACGTACACCTTAGCTACTTCACTTGGTGAAAAATTGCTAACACCATATAATGGCCCCCTTTTTATCAAGCAGCTTTTCCCCTAGCTCCTGCGGTGTAGAAAACATTTGACTCTTCTTAGGCAAACATAACATAAATAAGTTCAGAGCGTTTTTCTTTAAAAAAAATGTTTGTATATCGCTGCACAGCAATGTTTGTTTAATTTTAAAATGATGAATTTTCAAGTAACAAAGTAGTTCTAAGTTTCTTTTCCATTCTGTACTTATTTATGTTGCGAACCAATATTTTGTTTACACACTGTATGTAAACTGAATCGTTTTTAAATTTATTGTAATTTTAAGCCTGTAGAAAGTTTGACAAGATTCTAAGGTATTTATCGAGGTGACTACAACTAAAGCTTTAAATAAGCCATTTTTTGTTATCGCGAGATATTTAAAGGTTTGCATTTTAATAAATTTAAAAATATTGGTAAGCACAAATAGACATATGTTTTGTATTTTTTAAAAAATGGATTTATCCTTCTTTCAAAATAAACGACTTAAATAATGAAAATCAAAAGGAGGAAAGTCGAACTTCACTTCTGCTGTCAACAGCCCAAACTTCCTACGAAGGAATTTTTCCTGACCCATGCTGTGTAATAGCATTGTAATTATGCATCTAAATGAGCTACATCCACTTGATGTGTTAGTTTCATAGCATCCATTTTTTAAGGTTTGCGACATCCATCGTACATTTACAAATCATTGCGTTTATAAAGTGATTTTAATTATGAAACTTATGTCAGAATTTGAAACGTGTTTTTCCTTATTTTTTGTAGTATAAATAATTTTATACGTGTAAAAGCCATTATAGTACAAAGGGCGATATAAGAAGGAAAATAGAGGGATACATTTAAAAAGCTTATGATAACATTTATACCTTTTGAGTAACTTCATGTAAAAAGCATGTTATCATCACATAATAGTCTTTCTTATTTAGAACGGCTTTCATTTGAAAAGTATTCCTTGAATTGTTCTAATTTTCGAAAGAATTAAAATGCTGATACTTTATTGGTCCACCATGTGAGAGAGAATATTTTATTCAGTAAAAGATACACAAAGTACAATATCGAGCTTTGTAAACGTCCCTGGAGAAAATAGTGATATAATTCGCAATGTATTCAAAACCTAATTAAGCACTATGTGCATGTATGGTAATTAATCTAGCTCGTCCTACATTACTAAATTAATATATAACCAATTTAGTCATTTCTAATTATTAAATCGATTAAATTAGAATAATACAAAATTAATAACCTCTAACACACTAAATTACTACTTTTATTATTAAATGTTGGATATAATTACATTATTAAATTATTAAATTACTAAATCCTTTAATTATGATCAGTAAATTGCTAAATTGCTAAACTGCTAAATTACTGGATTACAGAAGTTAGTAAATTAGTAAATTTATAATTTCATAATTTAGCATGTAGTATTATTAAATCACACCTTTGATATAATTATTAAACTGATGCAATTAAAATAATTACTACAGTTTAGAAAGCTTCCTTCATTTATAACGCAATTTTCTATAGGGAAGCTTACCGTTCTTGATACTGTACAGAACAAATATATTTCAGGCAAATGACATTTTTCTGCATGTTCAAATAAACCAACAGTCTCTTACGAATGGTATCATAAACTAATAACATTCTAATATTCATTAGAACAAGTCAAAAATTAAGAAAACATGATATTTAATATTTTACATCTTAACATAACAAACTATAATAATAATATTAATAAATTATAGAATCTCTGACAATTTTAGTACTTTTACAAAGTTTAAGTGAAACAATCTCCTACTATCAGGGAAATATTTGAAATAATTGTTTATAAACATTTGAATATTTGCCTTTTTCCTGCCTGAACCTAAAAATGTTCAATTGGTTTCAAATCTGGTTTTTGTAATGAACCGAAATCAAGAAAACAATTTATTCGATACTATGGATTTTAGTATTTTTTATTTAATGCTATATATTATCAGGGTCCTCACTATTAATATTAGGAAAAAATATCTGTATTCATGAACAATTGTCTGTATATCTGCCTCACAAATTCTTGAATTAAACTCGGATCAAAATATTGTCAATTTAACACGTTTGGTCCTGAAACTGATTTAGCCAGAATTAATATAATTAAAGCGATTAAAAAATCATCTGCAAACAACAACAAAATTCATCCAAGGGTTGTATATGCACTATATATAATAAATAATACAGTAGGCTCATACACATTCAACCGTCAAAGTGCAAAATATGAAGTTTTTCTAAAGAATTGTAGCTAACATGAGACGATAGGTCTAAATGAGTTAAGTAGAAAGAAACACAAGTATTTGTTCATAAATGCACTAATTGAACCACGATTTTTTGCAAGAGTCCATTTGTATTTGATCGACTTACACACTTTTCGCAATTCGTAGCAAGAGAAAAGAAGCCAACGCTGCGATCGATCGATGGTCGGTAATGTATTGAAAGTTTTCGTTTCGAATCGTCCTCGATGCGCAAGTACCTTTTGCATGAGACGTTAGAATGCAAGAAAAAGTAGCTGCTAGGAATCTTGCGAGTCTGAATCTTCGAAGGCGAATACATTGGATCTCGATAATTAGTAACGGGAATGAGCGAACAAAGATCGATGACTGTGTAAGTGTTTTTTCTTAGATTAGAAATTCTATTTGGCGACACTGAACCTAGTGATGTTTATTTTTCAACGTATGCTGATGCTTGACACTGCCCTCACTCTCTGACCGCATCCCTTTTTTACCAGCTCGAATGATTAGAGAAGAAAAACTGATTTCCAAATGTACCCTGTTCATAGTGACTATTTATTAATTAGACACTTGTGTACAATACCGTCACACATATATATACACGTACAGAGTGTTAAAGCGAAGGGTTCAAGGTTCATTAGGATGAAAACTCTGATTGTAAAATGTTTATCAAACGTGTGTCGAAAAAAAACGAACCGTATTACAGCTATAAAAAGGTCATTTGGATTTAAAGGGATTGCTTCGTCATTATTTTATAATAAGGGAATATGTTGCGTACAAAATTTATGTGGCACGAACTGATATAGATATAGTTTTGCTTGGATGGTTAGTTGCATTTTTTTAAACAGAGAGCCTTATTATTTTATATTAACACAACAGCTGTTTTAGAAGCAACATGGCAAGTTGTATTTTAATTCTGACAAGTGCCACATTCAAAACGTATCGATTTTTGTTAAAAAGTTCTATTTTAACCGTAATAAATAGTAGATTGGTTTACTTTTGTTGTTTAATTGAGAAAAGTTTTTATAGAGCATCTAATTACAGTTTTTTCAGAGCAACAGCTATCATGATGAGTATAAAATAATACTGTTTAAAACAATATGATTAACCACTCACAAACTTACTTTCTGATTAGGATCATTCAAATAATAAGTGTTATTATTACTTTAAGTAATACTATTGCTTAATGTTGTTCTAAGTAATATTGTTACTTCATACTAATACTAAGAACAAAAATGTTACAAGATAAAATATAGTTGTATGCCTCATAAATACAATTAAGTGATCTTTAATTAAACTAAGATGAAAAGGTTCAATTTATCGACACACGTTTATTAAGCATTACTATTGAACTTATACTCAATGAAATTTCTTTCTAACACCCTGTATACACGCATACATACACGCACACGTACAAATCGAATATGATACACTAAACATGGGTGTGTTAACGATTAAAGAATGTGTAGTGGCATAATAAAATTTTACCTTTAGTTTCATTCTTGCCTCTGTCTAACTTGACAACTCTCTCGATGTTTCTGTCTCTGTCTGTTTGTTTATATCTGTCTGTCTGTTTGTCTGTCTGTCTGTCTGTCTGCCTCTCATCCATCTGATGCCTCTGATTACTTCAACTGAAATCTATTCGAATTCTCGCTCTCACCTCTTACTTTATTTCAAGCAAGAATCACACTCACTATCTACTACTGTTATCTTTTTATAGAATTAGAGGAACGATTAAGCAAGTTGGAAAGAAGAGATCGTCGATTGTCTTATCGTGTGAACGGAACGACGTGTTTCTTTCGTTTCGCTGGGTTTGGCGAATGGATCGAAAGTAGGATTGATTTGTCTGCTTGCAACTATTACCATAGTTACACGTTTTGTTCATAGCGGAAATTGTGGAACGAGATGTTTTAAAGAGACATGGCTCCTTGACTACAAGTCTTACGATAAAATAATATACATTATAATGCATGGGTATGGTTTGAAAATGATCCAGCGACGCAAGCGAAACGTTATTACTTATATATATTTGTTATTTATATTATTGTGCCGATTACAGATTGCACGATGCATCGGGCAACTGAAACCAGTGTGGAATGCGTTTCAGAAACGTGCGAATAAAACTGATTCTCGACTAGACCTCGTTCGGCTTACTTTTTCCACTGTCTGATGACCACACACGATCTGACTTTTACAATTTCCTTTTTTTCGCTAATTATCTGGAAAATGGGGTTCCGGCTTCGGTGATACTGACCTTGACACATTTTCTAAACAGCAGAATATTGAATGGATCAGCATACTAGGTTTCCCAGAGAAAAATGACTTACCACTCGTTTTACACTTGAAAATTAAAAGGAATGATACCTTGATATAATTCATTTTACTTTGTGATTAAACTAATCAACTCCTTTTGAAATAAATACTAACTCAGGTACGAATTGTAAGACGAGTGGTAGAACGGTATTTTTCTATGCCGCCATTTTCCCTAGAGAAATCTAAAATGCTTGACATTGTGCACTTCGTTTGAAGCATGACACAATTATGGTCAAAAAGTTACGAGATAAAGAAAATTGTACATGTTAGGTGGCGTTTATTCCAATATAAGTGATTGCAAATGAAATTACACATGCAATTGCGTTTTAATACTGGTAAGGTGAGGTTAGACAGTCTGAACGATAGAGTATAACAAAAATCACTTACATTGCAATAAGAGTCTAGTCGAAATTTTACAAAATTAGAATTGATGCCCTCTTTTTCAGATAATTATCTCTTTGTCTTTACTTTCGAATAATTTATTTAATAATTTTCAAAAAGCTGATGATTTAATTCAGAACAAACTTGTCTTGATGTGTGTTGAGTGAGCTTTAAAACCACAGTAATTACTTTAAGTACTCCTTAGCTTTAGAGCACAGTGCTACAACAGTGCATCGGGTGTTTTAATAAAAATGTTATAGATTTCACCAGCTAATGCTTTAATAACAAAAAAATCACTATAAAAGCATTAATAAAAATGGAAGGTAGGTTAGTAACATCCCTCGGATTTGATGCACTAAATGTGTTTGTATCAGATCATCTCATAAGTAACTTAAAATGAAATTAAAAAAAGGAACACCTTCTTTTCGACTCTAAAAATCCCCATAAAAAATTTTCCTACGTGCCCCCATGTTTCATTCAACGTAAAACAAAATTCAATTTCATGTTTCCAATAATCACGGGTTATTTGGCCCACCCTGTATATGTATAGTAGCTAACAATGTTTGACTTAAATATTTGACGAAAGAATAACAGTTTTACGAGAGAATATTGCTTTTCTAATCCACTTTTCATTTCTTTAAAATATTTATCTTTTTATGCATAAAATGCTTATACTGTATAATAAAATTAATCGTTTATTTGAATTGGAACATAATGAATATTTAAGTACAGTAAAGGCGTCCATTAATCGTATTAAAGCTGGCTAATTAAAACATTTCCCTGAATTATGCATTTGTGAAATGGGATCATGAACAAGTGGTTCGTATCAACTAAAGTAGGCTCTTCCATATTATATCAATCATATAAATCACGTGATTTTGAGTTTTCATCCTGGGCTATTAATTGTCGAAACTACCAAACTGATACTGATCCCTTAACGTCACATTAATCAAAACCTAAATGTGAATCACATCATTTAATCTTACCACATTATACTTTAGTTTATAGTAAAAATGTATTACAGCAATTTATTAATTAATCATTTATTAAATAGAATAAATGTATTTCCTTTGTTAATGAGATATTTCAGATTTATTTCATTTTAGATCCACAATAATTTATAACGATATGAATTCAATATTTTTTTAAACAAGGTTGCCCTACTTTTATAGTAAACAGTTTGTTTTGTGTATTTAGGGCGCAACACGTAAAGCGTTACAATTTTTGCCAAAGCCCTTGCAAATTTTTACTTGAAAATTTGATGCGTTAAATTACGTAAAGGGTCCAATATTTTAAAATATGAAAAGTGAGATGAGTTTTTCACGGCTGAAAAGGTTGCAGTCTCAACTTTGTTTAGTGGAACAGCATGTTGATTTTTCGTTATTCCGATGGCTGTTATTAAACCTACACAAAACATGTTTTTTACTGTACATTGTTAAGTATAAGAAAAGAGCACCGTACATCGTACCGGGTAGTAGATCAATTACATCGCCACCCGCATACCCAGATTTAACGTTATTACATTCTTTTTTGTATCTAACCAATATTGTCAGAATAGACATATTGTCACTGCAAAAAACATGATAAAAAAGCAAGCGTATATATCGAGATGAACGATCAACAATTTGAATAGTTAACAAAATAAATTATAATTGTCAAAAACACAATAATTCTTGATAAAAGTATTACCTCCCCTAATTTTTTAACAGAATACTTAGTTGTTGGTTTCACAATAGCTATCGAAATAATAAAAAACTAGTTCATTAATTACAAATGTTGAAAACGTATGTATATGTATTTATAATATTATAGATATTAATACTATAAATATTTATAGACTACAAAAGATAAAAAATGCTCAAAGATTGATGGACGCAGCCTTTCCTAAAGTTATTATTAAATATTTCTGTTAATGTGAAGTAAATAAATAACTTGCTGATTGTTGGTAGCAATAATCATTTGGTTTCTCAGTTGTACTCGACACCAATTAACAATAAAAATTCTTATTGATTTCTTGAATAATTGTTTCATTTATAAACGATTCTCCAAATAAACAACAACAAAATTTAACACTTTTAATATTAAGCCTTTATAATGTTTTAGTACAATTAAATTTAGTTGAATAGTCTAATAATATCCATAAATCTTTATGAATTGATTTATTTTATTTCTTTCTCTTTTAATTAATTTATTCCATTAAATAAAACTTGAGCTTCGCATTTGTAAAGTGCAAAAGGTTAATTAGAGGAATTTTACACGAACTTTCGATAACTTTTTCACCTTCGTAGTAAATAATTGTTTAATATCTGTTCAAATATTTCGTTCTAATTCTTATCAAATTACACTTTGATTATACATACAATGTATAATTATACTGTATCTATATCAAATCGTATACATTGTTACCTTTTTTTAATAAAGAACAGCACAACTTTAGCACAAATTTACATAAATCTATGCGCAAAAATGATATTTCAATTATATTTTGAAACATTACTATAATTTTTATACACAACATTTGATCACTTTAATAGTGAATTCTCGTTATATTATTTGTGAGATGATCTGATATTGTACACAAGGTAGAGTTCAAATTTGTTGGATCTTCGATTGTAACGCAAATAACAATAACTGAAAATTCAGCCAATGCACAGTCACCGTTTACGGGAATAGTGAATATCGAGCGTTTGCCACAAGTCCCTGGGGATTGCACAGGTATTACGTGGGTCTTTGGATTTGAAAAATGCCGCAGACTGAAGTTTCTTTGATCGCATATGCATATTTCTTTCTTTCGGCCGAGAGCCACGTTTTGCGCCGGCGTAAATTATTCCTTTGAGCGATTAACATGGAAATCAAACGTACAAATCAAAATGTCGAGTCTCAGTTTTAAACGATTTTACATTTCACTTTATTTCACGGCATAGTAACGATTGTATTTTTTACCGTAATTACAGCGCGCGTGATTATTTTGAAATGGTAACGGTGACTTGTTATTTAATCACGATTCTCATTTGTTTTGCGGGAAAAGTAATTTAAACCTGGTCTATAATTCTATTCAATCGTAGCTGAAAGCTATTAAATCTAACCAGAAAGTTCTGTTCGTTTTCAGACAGAAGCAAAATTTACAACTAGTTTACACTTTCCAATTTTTTCACCACTTCTCTAGAACTTTTTGGATATAAACATTAATTTATACTTTAAATGGCCCATTCTGATGCCAAAAATATTTTCTATATTTATATTTTATATATATATTCTATATATTCTACGTATAAGGTTTTGAAACTGAAATAGATGATTCATTATTTTCTATTCTATATCGTTATTTTTTTATTAAATTTTAAAAGTATACGAAGGTAATTTGCTATTCTAAAATAACATATCTATTCTCGTTTTCACAAATATTATTTCAATCTACCACTTTTCCATAATTCATATCTAATAATTTTGTATTAAAGACACTTTCAATTTAAATGTAATGTTTCTAATAATAGGAGATGAAAATATTTCTTATTATTAAGAGTGAAAAATGTATTCATCAAACATTATGAAAATTATTCGTTGCAAAACAATCGAATTAATAGGTTGAATGTTTCTGAACTCTAAGTGTATAAAAAATTTTTAATTTAATTAATTATTGGTAGTAACCTTCATTAAAAAGTTTAAATTAAAATTTTGTCTGTAGTTTTAACTCTGACCTATAGAAATGTTCATAAAAATCAATTATAATTTTATGTAGTTTGTTAATTTGGCGCATGCTGTTTAAACGAATCAACTTTTGCAAGACTTGCACAAATTAATTTATACTTCAAGTACATTAGTTCAACAAATAATATCCAAGATATTTCGAATCTTTGCCATTAATAAGAGACACGTTGTTAAAATGAATGAAAGGGACGAACGCTCGGTTTACTTTTCTTGCCAGAGAAAACGAACAGAACTTTCTCGACCAACCTAGAGAGACGATCCTGAGACTGATAAACGCCAGGAAACCCAGATTTTCTTCAAACAAAGTTACCGTTAGCCAAAAAGTAACGAGTCCGTTTCTCGTTACGCGTCGGGTGATCGTAAACACGACCCTTGTAATCTGTTTGACCCAGAATCGAAGTGAACCTCGCGTCGACCTCGTTCCCGCAAGGGCATTGATCCAGCGCCGTTCATTCCGTCCTTCACTGGCGATTTATTCCTCTTTCTGTTCGCAGAACGAAGAGCAACCAGCGTTGGATGAAGCTACGCACCACGGTGCAGCTATCGTCCGCGATCTCGACAATCCAGAAGAAGCCGCCGTTGAAACGGGAGGACTCGTTTCTGAAGCGATTCTCCACCAGACAGATCCCCGAGAGTCAAGAGACGTTGGACACGGGCGAGGGCGAGGGCGACGCGGCGGACGACAAGGACTCGAGCGGTCGACGTCGCAGGCGGCCGAGGAGACCTCAAAAACCGCCGAAGACCGTGGTGAATCCGGACGAGAATTTCTATTATTACTGGCTGATGCTTCTGTCCGCTTGCGTGCTGTACAATCTGTGGACGCTGATCGTGCGACAGAGCCTACCGGAACTGCAGGCGCTGGCGCCGGCTGGCTGGCTCGCGTGCGACGGCTTCACAGACCTGGTGTTCTTCCTGGACGTGGCGGTGCAATTCCGTACCGGATACCTCGAACAGGGCCTGATGGTCTACAACAGCAAGAAGCTGGCCGGCCATTACCTCAAGTCGAAGTCGTTCATACTCGACCTGCTCGCATTGTTGCCGCTCGATCTGCTCCAAGTGAACCTAGGCAGTAACCCCATGCTCCGATTCCCCAGGTTCTTGAAGATCTATCGAGTGTACAATTACTATTACATGGTCGAGTCGCGGACAGTATATCCGAACTTGTGGCGCGTGTTGAACTTGATACATATACTGTTGATCCTGGCCCATTGGTTCGGCTGTTTTTACTACTTGCTCAGCGAGGCGGAAGGGTTCCAAGGGGACTGGGTCTACCCGTACCGACCCGGCGAGTACGCGACCCTGACCAGGAAGTACCTTGGCTCGCTGTACTGGTCCACCCTCACCCTCACCACCATCGGCGACCTACCCACGCCGGAAACCAACGCCGAGTGAGTCACAATACCAATCTATACCATGACACAACTTTGTCTGTACACTGTACACACTTCTTTGCTTCTGTTCTTCCCTGTTCCCGCGTCTTCTTCTAGTTCGGTTGCTCGACGGATAGATGGCGTGTTCGCCAGGCCACCCCGGCGGCCACCTCTAGCTAGATCTCACCTATCGATACCTGGAGACTTAAGAGAGAATGGAATGAAGTCGTGTTGTTGCGATTTTGCTTTTTTACACAATTCTATGCCGATCGAATTAGAAAAATTCAAAGAGTTTGAAGGATTTTTGTCTGAAGGATATAAATAAAGCTAATTCTTGTGACAGGATGTTTACAGCAATTACTTATCAGATAACAGTTGAAAAACTATGCTTGGTTAATATTTTAAGCACTGGTTTAAATTCTTAAAACGTTGACTGCAGCGATTAATTTATTGAGTTATCGGATCTTGAAACATGAAACATTGAATTCTTTAGGGAAAATGAATACTTTATTCGTCAAAATTTTCAAAAACAATTTTCGTTTTTTTTTAGAAATAATAATTGTACAAATTTCCTAAAATAGGAAAAAAATTTTGAATTTAAAGTGTCTACAGTGAGTACTTACAATTATAACAAAGTTGAAGGGGTTTTTTAATTAATAAATCCGCGTGGTATAATCGCTTTTATAAAAATTGATTCATTTATTTGTTTTTGAACGCTTCCTCTGCTATAGAATTTGAATAATTTTTACGCCAAATATGGGACAGTCATTTTATTCTTCTTTCGCTAAAATTTTTTATTTTACATCATATTTTTCTGGTGTAAATCGTTACATAGAAATTGCAGGCTCGAAACGCACCGCTTTCAAACACATATACATAATTCAATAACGAATAATTCCAAGTTTCAGTTTTTTCACTTTTATTATTCCAATCGCGTAAAAGTAAAGGTACGAGTCTATTTTTATTTTTGATACGCCGTTCCAACCTTGGATTCGTACCTTTCATTATTATGGAATTTAAATAATAAAACTGAAAAAACCGACACTTGAAATTATTCGTTATTCAAATTTCCAATAAAAAGACTACTAGCTACGAACAGAATTCCAGAATATATTACATTCGTTCCGCTAATATCTTAATTTCTATTCTGCTCTAATAGCTAATAGATAACACTTGATAATACTTGATAGTAATTTCAATTTCCAATTATTTCTTTTAATAAATTCAATGCAAAACAGTTACTTCCGGCATAAACTGGGTAAAGTCGGTAACTAAAAGTAACGATCATTATTAAAAAGGGTTCAATCTGTTTAAAATTCCTCGCTGGCTTCTTATTTCCTGCGCGAAATCAAAATTCATTGCCGGCGATAAAAGCGTCGTTATCGTCGATCAGCATTTGTTTTATAAAACGGCCATTGAACGATTTTACACGATAATCGACCAGGACGGATATAATTCACTTAAAGGCGAAACTTCGTCGAAGTATTACAGGAATCGTTCGATGCTTATCTGCTTGGAATATATTTTCTGGAGTTGGAAAATAAGACCCGCTGTAGAATCGTGCAAAGAGCAAACAAGCTTGAATAAGCTCGTCCAATCGGATAGGACTAATGAATATGGAAAAGTAAATCTAACTACCAGTTTTCTTTCTTTTTTTTTTTTTTCGAGGTCTTTTGTTTGCTAGTCGCTGGTCCAAATGGTTTTTCCGATAAATTCAATAACCGGAAGGCACTCTAATAACGTCACACGTTCAAATTTTCCATTGATCAACCTTCAGACTCGCGACAGAGAGAGATGAAGAGAAAAGGAAAAACTGAATATCAAATAACTCGTTCGGATTAGGTTGTTGCCAATAAAATTGCCAATTTATTTACTAACAAATCTTTTACAAGCTGTACATCTTTTCAGTCGATTGTGATAGTTTCTTCGAGCTAACTATACAAGTTTCTTTAACTAATGTTATAATTTGCAGTAAGTAATTATACTTTCTCGAAACTTTACACTATGCTTTTACAAAAAGACCAAAATAAGATTATTAGAACATTTAATTCTTTAAGTATGCTTAGCTCTTTGCGCTCGGAAATTTGGTTCAGATTATTTACCATTAACTCAAAAACCCTTAGTTAGAAAATAGTGAGGATTCAAATTTTGATTTATGTTACCAAAATAATATTAACGATACAAGAGGCAAATAACAATGCTAAATAAATGTATTATATTTTAGTAATTATTTATGTAATTATTATCATTTTTAATTATTTGTTTTATATTTTAGTAATTTATTATTAAATTTAGTTTGAGCTTTTATAGTTGGAAATCACTTGGAAATACTTCTCCAATAAATTTTCAAACCTGAAGATTGTGTATAAGATCTTTGTTTGAAAACAGTTTTTAAATTAAAAACAGTTATCTTTAGTCCTTTGCGGTCGATCGACGCATATATTTTCAAGTTTTTTCAGATTATTTAACAGCAACTCAAAAATGCTTAGTTACAAAACAGTGAATAACATACCATCGTAAATAAGATAATATAGTATTGGAAATAATTGCTCTATTTAAATTATATTTGGAAGGAAATTTAGAAAAACCAAAATAAATTAGTTATATTTCCCTTAAAAATCATTCACATTCTTTTCATCTCCCCTCAGCGGGGACATTCGAGTGGAAAGTGTTAAAATATAGAAAAACTCGCAGAGTAAAATAAAAATTTTCTTTAATGTTTAATATAAAAAGTTTTAATGGTTCCCTTGAAACCTGTTATAAATGGAATTTTAACAAATGTTCTTATATCACAAGTCACGATTAGAACATACAGAGAAAAATGTTCAGAAGTGAAAATTTTAATTGCAATAGAATTTATAAAATTTAAAAAGTATAAATTTTTCTCTAGCAGGAACAGATATTTTATTCTAATGTTAAAATCAATAGTTCTATTTTGAAAGGAAAATGTTATAAATGTTAATGAATTTAATTACCTTTATTAATAAAACTTGAATTTTACAATTTAAAAATCTCCCATAAAGTACGTAGTCGAATTGTTAACGTGACTAAAGATAGTAACTTCTTTTATCAAGACATCACATTTACAATGAGAATTTTAATTAAGCGAAGAAAAGGTAAAGTTGCTTTAGAAACAATTAACCCGTAAGAATGAGTTTCGAGTTTTCAAAAGATAGTTTGTAGAACAACTAAAAGTCCGAGAACACTCATTCTTCTTTGTTAATATAACCTTCCTCAGAGAAGTTTCATTTCTGTGATTAATATTTCAGTAACTGTTGAAGATAGAAATATAAACTTGCTTGGTAAACGTTTTATCTCTGACGAAAAATAATCTAATGAAGTGGATCGATAAAAAATGTAATAAGACAGACGTTTCGTATTTCTATTGAAAATAGCCTTTCAGCCAGTAACAAAGGGATTGTCTTGAATTATTACGATCAAAAAAGAATACAGTAGAATTTCATTGAAATTGGCAAAGAATTATTTGAAGAGCACGTTACATCTTTAACTGTTTCAAAGAAAACAAGAGGATGATAAAATTTTGTTAGGATTTATGAGTTTTTATATTATTAATATTTAATAATGATTAATAGTTCAAACTTTTTATTAATTATTTGTGGTTCATATGTATTTCTTTTCAATTTCCCAGCTCTCTGTATTTTGAGAAAAGAAAATTTTGAACACAGAATATTTAAAGTTTATAACAAAAATAAAAAAATATGAAAAAAAATATGAAGTTTTTCGTTATATGCGTCGATACATAGGTACTTGTATATACACCTTCAAACGAAATAATCAGACATAAATAAATTATGACCATAAACTATCTGGTACTCCTCTATGAGGCTATTACAGCAGCTCGAACATTTCTATTATCGAGTCTATAAATAATCTGAATGTAGACATACAAAGTAAATCGTGGAATTGGGTCAGACATTGTCTCCTGAGTTGAAAATAAACTGTACAATGATTAACCCATTCTTTATTCGCAACGAAGATCCAGTTATGTACGAAGACAAATGAAGAAAATTTATGTAGTTATTTTCATTAAACTTTAAACTTCGAGTTGACATAGCATGAATGCTATTTTATATTGTTTTTATGTCTTAAATCATGTTAGATGTTCTGAAAACGTAAAATCTGCTTGTTTGTCCGCAATAACTGATATTAATAAACAATGGATTTTGTGAGGAAAAAGGAAAATTGTTTAAAATTCGTATCTTTAGTTACTACTGAAGGAGCATAATTCTATTTAATGTAAGATTAAAACAAATGTATAGTATTGCAGTTTCAGTTTCAAGTTGTAAAATTGTAATTAATACAAGTTTCTTTTCATCTTGCTAAATTAGGTACATTTTTTCAGTTGCAAACTATAAGTGATACCAGAAGGTTCAGAAAGAGTTCAACTCATGAGCTATTATTATTAATTCCCAAACTAATTGGGTGTACAAAACATTTTTCTATAGGTAAGGTAAATTGTTCTTCAAATATTCACTTGAATAAAAGGATGGTAGAATTTTGTTAGAATTTATAATTTATTAAGCAAACAATTATGATACTCGTGCCTGTAATATTATGTTTTGTCTATAGTATAAAATGTATTTTTAATGATCTCTGTGATTAAAGATATGTAATTCCATCAGTTTAGTTATTCTAAACATAAATTAAAAAGTCGCTGTAAATAAAATCTAAACTACGTATATAAACAAAGGAAATGTTTACAACGAAGTATTGAATCTGAAATATAATTTTCATGTTAATCAACTCGTTTTGATGGTAAAATATTCTTGATTTCAAGCACCGCAAACTGCTTGATATGTATGTACTATCGCGTAACGCATCAAGGTACACATTAATGCTTTCCGATGCAGTATCTGACATCAGTTAATTTCAACGCGACAATTAATTTCCATAATTGTTTCCTTCTGGACTGATGCTCGTTTCCTCTGACCCTTTGACTCCGAATCAAACGCTGGATTTAACAGTGACCGTTGTGTTCATGATTTCGGGTTAAAATATACAAGAATGGAATAAAAAGTAACACCCCAGCCTCTCTATTAAGTCGGCAATTAAATTCATACCTTGTTCGCTTAATTCTGTTTCAAAATCCCTGAAATATTCTCATAGAGGGAGTGACACGGTGGGAGTGTCAGAAAATTTAATTTCACATGCGTTTTCGTGTATTTTTTTCTTTCTTTCCACACGCTCTGTTAATTTATTTAGAAAGTTTTATTTATTTAAAGCAAGATAAATGATAGTTTCATTCATTTTTGTAACGATCAGAATATTGGAATAACAATGGGTACTTTCTCTTTATCAGAGAATATTATGAAAAAGAATTTTCATTCGACCACTAGTCACAAAAATAATTGAGTTCATTATTATTCATGAGATACCCCGTATATTAGCTTGTGTCACGTACCAAACATTCCTTGCGAGTACTTAACACATTATCGACCGCTCTTAAATAACATAATAAGTACCACACTTTGCAACTTAAAAATAGTTAAAATTTTGAAGCGTAATTCCTTACTTTCAATTTATTTTTCGACGTAGTATATCTAACTTTCATTATTTCAGTTGTGTTATAGACGAAAAAATAATCAATGGTTTATTACACGCTTTTCAATTAACGACCCATAATATTGAAAAGCCGATTAATTGGCTTCCGGTAGATAAAGTGTTAAATATCAATTTTACAATTAACTACAAGAATAAAACGTTCCTATAACAAACTTAAGAATTTTGGTGAGAGCAAACTTTTCTCTAATTGCTGTAAACTATCCGTTTCTATTAGTAATATAATTAAAAATTCTTCCGCTGCCTGTTTGATAGATGCGTATCTTAATGCGTTAGCAAGCTAAACTCGCGAACTCGGATAATCCTCGCGCGAACGAAACGGTGCGTTTACATTTCAGCGCCAGAAAGGGCGCGAGGGCGCGGAGTTTCATAATCGGCGAGAAAAAAAAAGGGGTATGAAAGAAAAGAAGACAAAAAACCGTGAGAGCAACTGCGTACACGAGAATTTCCATTTTCTCTTGAGTCTCTAGCGAACTAGATGCCTAGGAATTAGACTCGTGAAGCGGCCTTGTTGTTGTTGTGTTGGCAGAGTCGTAGCGGGCGGCAATCCCCGGAGCCTCGCTCGTCGCGGCCGACTGTCCCGGCTTCTGCAGTTCAAGCATAACGGAGGGTATCTGTATCGTTTCCAGAACAAAGAGATGAACGAAAGAGAGAAATGAAAACGAAGTTACGAACGAGTTGACGAAAAAAGGGGAGAAAGAGAAAAAAAAGTACAATGAGCGCGGAATGAAAGTGGAGGAGAGAATAAGTCGAGAGTGTGGAGAGAATGAGACTAGACTCGCGATTCAAATTGAGATTGAACGATATAACAAGTGAATGGTGCAAGGTAAAAGGAGGAAAAGGGTGTAGCAATTGGGGATGAAAGTGACGGGAGAGCGATTGGCCGAGAACGTGAGGAGAAAGGTTGAACCGACGAACGAAGACAAAGGGGTAGAGTGTGCGCTAGGTCGAAGAAGGGTGAATGAAATTTCATGACGGGAGGGTGGTTAGGGGTTAGGAGGCGAAAGAACGGCCAAGAAAGCTATTGGTCGCGTACGCCCGACAAATTACGAGTTTCCCGCGCGTCAAACTCGCCGGAGACGGTAGCTAGAAAAATTTGCATAGCTATAGGTGGAATAAATTCGATCTGCAACGCTAATATCTCGGAGGGGATTCCAATATGTTCGCAGTAGGAAAACGAAATTCGAGATACGGTCGGATTCGCGTATGTTTTAGATGCGCGTTGTTTACGGTGTTTGCCGCCTTTTTGACGTTAAGTGCCCCGCCACGGTCATAAAATCACCGTGGTAAAGTTGGAATCTTTTCGACGATAAATAGCTCGCACAATGGAACGGGATACTTTTAGTGATTTCAGTACTGCTTCCTTTTATTTCGTGCGATTTAAAATGCATGCGCATCTTGTAATAGATAATTATGCTTTCAATTTTCAGATGATCGATAGAAATATAGCAATCTACTGTTAGGTTGCCAGATAATTTCTCAATCTTTGTATGTTGAATTTCGTAACATTAAATCCTTGGATTACTTAGAAGTCACTTCAGGTTAACTTTGTGATTACAATTACAATTAACAGTTTGACAGTTTGATATAGGAAGGGTGATCGATAACTGATGGTTTAATTGAGTTTAAGGCAATTCTGCGAGAAAAAGTAAGACGAAAATATTATAATTTTGTTTTCGAGAAAATTTTAAAGTCAATTTTGAAAATATATGATCTGAATTTTTGTAATTTTTAATTACTGAGCTTTTACATTTGACATAATAAAGTTACGATTAAAATACATTTGTTAGTGTTTTCAAGATTTTCAACAATTTCTGAAGTAATAAAATTTATTTTTTATGAATATGTTATCGTAATTCATATTTTCTGCTGCTCAAAATAATAAACATAAACTTATTTTAGTATGTACTTTAGTATGTACTAAATAAGTACATACAGTGGTATACAAAAAATAAACCTATTCTCTTGGAAACAAATTTTATTAAATATATTCACCTTTTTTTCATAGAGTCGGTATATAACTAATTATCCCACCAGTTATAAAGTACCCTGTGTATATAATATCATTAAGTTTGTTTTAAGAAATAAATTTTTAAAATCGTTCTTGACCAATTTGTATCATATATAATTATACATTGGCAAATGATATGTGATAATATTTTGGCACTGTACATAGGATGAATTAATCAATTATGTTAATTAGCTATAAAAAAATTCACTAATTAAAGTTAGATACATGGTATTCATCAGGTCATAAAAATGTTTTACAGTATAATATCACAGGAATCATCAGTGTGTGAGATATATTATAATATTAAAATATTATCAAATATTATGTAAGAAAAAGTATAGCCTTTGAAATTAATCTTAAAATTTTCAAAAATTCTTCATTTAAAAGAGAACTATTACTACTACGTTTTGATCCCTTAGGTAACAAATATCTTTACTTAATTACACTTCATATCTTATCAAATATTGGGTGTACATATTAATTGGCGACCTCATTTTGGTAGGTATATTATTTATTTACAAAAAACCAAAATACAGTTTATTCTTGGAAATAATCTCTATTGCTTGTTATACATTTACCCATTTTTTGAGCAGTTATAGAATACTCTCGTGAAAAGAGGCAACATTAACCCTTAATTAATGACCTCTGTTTTTGAATAATTATCATAGACGTGTATTTTCTTATTTTTTATAGCAACATGTTAAAATATTCGTAATTAATCTCTTGAATTGATAACACGTTTTAATTTGTTATCTTAATTAATTGAAATAATCATACCTGCTACGTATTTTCACCTCATAAAATGCACGCACTTCTGACTCTTCACGAATTCCAAAACGAGTTCGTGCGATTTTTCGTAATATAACATCACTCTATACATATAGTATCCTTAAAAAACGTCAGCCGGAATAAAACTTCTGCAACAAATTCGCAAATTCATTTTCGCGCTGCATCGATGCACCGCTCCAGTGGACCGAAATGATCGGGAATTTATGCGAGACACGCGCGTGCAAATCAGAGTATTCATGGCGGACGAAGCCTTTGATGAGAGTACATGAGGCTGCAAAGCTGGCAATTACTCTTTGTCGAGCAAGGTATCGGTAAATAGGTGTCGATGCCGCGGTGACAAGCGTGGAAACGTCTTCCTCGTGATCGATGAACGCCCACCCTCGCCCACCCTCGGAAAAAAAGTGGCAACGGTCATCTTGATCACGAAAGAAAAGAAAAAAAAATTACGCAAAACCATGGAACTCTTCGAGCGGTGGAGATATCGTGCTTAAGACAAATGGAAAGATAAGCGAGCAAGCGCGAACGTCAACCTCCTTTGAATAAAAACACCTTTTGCGCGGCCCTCGGTGGGGAAGACGAGGGTCCCTTGATGAGATACGCGAAAATTGGAGTAGGGTTGGCGGATGATATTCGATCATAATGAAGGAACTTTTGCTGGGGATGCATGTAGATCATCTTTGAACAAGTTTTGGAAGAATTCCTTCGCAAACCCTCGCAGGTCTCAAATATACTGTCTTGTCTTCTATAAACTTAAAGACGAGCTTCTACTCGGTTACCTGGAAATTATTCTTGCATAATCTTGTCTGTAAAATAAAACTGCTGTCGGGTATTATCTGACTGATGTTATATACAGGGTGTTAAAAAAAACCATTTAATATTTATATGGTATATAGGACAAACTGTACTAACAAGATCATTTTTATTTGCTAGTATCATGATTTTATTTTAAAAAAGTAGCATAGGTAGATATATAAATTAACATAAAAACACTTCTTTAAAATTAAAAATAAATAATTCAATTTAAAGTTTGTATTTTGTTCCTTTAATTAATTTAATAAACAAATTTACAATACTTATATTAATCAACTTGTAATTAATTTCTACTAGTATGTAAAGACTCACAGCACAAAATATTTAAGTATCAATTAAAAAATTGCTTGGTGGAAAAATTTTCCTTCGTTACTATTATTTTGGGACAAATTAAATTCATCAACTGCTACTATTATTATGGGACAGAGGTGGTGTAATTTTTGGTCCTATCTCGCAGTTTGCATAAAAATTGCAAATATACGTAATTCCATAACACTTTTAATTTTACATCCTCTAAATAGGTATGTCCGGTGCTAAAACGTGTATCAAATAAAAAGCAAATTTTTGTAAAACCGGAAAGATGGCAGATGGTTAGCATTCCTTTCTAGTTCAATGCATATCGCCTTATTTCACGTGCACTCACACATATATAAATAAAATGGAGCAGCCAGATGCGCGGAACTGTGATTAAGTTCCAGAGGAATTTGATTCAGGCGAACTCTGTTCAAGTTAAATGAAATTCGCGAATAAATACGCAATTCTGCCTTCGTTTTGCAGCGAGAAACCTTGCAAGGGGACGTGGATGATGGAAAACGGTTTGTTTCTGGGATGATAGATTATTCCGGAGAATGTCAAGGAACAAGCGTAGCAAATGTATGAAAATGTAAAAACGTCCATTCTGGATGAAATACGAAACGCCAACATCTTAGATTAGTCCATCGAAAACATTTCATTTTCAATTTTTTTATACAGAACTTTCTTTAAAGAGAGAGCTTTTAAATTTGTTGACATTTTTAAGGATACCTTCGGTTTTATATGCATAGACTTGTAATTGGTATATATTAAATAATGTAACAAACATTTCTCTTCTCGTCATCTCCCAATTTTTAATTGCTTAACTAGACTTAATGGTTACTTTTACTAATGAATAAAACTATCCTCTTTGATTAAAATATCCTATTCACCAATTTTACGTTTTTCGAAATATCACAAAATATGTAAAGTATGAAACATTTGATATAATTTAAGTAAATTCAGAATGGAAAGACTTCAAAATGGTTTAAATTTATTTCAACTGTTTTAAATTGATTATAACCCGAATTTTTCCTATTTACAAGGAGAAATAATGAAGTATCTTTAGTGGTGTTTATATTTAGAAATTGCAATAAGATTCTGCAGTACAGTATTTACTTCATTAAGTTTTAATTTACTTGTTATGTATAATAATTACAAAATATGAGAAAAAAAGTTTGGAATTTTTTTATAGAAGTTTGGTATGTTACCTCATATTTGCACGAAGATTATATTAATAGAAGATTAATATTTCAAAATGTTAGTCGAAACAATTCAACTAAGGGGAACAAAATATTAACAAAATTAGCAAAGCTATTTTTGTGACTAACTACTTATACCAACAAAAATCCAGCCAATCTGTATAAAGAACATTAATGAAATGTCTATGTAGTTACATGGTGATGATACATTTATATCATCTAATCGTAACAAATATTATACTTCGAAATCGGTCGTTTGATGCGCAATAGTTTAATATCACCTCATTTTTGCCCAATGAAATTTCATACTTCTACGAATAATTAAATTAAATGCCGCTTTAAAAAGTTTCTAACAGCTTCTGAAGAAGATAAAATAAAGATAAAAGATCAAATCTCCCAATACGATAAATATTTGTTAATCTCCGAACGACGAATATGGAAAGAGCTACTAAACTTAAATTAAAGTTCGAACTACTTTCTGTTTTAATTTTCGAAATTTCGAGGCATTCCTTTGGATATTCTTTCGTTCAATATACGGAGGTCTTGTCGTTTAAAAACTTTATTGTTTAAGAATTGAAATATCCCAGAGCTGGATTATGATTAACCCAGCTTCGCTGTTCAAGAGTTAACCACATAATGAAGGAGTTTGGTCGATCATAACTCAGACAGCTGAAACTTATAAGTGTACTTTGATTGTAAGTGGTTCAAATTTTCAACCTAAAAAATGTCATGTATTATAAAACTTCCATGCAGAGAAATAAAATAAAATTTAGGAAACGAAAATAAAAAAATTAAGAAATTAGGTTTGGGATAACAGACATACTATTTTTTATAATTTTATCAAGTTATTGGACAACTTGAAGCAACTTATACAAAAGTTTCTAGCCGTGTCTTTAATCAATTTCGTAAATTCTAGACAGAAAGTATTAATGAGGGCTTAATTATATTTTTTACAGTAATTGTTTTTACAAGTACATATATAAAAAGTGATACAATTTGCAATATTTGCAACATTTACGAATTCTGCAATTCCTAGAGAGAAATGTATTGGATTAGAACATAAATTCATAATAATACAAAAACCCTTTTAACTTTGGAATCTGTAATTTTAACTTGAAATGTGAAATATAAATAAGAGATATTGCTGGAAAAGGAAATAGTTATCCAAATGATATGTAACACTTAATGTCAAAACAAAGAATGTTAAATTCCACAATAAAATGATCATTTAATATTTTTAATTGAACTTCTAACAAATTGTTATAGAATAATGGGATATTTAACGTAGTGGATAATAGATTTATTGAACATCCAACTTGTACGGCCTGGACAGATAACGAATCAATAGAGCATTATTCGTCATTGGTACTCATGAATACCTTAATAGTTTGCGATTCAACTAGGGACACTGGTATAGTTAATTACTGCTTGTTCCGTGATTGCTGCCAGATACGTGACATCCTGACACCTTGATAACCACGCTTTCAATATTACTAACTGTTGAAAAGGTATTGTACCTGTGCTGACTGCAGAATCTTAGATTTATCATTCAATGAAACATGTTTCTATTTAATTTTAGGTTAAATACACAGCATTTTAAAATTTCAATAAATTAGAGATAACAATTGAACATTTTCAAGAGAATTTTTAAGTTTACTTCGGTGGAAAAATTATTTTAAATTTGATTAAAAAATGAGAATTAATTAAAGTTAATTTCATTATTGTTAAATCATTACAATTAAAATTTAGATCATTAAACTTTTAGAAAAAGAATTTAGTTATTTTTCAATTATTATTTACATATTTGCGTTTTACAAAACGTAGCAAATAGAAATATATTTTTCATCCTATCGCATTTAATCCTTTCATAATAAAACATAAAAATATATTAGGGTGTAATAACCCTAATAATTTAGGGTGAAAGATAATTATGAGTTTATGAAATATTTCAACCCTTGTAAGAAACTTGTAAAATTATACAAATGAAAAACATAGTTAATTTATTCTCTTTTTCGGTAATAAATAATTTCTTTTTAAACTATTAAAATAATTTTAACGTAAATTATTATTACATAAAGATATGACAAAATTTCAATTCTAATAATACTTTTAATAATTGAAAGTAAGAAATTTTTAATTTGATTTTGAGTCCAATTGGCTGAATTCTGATATGAAGATTAAATAAGGTGCTTAATTCTAATAAACTTATGACCTTTCACTTAACTCTTTAACAAAATTTAAACAACATACATTTAAGTTATTCCAATGAAGACATTCATTAAAAATATGTCACGAACCAGCCATTTTTCAAGCACCTTAACTTGGTATCTGCATATGCAAAGCAGTTAGAAAATCTGATTTATGAAAAGAAAATACGCAAGGTGTATGAAGGTGAAAATTTAAAATAATATGTTTCATACGAAGCTTTCTTTCTATGAATAAATTGCTGCTGAAAATTTGCTAAAAATTATCGACATTTTTTCTTATTTTGTTGTTAATTAAATCATTCTCATTAATCTGAGTAAGTTGTCATACGAATTTATACTACGACTTCTAAGGTACGAATTTAATACGTCAATCAACAATATACATTTATACAAGTAGAGTTACATTGAACATGCCAATTAATGAACACATAAGAGGTGTAACTATTGGAGACAAATATTTACACAAATGTAACTTAGATTCTCTAATAGTTATATGTATATTTTGTACAACCTGTGAATTTCAGTTTGAGAATAAAATAAAATATAATAGAGAATAAAGCTAAATATATATCACTTCATTGTTAAAACAATTGAAGAAAATCGAAATATTATATATATTTCACATTTGGTAAACTTTGATTATGAAAACTGCATTTAGAATTAAATTTAAAATTGAATTTCAATCAAAGTGTAAAGGATAGAGGTCCCATTCGAAACAGGGTGCGTCACGAATGCGACACGATATTGTAAAGCAAGGGGTAAATAACTTATGTATAACCAGTTTATTAATTTTGTATTTACCTCATAATAATTATGCTCATAAATGAGTATTTTATTGAATTTTTTAAAGTTTGAACGATGTATCGTTTTATTTGTTATTTTTAATGAACCGAAGTAAACGATAGATCGTAAATGACGACATGGCTAAGTAATGGGGACATTTACCTTGCTTGAAAAGAAATTTAACACACAATTTTCTGCTCAAAGAATACCGATAAAAATCATTAAAAGCGAATGTAAAGCGAAATTAAAAGATCCTTGAATAAAAAACTTGCAGACGCTACTAATCGAGCCTTCGACTCGATTGAAGTCTCCACTCAATTCCGGTGGAAAATACGGGTAATTTTCCGTGGACGATCCATTCTTGCTCGTCGATGCCGGACATCTTTGACATCGTTAACCTTATCTTTCATCGGTCTCTCAATCGTAGGAACGACCCGGGCCCCGTCGGAGAAATTCACTGGCTAAATAAAAGTCAGCTTAGGTAATTTGTTTCCAGAATTGAACGAAGTTCGGAAGGAACAGGGCCGGCTAAAGTATTCTATGGCCAGACGTCGTATTGTGTCGATCGTGCTCTCTTGCCGCTACTTTAGGAATTTATTGCGCGAAGATAATAATTTCGCCCCCTGGACGCGGGAACCGCCCCTATCTTCCTGCCCTAAACGATAAAAGGGATACGTATCGGGCTAGGAATTGGACGCGCCGCTCTTCTTTCACTCAAAATCGTCAGGCGTTTCAAAATTTCCGGGATAAATGGCAGGAGGAAGGGATTTAATCTGACCGAATCCAGGAATTGTTGAAATTCAAGACAAAAGATCTTCACGATAAGATTGGAAAAGATCGTCCTCTTGGAAAGCAAGGATTCTGGTATCAAAAGTCTTGTGAAAAGGCGTATCTTCTTTGATTACAAAATTTTTTGTTTACGCGAGCAATCAAATTTCGCTTAAAACATAAACATTTTAGAACCTTAGAGAAATTCGATATAATTAGGATATTAAAATATCGTATACCTTGTCATAAATCAATTTTTCCAAAGATACTTTGAAGAACTTTTGAATATGTTTTTTACGAAAATGAAACCACCAACGCAATTTTTTTTATTTTTGATTTTCATTTCATTTTGACCCATACTATCTTCCTGACCTCGTTTATGGAACGAATTTTAAACCACCCTGTATATTATACTGTTTTTCGTCAGAGTTATTTTGACGCGGTTTTGGGATATTATTGTATTAATCTTTCCGATAATTAAAGAAAATCGTCTGTTTCTGGTAATTATATAGATTTGTTAGTGTTTTTTATCGTAGATAAGCGGGACTTAAAAATTTTTAAAGATGTGACGGTCTGTCCATTTAATGTTATTAAAATGAATGAAATGAAGAGTGATCTATGATATAAGTTATCTGTAAACGAAATATTATTTTAAGAAAGATCCCGACTTCACGTTAAAATGTTTCTTAAAATCGTAAAAATATTATTTCAGTATCGAGGCGAATAATTTTTGCAAAAATATTTTTTATTACTCTAATTAAAATTTTCTTTTTGAATTATTAAATTAATTAGACAATTTTCAAAGAATTCAGTAAGGAATAACAGAACATCCTGATCTTTTACGATATTTTTTTTAAGTTCGACGTATAAATGAAATTTTTAGGTTTAGTTAAAATATTATTTTTGAGTTTGAACAGAAACCTGGGAAATTTGACTAGATTCTCATGGGAAAAGTACATCGAATAGTTTGAAAATTTTTACATTCCTCGTGGGAACTTGACTGCAATCACGTTTCGAGTGAGCACTCAGATTATATTTGTTTGATGGTCGTTTGAAAGATTTATAGGTCGATAAATATTAGTAGTGAAAAAGGTTAAAAGTTTGTAGTTGTAAATTTTCAAATTAAAAAGCTTTTAAAGAAAATTTCCTCTGTAGATTTTAAAGAGGGCAATCTATAAGCGATGTTGGGTTTGCCAAAAAGCAAGGTCAGAAAAGCACTGCGGGCTATTCTTGCTTTTTTTTTTTTTTTTAACAATGCACCGATTCTATTCTTCAAAAAATTGAATATTGTTACAATTACAATCGAATAGTTTTTTAATTACTGGTCAAAGTAAGAAAAATATACAATTGTAGAGCAGTTACCCTTTATTCTGGCTATTCAATTAGGACCACATGCAAACACTTATTCTTTGAAATACACTATGCCATAAGTGGCAAAATGTTTGCTCCGATCATTATTAAATACACAAACAATCATGCGTGCACAACAATTAATTATTTAATACATCATTAATTAATACATCAATTTGATTACCTTAATCAATCTCATTTATAATTCTAAGGTCTTGTAGAATTTGAATAAAATAAATTCTTTTTCTTTTGATACTTCAATGTTTTGTTACATGTACCTATTAAAATTTTGTTTGGAAAAGACTTAATTGATGATAAATTATCAAAAATCGACAAAACTTGTCTCACCTTCTTTATTAAATACTTGCACCTTTGATTTTATAGCAAAGGTGAAAAATATTATAAATACCAGGTGATCCTAATTTAATGACCAAAAACTGTATATCACAGCAAAGGGATATCAAAGTCAGTCAGTGTGACTCACTGCATAATATTTCTTATTAGTTGTGCAAACTGAATATACATGTATTTCTAATTGCTTGGCGAAACATCATTCAGAATAGAATACGATGTTCCAGGGTGCTTGAAATGCAATTGCTCGAGCAAACATTATTCGAAGAAATTTAAACAACATTGTCCCGCGATGAAATTCATACAAGTTTGTTCGTTCGAAATTATTCAGCTTAGACTTTAGTTTCTACTTTAGATGATAATTCGAATCGTAGCACATCGTATTGTTATTAAATATCTTAGAAGGTATGCGTTTGAAGAAAATTTAAAAAATTAAAGGATTATTTTAAAGTATGTGATTTTTAGGAATTTAATTTTCTGTGCAAGAATCTGTTTTCATTTGATATTTCATTCAAATATTGCTCAATTATCTTTTCGCTAAAAGTCGAGATGTAACGTGCGGTTTTCATATTTGATGCGAATATTGTTAAATACTTTACACATATAAAATTCAATCAATTGGAGAACGATCTTTAATGCACATAGTTATACGACACGCATGGACGTTTCGAATTTGTCTCATTTAATTAACTTGCTAATTTTACCATTTCCGATATTCGCCTCGCGAGTCAATTCGAACAATTAATATTTGGTTGAACGCAGTGACGCGAGAGGAATTTTACCCGATCGGAGGATAAAGATAGAATATCAAATGTGTTTAAGGGTCTTAACTTGCTATGCAGTCGGTGTAGCTTTGAGGTCGCACATCAAATTTCCATCATACATTTGAATCTTTCTCCCTCGCTTTTTTCATTGCACACTGTTGTGACCTGCATTTATTATAACGAGCTAATGAGTCATTTGTCGTGAAAGTGGGGCACCGCCGCTTTTAAAAATAATTTCACTTCGTTTCGGTTTAGGTTGTTTTGACTTTAATGCTTCAGTTTCCATTGTCAACATATGGTCACCAATTTCAATGTTATATACAATTTACATTTAATACCATACCAATTATAGTTGTAATTACATTTAAAATTCAAATGTAATAAAAATAAAAGTCAGGTTTGTAACATTTGAATCGTAAGGTGTCAAAGTATAACAAGGGGTTAATAATTCAAAAACGAAAGTCCATCGGATATTTTTGTAAAAGAAATCATTCAAATCAATGGAGCTGCTCTCCATTTCCGGTTCTTACAGAAGTTCTGGGACACCGTGTATAATCATTTCATCCAACTCTGTGTCCATATCAGGAATCTAAAAAATGGATTAGAACTATTTAGAACTTTTATAAATAATGTTGTACTTTCTTAAATTCTTTGATTTTCTATGTACAAATATAATTTATTTAACTTATCCCGTTTAAGTATTTTAAATAAATGTTGCTCTAGGTAAATTTATGTGCACCATACAAAAAATCGTTTTTTTTTTTCACAAACGTTTCTAATGGCATAAGAAACGAAGGAGATACCTGTACTTCCATTGGTGGAAATAATTAAAATAAACTGCGAACGTGTTCTGAACGTTTTAGACAAAAGATACACGTTTTATGAGACTGATGAATTTAATGCACGTTCGTGTAAACGGTGCAAAGGATTGTTAATATCCTCTTTGACTCGATTAAAGTGAATAAGAACAGCGTTATCAAAGAATCTCACGAAACTGTGAAAATCGTTTCAATTCGCGCGTGATAGGTTCATTCGAGACCGGAAACAGTTAAGTATGCTATTACACCGATCCAAGTAGACCAGATTCAAGATAAAAATGGTTCTTATTCTTATCAAAGAGTCCCGTACAAAAGCTAGCTGGAGCTAGAAATGCTTCGTTAAGATCCTGATAAAGATTACATAATTAGTTTGACGCAACTTATTACGTAGTAATAATTTTTTAAAACGATATCATTCGTTTCAAGCTAAACATCTTAACGCTAGAATTACCGATGTTTTTTGAAAATAAAATAGAAAGTAAATAAAGATAGAGTGATAAGCTTTCTATCTTGATAAAAATTAACATATATTTTGTTGAAAGTACTTCAATAAATCTTATAATTTAAAATAAAAAACCTAAAACTAGTTATTTTTACTGGTTCGGTAATTCTAGTGCTAACCTTGCTACGGTCTTCAATTCAACTACATAAAAAAGTTATTTGTACTGAAATTTATTTAAATATTCTAAACAATTAGTTAAATCTGTATTATTGTGTCTTCTATAAAACCTAGTTTTATACAGGGTGTACCTCCTAAACGGTTGGGAATAGAAGATCTTCATAATTCAAGTGTGGTACATTGTTGTATGAACAAGAAATTAGAATTCTGAATTTTACACTAATAAACTAAACTCATCAAAACGTTTACGTTCCGTAGAACAAGAAGTGATCACGTTCGTGGCATGACGCTGGTTCAATCTCGATAGCCAATAATCTCTCCTCGCAGAAAATTTCGAACGGCGAAGGAAATGAATCGGCGAACCATTGACAAACCCGTCCAATATATCGCGGTCGGTTTTAATAAAAATCTTAGCGCGAGAAACCGGCGAGGCACGAATCCCGCCAAGAGAGAAATAAAATTAATCGAGCTTATAACTTTCAGCCTGCTCGTAACTTTCGACCGACTTCCGTTCCGTGTAACTTTCCGCAATTTCCAGCGAGATCCGAATGGAGAAGTTTCGGTATCGCCAGCTGGACTGACACATCAATCGAATTAATAACACGCGGCGAAACACGCGTTGTTGTGTTTTCTGCGAACAAAGCGAGTCGAGCGAGCGGAAAACGCGATGTCTGCGTTTTAACCGCGTTCGAAAATGCCACTTGTGAAAATTACACCGGGCGGACCGCAGATAGGCTGTTGTATACCAGATTAAAGTAGTTGTGTTTTGGCTTAGAACATAAATAGATATCGGTGTAGTACATTGTAACCTGAACAAACCAAGGCAGCAACACGGTATGCCATTTTAATCCTTTAAAGAGACACACCTATCAGACGGTTCTAAGAAATTGATTATTGTGGGAACTTTTTTCTGGACGATTACTTGGTAAATTGTTTCAATTTTTTACAGAACATATATGAGCCGTTTATTTTGAAGGTGAGGCAAGTCCATTTTTGAAAAAAAATGAAGATAACGGTTTATAGTAGAAAATATTAGATTCCCATCAGATTTAGATATTTTAGAATTTTAGATATGAGAAATATCAGATTCCAGATTAATATTTGGGAAATGGAAGTTTGAGCTATTAACGGTATTGTAAATACGTTTATTTTGAAAGTGGTGCAACTCCATCTTAGGTTGAAATTAATTTAAAATTATCGATTTATCACCACAACGAGGAAGATCAACCAGTTTCGGAAATATAAAATTACCTAATTGTAATATTGTCGATACTTGAAAATTTGATTTGTATTCCATGTCATAAGCCAACACCATGAAATTATTCACTTTCATGACGAGTTTGCCATTCAAAGATTATGAAATTAAACATATACACGATTTTGTAAGTTGCTATGACTGTTCTGTATGCGCGAATCGACCGCAAAGACTGAATCCAATAAAAGAAAATTACGTTACTGTATTTAAATCGTAATCATACTCCCAAAGTTACAAATATTTATCGCACGAGCGTCACGCTGGGTGCAACTTACAAAAGGTCGAGTTTCCGAGAGTTTAAATCCAACTGTTTAACCGCGTTGAACGCGGAAGCGTTTTCAAGAGGTTTCTTACTTTCGAAGCTCTCCCCGTCATGGCACTTGGAAAAATAATTTCAGCGAAATGAAGCCGAGGAAATTGCTTGGATTAAAATATCGGAGATCCAGTGCGAATAAGCCGCGACCGGCTCCCCCGGCCAAGATCGGCCAGGATATTGTGCCTCAAATTGAATGGGAATGAAAACTTGGCGATTCGCTAAATCTTCCGCTTAATCCTTGTCGTCCACGATGGACAAGAATAAAATTAGGATTATTCCTCGAAATGCGCGGACTGGCGTTGTTTCTCTCTGCAGTCGCCTCTTCGGGAAATGGTAATGTTTCTTCAGCAAGAATGTTTAACAGCTTGGAAGTCTGTATGTGATTCCAAAATATTTATAGACTCAAACATATTACAATAATTTGAATCTTACATACGGCGCAGTTAATAAAAAAATCCCCCAAAATTTCAGAATAACAGTATAAATAATAAGTATTTACTCGCAAAGTATCGGCATTTTTCTGAATTTTTTTGTATTTTTGATATTTTACAGCTTTTTTCGGAAAAACCTGAAAAAATTCTATTATAAAATGCCTCTGATTTTTTTCAGAATTTTTCATGCATTACAATGGGAGAAATTGGCCAAAAACGTGATTTTTAACTTTTGCCCTTTATTACCCCCCACGTTGAAATATCAAGTTCAAACTTGGCACAAATTGTTTTTTTTTTTTACAAGCTATCGAATGATCTGTCGCAAATCAAATTTGATTCAAGGGCACTTTTAACCACCATATCCGGCTAAACTCTTTACTGATACTTATTTTAACTCTCAGACAACGAACCATAAAGAAAATCTCTAATTTGAATTGAATTTTGAATTATTTCTCATATTTTTTTTTTTAAACTTCACAGCATTACTTTAAATATTCTTCTATTTAACATTGATGTACGTTTTCTTGACCCAGGTCACGATTTACCCAATTTTAAGTTAACACACCTCAATTTGAGAATATTCAAAATTCTACGATACGACATCGAATGTGTATATAAAACAGTAACGATTCACGAACGCTTAGAAGATTATATAACAAAATTCATATTACAGATTCAAGCACAAAACCACTAAACCTTAATATGTACATAGTATAAATGTACCATATATTTGAACTAAAGTGCTGTAAATGTTTAAGCAGACTGTACAAAGTGCTACCGCCCATACCATTAACGTACACTAACTCTCTTAAATGAATTTCCTTCAGGCTACGCTGAATTAAACAAGAAAATTTAATCAGGATATATTCAATCTTATCTTACACGCCATTGCCATACACATCCGGGTGCAACGATGGTTTCGATTAAAAATACTTTTAACAAGCTTAATACATGTTTGCACCTTATTAGTTAATGATTTTTCACGCACGAGATTGTAAAAATTTCGCTTCCATAAATTGTGTCATGGACAAAATTCAATGTTTAGATTTTTTTAATAAAAATATCAGTATTATTGGGTATTATTGAACTGCACTTGTATAAAGGGTGTCATGTTCTGCAAAAGGATGGAACTTCATCAAAAAATGTTTCTAATCAAATTTATTACGTTTTAGAACTCTAATCAGATAAATACATTTTGATTTTTTAATGGCTTAGGGTTAGGTTTTTTGATATATCATATATATCATATATATCATATATTTTATATTTCTATAAAAATTTACTCGCCTTCACCGTAGATATTTATTTAGCGACCACGCGGTATCCCTCCACCCCTGGTTGGGCTTAAAAGTTAAACAAACAAGGATTTTGTTAAGATTTGAATTACAATGTTCTTTCCCCTTTTAGTATTTACTTTTTACAATTGAGCCACTCGTTAAATGATCCATCCCCTTGAAGATCTGAAATTAAACGAAGAAAAGTTTAATTACAGCCTAAAGTTCTTTTCGTTTTTCGACGTTAACATGTTGCAACGTGCCAGGAGCACGTTCAACGGATCAATACCCTTCGTTTCGTAGCCACGATCATTAAGATAGAAGGTTGAACGAGGAGCAAGTTGAAAAAACAAAATACACACACTCTTGGTAGATCGATTTCTTTCTCTGAGAATTGTTGGACCTCGTGGCGTTTCGTGGCCACACAAAGACCGGGCTGACCTAGCGTGCATTTCCAGCTATTCGAGTTCTGGCAGCACGCCTAACGACGCGGCCGCTTAATGACCAGGAATGCAGTTGCACTCGAGAAAACTTAAAGTGCAAGAAGGCAGAGAGCGGTGGTCAATCGAGGGCGCACGGTTAGAAATCTCGATCTCGAGAGGATGGGTCAAATTTAATCTGTCGTTGGCTCGAGAGGATCCTTGACGAATCTCAAATCGAATTTCCTTGTTCGTTCGCCGGTGACCTTAAGCCTTCGGGCGACATCCCGATTCCTTTGCGAGTTTCTCCAGCTCTCTGTCTCTGTAAATTGTTACCGAAAATTGCCACCCCGAACGATTACATCAAACATCATATTTCGTTTCGCGGAAATATTTCGATTGAAGTACGGGCTGGGGATGGGCGTTGGAACAATCGGGAGGCGGTGCGTTACATTGCGACCCGAAGGGTATGATTTTCGGATGATAAAAAAACTGCTATAACATAAAACGTCATACCGTTTTCAAGTGACATTGAAAGACATGACTTTTGTTGTCACGGTATCGCAACATTTTTATACAGCTATATCATTCGGTTGAACGTCATGAAATGAACTACTGAAAAGAAACTGGCATCGAGAAAATAACTGTTAGAGAAATCACAAATTTTTAAAGCAATATTATTTAATTTGTTATGATATGGTAATAAATTTAATGATGGAATAAATCAGACATATCTAATATTTAATGGGAATATTTTCTACCAAACAAACGATAGGATTCCTAATAATATGGGCGAAGGTTTCTAATGGAAATTCAAGTGTCACCCATACATATGTATATGGCAGTCAAGGTATTAATTTCATGACATTAAAATCACGAAATAAAATCTTATCAGAATAATAAAAGTCATGATATTCCATATGATGATAGTAAAAGTCTTGATGTACTATTACGTGAAACTGTCCGTTAAAAGTTACAACACTGTGACATTTTCATACAATGTAATCCTTGTATTGCAAATCAAATTCTATTCAACAGTATATTTTATATTTTTATGAAAATCTCACTTGATACCCCCCATTCTTTAGACACTTTTTGAATCCGCCCTTGATCTTCCAATCCATCTAAAAATACAAATTTATGCAAAATGTGTTGAATATTAAAACCTTAATGGCACTCACTTAAAAACCATCATTCGTAGTCCGTCTTATCTATAATTTCAAAATATTAACGAAGCAAGATCGAGGACGAATAAATAATAAGTTTATTTATGTATACTCGATGGTTTTAAAGATTAAAGTCCTTTTGTGATATTAATGGAAACTTCAAATTTCTGTATTTTTTGGTACGTTTTGAAATAACTGAAGCGAAGGCTTAAACTTTCCATATTTTCACATGAACATGAAATCCCAGGCATCCGGTTGAACAGTGATCGATTTGAAGCGGAATTGGCTGTAGAATAATCGTAACACTGCTACAGTGTAGTTTTCACCGCGTGCAACTGTGTGACAAACCCGAATATATCACAAAAATGCGATTTTCGATTTTCATGATAATTAAAGTTCTGATATTTCGTATTATTGCATTAATTGTCACGATTTATGACCATAATGGTCAATAATGAAAGGAATAAATTTTAGATCTGGAGTATGTATTACTTCCGCCAAGAATTGATATATTTTTCAGCAGAAAAAAAAGGGAAAAAGGATATAAATCCTGATCATTTTTATCAAATTATTGGGAAAAGTATTAAAAGCTTTGTATTAAAATGTTGTTAAATTCCGATGTTTAATAGTTACAATACGTTACTATTACTAAGCTTTTATTACAGGAATTTTACATATACGATTAAAGTATAGTTTTCATAACTTATTCTATAAGTGTTTTGAACAATTTTCTGTGGAAGAACGTTTTGCTGTTCCTTTTAAAGACTTTGGAGTTTGAATAGGGGGGTAATGGAAATGAGGAGAAGGACCAACGGGAAACCTTAAATAATACTAGGACTAAAGGGTCAGGCGTATGATTCAGGGTTGATAAGTAATGGGTTCAAGGGTCGTGTGCGTAATTGTGTGCAAACAGAATTTAAATTAACTTATCCTCAACTAAACACGAAGCATAAAAATATAACAAAAGTATTTGCCAGAGCCATATTCAACAATATTATAAAATACAAAAACCAGGAAAGTGCTTCATCTTGTTTTTGAAGAAAGAAAATGAAATTACTAAAACAAATATAGTCTTTTAGACAAATATCAAATCATCCTTCCACAGCAAAAGCTTTCTAATTATTTAATTTAGTTGGACGTTGAGCATTCCTCCACTTCTTTTCCGAATTCAAGATTCTTTGGTCCTTAATTTTTCTGGACTGAACTTGTTTTTTTCTCTTATGATATTAAATTGTGTTAGCTGTTATTAAGCTGCGAGATATGATGATAACATATAAATTTCAATTTAAAATGGTCTATTTTCCCTTAAACTCTTCAATTCTATATGAGCAAAATTTTTATTTACATCAGAATATAATAAATTAACAAACAAAGTAAAAATAAATAAACTTATAAGCATTCTTAAGCTTTATTTCCAAAATAAAGTTTTAGTTCACAAAATCATGTGGCTGTCAAAGTGTTAATACCATACTTAACCTTTTGACATACAAGGACATCTCTCACAAATTATATTCTCAACAAGACTGTTGAATTATTGTTCAATTTGTTGTTAAACTATCCTTTCGATGTATACATGTGCGACGATAGATGTTAGTGTAAAACGCGTAAAAACAAAAATCGAATGTATGAATCATATTCTTCGCTAACCTTACAAAAATATTAAGTGAAAAAATTAATTTAATCCTTCAATTATATTAAATTTTCTCATCAAAAATTCATAACGAACGAAACTTCTACAGATCAAGGACAAATTAAGGATAATACAAATAGCTGGAAAAATATAAGAACAAAGAGATAGGCCTATAAAAGACACACCCGTGGCTGTAGGAAGTCGAAAAATTCCGGGCCGGAAGGGGGGTAGGAAAGCGGGTAGATGAGAATTCTCGTCGGTGAACGAACGATATTTAAGAAGAAATGGGAGCACGATGTATGCGTTTGTGTGAGTGGGTGTGTTTTACGTATATAAATGCGGCATGTATGCATCGGGATATATATGTAGGAGAATGTGTGAGTGGTTACGCACAACCAAAATGAAAGGGTAGGGTCAAGGTGAAACGGGAAGGGAGAGAAATCGCTCAGAAAAATGTACATCACCGCAAAGCAGAAATGAGAACATCAGGATGAAAGGTTCGAACACAAAGAACTTGGATAAAGCTGGCGTGGGTCTCGTTTCTATGAGATGGTTCGATTTGTTAGGATCGCTGGCGGAGGGGCGCTCAAATTTGTCAAGGTATCGACACCGTCATAGACAAATCTTTATATACAGTAAGCTTTTTTCAGACAACTGGAACGATTAGTGACAAAATTCGGTAGTTGATGAAATGTGTCAAGTATCTACTACACATAAATCTGCATCGAGTCTAAGTCTACTTCAACCTGAACGTTTTAATCCTTTAACCCTTTGTTTGCAATTAACTAAAATATATAATACTTTCCTTACGTTTGTGAACATTTTTCATGGCGCTAAACTCTCACAATCGTCTGTGGAAAAAATATTTTTGGGACCCCAAATTCTTTGCTACTGAGTTTTTTATACGATCGAAAACAATGTATCATATATATTCTACTAATTGTAAGTGTTTACCCTTTGCACTCGAAGCATTTTTGGATACAATTCAGATTAAATACGTTTTCCAGTAAAGCTTCCAAAATTCAAAAGCCTTGTTTTAGAAGAAAAGAATTACAAATGTTTATGATCTGTTTAGTTTTATTTCTTTCATTAATTTACTACCTTCTAATATGAATAACTCGTAAATTTTACATTTGAAAATAATCTAGTTAATCACGTGTGTCGCCCCAGAGGCGCCACTCGAGCACAAAGGGTTAAAGAATTAAATACAGAACTTGAAGCATTATTTTTTATTATTGATAGAATGATAGAAGTAAGCATTGACTTTTATCATATAATTTATTAGATCAAATATTGGTAAATTGCAAAAACACGGATCCGGTCCCGATGATATTGATATACGTTGTCAAGATCGTACCTTGAGTAGCATTTCAAAAGTTAAAGTCATCCCTTGTTGTTTGTTCAAAAGTTTTTCACAAATTCTACTTAATTTTTGGCTACTATGTATATTTAGGGTGTCAGTTAGAATTAGAATATACGTATCGGTACCTAAGTTAATCTAATTCATTTTGCGTATGTACATGTACGCGCTCAGTTGGAAACTTTTCGATAAAAGTTCGAAAGACCATCCAAAACAAATGACGGTTTTAGGTCAGTAACAAAGTTGACTTCAACAAATACTTTATTTGGATTATGAAGACTGATGAGTGAAGCGATGAGTGCTTCCAGTAATCAACGAGACGATTCCAATAATTTTGTCGATCTTAGCGACCTACCTTTCCGGGCCCTACTCTTTTGACCCAGTTCTCGTCGAAATAGTCAGGGGTGGGGAGCCTAAGGGCGGTTTGGCGTGTTCAAGGGTGAGCGGAACTTCGATAACGTTGTAGAGTTCCCCAACTCAGATCCCATCCATAAGTGTCTCGGTTCTAGGGTACCGAGAAAAATTAACTTTGACCTTGACCTTGGGAAATTCTATTGTTTATGGCACACGAACTTGTATTAGCAACAGCGAAAAAGCAAACATTTATCCCTTTGGATTCGAAGCATTCTGTGATATAATTAAGTCTAGGTTTCTTTTCCAACGAAGATCTCAAAATTCAAAAGTGCTATTTTGAAAGAAAAGAATTACAATACTTATGAACTTATTTATTTTTATTTCCTTCATTAATTTGCTGTATTCTAATATGAATAACACTTTAAATTTTACATTTTAAAATATTTTAATTAATTACATACATATCACCTCAGAGGCGCCACTCGAGCGCAAAGGGTTAATTGCAAATTTCGAAGAGCCGCAAAATAATTTCAATCAAATGATGACGTTCCTTTTCCAATTATATAAAGTTTCTAAATTCCACGAAAAGTACAATATTTGTCAAACGGTACAAGTCAAAATCCCAACATTCCACCTTGAATTTGCTCGCGAATTTAACATTAATTAAATATGCAGCAAACTTAGATGAAACTATGCTAATTAAGTACAATAATATTCGTAAATGCCACTGCAGATCTTGTTAACTGTTTCTATCACCTAACACAATAGAAAGTTATTCACGCTTAACTTAGAAGATTTAAAGATTTATCTAATGATTTGTCGCGATCGGGTCAGCATTGGTAGCGATAGGGTCGTTAGATTTTCCAGTCGATACGGTGACAAAATACCGAGTCTAAATCGCAGGAAAAATCATTCACCCGACATTTTTCTGAGCCAAGCAAGAGCGAATGAATATCACGTATGAACGAACGAACAAAGAACGAAGCAGTGTGTAATCGATGGGGTAAGCTGAACGGAAGGAGGTGCTGCACGCGAGGAAGCAGAAACGATGGAAAGAAAGGGAGAAGGAGGATGAGGAGGAGAAGGAGGAGGAGGAGGCAAGTAAGAAGGAAAGAACGAAAGGCTAAGAAAGCAGGGAAATAAAAAGAGAGAAAGAGGAGAAAGGCTCCGGCGGGGGCCGCTCGTCCATGAACCGAGGACACTGATCACATCCTCCTTGAACTGATTGGCTCTTTTTCTCGCTTACTGATCCGTAGGTACGTCTTCACGATAGTCAGCTACCTGATCGGTGTCTTCATATTCGCGACGATCGTCGGCCAGGTGGGCAACGTAATCACCAATCGAAACGCGAATCGTTTGGAATTCGAGAGACTTCTAGACGGCGCCAAGACCTACATGAGACACCATAAGGTACCCGGTGGCATGAAAAGACGCGTGCTCAGGTGGTACGACTACAGCTGGTCCCGAGGAAGGATACAAGGCGGTGGCGACATTAACACTGCCCTGGGACTACTTCCGGACAAACTGAAGACCGAGCTGGCTCTGCACGTGAATTTATCGGTGCTGAAGAAGGTTACCATCTTTCAGGTAAGCCATCTTTTCCTATATTTTTGAATTCTTTTAATTACATCCGTTTTAGCGGATAGCTGTGCTAATTTAGAAGATGGGGATTCTAAATCAAGCATGGACGGTAAGTAACTTCCGGTTACGGAGCTTGAGGAGGAGCTCAGATTCGCTTCAGAGTGAGGAGGTCGCTTCCTGCTTCACGTTTTTTATAATTCTAGTTAAACTTTCAATCGTTTCTCCTATCTATCCTTTGCTTGGCACCCAGTAGTTTCGAAATAATGCCAAGTAGAGAGGATTTATTATAGTCGTGTCCTTGCCGTTCCACTCGCACGATCTTATTCTTACAGCGGCATCCCCACCACTTACCAGAATCTCATCAGTAGTATAAACAGCAGCCAAGCCCGGCAGAATAATCGCTCTCGGGGCGTTTTCGAGTCCCGACCTGTTTTAAATTAATATCAATCACCTCGGAAAAAATCACCCCTCTTTGACACAACTCGAAACCAGAAAGTATATATTTCAAAAAATAGAAGCAGGATATTTTCAACTACTATCTCGGCAGGTCGACCTAAGGTTGTACTAGCATTTTTCGCAAATTGTTAATTGTCGTTGTTGGGAAAACATCTTCCTCGCGTTAAACCAAACGGGAGGAAATAACAAATGTTACAAAAGTAAGAAGAATATTCATGTATTCTCTGCTATACATCCACTAAATGTATTTTAACCCTTTGCACTCGAGTGGAGCCTCTGGGGCGACATACGTGATTGACCAGAATATATTTAAACATAAAATTTTAAAGTTATTTGTATTAGAGCGTAGCAAATTAATGAAAAAAATAAAAGTAAATAGACGGTAAATATTTGTAATTCTTTTCTTTCAAAATAGGGCTTTTGAATTTTGGAAGCTTTATTGGAAAATGTATTCAGACTTAATCGTATTCAAAATGCCTCGAGTGCAAAGGGTTACAAATTTTCATTACAGACTCAGGTAAACAAATTCTACGATTGATCTTTATTATCTTTATCGTAATTCAGAAGATTTATAACTTTTTTAAATGACTAATCCTTCTATCTGCTTATAAAGCTCGAATGATCCAATCTTATAAACGTTACACTTGTTTGGAGAGTATCCGAATATTACAACTTCTATTTAAAAAAAATATATTTTTAATTAAACAATTAGCCTCTAATGGGAATAAAATGCTATGGTTACACAAGGCATCAGTATATTCTTTGTTTTATTATCAGAAATAATAAATATATTTTAGATCAAAAATTTAACTAAAAAATCCTTGAAAGAATTTTTTATAAATAGTTAAATGCAACTGAAAAGGTATCTTAAGGTAAACTTTGATTAATTTAGCATGTACTTTAGTAAATTGAATAAAATGTTCAAATACGTAATGATAAGAGGGGGCTGCTCATTTTCCTTCAAAGTGTCTGTAAAATTGACTGGAAAATCATTTTCGCTGGCTTAGAAAACCGATAATGAAAGATACATCAGCCGGTTCGCAGAGATGACTTCGATAATATCGCTCATTCGATCACAGAAAGTAGGAGACGAAATAAGAGGATATTTCAGCTCCATGAAGACGTACATCTCATACCCTTTTTGTTCTTCTTTCACTTCCTTCCTTCCCGCCCATTTCTCACCGCTCTACTGACAATGCGTCGAGCTGGTCGATACAACCCGTATGTGACATATAGCACAATTTCCACACACACACACACGCGTACACACGCATACAAATGGCGTGTCTACAAAAGAAATTTATCCCCGCGTTTCATTATTTAAATTTCATATAAACAACATTTTTCATCTATCGAAAAATCATTTGTAATGTTTATGAGATTATTCACCCTTTCAGTTACTATTTAAATGAAAAAAAGGTATTAGGACCACACAAAAGTTTCCAATGTTTGTAACAATTGTCTTTATTAATATTCCATATTTATTAATGTTTATTAATATTTTCATATTTTTTTCCGTTAATTTAGTACAATTTCGTGGGTATTTCCAAATACTTATATTATCGATGTAATCGGTAATACAATTCACAAGCGACGAGAAATTTTGCATATCCCAATAAAACTTATGATTTAGGATGCTGGTATTTATTGCAAAATGTACGACAATTTTATTTATTGTTCTCTCCAATCTTTTATAATTTATATTGCTGATATTTATTATAAATAACGTGAAAACAAGTGAAATATACAGTGTATATTTTGTACATCTTCTGACTATATGCTTCTCCCATACAATGTAATGAATTAAGGGGGCAGATCAGTCTAAATACAAGGGTTTGGTAAATAAATTATTTAAAAAAAACGCTCAATACACAAAATTAAAAATTTAATGATGTTTCGAGGACAAGACCCTACATGAACACCCACGCATTTTATGAGTAAAGGAATTTAAAGCTTGGAATGTTGCTGAAACATCATTTTTAATTTTGTGTATTGAGCGGTTTTCCTTTAATAATTAAGTTACCAAACCCTTGTATTTAGACTGGCCTGCTCATGGAATTTTAATCTTGTATTTATACTTATAACTGGCAAAACCGAAGCTGAATATTTTATTTATTTATAATTAATTTATTAGTCGCCGTATTTCTAAATATACACTACCAGCTAAAAGTATAGAATCGTCTTATTCAAAATGATACTATAATATGACGCAAGTCAGGCAAGATAAGTTCAATGGATGCAATTGTCTATTTCTAGTTTCTAAAATGTACAATCGAATATAGATAAGTAGAATCTCAAGGGAGAGGATAAGGTCTTCAAGTTGTGGAGATTTCATCTTATCGAGTTTTCGAACAAGAAAACTTTTACAAACGAAAGTTTGACTTATAGAGGCTTCATAGCTGCGAAAGTGTAATAAAAGAAAATTTAAGTTTTTAATCATTTTTTGAGGAAAGTTTGAAAGGGACGATTGTTACAGTTTATAACGTGGCGAGGAGATTAGATCTTTCTGTTATAAATATAAAAATCAACTATGTACTACTTGCACTAAAAAAATGTGGTTGTATCTTTACCAATAACTATAATAATCCCTGCTTTTGGTCGATAGTCCAGATCTACTTTGGCTTTACCTCGACTTTGTACATTTAACATTAGAACTGCCAAAGGGGTCAAAACGACTCATTCCACATTTCTTATTTTGTATTACAGAATTTATCACGACGCTCTTGTCAAAGTGTATGCTGTATTATAATTGACATTCCATCCCTTATTTATTTCGTTTTCAATTTTATTTCCAATTTAAAAGAAAGTGTAGATCAGAGGTCGGAAGTTCCAGTGTTAAAGCAGAATTACCTAGGAATAATAATATCATAAATAAAAATACAAGATTAAAGAACTTATTGCGCGTTTTTATAAACTTTTATGAGCCATGATAATAAATTTGAAAAATTATTTATAGCGGAACTTTTCGAAACAAGGATGAGAGCACAAAAAATTCTTATAACGAACGCATATTACTTCTGTCGGTCTTTTTTATTGTCGTCCTTTGTCTCTATGGCCGTTTCCACGCTTGTAGCTTATGTTCGCAATGGTTGTGCCTTTTAGAAATGTAAGCTAAATGACTCTCTGAAAAACGGTATTCCCAAATTTCTCACTAAAAGTATCACCTGAAACGGTGTCCGACGACAAAAAGTATTATTCGCATACGCGTGAATTTATGAACGCAACCGTCATTACGTGGTTAAAAAAGTAAAAAGGAGACAACGTGTAAATGCAAAAAATTCTAAATAAAAAGATCACATATAATTACTGAACCAAAAATTAGTGTACTATTATATTATATAGCAAATAAAAGCTGCACAAATAATTTCTTAACTCTTTCGCTACTATCAAAAATCTATAATCGTTCGGCACAAAATAATAATAATTAATAATAATTACAAAAATAATATAATGATTGTGTAATTAGTGGAACAATAGCGTTGCTATTCGAAGGAAATTATTAAACGACAATTATACAATAATTTTATAAAATAATTTTAATAATAACATTGTTTTGTTTGTGTCAGTAATGTTGATATGACAGTAAACAATGTTTTGCAATTTTTTGTTTACAATATTGAATCAGTTATCAATGGTTGCATTCTAGCCCCTAAACTAACGAAGAACAATGTTTGGTTAATTTTAAGATTAATTATTTCTAATTAATTATTTCTGGAGCGCGTTTCAAAGTATAACTCATATTTTTAATGAATTAATTCTATACAAAACCATGGAAACTTTTGTTTTACATGTCTATGCTACCATGAATTTGATTGAAAATAGGAATTTATAGGAATACAAGATTTTCTTGAAAAAAACGACTAATTTTTCTGTTAAAGATTTTCATAAAATCATGTACAGTGTGACCCGTTAAAACGCCCACAAGCGAGCGTATAAAATGGGAATTGAAAATTTCATTTTATCGTCGAAGCGCTAACTCTTTTTCCACTACCTTTATTTCACGTTCCGTGACACAGTTGCTACATACGAATAAATAGAAAGAGATAACGTGAATAGATAATCGTGGGAAGAAAATTTACACATACTTTTCAAGTAACTGTCATTTCGCTGTAATTTGACCTTGTTCTGCTGAGCCCCATTAACTCACAATGATCTGAAATCAAGAAAACTTACTTTAGATATTTCAATTTTCCAAAGAAATTTGCTTTGTCTATATTTTATTTCTCCTTTTTATTTTTTTTATGATTTATTAAATGAAATGTACAGTGGTTTGGTAGGTTTTTAAAGAAAGCTATAAGACTAAAAATGAACTATGGGTTAGTAGTTTTAATAATTTTACAATATAAAAATACGTGAAAAATACTCTACACTGTGTTTAGTGAATTTTTAGTGATTTTAACGTGTATAGGAATAACAGGGCCCATTTATCACCGGCTGTCGCATACGTTTCAACCGAAAGAACGTAACTGTTATCGGCCACCTATCGCATTCGGCAGATTCCAAATCTACCGCCTTTTTTATTGCACCAGCGGGAAACTTTTTAAACGTCTGTAGATTCTGGACAGTATAATGGAAAGGAATATTGCACGGTTCCAGATATTTTCGAAATATCGATTACTGTTATACATTGCCCACGCTATGCATATAAATTTCATTACACTGTTACAAATGGTTAGCGTTGACAGTCTCCGAAGCTGGAAGAGATTGATTGAAGGCTCAAACGGTGTATGATCGTCAACCTGTGACTTTTCGAGGCGAACGGGCCAAACTGTGAAATCGATTTAACGTGAACTCTATTCAGCTTCGAGCTATGACAGATCACGAATTCAATCGCCTCGTGCCAGACACTGATGCAATTAACTCACTCGGGACGTAGATACAACGTTTGCTTTTTAATTTGCTTCTCAATCCTACAGTATACGGTAAACCGGTGCTTCAAAAAGGATCAAGTGGTATCACTTGAAAATTTCATCTAGTACTTTTATATCACTACTTTCTACAAATAATATTGCATCGAAGTAACGTAACAATAGAAACATAAAAACATTTATCTTCTTTTGCAATTCAGAGGGGAATATTATCGTAATGGTAATTTCTATAGGTGGTCAAATATTTAACCCTTTGCGGACGATCGACGCATGGGTGCGTCTAAATCTAATCGCCATAGTAACTTACAAATTCGTATATGTGTATATTCTATATTTTTTATGAAATAAACAAATTTATTTCTATATTGTCCTATATTTTTGACACGAAGAATAACTATCCGTAAACAACAGTGATCTATAATATATGCAACGAAGAAGGGAATTATTACTTATTTTATTTAAAATAAATAATATTCCACGCGTTTACTGTACTAATTGTAAGACTAAAATGGCCCCGTCCTCAAAGGGTTAAATCGTTATGATTTGATAATTAAACTAAATCGTCCTAAAAATAAGAAAATTGATATTTTTTTAATGCAGTTTTTAATATTGAGAAGACTCGAATTGTACGGGTAATGAGAAATTGTAACGGATATGATTTAATACCGAACGATAATTACATCAAAACGTAAATTACCTTTTTGCAATTTAAACGAGATTCGACGTTATCTTCCATCATCGGTTGAATATTTCAATAGGATATTGAATTAACTGTTAATTTAACTGCGAAATTAATTAATCATCGTCCGGATAATTTTCGAAGCAAGACTGAATTGATAAAGAAGCTTGAACAAAAGTGCTTTCGCAGCAAAGAAATCCAACGGGTTCTTTCCGGTAATCGGAACGGAACGAAAACAGCGTTCCCACAGTTTCGAAGAAAGAAATTAGAATTTCAAAGAGGATGCAGGTTGGTCGAGGTAGAATCTCTTAGTATGATAAAAAGCTCCATCGATAAGAGTTAGGTGTTATTGAAAATTTTACCATTTTATGTTATAATCGGTTAGTTATAAAAAATGTCTGAAAATTTATTAAATAAGTTCGGTGCCTTTTTATCATATACACGGTGCTTATTTATAGGAAAAAGGAATACAGCGTTACTTTCTACACACTTCTTCCACTTCTCTGGTAGTTGGCAGATTCCGTTTCTATAAAAAGTTTCTGGTTTTGACCGAATAAACTCAACAATGCTTGTCCCGACTTCTTCGTGAGATTTGAAGTGAGAATCAACTGAGTGGTTGTGTAGCGACCGAAAAAGACGGTAATCTGACGGTGCCATATCTGGGGAATATGCTGTATGAATGAGAGTCTCCTAGTCCAAAGAAGAAACGACTTCCAATGTTGTTTAACCCAAATGCAAAAAGAATTCCTTTTGAAACGCCATGGCGCGAAGTATTGCTTTTCGAGGTTATACACTAATTAGGTTAAAGTTATACAATTTATACAATATGTGAAAGCACCGAACTTATTTGTGCACCTAACACATCAGCCATAAGGAATATTGAACCATGCTTGAGGGGTTAAAAGTAAAAGAAATTTCATTTTCGTTATTTTCAACGTCGTATTCGAGGAGAAGGCTTGTATATCTTCAGGTTACGAAACACGCTGCAACGAGTACGCGCGAAACAGGATCTACAACCTAATTTCCAGGACCGTGCTATAATCCTCACACTCGCGCAAGCGATTTATGGCGTAACGGAAGCAAGCAAGGGGGACGCACGGAAGAAGAAACAAGACACGAATCGTGAACCGAGAATTCTCCGTAATACGACGATAAAGCCTGTGCTTTCTGCTTCGGTTAGCTCTATGGAGATGGATGGTCCGGCCAGAAATTCAAATAGCTCAATTTGCTTTAACTCCGCAAAGGTTACAACCGATCCGTTTGTTTGTGCACCGGGAAATATTGAAATAAATAAATCTAGGTGCGCTGTATAAATGTTACATTTAATTTAATGTGGAACTTGAAGCAGAAATACAAAATGAACACAAGCGACGATATAATAACATAATGTACGAGAATATTGTTGGATTCCGGACAGATGAAATTAACAACAAGTTGAAGAAACTTTAGCGAACTTTTATTGTTACGGCGTCGATGTGCATTCTTACAGTGAGTAAAATGATCTGAGATTTTTCCGGGTTCTTATAATCTATTTCAAGAGATGAGTAACGGAGGGGGACTACGGTCAAGGAACGGTCGTGAGTCAGGAAGGATTCGAAGTACAGGATGAGCAAGGAACTAGGAATCGAGATTAGGATGTTTGACCGAGGATGAGTCTATCATGTTGGTTGTGTTGACTAATGGCGTTGGTCATCCAACAATATGCTCGTTAACTCGAAAACGATTTTGAAATTTGACTTTCGGTGGAAAAACAACCTCTTTTAAAACTTATGCTTGAAGAATTGGTGACGGGGATCGGTTCCTGATTGGTAAACTTTGAATTTTGGTGACTGGCAAAGAGGCGGGCGTCAAATTCCCACCTCCAACATAATGGTCACCCTTAGGTAGGGCTAGTGACGTGTCCGGGAAATTCCCAAAGTCTTGACCTCGGACACCCCATGATCCCTTACCAGTTACGACCGTTAGATTTATGGCTATCACTAAAACGATTGAATATTTTGACGATACTTTACCACATTGCAATAAGTTAAACGACTATTCGTCCCTGAGCAGCACGTTTAGTTTTAGGGTACGTGTTTGCAGTTTACGTGGAAGCGTACCTTCGGATTGGTAACTAAATTTACCAGCTTGGCGTTGTTCTTCAACAAATCGCTACTTTCAATTAAGATAAACACATTGTTTAAAGAAATCCAAAACAAGTTTTTAATTTTTTCAAGCTCGACATCAATCGTGTCAAAAAGAAAAAATACGAATTCCATTGGAAAGCAAAAACACAATTCAAATGAGACAATATAATCCCACTCATCTAACAAGTCACCATCAAAGATAATAACGAACTCGTAAATTAAGGAAGACTTTGAAAACAACTCTCCGTAAATAAAACGGCGACAACAATCAACCCAAACGATAAGAGAGAAGTATCTAACTAACATAGCGAGGGGAGAACGAAATATCAAGCGAAAAACATTAAAACTACGCAAAATGATAAACAGTTTATGTATAAATAATTTTCAGCGTATTCAAAATACAGACAATGCAGAAATAAGAAGAAATAAATATTTTACTCAGAATTGAAGCTAAAATTTACGAAATGTAAATTTCTGAAAACTTCCTGATTCATTTATAATTCAAAGTAATACAAGACAATTTATTTTTTATGTTAAAGAAGAAATGTATAGAATTTTTTACCTAAATGTTTATTTTCTTTTTATTGCTTTCAATATCTTAAAACTGTTAAAAATAAAACTATAATATACGGTTTTAGTACATCAAATATAATATTTTTTTTTTTTTAATGTTGAAACATTTTTATTTTTATATTAAAAATCACAACATATCAATAGAAATTACCGTGGTGCTGTAATCTTAATAAATCACAAAAAAAAAGATTTGTAGTCTATTAGTAGGTCTATTTTATTTCTTTGTATCATTTGACACATTAATTACAGTATCAGTTAATCGAAGCGTGATCTGAATTAGATTGGAAAGAAAACGAAATGAATTGTTTGATACCCACATGATGATACAAAAGATTTTAAGTTCTTCGTGTCTTCGAATTTCAGCGTGGCAGATTTTCAAAGCCAAAGCTGTAAACGTGAAATATGCTTTTTGGAAGGGCATGTTACGTTGGAACGATAAAGCTTGCGACGGAAAATCCCGAACGCCTCATAAATCTTTATACGTGGCGAAAAGACAAAGATTACGAGACTTTTCGCTGCTGATAATCAGTTAGAAATCCTGAAATAAAAGTAACGAGATTGTTCGTTGTAATTTTTTGATAAGTTCGGAGAATTGATATCCACGAGTGAAATTATTAGGCCATAAATGCTTGTCAGAGATATCAAAGAGAATAATTGGAAATTTATTCTATTTAATTCAGATACTTCTTTTTCGATACTTATTGAATCAAAGAATGGATAAAAATTTTCTCTGCGTTTGGACAATTTTAATATCATATTTTTTTGCCAAAATTATTATGATACATACGTTCAACATATTGATCTCATAAAATTCGATAATATTTATTGAACATTCAAATATCTCCTCAGGGATAAATTTACTGTGAGAAATTATGTATATACCTAAATGCTGAACACATTTCCGATACCTAGGGAAATAGCACCAGATATAGCTACAATCCATTTGGATTAATAATTATTTTGTCAGACTATAACACAATTAAATAGCACAATTAAGCATAGTAATTTGCAAATCACATCGACATAGTTTAGACATAAAATACATATGTTGAATCATACTTTTCAAACTTTACAAGAAATCAAATTGAAATTATAAGATTCTTGTGAAAACATTATATTGTAAATTAAACGACGTAGAAATAATTTTGTCATCATTAAAGTCATTTATTTTAACATGCTTGCAGCTAAATATCATAATTAAATTTAATAATAAATTCAATTAGTTCAATTAATTACATTTAATAATATTCATCTTATATCCTATTAATAACTCATGAGAAAAGAAACGTAATTAAATTCACTACGAGTAATTAATTTTTATTAATACTCATTTTTATTTATTCTTTTTAAGAAAAATTATTACCTTCATTGAAATAAAAGTGTCAGACAATATATCTACTAGAAGATTTGATTAGAAAATGGCCAAGGGCCAAGCAAAATTGAATGCTGTCCAAAAATATAACAAATATCATGGATGTCATACTTGAAGATTTATTTTCAACGAAGTAATGATACACTGGCCATAGATATTCAATGATGAATAATTTCCTTATGGTTATCGACCATAAATTATTGCCTTCTGTTTCCGTTATTGACCTTTTCTACTGAATTTCATAGATTCGTTCACGAATATCATTTGAATCAACTTGTATCTTCAATGAATTCACAGAAGCGAGGAAATATTGGCTGAAACTTCAATCTACTTAAACTGAATAATAATATGTTAAATTTCGATTTTCAACGACATTTAAAACAGATTTGGTTCAATTCTTTGTGTATTTAATAATAAACTTATTTTAAAAATATATAAATAATACATTGTGATATTATTTTACAGAAAAACACGAGAAACTATAATTTTTTAACATTTAGACTTTATAGTAACATAAGTTTTCTTTAATATTATCCATAATATAGTTTATTACAATTCAAATTTTATTTTTTCTTGATGGTTTATTTCATATTCTTATGTACTCGTGATTATTTAACAGCAAAGGGATTAATAAATATATTATGTCCAACATTTACAGTTTCAGAAATAAAAAAAATAGACACAATTATTGTATAAATTAATAATGATTAACCATTAGGAGATGGGGTCTATATTTTCAGCTTTCTTTTAATTCCAGCATTCTTATGTTATATACAGAAAAATAGTAATCAAAGATTTATTAATTGCTTTTTCAATCAACAACCAATAATATAGAAAAGTCAACTACTATACTTAAATAATGTATTAATGTATTAATACAAACATAAAACACGTGCTATTTTCCAAACATATCGTTTCTCATTTAAATAAGATGGTTCAATGAAATAAAAAATATTCCTCGCCCGAAAGAGGGGAAAATTATTATCCAAGATTTCCATACGTAGAATCACAAGTAAGGTGTCCAAAATGTTCGCCACCGATATTCTTTCTCTTCCCAGATTTAGAGAACAGCTAATATTGGATACAGTTGGCAATAAAAGGATAACCCTCAAGAATTGCACCTGTTTATGAAGGATGTGGATTTGTCCATCTGGCTGCGATGGCATAACCGCAGAACGGAGCAAAAAGAAAGAGATCAGGGATTGTGAAATAGGAAGCGGAAGCTTTGGTGTGATCATCAAAATAATATCCGAGGAATTCCCATTATCCGCGGACGACTCGGAGCCATTTTCAACAGATCCGGAAGAAGGAAAACCGCCGTGCAAAAAGCATTTCATTTGAAACCCTGCTTGAGGTTTGCTGTTTAAATCGCATCAGTGAAATAAGGGAAACTTTTTAAGGGAAATATTTTTATTACCATAACTTTCAGTAGCAGTATGTAGGGCGAACTGTACTAACTTTGAAACTACTGTAATTAATAGCACTTCCAATTTCAGTAAAAGTTCATAAAAATTACATAATCAATTTTTTGTCAAATACGTATATTTTACCTTTTATCAATTTTCAAGCATTTAATTAATTTTTTAATAATAATAATAATTTATTTTAATAATAATTCTTTAAAATAGAATGTCAGCTTACGGTCCCAATCTTTGTATAATTTGCTCTACAATATTTAGAAAATAATTGCACATTCATAAAAAAATGTATGTATAATTAGTTACAACTTTGATATATTATATTTTATGTTAGTCTTATTTTTTTATTTACATTTTTTAATCTCAATTTCTTTTCGAAGATTAAATCTTAATCAAGCTTTTACGTAAGTTAACTTGATCAAACTAATTCTATTCACACGTCAGTAACCTTAAAAAAGTGATTCAATTCACAATTTTTCCACATACCTAATTACAAATTAGATTGCAGCTGTAAGCAAAAATAACCCAAGTCTATTGTTATAAAAGATGATGGAAATGGACTTGAATTAGTCTGTTTTTTAGGTACAGAAATAATTTCTGTAAATATACCTTTGAAAGAATATGAATCTTATATTTTAAAGGAAGTGTTAATTAATTCTTATTAATACCTGGCCATTTAGTCGCAACGTGACATTTTTAGTACAACAATAATTCAAATAATTATATTCCACTGATTTAAAAACGAAGAAACTCAACAGCAGTCGTAAAATCGTCCAAACATCAATTTAAAGGGTGTACAAACCTGAAGCCTCAACCGAAATTACAGAAAGAATCAACAAACTTTATACGATATTAAATGGCTTAATATACGGTTCTAAGCGCCGCTTCTTCAGCGTTTAATTTACGGCCCCACTGATACATTGTAACAGAGACGTGTCCAAATGAGTTACCTCATGACCCTCATTACCCAGCATTTGTTTGTTAACAATAAACTGAACAAGCATGCGCGAATACCTTTGGGCATCTTTAACGACGCCAAGCATCCAGTAATATATACTGAGTAACCCTTCCCTCAATAACGTGTATGTGAACAGAAACCGCAAGGTCGTCCTCAAGGAATCAATAAGAGGGTTGCTAATTTCAACCACTTTGTGTATGCGATCATACCAGCTAATATGCGTGGGAATATTCTGTCATCCTTTGGAAAATAAAGTGGATAGCACCTTCGCTTCTCTTTCGTCGGTGAAACGAATATCAAGTATGAGGAACATAAATCACAACATTCTGCAAGAATAAGCCACTGAATAATTAATGCAAGCTAGGGTAACATCTCTGATCACATGAATTATTTTCGTTATTTCTAGAAATATGAAGGAACTTTATTCACATAAGTTTTACAGTGTCAAGGGGAATATTACATTATAGTAATGCAGATCTTTGAAGATTTCAAGATTTCTTTGAAATAAATTGATTTCTTATAACGTTTTGTATAAAGAAGTATGGAAGTGCAATCGTAATTCGGGAAATACTTCTAGTTAAAAAATGAAACATTTTTTTAGTATGGTAAGTTAATACTTTCTTGTATAGAATATTCTAAAAAATTAATGTTCCATGTATCACCATCTATGCGTACATTGTTGAGCATCACAGCCTTCTCTAGGGAAAATGGCCTGGTAGGAAAGGAGCATCTCACTATTTGTTTCAATACTCAAAAGTTACTACTATTACTGTATTACTATACGTTTATAATATTGTATATTATGTATTTGGGTTAGTATTCATTTCAAGGTTGATTGATTTAATAATAAAGTAGAATGAATGATGGACTAGGTAAATTATTGTGTCGAAGTATAATCCTTAGTTACTTTCAAGGTTAAGACAAATCATTTTCCTTACAGAAGCTTAAGCTCTAGAATGAATCTTGACAGTAGAATTGTTGATGTCCAATGAATATTGATTTTAAAATTGCAAGTAAAGCAAATAACAAAATAAATAAAGAACGAAACATATATCAGCATACATAATAATTCCTTATCTTGAGGAAAATCAACGTATATTTCAGCAAACCTTAAGAAATTTTGTAATTTACAGTAAGGAATCCTTAGCAGGTCATTTTGATCCGTTTGGTAGTCGTAATGTTAAGGTGTAAAATACATTTTATGTTAGGTTGTCATTCGTTAAATTAATATCATATGATTACTTTTTATAGCGTTTAATTATATTAAACGCTTTTCTTACGAGTCAATTCAATATTGTGATTTATTGCAACCCTAGCTAAAATTGTCTACTTTGTAAAGCACAATTTGTAACTCGGATGCTCTATTAAGAATAAAATATTTTGATTAATTAAAAACTCTATAGATGCATACATAATTAATGAAATTTGGTAAGAGAAGGTGTTCTTTGATGTTATACACAATGCATCATAACGCCATACATAGAGATTTAATTAAAATATTTATGCTGCGTATTAATTAAAGCCACATCTTTTGATAAATATCACATAGGAAATAAATCAACTGCGGAAAAAGCATAAACATTATTTGCTTTTTTAAGCGACTTATCAGTTTTATTTTGTAAATAAACTAACATTTCACCGAATGGATTGAACGATAAATTCTCTGAAATGCAAATACATATTTCACCGCAAAACTCTCGAGCAAATAACAAACAAAAAGATGTTATTTCCTTCTAATTGTAAAACACGCTAAAAAAATCAACGATCACATGTAAATTCAAAAAGTGGAATAACTGTTGGAAATCGACAAAAATATCAATGTATAAATATTGCTCTGTTGAAAGAAATAAGATTAAAAAATTTAATACACTACATATCATAAAAAGACCAATAATTGATAAAAAAAAAATAAGAAAAAGGTTTCAAATAGTATTACGATTAATGCAAAAATAATTCTGATTCAGTATATCTGAACTCAAATTATAAGTTAATTACCTCCTTAATTTAATAGTATCACAAATTTCAGTATTTCCTTTACTATTATTTCCGTTAAGTAAACACTGATGATGTCGATTCGTGTAATAATAAAAGTAAATACTTTTTGATCCTACTCTACAAATAATATATTATCAACCTTTGGGAATTAATGGATTTATTTGCTAATAAAAAGCACAATTATTTATTCCGGTAGCATAGAATTTTGAACTGGTGAATCCGGTAAATTCTGTGAATTCATTTTGAACTACTTTATCTCACAGAGAGTTATTGAGATCTTTGACAAAGCGGCAGTCCTACGGGGAGAAGTCTAATGAATAAGCTGGGTCAGGTGAAATTTCATAGTCTAGTTGATTCAATTTCTTCAGAGTCATTTACGAGGCAAGCGGTCATGCTTTGCCATGGAGAGAAATTGCTCCTTCCCGATCGACTAGCGCCGAAGGTAAAAGCTGCAGTGCTTGGTGAAATCTGTCGATTTCCAGCAATACTTCCTGTTGCCACGATCCATAATTCAAGACATTGTAGCAAATGACTTCCCTTGGCAGCCAGCAAACAGTGATCATTAGGAACGGGATAAAATGTATTACGAGCAAATTCAAATATAATTGGATGGTTTCGAACGTTTCACAGTTGCTTCAGAAAAGGGAAGCAAAATCTAATGAAATGGACTTGAATTATTTTATGGATGGAACAAACTTCTCAACTTTTCATTCAGCTGCTATCGCCGCCGCTTCTCGGAGTTCTTTGATTTTCTAATTTAATATAAACGTCGAACAACTGTTGAATGAACAAAGTTTAGTTCCTCTGCGACCTCTTTAGTTGTTTTGCGTTTATTGCTTCCGACGATGCCCCTCGACTAGTTGCTGTAAATCGCGGGAAGAACGTCGACGACCCTCTTCATTTTCAAGACTCTCGTCGCTGTTATGAAATTTTTCGAGTCAATGCTAAGTCGTACTGCTCGTTGACAGTATCTTGGCCAAATTCTTGCTTGATATGTTTTATTCAAGGACATATAAACTTGTATGCTATTTTTCCGTCCATGACAGTTAGGTAGATAACATCAACGAGATTGGTTAAAGATCACTTTGTAAGAATTTCAAAAATTCTATCATTTCATGTATATGTTACGGTAAAAGTGTTTGATCCGGTGATTATGTATAATTCCCATCTCGTAATGACAAATGTGATAAATATCTTGAACGACTGAGCTAGTAGAATACAGCGCAGTTTTTTAAATAGTTACCAGTCAGAAGGTATTGAGGATCTTTAATTACCAAATAAAAGATTGAATTCAATCGCTTACACAGAGAAAAATGTAAGAAATATTTATTGAAATAAAAGTGAAAATACAAAGCACGGAAACCCTTGAAAGGAAAACCTTTTGCTGTTGGTCAGGGTCGTTGCACGACTGGTTAAAAACGGAAAACCGCCTGGTTATATACAATGTTTGGCGTCGCCAAATGGTCAGCGGACCCATGGCTTTTATGGTCCGACCTGGGCCGACGTCGAGGAGAGAAAAATCACAACGCGAAAAATTCAAAATATATATATTCTGTTCTCACCAGATGGATAGTATTTCGGTGGACACTACGACACAAGAGGCTGCGAATAACAATATTTTATAATTTACAATTGAAAATTCAATAAATGGCTATTTTAAGTGACATGGATGTAGCCTGAACGAAATTTGAATAAGGGACTAACGTGTCTTGTCAAATGAAAGACCTTAACCTTAATCCTACCTCTAATACATTCTCGAAGTGATATTGCTAGACCTGGAGTTTGATAAATATTCAAGAATACATCACATTTACCAAACCTAGTGGTGATTATATATAATAACTGGCAATTATACATAATCACAGGATTAATCACATTTACCGTAACAGATATAAAGATACGATCAATCTATCTACTGACAAATCTGTCATTCTTTAAACTAATATGGTATTTTCTTATTTTTTGAAGACTCTGTTTCTCAAAATCTTTAGATTCAATAAATCTTCACGACTCTAATTGGGATTAATTGTTTTAACAATCTTTTTATTTTTATATTTTCCTTTTATATAAAAGTTGTAATTTTATAATCAATTATTATTTGTATTTAATCATATAGCAGGCGAATAGAGATACACAAGTCTTCTTTAAAAAAGGATAGTATTAAAAGAAAGTATAGTATTAAAACATAACATAAAGAAACCAAAATCCAAATTTTAAATCATTCAAAGTGACAGCGATGTTTGTCTTCTAATTGATATAAGAATCTTCTTGTTTTACAATAATTAATATTTTAAAGTTTCTCAAATCGCAATTTTTTATTAAATTTCGCTTGAATTTCAAAAATTATTTGTCTTTTCTTTCATTTTGTTACATTTGATGATGATATAGAAAGATATTTGATAATATGGATACATTAATTTATTTTATTTAAATGAATTAAATTATTATGCAGTAAAAGAAAGTCGAAACGTTGAAAGAAGCAAGAAGAGAATAATTTAATTATTTTAAACAAAATTATCCAACTCGTAAAAATGACTGGATAATAATGCATCTAAAAATCTTAAATATTATTAATTTAACAAACTACCTGTTGTCCAATTACCAAACACAATATGAACGCATTTGATAAATCTCGTAACTATGTTTCCGTTTAATAGTTTCATTATGTTTTTGTAAAAATATTGCAAACCAATCATTCTTTTTGTACTTCTACGTCAGTTTGCATTTTTAAAATAAAAATTTATCTAAGAAACGTTGAATATATTAAAACTTTAATGCGTTATACAAGGGTTAAACACAGTTTCAACGTCCGCAGGTACAAAATAATCGGCGTAAAAGGGAAAAGAATTTTTCCTCCAACCTGTCATTACGGTCGTTTGTAATTGGTACATTTATACGACTTTTAATTGCAGTTACCATACGCCTCAATAAACATCGATCGATAGCGAATCTTTTAATGTCCTTTTATTACCATACCGGGCTCGTCCACCGTGTATTTACGTGGATCTACACGGTTTCATTGATCATATTTTAACGAAGCCTATTGTAAATCGTGCGAACAAAGAGAAATCGCTCGATGAAACAGGAAATTATGGATACGTTGAATCTCCGGTTCGATCCATGGGTCTTTAATGAAAGATGAACGAAATATGGCTGTCGTGGGTTCATACCCAGACTTTTGCCATCAAAGGTCTGATATGCTGGTTTATGGAACATAGGTACACGTTTTAAGCTATATGGTGTTATATAAAAGAAAATTGAGTTCATATTTCTTAAAGAATATATCGTTGGTATCTTTAGTTTTATGATAATATATATAAACATGTACCGTGAGTAAGTTTCAGTTTCAGAATAAAATTTAATCCGTATCTGGTGTGGCCGAATTTAACAAAAATAATTTGAACGATATAACTTAACCTGTCTTTAAATACAAGTAATGAGTATAACCCATAGTATTATCTTTATTTATAGTGTTAACCATCTGTACATTTTTTAATATTTCTATGGAGTCCTATGATATCCTCATAGTTTATAAGCGATAGAATGATCATCGTACCAGTTACGAGTTAATTTTGATCATTAGTACTACTCCATATCTTGTATTTTCTGTTATAATTTAAAAAAATGCATATACTATATAATAATTAATACAATAAAATCCTAAAGATCAACATATTTGGTTCAGATGTTCGTTGAAAATGAATAACTGAATTTCATTGAATTGAACTAAGAGAATACAAATGTCTTAAACTTAAATACAAAATATTTCAAAAAAGATTTACAAACACTTCTTGTTACATAAATGTAGACTATGCATAATGATTCATATTTCTTTAATGATTTTAATATTGCAACAATAAATAATTATTAAAGTTGTTCATCAAAAGCTAAAAATAATTATAAAATCATATTTTCCATCTTCAATTTGTTTAGACACTTGCAAACAATTTACTTTTACTTTTTTCAGTGAGTCAGAGTAAAATTAAATATTGTAATAATAATAGATACAGACTAGGTTTAACAAACGTCACTGTAGAGAAAACCATAAAGTATTTAATAACATTAGATTATTATTTAAAGCGGACCGTACGAGAAAGTAAATTAATTTTAAATGATCTGATCCACGCCTATTTTCTATTTTATGTTTCTAGGAATGTCAACCAGAATTTCTGCACGATCTTGTTCTAAAAATGAAAGCTTATATATTTACACCCGGTGATTCAATCTGTCGAAAGGGTGAAGTGGCCAGAGAGATGTTTATAATAGCGGACGGCATTTTAGAAGTGATCAGCGAAACAGGGAGGGTTTTAACCACCATGAAAGCTGGGGATTTCTTCGGGGAGATTGGCATTCTGAACCTCGATGGATTAAACAAGTAAGTAACTTTAGCTAGATACCGATTGTTCCACTTTCAACTAACCACAAAAAACTGCTCCGAGCACGCTAGTCTGCCCTAGGGAAAAAGAACAATGTACTTGCAATCACTTACAAACACGAACGTACATTTATATTAAACATGAAGATTGTTAGAAAAATAAACGTAAAAATTGCATATAACGTACAATAAAATGAACCAATATCATCGTTCTTTCAAAAAATTACTATTTATGTCAGTGTTAACACTAAACAACAAGGAAACATCAGTCTACACACATAATGAACATTACAAATCAAAATTCGTGTTGTACAGTGTTATTAATTATAGGTGAGTGTTCAATAAGTACCTGTTGTTTTTCATTTTCACTCGTATATATACAAATTATGTTTATTAATCTTTTGTTGAAATAGGCGAAAATTGTTTTTTCGTAAAATCGTTTATTGTTTATTTTTCCAGCAACTGCCATACCCTACAAACATTTTCAAATAAAAATTGCAAATATTATTCGTTGAATAAATTTTCGATTTGGAAATTGTTAGGATAAAAATGATTCGTTATTCTCGAATAACTTTGTATTATTCACAATTTTTATTCAAAGATTATTTGAATAATACCCAGCTCAGCCTCTCCCTATATCACTTTTATCCCTAGGGAAGGGAGTCCGAATTTCTACACGTATTCTTGAATATCCAAGTTATGAAAGTATGTTTTGCCAAAATATTCCATCGCTTGATGGATGAAATACGTCGACAGGAAAATCGTTCCTTTTTCAAAGTCAAATTTTAAAGATCAGTTTTAAACTAAATTAACTAAAAGTAACTTTATAAAAGAGATTACTCATAACTCTCTGTGAGAATTGATTATAATTCATTCAAGGAAACGAAAAAAGAATTTTAAAAAATATTATCAATTTAATTTATAATCAATTAATTTTCAATGATAACATTCCAGTTTGATTTCTAACGTTATTAGCTTAACATCTGTTTTTTATTTACGCAAATAGTTTGCAGAAAAACATTATTTTCCGTGAGGTTTTGAATGAAATTCAAAATAAAAAGATAAAACTTTTCTAGACTCTTTTTAGTAGATACTTAGAACGATGACACCTCGTATCTTTATTAATGGATGATCTCATACTTTTGGTGGTGTATGGATGTCTTTCCTTTTAATTTAATATTACCCCAGCTACTTGATCCCATCAAAAACCCCAAAGATATGACGTGCTACAATTTTTATTACCATATAAACCCAGACAATAAATTTTTAATATAATATTAAGAAAAAAAAACAAGCACGTAAAACCATATCAGGATTAATTGTGATATTACCTTTTTTTTAGTATAAAATATGCGCAAATAAATATATTGGAATTTTTATAGATTTAGACGTTATTTTATTCAATTATAAAAATAGCTGGTGACAAGAATTAAAACAATCATGTTCGTAATTCTTTTATTTGTTAAGCTATTATAAAATATATGAAACTTGATATGTTTCGTTTAATCAAAGTAGAGATATCAAACGTGATTAATAAATATCTAAAAATAATTTTATTTATTTTTCTAATCACTTTAAATAATAAAACTTTACCATTGTCGATTGTTTTAAAATGTTATGATAGATGATAGATGAACTGTTACGAAAAATTCAATAATCTCTAAACGTAGCATTTACAATATAATTTATCGCATGTACTCAGAAATAGAACAAATATCAGCGAAGTGGAAAAAAGTTTCAAAAATCTTTGCAATTCTGCCCATTGTTTTGGTTTCCAGTGAACGAACGCGTTGCAAGTTCTGCGACCGTTTTATTTGATACATGGGTTCAAACTGCGAAAAATTGTACGCAAACAGCGTACAGTTGAAATATCGGACTCGATGAAAATGTGGCAATGGAGCGAAAACTGAAATCGATAAAGCCACATTTCATTTTTGCCCTCTTTTCATTTTGCTGTGTTTACTAATCCTGACATACATATTACTCGTCCTGCTTTTTATTTTCTTTTGTTTTATTATTTTCCCACTCTGGAGTGTACCCGCTTGAAATATTGTTCGCAGAATAATGATTTACAACGATTCTGAACATTTTTATTTCGAAAATCGTTTAACTCGTTGTTAGCCAACAATAACTGTAATCAAAGGAATTCTTGTCTTTACGCCGCAATAAAAATTGAACTGAAGGTGAAAATGATTGAACTTTTATTCAGTGTCTTATAATTAATCATTAATTCTTTTTATAATTATGCTGTGAAGACAAAAACAAAATAAACTTTCATAAACATTGCCTTTAATTTATCATGAATCGCTAACTCAATCACAAAAATTAATAATACATTTAATTAAGAATAGAATAATATTAACCTACACCCAGAATGTTAATTATGACCTGTTACTTAATAGACGGTGCTTGAATCGAAATTAGTAACAAAGGACATATTTCAAAATACTAAAGGCGGTATATATAAAAAATAGTACAATCTTCCTTCATAATTTAAAAGTATATAAATTGTATATTCTTATAATTTCTTATTGATAAAAATAATCAATCTTGTATGAATTTATTTAATATTCAACGCCTCGGTTTTATCATAAATCGCAAGATTAATGTAACATTTGCGAGTCATAACACGTTACTGGCTTTTCAATAAAAAGCAACTAGAAAAAAATTGTGAAACCATCAATCACCAAAGACGCGACAAGTATGGTATCAATCACGAACGTCCGTCGCGGAAACCCCTGTCAAACTGTTTTTTGAAACCCGTCTTTGTACAAAATCAACCATTTGACGCATAAACTTGCAATTTCAGGCGCACAGCCGACGTTCGTTCGGTAGGTTACTCCGAGTTGTTCAGCCTCTCGCGCGAGGACGTTCTTGCCGCGATGAAGGACTACCCGGAAGCGCAGGAGATCCTGCAGAATCTCGGCAGGAAGCGGCTGATGGAGGCGCAGAAGGTGGCAAGGGCGACGCGACAACCGACGTCCCCGGGTCACGATTCGTCGGACAACAGCACCGGCAAAAGAATCGTCGACAAGTTAAAGAGCGACGTGAAAGGTCTGAAGAACGCTTTGAGGAAAAGCAGAAGGAACACCAGACCGGAAGAGAGCCTTGAGCTTCAACCGCTAACGTCAAAGCCGTCGACGCTCAAAAGGCAGCAGAAGGTCGACGACGGTCAAGACGCGTCCGCGTCAAACGCCCAAGAAGCGCCCGTGTCACCCCTCGGTGCTGGACTCCCTTTACTCGCAAGATTAAGGTTATTGAAGGAAAAGGAGGAGCGCGAAGAACGTCGGAACTTGATGGAAACGCAGGTGCACTCCCCGGAACAACAGCAACAGCCGCAGCAGCAGCAACAGCAGCAGACGTCGACGGAAGCGCAAAACCCGACGAACCCGAATTTGCCGTTCTTTCAAAGGATACTGTTACTGAAGGCGAAAAACGAGCAAGAAGCTCAGGCTGACAAGGAAGCGCTCACCAAAGAACCTCTGCTTCCGAAGAGCGTGATACCCGAAGAATCGCAAGAACCGTCGCCCAAACTGACGCCCAAACTGACGCCAAAATTAACGCCCAAGCTGGCGCCCAAACCGCCTGTAAAACAACTCTCGATACAGGGTTCCGTGGAACAAGCGGTCAAATCGCCAACCACCAGTTCCAACGTGGACAACGCGAACAGTTTGAACGCGAGGAAACCTTGGGCCATGCTTAAAGACGCCTCGATAACGAACAAAGAGAACTCGCCTCAAAGGAGTCCACCGACGAGAAGGTTACAACTGAAGCACAGTCTGGTACACCTCAGACAGCAGACGAAGATGTACGCGTCTGTCGACGACCTGTCGCCGGAATACTGCGGTCTGCCTTTCGTCAAGAAGCTGAAGATATTGAACGAGAGACAGAAGTTGGCGGAACTCGAGAAAGCGGTTAGAAGTTCGAGCCTCGACTGCGGCGAAAATACCGAGCTTGAGTTCGATGGGAATCTAACCAGAAGTCACTCGGAAGCGTGCGCCATCGAATACGCCAGGAAATTGGAGAAACTGAATCAGGTAGGGGAGTTTAAGTTTTCGGGGAATTTTAGAGTCGTCAAATCGAGGATGCCGATCAAATTGTTCGAAAGCTTAAGAACTTTGTGCCCATGGCACGAAAGGTTCGAGGAATACCAATAAGTTTAATAATTACACGGGGATGTAATGGGTGTTCTATCTAATTTATATATTTATACAAAGTGAATGGTAAAAACATAGATCAGTGATAGACATCAGAAAGGTAATATGATTCGTTATAATTCAAATAAACTATTTTAAACTGCATTTTAATTAATCACATAACAAAAATAACAGTAGGAATCACTTTTTCCAATAATTGAAATTATCTATGTGAGCAATATGATAAAATATTTTTATTTTCGCTATCTCATATTTACAATCATAATAAATTAAAAACAAAAGTGCTATTCGACTCCACCATATTGTTACACATATGTACATTGTAGAATCATAGATATATTAATCTTTAGGAAATGATGGCAAAATCAAATTTCAACTCTTCCAAATCCGATTGGATTTATCTTTTCCGTGTATTCCATTTTGGAACAAACTACCACTCATTAGTATAATATAAATTAACGGTGGGACTACTAATTTGTTATGTCACTGCTTCCAAAGAAAGAAAAAAAAATGGATATTTACACTAAATATAATATGCTATTTTTATATTTTTCTTTAAATTTTCAAATTGTTTCGACAATGTAAGATTTAATATAAATATTACAATTTACAATAAGAGCAAAATTAAAGATCTATTTTATCCTTTTGTTTTATAAGAGCACATAATCTTCAAACTTTTACAAAAATGGTTCAACAGTTTATTAGAGAAATTTTCAAAAATATATCAATTTTTAACCCCTTGCCATATCATTTTTTCCACAGATGCGTCAGACAAAGCTAAATATTTATTTTTGCAAAATTAAATCAAAGAAAATTCTAATGTTATTTAACGATAGTATACCATGCCTATTATAGTTGTAATTACACTTAAAATCCAATTGTAATAAATATAAAAGTCAGGTTTGTAACAGTCTAACTCGTCAAAGTATGACAAAGGGTTAATATATTTTCTGAACAATTTTTTGGGGAAAATCTGTTTATGCAAATATATTCATCATTTTAAAAAACACATTATTTGTTTTTAATTGCGTACATATTATACTAAAATTGCATAAGAATGAAAATATATCGATTAACTAATGTCTTTGACTGACTAATGAGTCAGTTCCAACTCTGCGTCACTTTGAAACGTTTTATCTTTAGAGTCGACGAACTTCGGCATCGCCGACAGATCAATTATCGCCTGAGAACGAGACGCTGGAGAGGCGGAACCTGAAGAGCATACTGAAGAAGTTGTCAGCCGGAAGTCGGACCGGAAGCTCCGAGACCTCGGCTACGAGCACGCCAGACCGTGAAGCGGCCACTGCCGAATTGCGAAAATTAATGAGAGCGCCAACTATCGAAGGTTACGCCGCGAGGCACTCGAAACTGTCGAAAAGTGTTACGTTTAACAAGTATACGTTGCAAAGCCCGCCGTCCGAGCAGATCCCAGGAAATTATCCGCTTGGGTCTCAGTTGCCCGACTCCCAGGAGCAGGCCTCACTGCCACCGCCCAATAAACTCAGTTTCCGTCCTTTGGGCAGCGGAGGTATTCTGCAAATGGTATCATCTCGGCCACGAGAAGAAGAGTACTTGGGGGAGTTGGTGTCTGGTATCAGAGAAATCGTGAAAGGTCGTCTGGTAAGTTTTTTCATACGAATCAATTTATTAATATTTTAACACTTTCGTGGCCGAATTGGTTTATTAACAATTGATATCATCGTTGCATTTGATAAACGCTAAATATTAATCCATATCTTCCTTATTTGCCTGGATTTTTACACCACATTAACAAAGTTTGGTAAAATGACAAGTTCCAAGTCTTTTATTTCAAATAACAGAATTTATTAAAAATTGATTTTTACTCATTTATTTTTCATCCACTGTTTATTTATACCTCCATTTTAGTTTCAATTTGAAAGTAAATACACATTTAATCATATTTCTTATGTATTTTTGTGATGTAAAAACAGTATCTGGTTCTAATTTCATACGTGCATTTTTTTATTTCAATCTGGTACCTTGGGTGCAAAAATATAGCATTTTCAATAATTCCGTTATAAAACATTCCGAGAAGAAAACACTGCTTAAAATAGCGTCTAGCAATAAAATTGCAACGCACAAAAATATTATTCAAATAACAGTGGATTTATAAATGCAATAAATATTCGCGTTAAAACGAAAATGTGAAAGGAAGCTATAAAGTGGGTCATCAGGCATGGTATTTAAACGTTTCACCATATAGTATCACATATAAAAATTGCATTTTTATCGTCCTTTTAGGTGCAACGGCGAAAAAGAAGGTTAAGTGGAGCGTATATGTCCTGCTGGCCACGAAGGGGTTAAAATTCCGCTTGAAATAGATGCTTCCGTCGTTAGGTGCTGCACAACTAAATGTGCGGGAAATTTTTAATATATGGTGATGAGGACAATATATACATTTTTTATTTTTCAATAAAATTAGGAAAACTTAAATTTTTATTTCTGTTAAAGCATAGAAGAAGGGAATTGCGAATGAAATCAAGAAAATGTAGGTAGTATATTTAAAAAGATCAAATGATTTTATTGAGATCATTTATTGACTTCTAGATTTTACAAAAACGAAGCATTAGCGCCTTTTGCAAAAAAAAAAAAAAATAACATTGTGGAAAATATAAAGTAACACGAAATATTAACAAATTAAGTTTCTATACAGGATCCTCTTGTTGTATAATACTTGAACAGCAACCCAATCGACGATAAATTATGAGCACAAGCATATTTATTCATATCACGAAATCGATATAAGTCTTAAGAAAGATGAAAATGTGCAATTTTTCAAGAATTCGACATGATTTAAAGATATCAAGAAATATTTCTGAGAAAAAGTGCCTCTAGGGAAATTTCCTCGAGATTCTTTACTATTAGTTCGAAATAATTTCCTTCTAAGATATTGGCTTCTAAGTTAGAGCCTTCGAAGTTAGCAACTCTCGCGAAGCTTCTGCAGGCCTTACTCGCAAGTTTGCTTCGAAACCGCTTATAGCCTCGTTCTATTTGCATATTATTGCCTGTTTACAAATTACTAACATATTACTCGTTTGCCCGTTCTAACCGACGACATCTAAACTCTATTAATTTGCAAGCCCGCGAATTCTAAACAGTATTTATAATATTCAACGACCTATCATTTTCAAATGAATACATCCAGTTAAAGTATTTAAATGGATAATAAGAATGGAATCAAAATGTATGACAGAAAAACTTTACAGAATTAAAGCTACATTTTTAATAAATTGGCAATTAATTTAGGGTTTAATTTAATTAAAAAAAAGAAATTTATATTTTAGGCTGTAACATAATTAACAAAATTAATTTTCATAACTTTAACATAAAATCTCGACGTATTTCTTGCAACTTCCTTATGTGTTATTCGAAATTATTAAAACTGACAATGATTTAAATAAGTGCAACACTAATAGATGAACGTTAAAGAATTCCTCAACCATAAATAGGTATTCCAACCTAACACAAAAATTATTCAGAATTATTAAAAAAAATAGCTAATCCAACACATGTTTCTTACAATCAAGTACAATTCAGCGAAAAGTTTATCAAGTAATGAGGTTGGTCGGCAAATTTTTTCGACTTCAGAATATAAGAAATGTGACACAATTTGATAACATGAAAGTATCGTCAAACAATATTTATGCTACGCCAGTGTGAAATTTTAAGTTTGATTAAAATGATTACACAAACCTTGGATTCTAATCGACTTTTAATCGTCTAAAATATATTGCTTTACAAATCGAAACAATTGTATTTATCCTTTAATATCCCATTAAATACAGATCATTCTTTTCTGCTGATAAAAAAAGAGACTGATTGATCGGGTTAACAGTAAGCTTATTTTCTCTTGATGTTATTATATGCCAACCGTTTTCTGTCAGCATTTATAAATCTGCTCAAAAAAGACTGTGTATGATGATGAAAAAGCAGTACTATTGCAAGCAGTATCTCAAGATTGAAACCCTTTGCTTGGAACCTTTGATATTATCTCTGCTTCACTCACGTAATATAAGTTTTGGGTATTTTGATTGCAAAGGTCTCATTTACAAAATACAAACTTCGAAGATGGAAGTACACTTTCTCAAAAGATACATTTACTGCATTACATTTATCAAGTTGGTCCGTAAGAAAATAATATAATTTTCACACATACTTTTTTACGAGTACGTAACATGTTTGAACTGACTTTTCAATATCAGCCTTTAAAAAACTATTAGATTCAGAATATTCATTTGAATTTCAAAAATCGAGATTGGTGCTTTCTGCTGTTTAAAATACTACCTTTAAATAACAAGTAATTTCTAGAATTCGTTTTTCATTTTAATAATTTTTCAGATACGACGTTTAAATTTAAAGTAATCTGGCCATATAAAGCATAAATAACAAAAATTCCACGCAAACAAAATTTAAAATGGCATTAATTATGAAATGTCACGATATTTGACTCACACTCAATACAATAAACCTACTAGGCCTAATTATAGGTACCTATGCATTACTTATAGAAATTGGAAGAAGAATAATACCGACAACTTGACAATATTTGACAGAGAATTATTTTAAAGAATATTTCAAACGTTTCGTACCAAACCGACGGTTTATGAATCACGTAACCGACGATCGATTTATTAGTACCGTTGATATTTCAGGAGGACATCCAGACGAAATTCGAGCGGCAGTTCACGTCGTTAGAACTGGAGATCCGCAAGCGGGACGAGATAATATCGCAGTTGCAGGCGAGGATATTGGAACTGGAGCAGCGAGAGTCGCAAAACGGAGACGAGTCCTTCGGGGACAGTACGGAACACGACGCCTCGTTGGAGGAAGATTTGGATGACGATCGCGAGGATCATCCGTTCATGAGGGACGGCTCGGTGGACACGGTGCTGACCACTCGACCGCATTACAAGCGTTCCTCGTCCTCCATAGAGTCCGGCTCCCACAACAGAAGATCCTGGGAGGAACACTCCGAGGAGGAGACGTTGGAGCTTCAAGAATTGCCCAGCTCGATCGTTCCGCACAGTTTATGGAAGGACGAAGTGGCGATCAACCTGGAATCGAACAGCGAGAGCAGCAGATCGGAGGACGAGTTCGAGGACCGAGCGAGCTGCAGGACCGACAGCGAGAACGACGAGGACGAGGAGGACGGTGAAGTGCGTCGACAGGGGCACAATAACTGGGAAGTGGCGATGCTCGCTCAGGAACTCGAGGCCAGACGAAGAAGCAGCGAAAACGCGAACCCGGGTTCCTAGCGCATTAACGAAATTCTAGATGTACTGTGTTACCTCACGAGCACGTTGCATCCCGAGGGCTGGTGTAACGAGCCGGCCGTGGCCGGCAGTGCAGCTTTCTGCGAGAACGATTGCCCTTACTTACAGTTAGACTTCGATAGCATGACCAGCTGTAGGGAGACGATGATGTAATCCTGAAGTAAATTCTAGTCGAGAGGGATCGTTCCTTTTCTATTATGATCCTGAGCTTCTGTGTCGAGATTCGTGGGCCAAAACGTATCATCTCCGCGGGAGTGTACGCTTGTTTCTAAAGCCTGGACTTAAGATTAGGTGTTCGCCCCTCAAATCGTCACCTTTTTACGTTTAAGTCGCACTCTCTCTCTATGTACGTCCAGTGCTTGTTCTCCAGGTTTATTCTTCACTTTGACCACCGATAAAACACCTGTTCGTTCTTTTCGTCTCATTTTGGGTTTATTCGGATACGAAACTATCCGTATGTTTTTCGAAACAGTGACATGTTTCTGTTTCTTAATGTAAATATAACGGGCCACATAATTGATAGTACACGTAAAAGGTATGATGAAAATGTAGAACATCATCTTTTCGTACGAGACTTTGTTTTCGAGGAAATAGATTTAGGAAATACAAATTAAATTATCATGATTTGTACATAAACTTATTAATTCGTTCTTTATTTGCTTTATGAGTTTTTCATAATTAGTAATTAATTATTTATTATCAACAAATGAAGTTTCAGTCTCAAATTTCACTACAATCAATAAATTTTATCTATCTCGTAATATGAATTCAGTTTTAGAAAAAAGAGATGGAAAATCATTTTTTATTTTGAAACCTTAACAAAATTTTTACACATGATGCTTCAAAGTTACGTGTAACCATAATAGCTTTTTTAAACACCCTAAAAAGAACCCTAAAATAGGACACAGTACGCCATCCTTTGAACTTTTTCAGCTACATTAGGGTAAAAAAGCCAATAATCGACACTGCTCCACTTTATTAGCACTTTTTTTGTTTTAATTGGTAATAAATTTAAAATCATGTTATACCTATTTTTATCTTTTTAATTTTTATTCATACCTAGAAAATATTATTAATTTTGTAAATAACACATATATCAATTATATAGGATATAGTGCTAATAATTAATCTTTATTTAAATAATTTCAAATAAGTTTTAATAATTAAGATTAGTTAAAGAGGAAGGACCTAAAATTTTATTCAAAGTATTTAGAAGAAAGCGTTTAAAATACAAATCTGCTTAAACCGCCAACAATTAGGTACTTTATCCGACCGCAGCCGTAAAAATTTTATTACTCAATTATCTCCAGAACATCAGATATGATCCCAAGTTATCTCCCTGATTTGAACGTGTAAAATCACTATATTATTTTCGATTTAATTACCTAACGAATCGAAATAGAGTTATAAAATGTGTGACACTTTTCATTTAGATTGATTTGCTGAACACGTGAGCAAAATTGGATATCCTGTATACAACAAAGTAACAATACCAAAAACATATTGTAAAACTAATTTGGCCTTGACCAAAGGCTGGATGCAGGAAATAACAAATTAAAGTTGCCCTTTAACTTTACTATATTTAACTTTTCTCAAAGTCACGTTTGAATTGTGACTCTGTATTGTAAAATAAATAATTAATTACATAATTAAGTACATTACTAGAGAAATTTTCCAGATTGATTTTCTTGACAACGAAATCTCGTACGAAGACATTTATTTGGTCATACATTTTCAACTTACTTTGAAATTTTTCACTTGTACCATCAACCAAATGGCACACTGCGTAATAATCATCAGTTCGAACATAACGACGTTACTGAAATTTTATATTCGTTGTCCTAAATCGAATAGATCATAATCGACATGGTTTTCGAAGGAATGAAATAGGGAGTACACACACAGCTGTACGTATCTAAGAGGTAACAATATATATAAGTTCTTTTTCAAGTTTAAAGTTTATAGTGATTTAATCCTGTATTTAGATATTCATATCTAAGATAAAGACTAAAACAAAAGTAACGTTTTGCGTGCTATGTTAATACGAACGAAGATGCGAATACTTCTTGGATGTTACATCAAACGTGTAAGCGAAATTGTATTCACCGTGTTACGTTTTAAAATTAATTTGTTCGTAAGCTCGCAGTCATTCTGTACTTTACAATTCCCTCTTCAATTCTATCGCGGACTTCAAATTCGATGTCCTTCGGATGAACGAATGTTAAAGGACTATACAGCACCCAAAAGTCGATTCGATACAACTGAAAGTTCCCAAACGACCTCGCTACCATAAAAGGTGATCTAAGTTTAATCTGACAAAGTGTGGTCAAAATTGAAACAAAAATGTTGTATAAAAATAGGACGAAAACGTTTTGATACAAAGTTATAAACAAATATTAACAGCAATTGCACCCTTAATTACTAAAACTGGACGAAATTCTTAAAAATTTTCAAAATGGAGACACCTCGAAATAAGGAAGTACTAAATAATAGTTTCAATGTTATTATTTATGCACAACTCATTGTTACCTACCCTGTGTGCACAATATTTACTTATAACTTTATAACAAAACTTTTATAGTCGATCTTCATACAACATTTTTTTTCTTATTTCTAGCTACAAAATGTCACCTCATAGTTTGTCGGAAAAAGATCAAAACACCCTATAGGAACCGTTCTGTGTCCATATTTCTTAAATAGATTGCGATTTGAGTACAACGTCGATAATCATCGGTAAGTACAATTTTTCAAGGTAAAGTCAAATGATAAGAACAGTTATTTTATATTTAGCAGAGTGATTGTATGACAATTGGAAAGGAAATTAAGTGGGCGAGTGGTAGAGAACAATATTATCGAAACTGAATAAAAAGATGTTACTTTGCATTTTTTTAATACATAAAATATTCAATAAATAAGCAAAGTTAATTCCTGATCTATTTTCAAGAGACAAAACTAACTGAAAATGCTTTAAAAATCACAGTTACTTACAAACAGTTGACAATTAAGCTTTTAACCAGGTTTGACGTGTTAATTCGTCATTCGGGCATCTACTTTCAGTAGATAATATTATAGTATATTTATTAAAATATCTTTGACTTCGAATGCATCAATATATCTTTATAGGGAAACAACTACTTAGTACTTGCATATGTGATATTTTATTATTTGTACAGAAGAAAAATAACTTTCTCTCTTAAAAAAAGAAATTGAAAAACCATCTAGTTAAAAGGTTAATATTTAATATTAACTCCTAACATCGTAATTTACTATTCAGAAGTTTTTCCGCTTAATTTCTTTCGTTATTCACAGTAGTATTGATATTAATCTGAGTTATTTGTACGACATTTTATATGTACTGAAAATTGAAAGTTACAACAATAATTTTGTACCTAACTGTATTTCAAAATACAGATGTAATCCTCGGATAGAAAATAATTACTTTTATTACCAAACTGTTCACGAGAAACCACGCTTGTCGATGATTACCGACAGTTTACTCGAATCACGATTTGCAGGGAGGAAATAGACACGAACCTGATACGTTGGCTCCGAATAATCATCCCTGACATAAACGACGTTACATCGTGTGAGATATCGCGTGTATGGTACAAATTACGATTATTTTATCTTATATTCGTCTAATTATCATTCCATAGTGTGATTGTGTCGAGAATAATATATTAACGTGTTAATTGCCGCAGTGAAAATGACTGTATGTAGTACGACATGTTACCACGTCATCTATTAAAGATACGATTATTTCACTTTTTAATTAATCGCCTTTGTATAACAGTTGAACCTCTTTTATTCCAATTAATTTGAAAACTGGAACTTTTGAAAAATAAAACGATATTAAACGGCATTTATTTAAACAGAAATTTAGGTAATCGACATTCGATTAGCGTACTTATGGATCTCATATTTCTTTCGCTATTAAATTATTAAAAAATCGAATACTCAATTTATATAATAAAATTTTGTACAGGAGGTTCTACTGTATCGGAATGATAATAACAGGATTCGAACCTATTGCTTTTTTTTTTTCATTTTTTTTTTAATTATTCGAATATATCAAATCTGTTGTATCGATTACTGGTGACCATCAACAGCAGTCAACGTATTAAAGTAATAATACTGTTACAATTTATACATTTTATTTAACGACGTACATACATAGAAACAGTAAGAACACTGAAGAAAACTCTGTAAAAATTTCATTTCTACGAATTCAAACGATATTTTGAAGGAGTATGAAAAGTGCAATTATATTATTTTTAAGGGTCGAGCAATTATGTTAGATCGGTGCACATCAAATGTTTTTTCAAGGAAATTTCAAAGGTATGTATCATATCTTTAAATAGAACTTATTTCCTTTCAATTTTCCTGAATAATTAATTTCGCTTTAAGAATGTGCTTAATTTGAAATCCACGAAAGAAAATCACTCGAATTATTCGTATTATGAAGTAAAAAAGAGAATGTAATCAATGGCAAATCCTATCAATGACATCAGACTTATGTTGTTTCCAAAAAGGAAATTTTATGTGCATCGATCTAATATTTTTTACGTTACACACAACTTTTCCCTCTTCAGAAGCTCATATAATCCAATTTACCCTAAGCTCCTATAAAGTTCCACTTTGTCCACGCGCAAATAGATTACAGTTTCGAGTCAAACAATCAATCAACTTATTTTATTATCTGATAGGCACAATAAGTGGCTAAGTATGGGTATCCTCTTGATTGCAAGAAATCACTATAAAAACAAATCGTGTTTCCCGAAATGGTCCATTACACTTCATCAACATTATTTTTTTGTTTGTTAATGAAACAATTTAACGACGGAGGGGTAAAGAAAATCGTACATTCTATTTGTTTCAGTATTTACCATTTTAATTTAAGTTAAAGAAAACATTTTTTATTTTTATTTCCCGTTTAACACATAAAAAATAATAAATATACATGGCTACAATTATAAATCATACTCTTTGCATTAGCCTTATAAATAAATTTACATTCTAAGTAGTTTGTGTCTGCAACTGATTACGATTCAAAATTAACTCGAATTTAATCTCCAATTTAATTCGATTTTCTTTACCTCTTCGACGACTTTAACTCGAAACATATATTTTAGTTGAATTATACCATGGTTGCATTGTAAATAATCACAGGTGCCTGAGAGGATATTATACTTGGGATAATTAGAATTAACGAGTAAGCACCTACCTAAATGTATAACTGTGTACACCGGACGGACGATAATTAATTACTAATGATAAAGTCAGGTTTCTCGAATCTTTCTGCGGTTATCTTTTTCACTTATCTGCCTTAGCCAATTGCGTGCCACTCGTTATTCCGTAACAAATAAACGTTCTTCCTTTTCTTTTTTTGTTGCAGATCAACGTGTACCTCTACGTGCAGCGGTGACCGGATACTTAAGATCGTTTCATGTTTTAGGAAATAAATGTAGCTAAAACTTCAGAAACTCGACTCCCCGCATGATAAAGTTATAACTGAAAGGTACTGAACATTGTTAAACATAATATTAAAATTATAAAGATTTTTAACATTCTTGTTATGCCTGGGGACATCTGCTTAATTAAAACCAAATCAAGTTATTATTAACGCAGATTAATTTAATCAGTATAAAAAATACTATGAACATTCATGCTCATTCGTTTTTAAAGATTGCAAATAATTTGATCAGAAATTTATATTTTTTTATGTTTTATATGCATCTCTATATCCATCCATTATATCTCAACAGGACAGGTAATTCTGTAAACCACAATAAAGTTTTTATATTTTGATTATCCAAAAATTGTTTCATTTATCAGCTGTAGGGTCCAATTTTCTGGTGTTCGATCAGTTGCAAACGGCAACGAATTATCACTTGATACATTCGTGTACACATATTGACCCATCATTTCACAAATCATACGAGTAAAACCAATGTATCGTCATCGAGCCTCAAATATGCACAGATTCACCTGATCCTAATCGATTGAAGTTAGATTCATCTGTAGAACTAACGTCATTCAGTGTAACCTTCTAACTCGAAAATTACAATTAAAGTATAGAATTATTCTTTATCCTAACAGAGACCAACTCACATTTCGTCAGAAACGTTTCAATAAATTTTGCAGTTTAAAATAAGAAATTTGAAACCAATCAGTTTGACCCGTTTGGTGTTTTTAATGTTATTTTTATTTTTATTTTTAAAGAATTTCCGTCTAACATTTAGAATATTTCTAAAATATTTTCTAAGCTATATATTGACTTAAGAATTAAACAAATCTCTCGTGTTTAACAACTCGGTACCGAAGTTTGAAAACATAAATTAAATATAATCATCTTTAAAGTATGCAAGGTGATCTTTCTATTTTTTATCATTATTATTAACCGCAAAAAGAAGTTGCATTGGATAGAAGTTGAATCGCTTCAAAAGATGCACATTCTGTTGTTATTAGCTTTTTTATGAGTTGATGTACCAAAAATTTATGAAAATCAACTTGGATTTTTCAAATTTAATACATTGCTCGAAAAAAATGTACTAAGCCACTTATGACAAAAAATCATTACAAGGTAAAATTCCATCTTCTCGAATTATTATTTTACAAGTAGAAAGAAAGAACGAGTTTAACAGCCATTCATGAATACAAATTAATTTCAGCACGACAGCTTTAATTAATGAAATTTGAATATTATTCATTAAAAGTGATATTTTATTTTGTATACAGCCGTGGTCGAATAGGCATTGTTATTATTATAACTTACTTCGATTACTTTTCTATTGTTCATAATTCTATTGTTTATAATTTGTATTTTATAGGGTGATTTCGTTGTAGGGTGACAAGCTGATTTCGAATTTCAGGCTAGGTACCTATAAAATTTCAATCGGCAATTTTTCAAATAATCATATTTCCGTATGTATCGTTTATTCCATATCTAAACTTATTCCCGCATCTGTGGTTTTCCCGTGTTTATCGTTTTATTCATTAAAGACGATAGATTAAAAGATATTTCGTCATTTGAAACTTTCAAACTTCTTAGCTGAAGTAACAATCGAACATTAGACGATGGCAAACTACAAAATATAATATGGAGGAATAACTAAGCCACCGAAATTTAAAAATAGGTGATAGGTAACCGGCATTTCAAATTTTGTATAATCAATTAATTGCTGAAAGAACAAGAAGCAAATTATGCTTAAAGCTAACTTTAATAGCGCAAGATAACAAAATTTGAAAATTAGTCAATTTTATTCTGAGGAATAGCGTACCTTACTACATATACATTTCCTTCTTCACCGTGATGTAACGTGTTAATACCGTGTTAATTACACGTGCTAACAAGCGAAGAATTTTAATTGAAAAATTAAACGATTAAATTGCAGATGCAATTATAGCGTGTTCTACCTCACATGGTCATTTTCACTGTGGTAGTTAAGTGTTTTATTCACTTATGAAATAAATTAATTATCCAAACAATATAGTCAAAGAAATTAAAAAACGTTCAAATATACTATGTTAATTTTCAGTATCGCTTACATTTCTCAAAATACTTACAGAAATCGAACTTATCTCGTCGAATTTATCAAAAAGTATTGTTCTCCCTTTTCAAGTATTTATTTATTACAAGAAAATTGATCAAATTGAGTACACAAAAATGGAGAAAGGAGTGCATATTAATTAATATTAAATGTACAGCGTTACAGTTACTTTATCGATGTTTATTTAAAAAAGCTTTAAAGTTTAATCAGATGAATAAGAATTCCTCATTTTTAATGGGTACACCGTATTTTGTGTTGAATGGTTTCAAATGAGACAAGATGAATATTGTAGTATTCATGAACTGTTCAAAACCATCGGGTCAGATTCAAATCTGCTGGAAATATATGCACATACAAAATGTATGTACATACATACCTACCGAAATACCATTTCTCATTACAACACGAGAAATTCTAAGACATTCGCTAAATTAAACAACAAATACGAGGAAATCACACACGCGAAAATAATTTTACATACGAAATAAAAGTATATATTTTTGAAGCTAAAAACGTTTTGAAAATATTGCAACTGGTCGAAATTATGGGGAAAATAGTAATGGCTGTTTATAATATCTTTGTTATCTAAAACTTTAATCTAAATTTAAAAATTGTGACTTTTGTTATTCAATTGTGTAGAAGAGGTGACACATGGTATTATAAATATTTAAGTTTAAATATGTAAATCCCTTAGTTCTTAACAATTTTATTTCAATTTCTTGTCCAAGTTATGTTCTTTCGATGCGATTAAATTTAGTTTATTTTTATAGTAAAAATTTAAAAAACCAAAAACTTTATCTCGATAAGAAATAGTTAGAAATGTTTATGAATCTATTTATTAATACTTCTTGTGGTAATTTGCTATATTCTAATATGAATAAAATTTTAATTCTATAAATTTTAAATGTACAATTCTATAACTTTTGATTTCTGTACGCGTCAAGCTTTTTAAAGATAATTATTCAAGTTCTAACTGCAAATTAAAAACTCACATTCGTTAGTTTGATATAAACCCCTTCAAAACCGGTTAATAACAAAAATATTCTTTATTCATGAATCATAAGTTGAAAGTACAATGTTCGCACTTTCAATAAAATATTTCAAAATATTCCACATTCCTTAATTACAACTTTATCATGCAAAAAGTTAAGTTTATAAAACGCTAACCACATTTATTTCCTGAATTATAAAGCGATCTTAAATAACTGGTTGCCATTGTATGCATATTTATCATTGTTCCATAAGATACTCGTTGAATAACAAATAAAATTAATTATAAATCTGTTGTTACGACGAGACATACATATAGTTATATGCATATACATACGTTACACGACTATACGGACACGCGTACACGTACACGTTATATATATCCATGCAAGTACATACAGGATTTTAATTGTACGATATCGACGGGTTTATTAACACGTTATCTACCGCTTTAAAATGACAAAATAAGCTTTATCGTTTTCCAATTCAAAAATCATTAAAATTTTCTACGTTGTAGCACATCTAACTTTCATTATTTCAACAGTGCGATAGTCGAAAAAAGAATAATAAAAGGTTTAACTGGTTTCCAATTAGCAACCCATAATATTGAGAAGTCGATCAATGGACTTCCGGTAGATAAAGTGTTAAGAACCTTACAAATTGTCCTTAGATCTAAGGTTTCGCGGCATTTTTAATTCCTCCAAATTCTACTTACCCGTGGTCTATCCCTGCCACCAAACACCTCCTCCACCTGCCTCCATTTAAGCGATCATTTTCATTTTCAAGAAGCTGCACCACAACAAAACGATGCGAAAAGAAAAATTTCGATAAATAAATAAACAAACATACATACATGTACACGTAATAATAAATAATAATAATATTAATAATAATAATAATAAATAATAATATTAATAATAATTTATTTGAGAAACGAGAAAAAATTAATGGGAATATATAACGTATACTGACCAGACCAAGCTCAATATTTCTAGAGTCTTTACAAGGATAAATAAATCTGTTAAGTGACAAATGAACTATTAATATAAGAGAGGAAATCTATTTAGAAAACTTGTACATACTAGCCTATAATTTATTTATCTATGAATGAGAGGGATATATAATAGCGCGAATGTCGACGACAAAGAGAGAAACAGAAAAAGGAATTGTATTTCGTGTGCGTGATAGAGAGAGAAAGAACGAGAGAACGGCGGCGAGTAAAAAAATAGGGGAGAAAGGAAAGGAGAAAGAAAAGGAGAGACAGACAGAGAGAGAGAGCGCGAATGAGCGAATGAACGGGACGAGAAGAGTGAAAGAGAGTGAGAGAGAAGGAGGTAATTCAAGGAATGCGTAGATTTTGACGGGATATACAGTGAAAAAAAGCATTTTAGATGCTGATATGTACCTACTACGTGAATGAGAAGAGTATACAATAAAGTAAACAATGTTTTCAAATTTTGTATCATTTTTCTTCAACCTTTTTCATGGAGCATTACTTTAAATCGATTTACGAAATCTTTTGCATATCGGTTTCAAATACAAACTGAAGAAAAAAATTAAGGAAAACAAATTCCCCTTTTACTTAAAAAATTATTTAATTTAGGTCAAAGTTTATTACAATATTACTTATCCTTTTTTGTTCTTCTTTTTGTTCATGTAAAATTAACTAATAATACATACTAAACATTTGTAAAAAAAATCAAATAAATTCTAATGTTACTACTGGTTAGAAATGGGCAGATAGCGGGCCCCTTAAGGATGGTGACCTGGATAACATACAAGTTAAAAATTTAGTTAGCATAAATGCAAAATTCAACTACGCAGTCACTGTAATAATTGCCAACAATTTATTAATTACAAATAAAATGTGCATAAAAATAGCATCGTAACAGGAGGGTATATGGCAATATTTGACAGTTCTTTAATTCATTAATAACTAATTATCCGCATTATTAATATGTACAAAATGGATACGAGAAGCTTGTTTAAACCTTGTAAAATTTTCTGAAATTATAAAAGTTTACAAAACAGGTCTGATTTTTGAAATGTTTATAAAATTTTCAAGGCAAATAATTAGAATATTCATTAGTGCATAATATAAATTGAAATATTAAATTACTGGACAATACTGAGAAAGCTAATTTATAGAAAATCGGTATAAAATATTTGTAGAAACCTTGCGTTTTATAATGCAGTTATAATAATTCATTCGCTATTTACGGTATGCCATTACGGTGTAGGAGGTAATATTACCTCTGCCAAAATCGGTTTTCATTTGTTATCAATAAATCGAATATTACTAAAAAGCGATAGAGAATGCAAATGTGTAAAAGCATTATTTATTAGACAATTTCTTCCTTTCGGTGACAAAGGGTAATGGGAACAGTAGAAGGGTAATGTAATAAATTCGTAAAGGTAAGTATGAAGTATTATAATTTTATTCAAATACTTAATAACAACGTATCTTATTGGGTTCCAGAATTGAAGAGCTATTTGTTATACATTTCTACGGCACATAAGTAGCACATTAACATCACCGAATCAACGGACGGAAAAACAGAGAAGAGGTGTTTATTATGCTTATATTCATAAGCATAATCGTTTATTGATTATACAGGGTGTCCCAGAACTCCTGTAGGAGCCGGAAATAGGGGGTAGCTGAGACTATTCTGAACAACAATTTCCTTTGCAAAAATATCGAATGGGGCTTCGTTTTTGAATTATTAAGCAAAAACACTGACCAATCAGTACCGTCAGTGTAGCGTCGAGCCTAGTCGCCCCGGGACAAGCGCCTCGGTAGAACAGGAAGCGTTAAACACAAGTAATATTGAACATAAAAGTAAAAAACAAATGGTAGAATGTTATGAGAGTAATCGTACCTTAGAATAAAGGGAATGACTGAATGGCTGGATATCCGAACAGAAGGAATAAGTAAAAATTGCAGAATATTTTTCGGTATTATAAATACAGTCCTGGGGTCATCTAATTTGAATAGTAGAAAGATAAAACATTGTATTATTATAAAATAATGAATTTAATATCGTTCAAGCTTTATTTTTCAATTGTTTTAAAGAGCAACTGAGGACGGTACATTGTCGAGGAAACTTTATCCAATAGAAGAGATAGGTACGAATTTTGAAATAAAAATTTTGTAATTATAGTGTAGAGGTATTCATCAGTTAGAACACCTAAATGATTAGGGTTTTTAATGCTAATTTTAAGAAAATTTGTGTATTACAGGAGACTGCATCGAAATTGCAGTGAAATTAATATCGAAATGGCACAAACCCTCGAACACGTCAAGCATTAACAGAATAAGAAATGGAAGGATATAACTTGTAATTACCATTAGGAATTATAATTGACCATAATTAATTGAAATTTGTTGAGATTAAAATACTGAAACAAATGTTAAATATACCATTTTTATAGCACTGTTATATTAAGAGAAATATATACTCCCCGTTGTATTTTCTTCATTTTGCAAGAACTAAATGATAAAAAATACTTAAATTGTTTATATTTAATGATTTTTTTCATTAAAATCGTTGTATTTTGCATAAATAATTAAAAATTAAAAAATATTTTTAAATTTTTACCTCTAGCGCCATCTCTTCGAAAAGTGCTGAAACTGCTCAAAAATTGACAGGAATCTGCCGTACCTACAATGATTATTTTTTAAGAAAATAATTTTTTGCTGTTTTCGCGTGTTTGAAGCATCTAATCGCTTCTATTTTACACTAATTATCGATTCCAATTGTCCGATTAATCCTAGAAGCCCGAAATATTGAAATATTAAAGATTAAATCGCACATTGAGAGAGTGAGAGGTGAGATTGGCGGACTAGTGTTCACTCTCTCGCACATTGTGGGAGTGAGAGGTCCGAGCATCTAGTCTCTCACTCTCTCTACGCCAAACTCGCGCCTGCGCACAACACATTAATGTGCGAGAGAGTGAACACTAGTCCGCCAATCTCACCTCTCACTCTCTCAATGTGCGATTTAATCTTTAATATTTCAATATTTCGGGCTTCTAGGATTAATCGGACAATGGGAATCGATAATTAGTGTAAAATAGAAGCGATTAGATGCTTCAAACACGCGAAAACAGCAAAAAATTATTTTCTTAAAAAATAATCATTGTAGGTACGGCAGATTCCTGTCAATTTTTGAGCAGTTTCAGCACTTTTCGAAGAGATGGCGCTAGAGGTAAAAAATATAATTATTTTAAAAATTGTAAAAATAATAAAAAATAGAGCTTGTACGGTGACAAATTGATACTTTTATGATAATATAAAGTTTCCCCTTCCTTTAGTTCAAATTTGGTGATCCTAGAACATCATTTAAGTATATAAATCGATATAAACCTGCGCTTGATTACGAGACTCGAAGACTACATTTCAGAGCCTTTATTTATTATTTTCTTGCTTTATCGCGATTGTTAATTAATTAGAAACGTTCATGGTACTAAAAAGCTGCATTTATTCAATAAACTACATGATTCATACATTCAACTTTACAATAGTTATTATATTATTTATAACTAACGTTTACAATTGTAATTTTGCGAGATTGCTGTGGAGGAAGTGAGAGGTCCGATAGGCGGACTAGTGTTCACTCTCTCGCACATTGGTGTTGTGCGCAGGCGCGAGTTTGGCGTAGAGGGAGTGAGAGACTAGTTGCTCGGTGCTCTCACTCGCACATTGTGGGAGTGAGAGGTCCGAATGGCGGACTAGTGTTCTCTCTCTCGCACATTGAGGGAGTGAGAGGTCCGATTGTCGGACTAGTGTTCACTCTCTCGCACATTGAGGGAGTGAGAGATCCGACAATTTCTCTCGCTCTTACACTGGTGTTGTGCGCAGGCGCGAGTTTGGCGTAGAGCGAGTGAGAGACTAGTTGCTCGGGTGCTCTCACTCGCACATTGTGGGAGTGAGAGGTCCGAATGGCGGACTAGTGTTCTCTCTCTCGCACATTGAGGGAGTGAGAGGTCCGATTGTCGGACTAGTGTTCACTCTCTCGCACATTGAGAGAGTGAGAGGCCCGATCGGCGGACGAGTGTTCTCTCCCTCTTACGCATTAGCGTATTGCGTAGGCTTGGTGCGAGTGAGAGGGGTGACGCTCTCGCGGAGTCTTTCCTCTCGCTGGTGCATCGGCGTACCTGGCGCGGGCTGTGATGTATAATTTTTAATCGTTGCGTTACAATAATTAATAGTATGAGTTATTCGAGGTTCAGACTATTGTAGATCGGTTTTTCGTGTTCGAAAATATAAAATTCGATACCAAATTAGCCAGTGCTTCTACGTTTTCTATTATTCATTAATGGTCGGGTAGTTACGTTCGTCCCTTTTGTGTGAGGTTATGACTAAGTCCTTGTAATTTTATGTACAAGCTGCCTTAGTTTAATGATACATAACTAGATAAATACAATTTTGCAAACTCGAGATCCTTGGTTTCTAAGTCTAGTTTCATTTTACCAATAAACAATGGGAAGGATTTATCTACTGAGAGTAAACATAATCCATCAAATTCAAACCTGATTGAAAATGATCAATTTTGTTATATCGTATGTACGTATAAAGTATTATAATTTTATTCAAGTAGTTAATAATAACGTATTTTGCTGTGTTGCAGATTAGATGTATTTGTTATACATTTCTACGCCACATAAGCTGCACATTAACATCATCAAATCAATGGAAAACTTTCTGGCAGTTTCTCAGATATCAGTTTTCAATAATTTTTGGAATTGGACACTACTAAAATTTCAAGAAATGGCACGAAGAATACTTCCTGTCACATCATGTTCTCCTAATACAAATCTGTAAACTTGAGATCCTTGGTTTCTGAGTCTAATTTCATTTTACCAATAAACAATGGAAAGGATTTATCTACGGAGAGTAAACTGTTCTTCAATAGTTATACTGAATATATAAGTACATATGTAATTGTAGAATGTCTTTATTTCATAAGAATATTGTACTGCGCTTAAGCTATATCTTAAATAATTATAAAAATATGTTGTATGTAAAAATACTGATATGTAAGTTTTACAATTTGTAATTATAAGTGCGTTAAAGTTAAGAATCTAATATTTAAGTAAGTTTTACAGTTAGTAGTTATAAGTGCGTTAGAATTAACAATGTAACATTTATGTAACATGTATAATTGAAAGAATTTTCAATAAACATAGAGTTAAACTAAAGGAATTGTTTAATCATTTATAAACCTAACTCCCTTATCCAGCCCTTACAAAATTTCACTTAAAAAGCAAGAAATAATGTAGAAAAACATTGCACAGAAGTTTCGAAATACAAAAGTAGAAAAAGAAACGAAAAATATCGGTTTGATACAGAGAAGAACAAAATTCGGTACAAACGGTTTCCAGGAATTCCTGGAATTCGACGTCACTAAAATTCTGGGATGTGACACGAAGAATACCTCCTGGCACATCATGTTCTCCTGATACAATTTCGGGATGCGAAATTCTGTGATTTAAATTTTATAGTCCTCGATTTGCTATTGTTAATTTTCATTATTTTCTGAAATTATTTATAGGATAAGGATATCAAGGGAGGTTTATTTAAATAAATAAACGAGTTCTGGGTTATTTTTGAAAATCTGCATTTATTCAATAAACTAAATGATTTATTATACATTGAGCTTTAGAATAGTTATTAAAATAGTTATAAAATTTGTTTAATTTTTACAATAGATTGAAAACAGGACAAAATAATTTAATAACTATTATAAAGTAGTAAATAATTTAATAACTATTCTAAAGCTCAATGTATAATAAATCATTTAGTTTATTGAATAAATGCAGATTATCAAAAATAACCCAGAACTCGTTTATTTATTTAAATAAACCTCCCTTGATATCCTTATCCTATAAATAATTTCAGAAAATAATGAAAATTAACAATAGCAAATCGAAGACTATAAAATTTAAATTCACAGAATATCGCATCCCGAAATTGTATCAGGAGAACATGATGTGCCAGGAGGTATTCTTCGTGTCACTTCCCAGAATTTTAGTGACGTCGAATTCCAGGAATTTCCGGGAACTTGGACTCAGAAACCAAGGATTTAATTAATCATCGGAACTTAGATACCTGCTGTATCGATTCTATAACAAATCCGATTATAAATTAAAGTTGTATACATAGTGCGCAAAATTACAATTATAAACGTTAGTTGTAAATAATTTAATAACTATTCTAAACCTCAATGTATAATAAATCATTTAGTTTATTGAATAAATGCAGATTATCAAAAATAACCCAGAACTCGTTTATTTATTTAAATAAACCTCCCTTGATATCCGTATCCTATAAATAATTTCAGAAAATAATGAAAATTAACAATAGTAAATCGAAGACTATAAAATTTAAATTCACAGAATTTCGCATCCCTAAATTGTATCAGGAGAACATGATGTGCCAGGAGGTATTCTTCGTGCCACTTCCCAGAATTTTAGTGACGTCGAATTCCAGGAATTTCCGGGAACCCCTTTTGCGAAACCAAGTTCCAGGTTTCGATTAATCGAAATCAGAATATCGACATGCCGCACACCGTTGAATTCGTCTCGTTGCCCGCTGTTAGATTCTGAAGAGAAAACTATACCATCTCATTTAAAAAAACTACATTGACCTTCAGATCTCGTCTATTACTCCACCCAGAGGAAAGTAATTATTACCGCATGATGCACCCTATTTTGTCAAGCAACTTTTGTAGGAACTCTTTTTTAATAACTACAACTCCTTCCGAAATATCCTGCTGTAATCACTTAAGTTGGACACCCTGTACATTCGCCTTAATCGAAACCAAATTCCCGATTTTGAGAAATTGTATCAGGAGAACATGATGTGCCAGGAGGTATTCTTCGTGCCACTTCCCAGAATTTTAGTGACGTCGAATTCCAGGAATTTCCGGGAACCCCTTTTGCGAAACCAAGTTCCAGGTTTCGATTAATCGAAATCAGAATATCGACATGCAGCACACCGTTGAATTCGTCTCGTTGCCCGCTGTTAGATTCTGAATAGAAAACTATACCATCTCATTTAAAAAAACTACATTGACCTTCAGATCTCGTCTATTACTCCACCCAGAGGAAAGTAATTATTACCGCATGATGCACCCTATTTTGTCAAGCAACTTTTGTAGGAACACTTTTTTAATAACTACAACTCCTTCCGAAATATCCTGCTGTAATCACTTAAGTTGGACACCCTGTACATTCGCCTTAATCGAAACCAAATTCCCGATTTTGAGAAATTGTATCAGGAGAACATGATGTGCCAGGAGGTATTCTTCGTGCCACTTCCCAGAATTTTAGTGACGTCGAATTCCAGGAATTTCCGGGAACCCCTTTTGCGAAACCAAGTTCCAGGTTTCGATTAATCGAAATCAGAATATCGACATGCAGCACACCGTTGAATTCGTCTCGTTGCCCGCTGTTAGATTCTGAATAGAAAACTATACCATCTCATTTAAAAAAACTACATTGACCTTCAGATCTCGTCTATTACTCCACCCAGAGGAAAGTAATTATTACCGCATGATGCACCCTATTTTGTCAAGCAACTTTTGTAGGAACTCTTTTTTAATAACTACAACTCCTTCCGAAATATCCTGCTGTAATCACTTAAGTTGGACACCCTGTACATTCGCCTTAATCGAAACCAAATTCCCGATTTTGAGAAATTGTATCAGGAGAACATGATGTGCCAGGAGGTATTCTTCGTGCCACTTCCCAGAATTTTAGTGACGTCGAATTCCAGGAATTTCCGGGATCCCCTTTTGCGAAACCAAGTTCCAGGATTTTTAAAAATGTATCAGAAGAACAATAGTACCGCCGTATTTCTCTATATAGAATTTTGCTGTAATAGTTTATAATTTTTACTTTTATTAGTCAGTGTCTGTAGAGATAGTACGTACTTTGTAAATAGTATCAATTATACAAATTATATATTAAGTATTAAATCAATGTAGAAAGAAAGATAAAAATAAACAAATAAAGTGTGACATAAGTGTATTTATTTAACATACCTTCCAAAATGGTTTCCAAAAATTTCGCACTCCTAAAATCAGAATCTTGACATAAGAACTTTGTATCAGGAGAATATGATGTGCCAGGAGGTATTCTTCGTGCCACTTCCCAGAATTTTAGTGACGTCGAATTCCAGGAATTTCCGGGATCCCCTTTTGCGAAACCAAGTTCCAGGTTTCGATTAATCGAAATCAGAATATCGACATGCAGCACACCGTTGAATTCGTCTCGTTGCCCGCTGTTAGATTCTGAATAGAAAACTATACCATCTCATTTAAAAAAACTACATTGACCTTCAGATCTCGTCTATTACTCCACCCAGAGGAAAGTAATTATTACCGCATGATGCACCCTATTTTGTCAAGCAACTTTTGTAGGAACACTTTTTTAATAACTACAACTCCTTCCGAAATATCCTGCTGTAATCACTTAAGTTGGACACCCTGTACATTCGCCTTAATCGAAACCAAATTCCCGATTTTGAGAAATTGTATCAGGAGAACATGATGTGCCAGGAGGTATTCTTCGTGCCACTTCCCAGAATTTTAGTGACGTCGAATTCCAGGAATTTCCGGGAACCCCTTTTGCGAAACCAAGTTCCAGGTTTCGATTAATCGAAATCAGAATATCGACATGCAGCACACCGTTGAATTCGTCTCGTTGCCCGCTGTTAGATTCTGAATAGAAAACTATACCATCTCATTTAAAAAAACTACATTGACCTTCAGATCTCGTCTATTACTCCACCCAGAGGAAAGTAATTATTACCGCATGATGCACCCTATTTTGTCAAGCAACTTTTGTAGGAACACTTTTTTAATAACTACAACTCCTTCCGAAATATCCTGCTGTAATCACTTAAGTTGGACACCCTGTACATTCGCCTTAATCGAAACCAAATTCCCGATTTTGAGAAATTGTATCAGGAGAACATGATGTGCCAGGAGGTATTCTTCGTGCCACTTCCCAGAATTTTAGTGACGTCGAATTCCAGGAATTTCCGGGATCCCCTTTTACGAAACCAAGTTCCAGGATTTTTAAAAATGTATCAGAAGAACAATAGTACCGCCGTATTTCTCTATATAGAATTTTGCTGTAATAGTTTATAATTTTTACTTTTATTAGTCAGTGTCTGTAGAGATAGTACGTACTTTGTAAATAGTATCAATTATACAAATTATATATTAAGTATTAAATCAATGTAGAAAGAAAGATAAAAATAAACAAATAAAGTGTGACATAAGTGTATTTATTTAACATACCTTCCAAAATGGTTTCCAAAAATTTCGCACTCCTAAAATCAGAATCTTGACATAAGAACTTTGTATCAGGAGAATATGATGTGCCAGGAGGTATTCTTCGTGCCACTTCCCAGAATTTTAGTGACGTCGAATTCCAGGAATTTCCGGGATCCCCTTTTGCGAAACCAAGTTCCAGGATTTTTAAAAATGTATCAGAAGAACAATAGTACCGCCGTATTTCTCTATATAGAATTTTGCTGTAATAGTTTATAATTTTTACTTTTATTAGTCAGTGTCTGTAGAGATAGTACGTACTTTGTAAATAGTATAAATTATACAAATTATATATTAAGTATTAAAATAATGTAGAAAGAAAGATAAAAATAAACAAATAAAGTGTGATATAAATGTATTTATTTAACATACCTTCCAAAATGGTTTCCAAAAATTTCGCACTCCTAAAATCAGAATCTTGACATAAGAACTTTGTATCAGGAGAATATGATGTGCCAGGAGGTATTCTTCGTGCCACTTCCCAGAATTTTAGTGACGTCGAATTCCAGGAATTTCCGGGAACCCCTTTTGCGAAACCAAGTTCCAGGTTTCGATTAATCGAAATCAGAATATCGACATGCCGCACACCGTTGAATTCGTCTCGTTGCCCGCTGTTAGATTCTGAAGAGAAAACTATACCATCTCATTTAAAAAAACTACATTGACCTTCAGATCTCGTCTATTACTCCACCCAGAGGAAAGTAATTATTACCGCATGATGCACCCTATTTTGTCAAGCAACTTTTGTAGGAACACTTTTTTAATAACTACAACTCCTTCCGAAATATCCTGCTGTAATCACTTAAGTTGGACACCCTGTACATTCGCCTTAATCGAAACCAAATTCCCGATTTTGAGAAATTGTATCAGGAGAACATGATGTGCCAGGAGGTATTCTTCGTGCCACTTCCCAGAATTTTAGTGACGTCGAATTCCAGGAATTTCCGGGAACCCCTTTTGCGAAACCAAGTTCCAGGTTTCGATTAATCGAAATCAGAATATCGACATGCCGCACACCGTTGAATTCGTCTCGTTGCCCGCTGTTAGATTCTGAATAGAAAACTATACCATCTCATTTAAAAAAACTACATTGACCTTCAGATCTCGTCTATTACTCCACCCAGAGGAAAGTAATTATTACCGCATGATGCACCCTATTTTGTCAAGCAACTTTTGTAGGAACACTTTTTTAATAACTGCAACTCCTTCCGAAATATCCTGCTGTAATCACTTAAGTTGGACACCCTGTACATTCGCCTTAATCGAAACCAAATTCCCGATTTTGAGAAATTGTATCAGGAGAACATGATGTGCCAGGAGGTATTCTTCGTGCCACTTCCCAGAATTTTAGTGACGTCGAATTCCAGGAATTTCCGGGAACCCCTTTTGCGAAACCAAGTTCCAGGTTTCGATTAATCGAAATCAGAATATCGACATGCAGCACACCGTTAAATTCGTCTCGTTGCCCGCTGTTAGATTCTGAATAGAAAACTATACCATCTCATTTAAAAAAACTACATTGACCTTCAGATCTCGTCTATTACTCCACCCAGAGGAAAGTAATTATTACCGCATGATGCACCCTATTTTGTCAAGCAACTTTTGTAGGAACACTTTTTTAATAACTACAACTCCTTCCGAAATATCCTGCTGTAATCACTTAAGTTGGACACCCTGTACATTCGCCTTAATCGAAACCAAATTCCCGATTTTGAGAAATTGTATCAGGAGAACATGATGTGCCAGGAGGTATTCTTCGTGCCACTTCCCAGAATTTTAGTGACGTCGAATTCCAGGAATTTCCGGGAACCCCTTTTGCGAAACCAAGTTCCAGGTTTCGATTAATCGAAATCAGAATATCGACATGCAGCACACCGTTGAATTCGTCTCGTTGCCCGCTGTTAGATTCTGAATAGAAAACTATACCATCTCATTTAAAAAAACTACATTGACCTTCAGATCTCGTCTATTACTCCACCCAGAGGAAAGTAATTATTACCGCATGATGCACCCTATTTTGTCAAGCAACTTTTGTAGGAACTCTTTTTTAATAACTACAACTCCTTCCGAAATATCCTGCTGTAATCACTTAAGTTGGACACCCTGTACATTCGCCTTAATCGAAACCAAATTCCCGATTTTGAGAAATTGTATCAGGAGAACATGATGTGCCAGGAGGTATTCTTCGTGCCACTTCCCAGAATTTTAGTGACGTCGAATTCCAGGAATTTCCGGGATCCCCTTTTACGAAACCAAGTTCCAGGATTTTTAAAAATGTATCAGAAGAACAATAGTACCGCCGTATTTCTCTATATAGAATTTTGCTGTAATAGTTTATAATTTTTACTTTTATTAGTCAGTGTCTGTAGAGATAGTACGTACTTTGTAAATAGTATCAATTATACAAATTATATATTAAGTATTAAATCAATGTAGAAAGAAAGATAAAAATAAACAAATAAAGTGTGACATAAGTGTATTTATTTAACATACCTTCCAAAATGGTTTCCAAAAATTTCGCACTCCTAAAATCAGAATCTTGACATAAGAACTTTGTATCAGGAGAATATGATGTGCCAGGAGGTATTCTTCGTGCCACTTCCCAGAATTTTAGTGACGTCGAATTCCAGGAATTTCCGGGATCCCCTTTTGCGAAACCAAGTTCCAGGATTTTTAAAAATGTATCAGAAGAACAATAGTACCGCCGTATTTCTCTATATAGAATTTTGCTGTAATAGTTTATAATTTTTACTTTTATTAGTCAGTGTCTGTAGAGATAGTACGTACTTTGTAAATAGTATAAATTATACAAATTATATATTAAGTATTAAAATAATGTAGAAAGAAAGATAAAAATAAACAAATAAAGTGTGATATAAATGTATTTATTTAACATACCTTCCAAAATGGTTTCCAAAAATTTCGCACTCCTAAAATCAGAATCTTGACATAAGAACTTTGTATCAGGAGAATATGATGTGCCAGGAGGTATTCTTCGTGCCACTTCCCAGAATTTTAGTGACGTCGAATTCCAGGAATTCCTGGAAACCGTTTGTACCGAATTTTGTTCTTCTCTGTATCAAACCGATATTTTTCGTTTCTTTTTCTACTTTTGTATTTCGAAACTTCTGTGCAATGTTTTTCTACATTATTTCTTGCTTTTTAAGTGAAATTTTGTAAGGGCTGGATAAGGGAGTTAGGTTTATAAATGAATAAACAATTGCTTTAGTTTAACTCTATGTTTATTGAAAATTCTTTCAATTATACATGTTACATAAATGTTACATTGTTAATTCTAATGCACTTATAACTACTAACTGTAAAACTTACTTAAATATTAGATTCTTAACTTTAACGCACTTATAATTACAAATTGTAAAACTTACATATCAGTATTTTTACATACAACATATTTTTATAATTATTTAACATATAGCTTAAGCGCAGTACAATATTCTTATGAAATAAAGACATTCTACAATTACATATGTACTTATATATTCAGTATAACTATTGAAGAACAGTTTACTCTCCGTAGATAAATCCTTTCCATTGTTTATTGGTAAAATGAAATTAGACTCAGAAACCAAGGATCTCAAGTTTGCAGATTTGTATTAGGAGAACATGATGTGACAGGAAGTATTCTTCGTGCCATTTCTTGAAATTTTAGTAGTGTCCAATTCCAAAAATTACCGAACACTGATATCTGAGAAACTGCCAGAAAGTTTCCTGTTGATTTGATGATGTTAATGTGCAGCTTATGTGGCGTTACAATTGTAAACGTTAGTTATAAATAATATAATAACTATTGTAAAGCTGAATGTATAAATCATGTAGTTTATTGAATAAATGCAGCTTTTATAGTTAGTAGTTAGAATTAAGTGCGTTAGAATTAAGAATGTAACCTTTATGTAACATACATAATTGAAAGAATTTTCAATAAACATCAAATGAAACTAAAACAATTGTTTGTTCATTTATAAACCTAACTTCCATTATCCAATCCTTAAAAAATTTCACTTAAAGATCGAGAAATAGTGTAAAGGAACATTGCACAGAAGTTTCGAACATAAAAGTAAAAAAAAAAGCGAAAAATATATTTAAGGTACAGAAAAGAGTAAAATTGGTTATAAAGGGTTTCCGAAAATTCCTGGAATTTGACGTCACTGAAATTCTAGGAATTACCGAAAATGTATTTGAAAATATTCTGCAATTTTTACTTATTCCTTCTGTTCGGATATCCAGCCATTCAGTCATTCCCTTTATAATAAGGTATGATTACTCTCATAACATTCTACCATTTGTTTTTTACTTTTATGTTCAATATTACTTGTGTTTAACGCTTCCTGTTCTACCGAGGCGCTTGTCCCGGGGCGACTAGGCTCGACGCTACACTGACGGTACTGAGCGCGCGCCCGAGACGCGCTCTGATTGGTCAGTGTTTTTGCTTAATAATTCAAAAACGAAGCCCCATTCGATATTTTTGCAAAGGAAATTGTTGTTCAGAATAGTCTCAGCTACCCCTTATTTCCGGCTCCTACAGGAGTTCTGGGACACCATGTAGGTGTGAAGATGTTCAATTAACGTTGATCGCTATTTCTTGCCATGTAGACTGTACGTTATTTCCAAGTCTCTGATTTACATTGACAAATACAGTCGAAGTCCGAGTCGTTCATGCAAATCTGTGCAAAGACGAAATTAACCATATATTAATTGACTTATAAAATAAAAATTGACAAGCAGATAAATATAAGCATATAGGTAATACAAAGATAGTAGTGAGATTTCTATTTCGTTATGCATAAAACATCTTAAGATTTTAGTTCTTTGGGAAAAAAATAGATTATGCGGTGTGAGTGACGATAGAAGATAAGAAATTGATATGAAAGTGTTAACATTGCAAATCTTGCAAATTTTATGTATGATTGTTTAACTATTTTATTATAATGTTATACTCACTTGGAGGAAGTAAAAGCGAATGTACTGGGTACAAATTTATGTTAATTTTTATGATTAAATGAAGTTCTATGGCTACCAAACTTGTAGAATAGCTAGAAAAGACATTATATTATTATAAAATAATCAATTCAACGCTGTGGAAGCTTTATTTTTTATTATTTTTACAATTTTAGCCCAGTGGCACACAAAACGGCACATGTGGCGCCATCTAACCGGGAATGGTGGAACTAATGAAATACAAAATTTTAATATTTGATTCCGTTAGTTCCGCCGCTCACTATTAGATGGCGCCACTCGGACCGTTTTCTGTGGCTATAAAAAATCGTAAAAATATTAAAAAATAAAGCTTGTACGGTGATAAATTGATTATTTTATGGTAATGTAATGGTTTCCCCTCTTTTGTTTCAAATTAGGTGATTGTGCAACATCATTTAATTATATAAATCCATATAAACCTGCGCTTAATAGATTTGCCTTTACTTTTTTCAATTAAAAATGCCATTCATAAATTCATGATTTTATACCTTATTAAACAAATTTTAATAACATTGTCATTACTCTTCGTAAGAAAAATGCATACAAATTTTTGGGAAACGGTTGTCATACATTTTTTTTCCGCAATAAAATAAAAATGCATGTGTACAAAATCTTGTAGTCAGCAAATATTGTTTTACTAAATATTTAATGAACATTTTGTCACTATTTTGTGACATTTAAAATTTATTTTATATAAGTTTGTTGAAGAGTAGTCCAAAGCAATGATCTCATATAACCATGAACAGATACTTTAAGAAATGAATTGTATTCTCTTCATGTCGGATAAAATAAACGCAACTGTTTTACAATCGGTTACATGTTATTTCCAACTAACATTTTCGATGTTCAAATCGAGCGCACTCGAAGCTTTCGATATATATCGAGAACGCAATGTACAATCGTTTAGCTATGAAGTAGCTACATAACCTTGCGATCATAATAATAACAAAAGCGTCGCGGCTGAGTTTTGTTATCAAATATTGTGCACTCCAATCCTGTTCCAATAAAAACACTGTTTTGTTGTGATGTGGAAAACGTGATTTTATCTATAATTTTCAAAGGATGGGCGACATAAGGGCCGGCCTCGAGGAATTGAAACTCGACGGGGCCCTTTTCGCCGATGTTAAATACTACGTCAGCGGCGAAGGTGATCCCAAGGTATGACACTTTACCGTTTCCCGCGTTTTTCCTTTGTCACGAATGCAACGTTTTTAATTTCATAATTGATGTTATTATAATACACCTATTGGAAATTGTAATTTAGTTATGATTATTTGAAATTAAACGTGATACATGCTAAAGAGGTTATAAAATGGAGTCAAATTTAACAGACTGTAGCCACTGTACAAAAATGATATGCGTTTTAAAAAATTTGAGTCTTAATACTTACATTTCAATAAATAATATGTTTCTATATCTGATTAATTAAAAACTAAACTAACATACTGTAACATCTTACTAATTATACAAAATTTGTTTATTAAGAATTTAAAATAATTAATAATTTTTAAATAATATTAAAAGAATTAATGATATTACAATTTCATAGGTTTGTAACTTTTTGAAAGAGAAGCTTCATAATAATTTTGTTAACGCATGCTCATAATTCTGTGAACAGAAACATTATCCAAACAAATATTGTTTAAATTGTTTTCAGATTTTAAATTTATTACAAGAAGGAGGTGCCGAAAGATCAAATTATTTCAGTGATTTTGTTACACATTTAATAGCAGGCTATGATGCATTGGAAAATGATATATCTGCTGCAAAGGATATCTATGAAATACCAGCCGTTACGCAAAATTGGATTTTATATTCTGTCAGATGCAACAAACTTTTACCGTATCCTAATTTACAAAATTTGTTATATATTGCATAAATTACTATAACTATGTGATTAAAATATTTCTGTAATTAATTTTTTTTTCTAATGATAAAATTAAGTTTTCATATTTTTACTTCTTTAATAGTATAAATTGATTAATTTCCTTAGCAATGTCATTAATATAGACCACACTATTTTTCACCTGAAGACACACAGTTATTTTCGAATGTACGAGCATGCGTTTCTCAGATAAGCCGTGCAGACAGTAAAAGTCTGTGGGCAATGATCACCTTGCAAGGTGGTAAATGTCAATTACGATTGGACCGATATTGTACACATTTAATTACTGGAAAGGCAACTGGGTTGAAATATGAAACTGCAATAAGACATCCTATTCAAATTGTAACACCGGATTGGGTAACAGAATGTTGTAGAAAAGGAACAGTTGTGAATGAAGTGGAGTACCACCCAAGACTTTTAATATATCCAAATAGTTCTACAGCTTTGATTACTGGATTCATGGATGAAGATACAGATAATAGTACTGCGCAAGAAGAACAAGATAGAACTAAAGCCATGTTGGAGCAACTTAAACAACGCATGCCTTGGAATCAACCCAGTCCTCCAGTATCTTCCAATACTTCACATAATTTAAATACTGCTAATGCAACCATAACAACAATTCCTTATCCAACTAATGGTCCCAATAATGTGAATACCCAGCAACAGCATCTTCCACGACCAATTGCTACTACAAGTTTATCAAATGTTTCTACAGTTTCATCTTCTGTATCGGATCAAAATATTAATCAAAATAATTGGCTGCCGCAATCTTCTCAGCAGAATAATGTTGCTCAAATGAAATCTGTACCACCACAATTGCAACAGCAACCAGAATTATCTCCTCAACAAACACAGCAACAAATGAACATACAACATCCATTGTTACAACAACAGCAACAACAATTAAATCAACAACAACAGCAACAATTATCACAGCAACTCACACAACATCAACAATTACAACAACAAACATACACTCAGCAACAGCTTTTAAATCAACAACAATCTCCACAATTAGCAACACAACCACAACTCATAAGTACACAACAACCACTCACACAACAGTCACTAATACCACAACAGCAACAAATAAACTCACAGTTACCTCAACATCAAATATCACCACCTCAACAGCTACTATCACAACAGAAACAATTAAATCAACATCAGATACTCTCACAACAACAAATAAATCCACAGCAACATTTATCACAACAGCAACAACAAATTACTACCCAACAACAATTAGTACAACAACAAGTACAATTAACACAGCAGCAGCAGCAACAGATCGTTTTACAGCAACAGCAACTTCCTACGCAACAACAGATCGGAGCTCAGCCACATCAGTTAAATCAGCAACAAGCTCCGCCGCCGCAACTTACTTCCGAACAGCGTCAACTTATCTTATTACAGCAACAGCAACAGCAACAGCAAAAAATTCAACAAATTTCGCAGCAGTTGCAGCAATCTGCACCTCAAGGTTCACAGCAGTTCGTTATAAGAGACGGTCAATTACAACAGCAACCTCAAAACCAGCAAATAATGGGACCGAATCAGCAAGGATTCATCGTACAAAGAGATTCTCAGTGGCAACAACAGCAGTATCATTTACAATTACAACGGCAGCAACAACAACAAATTGGACCTCAGAGACCAAGCGGACAATGGACGCAGCAACCGCCACAACCGCCAAGGCAGTTGATTCAGTTAGATGCTCAAACTCATCAACAGCTACAGCAAATGGATCCCCAACAAAGAGCTCAATTCATTCAAAAAATTCAGAAACAAAGAAACTTGTTGCTGCAAAGACAAATGCAGAACCGCCAAGCACAGCAAGGAGCACATATCGCTGTAATAAGGAGTCCAGGGAAGCCCGCGCAGCCGGGTGGTTTGCAATGGGTTCAGCAACCACGATCGCAAATGATAGGACCACAGATTGCTCAAACGCCTGGTCAGAAACCAGTGCATCCAGGGGTTCAGCCGCCAGCGTTGACGCCAATCAATTCTTCTAATCAGGTGATCGTGCAAACGGGACAAAACGTGCAAAGCCCTCAAACTGGTCAACCTGGCCAGGTATTTCAACAAGCTCAACCTTTAACGCCTCAACACATAGCGCAGTTGCATATACAAAAGCAGCAACAGATGGCTAGATTGCAACAATTGCAGCACCTGCAACAGCAGCAGCAACAGCAACAACAGCAGCAAGGCGCGCAGCAAGAGCCACCTCTAACTTCTCTGTCGAATAACGCTCAGATACCGCCGGATCAACAGTTGGTTGTAAACGCAAAAACGAAAACCGCCTTGGCAAACATGCTGACGAATAGATTACAAGGTAGCGCGGCCGAAGGAAGCGCGGCCGGCCAGCTGAGATTAATGACCGCCCAACACAGACCACCACCCCCACCGTCTCAGGATCCGCAGCTTCTTGCGGCCTACCAACGGAGAACTGTTGGTAACATCGCAAACGGGGCACCACCGGGGGCTCCGATAAAGATGCAGTACGCTCCTGTGATGCCCCAAGCTAAGGCTCAATTCTACGGTCACAATCCAAATCTAAAACGTACGCTTTTATGTAGTTTCTTCAAAGCTGTTACTTAAAACTTTATCCCTTACCTGCATGTCGATCTTCTAAACCCTATTTGAAACTGCAACAGATTTTAAGGAGGAATTGCTATACATTAATTTGAATGAAACTTTGTAAATAGTGACTGTGACAGGCTAAGCTACCTACGCAAACACCCAATTTTGTGCTGAATTTGTCATTTTATTTTCTGAAAGGAACCAAATGCTTTTCAGCACCCTATCAAAGTTTCGTTTGATACATTGATCCAATTGATACACAGCATTTTATACGATCGCTTTGTAAACATAAATCTTCTCTAGATCATTTCAACTTTCGACCCTTTCCGTGTCCATTCCCTTTATCCGTTTATGGCAGCGATGTCTCCCGACGCTAAGTCCCTCGACATCCCATTCTCTTTCGCAAATAACGGGACGCGTTATCTGTGTTTCCAGTGCCACCAGATCTGTTTTTGCTAGGTTGCATCTTTGTTATCGTCGAGTACGACGTGCAACGTCCGAACGACGTGTCCGTTTGGAAGCAAGTGATCGAGAGACACGGCGGAGAAGTGGAACCTCAGTACTGCACCCGGGCAACCCACGTGCTCGCCATCACGCAGAAACATCCGATCGTAGTGCAGGCTTTGCGCGAAGGGAAACGTTGTGTCAGTGCACATTGGCTGTCAGATGTTGTCAGCAAACAGCAGGTACTACCGCCTTGGCACGCGCTGCATTTTCCAACGCCGTTCAGCTTGACGGAGCTTCCGTGCGCGAAACAAATTGTATCGTTGTCTGGATTCGAAGGGGAGGAACGCGCTAAAGTGAAGTACATGCTGGAAGCGTTGGGAGCCAAGGTTACCAATTACTTCACCAGACACAACACTCTTCTCGTTTGCAGAAGGTAGAGATATTATTTATACACTTCTTTTATATTTTCTTTTAACGCGTTCAAAGTTATATAGAAGGCTCTCTAGAAAAAGAATTACGGGTATTTAAAAAATAAAGACAGTTCGTAGCCATCCAATTAGCACCACCTAATAGATATGGTATTTTTCACTTTTGTGATAAAATCAAAAGGTAAAAGAGTACATGAATTTATTAATTACTAAGATATTTGATAAAAAAAGAAAAGAGACTTTATTCAAATTCTCTAAAACATTCAATATTTTCATTTGATCGTCGTATTTTTAATTAGTAGAATCCAAATACTTCGAAAACAGGTAGTAATTAATTAATTACTGTGCATATATGATTACCGATGTATTTATTGACACTAAATCTACTAAACCAGAAAGAATGACTGGTTTTAAGTTTGTTATTTTAAAAGACAACATTTATTGAGATTTATTTTTGTCAAGATAAAAACTTATTGTATATTCTAGTATACGTTTCTATTATATCTAATATCTATATTCATTCATTTTCCTATTTTATTTTCAACTTACAAGTAAATGTATATAAAACATCAGTAGTTCTAGCGTTAATAATTTAAACAGCAGTACAGAACTTCACAAAATAAAATTTTTGCACATGGTCCTAATTCAGTGGCCAGGGACTGTAGTACTAAACTGATAAAGGTAATTTCCCAGGTGTTCTTTATCAATTTTACTAACCATTAATGTAATGATAAATCGTGTTATACATTTTTCTACATGTACACATGTATACGGCTTTGAACATACGTAAATGTTCAATAGTTTAAAGCATCTTTAGATATTAAAATTCCAATAAGATTTATAAAAAGAAAAATTAAGTTCAACAAAAGGAAACTCTATTAAAACTTCGATGTTAAATATTTGTTAAACTATTGACTGCTTGTGTCTAAAACCACGTGTAGGAAAATATGTAATAACAGATAAAAGCTCATTATCTTGAAAAGAGACACATGGGAAATTCGCATAAATGAAACATGTTTAGTGAGCATAATTACTGAATAATTGCTTGGTTTGGAATAACATTGGATTTTTGATTTTGATCAATAACTATAAGAAAAGGTTCATATTATCACATTTTCAGTTATGTATTTATGCATTATATTACTTCTTTTATTTCTTAATTAGGACAGTGGACTAAAATGTAACACAATCATGACTCTGAAATCGATTTGAATGAAAATTAGTGAATGAAGCTATTTGGAAAATGTAAGTAAAAGTATTTTACATTCTCCAATTACTTTTATTCATTTATTTCCATTTTAATCGATTCTAAAAAAGAATGGAAATTGCATAAAATAGTAAACACATCATTAGATACTCATTTTAGTAATTAAACCTCAGAAATTCGACTTGTTTACATTTTTAAAAGATATCAGCTCTTAAGAACGTATTGTTAAATTTTTGCAGTAAAATTCAAAGCATTTCAGTTTTTACCGCTTTTTATAATCAGCTGCGCCAATGTGGAACGTCGTAAGCGGGTGAACTTCAAACAACATATTTTTCGTTAAACGTTTTTCTGCTTTGGCTTGCACACTGAAACTGACAAAAAAAAGAAAAAAACTCACGAACGAATCAGTCTAAAGTTTAAACATACCGTTGGATTTATCAATTTTACATTTTAAGTTGAGAATTTCATACCTGTTTAAAAAATAATTTCGTATTTTTAAAAAATATGAAAAAGTTCGTCACTTAATGTATAAATATACACCATTTTATTAAATTTTGACATCCATAGCTAATTCAGGTAGCTAATTCAAGTGATAGCGATATTTGTACTGATAAAAAATCTTTTCGATTCTTTTACATATTTTTGAAATTCGAAATCGCTTCCGCCAATCATATGTCTTTTTTTAAAAATGCTATTTTCATTTCCAGCTGTATCGCTAGAAACAACAAAAAAAAACTGTTTCAAGCTTCTTATAACTTTTTCTTTTTAAAAAAATATATAAACTCTGTCATTTACTTTACGTCATTGATAGATACTAGTTATCAGTAATGTTAAAAATACATTACATTTGATCAAAGTTAAAAATCGCTCATAACTTTGAAAGTTATTTTCACTAAGCATTTTGCATTCAGTTCATTAAATGCTAAGTACTCGATCAAATTTAACCCTTTGCAGTCGAAAGCTTTTCAGTAAAAGGTTAACTAACATGCGTTTCATCAATTTTCACCGCAGAAATTTTACAGAATTTATTCCGCTCAAATGAATTTTTGCATTTTAGTAAAAATATGACTCGACTGGCCATGTGATGAATGTGATAAAATTAATCACAAAGGGTTAAACCTTTTCCTTAATGCCCTCTGATATTCCGAATTGTAATAACAATCTAAAATTTAATCCTTTGCAGTCGAAATGTGCTGAACGCTAAATATTCCACCGATTACAGAACTTTTCATTTTATAAAATTCGTAATTTGTTTATTGAGCATTGAAAGCTAAGCTGGTACAGTTAATTTGACCGCGAAGGATTAAAATCCTTCACAGTTCCATTCTATTATTTCCTTTCTATTCAACCCTCAAACGATGAGTTACTGAAAATAATTTATTTTCCAAATTTTACACATTTCTTTAAATGATTGCTTGTCCACTTCATGAAAATCTCTCGTTTAAAAATTTCATCTAATTTTATTCGAAATCTGGGTCACGATTGACCTGGCTCTGTCGTTTGAGGGTTAAATGTCGAACAAAAAAGTGTTCCGATTTATATAATCCTTGTACAAAATTTTTAAAAACACCTGAAAATAACGTAATTGATTTTTACTTGAAAAGTAAATATTTAAAAAAATGGAGACACCCCTGTTTTTGATCATTTTTTAATACGTTATCGAGGTTATTATCCCGAGCAGTGTTGTGAAACTGAGGATCGTCGTTTATTAAAAAGTTGTTATTAAACAAAGTTTACTCAAAAGTACATAATTTTCCGTGCATCGTTTGAATTTAATAGAGTGTATAATCAGATAATTGGTAAAGTTATTATTTTGAAGAGGGAGCCCTTCTGTGTATCCCTCCACCATCTCCATAATATATCTGATCTAACTCAAATCTAATTTTAATGTGATAAAAAATGGTTAATGTTGAGTTTCTTTTGAAGTAAAAATATTGGGAGAGAGAAGATCCTCCGCCTACACCTATATAAACCCTTTCGCACTGATGAATGTATATACAAAAAAAATGGAAAAATAAATCATCATGTACAAAGAATATCATAAATTCGTTAAAAACATATTTTTAAACTTCTAGGTTTATAAAAATATGTATTTGAATGTTTCCAAAACTTCTAAAATTATAATATTTCAAAATTTTTCTTTATTCCTATTTCTTAATTTCATAATTTCTTAAAACTTTCACATTACTACACTACGTGATGACTTTGACAACATAGTAAAAAATTATTGAAATAAAAGGTGGCTCAATTGTTGTAAATACTTATATTTAAAAATTCTGCAAATTTATTATTTGAAACAAAATTGTTAACGTTTATTAGATATTCAATGATATAAAAAGGTTTCAGTTCAAATGATTTATTTAATCAAAAAATGAAGAAAATTTGTGTTTTAATTCCAAATCAAATTGGCTGCATTTTCGTTTGAGGGGTTATTAAAAGGTTTCCCGTTAACTCATCTTTTCATTTGATGGACATTTCAGACCGGACGGTCAAAAATATAAGAAGGCTCGAGAATGGCAAACTGGAGTAGTAAATGCTCAATGGTTGACGGATTTATTGTGCGGGCAAATGAACGCGCTCCATCAAACCGAAAATCCAAAATATCAACAGTACAGCCTGAGTAATCCCTTTAGATTGGATTATTCGCTGGTGCCTCATTTAATGGGTATCGTACAATTCGTTAAATCATATTTTCTGAACCTCAGCACCAGAGTGTGTTACGTTTACATCAAATTGTTCACCCTTTGTAGTGGTAAAAATTATTTCCGTTTAAGACATGTAGTTTTTAAAACAATGATGTAAAAATGGTATCATATCCTTTCCTCTACAGTTTGAAAGATGTAACTTAATACACTTTAGCTCTGGTGTCCAAATTTTTAAATAAAATATCCCATTTTCTGTTTATCCTGTTTTACTGTTATAAATTCAATAATTAACCTGTATTAAAACGAAGTTGTTTTCAGGTGCATGGAAAATGCCGATAAATATTACTCAAGAGTCGTACGATAAGGTAAAACAGGTTGGTCAGGGTCCAAATTCGATACGAAAATATAAGAAGCCGCGATTAGACGCCCCGTTCTTGAACAAAGATCCACATTTGTTGGGATTGGATGAACCAATAGTTGTTAGCAATCCTGACCCACCGGCTCCGGATAAACAACCGAGAATATTATTCTCTGGAATTAATCCTAGGAAGCATGCAAAGGTAATTTACATGTTCGGTATGTTGGTATGATAAAGTCTATTTTAGCGAATCTTAGTTTTGAATAATCTTTCAACGAGATTCAGTATAGTGAATCAGACAACACATGATAAGAATAATGAATAAAGTTTACTAACATAATTTATATGTTTCACAGAGAATTCGTGAATTAGGTGGTGCGCTGGCAGCCAGCTGGCGGGACGCCACTCATCTCGTGATGTCGGCACCGCTGAGAACTGTAAAGTTATTGTGTTGTCTGTCGCGTTGTAAATATATTGTCACGTTACAATGGTTATTAGATTGTTCCGCAAGGAACACGTTTTTAGATGAAAGCGGTTACACGCTTGGGAATTCAGAATTCGAAAAGAATTTTGGTTGCAATATTGAAAAGGCTCTAGCGAGCCCCAATCGAGGAACAGTACTTAAGGTGATTCTCCTTCATTATTTCAAATATTTCGTTCAATTTAATTGAGTAATTATAAACGAAACGCTAATACAGTACTGAAAATATTTATTACGTCATTAATTATATATTTGTGTAATAAAAATCAATAAATAATTTTAAAGATCTATAACTTTGTTTTGATACAAAAATATCGAGTGTCGAATTACTCGAAATAATGTTATCAATAATTATATTTTTGAAGTATTATTGAGTTATGAATCTAAGACTTACAATTTATGGTTCTTTATTTAAGAACAGTACACGCACAATAAAATACTGCGATTAATAAACGATAATAATAATATTTTTAGTACTGTAGATGTTACAAATTAAAAACATTATTTTAACACCTTATAAACCAATGGTTAATGACTGAATGAAATGCACTTAATAAGCCTTTATTCGTTAATAACTAATTTACAAATCCATTTGTTTCATTTTTATCAAGTTATAAAACTGTACGTTTATCCATTTCATCGTTAAACGGTAGATAAGGTGTTAAAAGAAGAAAGCTGCTGATTTGATAAGTTTTATTCATCGAACAGGGTAAAATATTTTATGTTACACCAAGTGTAATACCGTCGCCACCAGCGATGACAGAAATAATAGAAAGTGCGGGTGGAACGATGGAGAAAACACGGAGATCTATTGCACAGATCCAAGAATTGAATAGTAATAAACTAACCTACGTTATCATCACTCATGAAAACGATCTTCATCTTCTATCCGACGTTCTACGTGCAAATATCAGTAAGTAGCTCATTAACGTCTCGATTGGCATTTTTAAATGGCTAAGGAGCGAACAACAGTATATGTATACAAAATTAAATATTTGCATGCCTTTGTCAACTTATGTTCGCAATGTTTGTAGGTGTGTTCAGTGCAGAAATCGTATTAGGAGCAGTTGCACGACAATACTTCCAAGCAGAACAAATCTAAACAGAAAAGCAGTTGTGAAAAAACTGCGTTTTAATTCCTGATATGAGCTTACTAAATTCTTAGTGAGCTATTTTGGAGATGAAAATTTTTGCTTACCTTCTTCAATGGGACAATAAAGAGCATAATTTTATGAGATATTTTAGGAGATATTTTCACTGATAACATTCCAAACCTGTCCTCTCATAATTCATTTTCTTCAGCATAGCATATTTTATAGCTGCTTAAATTTAGACGGTTTAGAATTGTTTTTTAACGCATAGCTATATACCCTTATCGATCATTATTATTAAGATATGTTATTTTAGCATTTTGTAATTATTTTTTCCATAATACTGTCCCTCTTTATCTGAGTATACATCTCATTTTTTATCGTCTATATATATTATACGCATATCATTCTAGTTTGTATTGGTGTACACTTATTTTCTTCCATTTTATATGTTCCGCTTACACTTTAGGAAATGATTTATGTGTAAGAGTGTATAATTGCTAATAAACAAGAATACGTATCATTGTGCCCTCTTATTGGTCGCGAAATATCATTGTTCGCAACATCATCGGGATCATTTGTAAGAATCTTTGTACAGCTCGTGAATTGTATAAATATAGTTTATTCATACTCAACAGGATTATTTTATTGTACAATAAATCAAAAGAATTGTAAAAAAAAGTACAAACGTTTTATTATAAAAGAAACGATTTTATATCGATCATAGAATAAGATAACCATAAGTATTCCCTAGAGAATTTTATCTAACACTACCTATGTACAATATTATTGAAAATATATGGGGAACAAGGAGAAGGGAGTACACAGTTGTTAAAATGAAAAAGGACAAACGGTTTGATTATATACGAATGGGATCGAGTTACATGTTAAATTTATTTTACATAATGTAATGAATGAAAACTTTGTCAATAATAAATAGCACGCACGCGAAAAAAACATAGCACCATTGAATTACAGTACGCTCTATTATTCTTACAGATAAATTAGTTTCTTTGTACACATTCGATCGTCGATATCGTAAATACTGATACGAAGAGCATAGCACGAGCGATCAATTATATTCTATCAAACTACGATTAAAACGAAAATTTTGACATTACCAAAAGACTTCTGTATTTTTGGTTACAATATGACAAAGAACAAACATTGGTTCACTCGCTGTTGATTCGATGTCTTAGAAATTAAAGTTAACTATCCGAAGATTCTAATATTGTTAAAATAATTTATGTAAAAAAGCTGATCGACTAGCATATTTACTGTTGCAGATCAATAATAATCATACGAGAGTCTACGTGGATATTTGTCTTTGTATCCAGTCCAAGTGTTTCGCGACGTCCACGTAGACGACGTACTGTTGTAGATCACAAGACATGGTACTGCTGTCCAGAAGCGATCTCGATACGACACCTCTAAGATAAAAGCGGCCGGTTTTGGTATCGTGCATCACGAAACCGCTTCCGCTGTCGCCGTTGCAGGGACCACTTCCGTTTCGTAAACCGGCACAGAACGTCCGGTTGGAGGTAAAGGAAACGAAATTTGGATTACTCCAGAGACAAACCTCCTGTAAGTACATTAAAAAAATTGTCATTCAGGGTTTATTAAGTTACAGGGTCGTAACTTAAATTCGCTTACAACTGATTGGGTTCGAAGTATACAAGTACAGGGGACACCAGAAGTAATAATTCTGCAAAGTCATAGCGTGCATGCAAAACCAACTGTTTGAATTGGAAATGCAAATTCCGTCGTAGCCTAATTGTAAACTAAGCATTTACCCATAGCTGACTTAGGAGGCTGACAAAGTCAAGGTCACTGAAGCCATATTTACCAAAAAAAGCAGAGAGAGTTCCATTCATCTCATTAGTAAATACCTATTGCAAATAGGTGTACTTGTTGTAATTTTGATCTAGTGACTTTTTATATTTATAAGCGTTTCTTGTTCGTTTTATGAATTTTACCTCTTGGTGTGCAAAGCTCAAGAAAAGTTTGCCAATCACTGAAATATCATATCGAAAAGCAAACTACAAAGTAAAATAATTCAATAAAATTTGTAAATTTATATGGTGCCAAGGTTCATGGAATATATTTTATTTATAGGAGTAAAAATCTTTATGAATAAAGATGTATCTATTTTTATCGCCATACGAACAAGAAAAACATCTGAAATGTTAGAATGTATAATGAAAATGTCGCGAGACAGAATTTCCTTATACGCGTAGGAGAATGAATTATGAAATATTTCCCTTCCGTGGTTATACGTATTAATCTGAGCATAGAATTTTTTCCTTTCCGACAAGATTCAGATGCATCATCTCGGTTTATCGATTTTAACACTCGTATACTGCGGTAACGATGGAAAATCCGGTTCTAAGCCATTAATCAACCACCTTACTCATACGGTTTAATTTGGCATGGGTTTCGATCTTTCTGAATTCAATTTTCGCGATGTTGCGTCGTTAATGAAGAGGTCACACGAAAATATTAAATTTCGAGATAAAAAAGATTACCTTCATTATATATTTTTATCCTTTTCTTTCGCATTTTTACTAAATGAACATGAAAGTTCAATAATTGATTAATTGATCCTAAATCATTTTTATTTCAAACATACATACTTCATGAAACCTATTTTTTGTCACATTTTTCATCGCGTAATTACTATTTTACAATAAGCAAAATAATTATTAACTATTTTTATTGGTAAAGTAATTTGAAGCAATCTCAATTTAAAAAGCTTATTACTACCTCGAGTAATAAACGCTGTTAGGGCCTAATGAGGCGGACACATAGATGAACACAATATTTAACCCTTTGTACTGGAAACGTTTTTGGATACGATTGGGTCTAGATTTATTTTTTCGTGAAGTTTTCAAAATTTTAAATCCCTATTTTGGAAGTAAAGAATTATAATCTACTCACTTTCAATTCTTTCATTAATTTGCTATGTTCTATTATAAATAACAGTTAAATTTCACATTTAAAATATTCTGGTTAATTACAGAAGCGCCACTCGAGTGCAAAGGGTTAATAATTTTCATTCATCTATTTTTATCATGCTGTACATCAAAAATTTTTTACGTCTGGGTGACATTCATTGGTGTTAATTACAAGTGAAAAATAAACCTCTCGATCAGATCGAGTGTCCAAATATTTATGCACTCTAATGTATAAGACGTTCAGAAATGAACCGTACCTGAGATACTATCGGAGATTTGGTCTGCCGAGGTTCCTGAAGATATGGATTGCCCAGTTCATCGCGTCCCCAGCCCACCACGTACCCATACTTTCCCACAACGGAATCCAGATTGATAGAGCCTGACCAAAGGCAAATTGGCTTAATCACCGCGCTGTATTCCACCTTCTCCCGCAGAACCAACACGGCCAGGTCGGCGTCCGCGTTACCACTCTTATTGTAATCAGGATGAAGTCTGTACTCGGCTACTTCCCGGTTTACCGAACCCTTTTCTCTCCACTCTCGAAGCCGGTAACGACCCAAGGACACCAACAATGTTCCTATAGGTAGGTTCATGTCGTCCAGTTGAAAACAGTGTGCGGCTGGAAGAGAAAGGATAAATCTAAAATCTTTTTTCCTATGGGTTTGCACCTTCAAGGTGAATGCCTATAACAGTCAAACTGTTTGCTTTTTTTATACTTTTTATTACTAATCATCATAGCGAGAGGAATATTATTTTGACTCTTGAGAGGACCCCTTGACTGAGTATTTATAATTAGAGAATTATATAATGGGTTGTCCAATAAGAAGTTTTTTTAGCTACTTATATTTCGTAACGTAATACAATACTTCTGTTAGTTTAACACGTTGATTGCCATGATGGTCACCGGTGATTGGTGCCTTAAATATTGAATAATTTAATAATTAATAAAAGAAAAGATCAAATTATTTTGAATATTGCTAATATTAGGCTAACAGGATAAAGTACTCATTTGAATCGTTAGATTTGAAAATTAATTGGAATTGAAGTGTGTCCTACCACACGCGTCTGTTTTCACTGTGGCAGTTAACGTGTTAACATCTTAAAAGTAGATGTGAAGTACAATGTGAAATAGCAATTTGTCCAACTTTATTGTCAGAATGGGTGTTCTGAGAAGAGTGATTATCGTAAACTACATGAGTTTTGCGAGCGGCATGATCGTCCAACTAAACATGAAATTAAAAACATTATAAAATGAACACTTTAATCCGAAAACATTCACAAAAAGGGTGAAATACAAGGGTGAAAGGTTCACAATACAGTTTTTAAAATATAAATAGCAAATATCAATCTGATATTTTAAACAAATATTACAGTTTTAAAAAATACCCCCTATTAGAACACCTTTTATTAACCAATAAAAGTAGTTGTTATCCATATTGTTTAGCACTAAATCCACTGTGTTTACAAAATTAATAGAACAATTCTTTCGATAGATTTTAAATTGTTTTACCGGTGTAGTTATAATTACTTAATTTTAACTCCTTGCCATACTTTGACGAGTCAGACTCGTGATGCACCTTACACTTCAAATATTACAAACTTGACTTTTATTTTTATTACAATTTGATTTTAAGTGTAATTCCAACTACATGGTATATTATCATTAAATGTAAATTATATATGTATAACAGAATTTTCTTTGTTTGTTTCAATATCTCAACAACAAATACTTAGCTTTATCTAAAGCACCTGTGGAAAAAATGATATGGCAAGGGGTTAATTGATCATCAAAACTTATCAAATGGACTTACCTGTGATGATGTGCGTGTTGGACACCAGTGATCCAGCGCATTGAAACTCGAAATCGTATTTGACGATAAAGATCGCTACCAGCCAAGGCCACTGACCGGAAGACGTTTTCACGCCTCCGGCAACCAACGGGTTAACTTTGTTCGTAACACTACTACGTCCACAATTTAAATTGTTGTTACCATTGGTGGGAGGTGGATTGGGTGTACCATTTGGTACCACGTTCACTGTGTTCATCGGTGAATGTGGTTCGAAGGCTGGCGTTACAGGTGAAACGGGTTGCTGTGGTAGGTTGTCTATTTTGGGATTGTTCGAAATGGTATTTCCTTGGTCCTCGGAAAGAAGAACCACCCCTGGTGGATATAGCGTATGGTTGAGAACGATGGATGTCACAATTGGCCCGGTTGCTGGAATAAAACTGAACCTTATTAGTTTATGTAATATAGTAGAAATTTACAAATGTGCAGAGTTAAGGCCTTACGCACTGATCAGTTCGCCAAGAGTGCTACAATAATTAATTAACCCTTTGCACTCGGAAATTCTTTTCAGATTATTTACCAGCAATCCAAAAATACTTACTTGCAAAGTAGTGAACAACATACTATCGTAGTTAAGATAATATAGTGTTGGGACTTCTATTTAAATTATATTTGGAAGAAAACTTAGAAAAAGAAAAATAATCTGCATCCTTTTCATGTCCCCTCAGAGGGAACATCCGAGTAGAAAGGGTTAATTAATGATGTCTGATTTAGTATTTTTAAAAATAAATATAAATTTTAAGAAGTGTCTTTGCTGAGATCGGATTATTCCACACAGTATACACACATTTTTCCTCTTACGTAACAAAAATCCATAATAGCAGTTAAAGGTTAATAAGCTATAATATCGTATGTCATAATGTCATTAATTTAAACAGCGATGAAAGCTTTAAATCACAAGGTTTGCAGAAAACTGTACATACCGCGTCGACCAGAACAGATTAGTTGATTGTTGAACCACAAACCAGTTAAAACGGGAATCGGTTGGCGAAGGGGAAAATGGATTTTGTACGTCAGGGGCCTGCCCTGATTTACTGCTTTAACCGATTCCTCTCTCGATCGTGCTAATTCGAGTCGTCCAACATATTTCTAAAACAATGAAAACATTGAATCGATTCATTAACGCTAAAACTACTGAACCCGTTAAAAGGACGGATTATGAACCTCTTATTTTGAATCACAAAATTTATTGAGATACCTTTATTAGAATGTATGACTTGCTGATACATGTTTCAGTTTATATTTATTTATTTTTCTATTTCATATTCAACTTTAAAGTAAATATACATAAAACTCTCGTAGTTCTAGTATTAACCCTTTGAGGACGGAGCCGTTTTAATTTTAGCACAGTAAACGCATGGAATATTATTTATTTTATATAAAATAAGTAGTAATTCCCTTCTTCGACGCGACAGTTATTCTTCGTATCAAAAATATAGAACATTTGTAGAATATATGTATCAATTAATAAGTTACTATGGCGATTAGATTTGGACACACATATGCGTCAATCGTCTGCAAAGGGTTAATACTATTTCTTTTTCATTCGTTATTAAAACATAAAGTGACACAAACCGTCGAATAACGGACCATAAGAAAAGCTAACAAATTAAATTAAATTTTGAACTATTTTCAAAGCATTTCTTTAAATATTCTTTCATCCAATATACGGAGGTCTTGGGTTTACAGATTTTGTTATTTAACAATTAAGATATCTGATATACGGTACGTGAGTCGTTCGAGGGATAAATAATGTATAGGGTGATAATATAAATTACTACGACGTTAAAGAATCCTGACATTGCCATCTATCATTGATAATTTGCAAAAAAATATTAAAAAGTAATTCACAATCTAAGTTTTTACGGAGGAATTTTTAAACTGATATTATATGTAACAAGATAAGCGCGTCAAATTCATTTCCACATGTTTATCTTGTAAACATTGCCGAGATTATGTAACCACCGCGAAAATTATTAATTTTAATCTTGTTAGTTCGATATTTCCTCGAGCGGAACTTAAAATTTATTAATGAAAGAAATGTTGTAATATACGTCATTAAAAGATTTAGAAATGGTCGCATCGAACCATTTTTATTTTGAGAAAGAAAAAAGGAAAATCAAGAGTCAGATTAAAGAACATCCGTATTCTGATATTCCATTAATAGACAACACTAATTAATATTAATTATATTAATTATATTAGAAATTCCAAACGTTAAATTTTCCAAATGGCTACAGGGTAGAGGAATCATAAATAATGTTTGCAATTCCTAGGAGAACTATTAAGACGAAGACATTTTAATTAATTACGGACAGTAATATTTCTTTCGTGAATGATGTATGAGCATTAAAGGATTAATCGTAAACGAACAAGCATATTCTAGTTGCGTATAAACATAAAAGATGTACATTTACTAATCCGTAAGTTAACGGAATAAATTCTTTATTGAAATTTGTTTTGTTAATCCCTTTCAAACAAATTATTTATTTATAAGTGTTAACAAAATTGCACATATTCTACTTAATAAAATTTCAAAATTGATTGTAACATATTAAATCATGTTCTGCAAGGCGGTGGTTCCCAGCCTATAGGTTATGACCCCCAAGAAAGTTCTACCCTTCCATTATTTTAATATAAATATATTGCTGTAAATGTAAATAATTACATGTAAATGTAATAAACATCCAATATTTCAGTTTAATATATAAAATAAAATAATTAAAATTATATTCTAATTTTCTACAGAAAGGATCGTAGATTATTTATCATAAAAGGAAGTCCAGTTATGGTTTCATCTACATTTTTGGAGATTTTGAACAGCGAAATAATGTTTAATACGATTTTTTTCAATAAATGATTAATGATGGATTTGAAGAAATATCTACGGTGCAAATGATTAATGATGGATTCAAAGAAATACCTATACCGATCGACTAGATTCCGTTATAAGTGTTTAAAAGGTAAAGCGTTACTTTGAAGTAAACCGCAACCTAAACGCTATAAACTGGAATTCTGCGAGAACTTCGTAAGATAAGAAGGGCGAATATTGGCTGAATATTACCCTGTTAGAAATCCTCCATTTACTTAAAATCATTTTTCTCAATCATCATTAAAAATTAACTATTTCAATTTTCATACATAATATAATATCTACATCTTTGATTGATCAGTGTTTTTCCTTAATAATTCAAAAACGAAGCCTCATCCGACATTTCTACAAAGGAAAATGTTCAGAATCGTTTCCATTTCCGGTTCTTACACTATTTCTGAAACACCCTGTATGTGATAAAATATACAATATCTTTTATTCTTTATACGCTAAGTAATCGTTAATTACAGGATAATGTTACAATTCTTATAATTCACGGATGATTAAGAAATTCTGTGCGGTCATGGAACATTATAGAAACTAACAAATCTTCTACGAAACAATTATCGAAACAATTATCGAAACAATATAGAACTGTCTTGTCTCACACTAATCCCTATTTTCAACGAACCAGCATCATTAGGCATTATGTTGGAGTCAGACTTAAAATTAAAACGATGATGGTAATGAAAAAGAAGTTGTCGGTATCGTTTGATGAAATTACATATAATTTTCATACCGTAGGCAATGCAGCAGCAATGCTTAAACTGACGCTAAGCTGCAAGGCAACTCCTTTCGGTGACGATGGTATCTCGATGTAACCGATCACTTCGTTCGTAAAATCATCTTGAATGTATCGGAAGTAGTCAGGACACGGCGATTGACCAGTCACCTGGACAATCAGCTGGAGGAAATGCACCAACAGCGCCACCTGAACGATCACGCTGATCATCCTGGTACCCTGTAACATTGAACAACAATTTCTAAATTAAATTGACAGTATCGATACTTTTGATTATTCCTCGTAGGTGCTTTAAATCAAGGCCTCAACATTACCCCCTAAAAACATAAAATTTTATTTTGAGACACCTAACATTCATATTTCCGATTCTATAGCTGCTGAATTATATTAAAAAAGTGTTTTATAGACAAATCGTACGGTTTCAAATGATTCATTATACATCTTATGAACTTAACAAACAACTCTTGGGGAAAAATGTATTAAATATTTTATTCAAATTCTTGAAATGAAATTGCTCTTTAAACTCCCGGCTACCTGTACCTAAAACAACTTTCGAAATATGATTTTGAAATACACAAGCGTGTTAGACGTTTTATCCTAAATTTCAAAGAATTGCTGAATTACTAAAAAGAAATAAAAACGTTATTTTGTACAGAATTTTAACAGATGAAGTACCTGATGAAGAACCATATAGCGTTTTCTAGTCCAATTTTGAAGAAGGTGTTAAGTAATTAGTGTTTTAATAGAAACCCCGGATAGCTCTGTAATCGACGACGAACTGCGATCGTTCCGGATCACAGGGAGCCTCAAAAGACTAAGCGCCACATAAAAATGTGACGTTGCTTACCTCAATAAACGATAACCTATGTCAAAGATCGAACGTCGCAGTTTCATGTGCACTCGGAGGAAGATCAGCAAGAACCATAGTTTTCCTCAGTCGTTTAGCCACAATCGCTTTCTCTTCACACCGGATTTACATTTTGACCGACTTTCAAAATTGATAATATTCGACCGAGACACCTGTCAAGCGCATCTCGCTACGCGAACTTCAACATCGAACCTCCGATGCAGGGTCATGTTAACCGGTTTCCCCGTTGATCTTCAATATTTACTCAAACGAACAAGAAACACTGGTTTCGTGTTCGACAAACGTTCCTTCGACGAATCGATCACTGTCACAAACATCAACCCACGAGCCTCAACTCTAAGTTCCAGACGATCCTTTCGACGTTACCAAAGCACCGAACGATTCGAACCGATCGAACGAAACTGTTGCGACGAACCGCGCGTTCACTTCAAGAAAACGGTGTACGTTCATCGTTATTTGCGCTTCAGCTGACGGAAAACCACGAGGTAATCACGATCGCCGGCGATCCGATAAATTTCTCGGATCTTCGGATCCCATCCGACGGCGGAAATTATTTACACCTGATCCTTGTCAATCACCTTTCCAAACTTAAACGACAATCTTGAGACTGTTGGTGTTCGCCTTTCGATGCTTCCTCGCTTCTACGCGACGCGCGAGTTTCCCTGGTGGTGGGGCATCGCCGATGATACCTCCTCTGAACGCTTCATTCGTATAATCCGGACCACCATCCTGCGTAAAGACCGCAATCCAGGACGAAGAAAAAGACACGGTTTGACGCGTTTGCCATTATGGCCCTCCCCGATGCCACTTCTTGCAGACCCGGTTCCAATGAGTCACCTTGCGGACGGATGTCATGCCGCTTTGGTGTAAAGCGGTAGACACGTGCACATCATTGAAATAAAATCAAGGAAATTGTGATGTCTGTTGTTCCTTTATGTATATAAATTAATACGATATGTTTCTTTTTTTAGATTTTTTAATGTTTCTCTTTTCACGTTTAACAGGTTGGTTACCACAATATGGCACGCGTGAATATAAATTATTTTCATTGTTGGTCAATTGCAGCTAACAAAAGGACAGATTTCAAATGATTGATTTTATGAGAAATTATTGAGATGCTTTTATAGAAATATTGAAATAAAAAGTAATTTTATAGTGGCGAACGAAAAATTATTATTTTTTAAATTAATTTAAAATTATAGTATGTTTTTAATACATATTTTTATGGGAAATTAAAATTTGTTACATGTATTTAACAAATACATATAAATATGTATGTACAACAAAATGCAGTTTACTTTCAAATTTTGTAATTCTCTTTCAAATTATTTGAAATTATTGTATTTGTTTTTATTAATTATTGTAACTTTTAAATTTTCAAAAGATTATTGAAGTAAATAAAACATTCCTGAAATCTTTTATTACATCATGTTTACAATGGATCCAAGAAGAAATATTATGATCTTTTCTATAATTATAAATCTTATATTTATGTTTCATCATTATTAAGACTTCCCTTTTTCAACCAAAATTAATAAAATTGGTAGATAATAAACATTTTAGAAAGAAACGAAAATTAGGACATTTTCTCATTTTCTCAAAATGTTTCTGTCCAAATGTACATATTTCAGGCAATATTTACTTATTTTTCCACTTTACTGCATCTATTTTATTTTCAATTTAAAAGTAAACGTAGGTATATAAAATGTTGATAGTTTCGTGTTTGCTCAAAGATGCCAATTTTATCTTCGAATTCGTTTCCAAGGAACAAGTGAAGGGGGTTATTATCTTTAAAAACATTATTCATATTGTCACTAAAGCGGTACTCCTTAAAGTTATCATATGTTCTTCGAAACGTGTTTATCTATATGAATATGATTATAAATTGCCTCCATCTTCAAGTACGAATACTATATTTGCGATCAAAGATTAGTTTTCTCTATGTTTAGTTTACTCTTCAACATCACATTCTTAAATTATTAAAATTAAATTCATATTCAGTTAAACGTGTGCCATGTTTCTGTATGAAAAAAAGAATCAAATCAAAATCTGCACTTGAATTTTAAATAAATTTTCGATCATTCTTATTTTCTTGCATTATTGGTTTAACATTCTATATGAATCGAAAAATGAATGCATTAATTTCAAAATCTAAGCATTCATTCTATAATTAATCGATAAACACCCTAATAATTAACATACACATTTTTTAATATTCTTAACAATAGATATTTTTCCTATTTCTTATACAATTATATTATTAATTAACAGTAATAGTAGAAACTTACTGACTCCCCTATGGGATTACAAAAACTTCCAATTGTCAATTAACGGTAGTGTTTGATACAATAATACATTACAATGTTTTACTAAAATATGATATTTAAATAATTATATCTTAGAGTTCGAATAACGTAATCGTCCATTCAGATATACTTAATAGTCTTAATGTATGTAACGAAGAAAATAACACTTTATAAATTAAATTAAGTCGTATGGTATTTTAAAGGTATGTATGCAGATAACGGAAGTGCATTTTATTACCTCTTTAGAATGTCTAACGCGGTTGTTTTTACTGCTTTGTTGTGCATATTTTACAGCAATATAAGACAGCTCGTGGCATTATGATACTTTTCGAAATTTATGTTATTAAACGCTAAGATACACAAATTTGTAATTTAATTCATTCAACGAAACGTAGGAAGTAGAAGAAAATTTGTATACAATTTTAAACTATTTTAAAATCTAAATAAATTGTATTATATATATTTCAAATATTTCTTAGTTTCATTGTTTCACGTGATGAATATTGTAGATCACAATTCGTGTCATTAGTGTTATTAAATATAGAAAGTTTCCGTTGTTTGCAAAATAATATCTAGCAGTATTTATTAATATTGCTACATTACCAAGTGCCAAATCTATTAACAATTAATTTTTTGTTTTTTATTTAATGTCTTCATTTAGTATTTCGAATTGCCAATACAGGGTATCCCAGAATTAGTGTAAGAACCAGAAATGGGGGAGGGAGGTAGGTAAGACGATTTTGAACAACATTTTCCTTTGCAAAAATGTCAGATGGGGCTTCATTTTTAAATTCATTGAAAATAATTTCAGTATTATTCATAGACGATGAAAACTTGCATACTTCTAATGTTTCAAAACGAATTAGTTAATTGGTTACCCCAGAACTATTAAACCCATCAAAATGATTAATTGGAGATTTCTCTTTGTAAATCAAAAAATTTATTAATAATTTATATATTGAGAGTAAATAGTATCATATTAGTATTATGCCTGAACATACTGTTTAATAAGTTTCTAGAATAAATTTCTAGTAAGTTTCGGGTATAAATTTTTAGTAAGTGCCTAGCATAAGTTTTTAGTAACGAAACTACCTTTCACTACATAGTCATTTTTCCTAGGGAAGGCAGTTATGCTCGGCACTGTACGCGACAATGCAGAGTAAAACTGTACCTTCTTCCTTTCCTCATTTTCTCACGAATTACAAACACAAATGTAATTAATGTTAATTCGTTAGTGCGAATCCATCGCGTGCGTTGCTACCGCGGTAAAAACTGCCAAGAATTCTCTGTCTGCACGATACAACAGCAGATAAGATTTCCTTCTAACGTCGAACACACGTTCGTCGCATTTTAATCGGTTTCTATTAAAATTCTTTGTGCGCGATGCTTAGTTCATCGGCTCGCGTGAAACAACGATTCGATTGCATTGTTTAAAATTGTTACAAAATTTGAATACTCGTTCATGGCGAACACCTTTGCCTCTCTCAAAACCACTATAACACGTTTCGTTAACACTAAACTTATCGGCACTTTACATACACCTATTCTTACCATAAAGGGTCATTTGATCCCTTACAAAATAAACATTGATTTTTAGAAAGAAATTCTTAATTTATTAAGAAACATAATAATTTATTGAGTAACATAATTTTTGATTTCTAATAAAATAATCAGTTAATTACAATTTTTACATATGATTGGTTTCTCCTTCAATTTTTTTGCAAATTATACAAGTTTGAGTGATTTTATTATCCGTGCACAATCTTATTTGACATTTTCTTCGTGATTGGGAAATATTACTTGGGCTGCTTGATGTTTCTTGTAGGTTTTCTTTCCTTTTTCAAGGAATCCGTGATATATTTACAGAAAGTCATATGAGCGAAAGAAATAACAATGAATGTTTACGTACGTTTGGTACGTTTAGTGCTAATAATATGTGGTATGCTATGGTTAAAAATTGTAATAAATCGTTATCGGGTAGTTGAAAAAGTTTCTTCCTTAACCCCTTAGCCCCTAACCTATGATTTTTCTAACGGGTGCGTCAGTTAGAGCTAAATATGTATCACTCCAATGTTAAATTAAATGAACAAAATCGACACATTATGTATATTTCACACTTGACGAGCCTCGATCATATAAACTGCAACTAGAATTAAATTGAAAATTGAGTTTTATTCAAAATGTAAAGATTAGAAATCACATTTGAAACACGGGGTGCGTCGCGAGTGTCATACGATATTGTAGGGCAAGGGGTTAAAAGTGTATCATTAATTCATTAAATATTTATTATCATTACTATTTGTTTCAAAAATTTCAGAAATTTTCCAAAGTATAAATTCAAAATTTCATTCAATAAAATTGTATGGAATACATTTGAAGATGGCAAAATGTTTAACTATCCTTCTTAAAGATCGTTTGTGTAAATTAAACATTTTGGGATACTCACCTCATCATGGTTACCATTAATTCTGCTAACAATCTCCAAATAATATTTGCACCGTGTTGAGGAAGTTACTTTATAAGAAATGGACATCTTTTGAGCGCGATCTACGGCACGAGAGCAAGGTAAACATCGTCGTTACAGCTCGGGAAATATTATTTGTACACGCACGTTCGAGACTCACCTGGGAACCTGTAGCATATTTCTGGGCATATTTTAAAGGTGGTGCCTTCTTGTTTAAACAGTTCTTGGAATACTCGACCAACTTCCGTTTTCCTTTCTTTCGGCCCTTCTCCCCCGTTTCTGAGAATAACATGATCAACTATCTGACACTGTTTGCACCGCATTACACATGGTTAATTCCCATTAATCGATTTTTAATAACCGGCCGAAACGAACGAAACGTTCCCTGTTTGGATTTCTGATTGTAAACTACTGAACGGGTATCGATAGGTCGTTCGAATTACGGTTGCGATCAGAAAAAGTAACAGCGCCGATTAATCAATCAAAGACGGGTAAATTGAAAACTGAATGAATTCGTTGATTGTAACATATGAAATTTCGGATTTTGTTGTATCAATTTGCTGAATCTCTTCTTTTAATGTGGATTTGTGTTCCTAGCATGTTTTTTGTTTTTCATTTTGAAAGCTTTTCATATAACACGGTAGATAGGTTCCTAGAAACCGTGTTATATGAGACCCAGAGCCAGTACAAAAAGGAGGGCTATGTTCCGAAAACTTATTAGACTTCTCATTAATTTTGATGAAAAATATAAATGTATAAATAACACAAAATGAAAAAAAGAGACAAAAAATATTATTTTCATTTAATGTAACAAAATTATGTTGTACAAAGGTTCTCGCAATTTTCATATCGTATTATAGAAAACCGTGTTGAAAATCACAAAACGATATTTAAATTATAATGATTTTTATCTTTTTTTTTATATAAGTGTTTAATGTCGTATCAACTGCAGCGGTTTTTAGCGACTCTTGATTGATAAAATTATTAATAAATTGTAATTTTAATTGCATTAAGGTTTTAATTATATATATATATATATATAATGTTTTTATGAAACATTAATTTATTTTAATTTAACTTCTTGAAAAACTGTATAAATTTTAATATTTCTCATTTTTGGAAAATAACGTTATTTTGAATATTGAATATCGATCATTTCATATGTTACAATCTACAACATTTATCAAAGTTTTATCCGTTATTATTTTGTAATTTTCTAAATATTCTAGCAACTACTAAATAGAAATAGTTTTTAGTTTTAAAGATTTTTACTATCTTACATTTGTTTCTTTCTTAGCTCTAGAATGCAAATGTTATTCAATGTTTTTTTAACACAATGTTGATAAAATTATGATTCATTCCAGAATTTTGTTTTTCTAAGACAACACTGCTGATTTTATTTCTGATTAGTTATTATATCATCCCAGTATGTAATTTGAAATAATTAACGCAAATCAACGTTCTATACAATTTTACCAATAAAATTAATGTCAATTGTAAAAAATATTTGCATTTGTGTTCTAGGATTAAGATAGGAAACGAAACTACTACTATTTCTTGCAAATAGATCATTATAAAATTAATAGAAGCATACAATAACTGAATTTTTTTACATGTCAAGAATCCCACGGCAAATTATATCAATAATATGTTGTAAATAAAGCCATCAAAAATACATGTAATAAAAGAAATCGATAAAAATACAAAAGAATATACCGTTAAAGTTACTAAAATGTAATAAATAAGTTTTTTGAAATCGAAAAGCTTTAAGCTTATTTCCTGCTGGCTTTCATTTAAACGAAATTTATTTTAATTATAGTGGTACATAATGTCTTTAAGTATTTATATTTAAGCATAAAAGACGAAAATTTGTTAAATAATCCTTATTCATTAATTTAATTAAAATACGCTTGATAAGGGACCGCTGTAAAACAGTATCCATAGCGCCATTTAGCGAAGATGGGATGAACTAAACCTCGTGATCTGTTAGTAACAATACCCATATAGGTAACTTCACAACTGTCAGTAACAAGTACAACAAACACTTATTAAATTCTAATTTCGTTACCTATACAATTACCTTATAATTAACAACATTAATGCTTTCAAACTTTATAGTTCTTGCCTGTGCCGCTAAGATGGTGCGACGGGTGTCATTTGCGGCTGTTTGCTAGGCGTGTTTTATTAAATTCGTAACTAAGAATTAGTTAATAAATTGTCACCTTTTACACTTAATTATAGATTTAAAAAGTTAATATCTTTCAAGATTTCCAAATAGGTTATTTCTGTAAAATTTTCGAGGTAGAATAATATGCACCTGTCGAGAAAGCCGAAAAAATTGTTTATTTTTGGAAAAAACAGGATTTCTCGATTTAATAGTTCCTTGGCATACCACTAGATCGAAAATAAATGAAAAATCAAGCTTGCACAATATTTTTTAATACATTAAATTTCTTTTTCTAAAATTTAATTTCCTTTAAATGTTTCCTAAACATCAAACAGTTGTATTTTGATTAATAACGGACATAGACTGTAACCAAGGTCGATACAGAATAATGTAAAGATTCTGTTACAACATAAATTCTTTTTTAAATAAATTTACAATTTTCAGTAAGTGTAGGCGGTATAATAATTTATTTACTTATTAGTTGTTACTTGAATTATTTTATGTAATAATGGTATTATTCATAGAATATCTTTATTTATTTTTCAATCCTTTAATATTTAGTGTGAACTACGCACAGCGATTAGTACGCATGCGTAATAAATAAATCTATATATAATATGCATAAAAACATCTAAACATAACCTTAAATGTTTCAAAGTTGTTGACATTCACTGTCCTTTTGTCGGTTTTTGTAAATACATATTTTTGAACACTTGCTGAAACGTTGTACAGTATATTTCAAGTTAAAATGGAAGAAATGGATCCAGGAAGTGATAAAAGTAATGATAGCAGTTCACATAAGGATTCGATAAACAACGAAGAGGAAGAATCAGAATTAATTGAAAATGAAAATGCAGAAAGTGCAAACGATGAACCAATTGATGATGAAGATGAAGAGGACGATGAGGAGGAAGATGCCGACGAGGCAGAGGTCAAACTTTTGGAAGCCACTCTTGAGCAGAATCCGTACGACTATGCAAGTCACGTAGCTCTTATCAACAAATTGCAAAGAATGGGTGAATTAGAACGATTGCGTGTTGCCAGAGAAAATATGAGTTCTAAATATCCTTTGAGTCCTGAATTGTGGCTATCATGGATGCGGGATGAAATTTCACTAGCTACTACACCAGAACAAAAGGCTGAAATAGTAAAATTGTGTGAACGTGCTGTCAAAGATTATCTTTGTAAGGATTACTTTTAATACAATACATTACATTTTCATTATACAATGTATAAAAGCTGATTGTCATATTATAAATTTAATTTTATGTTATAGCTGTAGAGGTATGGTTAGAATATCTACAATTCAGTATTGGTAATATGGGAACTGAAAAGGATGCAGCAAAAAATGTCAGACAATTATTTGAAAGAGCATTAACAGATGTTGGATTGCACACTATTAAAGGTGCAATAATCTGGGAGGCATTCAGAGAATTTGAAGCTGTTTTGCATGCATTGGTAAATATTAAAATTTGAAACTTAATTTATATCTTTTTACCATATTTTTATATTTGAATTTTAAATATTTAGATTGATTCTTCGAATCAAGCTGAAAGGAAGGAGCAGTTGGAACGTATTGGAAACTTATTCAGGAGACAACTGGCTTGTCCCCTCTTAGATATGGAGAACACATATGAGGAATATGAAACATGGCGTCATGGTGATGGTGCAGAAGCTGTTATTGATGATAAAATTGTTACTGGAGGATATGAACGAGCACTTGTAAAACTTAATGATCGTTTGCCCTTTGAAGAAAAGATTGTTTCTTCGCAAAATGAGAGTGAACTTTTGGACTCGTACAGATCATATTTAATGTATGAGAAACAAAATGGAGATCCAGGACGGGTCACTGTTTTGTACGAAAGAGCACTCAGAGATCTTAGTTTAGAGATGTCACTTTGGCTTGATTATCTTAGTTATTTAGAAGAGAATATCAAAATTGAATCTGTCTTGGATCAAGCATACCAAAGGGCTTCTAGGAATGTCCCATGGTGTGCAAAAATATGGCAGAAATGGATACGGTCGTACGAGAAATGGAATAAATCAACATTGGAAATTCAAGCATTGTTAGAAAATGGTTTAGCGGCCGGATTTTCTACCGCAGAAGATTACCGAAGTTTATGGATAACATATTTAGAATATTTACGACGCAGAATTGATCGATATTCTGACGATGAGAAAAAACAGATAGAAATATTGCGTAATACCTTTAACAGAGCTTGCGAACATTTGGCAAAATCTTTTGGTTTAGAAGGAGATCCCAACTGTATTATATTGCAATACTGGGCGAGAACAGAAGCTATACATGCTAATAACATGGAAAAAGCTAGATCATTATGGGCAGATATTTTGTCACAAGGACATTCCGTAACAGCATCTTACTGGTTAGAATATATTTCATTAGAAAGGTAATTATTTACTTTATTTTAATAAGTATATCATTATATTACATACAAAATGGGAACAAAGAGTTCAAGGGTTTTATCATTAATAATAAAAATAAGTTCGTAGAAATGTTTTCAAAATAATCACCTTTTGCCCATATATGTAAACAAAGTAAAATAAATTTCTATTTCACTCATTCAAATCTCAGACTTATATGTCATTTTTTTGCAATTTATAAACGATGCCCTTGAACTTTTTTATCATACCATGTAGATCAATTTAAAATTACATTTTAGATGTTATGGAGATACAAAGCATTTAAGAAAGCTTTATCAGAAAGCTTTAACTTCGGTAAAAGATTGGCCAGAAAGTATAGCAAACGCTTGGTTAGATTTCGAACGCGACGAAGGTACGTTGGAGCAGATGGAATTTTGCGAAGCTCGAACGAAGGAGAAGTTGGATAAAGTAGCCGAGGAAAGGCAGAAAACTCAACAAATTTCTAATCATGAATTATCTCCATCGCAAAACAAGAAAGCTCATAAGAGAAAAACAGATGATGCTGGCAGATGGAAGAACTTGGGTAGTTCTCCGGCAAAAGTTACAAAAGTCGAAACGCAAATAAAGCCAAGAGTAAAAGAAAGCAAACTAAATCTGGAGAAGAAACTTGAAACTAATAACAAAGAGCAAACGTCCAAAATTGCTCCACCGCCTGGTTTCAAGGCACCAGAGGATGATAAAATGGAAGTTGATAGCGCGCATGAAGTTGACGATAAAATTACTGTTTTCATAAGTAATTTAGACTATACTGCAACAGAGGAAGAAGTTAGAGATGCTTTACAACCGGCTGGACCGATCACGTTGTTTAGAATGATACGAGATTACAAGGGTCGCAGTAAAGGATTCTGTTACGTGCAGCTAAGCAGCGCGGTACGAAACATCTTTTTCTTAACCTTTAAGTACATGAACGTTTCTTAAAAGATGCATTTTGCCGTTTTACATTTATTTTATTTGAAAAACAGGTTTCTTGACACTGTAACTACATATGTGTAAAATATAATAGAAATTAATTAACTACTTGTACAAATTTTGAACGGCAACACTGTGCGTTTACGAGTTAATGAAAGCCAAAATTACATTTTTGTAATTGTAACCGTCGTAATTTAATTTCTACAGGAAGCGGTAGAAAAAGCTTTGCAATTGGACAGAACACCCATCAGAGGACGGCCAATGTTTGTTTCGCGATGCGATCCAAACAGAACTCGAGGATCGGGATTCAAATATAGCTGTTCTCTCGAGAAGAATAAACTTTTTGTCAAAGGTAACCGAAACGTATAAACGTGAATTTGAATATTAATTTAACAATTTAAGAATAATCTCATTTTTATTTTGTCAAAATTAACAGGACTTCCGGTAACGACGACGAAAGACGAACTAGAAGATATGTTTAAAGTTCACGGAGTATTGAAGGAGGTCCGTATAGTTACTTACCGTAATGGCCATTCGAAAGGGCTGGCCTACGTAGAATACGAAGACGAAAACAGCGCCGCGAAGGCTCTTCTGGCAACCGACGGAATGAAAGTTGGCGACAAAGTTATTAGTGTAGCTATAAGTCAACCACCAGAACGTAAAAAGAATCAAACCGAGGAAACATCTTTGGTTAAGTCTTTGGGTGGTACTGCGGTAAGCAGAACTACGTTTGGTATGCCTAAAACCTTACTGTCCATGGTACCGCGTACTGTCAAAGCCGCTACTTCTAACGGCAGTGCAAATGTGACTGGAAACAGTGTCCCTCAGAAGATGAGTAATCAAGATTTTAGGAACATGTTATTAAATAAAAAATAACTTACTGCATGGTAGCTGGTTTTTTCTTAACACCTTATTTATTTCAAAGCAAAAAGTTCCCGAAGGTGTATAAAAGTTTCCTTAGGTTTATTTAAAGCACAATTTTATTGAAAAATCTCTTCGTCGTACGGTTTCTTTCGTTTGCTTGTATATATATTTACAAGATTGTTATTCTCTAAAAAGCGACGATGGACAAACCAGGAACCACAAGTTTGTAGAAAATAAATACTTTTAATGTAAAACACTTGATATGTACACAGAATGAAAAGAGGTGTATATACGTGTGTAGCAAATGTGAACGCTCCTTACTCTAAATGTAAACAGAAGCAACTTTCCCCTCATACATACATCACAGTGTTACAAAATACTTCTCTCGTGTGTACGAAACACGCTCGGTGAAAAAAGTCTCCGAATCGATCCATAATATTTTAAATAGAACGAACGAGGAAAATTTCACTTCGACAACATCGTAATAATAAAATCAGGATGACCATTTGTATTCTTAGTTTTATACAATGAACTGATTTTCACTGGACGATTGTCACCAAATTTTATGATCTCTTCTTCCTGTATTTGGTCACCCTACGTTAAATTTCGGATGCTCGTCTACAACTGCAGGGGTGCATTGAACATGTTGTGTTTTTTATGCCTGGGTGGAGCAATAGGTGGACTCTCGGGTGCCAACAGTCGCCTCGCCATAAGCCAGTTTTTGGCTTTCCCAGCGTGATAGTAATACGAGTAAAGCAATGCCATAGCCGCCAGCACAACCAGCAGACACGTACCAGCGATAACAGTACTGAATAGCCAGTAAGGGCTGCTGGATTCTGGCAAAGTAGGCTCTGTTGGCGATTTTGTTCCAGGCGCAGATTCTGTTGGTGGCTCTACCGGTGGTTTCGGCGGCAAAGGCTCCACGTCGTCTCCTATCGTGATGTCTGCACAAGCGCGGAACTCTTCTTGAGGACCACAGCCTACGGCCCCTGAAAAGTAGATAAATGTTTGAGACGATTCCGGTTCATTTAATGGTATAATGTGTTATTGTTGAATTTGTTTATGTGTGGTATGTTAGGAGCAAGTCAGAGGGGTGTTTCCTTTGAATCTTCTGGGGAGATTTGAATAGCAGTTATTAGCAAGTGGATATGTGAGGCTATTTATTCTATTTAGGCAGACCTTAGTTTGCCGTACGATTTCTTCTTCGACTGTGGAAATTGCACAAATGACGCGTTTAGAATAGATTGAAATAATAGATTGAAGATTTTATATTTTTTTAATATTTGATTTGGCGGCCATACCCCAGATTTGCAATCCGTATGTGTTTTTTCTAGTTTAATTCTTTGCTAGGTAAAGTCCGAGATATAGAAATTAGACTTTGGGAATCGGTTTTTTAATTTTTTAAATTAAATTTAGTTTTCTAATGGATTTAATTTATTTTATACGTACAATGAACTCTTTAGATTGTAAAATAACTTAGAGTTGGAAATGAGGTAATAGAAGCTTTTTTTATTAGAATTCTTAAAGTTCACAGATATTCCAATAAATAATAAAGTTTTTTACATTTCGGAGATATCAGACAGATTTGTTCAATAAGATTTTATTTCATTCTTGTGATTACAAGATTATTTGAAATTGTTTAACGTTATTTGTACAGCATAGTTTTGCTTATTTCAAAATTTTTATTAATTATATGTCAATCGTTTTTAAATTATTTGTTAAAAGTATATTGCAGTTATTGTAAAAATATTTCCTGCTCGTTGTTAATTAATACCAAACTACAAGATAAAATGATGTAATGAAAACAAAACTTAAAAATTTAATATTGTTATTTTTAAATGTTTGTACATAAGACTTGAAAGCAAAAGGAGGACCGGCGATTAACAAACGTTATTGAATACTGATAACCACGAAGTAAGCTATTGCATAGCTGTACAAATTATGTAACAATTATTACATATAAAAAACCAATAAAACTTTCTATCCATTCGTTTACGGAATACTAATGCTGTTTTATTTTATTGTTTCACGAATCGTCCTTGGACTAAACTTTTTTAAAACTTTGCACAAGAGATTAAAGTAACTGTGTATCAAAATTATTTAAATCAGAATAATTTTATAAAATTGTTTAAAAAGTTTGAATGGCATTAAACGTATAACATAATAAGAACAGTTAAAAAAAAATGTTAAACGAATTCAGTTCTTCATATTTTATACAAAGAAATTTATCATTTAATGTTTGTATTGCGTAGTTTTTGAAGAAATTGCGCTAAATACGTAAATATTTAAGAATCAAAATTCTAAGTTTTCAAATAATGCGTAAAAGATAGTTTAAAAAAATACAAATATTTATTGATAAAAAGGACATTCTAATGTAATAAATTATACTGTATTACTACTTTTAATAAGATACTTAAAAATATTTATTTTATTTTAGTAACTGAAGTATTAACGGATTAGCAATATTTGTAGGTCGAATTGTGTCCATTTATTTAGATTATTTTGAATTAGATAATAATTCGACAGTCGTCATATTCAACTTTTTGACCACGGCGTGCTTTGACTAAAAGCCAACAACATTTTTTATTAAAAATAATACTGGAACTACCGACGTGCAATGTACAGTTACCTTTTGGTTGAAAATGAAGTAGAAAAATACGTAAATATAAAATGAAGTATATACTAGCTTACTTATATAAGGTAATATATGTATGCATATTTTGACAAAGGCATCTTAATAAATTTTTTTATTTACAATAAGAAACCCTCGATCAATTAATATGTTTGGTAGTAGGCACCAAATACAATTAATTAGAATATTTAAAAATTTAAGTTTTATTTGTATTAAGTAAAAGTAAATAGACCACAAGTATTTGTAACTCTTTTCTCCCAAATTAAGGCTTTTCAATTTTCAAAGTTTCATTAGAAGAGAAATCTATACTTCCAAAAATCGAAAAATGCTTCGATTGCAAAGGGTTAATAATCATATAAGAGCGAAAACATAGAATATGATTTGTTTATACGCAGCTTTGTTTTCGAAAAAATGTAGCGCGAAAGACAAGAGTTTATTTGAATTCGAAACAATCGTATAAAAATGTTGCATGCACCTAAATATAAATGCACAACTTTAAAGTCGTATTGCTTCATAAAGGGTTAAATCCCCGGCTCCGTCAAGTCCTAAAAAATGAAGATGTATCAAGCCGAAACAGACAAATGGCAAAACTCAAAGACCCAGCAGCGCCCCATTTCATGCTCGTAAACACATTGAAGTGTAGTAGACAGTACCTGTTCCGTTTCCACAGTCGCCCCAATTATTCCCAGCCACGTATTTCCACTGGAAGACGCATTGAGCGCAAGTCAGGTCATCCGGCAGTTTGTAAAAGGCCTCGAAAATCTTGTTCCCAGGCCCGGGGTAATATCTGCTCGATCCGTTCTCCATGCGAAGCAGATGCTGGTCCAAGCATTCCTGGTTCACTTCTTTGTCCTTGTAGGTCATCGAACAGGTACGAAACTCGAAGTAACCGTGGTGATTCGCGGTGAGTTCCACGTGAACGGGTATCACGGATCCGGTTCGGTATTTCCTTACGATCACACCGTTTCCATACTTGCCACCGGTCTCGTGCGCCCGTGGCTGTAAACAGATTAACCCATTAAGGGGACACTTATTGCAAAATACCAATTCGAATGGTTAAATAGTATTCTTCGATAGAATTCTTAACAATTAACACACGTTGAATGCCACGGGGGTCACCGGTGACCGGCGCCTCAAATTTTCTATACTCGAATAATCAACAAAACAAAAGATAAAATAAACTTTGGATATTGCTAGGATAAGCCTGGTAGTACAAAATAGCCATTTGAATGGTTATATTTGAAAATTAATCCATAGTATCCTTAATAATTAGAATTTAAGGGTGTCTTATCACACACGTCTAAATCCACTGTGGCATTCAAAGCGTTAAAGCTTGTGTCTTGCCACATGCGTATGTTTTCACTGCGACAGTCGGCGAGTTAAAGAGTGTCAGTTACCGTACAATTTATCTTGTATAAAAGGAAATAAAAGTAAACAAACTCTTCTATTTTTGTAACTTGCCAAACAAAGTCATTGCTGTCCCTTAGTAAACCTAAATAAATAATCGACTGTGTTTAAGATTCTGGTATCAATTCTTAATGGAGCACAGGATATAAACTAATATTTCGCTTAAAAAAACCTGGGTTTTATATATTTCAGGAATCTTAGGTCTAATTTTTTTCTCTATAGGTGTTTTGCATTTTTTAGTTTTTATATTGGGTAATGTTGAGCTCACACAAATCTGATGTTGAAAACTATAACTAGAAGTTTAAATCTCTTCCCACCGAGTTACTCGGCAGATAAAGAAAGTGAGCTTGAATAGTTGATAACAAATCACCCCTAGGTATACTCTTTCTACGGAATTTCTTGCAAGCTTTATAATTTTGCGGAACACGTATAACGAGCTCGCGGAACTCCAGTATTTCGCCGAGCACAGTTAAGAACTACTGCTATAAATATTTATCTAAAGTAGATAGGTAGTGCAAAAAACTGAAATGGGTTAACGTAATGGTTATTAGAAGAGTCGTGGTGTTTCGCTAACCTCGAAACATCAAACCGGAGCAGGAAACTGCCTCAAACAATTTTTGCACTTCACTTTACCAGAACCTTAACCCTTTGCGCTCGAGTGGCGCCTTTAGGGCGACATATGCAATTTATTAAAGTATTTTGAAATCTGAAGTTTAAGTGTTATTTATATTAGAATAAAAATAAATAAATTCCTAAATATTTGTAATTCTTTTCTTTTAAAATAGTAGGTTCGAATTTTGAGAGTTTCATCAAAAAAGAAACTTAGACTTAATTATATTCAAAAGTGTTTCGAGTCTAAAGGGTTAATACTTCGAGTGTCATACTAAGATCCTAGAAAGTGCTTCGAATTTATAATTTTATTTCCAATAAATATGGAGTATTGTTTTTAATGGCATTTGGAGTAATTTTCGAGTAATTTGAGTATAAATAGTTATATGTGTATATGCAGCACCGCCATTAATGCTTGGTAAAGAGGGCACTTGACCCGGACGAAATTCAAATGTGGTAAACAATAAAAAAAGTACTAAAGTAAATCATATTTTGTAGAGAATTAAATTTGTTCACTGTAAATCGAGTTTACTGTTTGAAATTATTGATAAACGAATTTTTACACAGTTCTTGGAATTAATACCCTTTTAACCAGCTAATGAGATTCATTTTAAACGCAGTTACTCATTCCATTAACCCTTCCGCGAACCGGGCGGTTGTAGCATATATGTATAACGCAAAATGTAGAAAACAACGTTGTAATAATGCATTAACATCATTTCTGGCACTTCTCTAGACATCCCCAAATGATTAAATAACACGAGTATTCATCGTGCTCTTTGGTTATTTATCGTTGGAGGAATCTAACAAAACACCACCATTGCAGTAAACCGCAGAGAATTTGAATTAATAAAAGTGTCATTAAACCGGAAGAACGGAAAATGGTCAGATGGGTCAAACACAACGATCTCATTACAAAGTTCGTTTAATTATCCCCCAGTGATGTTTTTGCAACACAGAATAAATTACTATTCGCGGGTTTCTGGTCTGTCGAGCAGACACACGTGCATCCACACGTTTACATGTAACAATACCGCTTGTTTCAACACCCCTTCGAAAAACAGATCCTGCGGTTTTACTGTTAGAAATTTCAATTTCCATGCTTAGTCATCGGTTGATAAAAAGGATTAAGTGTTTTAAATAAATAAAAGGACAATGTTAATGTATGGTAACCTAAGTAACTCGTATAATACAAACGTATCCCCCGTGTTATAGGGAGGAGAGCAATTATTTGTAAAGTATTATTTGCAATTATTTGTAGCAATTATTTTATATTCTTTTTTCGCAATTTTTATGCTTAAATGCAATACAAAATATTTTTCATATAATTTTATTATAACAAGTATGTATATAAGGGGATAATGATTGATATTATATAAAAAAAGTGAAAAACACGATAATGTCCTTGAGTTACACTCTGGAAAGTCTTTTTCCTTCAGTATGTTTTTTATTTATGTATAACCAAAAGAACATGCCTTCCCTGAACTAAATGACTAACTTCGTGAGTCATGTTCCATATGCACAAATCGGGACTGAACGGGTTCGAAAAAGAAAGTAACGACTTGTAACTTTTTATTTGATCGTGTATAACAGGGGTGACCAAACTACGACTCTTCGATGTTTGTATCATGGCTCCCACAAATTAACTTATAATTCGTTATACAAATGTACAGTAGTATTTATGTAATCATGCAAAAATCGGCTATGGTATCGGATATCCACTATTTTTCTTCATTTTCATATGCATTTATACAGGGTGTCCCAACTGAAACAGACTGTAAACAGCTGGGAGTAGCAAAAGATGTTAGGGGTAAAAGTTAAATGGCATCAGATGGTGCATAAGCAATATGCAGTTTCTTGTACTCTACTTAAAAGTGCTAACATTCTTATGCCCTAAACTTATTCGTTTGGAAGTAATCGACGCTGAAGCTTCTCTGAATTATTTCGGTCTCTCGGCAACTGTTCCGGAGTGCCTACGTGATGTTTCATTACAATGTTTGTAAACACGAAGCGGCTGCTAATACTCGTCCCTGTAAGATTAAGATGTCTGTCAGTAGTTACCCGTGCGCGATGGTGTGCAGACTCAGTGTTGCGAAATCGAGCATTTACGAATAGTGAATGAGTTGGTACGTTCATTTTGTTTAACAAGTGCAATCAAAATGGTGCTGAGGCTGCAGGCTGTATCGAGAGACGTACCCCAATCGGCATCAGCCCCCACGTTCGTGATTGCAACGTAAGTACTCCAGTACACTTATCGAAAGACCGAAATAAACTTATTCCAAACAAATAAGTTTAAGGCATAAGCATGTGTCGCACTTTTATGTAGAGTACCAGAAACTGCATCGATTGATGCAGCCAAAAATGTAGGTTCGTATTAAAGAAAAAGTGCAGTTGCATTTTTCTGATGCACCAATGCACAAATTTTAGTAGATATTTGTACATTTTTGATAGACGATACTTGGATTCTATTATATCAAAAGTTGGCCACCTCTGCCATAAACTATTATATTAATTGTGTGTCCAAATGGTGTCTTAGCTAAAGGAGGTCTTGCAAATATGTACCTTCTTCGTTTTCTATAATGTGGTATAAGTCCATGGCGCAGTTTGAATTTTAATTAACTTCAACGAATAAATATTTTGAACAGTGAATATTTTGTAAGACCGTTCAAGCTGGGCTATGAACATTCTTTATCTAATGAAAAAGAAAAATAAGAGATGTTTAGGTAGGCAACAATTGACTATAAAATCACAGTAAACTTAATTAAAAATATGGGATAATAAAATTGTAGCTGCATTCCATTTACAATAATTTATCTTATTACAAAGCATATAAAGGTAAAAGAAATTAAGGTATTAAAAATATTAATTATTTTATTATTAATAATTTAATTTATATTTGTATTTTACTAAAATTGCTATAAAAGGTAATTTTATTTTGTAACATACATTTTTGTTAAACCCTGTAACTCTTGGAGAGGTTGATCGCTTCTATCTCTCCTCCTTCCCCTAAACCCAGTACTGGGATTACACAAAACAACTTCCAATGTGGTAGTAATATAATCTGGATTAAATAGATTAAACTGGAGTAATTGAAACAGAACTTGGGGTATTATAAAGTTTCCCTTCCTGTGTCTTTTCTCTAACTGTTACTGTTTCGAATTTTAAAACGAATAGCAAATATACTTTCTGCATATTGTTATAAAAAACTATATAATGCTATATGAAAGATATATACTTTGAGTTTTGTTTATAATTGTAGTTCTTTTAGAAGACCCATACTATTCGAATCACTATTCAGGTCATTCAACTTCTCGGTTTTGCGTTACGTTTCCTTTAAAGAATTTACGGTGCTTCGAATTTCTTGATTCGCGTAGGACTTTAACATTTCTCAGGAGAGAACCGTTAGCAAATTCCAAATCAGTGGTTTCAGTGTTCTGCGCTAAAGCTGAAAAAACTTAATATCCTATAATTTACAACTTAATATTCTCTTCAGTTTCAATTTATTTTAAATAAGGCTTATGGTTAAAACTGTTTTTTATGAATAAAAATGAATTACTACATTTTCAACTTGTAAAGAACCTATAAAGAAGTCTAGTGATTTACACAAATATTTATGTATGAACAAGGCATTACATCAGCATTTATTAATTTTAGTTGCACTATTAACTCTTCCTTGCATTACATTGTAAATATGTAACAATTTTTTATTTTAACTTATGGGATGTTGCTATTTTATCAGGAAGGGTACATTTCTTTAGTTTCAAACAACTTATATATAATGCATTCAAGTTTGTAATTTTATTTATTTCAATAAATAAAAAATATAATAACGAAAAAGTTGAAAGTTGCTGAAAATATCTGTTTCGCAATTTTAATATTTTATTACACTTTTTGTGAATCTACAACTTTACATAATTTTTATTTGATTAAAATTTTTTAATTGAACAATTTTTTTGTTTCTTTCTTCCTTGATATTTTCATTTGAGGAAGTTTGAAAATGCACCTTTTTAAAAACTGAAAATGTATAAAAAAATTAATATAAAATCTAATTTTAATCGTCCCAATAGACAATAATTACATTCTATAAGAAATGGTATTCATATTATCGATATTATTAGTAAAACCAAAAAATGACTATTTAAAAATGTATTAAACAAACAGATATTATTGCAGAACATCGTAGTGTTCGAATCCTAAACTTCAACAGTCTGTTTACATGCTGTTATTTACACTAACTTGTGTTAACTTTGACTCGTGTAAATTTCAAATTTCCATTCATAGATAACGATCTGCTTAAAAATTCAATTGATGAGTCAATTTGTGCCAGTTCAAATAAAGCTGTTAAAATTTTCAATAGGTTCTAAAATAGCAGTTCTACTTTTTTATTATCAATCCTTCTGTCCTAAGCAAAATAAAGTGTATTCATTAAAACTTTAATCCCACGCATTTTTGAACAAAATAGGAACGTTTTATTTTTCTGAAAATAGAAGAAAGTTCTATTTAAACTGGAATATTTATTCTATTTTGGAAAAATGAAAGTTTCATATCTATTTTACTTTGAATTCCTTAAATAATGTTTTTTTATTAATTACACCGTACAAATCTTACGAAAAAATCGGCTTTCAGTGGATTTGGTTGAAACTTTGCCATTTTGTACCTCAAACGGTGCCGAGGAAAAGTTACCGTTATTCCAACTTTGTTGTATGAAAGTTCACGAATTAATTAATTTCTAAATTTACATCTTTAATTTACTAGTTAAACGTTATTATTATTTATCAATTTATGTAATCACAATTTTTGTTCAAAAACTGAGGAAAGCATTAACTTTACGACATGTGTTTTGAAACAGATGAAAATTAAATTTAACGTGCAATCTAAATGATAATATATAATTCACTTAGTTTAGTCTGAAATTATATTATTTTATGAAAAGATGAAATGAGAGACTGTTGCTAGCAAAGGTATTGATCCTATCATGGCTTAGAAATTGAAAATTACCCATGCACTATTTCATAATTTTTATGTTTATTCATTAAACCATTTCTAACATAACAATTTCATCTTCCTAGATAATTGTATCTGTATCATGTTTGTTATACCACGTATAAATTGTTATAATATAAAAGTTATTTAACATGGTTCTATAATTAAATTGTTGTTAAATTTGTTAAGTCTCGAAAATGTTCTAAATGTTTCGAATTTTTAGTTACAACCTTTTATTCAATAATTCGTATTAATTACTCCCTTGTTATATTCCGATTACCTAGGACTTGTGCGGATAATGAAAGATAGTTTTGATTATAAGTATTCATATACAGCAATTATCACAAAATCATCAAATGAGCCGTTTATTTTGAAAGTGGCTTAAGGGGGCAGACCAGTCTAAATGCAAGGGTATGGTAAATTAATTATTAAAACAAAACCACCCAATACCCAAATTAACAATTTAATGATGTTTCAACAACATTCCAAGCTTTAAATTCCGCTACTCATAAAGTGCGTGGGTGTTCATGGGGAGGGGAGTCTTATAATAATTAATCTTGTAATAATTAATTTACCAAATCCTTGCATTTAGACTGGTCTGCCCCCTTAAGTCCGTTTATATTTAAATTAATGAAATTAAAAATATACATATAGGATACCAACGTATCACACTCCTCAAGTGTATCTAAGCGAATTAAATTCATAATTCCTGTTAAAATAATAGCAATTATTAAGAGAATAATATGTGTCTTCTTATTTAATATGTAATACGCTCTTTTCAATTAACATGACAATGTATTTAACATTACTACTGATATTAATAACTGAGCTTGATACCAATTCGTGTCGTATGCATTTTACCAAAATCACAGCTGACGCCCATTCGCAACGACCGCAACAGACACATTAAATATCATTTTGCCATGTCTGTGAGTACACATATTATACATTAGACCTGCACCTTTCATGGTTGAACGATTAATTCAAATTTGAGGCTCAAAAGTGATATGCAAGTTTTCGATTCTTTTAGGTTTAGGTAACTGCAGTGCATTTATACTTTCGTTCTTAATTTCGAAAATATGTACTTTATTTGATTGAAACATATCGCAGTGTTTAATAAAGCGCTGAAAGTGTAAAATTTATTTTTGCCACGGCTTTTCATTTTTACGCAGTAAACGTTTTTGTGATTTTACTCTATTTTTAACCGTAACAATATGATAGATCCACTTGCTCAAGTGACTTAATTTTAATGCTACAAAGAATATTTAATTGTACAGTTACAGTACCGTGCGGAGCTATTGTTTGTCTTTTGTTTGAATGTTTCCTCGGCAACAAAAGAACAACAGGGTCAGTCGAAATATGGCAGCAATATAAAAGAGTTCCATACTCGATATTTTTACTGTAGCTTGTTTAATTATTGAAATTCTCGATTAGTGTTTGGCTGTTAGAGCTCTTACTTTCGTTTAGACGTTACTTCCACAATATTGAATTAAACGTGGACAGAAAAGCAGGATTATCTTAGTACAAAAGAAAGTTTCTGTTTTTTTGTTACAGTTAAAAATTGAGTAAACCCACAAAAATGTTTACTGTGCAAAAATGAGAAGCCTTACAAAAAAATTTCACATCAATGTTTCTTGGCGTGTTTGTTAAATAATGAGATAAGTTTCAGCCGACTAAAGTATACAGTTTCGAAGTTAAGAGCGAAAATCATTTTATTACAAACAATAATTAAATACTTAAAAAATATCTTTTGACACTAAAACTACCGGCATGTAATGTTCGTTTATTTTTTAATTGAAAATAAAATAGAAAACGAAATAAATAAAGGATAAAATATGGACTAGAACATAAAATAATTCTTTACCTTGATAAAACGTGTCTTAAATAAAAAATCTCTCAATTAGCAGTTTTAGTGCTAAGACTTTTAGTGATTATAAGCAGTATTTAATTTAAAAAAATAAATATTTTGAAATTGTATTAAATTTTTACATTTTACCCTTCTCACGGAAAGAAGACTTTCAATATTTTTGAAAGATCTTAGTTTTCTCGATGGATGAATATATCTTCTTAAATAAAAGATTTCATTTCTTAATAGTCTGAGACCAGCGTAAGATCAATAATGGTATTTAAAGCTTGCTTGGTTTTACATTCTTTATTACACACAGAAATATAGTACCAGGTATTTCATTTTACCCTACCTTTTTTATATTCTACAAAATCCAACGCCAATATGTACATTCTGTGCAAAGCTGAAAAGTTGATTTTGATTGCACAGGGGTAAGAGCAGTATTTTATTCGCTCTACCTAATCTTGTTAATATTCTTTACAAAGGTCAGAGCTTATCAGTAAATGTGATTGTTTTGGCAAGAAATTCTACTTTTACTGTTGTGCTAAAGAAGGGTAGACTTTACAATACAATCCAGAAACAAATTAAGAGAGTAGGAGTGGATTGGGTAAAGCCGCAGTCCTGTATTTAACTTTAAACGTACCACGACCGGTCAAATGACCGGTTTTAAGATTTCTTTCGACATTCTGCATTAATTTTTGTTTTCTTTCATAAATTTAACTTCGTCTAAATTCTTATCATCCAGTTTTTTAGTGTTAAAAACAATAAAAATGTTGTTTCTAGTTCCGTACAATAAGACTACCTTCTTTCCTATTGCACCACCAATTACAGAACACCCTGTACAACAGCTTGATATAAGCATTCAAGTAAAACGACGAGAATTTTATTAAAATATTTCTTTCTTACCGTTGGCGTGTCCCAAGCATCCCCGCAGATTCCGCATTTCCCTTTATTACGCTGCCATTGCCTGGTAAATCCTCCGCAGTAACATTCGTGGTCGTTGTAATCGTGCGGAGTATCGAAGCCGTACCTCCACATAGAGGCCCTCGATGGCGGTTCTATCAGTCTTCCATGGGCCGTGGCTTCCTTTACGACTAGCACACTCGTGACAAATATTAAACTAAAAATCCGTGGACGCATGCTTGCAGCGGTGAAACTTGGCCTCTGTAATTTTACAATACCTCTCCGTTAGAGTGTTACCAACTTTCGGTACGTTTCGTCGTCTCGCCATTTTCTTTCGCTTAAATCGATGGCACAGGAACGAGTTATTTATTACGCGAGACGTTAAATAGGTAATGGTCACGAATAATAAAAGCGATTTCTCGTGTTACCTCGAGTGGATGTTTATGGAAGAATCCAACTACAAAATTAATTACAACATCGATGCCAAAGAGTAAATTATTATTTAATTTATATATGTATTTTGAAATTGTAAAAGACACCACATCGGAAATAACACAACTGTTGCAGTAAAACACGACCTTTTCAAAATATTGTTCATTAGAATCCAAAATTATGCATAATAATATTATAATAATGTGATACCTTACAAAGAGCAGTTCGGTAACTCGAAAATTCCGATTCTTTTTAAACTTTGCAGAACTATAGTGCAATTTTTGTTTTTGGCCCAATTTCAGTTCTGGGTGAAATACGCCTCGCTCAGGGTGCAACGATGGGTATGCAAAGTGCACGTATCGGTTAAAATTATTTAAATACCACTTCATTCGACAAATTTAGCATACATATCTGCATTTATAAGGAGATTCTACATATTTTTCGACGTAACAGAGAATTCAATATTTTTCAAAATAGCAGTGGTGGGGGAATTTTGTTATTTAAACAAAGAATTTTTACGATGGTTTTAAAGGTGTACAGAGAAATATGAAAACACCTATCTACCTTCAGGGGGTGTTTTCTCCCTAAAGAACTGAAATTTGGCCAAAAACAAAAATTGCGTTATACTTTTGTTGTTTAAAAAGAATCGGAATTTTCGAGTTACCAAACTTGTAACGACGCATGTAATAAGACGTGCTAAAGAACCAATTATTAAGGATACGGTCGATTAATTTTCAAATTTAATTTTGCAGTTTGGTACCTTACATTACTAATATAATACTAACGTTATTGAAAGTTTGCCTTTTCTTTAATTTACTAATTACTCAATTATTCAAAATTTAATATAATGAAATAAAACAAATTTTGAAATTGGGGTAGTATATTATTTATATTTCAAACTAAATAATTTAAAAGGATGAGCGACATCTTAAGATAGCAAGCTTGAAGCAAAGACTCGAAGTACAGGTAACCCTCTTATAACACGGTAGATAGGTTCCTAGAAAACGCCGTGTTGTGTGAAACCGTGTTATATGAAACCCAAAGCCAGTACAAAAAGGGGGGTTACGTTCCGAAAACTTATTAAAAAGAAACATTTTTTTTTAAATTCCACATAAACAACTTAATCTTTATTAAAAATGTTCATTTATAATATAACACCAAACGAAAAAAAAAAAATATCATTTTCATTTAATGTAACCTTAATTTAATAAATTTCTTCCGGAATATTGGAATAGAGTTATAAATGAGTAAATTATAATTTATTTATATATTTTCATATAAAAGCACTATAGTTCATTATTCCTTTCCGTCATTATTTTCAGATGATTTAATTTTTAAATATATTTAAAAAGATCATGTTATTCAGTGCTGTAGAAGTACAATGTTGTACAAAGGTTTTCGTGATTTTTTTATCGTGTTAGAGCGAAACTGTGTTATAGGATGCCATGTTGCAGGAAGGCTACCTGTAGTATTGGTTGATCGTAAAATTGATTAACCAAGAAATTTAAAACAATTGATAGTTTCGGAACTATAAAGTAACATAATTGTTGACTCTCCAAACAGCGATTGACTTTTTCCTTTAAAAGTCGAAAATGGATTATAATATTATTGTAATATGAGAAAATGTAATTGTATTCGACGCAAAACTATCTGGACTATTGAAATATAATTATATTTTATTATATATATGAGAAAGGTTATTATATTAACACATTATCTATTGCTCTAACATGACAGAATAAGCACTTTAATTAAAATTTAAAAGAGTAACCCTTACTTTCAATTGCTTTTTCATTATTTCAACAGTGTTATAGACGAAAAAATGAAAATGAAAGGTTTATTAATCGGTTTTCAATCAGCGATTCTTAGTATTAATGTATCGATTAATAGGCCTCCGGTAGATAAAGTGTCAAGGGAAAGGATCAATAACTTTATGGAAATCAATTACTGTACGCGTTAGCTACGTGGAATCTTGGAATTAGTGCTTTAATTAACGACCTCGCTGTACCGCACCCGTGAAAGTTTCGTCACCTGATTATTTTCAGCGCCAGCGATAGTTCGAAGTTATCTCTCGGATCTGAACGTGCTAACACTTTCGAAGGTAACAGGTGCAACTCGGTTCAAGATAAGATGAGACCGTAAATTAAACCATTACACACGTTGATGACGCATTCAGAGCGCTGTACAAGTATTTTGATACTTTCATTAATTACTGGTTTAAACATTTACAGAAGTACCAGTGTCCTAAATTCATTTATTTGAATTATAACATATTACATTGCTACCCCCAACACAGTTTTGTAGTTGTTTTAAAGAAAAGGAAAGAGAAATTTAACTTTTTATATTTCAATCTTGAATGAAGATTAATTAACGAGGAATGGAAAGTCACGTTTTCCATACTTTGAATAATTAGACAATTGAAATGACAACAGAAAAAGACAGAACTTTCTCGTCAACCTAATACTATTTGCCATTTTAATTAGACATTTTTTTGAAGATTTAAATTTAAGTAAACATATTTTAAAAATCAATATTGTAAAAATTGTATAATGCAGATATAATCAGAGCAGAACATAACGCACGAGGATCCAAATAAATAAACTCGAGATACAAGAAGCCATCGCTTTTAGTTTGGTATTTGACCAACCTAACTTGACGGCCAGATCGGTCCAATCAGATCGTAGATACCCGAACTATATTTATTTGAGTTTGCAAGAGTCTTACCTTACTCCCCCTTGATATAGAGTTTATATCATAGACTCCATAAAATAGAGCCATGAAAGTTACGTAATAAACCCATCAAAACAAACGCTATTATCGTTGACCTAAAATGAACGATATAAAACTAAAGAAGAAGTGATATTTTTCAAGAACGAAGAGAACCTGAAGAAAACAATTAAATTCGTAAAAATCAAAGAAGAATGGGACATCTAGAAATCGAAACTATCAAAAATCAAAAAAAATTAAAAAACTTTTCGAATGCAAAGGATTAAATGACATGTTTGCAACAATTTTTTTATCTATGCATGTAGCGAAAATTTAAGGTTGATAGCCTATTTTATATTTTCCTTCTATCTGAATAGTTTATAAACTTTGTGTTGTGAAGAATGCAGACAAATCTGTTGCATTTTGTTTCTTTATTGGTGAAATGTTCAAGCTTTATTTTCTCAGTAAAACTTTTGTAACATTCCACGTTACTTCTGTATCCTTCATTTGTTCTACTTCAACAGTTTATCTCCTTTGAAGTAAAATGAACAAAAAAGTTAATTAAATCAAATAAAAATTAAATTTGTGTGTATATACACATATATCTCCAGATAATTATAATTATTAAATATAATAATTAGAAATAAATATAATTAATAAATAATCATAATTAAAAGTATTTAGTAAATAATTGTTATTTAAAGAATAAAATTCTAATTTAGACTTGTTTATTTTTTTTTACAAAAGTATTCAAGTAATGCAAAGCGAAAGATTTGAAGTGCGTTTAATTTCAGTGCCTACAGAATGAAAAAGCTTGACGCGTTTAACGAAGAGAAAATGAAAAGTAGAAACGCGTTCTTTTTAATGCTTCATAACTTAAATTGTTAGAAGAACTCAACCAGCTATTTAAGAATCCATCTCTCTTTAAATTAATTGGCCATTCATCTGTAAGAGCGATGCAGTGAAGGAAATGAAAGGACCTCTTAGGATTTTAAATCTTTATAATTGGCATTTAAGAATAACAACAACGAACACCACCGCTTTCCACTCGTATGCAAAGAAAAGTTAATTCACAAAGCTAAACGAAATTTTAATTTTACCGTAGTTTCAAATTTTTGCAAACAAATTGCAATAAACAAACATTTCTCTTCGGTTTTCGTATGTCATTGAATGTGACAAATTAAATTATTTTGATATTCGAAAAATTTCTGATATTCGAAGGAATATTAACCCTTTGCACCTCCAGGCACCTCTAGGGTGACATATGCAATTAATCAGAATATTTTGAAATGTGAAATTTAACTGTTATTTACAATAGAACATAGCAAATTAACAAAAGAAATGAAAGTAAGTAGATTATAAGCATTTGTAATTCTTTTCTTTCGAAATAGGGATTCGAAATTTTGGAAACTTTACGAAAGAATAAATCTAGAAATAAACCCAAAAATGTTTCGAGTGCAAATGGTTAAATATTCGAAAATTCAAATAAAACAGTATTTTAAACGCGAAGCAAAATCTCGATAAATAAAATTATTTTATACGTATGAATTTCGCTTCATATATAAAACATTTATTCGAATTATACAGCACCTGATATTTCAAACGCTATTTTAAATATGCTCTCTCTAAATTTTACCCAGCTTCGAGTTTTATACGATTGTTATATTTTTTCCCCCTTGTGTCTATACTCCATCGTGAAAATCGTCCATTGTAACGTTAAATAAAATTCTCTTCGAACATTCTGTTATACGGAGCAGAAATTTTCATTGTTTCCGGATAACGAGGGGATGGTACGTGAAAGCAAACGGAACAATGACAAACAACGAGGGATGGTATTACTGGAAAATGTAATTTAACAAAGGTTTCGAGTTTGAACTCGACGACATTCCAGGTCTAGAAGGCAACGAAGTATCAGCCACAAAGGAGAAACTCGCAAACCGGTTGCCACAAGGCTCTCCATCGCTATAAACACCTTATCAGAACCAACATGGAGACTGCGTATGTACAGATTACACCGTAACAAAAGCTAATATCGTAAAGTAGCGCATATACTGCTGTCAAAATTCAGAATTCGCAAAGTTCAAGAAAGAATTGCAATAGAAACTATTCGTCATGATTAATGCTTAGACGATGGACCACTGAAACAGCAATAAATTAAATTACATTTTTTAAATGCTATTATTTGCGGATATACGAAACCTTTTCATTAAAAAATTCTTCTATTCAGTTTTATTTGAAATAGAATTGTATTTTTCTTGAACGCGAGTCAAGATTAATCGAGGTTTCGCCGTTGTAACGTTTACAAAGGAAAACTGATGATCGTCGATTTGAAATTCATATTACAATATTCATATAGCAGCCTTGAAATTATTTAACATAAATTCATACGATTTATAAATTTATAAATGTGGAACTTCTACCCCAAAAGCTTATCATTCATACGATCCTTTTAAAGACCTTTTAAGTCCAATATAATACATAAAATATTACAAACAAAATTGTGTAAATATTTGAAAAAATAAATTAATTGGATAATTGTAAACATGCATGGACTACCATGAATTTTAAAACATTATAAGTTCATATACATTTTGACACAAAAGTGACGGATTTGTCTCTCTGTGTACGTTTAATGGACCACAATTATTTAAAAGATTTAAAACAAAGTGACTTCTGTTAACAACAATAATTCATTACTTGAATAAGAAATATTATATATTACATGTATTATTTGCATAAAAGTATATGTATACTTATGAATTTTATCAATATTAATGATAATTAAAAAATGCTTAAACTTTTATGTAAAGTACGTTGTATGTATAAGTTATTTATACTTACATCATATAATACACTTACCAATTTACTTAAATTATTGTCAATCTTATCAAGCACCACAGACATGTGTGATAAGACATACTTGATAATACTTTAATAATTAATAAGACATATTATTAATAATTCTAATTATTATTAATTTTCAAATGTAACTGTTCCAATTACTAGTTTGCTCTATTAGGCTAATACTAACAATATCTACGGTTTATCTTTTAATATCTTTTCTTTTATTAATTATTTAATTATATAAAATTCAAAGCGATTCAATAACGTCTGTGTAATATTATTCATACTGAAAGAAACATAAGTAACCGGGATAACAAATGCAACTAAAGTTTCTCCATAGAATAATAATATTTTTAAACGTATATAAACACAAAGTATTTAATATTTCAAGAATTATCACTTTCACAATTACTTTCGAAAACTAACTTTTTGTAACTGGACACTAACAATGAACTCACCACGGTTTTCTATTTTAACTCTGCTTTTATCGCTATTATATAAAAACCAGGTTCAAAATAATAATTTTAGAAATAGAAAGGGAAAGATATGAATTGATAAAGCAATAATTATCGTCGGACAATTACCACTCAACTACATTAACCTGTAACTAATGAAGTGGGGACTATCAGATCCCAACAATATTATAGCATTTTAAAGGAACTAAAGATATCTGCAATTTCGATAATATCGGTAATTCGATTAGTTTTCAACTGTGTGAATTTAACACAGTTTCACACCCAATTCACACGAGAATTTTTATTATTTTGCATTCGAATGAAATTCTTTGGAATCAGAAGTTCTATTTTAAAAAGAAATTGTTACAAATGTTTATGACTCTATAAATATACTTTCATTCCTTTTGTAAATAACATTAATTATTGAATGATTACCAGAGTCTGCTTCCACAGATAATTGAGTATTTATTAATATGTTACAAAAATAAAAAACTAAACTATGCGTAAACTGTCTTCCCAGAAACGATTATTTCTACTTAGGTACCCTTCCGTAGGGGAAAGTCAGCAATTAAAAATAGCAAAAAGGGCATGCAATACGAATTGACCATTTTATAATATTACCCTATCCCTCGGCACTGCCAGAGTGTCGCCGTGACACCCTAACACAAAGCATTCAAAACATTTAGCACTGATTCAATAATGTTCATTGATCTTTAAACAAAAATCCAACATCAATTTTAATTCTTTAAAGAGACCTCCTTGGTAGATTAAAATCCTGAGAGTGTACGCCAATCAGAGACTTCGAACTGAAGGTTTCGACATATTTTTGCACCTATGTGTACTACTGTAAAAAGTGGATATTCACCATTCAGGGGAACCTTCAGGATTGTCTTTAATAAACAGTACAACCCTACCTTAATCAACAATGATACACAACTATGTTAATCGTCTAAAAGACGTAGCAAATGTCTACATTGAATTTCAGCAAAAACTTGGCCGTTCTTGCTTTGAAAGAATCGGTACTATTCGTAAAGTCTATCGAGTGATTCAAAAATGAAGATTACAAAGCTTGCGATGTTTGGAGTTCAAAGATGGAATTGTCTGATTTTTGAATAAAAACGTAGTCCGACGAAAGTCTAGCGTGCGATAATAAGATACTTTCCTTTACTTTAAACGCAATGAGAAGCCCGTTGCCGCAATATCTCCTGGACGAGAAATTCGAGATCGTGACCACGAACGGTGGCGGGTAAACGAACCCGAGTAGAGAACGAACCGAAGCCGTGCCGAGAGTTTGCGTTGAATCCGCGGGAAATTTCAGCGCGTGCCAGGAAAATGGAAATTTAGTAGCGAACTAGGTTCCAGCGAAAACAAGCAAACCAAACTTCCCGTCCTTACTGGAAATGAAACAAAGAGAGGAGCGGAGAAGGTCGATAATGTAAAGCAGTTCGAGTCTGTCTTAAATTCAGAATACATCGGGGTTAATTAAAAATAAAAACACTCTGAGGATGATTTAGGCGAGAACTAGTTTAAAAAATGTGCACGCACTCTGTTCCGTGTTGAAAATTCTTTTAACAATGAACTTTAAGATTTTTATGCTTTGACATTAGTTAACATTTCTAATTATATTTTGTCATTATCCTAAGTTTTTGACAAATTTAACCCCTCGAAATCTAGTTAATACTTGAATGGTACAAAAGGAAACTACATGTTTTCGTTGACTTTAATAAAGAAACTTTTCGGGCTAAAAAATTTGAAGTTAGTAAGCGACAAACGTAATATTACGAAAGTGGACCTTAAAAGGTCCTTTCTATGTTTTGAGCATAATAGTTATAAAAACTAACCTTTCCTGAATAAAATACTGAATAATTATTAATGCAATGGTAGTGATTAAAATATTTAAAAAAGTAATCAAAGTAAAAAGAACCTCCAGAATACTTTATCACTTTAATTTAACCCTTTGCGCTCGAGTGGCGCCTCTAAGGCGACATATGTAATTTATTGAAAGATTTTAAAATGTAAAGTTTAAGTATTATTTATATTAGAATACAGCAAATTAACGAAAGAAATGAAAGTAAATAAATTCACAAGCATTGTAACTCTTCTTTTTCAAAATGGTACTTTTGAATTTTGGGAGCTTCAATAAGAAAGACACCTGGACTTAATTATAGTAAAAAAAAGTGCTTGGAGCCCAAAAGGTTAGTAATTACAAATTTAGGAGAAGATCGAGTTACGATAATGAAGCAGAATTTTTTCCTCTAAATAATATAAAAAGAAAAACAAATTTGATTTTGTGTTTCTGATACGACAATGGAGTAGTTATAAAATATTTCGAGTTATTTAAATCGCTCAAGTTTATCATTTTATTTGCAGCAAACATAGTACATTATTTTTATTATAAATTACACTATCTATTATACAAATCTCTAAGAATGTAACAAAATTATTTGCCACCTGTTAAATAAGATCGTTCCCATTAACTCTTTGACTGCCACGCCGCAGCTATTAAAAATTTCATGTGATAGTAATTTTATTTTTGACCAATTTTATATTCTATTTCTACAATATTTTGTTATTTCTATTATTTATAACTTGAAATACTTAATGAGAATATTTTTAAACAAATAAAACAAAGAATTCGTAATATCCTATGGGCAATGGTTTCTAACGGAAATTCAAGTGTCACCCATATGTGGGTGACGTGGCAGTCAAGGTGTGAAAATAAATTTTTATACTGAACTTTTCAAACACTAAGGATGACAAAGAAAAACTGTTATATGTTTGTATTCAGAACACAAAAGTTTGTAAGCAAGGTCTACCGAGTACTACAAATCTAAATATGCATCACAGAATGAAATATTTAAGGAATCTAAGAAAACGGAGTTGTTTTAATTAATGAACCGTGAAACCAACGAGTCCCATTTGCATAAAACGAGATTCTATGGACTTGAATGAAAAAGAGTTATTCTCCATGAACAAGGACGTTGAAACCGGGGATCCGTTCTAGGTTAACGATACGTAACACTTAATCTTCAGGTATAAGTATCCTAAACAATTTAACAAACCGATTTTAAACAATTTAACATGCTACAGATTGATCTTAATATAGCTTCCTTGTTTGTATTAGGTATTTTCTGATCAATTATTCTTTTAATATTTCTTTTCTTAAAGTTCATATTTTCACAGGATTTGTGAAAACATTATCAATAAATGTAGGGTGTTCCATAAAAGCTAGACTCCGGATATTTATGTATGTGTGACGCATAATACTGTACGATCAATATATAGAATATGAAAAATGTGTAAGATATTGAAAATAAAATGGTATTTCTGGTTAACATGAACAAGAAACTATTTTATGCAAATACGTGTTTAACAATAATTGCTTTATTATACAATAATGGCCAAAATCATTAAGCACCATAATTATTGTAACACAATACAAAAGCAATTTCATCCTTTGTTGACAGCGTTAATAAAAAATGTTTGTTTTCATATATCAATAGCTTGATTTCGTTCTAATGCAAAAATGGTTTTAAACAATTTACACTTTATAAGGTGCCTAATACTTTTGACCAAGGCTGCATATTTATGTCGATTTATTTACGATAATTTTCCGGCTAAAAATAGTAAACGTTGTCAAATGGTCTCATAAAACACCTAAATACTGCGTTTTGTCCGTAATATCATATGTGTATAAAAATGAAATTTGTACAGCTGGTGCAACCGATATCATGCATGACTAATTAACCTTTCCGGTATTTAATCAGTGCACGTGACAAGACAGAATGTACAAACTACTGTTTCATATTAATTGTAATAAATATGAATTTAAACAATATTGTAAACAAAAACGAAGAAATTTTCATATTACAAATACTGGCAGTGTAGGTTATAAGAGTTTACCCCTCTACTGTTTTAATAACCATTGATAAAATTAAAAAATGAAAGGTTAAGGATTTGGAACAGTTAAAGAAAGTTCGAGCAATCGCCATACTAAAATGAAAAGTCATTTTCACCTCATTCCTTTATTTAAAAAAAAAACTTATTATTTATTAAATTTAATATTTATGTGTACATTATGTGTACACATTTATAAATACTTTCTTTAACTTTCAAAGCAATGAGGTTAAACATAATTAGTTTCCATTACTATTTTCTGGTAAAAAAAAGTTGATAACAACGGAAATAATATTTCTTTAGGTTTCTCTGCCATATGTGCGTAAGAGATAGGTGTGTATTTGAACTATTAATCAACTCTGTAGAATTACATTGATGACATTCCATTTCAATGGAGCATATTTTTTTCAGTTCATTGACCCTAACAAAAATTCTCGATACTAAATAAACGAACTCTGCTAATTTTTATGTTATGAGTACTGTCATTTTTTTTTCATTATTATGTAATTATTTCTTCATATCTTCTCATTAATACACGATACTTTTTCGATTCTTGTACACACAATCCCGTAATTAATTAATTAAGTTGATATAACGTGATAAGTACCTGGCCAGATAAGAAAATCATAAATAACGCTAACTAATAATTTATGGCATCCATTAATTGTCATATTAGCAAAAGAGTCATCCAAATTATCTTCTTTTTATCGTAAATAAATTTCCCTATGAAAATTTTGGAAAATTTTTAAACACATTTTCTTCTAAAGCACAACTTATAAAGCAATTTTATTATTCTTTATTACTATCTTCATGAACTCGTTCGCACCGTAAATTTTGACTCACCCTTTATTGATATCAAACTTTATTTTGCGAACGGAAAGTTATAATATTATGTACAATATATAAGAAACTAACAATTAATTCTTTATGCAAATTATTCAAGTTGATACGAAATAATATCTAACAATCCTTTTTTTACAACGAACCAAAATTGAACTTATTGTTAGTATTCCATATAATTCATAATATGGAAGAAATAGTTAATTATTACTTCCGAAACTGATGATCTGATATGTGTTACTTTTATAGTTTTATATGTATATTTGATTATAAAATAAATTCGTAACGCTTTCTTCTTTTATTAAAATAAAATTAATATTCACATATCATTGTATAACTACTTTCTTTCGTTAGAATACTGCAAAATTTTTAATTACATTTACAAACTTTCAAATTAAACAAAATAGAATTCTAAGCTTGTTTCTCACTACAATTTTATATTACAACCTAATATTATACTAAATGCAAAAATGTTTCACTTTTGAAACAACTTCTATAAGTGGTCCTCAAATATTTATCAGTTAGTGACATTCAGATAGACTGCTGGTCGCAGGTCCTTTACCACTGATTATAAAAAGTAATTTCGATGAGCAATAAATTAAAAAGCTAACTGGCTTGCGTCTAAAAGCCTCCTCATACTCGTTCTTGGTACCCAAATTCAACAAGAATGTGTTATACATACGTCCAGAAATAAATGATAATCCAAGCACTGATCCAATTCAGGGTTCACTTTTTATTAAAATTGGTCGCCCTTGCAGCGACAACAAAAGTAACGAAAAGGAATAGTTGAGTAAGTAAAAGCAGTACAGAGACCTGAAGGTGTTCGGAAACCCGACACTGAACCAGTATTCAGGGTCGAAAGGTGTACAGGAACACGTACCGTGTGCGCGAAAGGAACGAAGGCTCAACTTTCACAGAACTGTACGCGTCTCTGGCATCAGCGATCGGTGAATCAGGCCCACGGAAAAGGCCCAGGCCCCGGTCAGCCAACGACTGAACTCGGCTCTGCTCGAAGCCGACCACGGACCCTCTGCTCGACGTGGGAGTAGGTCATTAGAACGAGGCATTCGCCCGTATTCTCGGCACGACTCGCCTCGATTATATGGCCAAACACGCATGCTACTCGGCTTTCAGCGAAAACGCCTCTACACGCATCTTGAACAACTTCCTGGCCAGCCGAAGGAAGTCCACGCCTGGAACTGAAGATACAACAAAACTGGTACCTGCAAAAACAATTCATTCGTAAACGTATTTATGGTACCTACTTTTAGGTACCTACCTTTAGGTTCAATAGTTTTTTTCAAAAAAGTCTGAAAAGATTCATGTAAAATTTTTAAATATTGTAGATTGAAGTTATCTTAAAAATCTCAGCAAACAGCTTGCTTAAATGCATTGTATCGTAAATTGTGTCAATTGGAATCGCGAACCTCGAGAATCAGCACCGACATGAGAGCGACTACAGTTGTGTACCAATCAAAGGATATTTTTAAATATCAATTAAATACCCGTTATAGAAAATGCAAATAAGACTGGGTAGACAAAATTATTTTGATTACGTTTGTATATTATAATAGTTTAGTATAGAAACGTAAGCATAAAGGTGCTTATTTAGCTGCAAGATCCTCCATTTTTTTGTATTTCAGAGTGCTGCATGCTACACAGCTGTAGAGTTATTACTTCTGGGACTCCTATAAATGTGCAAAATTTGAACCCATTCAATATTCCAAACGTCATACGCTTCTTTCATAGTTGATAATATGGATATGTCATTGATGTGCATGATCTAAAGATATATTACTTTATTTTGTAAAAAAAGAAGTATAGGCTGTGGTAGCTAGTAGCAACGGAGTATGCGAACTAATAAGGATTGATATCCAAGTGATACACGAAAAAAAATATTTGACACGTACTTTTTGTTTAACACGTTGAAAACAGACGTCACAGTGAAAACAGACATGTGTGGTAAGACACACTTTAATTCCAATTATTAAGGCTTCTGCCGATTATTTTTCAAATGTAACCATTCATGTTCCTAGTTTGCACTATTAGTCTAATACTAGAAATATCCATGGTTTATTTTATTTTCTTTTATTAATTATTTAATTATATCAAATTTGAAGCGCCGGTCACCAGTGATCACCGTGACAGTCAACGTGTTAACAATAACCACTTACTACGATAAGATGAAAACAATCCTCCAAATTAGGATATTTTCGAATACTTAGTACTTGAATTGATTAAAAAAATATTTTAATGAAAATTACATGAAACAGTAACAAATTTTAGCTGTACACTTCTTTGCTAACTATGGTCGCTTCCATTGTAGCAGTCCGTGCATTTACATTTAACATGTTCCTTGAAGATTAAATACTTTGCAATAAGAAGCAAGCTTCTGGAAACGTTTCCAATATTTCCTTGTACTGTTGAAAGTATCGATAAACGTGGTTTGAGGAAGCAATATTAAAACTGTAGATAACGGCAAATGTAGGTTAACTATAAGATATTAAAGGCATTCAATCCTTTCTTCTCGTACAACGAAAAGTTGGAATATTGCCCAACATGTGTAAAACGGAGATCCTATCGTGTTGCCAATATCTTTTCAGTCAGACGTAGGAAATATTAAATTCTTTTAAGCTCTCAGAACGGAAACTGTAAAATATAAAACGGAACCTTAAATAAACAGCATAAACGCAACGATTAATGAACGCTTAAGAGAATTGTAACTATTAAGGACGAATTTTAAACGATAATAATATTAATAAATATTTAATAAATCAAGATTGAATTTTCTAATATTAATGAAAAATTAAAACAATATAATTAACATCTTAAATGCCACGTCACTCATATATGGGTGACACTTGAATTTTCATAAACAGTTGCTACTCATGTTATTAAAAATTCTTTGATTTATTTAGTCGAAAATATTTCTATTCGATACTGAAAACTATGAATAATAAAAATAACGAAGTATAATGAAACACAACATAAAACCTGTTAAAAATAAAACTACTACTAAATGAAGTTTCTAACAGTTCCAACGTGGGAGTCAAAGTGTTAATTGAATTGAAAAGTAAAAAATACAGATCCCATCAAAAATGTATCAATAATTGATTACTTTTTAGAAAAAGATAAAGGTATGATACCTTGAAACAGGTGCAACTGACAGATCTGTGCAATTACCAGCAATATTTTATTGTCTGATGAATTTTATTGTCCATCACATAATAATAACAGCAGTTGATGAATTTAATTTGTCCCAAAATAATAGTAGCAACAGAAAATAAATATAGAACACAACAGTTATTATCAAAAAGCTGGATTAAATTAACCCCTTGCCCTATAATATCGTGTCACACTCGTGACACACCCCCTGTTTCGAATGTCACTTCTATCCTTTGTACTTTAATTAAAATTCAATTTTAAATTTAATTTTAATTGCAGTTTACATAGTCAAAGCTTGTCAAGTGTGAGGTATATGTAACATTTCGATTTTTTACATTTTTTAACATTAAAGTTAATTTAAATTTAATTTTTTAATAAAAATTGTTTACTTACATAATTTAGAAAGTTTAAGGAGTATCTTTAGTTATTGACTGCCGGTACTTAATGACAGAGAAAGTAATTATCATTATTGAAGTGGAGAATTTCTCTTAACTGGTCAATTACTGGTACCTGTACCTTAAAAAATGAAAGTTACTATTTGAAGTTACTATTACTATTTATTAATGTAATATTCATTTACTAGAGTATTTAACCTAAAGTACAAGTTCTTAAAAATAAAATGAAACTTTGTTTTGTTATATTATAAAATTGGAAATATAGTAGATATGGAAACGCAATCTGCAATATTCACTGTAAAATAAATTGATTAAAACGTGCTTTTCATTACTTTCTGAATGTTCATAACGAATATTGTTGTTTTTGAAATTGAATATGGACCAGGTGCAAAATGTAGAAAACATTTAACGGGTAGTTTTTTATGGAAACAAAATTTGAATTATATTCTAAAATTATAAAGTATAATGAAATTTCGAGTCCGTTTTTTAACCCTTTTGGTATTAATAACGATTGTAGGCACCGAATATTAATCGCTTACAAGAAAGAGGAATAAATTCAATAAACTAAAACGAATGTTAATAATTTTCTGAGTTAACAATTTATTTACCGCTCTAAAATAACAAAAATGGATACTGTTACTCTATGTATAACACAGCAGCCTTTATTCTCAATTTTATTTTAATTTTAGCACTCGTCATTTTCATTATTTCAACCGCGTTCGAGAAAATTTTAATAAAAAATGTACTAATCGATTTTCAATCAGCAGCCGATTAATCAACTTCCACGATTCAACAACTTTATCGTGCGTACAGTTCCATGTATTGTGCCCATTTTTTCATTGAATGCTGGCGTAGCGAAAGGATTAAGGACGTAATAAATTGACACAATTATAGATGATGACGAACATAAAATGTTGAAAATAAAGTGATTTGATTGACTCACTGTATAGAATAAAAAATTGAAACATGCTGTGAAAATTTATGCCATGGATTTTTAAATAAGGTAAATACTTCCATTCTGCGCGGATTTCTAATCATTTCCAAGAGTGTTAGGAATTTTCTAAGAAAAATTAATGCCTTGAACAGGCGTTTCTAGAGCGGACAGATTCAAATGTTTCGTTTTAATTAACTTTCTGTTTGATCTATAAAAACTGCTGAATCAAACAACAGTTTAGATAAATACCAGCAAGAGAAATATTTAAATTTTCATTTCTCTACAAAATGGATGTAATGAAAATAACTATTTTCTTTTGTTTACGGCACAATAACTCGAGAAGAAGAAAAAATGAGCAAAGTATGCAAGAGAAAAGAAGAAATATAACGTGGAATAGAAATTCTATGTAAACAAAGTAGAGAAATTAAAAAGTCAGAAAACATTTATTGAAAGAAAAAGACGGGGATTTAATCTTGACATGGAAAGTAATAAAAAAAAATTGAAAATAAAAGAAAAAGAAAACGTACAAAGAATCTACCACAGAAGAATAACGATTATGGTAGTACGAATAATATTATTTTTTGTATCATTTTGTCAATTTTAACACTTTGACTGCTACGATGCAACTACTAAAAATTCCATTTGATAGTAATTTTATTTTTGACAAAGTTTATATTCTATTTTCACAATATTTTGTTATTTTTATTATCTGTACTTTCCAATATCCAATGGGAATATTTTCAACCAAATAAATGAAGAATTCCTAATAAGGAATTCCGATGGTTTCTAATGAAAATTCAATTGTCACCCACATGTGGGAGACGCGACGTGGCAGTCAAGGTGTTAAAAGAAAATACATTCTTGAGCTTTTATAAGTAATAACATGTAATTGCTGTTTTCCAAAAGTGAGAAACAAGATTTTAATTGCAAAGGAAAATAAGTGCTTACGATAATATAATTAAAAGTTGTTATTTTTAAATAACACATGTTTAATAAAATTCAAGGTTTTATTAAAAAAAAAAACAAAATAAAATTGAAGATGAAAGTAATCGTTTCAATAATTTTCAATCCCTTTTATATAAATTTGATAAAACTTGATATGATATTTACGAAAAAGGAACAACATATATGTATAGCACATTCCTAACTCAGTTTAATTATCTTTTAATTAAAATAAAAGCATAGACAAAAGTATAGGCTATAAAGCATTCGAGAAAATTCTAAAAGAATGTAAGAACACATTTAAAATTTAAGCAAATGGAAAGAAAATGATTAGGGAATGTAATAATCAAAAAGATGACAATACGAAAGCATTATCCGGCATGTTATACTGTTCCGAAAAGAATACTTTGTTTGTTCATCCGAATTATTAAAACGTTTACACGGAAATTGAAATAACTACCGGCAAAGAGACCAGGAAAATCGCGGTTCCGGAGAAACAGACCGTAATCGAAACCATTTTAAGCGTCGAAGCGTAAAGAATGAAGATTAAGGTAAAAACACGTCGAATGTAAATACATTTGGTAAAAACAACTTTAACTTTTTTATAATGTTGCATCATTTCATCAGTTTTTGCGTATCAAAGCGTGAAGAGAATAATTACAAACTTGAAAAAGGAAAAATCAACTTTAAAAGAAAATAACGAATATTTCTTTACACGGCTCTAATTGGTCAGTGTTTTACCTTAATAATTCAAAAACGAAGCCCCATCCGACATTTTGGCAAAGGAAATTGTTGTTCAGAATCGTCTCAGCTACCCCCCATTTTCGGTTCTTACACTATTTGTGGGACACCCTGTATTGAGTGGTTCAGAATGATAACGTTGTAATCTCCATTATTGGTTTTTCAAGAAAAACAGACTTTTGTAAACTTGCACATGGTACGATTCTTGTTTTTGAAAGAATTGAAGGTGTGTTATAATTATTCTGGTATAATTAACATGTGGAATATTCTTAATCCTTCATTAACAATCTGGATCATTAATTTCCTCCAAATTATGATTTTTGCCAGAACATATTTTAAATATTCGACATAACAAACAACCGAATAATATAGTAAACGCTCAGATAAACATTTCAATTAAATCGATATACATTTTTTCATCTTATTATTTAAACGTATCTTTTTATACAATGAAATCAGAGGATTTTATTTATTTTTAAAAAATATACATTTTCAATTAAAAGAATGGTGCATCCTAAAATACGTGATCCTCTTTGAACTGTTTTCCTTCTGCAATTTTTTCGCAATATTTTCACTTGTACAAAATATTCTGTATAAATTAATTAAATGAATGGAAAAGTTTGTAATTTATTTAATGTCGCGTTTGTTTCAGAACCATTAGCGACCACTATTTCGTGGTAATATATTATTTAGAATAATATAACATTATTTCAATTTGTACTTAACATGAAACATTTGAAGTTTGAATATTTACTAGCTGGAATAAATATTAATAAATAATATATTATAACTTATACCTATTCAGTGAATAACTTATGGAGATAACTTTATTTCGTTAACTAATTGCTGTTAATTTGCATTGTTTTTTAACACTTTGACTACCACGTCACCCACATATGGGTGACACTTGAATTTCCATTAAAAATCATGGCCTATATTATTGGAAATTTCATCGCTTGTTTGGTTGAAAATATTCCTGGTAGGTATTTGAAATTATGTATAATAGAAATACCAAAATATTGTGGAAACAGAATATAAAGTTTGTCAAACATAAAATTATTATCAAATGAAACTTTTTGTAGTTGCAACGTGGTATTCAAAATGTTAATACTATTTATATTTCATTTATTATTTTAAGTTATTCTAAAAATGATACAATATTAGCTATATATTGTTTATTTTCTTTATTTTTTTTTGTTTTGTGGAACGTTTTTAAAATGATTGTTGTCACCAACAATACAAGTAATTAAATGAATCAATTATTACTTCATTAATAAAACCTTGTTGTAATTTGACAATATGAAAGTGAACAATTTTTTAGTACCATTCTGCTTCAGAATTTGCTTTAAAGCATCAAGTCTGCAGAATCGTCGCTCTTTGGTACGAAAATGTCGGTCATTTAAAATGCTTACAGCTATTCCTACCAATTTCTGTCTGGTCGGTTTCCTGAAGACACGCTTCGAGCATTTGATGCTGTCCGATTGTTCTCGCTTCTTCATGTGTCGCATAATTTCTTTTCGTAGGCTTTTAATACCTCCTCCTTCGCTGTTTTCCACAGAATCATCATTCTTTCATTCGTACTTTTTCGTTTCTTCTTTCCTTCTGTGCTTAATTAATCCTCAAACGGGAATTGGGTCAATTTAATTCAACATTAAGTCACAATTTCTATTTTCGTTATTAACACATTGTTGACCGGCAACTTTACGCAGAAATTGTCTCATATCACCGGCTATTATTCTTTAATCGAATGTAGAAGTGGATTTTTGTAACAGTTAAATACCAAGACAAATATCTTTTTAAAATAAAGCGACCAAACTCGATGAACAAAACTTTTGCAATATTCTGTATTACCCTGTGTTTTAAAAATTGAAATAAAAAATGGCTCGTGACTTAGGGTATATAAATATAATACACGTTAATAATTTTAAAAAATGTAGGATACGTAAAATTTTAAAAATAAGAATCAGTTAAATCCTTTTCGTGTACTTTTACGACCTCTCGAAGAAGAAAGAACTCAAGGATTTGTAACCAGAGCTCTGTGAATGATATAATGGATATTAGAACAAAGAGAAAAGTTGAAATTTGTTGGACTGTTTTATCCGGGTAGATTTTCCAACTCCGCAATCCTATAGAGTCACCATATCTCTTCTGCTCGTTCAACAATTCCACTTTCTTGATACGACCAGATGGAAACTGTGCGAAAACTGTTGACTGCAATTTCGGATGTGAAAGTGATGTTGTATGTAAATTCTTTTCAAACTTTTATTCGATATACCTTTTCACAAATATATCGATGATATATATGATCTTTTAGATGTTGCTTACCTAATTAAAATTTTTTTATCATTAATCTTTTACTGAAACGTACTAATTCAATCCCACCTCTTGATCAAATGTTTTCCATTTGCTTTGGGGGAAAATCTTCTGTATAAGAGGAATCGCTTCGACAATCCATAATCCTACAAAATGTTTATACAATTAATTACCTACAGATTCTTTACTGGTAAAACAAACAGAAAGTAATGGAGTTTTTTTACCATTTGCCATTTTTCTCGGGGAAAGGTAACGTGCTCCACCCGGTACATCATCCGAGGGTTAAACATGAAAATAAAAGGTCATCAAATAATTAAAGTTAAGCAATCTGTTTAAACTTTTAGCCATTGTTTAAATGTTTTATCACAGTATTGTTACATTACAACGTACTTGAAACGAATCGCTTCGTAGCTCTTTTACACAATTTGTTTATTTAGTACAGGATGTTGCATAAGAACTAACTAAGAGTAACAATGAGGTTTTTAATCGAGCACCTTAACGGGAATACTCCTGGCTGGGTAGGTGGACGTACATATATGTATATGTAGGACCGGGACCTCCATGACTCCCATAAGAGGAGTCGTGGAAAAATGACTATCTAGTGTTTGGTCTAGGGAGTAACCACGACTCTACGGGACCCGGGGAGATTAAGGTCCGCTGTTGTTCATGATTTCCTACGTATATGTCTAACAAGTTGCGTAAACTAACGTGTGCAAAAAGGGCGGTGGTCGATTCTTTCTTAGGGTGTTCATCAGCTTGGAGCTGTCATACTGTATAGTGAAGATTGGGAGTGGCTCTATTGAGCACGATACGATTGCGCACGATCGCATTGGACACAGTTGTTTTGAGCGCGCCTTCATTGAACACAGGAACAACTGGATTTAATTGGATTGTGCATAAGAAGAGTATCACACGGTAAAGTTGAACACTGTAAGGATTAGGGTTAGGATTAGGGTGCCGTGGTTGTGTTCGCAGGAGTTCCCGTGGCTTTCCCAAAACACCAAGTGCGGAACAGCGTTCGTAGGTCGCCGTGGAGGTTTTAGTCAGTGGAAATCCGACACTACCCGCCACCTCTTCCCCGGGGGCTGGCGAATGTCTTTAAAAGATTTTTTCCGCGTTAAAAAAGAAATGGGATTAGTGTTAGAGTTAGTTTTATGCACAATTAATAGCGTGTGCAATCCTTACAGTGTCCAACTTTACTGTGTGATACTTTTCTTGTGCACGATCCAATTGTGTCCAATTGTTCCTGTGCCCAATGAAGGCGTGCGCAATCGTATCGTGCCCAATTTAAGGCCTCTCGTGGAGATTCTGAATAACTTCTGGAAACAGCCAAGTTAATTAGGGTTATCTTGTCATGCTAGATGGACTGGCAGAGATTCTCACCTAACAATACGTTACCACCATAATTCGTCTCTATTCACGCGCAACTAACGTACGAGTGTGAACCATTCGCAAACGTCAGATGAACATCCGATGCAGAAACGTTGGTTTACAAAATACGAAAAGAAATTTAAAGAAACGACATTAACGAAGGATACAAACGAATTACGAGAGGGAAATGATTCTTCTTTCACAAACGTTTACACTGTACTTCTGCTCATCTCCGCAAGTTTTTATGCCTTTTTATTAACAGAGGCGAACGATGGTCGAATTTACAGAACCGTTTCATTTCCATTCGAATACAGGTTACCAAGTGGACCACAAACGTTTCAAATGCAGTCACCGTGAATTTAAATCGTTCAAGCTCGTCCGTAAATTTTCCACACAGCTTTTTACTCGATAATACTTTGACTGTTCAATTTTGAAGGATGATTCGGAGAACACGAGTGGTTTCCATACAAATTAAAAGGCTCGATAAAAAATTGAGGTATTTTCAGCGTTCACCGTTCCTCTGAGTATACAATATTTTTAATGGAATGTTGCTTTTATTGTTTGCAATAGCAATATTTTATTATCATTTGATATACACTGTCAAAAATAATAAACTTTCCTAGGGAAAATGGCGCCGTAGAAGAAGATGTTCCTATTAATTACTGATATTGCTATTAGTAATAGAAATTAATATTCAAGAATTATTAGGCATTTAACTTTAGTTATGCCTGAATTAAATTAGACAATCCGGGTATTCAATTTAGTAATTATTTCAAGACAGTAATAATACTAAAATAGTAATTATTCTAATTAAATGAGTAATAGCAATTACTAAATTACTAATTGAGTAATTAAGCACTACTTAGATTACTAAATTACTAAATTCAGTAATCAGTAATTTAATATCTTGATAATTTAGTAATGGACGATGAATTAGGTTAATTATCATCTAGAGTATCAAGTGTCAGATGAATACATAGGAGGGTTACCTGTATATAAATCGTACTAATCCAAAGTAACCTTTGATTCTTTATCTGAGAATTAACTTTTCATTCCATTATTCTTCGGTTTATTTATATTTACTTCTTTAAATACTTATTATAATGAAAATGTAATAATCCTGTATCGTATACTGAATAAAACTGGCAAATATAATTCTATTAATGGTCTTCAGAGTAACGGAAGAGTAGAGTAACGGAAGTAAAATCATAAAAGTTAGATTCTATGAAATAACTACAGGTGTTTATAGTTATAGATTATTCAATTTCTCAATTTGAGTTTGGTAGTAGCATTTAATTGGGCTTTAGATGTCCCCAGAAACTGAAAAGAGTCATGCGATGACTCACCGTGTGGTTCATCGGTCTCGAATGTGCTAAATTCTTAAAATTCAAGATATACAATTAGCGAATAAAGCGAAATGTTCCCTTTCAACATACCGTTAGCTTTGTGTGAATGTAACAGTTCACCTTCGACAATACTTTCAATATGACATCATTGTAGAGAACGTTTCTAGAGGACATTCTGGTTTTCCTATTATTCATAAATATCATATACATGTGCATAAACATTCCATTCATATCTACACATGTAGCATACAGTAGTATTTTATGCTACCAGTAACTTTACAAAGATAACTTATAATTTTTCAATTACAATAAATAATACATAAAAATAAATAAAAAGAAAATGCGTTAAAAAAATACGAAAAGCAAAATGATAGCACATCGTCAAAATGTAAGCATATATTCAATTCAAGAAAAAGATTTACATATTGACAAATTGGAAATTGGGTAACGAATGTAACAAACTCCGTACTTTGTGTTAATTTTATGTTACTTTTTCCGATTCGCAATTATCAAGAATCATATGACACACTAACTATATAAAGGAAATGAAAAGATTTCAAGTATTTATCATATTTTTTGCCCGAAACGTCTTCAAAAACTCGGTTTTTGATTTTTTTTAACTACGGCGCACCTTACCAAAAAATCTGAAAAAAATTGAAGATATTAGTTATGTCAATACACAATTACCATCAAAAGGAAAAAGTAGTCATTTGAAAACTTCTATATGAAATATGCATTTTTCCACATTCTTTTCAGTTTTTGATTTTTCACACCTAGGGTTTTCGCCAAAAAAATCTGAAAAAATTCTCTAATATACATTACCATGCTTCAAATATTATAGAATTTTTTCAGATTTTTTGTATGCAATTAAACAAGAAAAGTATCAGAATTTACCCTCTAACTACCCTCCTGATTGAAGTAAAGGGTCGAAACTTGTATTATGTCTTTTTTTTGTACATATTGTCAGTCATAATCAGCTCAAGGGCACTTTTGACCATTTTATGCCATACCCTTTTGATTGTCATTTTACTGTAACAGATTTTTTAAATTGCTGAATGCTGCCAGATTGCTTTACATTTCAGTACACATAGGTACAATATCGGTTTCGATGAGGAACGTACAAAATTTCCAACTTTTCTTGTTATTAATTCACCTTATGTAATCTTTCATTTTGTATCAGCCTGTATCCGGTTTTAGGAAAGTGAAAAGGCTACGGTTTACGAAAGTGTTAAGTAGTCGCATGTCTATAACCTTTTATGGCCAGCATGCAAACTCGAGTAGGCAACCATATATTGACAGTTTATTCTTTAATGGAATCGCACTTTCGCGCGACGCGTGATGGAAATTGAACGGAAAGTGGCTTGCTCTCGAGCGAACGCTGTGAAAAGGAAATTGCCAGCGTCTCGGAGGTTGACCCTGTCTACACGATTTCTCGCAAATTTCTAATCGACATGGATCCGCTCGATTTATCAATGATACGCTACTCGGTCGTTGCACTCCTCCATGACACATCGCTCCGGCACGTCCGGTTTAAATGGATGCGCTCAATTAATTCCGTTAAACTATCTGTCTATGAAGCAGTTTTCATCTAGAACAAAAAATTTGGACACGAAAACTTCAAACATTGTCGTCCGTCCTTCCAATTATTTATTTTTTGTAAGTTACTTATGAATCCTAGATAATTAAACATTCGTCTAATTTTGCGATTCGAGGTGTTCCCGTAATATTCACACCCCTTCACTCACAGTACCCTCGTAACTAGTAAAATCATTCAGACATCTGAAGATGATACGCGGATGTACACTTGATACTTTAACTTTAAGTCTAACTTTAAAGCGTACCATCAAAAGAAACATTGAAGGTATTTTGAATACTAAAGAGCCCTCAAAATATGACTAAAAGAACGGTAAACAAATGGAGAATTTATACTTTCTGCCCATCTAAGAAACGCAGAATGACAAAATACGTATGCAACTACTGCAACAAGGTTATTTGTGGAGAGTACACTTTTAACCCTTTAGACTTTTAACCCTTTTTTTCAGTGAAACTCCCAAAATTCGAAAGTACTATTTTGAAAGAAAAGAGTTACAAATGTTTATAAATTTATTTATTCTCAGTTCTTTGGTTAACTTGCTATATTCTAACATAAATAACAGTTAAATTTCACATTTTAAAATACTTGAATAAATTACACATGTCGTCCTAGAGGCGCCACTCGAGCGCAAAGGGTTAGAGTTGAGCGCAAACGTTGAAATGGTAAAAATTGACATTTGCAATCTTGACAGATATTAAAATATATGTATGTCCTTAAATCATAGTGTAACACTGATTTAAGTTTAGTCGTTTAGAGTTAAACTAACAATTTTTGATATTGTGTATCTTTCTGTTAAGGGTACACAAAAATTTTCTGCGATGTAATATTTTAATAAAACCTTTTAAGTTTTTATGGAAAGAAAACTAAGGTATGAGTTTTCATACAATTTTTTAAATGTCTGCTGAATTACGACACCATTGTGTAGACTACAGTGTACACCATTTTTCTGTTAAAATTAATTAAAAAGCAGGTACTCACTGGAATATAATGGATTAATAATGCCACGCGATTCAAATAATTATTGTAATTTTAAATGAAAATTTCTTTCTTATTTTAGAGAAGCATGTATTATAATTTTACAGAATTATTATTTTTAGCACCATCTATAAAATTAGCGTTCTGAATATTATTCCTTCCCCTACTGATAGAAATTTAACGAAAATATTCAGGTTGTCCAAGTTTATTAGACCGTCTATATAAAAACCGTGTAATAAAAATATGATATTATAAGAGGGCTGTTAAATATTTCAAATTTTTATATGAAATATTTCAACTTCTGATTTAAAATACTTCACCGTTGATATTTTTGACGTTATACTCTTGCACTTTTTAAACCTGTCAGTGAAAGGATCACAACTGTATTATAAACCCTTCAATGCAATGTCATTTTTATTGATCAACTTTTTTTATATCTTAACAAATAACAGAAAAAAGTAATTGTATACTCAAACCAAGTTCGTTTAAAGTTTTGCATAATTTACAACGTTATGCATTTTTTTATTGGTACTGTAAAGTTTTAAATAGCTGAGTGAACCGGTTTTTTGCCAAACCCTTTGATTATTATTGTTATTATCATTACAAAATTATTTGTGACACTTGTACAACCATTATTGTTCTATACCAATTAAACAAAGAAAGTTTCCATAACTCCTATATAACATGATACTCTGAAAAGTGTTCTATTATCTATAAAATATTAATAAATACTGAAACTTTTGCATACTTTTGATATATTTCTATAGTATTAAAATTTTGCAATTAAATAGTATAATTGTTTTCAGTGTATTCCGTAGAAATGATTAAACTACGAATTATTAGCACTTTATATCTTCCTATTATTTGAAACTGAAAAGTGTTAAAATTTTAATATTTGTGTTGTATTGTTGTTAATATAATATCACATTTTGAATGTAATTGATTACTAATATTCTCTTTTCATATCCTTTGTAGAACTTTCATTTCTTTCGTTGCTAACAATTAAATTTTTCAAATAGTTAAAAGGTGGAAAATTAAAGTTTAAAAAATTGTTAAGAACTAACAGAATAGATTGTGAGATTTTAGGATTATTAAATACCTATAACCCCAACGATATTGAATTATATTCTGTGAAACTTGGATGAACTTGTTAACCCTGTTAAAAGCAGCCTGATCGTTAAGAGCGCTTATCGCGTTCTCGATACTCGTTTAAGAGCCAATAATTTATCCTTCTTGGTTTGAAATCGATCGAGCTTTTCAAAATGTTGAACAATCCTTTTGTGGAGAAGACCTTTTTGACGTAAAAGCAAAATTTTCATTTCCAATATCAAGAATAATACACGGTTGAATCAAATAACACATTTTGTTTTTAATTTGAGTATAATTCTCACCGGACAGAAAATTCTTGGAATAAAATATTTTATTACAACATTAATTCATGGAAAAGACGATTTCCACTTTCTGTGACGGAATTAATATATTACTCAGAATTTTTAAAATGACTTTTAATTCTTGGAACTAAAATTCTCTGAGTCATTGTAAAATTATTTTTTGCAATATGTCGATCAGTCGATTGTTTGATCAATTTAACGTTTTCCAGTTATTTTGACTTTTCTCTGATATTCATCTTCGTATTTCAATATATTTTTTAATAGAATTCAATTATTGTGAATGTTTGTATTCAATATTTTGTGCTCATTTAATTATTTTAAAAGTATCAGAATTCACCTTTTACTTTTTATTAACTTAAGAACAACCAACATTTAATGCATACTTATTTTAATATTGAAAATAAAGTAGGAAAATAAATGAATGAAGAACGTAACATAAAATATAATTTAATATAAGACAGTTAAAGAAAGTTATTTTAGCTGATTTGGATGTTTACTTTTAAATTGGAAATGAATTGAAAAGATAAATAAATAAAGGATAGAAAAATTTCTGTAACTTATAACAAAAGTCTGAAATCTATCATTGGGTTTGGTCGTTAAAGTGTTGAAACTCTCGAATAAAAATTATTTTAACTTCTTCTTTAAGCAAACGTGGTCCACACTTTGTAAACAAGCTAAATCGTTTTTAATTGTTTTAAGCTTTCAAAACATCTGAAAAAAAGCCTGAAACAAATATCAAAATATTTGCTACGTTAAATGTTTCAAATTTTCAACGATAAAAATAAAAATTGTAAGAAAGGTCTCTCAAAAACGGATATTTGTATTATTTTCGTAGACAATTCGCTGTTACCCATCTTTATTATCATATCATTAATTAAATTTTCACAGCAAGAGTGTTGTATAAATTTTAATTTTTTAATTAAAACATAGATCCTTAAAAGCAGTGGTACTGGGAATATTTCTTTTTTAATTTACTTCGAGTTGGCAAAGATGAAGCTGCAAGGTCTTTAGTCGTATCAGACTGATCGTGATTTTGCATTAAACAGAAAGATTGGACGACCTCGTTTCTTCTTTCAACTCCATAAAAAAAGTGTGCATGCACATATTTCTCTGGAAATTTATTTAAAAGATATTCAAATATTTTTGCATTGAATTTTAATTTTGATTTGTTCCCTAGCCATAAATTGTTTTGGAAGAAAATAGTATTTTACTGAAGTAAAGTAGGTATCCCCTCCAATTTATTCAGAACAAAATTATTCAAAAGACTAAATTAAAATTACAAAGTTAATTACAAAACTGAATAAAATTTGCAATTCAAAAGGTACAAGCAAACTTTTTCAAAAATAACAATTGTAATAAACGGAACGTGTTTCTGCGTACCAACAAAAACCTTCAAAATTAATCAAAACATGTTGAAAATTCTTACAAAAATAACAAATGAAGAGTTTTGTTGAATTAAACTTTGTTTTAGCACGATTTCAATTCTCTCGCCGCGGTGAATTTCACATCGAGGGAACTGCATTCGCGTTATCAACAGCCGACGACTTCTTTCGGGACTTTAGCTTTAAGCTGGCCCGGAAACGATGGAGACGAAATGCAAGAGCGGATGCACAGCAAAGCCACAGAAAGTAGGGTTCGAGCAAGGAATCGATCGGACGGTGTTTGCCTGGAGGGTGTTGGCCGAGTGCAGCATTTATGGCTGTGGATGCACCATCGCATCGTCGCGAGTCTTCCGAATCAGTCGTCCGGTTGAATCATCCCGTCTGATTGAAAGGAAAAGCGTGCAACGCTACCACATTGTTCGACGAAAGTGAAAATTGATCAGCCAATTCACGGTTCGATGACAGTAAAAACCACCTTGACCGGTATAAAAAATACCGCCTAACAAAAACACAATTTTGATCGACAATTTTTAATAAAGACAAGGTCGTAAAAAGTACTTTTTTTCAATGATATTCAAAATCAATTTAGTTTAAATAGAAGGTAATACTATAATCGGTTAAGAAAAGATTGGAAAAGTGTTGGTTTTGGGAAAACGCGTTTAAAGTTTCCGTGACTCATAAACGTTCGACGTTCTGTTCTTACATTCATCAGCTGTAGCACCGAATAGAGCTCGAATTTCGTTATACGACTTTAGGATTATATTGTTGAGATGTTAAATTATCATTTTATACAAATAAATTTTTTCGATTTTTTCCTTCAAACAGGTAAAATAATTTTAATTCAAAAACATGTACACACAAACACAATCATAAAAACAAACACCTTAGCCGCAACAATTCAGATTAAAACAACATCCAGAATCCAGCCAATAGCTCAGTCATATCCCAAGTGACAACAGAATGAATAAATAGAATCTGTTGTACAATTCCATTATTCCGAAGATAATAAATAAACTTTTTCACAATATGCAATTTCATTCGTTCATGACAGAAAAACAAACACTCATATATTTTTCTAACAAATGAATTGTTTGAACTTTTAGTCCCTGAGAAGTCACTCATCATGGACTGAAACGCTGACAAAAAATATAGGGTGAGAACACCCTATAGGGTGAGCTAATAAAATATATACACACACTTTAATTAAAATATTAACGAGGAAGTTAAATAACATTGTTTATTTATTTTATTATCATGAATCTACACGATAATTAATTGGATAAAAATGAAGAGAAAATACGATACAACCTTCCGTTTTCATTTTTATTAATATCTGGTGAAAAAAGATAAACAAGTTCATCAAAAAAGAACGAAGTCACCTCGTTTCCTCGAGCCCCTCGGGTATTTCTTCTGCCTTACCTGCGCGATTTGTGACCTAAAAACCTTCCAAATTGTTCACGAAAATCGGGCGTTTCGTTTCAGCAAAATACTCAAAACGATATCGGTTCACGATACTGACCTCATAAACGGCCGATTCCAAAGATTTCTCATCAAGAAAATGGGGTGGTTTTTCTAGGCTAATCAAAGGCCTTTAAGTACCGCGTTGCGGACGATGTTAAGAGGAAATGAGTAATTGATTAGGCTGCATCATTTGACCTCGTGGCTGGTATTTGAAGCGCGGTTCTCAAACGAATAACCTTGCTTTCCCTTGCGATGAAAACGAAAGCGAAGGTAATGCTTGATCCTTCGCCCTTCTGCTGAAATTCAACCCTTTTCAGACAATTGATAAGCTGTTCTCCAATTAACACTATAAACTACCAACGTTCGATCTACGCTTTCTTTTAAATTAAAAATAAAATAGAAATCTAAATAAGTAAGGGATGAAACATGAATTAGAATATAGAATAACACTTTACGTTAATAAAACTCAGCTTACATTTTGACAGAAACGTTTCGATAAATTTTGCAATATAAAATAAAAAATCTGGAACAAATCATTTTGACCCTAGTGTTAAAACATCACAAATTCAATCTATTCAACAATACCTATATTAACCCTTCTTTGGATGTACAAATTTGGATCATTTTTGGGAACCATTATTGCTTGAATTGGTAAGTTACAAACAAATTTCCTGTACAACATTTAAAAGCTTAATAATGTAAATTTTTGAATAATTATACCAGTGCACGGTGACGTTGACTACCACACTGCAGCTGCTAAAAATTTCATTCGATAGTAATTTTATTTTTGACAATTTTTATATTCTATTTCCACAACATATTACTATTTCTATTATCCATCATTTTCAACCAAATGAATAAAAGAATTCCTAATAACGTGAGTGACGGTTTCCAATGGAAATTCAAATGTCACCCATATATGGGTGACATGGCAATCAAAATGTTTAAATTATAAAAAGTTACAAGAAACATTAAGCTTTTCTGAGTTTAAAGATTTAGGAATGGGCTGCTGCGGCCCCCATAATCTAAAGAAGGATTAATACAGGATGTCCCAGCTGAAGGAGGTCACCTAAATATCTCCTTTGTTTTTTATGATACGGCACAATTTTAAGTATCTTTTATTTTAAGTTTCTTTTTTATTAGGTCATTCTTTCGTAGTTTATTTTTTTTAATTTACTGTAACTCGTTAAAAGTACATCAATGTCGACGAATTTTGTGTTTCGAACCTTCGAAGGTCATCTAAAAGCACGTTTAAGTGTTCTTTCGTCCATTATAAGACACAATAGGGAATAAATTTGCGTTTCCCAGATAAAAAATACCAATGAAGTGAAAAATAGTTGAGAAAATATGACCTAATAAAAAATATTATTTTTCCAAGGTATTTCCACTTTAAAACCATTCGAATTCTACAAACATTTTTCTTTTCATAAAAAATGAAGGAGATATTTAGGAAGCTTCCTTCAGCTTGAACACTCTGTATATTATTCTTCAATATTTGTGTTTCTTCAACTAACTTGAAGAACTTTCACCGAAAGATTTTAATGACGAAAAGTTCGCTGAGGATATAAAATATTAGGTTAATGAATAAAAGTTAGTCCTTTAATAAAGAAATGATATAAATTTAGTTTTTAAGAACATTTTATTTAAAATATCACAAATTACATTTTTACCGTACCGTAGAACCGAATCTTCGTCTTTTATAACATTGTTAAAATATTTTACGTGATTTTAGGTCAAAAGTAATTAAACAACAATGAAATCATAAATTCATAAAAAAAGCGCTAACTTTTTCTACCCGTTACTATACATCTTAATTAAACATCATTTATTTATACTCGGGAACTAATTGATCGGGGACGAAGACAAACTCCTCGTTAATGATTTGCTACAGAGTTAACAATTTATTACGTAATAGCATGATAAATATCTAAAAAGATACAATTTATTTTTGTCGTGTCATATAATTTTTTTTTTTTTTTTTGTATAATGTACATCGAAACGTTTGAGCAATCGTGTATAATACAATGGTAAACAATCTCGTGAATTTCAACGCTCGACTTCAAACATTATCCTGCGTGAATTCCAATTTGAAAAATTCAACGAATGCATAAGATTGTTCGTAATCATTTTACCGAATGTTTGTAAAGCATTTTAAAACGATGAAACTGATAAAGGTATCAAAAATACGTTACTGTCCCATAAATTTCAATCGATGCAGTCAATAATGTTTGAGCGAAGGTAATACAATCAATCGTTAATAATTCAAACTGGAATCAAAATCGTACAATTGTGCGAACCTCTGAACGTCCATTCGTGAAAACAACGAGAAATTTATATAAAGTAACAGTCGATACGTTACAATATGCATTTAAGTATATCGTGTTTAAGCGTGCAACATGCATCAAAGTTTCATCAGTAACATTTTTTAAAGGAGGTATGCAAGGCTTTTACTTAAAAATGGAGCTAATCCTTTATATTCTTCTTTTTTAGTTATTTCGTTACTAATTACAATAATTACGAAACACAAATAATGTTCATACATTTTCTGTGATAATTCAGTTTACTGCTTTCATTCGGATATCTGAGATATTAACTGATTATACGAAACATTTCGAATGATTTCATTAACAATAAAATACAGAATTGCGTACGAAAAAAAAAAAAATAATAATAATTCTTTGCCGAAATTATTTTTTATATAATTGCAATTGATTTTCTATAACCGAACAAACGATCTGAGAGCAGCTATGGAAATATCACGTGTAAAAAGGTGAAAGAGACTTTTGAAAACGCGAAAACGTGATATGTAGACTGTAAAAGCAGATATCCAAAGATCTGCATTCAATTCTATCGAAATGAAAACACGATATATTTAATACTAATTGACCAAAGTTTTTTGGCACGTTTTAAAATGTGTTCCAGACCATTTTTCTCTTAGCTTATCATCTACAACTATACTAAAAAACAGTTTTAACGAGCAGTAACACTATTCGTGTAATCAGAGCCACGTGTATTTCAAGATATTTGAGAAAAGCTTTTACAATAATAATCCTCGACAACATCCAAAATGGGAGAATAAAAAAAAGAATATGATTCTTTGAATCGTTGAAAAATATTAACATTAAATAACACTTAAATTAAAATTGATTTTGAATACTTGCTAATATTTTTTCGTAAAAAGAAATTTTAGTACGTTAACCAACAAGTATAATTTAATTAAAAACCACTGAATAAATTCTCAACAAATATTGAAAAAACTACCCTCCGGTTTTTTTTTAAACGAAATTATTAATTAATGTTCAGAAAAATAACGTACAACGTGAAATATACGAATTCAAGGTTCACCTTGGTTCGTACAATTACGAACCGGGTCGTAAATAAAAATTTATAAAACCCTTGTGCCCTATAAAGGTTTTATTTAAAAAAATAAAAAGGAACGTATGCCTCTGTAAAATAGTACCGTGTATTACTGCGATAAAAAAATAAATACACGTGGCTATGACTGACGTCACTACCATACATGTACGTGTATTGTATACGTCGATACAGTTTCATATAGATCAGATCTAATTGCTTAGATAAAGGCTAGAGGTCAATCTATGAGCTAATTTATATTTTCAGTTAACACATTTTATAGAAATGTTCAGATCTCCTTGTGTGCTGCGTTAATTAGACACATCACCAATTAACTGAGAAATATAAATTAGCCCTAATAAATGTGTGAGTCACTGAGTATCACAAATATCTTTTTTCCTGAATTATTAGTATTGACTTAAAGGAGTTTCTCGTGAAGAGTGGTTACATTTAATAGGTGACTGAACTTGTATTAAGCTCAAAGAGAATATCTGATAGTTTTACAATTATGAAACTCAGTTACTCCATCCAAGAAAATGCTATACAAACACACTATACTTTATTGTTTTTACTTGTCTCATGAAAAATAGAATAGGTGAAAAAATAAAGGAGCAAGTCTGTGAATATACATTTAGCATAAACTTTGATTCTGATAGCCTTTCTTTAATTTAATATAAATGCTAAAAATCAGTTTGACTTTTAATGTATTATACAAAACACAAGCCACGCGTATTCTGTTATGAAAATCAATTTATGAATGCATTAATAATCCAAATGAATCTACATGATTGATAGAGATTTTTAAATCATTTAAAACATTTTCTTGAAACACACATAATTGACCAATTTAAAGTACATTGTCACATACGTTATTAAATAACAGACTTTTTAATTTACATATATCATAGTAGAGTATAACTCCAACATAGTATATATAGCTTGTTAAATGCACTCCTGTGTCGTAAGGCAATATTATTTTTCGTACTCTAATCTATGCCACCGTTAACACGCTTTTATCTTTATCCTTAGGTCATAAAATATGCCTGCCATTTTTATTACTTTATACTACAATCAAATTCAACTGTTATAAAGAAAATTTTACAATCATAACATCAATTTACTTCTTTATAGATAAGTCATCCTTTAAAATATTACACATCATAAAGTTAAATTATTGATTGAAAAGAATAATTTTCAATTGCAAAGATTCAATGCAAACATTAATCAAATTATTATTAAAATGAAAATAGTTTCCAATATACTAATATATTTCAACTACTAAGATACTAATAACTAATAAGATAATTATTTTAATATTACTTAATAAATGAAAAGTATTATTGTTTTGCAATTAAATACTATTGGAAACTTACTTTTCTTTCATGTTTCATTCAAAAGCATGACCTTTATGTATTATTCAATATTATTTGATTGCATTAAGCTTATAAATTCACTAATAAATTAACTAATTGAAAATTATATGAGTTATATTACATTTACTTTTTAAAAATCATTATTATAAAATTTAATCAATAAAACATCTTTTTGAACAGATATTATCATAATGTCACCCAGTACATCACTATTATAGATATACATCTATTCAACTTTTCTATACTAACCCATACAATAGAGTAAAAGAAAATTGTATATTATATTTGGCACTGTAATCATGTATCCTACATAAATAAAATATCTCAAAATATTATTTAAATTTTGATTTTGTTAATTAGTCATGATTTTTTAAACATTAAAATTATTTTGATTTCTATAAGATTTAGAAAAAAATCATTCAGTACATTTGACAAAATTTTATGGTATCAGCAATAAAAAATTTTTGATAAATTATGTTTATATTAAACAAAACTATTTTTCTTTAAATCTTACTTATCCCCTTATTTGGTGTAAACATACAAGCACATAGATTGGCCCCAAATATCGCACTTACAGAAGAAATCAAATAAATTATTGGTCAATAATATCTATTGATCCCTATTTATGATATTTATGAACCAAATACTAGATTCAAAAAATAAATGATGACAATGGTGTTACTAGAGTAATAACAATAGATATTTTGTTTAGCAACTAATGTGTACCAGCCATTATTGTGGGAAGACAAAAATAATTTGCAAAATTATTTCAATACTTTGCAGTTACTAATTGTAAAACGTTTATAGTACAAAGTGACTAAACACTGAAAAATACAAGAGCATTAGCTGCTTTTAGATTTTAGGAAATTCTATATTTAAAGTAGTAATTACATCATTTTATTGCTATTACACTATCTATCCTTCAAAAATATGTAACTTACTATGGTTATTATTGCAATATAAAATAAACTACAAAAAATTACTAAATAACTGTAATTAAGAAAATTTAAGATTAAACAAGCTACTTTTATTAAGTAAAAAAACAAAATTTTTCTTGTGTCAAGATAACTTATGCGTATTTTTTTTGTTCACCAAAAATAATTATTAAATCTTTAAATCTCTTACAAGTCATATAATTACAAATAACAGTTGGCTCCAAAATATTTTAAAAACTATGAGAATAAATTAACTGCAATTAAAAAATGTTTGAAAAAGATGTTTGAAGTATTTTATTTTAACTGTGGATTTTTATTTTGTCCTACTATTTTATTACGCAGTAAATTAAAATGCCCATGCACCTGAGATAATTGCGCTTTAAGAGAATCTGAAAGTTGCTTTTGCAATTGTTGGACCTCCAATATTTCTTGCCGAAGATTTTGATAATCTTTTGTTACTTGATGAACAGACCGTAACAGTCGAAGCACAGAAATCTGTTAAAAATATAAGAAAAACAAAACAACTTAAACTCAGAAATTTTAATATTGGAATTGAAAAAATAAAAAAAAAGGACAAAGTTATCAAATTATAATTTTCTTTATAAATAATTTGCCTATTGTATAATTAACTTTAAAAAGTAATAACGATAACTTCGAATTCTTAATTAAATTAATGAAACAAAAGCAAAGTTTAATTTACATTTTATTTTCGAGCTGTTTTTTAATCAAAACATACCTCATTCTCTGGATCTTCAAATTCTTTTTCAAAAGCATCTATTTGCCACGCAATCATATCTAATTTTCCATCCGCTTTTTGAACCTATGACATTAAACAATTTCAAAACTATTAAATTGTTATTCATCAAAAAACGAAAGTATGCATTTGACATTTACAAATTAACCAAATGTAACTTCGAACAAAATTCACTAAAATTATGAATGATTATTTGTAATATAAGTTTTTTAAATAATTCAGAAATTACACTTACACTTTGTTCGAGATGACCAATAGCAGATTCCATATCAATTGTTATAAACAATTATTTTAAACGAAATAGTAGCAACTCGTAAGACGATCGCGCGAATCTAACCGTTACTTTCTCGCGCTAGAATCGATATGCGCTCACTGAGAAATTTGAAAAGCGTCGAATAGCGGGTAGTAAATTTATTTAAATATTCCGTCACTTGGTGGCAGCACCTTACTTGCTGTGTTTAATATCCATTTACAATTGCACAGGAACTGTTTTACCAGTTGATGCACTGAACAGCATTTCTCAACTTTTCAAATTAAGTTCTAATCATTATAGTTGCACATTTTCAATCAGTTTCATTTATTTAAAAGTTGTGACCAAACAAAATGACAACTTTCTTAAAATAAACAAGTTTTCTTTATTTTGCCAAAATAAAATCACAGTTTAAACTTTTAGGACAACACTTGCATATTGGTTTCCCATAAACCGTTTGAGAATCATTGACAAAATATCGTGTACGTATATATATACACATACATTCCATGCAAAAGCTAGATGGCATGTATAACGACATACATACAGATGCTATGTATTTGTCCATGAATGTCACAGTGTCGAGCGATTTAACCAGACTTTGAAATAATTTTGGTACAAAGATCGTTAAGTGCAAGATAAATTAAGAAATGGCCAGTCAAAATTATTTAAGTGACCCAAAAAATCCATTTTTCTCTCTCGAAGATGACATCGATGACGAAACGTTTCTAAAAAGTGCACCTCCGAGGTCTTCTGGTCATAGTTACAATCATTACACCAATTTTGATAACGATCTGGAACAAAAGCAACAACAATTCCTTCAAAAAAAAAAGGAAATAGAAGAACGTATAGTACATTCATCAAAAAGATCCATTTCGCTGTTAAGAGATTCTGAACGGATTGGAGCTGCCACTGCTGAGGTAATTTTTTAAAATCACTATTTAATTGTGATAATGACTACACTAATTAAAACAATCTTTTGTTATGTGTCATATCACAGATAATTTACTTTTAATACATTTCTTGGAATATGGTATTGACTAGGTTGTCTTTATTTAGTTTTGGTGTATAATAAAATATGTATTTATGAAATTTAATTTATCCAATTTTATCGACAGATTTTATTTATTAAATACATTTATGTATGAATATCAATGATTTTACTTTAGGAACTCATCAGACAGAGAGAGCAACTGGAAAGAACAGAAAAGAGATTAGATGATATCAATAGTACCTTAAGGTTTAGTCAGAAACATGTTCAAGGAATAAAAAGTGTGTTTGGCAGCCTTAAGAACTACCTTAGTGGTAAATCGTTAGATGCACCGATACCATCAACCATATTGTCAGAATCTTCAAGCTCTGAATCTATGGCATCGCCTGCTTTGTCTAATTCTTTGGAACAAGTACAGACTAATATAGCTAACACAAGTCCAGCATTGAAATTACGCGGCCTAGATGATGAATTCGAAGATACCAATTCGCTAAGTAATAATGTAAGCAAGACTTTAGAAAAAAATTTAGATGAAATGAGTGGTTCATTAGCTAGATTGAAAGGCTTAGCAATAGGATTATCAGAAGAAATAGATTTACAAAACGATTTAATTGATAATATAACAGATAAAGCAGAAAAGACAGATATAATGCTTCAGAAACAAAACAAAGATCTTACTCATTTATTGAAAAAATAGAAAGGATAACCTGTACATCTAATAAAAAATATAAATTTCACATAATTTTAAGTTTCTAAAATTCAGTATAATCGTATGAAAACTTCATATTACTTTTTTATTTTAAATTTGGAAGATGTTATATAAATTGTTTATTCTAGAAATTTATTATTTAATATTTTGTAAAATATAATTTACTGTAATATAAGATATCACGAAAAACTGCAACAGAAATAATGCACTTGCATACTTATCCAAGTACCCATTTCTTTTGTGTTTACTATGTGTATGGCATAAAATATTTAAATTCAAAGTTAAATATATTATGCAAATTCTTTTTTCACTTACATCAAGAAAATTATCACATTAAAATTTTAACAAACTTTTTATGTTAAAATTTAAACTAAATTCCTTATTTTTAATAAATGAACTTATAATTGTAAAATATACTGTGATAAAAATTTAAATTTAATAAATATAAGTAATATTGGTATTTTGTGAAAAGTCATCATTGAATTTTACCAAAGTTACTGGAAAATTGAAAATTGCAATAAATAACACATAAATTTGAATTATTTCATACACATAATTAGTGTTTTAAAAATATTATTTATATTTAAAAAAAGAATACTTTGAATCAGAATAAAATGTTTTACACTGTAAAAGAAATATATATATATATATATGTGTGTAATTTTAAAAGTAATGTTCCATATGTTTAAAATTACTTTCATTGTAATAATTTAATTTTGCTACTGACTTTATGTTAGTTCACATTAAAATATATTATATTAGATTTATTTTGCATCTATTTTAATGTTAAAATACGAAGTTACATTTGATAAATCAAATTTCCTAAGTAAAAGTCTTTAAAAATCTTTAAAAATAAATCATATTTGTTTTAATTCAAACTTCAAGATGTAATTACACATATAAACAATTTATTCGGCCTACACATGTCTTTTTCTTAATGTGATTAATCACAATAAGAGAAATAAGAACATTTATATAAATTATAATTGTTATTTGTAAAAGTCTATCCTTTATCATTTCTGTTATTATAAGTTAAATATATGCAGTATATAGTTAAGCTAACATTAATTTTGTTAATAATGTGAATATAAACATAAGATAAATTATATAACTTTAAAAATATCAATCTATACATATACTAACAATGAAAAAAGTTCCATTAAAGCATTTGATATTGTTTTATATATTTAGAAAATATAATGTAATTGTGTGGTAAGCTATGTGTAAGAAAAGTACAGTTATAAGTAAAACTTATTACACCCACTGCCACTTTCATTCAACATAATTTAAGTATACATATATGTGTATATTATAATTGTCAAAATAAAAAGTATACTGATACATCTCATAACATAAAACTTTATATCTAAGTATATGCTTTATATATGTATAATGTTAATGATGTTATATTATTGTATTTGTAGATGTACAAATATATCAAATTTATATAACGGTCTCCTCAAGGTACTGAAAATTATAAGATTTGTTCATATTTACAACATTGTTTTATTGCTGTAATATAATATTTTTAATAACATAATTCTGTTCTACTTAATTCATTTGTATCTTATTTTTTTTTATTTAGTTTCCTAGTTTGTATCTTAAAATATTAGTCCTGGTTAGTTGTATTTTGTCCACCTGTAAATAAATAAAATTAGTAAATTATATAATATAAAACCAATAGTGTTTAACAAGTATAATATGTACATTTTAAATGTCAATCAATAGATTTAGTGTCTCTAAATCTATTGATTTTACAATATAAATTAACTCCAAGTAATATTACCTGCAGTTGTATTATTGTTATTATTATTTCCATTCTGATTTCCATTATTTGGCCCTGGTCTACGACCCCATCTGCAACCTACTTTTTCACCATGATGTGCAGCAGCAAAAGGTTGAAAGTTTATAAATATTGCAAATGTCTGTTAATAAAAATCATATGATTATATAAAAGAAAAATATTAAAAAAGCCATATAAATAATACTTGTAATTTGTTCAATGAAAACTATATTTAAAAAAAAAAGAAAATATCCAAGCATACAATATTAGCAATAACATATTTAAAAAAATGTAACAGAAATTACAACAAAATCTAATCAACTGATAAACTAAACATGTAGGTATTATAGATTAACATTAATTATTTATTTCAAATATCTACATAAATCTTACATTTTTAAACTTTATCTAATAAAAAAAACATAATAAAAATAATAAAATCTGGAGTGTTAGAACAAAATTAAATATTATTTCGGGATGCGTCAATGAAGTTATATCGGTAGATAAAGGAACGCCCTCAATAGTTGTAGATAATTTGAAAAGTAATATAATGGATGTATACTTATACATTTTATAAATATTTTTTACTTCTGATGTTAATATTAATCAATAAAATTAAATCAAAAATTTTTAATGCAAGTAACATTAATAAATATACATATAAATACATGTATGTGCCGTGAGTCGAGTTAAAATAAAAATTTGTGTAATATTAATACATCTTAATATTAACAAATATTATTAAATACTAAAAATTTGAATTAAAACTATACCGTGATGGAAAACAACACAAAAAGAAACGAATATATGTTAAACAGCCTCATCCTAAAGCAGTTGCATTTGAGAAACTAGTATTTCCTGATTGTTCCTGCTTTTATACCTACCGCACAGTACAATTATAATATGTTTATCTTATATCAAAAAAATTCGTTATTACAGTGACATTTCCTGCAATTTTCTACGTATTTTATTTGTACATCAATTAAACTGCTCTGTATTGCGGAACGTAATCGAAATATAATTTTTAATGTACCGAAAAGAAACATACAAGAAAGACGTAAAACAAATACAGAAATAATTTTTTCAACATAAATTCATATCATATAATTTGTTTTTCTTATTAGACTTATATTTAAATATTTCAATGTTATATAAATGAAAATTTGTATTTGAATGTTAGAAAGCAATTATTTATTTGGTTTATATATGTATATATATAATTTGTAACCAATATGAATGAACTATTTATTACTAATTATGTAATGAGTATTCAATTTAATTTATTCAAAACGATATCTCTGTTTAAATAAAATATTTATTTTTTGAAAATATATATCATCGATAAATCGAAAAAAGGAAATATCGATATTACAATCGAGATATAATAACCAGAAGTTGGTAATCGATATGAAAGTGAAGCTTTAGAATTTCTGGTAAGTTCTATAAAATTAATTACGAGTTGCAGTTGTGAGAACAGTGAATTTCTGGAATCGTCTAGTGTAAGACGAAGTGTTTGAAAATAATAATAAAGTGCATTTTGTTACTCAAAAATTACACAAAAACATAAATAATGTAAGTATTTTTAAATATTGTTAACTTTTTAATAATTGCATGCGACTATTTGAATACTTTTGTTTAATATTCTTGCGTTTTATCGTTACGTTTGATAGTCACATTAATAGAATTTACTTTTATCAAAAAACATAACATAAGTTACACATTAAATTAACGTGATATTATTATTTATCACTATTTTATTTTATTGTTGTATCTAAATAATTTTTCTTATATTCTACTTTATTTTTTGTTTTTTTCAAACTTTCTATTCATGATAAGGTATAACATTAGAATAAAAAGAAAACTCTATTTATGAAATAATACATTTATTTTATATTAGAATGGCTGGAATAGACATTTCTCCTAACAAGGATGGAGGTGTTCTGAAAGAAATCATCAAAGAAGGTATTGGAGATGAAACTCCAACACCCGGAAGTAATGTAATAGTTCATTATACTGGTACTTTATTGGATGGAACAAAGTTTGACTCAAGCAAGGACCGCAATGAACCATTTAAGTTTGAACTTAAGAAAGGAAGTGTTATTAAAGCGTGGGATATTGGAGTAGCTACTATGAAAAAAGGTGAAGTTGCAATGTTGACCTGTGCTCCTGAATATGCATATGGAAAAAATGGTAGTCCACCTAAAATTCCTCCAAACGCAACACTTAAATTTGAAGTAAGTTATCTTTTAGTAGTTAAAATTACATTTATTTTTTATAATTTTATTTTATTTAATTATGATGTTATTTAAATCCTTTAATTAATTAGAAATATGCAATATTTAAAATGTTTATTTGTTGTTTAATATTATAAACATGTTACTATTTTTTATTAGATTGAAATGATTGATTGGAAAGGAGAAGATTTGAGTGCTGACAAAGATGGAAGTATTGAGAGATACCAAATAGTACAGGGAAAAGACTATGTTACACCGCAAGAAGGAGCTTTAGTAAATGGTAAATATAATTATATAATTCTTGATGTTACATTATATTTTATTTGAATATTATTTTTAACAGATTTGCAAATAATTAGTTAATAATACATCTGTTTTCTTCCAGTACATTTAACTGGAATGTATAATGATAGGATATTTGAAGATAGAGATATTCAATTTTCTCTCGGAGAAGGAGAAGATTGTGGTGTTATAGAAGGCATAGAAAAAGCCTTAGAAAGCTTTAAAAGTGGAGAGAAATCAAGACTTAAAATTAAGAGTAAATATGCATTTAAAAATATAGGAAAACCGGAATTTGATATTCCACCAAATGCAACTGTAGAATATATTGTAGAATTGAAAAGTTTTGAAAAAGTAAGTATTTATTAAAGTATTAGGTTATAAACTAATTACATCTTATTGTAATTAACATGTTTTACGTGCATTTTAGGCTGTAGAAGTCTGGTCCTTAAAATCTCATGAAAAAATAGAACAAGCTAAAATTTTCAAAGAGAAAGGAACTACATATTTCAAAGCAAATAAATACAATTTAGCTATTAAAATGTATAAAAAAGTTACTTCATTGTTGGAATATACAGAAGATTTTGACGAAAATCTTAAAACGGAAGATCTTCTTTTATCTGCACATTTAAATCTGGCTCTATGTTACTTAAAAATAGATCAAAATGTAGAAGCAAAGGATGCATGCAATGAAGCTTTGGAATTAAGTCCACGCAACGAAAAAGCACTATTTAGAAGAGGACAAGCTTATCTCGCATTGGCATCACCAGAAATTGCAATTAAAGATTTCCAAGAAGTTTTGAATATAGAACCAAAAAATACAGCAGCTGCAAAACAAATTATTGTTTGTAATAACCTGATTAAAAAACAACTAGCAAAAGAGAAAAAATTATATGCTAATATGTTTGACAAATTCGCTCAAGAGGACAAACAGGTTTGTGAAAAACAACCATAATGTTATGTAATATGGAATATGTCTAATTTTCTATTGTTATATACTTATCTAATGTTTATTTAACGTCTGTATGTGTAATGTTAATGGTTGGTAGCAGTGTCTATTATTTATAACTTATAATAAAGAAGATATTTAATATGCAATATTGTTGGTTAAATTTATATATGAACAGTATATACTTAAAATTCTATTCCATATTCATGTAATATGTTTCACCATAAACTCTTAGTAATATCATAGAAGGAGGAGGAGAAGCTGAGAGAACAACCAGACGTGATGCGTGGAGCTTTGGGTGAATGGGGACAGGAAGAGCGACCTGGAGGCAGAGATGCAACTGCCTTTGAAAAGGAGAATCCTAACATACTGATGCTCAACGCTAATGGTACCGGCGAATTTCAGAATATGTAAAACGTTCTCCTTTCCTCCTCTTATACTGCCCACCTGTTAACTGCCAGCAATTTGAAGTTTTACTAACTATTGATTTTGAGTGCTTTCCAAAAAATACTGTTTTATTAAAACACAGAAGTGCATCTCATAGGTTCATCAATACTTTATAACATAAAACAGAGAATCTAGTGGACAAATTTCATATTTTACATGATTAAATATCAGTTTGAATTAATAAAATTTTATCATTTATCGTTATGTTTGTCTTTTGTTGATAGTATAGTAACATTAATTGTCATATAATTTTTTCTTTTCATTCTTATTTTATTGTGATGATGGCATTAGTATTAATTCATAAATAAATTATCTAAATTATATTTACATTGATAACGCTACATCTGACTCCATGTAATTATGAATGCTAATATGATAAAGCATAATAATATATCATTCTTGATCATATGGTATTCTTTATTTTCATTACCTATATTTAATTAATATTGTAAACAACTGTACCTTATTATATAGTAAAAATAGGATATGTATTATATCAATACTTTTGTAAAAATGATTAAAAACAATTAAAACTAAATTTATTGTTAAACATTGATGCATAACTATAACAATTTTTTTATTATAAAGTAAACTAATTTTTTTATGTGTAAATCTCATACACATTTTGTAGTGTAAACATTTTATTAACAGTAAAACCGCTTATTCTTATCGTATACAATTTTAAATTAAAAATTTAAATTAAAAATCAAATGAAAAATTTGTTTTAACATTCGCGTGTGCGTAATGTTATATTTCGTACAAACAACGTTCTATTTACTTTGATTGAAGAAGTGATAATTTGTATACCTTTTTATGAGCTATTGAATATTTATATTTACTGTTCAACTTTTGCAAATGAAAGATAAAGATATAAATAGCTATATCTAAGCTGTAAAGTAACTTTTACTAACTCGCTTAGCAACAGTGTAATGTCGATGCAGCAATAAAGAATGCAATAAAGAAACTGATAGCTTTAGTTTAAACGTCGTTACTGGAGCAAGTGGTGACATTTTTTTCCTTATTAGTACTTATCATTTAAATTTGAATACCATAAATTATAGAGAAATTGTATAATTATTACATTTTATAAATTATCGAATTGTTTAGTTATGTGTTATTTAGCATATTAAAATACATGTTACTGATCATTTCTCATACTAGACGTATTTAAATCAGTAAGATCTTTATATGTGCATTACGAATACAGATGTATCAAGAATCTACACATACTTAAGGAGATCACCGCGAAACCACCTCCGCACTCACAATCTTTATTCCTTGGTAGGAATTATTCGAAGCTGTTTGTTAAAAGTAAAGTGTAGAACTAACTTGCTATCAAGATGCCTAATATTATAAACGATATCAAATTAGATTTTAAAGATGTTTTATTACGTCCGAAAAGAAGTACATTAAAAAGTAGATCTGAGGTAAGTAACAATATTGAAGTTCAGATTTATAGCCTACATTAACAAAACTTGTTTCCCTAATAAAGATTAATAAAAATGCAACGATACATGTATGTATCATTTTTTTAATACTTGTTTATGACAAATATAACATTTACATGCATGTCTTTAACAGTTTCTTTTTCTTGTCAAAAGTTATATCAACACTGACAAATAACAATAAAATTAATACAATGTTCAAAGTATCTTTTTAATGACTAATTAAGCATGTACATATTAATACATATTTTCATTTACAAATTAACTAAATAGATTAACTAAAAGGTAACAAAGTCAATAAAAAAGATCTTGTAATTTTAGGTTGATTTATATAAAGAAATTACATTTCGTAATTCAAAACAACTTTATAGAGGAATACCAATAATGGCTTCAAATATGGATACAGTTGGAACATTTGAAATGGCAAAAGCTTTATCAAAGGTACGTAATATCTATATTTAAAAAGTGATAATTGAACTAACTACAATATTACATTTGATTCATTATACTTTTGAAATTTTATGTTACATTTTAGCATGGTCTTTTCACTACTGTTCATAAGTATTATACAGTAGAAGAATGGAAAGAGTTTGCTACTCAAAATTCTGACTGTCTTAAAAATGTAGCTGCCAGTTCTGGCACAGGAAAAGAAGATTTTGAACGATTGTCGTGTGTTTTAGCTGCTGTACCTGAATTATCTTTTATTTGTCTAGATGTTGCTAATGGATATTCACAACATTTTGTTGAATATGTTAGAAAAGTGAGATCTGAATACCCTAATCATACAATTATTGTAAGTAATTATTAATTATTTTAAAAACTTGAAACAAAAATTAAAGAGAATGTTTCTCAGTGTTTAATACTAATTTATGCCATAGATTTACAAGTAAAAATTAATTATTATCACTGCAGGCAGGAAACGTTGTAACAGGAGAAATGGTAGAAGAATTAATATTGTCTGGTGCAGATGTGATTAAAGTAGGAATTGGTCCTGGATCTGTATGTACCACAAGAATGAAAACTGGTGTAGGATATCCACAATTAAGTGCTGTAATTGAATGTGCAGATGCTGCTCATGGCTTGAAAGGGCATATCATTTCTGTAAGTAATAAGATGATTGTATTAAATATTTTCATAATTTTTCACTAAAGAAAAAAGGGGAAATAACGTGTATCTTATTATTTTGTTTTAGGATGGAGGTTGTACTTGTCCAGGTGATTTAGCAAAGGCTTTTGGTGCAGGTGCAGATTTTGTAATGGCAGGTGGTATGTTTGCTGGACATGATGAATGTGGAGGAGAGATCATTGAAAAAAATGGGAAAAAATTTAAACTTTTTTATGGTATGGCTTCACATACAGCAATGAAAAAACATGCTGGAGGAGTTGCAGAGTACAGGTCAGTATTTATATATTTGTATAAATCAGAAATTTGTCAATTAAGGTTTTAGTCGATTAGCCGACTAGCCAATTAATAGGTATCTCTTAAAAAAAAATAATTCAGTAATTCATTCACAATAATAGTAAATCAATTCACCAGTAACGGTAATAAAGAAGTACTGTATTTTTATTTCTATACCTTATCAAGTTATCAGTAATATTAAAGATATACTACTCAGTCGCCAATTAAAACAGTAGTTGGCTTGTCTGACTAATCAATCACTAGTCGGAACGTATCAAATATAAATGTACAGCGTAATTATAAGGTATTTTATATTTTTATTTCTAAGCTTATAATTCTTTCCAGATCGTCAGAGGGTAAAACGGTCCAAGTACCTTACAAAGGTCTGGTTGAGAATACTGTATTAGATATGCTTGGTGGTTTACGTTCTGCTTGTACGTATACCGGAGCTCAGCGATTGCGCGAATTACCACGTCGTGCTACATTTATACGCTGTACACAACAGTTAAATCCGATGTATGGACCACCTCCAGAAATGTAAATTTATTTGAACTATCTAATTCAATGTAGTAGAAGTTTAGCAAGAAATATTTACTTATTAAGTCAATTAATTAATACTATTATTTGCTGGCAAATAATGTTTGTAAACAAATTTGAAAGCTTTAACATAGATGCATATACATTTAATATATATATACGGTTCAGTGGTAGCTTAAAATTGTATTAAATTCAATAACTTCTAAAACGTAAAGCACAAATATATTTTTGTGTTCCCATATTTATATATTCTTATTACAAACTTTTTTATATTTATGTGTATATATATACATATGTATTGATCTACATGTTTATTGAACATATATGTAGTGAAATTTATTAATATTACATTAAACTATTCTGTTTTTGTAATATTTATGAATGCATTTTTAAAAATAATTTTGTAAAACTGACTGTTTAATACACACTTGCAATGTATTAATTAAATATGTATATATGTATAAAGTGAATTTTCATATAATGCATCTATATAGGACAAATTATTTTAAATGTAATGTATATTGAAAATGTATGCCACCCAAAATAATATAATTTAAACGTATTAAAGCTAAAATTCTAAAACAATTTAATCGCCTTTTATACACATAAATTCATCACTTTTATATTCATCATTACATTTATTTTTTTAATTTTATATACTTTTTAGCTAAAAAAATAATAGTTTTATATATCTTGCACTACAATTCTATTTATTTTCATAAAAATTTAATTGATACCTACTACTTCTCCATTAAGAATAAAAGAACGCTTATCATCCTTGTTCCTGAAACATTTTCATTAAATTTTAGTCATTTTTATAATCGTAAAAAATATAACTTACTTTTAAAAAGTTCCTGTATAATATATAATTTTAACAAATATACAAATATACAGTGTGAGTTTTTAGTTTAATTCAAATATTTAATAGCAATTAATATAACTAGTATTTATCTTTACTTACTGTAATTATAAACTGTAATTGATACACAAAAAACATACAGTTGAAACACATACATTTTTTTTGTTTCTGTAATATAAAATAAAAACAATGTTTTTTAGACATTCAGTACCATATTAATATTCCCATCATACATGTCTTAATTATATTCATTTAAATTTTAGAAAATCACATAAAATCAGTAAAAAAAATAAATAAATAAATAGATTCATAGAACAGTACCGTGACTTAAAATAATATCAAACCTACAACTGAAATAAAAAAGTTAAATCATAATTTGAATACCGTTTGCTTTTTTCATTTAAATCAATCTTATAAAAGATGTAAAGTAATATTAAATTCGCATGTCGATTATAAATAATTTATAAATAAAAAAAGTAATTGTATTAGGTATGAAGTATACAATTTTTACTGTATTAATAATGTACTGTATAGATAAATAATGTTTTGATCCTAAAAATTAAATATGTTTAACAGATTATTAAGTATTAGCAAAACCTATTATTAAACATACAATAAAATATTTTATGAACAAAAAGTTATATAAATTTGTGTATATTAGTACATGGATAATAACTATCTATCAGTTACTATTGAGTGAAATGTAATATTTCATTTTATAAAAATATAAATTCACTATTATTCAATTGCAAATAATAATATAAATTATTATCAACAGCTTTTGTTACAATTTGCAATCCTGTCTTAATATTTAACAGTTAATGTAGTTAATTAATTTGAAACTAATGTTTCCTATTATTTACATTATGTAAATCAAAACTTGTTTCAATTATGTAAAACATTAAATCAAAAATATAACAAAAAATGTTTAATCATTATTGCAAATATACCTTTCCTTATTAAGATAATATGAACATATACAAAATATTTAAATTATACATAAAAAAATTTTTAGATTACACATTTTAAAGTTGAATACAATATAAACACTGCGTTGATTTTTTGTTTTCTAATCTTATGATTTCGATTAACAAACCTATAACTGAATATGTGACATTGTAATTTTAATAAATTTGAAATAATTTAAAATTGAAAATTGGATGCACGACTTATAGCATCTATTAATGATTATTTTTAATAATTAACACATCTGTGTAAATAACTGTTTGATAAAATGAAGAAACAGTATACATACATATATATAACTATGCAAGTTATACGTAAATATTGAATTGATATGTCATCCATTACTCTCCGGTTTTGCAGGTCCTGATTCCTTTGAATGTAAACACACAGAATGCTGAATGAAAGATTTAAAATCGTAGGTCCCCTTGATGAAACTTATCGTAGAACAGGTAAGTGTTCCTACAATTAGCAGCTCCAAAGATCTAAAATAGTAGTGGTATTTGACAAGAAAAAGCAAAGGAACCAAGGTAAAATTGTATTTAGTACTGTTATAATAGTATATATGTATATGTAGACCATCATACGTGTATCATATTCTCTTGCATACATAATAAGGTAAAACAATTCATAGACAATAAAAACGAATTTTAGCTGTTTTTTGCAGCCATTTATACTATAAAGGTTTCCTAATTTACTAAAGACAAATGTTTCATGAATAAGCCAGTGAAACATAAACAATGACATATCGAAATAAGTATCTAAATGTTTTTCTTATCAATACATTTGTAAGGATAACTTTTAGTATTTTTAATGATAAATGGGAAGCATAATATGTATATACTGTTGTGGATTCCTCGTCCCTGTTTCTGACCTGCTGCTTCTCACCTGCCAGTTTCAATTTATGTTACAATCAGGCGTTATGAAACAAAAATACATACAATAATATAAGGAGAACACAAGTAGACATCATGTTGGTATTATATTATAACGTTAAACTTCTGGCATTTCTCGTTACTTAAAATTAAAACCATGAGTATCCTACAATATGTATATATCTATGTATATAAAAAAAACACAAAATATTATAGTATAAATAGAACATAGTCGAGCCTAGTGGTATTTTTGAAAGTTAATGGGTGTTGCGAAGCGATCAACTATCGGAATTTATCGTAAACAGTATATGAAGTTACAGCAGGCATTAACCGCATCCTGATGGGAAACTATCTGAAAACTATCTGAAATAAACAAATAATTATGATAAAACATACGAACCAGATGTAAATATAAATATACTTTCAAAGGTGTAAAATATATCGTTTGAATATCCAGATGTATCAAAAAATAAATTTATTATTTTCATTAACATTTAACTCCCTGAAAGTATCAACAGTTATCAGCACACATATGGCATTTCCTTCCTCTTACACCATTGATTTTTAAAGTAGGTAATTAATATCAAGCCAATATAAATATAAGTGATTGTACATTAGTGACAAAATACATACGACAACACATATTTATTAATATTAAACTATTTGATGTTTTTATCATACATTGTAGAATATAGGATCATCAGTACAGAAATTCATATTATATTTAATTCTGATTTACCTTACTCTAAAATGTTTATATATATATATATATATACACACAATATTCGTAAAGTACGAATCAATATGTTTATCTTTCTGTATATATTTAAACGAAAGATATGTGAAAACTGTTTTTGTTCCACTCAATTTTACATTGACTTAATATAAATGAATGCTTTAAAAAATTGCATGATATAAAGAAGTTGAATTACTATTTAACAATTTGTACTACAAAATTACATGTTATAATTTAAAATAACATTACAAGAAAATATCAATACTTTTGAAGTATTATTGAAACCAAACTTTCATATCACACAATTTTTTATGTATACAAGAATGAAATTTAAACATAAATACTTACAACTAGTTCTTTTGTGGTGGAAGTTTAACTTTCTGTATTCGATTGTGAATACGGATAGTTTTGATAGCCCGTTGGAAACGATGGATTCTGTTGACCGGCTTGTGGTTGTGTGGTAGATCCAGCTCCTGCTGCGTAATATCCCGTTGGTGTTGAGCCAGCGTTTATTGTTGGGTAACTACCATAAGCTTGTGGAAATGCGTTCGGAGTCCCACCCCCTGGACCTGATTGACCTTGCATATTTTGTTGCATTTGTTGCTGAGCCATTTGATTGTTTTGCATTCCCAACTAAAAAAAAGCAAGATATGTTAATATTTCTTAAATTTGGTTAGAAATTAATTCTTTTATTTCGAATCTTTCACATACTTTTCCTGCTTTCATTTGAGCTTCTATAGCTTCCGCTTCTTTTATTTTACCAATACTCCTATAATATTCTGCCCATTGTGCACTATAATCAGCTTGGCCTCCATTTTGAGCTGCTCCACTTTGTTGCTGCTGCTGTTGCGTTTGCTGTTGCTGTTGTTGTGTTGGTCCAGCAGTTCCTGTCGTTGGTGTATTGGATTGATTTTGTGCATTTCCTATACACGCAAATCGATAATCAGAAGTTAAACACTCAAAGAAATATACATTTAAGTTTTGAGCTTATCGTGCGTGATTACAATGTTTTACCTGATTGCTGACCGTGATCTTGTTTGCCTTGTTTTGCTTGTTGTTCAATCATGTCAGCTTCTCTGTGCATACCTAATGATCGATAATATTCTGCCCACTGTGCACTATAATCTGGCTGTCCTGTTTGAGGATTCACCTGAACAGGTGCCTGATTTGCAGTATCTAAAATAAGAAATGGAGTATAGCATATAATTAATATTTAAATATTTATGTCTTTTTTATAATATAAAAGTAGATTTACTTGTATCAGTAGTTTGTGGTTGACTTGGCCATGCTTGGTAGGCTGTTCCAGCGTTCCAAGTTGGATTATATCCAATTGCCCCTTGTGTACCACTAAACGATGTATTAGCTGGAGCCTTTAATTCGATTGAAATTAATAAGTAATTAAGAAATGAATATTATTAAATGCTATATTATAAAAATATTTACCATGCCCAATTTTTCACTGAATATTCTTTTTGCGTGCTCTACTTGCTCAGGATTGCCACGAATTATGAAAATTTTTTCATTTTCATTACTTTGATTTCTTCTATCTAACTCACAATGTGCTCCAGTTTGTTGGTTTATTTGTTTAATAGTTTCACCACCTTAGACATTAAAAATGAATAATTAAAATATATTTGTTAAAGCGTTTCTACAATTATGATACTAATATTAATTTTACCTTTTCCAATAATAATACCACATTTTGATGACGGAACAGTAAATGTCGTTTCTATTTTATCTTGCATAGGTCCTCCTTGACGTCTATCCCATCCACCGTATTCATTTGGATTTCGATTGTTACCAAAACCATTTCCTCTGGGACCACTTCTGGCACCCATAGTACTTCTACCATCGTCTCTTCTCTGCAAAAGAAGAGGTAGTTAGAAATAAAGAATAATCCTATATTTACAAAATACAATAGAATAAACTAACATCAAATCTGTTATTTACCATTACACTATCAATAAGTTCTTGAATACGTTGACGAACTTGTTCTACAGCTTGATGTTTTCCAGATAATATACATTTTCTATCTCCAGGACCATCTTCTCTTCCCTGCTGGAACTGGACTCTGGCACCAGTTTCTGCTTGTATCTTTTTAATCATATCTCCTCCTTTACCAATAACAACACCTACTGCTGCTCTCGGAACAAGTACCTGAAGATATTTATTAATATGAATGTGTTCATAAATAAATTTAAAATAAATTTTTAATCATTTTCTTATATAAGTAACTTGAATACATTTGTAAAAGGAATATTATATATACCTCTACTCCATCGGTAGTTCCAGAACCATGATTAAAACTATTATCATTTGAGTAACTCCCGCTCCTATCATTACCTCTTGCCCCTCTATGAAACATTTGCATTTCTTTTTCAGCTATTAATTCATACACTAACTGTTTGGCATATTCAACTTTTTGTGGATCACCAGTTATCCTAAATAAACAATACATCTATAGCGTTTACTATTTCTTTAAATCTTTTGGATTTTAAGAACAGTTCGTTTTCCTGCAAATGTGTTTACACTAAATAACAACACAAAAATACTAATTATAGATACCTTAAAGGTTTTTCTTGTTCTTGTGAAGGTCCTTCTTGAATAACGACCATTTTGGCTCCAGATTTCTCCTGTAACTGCTTTATTGTTTCCCCTCCTTTTCCGATAATTAAGCCAACTTTAGGTCCAGGGATCATTATTTCGACAAATCCTGGATGTCCCATCATTCCGCCGCTACTCCCGCTCATGTTCATATCACCAATTCCTTCGGTTCTACTTCTCTGATTTACAATTGATAATACCAATTCTTTAGCTCGACTGAAACATATACGATTTAAACGTGCAATGTAATTTTGAATAAACTGTATCATTAATATAATCTATTGATATACAGTAATGTAATTTGTTTGCAACACATAATGTGATGTCTACTGTGTGCCAAAATATAATAAATCATGAATCATTATTTTTTGTTCAACGAAGTTATTTTAAAAGTGTATAATAAAATGAAATTTCATGTTAAAATGTTGTACACTTAATTATAAGCAGATTTAAATAAATAAAAATTCAATGTTCTTCTTGTTGCGAATAACACGTCCCCATGCATATCCTATCCTCCTTCCTTCCTTCTTTTTCTCCATATCCTATTGAAAGCAAAAAACTATTAGTAAGTACAAAATTATTAAAGTAAAAGCCACAACTTATTGATAAATTCTCAATTGAAAAATATTCTGAAGCATGTATAAAGTATGAGCCCGCTATTCGCATCCAGGAGCTAAATAAAGATTCTGTAAAACATTTGACAATTTCAATTTGCGAAAGCATGTATCCTACATTTAAGAAATGCATGTTAACATGAAGTGATAGCATATGGAGTGTACTAAACACACACAAACTATATTTCACCAGTACTATTTGTGCTTGAAGCACATTTTCAAATGAATACAATATATATAAAGCATCATAATCTTATACTACAACACCATAATGTGATTTTTAAAACCATTTTGTCAGAATAAAATAGTTGATACTTTCAGGTGTTTCTAGGAGAGTTTATAATGGAACTAGGTGGTCAATTTGTTATTTAAATAAATCAGAATGTGATCAATTTCCTAAATACCAAATACAAGGAGGATAGCAGTTTGTTTTCCTGTATATGTGTTTACAAATAGTCATGTACGCACCTATATGTAAATATATATTTATATGTATGCACATATATCTCTACGTAACTATATGTATATATACATAAGTATATATACAGATGTAAAATATATATTTTGCATTATAAGTGTAATCAGTAAGTGCCAGTTGATATAACACCATGAAGTAATCCTTTCTTCTAGGCAAAAGTTTGTAAAGTGGAAATTGCATTGCATACAAAATAATTAAAATTAACAAAATAAGAAGGGAAAAATAAGTTACTTGACAGCTTCTCGTGAGCCAGTTAATGTGCAAACACGTTCAGGTAGCCCACTTTCTGGTGCCATTTGTATCTTACATCCTGTTTCACTTTGTAATCTTGTTATTTGTTCTCCACCTCTGCCAATTACTGTAAACATATCATCATTAATTATAATAGTTCATTATAAAATTGATAATAATGTATTCTTAAGTTACAACTTATTTAGATTATATTAACTTCACTGTTAGTAAGGCTAATAAATTGTTTCAACATAATACTAATTTTATTGTAAAACTATTTAGACAAATTAGTATGAACATGGAACGTATTGCTAAATTACAACATAAAATATGTAATATAATATCACTTTCTTTGAAACATATTACAAAAATATTAAAAGTATTTAACATAGTATAAATATATTTGTTGATGCAGAATGGTTTCTCTTTTATAAAAATAATATTGAGAAATTTATAGTTACTTACTTAAACCAACCATTTTATCTGGAACTCTGATATCTTCATTACAAATACCTCCTACATTTCCAATTGGTCCAGATGAAGATCCTGTTTGCCCTGCTCGTCCTGCTTGATTATTTGTATCTCCTAATGAATTACTTCCTGTTGGGCCACGTAGTCCTATTAATGGATCTGTTACTAATGATGCCATTTTCTTTGCCTCTGGTTCTATAAAAATAATGTAACATCTTATAAATATATCTATTCATTTTTATAATCATTATATTTGTCATTTTAATCTAACACCAATCCTTTTTAAGTAAAAAACATTAGATATAGGTAACAGTTTCGGTTGAACACATGATATTACCTGATCCATCTTCAAGAGGACGTTTCAATTTGGTATCTTGATTATTTTGAGCACCAGTTGGATTAATTTTTGCAGCTATCTAAAAAGTAATCATATTAAATTAAATTAACAAAAGATATATTTATTTAGTAAATAAACAGTATGTATTTGTATACAATTATATTATATATAATTGAAACACCTGGTAATTAAATTTTTTTTAACGTAATGAATGTTATTGTAAACATTGAGCTAAAAGTTATAAATTAAACTATAAGCTTATTGATTTAAAAAAACAAAATTACTAATATGATCAAGAATTATTTGTTTATTAATAACCACAATCAACGTATGGTTTTATAGAAATACGAACTACGATATGACCTATTTATGAAATTTTTATTTAATCGAAATCTATACTGCATTAATTTAACCTATTTATGTACCTGTTTTGCACGTTGTAAAGCTGCTGCAAATGCGGAGCTTTGACTAAAATTCTGAGGCGGAGCAACCGCTGAATAGTCACTCATGATGGAACATGAAGCAACAATACAAATAGAAAATTACTTCAATATTTCGTTTTGTAAATCACTCTATTAGTAATTGTTAATATGAAAATCACTTCAATATTTTAATGCTTAAAATTTATTTCACACAAAATATAAACACTTTAACACACTGCTTTTAAAATACACAACGGTACAAAGCAGAGGTTTATGAGTGAAAGAACTGTGCTTTCACATAAAGAACAGTACAGCGCAAGCGTCGGTCATAAAACAGTGATTTTAAAGACTTGAAGTGGTAGAAATTGGGTAGAAATATTGATACGTATAATTTCGGTAGATATATATAGATAAAAGCAAATAATTTATGGAAATACTATTTATAAAACTTAGCTAATACTTATTCACATGTTATCAAAAATATATTATCTGTGCATGTATAATTAGATTACATAAAATAAAATTTTAATTAATATACTTTTTATTTAAATGTCATATATAAACATGAATACAAATTCGACGAATCAAAGTTGAATGTGAAATAAAGTAACGAAAAGTAGAAGAATCAAATTTATAGACATCTTCCAAAACTTGAGCACCCATTCGTCACTTGTCTCTTAAAACCCTTAGACACGTTTTCACGATAATTGACAAAAAGATATATCTTTAAGTAAATGTTTTATTTCTTGAATATACACATTCTATGGGCTTTCAGCTCATTGTAACATGTGTAATTCATTAAAACTAGATACAGATAGACCCTAAGTCTATGCTATGGTTTGAGATTTCACAAATTCGCCATCTTTCAGAATAAACCGCTTCGCCACCTGGCTAGGAGCGCTAATATTAACGCTTTTTGACTCAAATATTTGTACTTGTTTGTTCCTCATATAATTCATACATCATATAATAAAAAAAACTTTTTCTATTGATTATTAATGCTTATTAGTTTCATTCTATACTTTAACTTTCAAAATCCTATTATTTATTTATGTATTTTATATTAACAGAATAAAAAATTGATAATTGAAGTTTTTTTAAATTAAAAGGCATTAAAAATACGAATAAAGTATACCGTATGTAGTACTTGTAAATCAGAACATCTTAGTATCTGTATATCGAGCCAGGGGGCGAAGTTATCAAAGATGGCGAATGCTTAAAGATCTAGCTATGTTGAGACATTGTATGCTGTAACCCAGTTATGTCAAGTTATGTATATGAAAAATTTTGAACACCTCTGTATTACACCGTGATTGATATTTATCTCGTTTGTATCAGGCACGGAATAAAATACAGTAATATTTAAAAATGAGTTTAATATTACGGCATTGCATTTTGAGCCAAAGAAAGCAATACATGCAAAAATTTGTGCAATATTATAATAACAGTAGTTATATTAAGGTTAGAATTTTGTTTTTAAAGTTTTTCTTTATGTTTATAAAATAATAAATGATTTAATTCAAACTTTTTGGAAAATCTGTATTGATTATTATTTCATAATGGCAATACCATTTAACTGAGAATGGTATTTTTTTAATAAAAATAATAAAATTAATTACCTTTGATATTCTAGAAATTTGGACCGGTTTTATATATAAGACATTTTTCTGTGCAAAATGACCAGAATTCGGATAGAGAACTTATTTACAAAGGAAGTTTAACGAATCGAGTTCGTAATCTTAAAATGGTTTCTTTTGTAACAACAATTGCTGCATTAGGTATGCAACCCTACATTTATATAAAAAGTATGGAAGATGATGATGTAGCTAGTTCAGCTGTACTGTTCACATGCATAGCCTTGCCTGTAATATTTTCTCCATTTCTTATTAATATATTGGCCAAAAGATATATAACTCAGATGTATTACATCCCCAAAGACAATACGTATATTGCAGAAACATTTAATTTCTTTGGTCTTAAGAAACAGGTATGTAGTTATAAGAATTGAAATCTGTTGATCTGTTTTTTCTTAGATTTATTAATTTATAAATTATTATATACACATTTTAGATAATATTTACCAAAGATGATGTGTATGTACCAGAAGTAGGTGGAATATTATCAAGCTGTAAAATAAAATCGTACCCAGCACTTTTCATTGAACAAGACTTTATAGACCCTGAACATTTTTTTATTCTCCTAGGATATAAGGACCCAGTAAATAAATATTAAAAATAAACAAAACAAAATCAAAATTAATCTGGAGTTTAAAATAGTTTAAAGTAATTTCATTTATTATAGTTTCTAAATCTAAAATTTGTATACATTATTTAAAAGTATAATATATAATATAGTATTTGTATTATATAAATATTTATAAATATTTAAAATATTATAAAGTTCCTAGGTACAAAACATGTACAGTACATTATTAATATATAAAAGTTTCACACTGAAAAATATAATTCCAAACTCCTAAAACTCAATCTAAATAAACTTTATCATTATCTTTCAATTGTTCAATTTATAAGAAAATTACATATCTTTATTTGATATTTATAATTGTTTCCATTTATCTTTGTTTAAATGTATAGTTTACAAATAAAATATGCTACAAATAAAGATATTTTAATCTGGGATTTAAGTGTTAAAAAACTTAAATGTTTCAAACAGTCAACATCCTCCTCTGATTTTGATAATACTTTGTACGTTTATTAAGCAGGCAACAATAAGGAACACGTATTTTTTTATCGGCATAACCAGCCCCTATAGTTTCGACCCCCAAGTGGTATCTCCACAATTAAAAGAGATACATAAAAAGTTCTAAACAATACATTTCATGCCTTTTTATATACAATAACATGGCGTCAACAAATGCTCTAAAATGTAATTTGTTTATAATAAACAAATTTTTGATAACGTTATTTTACAGTTCATTCAAATTTATATAATGATTGAAAATAACGAGTATTTCAATCCAAATCTATTAATATAAGTATTTATGAAATTTCTTTTTACAGTTTTGCAAATTCTTTTTGTATATGTCTGCACGCGTACCTATTGAGGTGCCACCAGTTGCCACACAATGCTATACTATATGTATGGTATTGAGTAAAATTACATTATCTCACAATGTTATTCTTCTTCAAAGGAGGAACAATTTCGGTAGCCGTCCCGCTATTGGCGGTTTCCTTATTCGCAAGCCCTATCTTCTTCCGTTCTATTCGCCATTTCTACTATCCTATTACCAGGAGCAGTTTCCAAAGCCGCTACGCTATTGGTGGTTGCCTTACTACACTGGCCCGCTTCCTTTCCATGTTTTTCGTGCCACTTGTTGAGAGCTTGAGCTGATTTTTAACTCGTGTCCACAACCAGAAACCGCCCCTGGTGTCGTTCCTTTACATGATATTTGAGCTCATACCAGCCTCCAAGCTACTATATTTCGTGAAGCTGATTTTAATTCGCGCCCACGATTGCATATATTTGTAGAAACTGTTAATTAATATATGGTTTGTTTTGTCTTTGTCTTTGCACAAATTTGCCTGAATGACTTGAACTTTGACTGCATTTGTTAATGTAAATTAGAGACTTGGAAATAACATGCAGTCTACGTGGCAAGAAATAGTGATCAACCTTAATTGAATATCTTCACACCTACACAGTCATAAAAAAACTACTCCATAGGATGTATGTTAAAATTAAGTGTAATTTAGTATGTAATTATAGATATGAGGAATAAATATAATGTATTATTTAAGATAAAATAATGTAATTATGCATCTCTGTTGTATGTAACAATAGAAATAAGTTAAAATAATAATTAGGAGTAATGAGAATTGATGTATAGTATTAAATATTAAACAACCTTTCATTTATTATAATTTGTAATATTAAATAGATAGTAAAAATAAGAGTAATTGTATTGTTGTATAAATTCTATAACAAATTCGATTATAAATTAACGTTGTATATGTACAATTGTAAACGTTAGTTATAAATAATTTAATAAGTATTGTAAAGCTCAATGTATAAATCATTTATTTTATTGAATAAATGCAGCTCATTAAAAGTAATCCAGAACTTGTTTATTTATTTAAATAAACTTCTTTTGATATCCTTGTGCTATAAATAATTTCAGGAAACAATAAAAATTAACAACAGTAAATCGAAGACTATTTAAATTCAAAGTGATAAAAATCTCGAATTTGTATCAAGAAAACATGATACATCAGGAGGTATTCGTGCCACTTCTTAGAGTTTTAGTGACATCAAATTCCAGGAATTCACGGGAATTTAGACTCACAAACCAAGGATTTCCATTTTGCAAAATGTTATCAGGAGAACATGATATGCGAGAAGGTATTCGTGCCACTTCTTGGGGTTTTAGTGACGCCAAATTCTAGGAATTACTGAAAACTGATATCGAAGGAACTGCTAGAAGGTTTCCCATTACTGTATGAATCTTAATTTTTTTAAATTTTACGCATTAAAATTTTACCGTACTGTTTCTTTAGATTATTTTTCGATTTTTAACGATTTTTCAGGATTGTAGGATACTGGAGAGGGTTGTTAAACAGTATATTAGGAATACCTTTTATTTCACATTTATTATAACGTTTACGTTATACAGTTCATTTTTTAAACTCTAAATAATACATATAATCAATAAACGATTATGCTTATGAATATTACATTATAAATACCTCTTCCCTGTTTTTCCATCCGTTAATTCGGTGACTGTTAATGTACTGCTTATGTGTCGTAGAAATGTATAACAAATACCTCTTTAATTCTGTAACCCAATAAGATACGTTATTATTAACTATTTAAATAAAATTATACTACTTTATACTTACCTCTACGAATTTTTTACACTACCCTTCTATCGTTCCCATTACCCTATGTCACCGAAAGGAAGAAATTGTCTAATAAATAATGTATTTTTACACAATTGCATTCTCTAATGCTTTTTAATAATATTCGATTTATTGATATTAAATAAAAACCGATTTTCGCAGAGGTAATATTACTTCCTACACCGTAATAGCATACCGAAAATAGCGACTCCGTGAAGTTATATTAATTCCTTTTTGGAAATGATTTTATGAACTTATGAACTTATGGATTTATGAACGCACGGTTTCTATTTAGAAGTACTTCATACCGATTTTCTATAAATTAGCTTTCTCAGTATTGTCCAGTAATTTAATATTTCAATTAATATTATGCAATAATGAATATTCTAATTATTTGTCTTGAAAATTTTATTAATTTTTCGAAAATTAGACTTGTTTTGTGAACTTTTATAATTTCAGAAAATTTTACAAGGTTTAAACAAACTTCTTGTATCCATTTTGTATATATTAATAATGCGGATAATTAGTTATTAACGAATTAAAGAACTGTCAAATATTGCCATATACGCTCCTGTTATGATAATAAGCTGTAACAAATTAATTATTAATTGTAACATATAAAATTATATAAATTGCATATTTTATGTATAAATATAATAATGAGTGAAACAATAGATTTATATGTATGATATATGTAATATGTAATATTTATTAATCAATTGTTATAGTTTATAAACTGATATTTGGATACGTATGAAGAATTAGTATAAAACATTCCTTTCAAATAAGGGAAAAAGCTTACAAGTAGTACCAGTGTCTGTAGCCAGAGATTAAAGCGGTTTGTTCTTAAACATGGCGATTTTGAAAAATCACATAGCTTGATTTCGCTGAAACAATGTCTATTGAATCCAATTACATATATACTAGTAAATGATTCAGTTACATATATATCAGTATTGTAAATTATTATGAATGTGTGTTCATCTTTATATATATGTATAAACAATGTATGTACAATAGTTTTATGATGTGTCAAGTTATGAACACCTCTAGGATAAAGAAATGTCTAGTCATTTATCATCTGGCTATCATTTCAAGCAACTTGTGATGTGAATTTGAATTATATTATATTTCTCATTCTATTTATGTTGTTAAATTTATACAATTATAGAAATGTCACGTTTACAGCCTTGTATTCAGTTACAACTTTCAGAAGAAGAATTAGAAACTGTTGTAGATAAGGCTAAAGATTGGGCTCTTATGCATGGTATAGACCAATAAATATTATTTAATTGATATAAAATTGTTATAAATATAGAACTTTAAAGATTCAAGTTTATCCTTTTTGTTTGTGTAGGTATGAGTATGCGAACAAAAAAATATTTTAACAAAAATCAAGTGCAAGTATTACCATTCACATTATTGCCATCAAGTTTTCCTAAAAAGAACTTTGAAAAAGCTAAAAGTATTCAAATATTATTAAATGAACTTATGCATAAGGTAGCACATGATGATAATTTTATCAGAAAAAGTTTAAAAACGTATGTAAAATTAAAGATAACATTTAAAGCTTCTAATACAACGTTTTACATATTTTTTTATTATAAATTATTTTTTTCTTCTCTTTTTTCAGTACAGTTGATGCTGATCCATTTACAGCAAAGTTATTTAATATCTATGAAACTATATGTGAAGAAGGATATAGTCAAGTAAAGTAATATATAATTAATATAAATGTACTTTTACAAATATTTAATAATTAACAGATACATTTTTCTGTTACAGAATTTAAGTCTTGGCTTATTTCGATCAGATTACATGTTGCATGAGAATGGGATTAAGCAGGTTGAATTAAATACCATTGCAAGCAGTTTTGGAGGAATAGCTACAATTACCACTCAATATCATAAGTAAGTTCATAATATTTATATTTTATTATGCTTGTATAAGTATTTAAATATAGTGTAAATATTTTTTAGATATATTTTATCAGAATTGGGACATTCAGATAAAATAAAAAATGTAAGTATTTTTTCTGTTTTTTTTTTATATTTATGTATTTTTAGTTATTCAACTTTTAATATTTAAATTATTTTAGATTCCAGAAAATAATTCCATTACAGGTCTTTGTAAAGGGATGGTACACGCGTGGAAATTATGTAATAATAACGAGTATGTAATTTTTAATGTGAACTGAGAAATAAGCACATTATAAGTAATTATTATGTAGTTAATAATTTTTCATTTTAGGGCTGTAATATTATTTGTTGTTGAAAGTATTACTTACAATATATGTGATCAAAGATTTCATGAATTTGAAATTGGTAAAATTAATCCAGATATTAAAGTAATCAGAAGAAGTTTAACAGATTTAGTATCCGAAGCAAAATTGGGTCCCAATAAGGAACTTATAGTGTATGTGGTTGCATATAATATTTAAAAACTTTTTTTGGTTTAGTATTTAGAAGATTGAACATATAAATTACAAGTTAATTTTATTAGTTATAAATAAACAAGTAGTAGTTTTTGTATGATTTTGAATTTACAATTCATACATAGATAAAAAGTCAACAAGTAATATTTTAAATTTTTAGTGGAGAGTTTATAGTTTCTGTAGTCTACTTCCGTTCTGGTTACGAAGTTGAAGCTTACCCTACTGAAAGAGAATGGTCGGTTAGATTGTTAATTGAACGTTCACGAGCAATAAAATGTCCATCGATACAATATCATTTAGCTGGTACTAAAAAGGTATGTTCACTAAATAAATATGTATTAAGGCTGGTCTTTTGGTAGTAAATAATATAAAATATAAACGATTTTTTTATAGGTACAACAATCTTTAGCACATCCTAATGTACTTGGTACCTTTCTAAAAGATGACAGTGCAATACAGAAAGTACAAGAAGTATTTGCTGGGCTTTATTCATTAGAATTTGTAAGTATAACAACTGAAAGCCTTTATAAATATAAGTATTTGTTATTATAACAAAAATATAACCAGATTATTATAGTACAGTATTTTTAATGTGAATGATAGTATAATATTTTAATGATATTTTATATTAATGATTTGTATTGGGAAACTTAGAATGAAGAAGGAGATAAAATAATTGAGAAGGCAGTATTAGAGCCTAAAAAATATGTTCTAAAGCCCCAAAGGGAAGGAGGTGGAAATAATGTTTATAACGAAGACATAAAATTGCATTTAGAATCAATGAAAAATTCAGGAGAAAGAAATGCTTGGATACTTATGGATCGTTTGTATCCTCCAGTACAAAAAAGTTACATAGTACGTGCTCAAAATGAGCCATTTGATAATTATCTTCGATTCTTTGATGTTGTATCAGAGCTTGGTGTTTATGGTGTTGTTATAGGGTAAATAATTCAACTTCTATTTTGTTTTTATTTTTATAAGATGAAGTAGATGATTATCAATTTTTTTTTTACAGAGATCATACAAAGATTTTATATAATGAAGAAGTAGGTCACGTTTTGAGAACTAAATCGTCAGATGAAAATGAAGGTGGTATAGCTGCAGGAGTTGGTGCTATTGATAGTCCTTATCTTATTAGTTAAAGTTAATACCATTTTATATAGTTATGAAGAATTTAATATTCTCCACAAGCACAGAAAGTTATATTTTAAAATATTAGATATTTGTATTAATTTATAAAATGATGTTAATAAAAAAATTCCTTGTTACTTAAAGATTTTCATGATAATACTAGTATAAGCTAATAAAACAAGGAAAATCAATACCGAGAAAAAGGGTACAAAGAAAAGAGATGTAGATACTAATTTTATTTTCAATGATCATTTGTGTATAAATATATTCTATTTTAAATATTTATAATACGAAGTATAAATTGAATTAAATATTTACATAAATACATACACTCAATTGAATTAATATTCCTGTTTATTCTTAAAATATATATTAATTTGGTATCAAATTAATTTATATTTATTGTACCAAGTGAGTGTTCTACAGGTTTAGATTTTGTTTTTACTTTAATTCTAAATTAAAGACATAATTTAAAATGTATTCATTGTTATTGAATACAATTTGTTTATGATAGTTTCTGCACATTTGTTATTGGATTTATATATTCGTGTTCCCCTGGGGGTAGACCAGAAATGCAATTGAGCGAAGAAGCAATTTCATTTTGATGCTCGTACGATGGATTTTGAAAATGAATGCTGAAAATGGAAAAATAAGTTATTGCTCCATTTCACAAAAGTTTTATCACGAATTATAAAAATCATTTGCTAACTTACCTGAGAGTATTTTTATTGGAAAAATTAGTCTTAAGTTTTTGGTAATAAAAGTATGCAGATGCAATCGCAATACAAGCTACCATTGCGATTATTACACCAACTAGCGCTCCATTTTGGCGGCTATTTTCATTCTTTTGATTAGCAGAATTAAAAACAAATTTAATTTTTGTATTTGTATTTTCTATACAATCATCAGTTTTGGAATATCCATCATGACAAATACACAAGGCAGTATTGTTTCCTGATACGCACATGTAGCTGCAGCTGTGCTTTTCACAAATATTCTTTGCTATTTAATTAAAGCATAGTGTACAAATTATTTTATTATTAAAGTAACGAATACAATGGTACATGAAAGTTTATATGCTTTGTATGTCTATTTTTAAACTAAAGGACAATGGCACGATCATTGAATACTTTTATTTCTATGTATACAAAAATGCAATGAAAAATGCAACAAATAATACTAGGATCTGTTTCTATGTTTATCATAAGGTATTCTCAATTATAATCCTTATTTATTTAAAACTTTTACATATTATTGCATACTTCAGTACACTTAATAAAGTTGTATTTAAAATTGTTCATTGTGAATTGAAAGCATGCTTACCAATAGATTGCCTGGAAGTATGCAAAATTGCAAAGTGTTTTTCAATGTTTGAATTACCAATGGAAATTTCTGTGCATGGTTTATTGTCATATAATTTGCATTTTTTTATTATACCAGTTGTGCCTTTTAACCAGAATAAGGTATCTTCAAAGATGTTAATGCTAAGCGCTTGATAAATCTGAGGTAGTAAGAAAATATTTTACTGATAATATGATTTTCTATACATGGATGAACTTTGTTAGCAATCACTTACATCTGTTTTTAAGAATAGTGCACGATTGGATCCATCTAAATTTGAGGATTCAATAGTTTTCAGGAAGGTATCTGCCCAATACAGTCTGGATCTCAAGTAATCAATTGTTAATGCATAAACAACACCAGTGTTTTGAGATATAATTTTTGTCACATTGGAACCTACAGTGGTCGACCTATATATTTTACTGGTTGGTATATCATGCAATAACCAGTTAACTTGACTCCAGAATAGCCACCTATATAATAGAAATTTTATATAATTACGAAATTATTATATACAAATTTTTTTACATAATGAAAACACTTATCACAGACTCTTTAATTAACACTATGGCACATAGTAGTAAGAATTATAAAGCTTATAAGTAATTTTGTTTCATTTGATTTCTCAATTTACTACTTATCTAGTATTTATACTTTTGATTTTATATTTACATTAAGCTGTCTGACTAATTTTGATATTGTGTTAATATTGTATACGCATAATTTGCTGACAATATATCATCATTGTTGAATTGAATTTGCATAAAGTTTGAGTAGTCTTTAGCAAAATTTTGCACCATTCCTTTTGCAGAATATTTTTCAAATATTTAAAAACTGTTAGAATATATTAACTCTCAATGAGGAGTCATTTGTATTGCTAATATGAAAAGCTATAATCACTCAAATCATAAAATTAAACTATTTACTAAATGCATTACATAGTGGTAAATTCTATATATGGTATTGCATCAAAACATTGCATGAAAACATAATGTTTTCATTATTGTTGTCATTTTTACTTTATTATATTACCCTTGTTTCGGATCGACAGCAATCGACATAGCTCTGTGTTTTGTTTCAATTGACATCACTTTGGCGCATTTCTGTTGTTCTAAATTGCATACCTATAAATTATTAGTAGAAAATATTGCTTGATCGTGTATGGATATCGAATAAAATAAATGATGAATATTCGGTACCTTAATAGTGCTTAAATGGTCATTATCATTGAAATATACATTGTCGGTAATCCAATCAACGGCAAGAGCTTCCGGTCTACCAAGACCGCTAACAATTGTTCGTTTCTTATCCTTTAGATGTATTTTACTTATTGTACCTAATATATCTGAGGACAATCAAATATTTGATTTGCATACATGTTATCACAACGTCTAATAGGAATATTTTCAATCAAATAAATCAAAGAATTCTTAATTATATAGACAATGCTTTTTAATGGAAACTCAAGCGTCACCCACAGTGTTAAAGGTGTTTTATTAAAATTATTTTTAAATAATTTTTAATATTACCGTTACTCCAATAAACGGCCCCCTGTCTCGAGTTTACGTCGATGCCAGATATATCGAAATCCACTGTTTCGTAAACAATTTGAATCGAATTCAAATTTGCCGACAATTTTCTAATATCAGAACCAGTGACTGTCACCAATTCCATTTGCGGTCCTATAACAATGATTCAATGGAAGCAAAAGTAAGTACTCGTTAATTTATCCATGTAAAGTCTGAGGAATAACACAATTCTGTACCGTCAACTTTACACGAGGTTCTATCGTTTCGTAGAACGTATTCTTCGTAACAGGAGCAAACAAAGGATCCATCAGTATTGTGACAAATTTGTGAGCAAACGTTCTGCTCGCATTCATTGATATCTTCGCACGATTTCAAATCGGCGCTTAAACGATATCCGCTTCCGCAGCCGCAGACGGGACCCGAGGGTGTCTTGTGGCACATATTTTTACAAGGATTATCCTTTGCACACGCAATTGCTGCAAAAATATTTCAATATGTATATGGAACCCTATACGAGTGCTATTAAATTATAAATTTCCATTTATGAATGAAACGTTTTGAAACTTGTGTCAAAAAGAAAATGAAAAAAAAAGACCTTATTTGTTATAACACTGTTTTACATGGAGTTTTATACCGTATCAAAATTCAAGAAGAAATATTAATCGCTCTACTTTAACACTTTCACCGCCACAACTACGAAATATTTAATTTGGTAATAATTTTATTTTTGACAAATTTTCTATTCTGTTTCCACGATATTCTGGTATTTTTATTATTCATAATTTAGAACGTCTAATAGGAATATTTCCCACCAAATAAAACAAAGAATTCTTAATTATATAGGCGACAGCTATTATTGGAAATTCAAGTATCACCCATATGTGGATGACGTGGCAGTCAAGGTGTTAAATAGTAAAGATGATTTTGATAATTCAGGAATATAATTCAAAATGAGTTACTGTTTTACACGCTTTTTATGCAGTAGATGATTCACGAATAATTTATAAATGTAGCAATTCACCTCACGTTAAATCCTTCTCACCTTGTTTCGAGCGAATAAACGAAATATGTAGTAGTACTATCTACTCTTTGTATTCATTTTCTTTTAAAATACATGTCATACCGTATTATTTATTAAAAAATGGTAACCTTTTTGGTCCGTTAATAGTATGTGTGATATCGATAACGAACGTGTTAAATTTTGAAGTAACGGTACTTTTTATTTTAGAGCAGTAAATAACGTGTTAAGGTTAAAAAGAAATGAATTCTAAAAAATAAATAATTCTAAAAAAATAAAAGGTATGGTACACAGAAGGTATAGTAGAGAATAATAACGTGATTTCATAATTTTGGAAAAAAAAAATGGAACTAATGAACTTTTAGACCTGGAATTTTGCTATCCTAACGTTTCAGATTCTTATATTGTCATTTTTTACACCTATACTATTATTAAAGGATTTTTTTTTTCATTTAAATATTTGATTAGTCTGATGGTTAAACTCTTGTTGTAAAATAAATGACAAAAGTGTTAGCTGAATTGTCAATTTGTTGTAAGGTAAGTGCTATTTAAGTCAATTAACATTTGAGCTTGTTTTACCACATCTTCAACGTACAGCATTGTCCAAATTCATCGCTTTGATCCGGACAATCCGGTATTCCGTTGCACACTTTGTCAAAAGGAAGGCAGACTCCGTTGGAGCATTTGAACCCTCTGCAATCGGAAGTGTCGCCGGTGGTGTTCGTCTTCAAAACACTGCCGTCACAGTCCTTTTCGTCGGATCCGTCGCCGCAATCGTTAGCCGCGTCGCAGACCCAGCTTACGTCGATGCACTTTTGATTATCGCAAGCGTACTCTCCCATTTGGCATCGAGCACAATTACGTTCATCGTCGTTCTTTGGACAATTTTGAACGCCGTTGCATCTGTAAAATAAAGATTGTCCGTTAAATGTATGCATTTTCAAAACGTAATAAAGTACGATACTGTAATCTATTAACTCTTTGGGGCACGGGATTTCAGAAAATCAAATTTTGCTGCGTTTTAAATTAAACAAAATTGATATATTTTTATTAACAAAGGAATCATATAATATAAATATTTGGAGGTGGGTCTAAAAATGTCTCACCGTGCATTACCGTGCATCAAAGAGGTAGAACATTTTTAATTTTACGTATTCCAGCCCCTAGCAGAGATTTCTCTAACGCATCAAGTTTAAGAAACAGCAAGTATCTCTGTTCATTTATTTAATTGACAAAATTCGAGAATGAAGTCGAAAGTTCGACATATATCCTCTAAAAATACGAAGATATTTTATTTAATAATTATCTAGAAAAAATTTCCCAAAAAGATCAAATTTTTGAAGGTATCTGATTAATGACTTTTACTAACAATTAATACAAACGGATGAAAATTAGAGTTTCGATAATGGAAAATAGATACTGATTTTTCATTGATTTACAGATCAAGATGAGATTAACATTTTCTTCTATAGAAATACCTTCCTGGTATAATATAATATAAGTATTATAATAGAAATATAAATATCTTCCTGAAAATGATAAAATGTACAGGGTGATCAAGAAATGCGTATTTTGATGTTATTAGTTTTTTATGGATGGATGCATCAAGGATTTATGAAGATGAACTTTAATTTTTTAAATGAAATCATACATTTTTTAATATATTACTTGATATTTTTATTTATGGCGAAAAATCATTGGTTATGGACTCAATAGAATATGCAATTCTTGAAGTGATTCAACTTCCATCCAATCTATTTTCGCTGCGATTAATAATGACAGAAATCAAAGTGATTTTAGACGAATTAATCTATATAAAAATCCTTTACAATTCCATAACACCAACAGTTTAAATCATTTTATAGTATCACGTCAGATTGTATTAATTTGTATCAATGATAACCTGAATAAGTATAAAATAATAAATCGTCAAATGAGGATAAATGAGCAACTTACTTTACACTCTTTGGAAGACACATCTCTGTACCGAAACACTTGTATTCATCGCTGGTACAATTGACGTAATTACTGTCTGCCGTTTTAGCACAATACTGTTCATCGCTGTTATCTCCGCAATCGTCGACTCCGTTGCATTTTAATGACATATCAATGCAGCGACCAGCGTGGCAGGTAAACATTTCGGTTGGACACGCAGTTCTAAAGCACTCGTCGCTCTCATCCGAATTGTCTGGACAGTCAGCCTAAATTAACATAAAGGATTAAAAAGTCATATAAATTATTGAACCTTTAATTGAATGCCAATAACAAAAATAAGTAGGAATAGTTAAATTTCACATTGAATACTAATACAATAACTCCGAAGTTTATTGTACTTTAATATTTTTTTAAACACAAAATATTCTGGAAAGTTGATCTATTTAAAACGAAACATGTACTACTCGAAACCATTAAACTTGTACTTGAAATATTTTTCAGTATTGTCAACAGTTCTATAAATATTTGAGAGGATTGATTTAATCCTTTCCAGTCCACTGTTGCCATGTAACGACATTTCAAGGATTTACAAGTTCACAAAATTTGGCTTTACAAAAGTAAACAAAAAAATTTTGTTATAATTTAAGTAACGATTTTTGTTATAGTTATTTTGTTATAATTTAATGGTAACGAGATAACAGACGCACTGGCCAAACGGGGCATTGTAGTAGACCTGGCGGACTAGATCGTCGGCACCCTCTTCACCATCGATAAAAAGCTTATCATGAAAGACCTGGGGCAGGATCACCTGCACTAGTGATAGGGCTGCCACCATGCTAAGACCATGTTGAAGAAGCCTTTGATTGATAGGATCAAAGAGCTTCTACCAATGAGCAAAAGAAGGCTTCTACTACTCAGTCGACCTTCTCACTGGACATATGATTCTCAGTGCCCATTTATACGACCATGCTGGATACGCGGCGAAGATAAAGAGGACAGTATTCATAATTTAGGTCACTGTCCTGCGTTAATATTGAAAAGATACAGATATCTGGGCTGCATGTTTCTTGACCCCTAGAACCTGCACAAAGTGAGAGATAGCGACTTCTGCAGCCTGACTGAGCACGCTGGGCTTGGTCTTTAACAATCACATCAAATCAGTGGGTCACAGAGGACCTCTTAGAACTAGGTAATATCTTCAGGGTTTGAATCTCAACCCCTCTCGCTCTTCTCTTACTATTACTAGACTGGGAAGGGTTTGGTGCAACATTCTATTAGGTTGAATAAGATGTCCGTTCGCGATTATTGACATTGTTAAAACGATACAAAGATCGCACTATTTTAAAACAATTTGTTACTGGTAATGAGAATGGATTATTTTTAATAATGTGAAATAAAGGACACATTGGTCTATGGCAGGACAAAAACCATTAACAACAGCCAAATCTGAACCGCACGCTAAAAAGGTATTGCTCTCGGCTTGGTGGGATTATAAGAGAATATTGTATTATTATCTCTTACTAAATAACCAGACTATTAATTCTGAAAAATATTGCGAACAACTGCATCACTTAAAAGCAGCAATACAAGACAAACTTTTTCATCCAGAAAAGGAATAGCATTCCACCAAGACAACGCACGACCGCATGTTACTGCAATTTGGTACCCACCATATTCAGCGGACTTGGCACCATCTGTTTTTTAATTATTTCGAACATTGCAAAGTTCCCTTGATGGAATATCGTTTAAAAACGTAGAAGAAGCAAAAACACATGTGTCTAAATTTTGTAATGGAAAAACAACAATTTTATAAAAGGGGAATATTCATGTGACCAAACAGATGGGGAAAGGTCGTAATTAAAAACAGCTAATTTTATTTTAAAATAATATTGACCCATATTACCACTCGATCTTAAAATTGAGATTTCTTGGCTTCTTTAAAAACAAAAAAAATATACGAGTCTCGCAAGTTTTAATTTATGCAAAAAATCTTTTATAACCAAAAAATTGACTTAATTAAGTTAGTAATCCAAGGTACTAAATCGAAAGTTTAAACTTGAAGATTAATCGATCATGAGCTTAATCATTAAAGTTTTAGTGTGCCGTGCTAAATTTATTTTCACTGTGTCAATCAACGTATTAACACCTCGTAGCCAAACATATTTTTTCACACTTCGTAAATAAGCTAGGTCGTTTTTAGTTATTTTGCTATTTCAAGTTTTCAGGACAATTTCAGTCTACTATATTATTCAATGGCTTGACGTATATATAAAACGTTTTAAACTTTTAGCAATAAAAAAGTTCGAAGGAAAGTCAAATCTCATTTGTGCCGCCAACGAGCCAGATCGACTATGAAGGGTTAATTATTCTAAGGGTGCGTTTGAACTATGCTCGTTTCTTCTAAAATTTAACATTCTATTCAACCACGAAGAGCACAATGCACCAGAACAAATTACACAATTTATTACACAGATTTCTGAAATTGTCGAACTCACCTCGCCATCGCATTTCCACGTTATAGGGATGCACGTTCCGATTTTACACATGAAGCTATTGGCGTCGCACGTGTGTTTGTCGCAATTCATCTCGTCGGACAAATCGGCGCAGTCGTTTTGTGTGTTGCACACGAGATATTTCGATATGCATTCCCCTTCGTGACATTGAAACTCATCTGAAAGATATTAGAGTTACCGTGAATGATAGCCGGCTCCTTCGGCAGCCACGATATCGAATACCGTTTTCCAATGTCGGCGTTTCTCACAAAATAATGTTATTCGTTCGGGTGTGCGAACTCGAGGCGTTCTTATCGCGCGAAATAAATTGTGTGTGAAAGTCTTAACCCATTTGCATCATTAGCGTATATATATGCTCAATTTTCCTGGTCACTATCACCGGAGCGTATATGTACGCTCAACTTTGATGGTCACTATCATTATTCGTCAGCTGAAAACTAGAAACGGAGGGTGTTGTTGGAGACGAAAGTAGTAATTCAAAAGCGTTGCGTCGTTTGTTTAGCTCAAGAGAAAAGAAGAGAAACAATTTATCTGTGTGAACATTGTGAAGTGGTTTTATGCATACAACATTTCAAATACCATGATAATAAACATTTTCGCCATTATCAGTAATATATATGAACGTAAATTACTTATTGACAATTTATTTTTTCTTATAACACCGAAATATGAAGTTCTTTTACTCGTAGTCATTTTTGTACTTAAATATAGTAAAAAAAAAAAGTTTGGTGATAAAGGCCTTTTCTTCATATTTCCTTATGACGCAAATGGGTTAATAACCGTAGTTGCAAATAAGGTTGCCAAGTATCGATTCGACGCTTGTCCCCGTAAAATATATTATTTGAACGGAAGAAGTACATGATAACAATGACAATGACGCCGATGATGATAATGAAGATCGTGACGATGATAAAGTTAATACGACTTTCTGACTTAAATTACGATTACGAAATTAGAAATCGAACCTCGGTAACTCCAATATTTCTATAAGAATTCAATTTTAGTTGGTTTCTTCTGCCAAACGAAATACGAATTAATTTTCACACACTAGTGAAAATGGACATATGGATAATGTAGGAGGATTAGTTTTCAAATTTAATTAACTTAATGCTTTTCACGATTCGCCTTCCCTTTATCCTTACTGCTTGTTCGATCATGGAATATTTGAGACGCCGGTCACCGGTGGCCTCCGTACCAGTCAACGTGTTAATTGCGTTAATTGCGTTATTTTATCTCTAATTTGAAATCACCGAGGCTCTCCTGAATAAAAAGTTTACTTCCAGGTGCATGTAGGTCAGAGTTTTATCACTGCTGTTTCTACAGTTTGAAGCAATAATTACCTACTTACAGATATCTTGCAATGAAAAATCGTATCATAAATTCAGAACAGCAATAAACGTCCCGCGAAAGTGCTATTGATTTATCGTACATTGATATACTTGCAAATTTTTGTGTAATAATAACGAGTAATAATTCGGATACACGAATCCAGGTTATTATTAGGCCTGTCTTGAAATCTTAAGCAAATTTAACCCTCCTGCAAAGCTTTTGTAAGTAAAACTTTCGTTTGTTAAGGTTCCACAAAGATTTTAGCCCTCTCGTGAGATTCGAGTTACCGAGATTCGACTGCGTTTAAGAACGACGGTTTAAAATCACTGTTAAAACACTATGGTTTTAAATAATCTTAATTTATTTAATCAGCTTAATATTTGAGCTTGCGGTAATTATAATCGTGAGTATCGCTATTCGATCATTTCATTCCGTGGTATCTCAAAATTCTTCATCTATACAATTGTTTTATATACACAGTATATAATGGCCAGCATAAGTTTGCGACAAATTCAAACAGTCTTGTTACGGTAGACAATAAAGATATTGTTAATAATATTGAGTAAAGGTTTTGATTTACTAGAGTTGCATTCCTTTTTATCGCAGTCCTCTTCGTCCGACCGATCCGCACAATCGTAGTATGAATTGCAACGTTTCGTCTTGATAATGCACTCCCCGTTCTTGCATCGAAACTGATCTTCGTGCTCGCACTTTGACCAACGCAGCTCGTCGCAGATGCCCGATTCGTCTTCTCCGTTTGGACAGTCCTGCACTCCGTTGCATCTGACATTGTTAAAGAACATTGAATTATAATGACATGATTCCGTGTACAGCGACGAGCAAAATAGACTACGGACTATCCTAGGGAAAACGATGTAGGAAGTCGTGTCTTCGTTACTCGTCTTGTATTATCCTGTTTAACATTAGAACTACTGACGTTTAATTAAAAATAAAAAAAAACTAAATAAGTAAGGGATGAAACATAAGTTAGAATATAGAATGATGCTTTATGTTAATAAAAATCAGCTTATATTTTGACCCATTTGGTAGTTCTAGTGTTAATATTACTAAGCATAGTACCTAGTAATTTTTTAGTATAAGACGAATTTTAGATAGAACTTGCTTGCTGTATATTGCCATTTTCCCTAGGAAAGAATAACTTATAACATATGAAATGTTCGATTCTATTGTATTAATTTTCTAAACCCCTCTTTTTATTAATATCTGTTTTCTAGATATTTTTACGTCGTTCTCTTAACTTTTCGATATGTAAGGGAATATACAAATTTTAATGATTTTTATTTTAATTGATAAAATGACAGTTTATCGTGATAAATTGTGATTCTCATTTTATCAAGTTTTTCATATTTATATACATCTATTTTAGAGATATTTTTCTATAATTATTTAACCACGTACCAACATTCATTTCTGAAAATGAATGAAGTATACCACAAACGTGGCACACTATTCTGTTGTTTTCAGCTCGTGCACTTTAATTTATAATTATATAGTCACAGGAGATACTTTTAAATCATAGAGAATTATTTCGCTGGAAAAAAGGACGCAAAACCATTTATTCTCTGCATCGTATTTTTAGGAAGTCCGTGGAATTTCAGAGTACCATTTACCGAGGGATTGATCGTTTTAAACCAGAAGGGAGTTCTCTGAAAAATGATCCAAGAGCGGGGCGACTACAGGATAAAATTACAGAGCACAATGTTGCTGTTAGATTAAAAAAATTCCATCTACATTTTATAAAAGTCTAAAGAAATTGTATGCTCGTTAACGTCAGTATGGTATATTAACCCAGCTAGATCATAGATAAACATTTGCAAGAAAACATAATAGAACTCTATTTCTTAAGCTGCAATTATTCGAATGAAATTTCACTGGAAGTCCGATTAATTGATTATCAAATGCCACTTCAGTTATATAAACGTTCACGTAAATTTTTACTTGAAATATCTAATCTTGACTCTACTTTAAAATTCGATCATCAAATTCAATTTTTCTATCGAATCGAAAAAAGATATTTTATGCAATTTGAATGGTATACCTTTGATGCAGTTTTATGCACACATCGTGTTCGCTGCATTTGACCTCGCCTGCTTTGCACGCGGTTTGAGGGCTGCAGGTTCGATTATCTACGTTCAACATCATATCCGGTGGACACGCACAAATCTGGAAATTTGCATGAAATGTCAGAAAAAAAGTTATCGAGGTCGGAGGGATTATATTAATTAAGGGGTAACAAGCTTACATGTGAATTAATATTGGACAGTAAGCACACGTGAGAACAGTTTCCATTGTTTTTACGACACTCGTGCTCCTTTGCGTAGGTGTTGTGTAAAGCTACTAGTTGTAATCTGTCAGAATCTTTCGGGATGCCTTGAAAACAAAAATTATAAATCATTCGGTATGATTTTTCCATTCTTTATGACGAATGTTAGAGATACGCAAAAGTTTCATTCTCGAAGTAATTTCTTCTATTAATGTAATGTACGATCGATGACGTAGTTCTACGTCACTTTAGAAATTAATTATTGCTGACGTAGTTCTACGTCACTTTAGAAGTTAATTATTGCAGACGTAGTTCTACGTCACTTTAGAAGTTAATTATTGCTAACGTAGTTCTACAATATTAACGCTAGAACTACCGACGTTCAATCTACGCTACTTCTAAATTAAAAACAAAATAGAAAACGGAATAAGTAATGGATGAAACAAATTATAATACAGAACGATTCTTTATCTCAATAAAAATAAGCCTATATTTAGACAAAAGCATCTCGATAAATTTTGTAGTATAAAATAAGAAAAGTGTAACAAGTCATTTTCACACGCTTGGTAGTTCTAGTGTTAATGACGCGATTAATATTTTTTACGATCATGTCCATTTAAATATCAAAATCTTACAGATTCAGCTAAAATTTAGCCTCAAAACTGCCGGACGTAAATTCGTTAATATTGTATAAATAAAAATGATGGTTTTAATAAGAATATTTTTACTAAATTATCTATCATTTTCTGATATTGTTGGGCAAAAGATGAATTATCGCGATTCCTTAATACTACTATTTATATTTAAGCGATGCAAATCTGTTTTAACGGGTGGTAACCAAATGTAATCAGTGCAAGAACAGTAAAATATTTAACCCTTTGAGGACCGAGGACTTTTAATCTTGGCACAGTACACGCACGTAATAGTATTTATTTTAGATAAAATAAGTAATAATTCCCTTCTCTGAAGTATATGTTGTAAATCTCTGTTGTTAACACATAATTATTCTTTGTGTCAAACACATAGGACCATAACATTTGTAGAATATATGTACGAATTTGTAAGTTACTGTACGGTCAGATTTGGACGCACATATGCGTCAGTCGTCCACAGAAGGTTAAAAGTTTTTTAAATGATTTTTTAAAAATATTTATCGGTTTGATAGAAATCTAAATAATAATTCAAACGCTGGATTTGTTATAAATATTTCTAATTCAATAAGCGAACAAATTCCTAAAAATATAGGTGACAAATATAGAAATTCAAATATCACCCATATATGGGTGACATGGCAGTCAAGGTGTTAACTAATATTTCAAAAAGTCCGAGGAAAATAATTATGTTTAATAATTAAAGTGAGGGCAAATGTACTATATTATTTTCAGATCTCTATGATGATTTTGTTCGAAAGGTAAAAGCCACATTGAACTGCAAATATTTCAAAACGATTACATTAGAAAATAAATAAATGATAGATGGAACACTTTAATTAAGAAGGGCGGTATTCGTTTTAAATATGTAATAGAGGGGACTCATTTGGCGAGAACATTTGTAAGACCTGACAAAGACAGCGACGGTTAACTACCAAGTCAATGCTATGTAGGGTAAGAAACCCAATAGTTGGCACTGCTCCGGTTATTGGCATTTCTTTCATCTTTACTCGATAATGAGCTTTAAATTAGATCGTACCAATTTTTTCCTTTTAGTTTTTAACTTATACCCAGAAAATACTGGTAATCGTGTAAAACCAGTATGCCAAGAATTGAAATAACGCATACATCAATTACTAGCATTTGATGCTAATAACTAAGTATTTATACCTTTTTATGAATCTGACTTTTGTAAACAATAATTTTAAAATAGTCTTGAAAATCAATACCAGCAAAAATTTGGTGAAAATGCAAATCTGCTTAAACTACCAATTTATAATTGAGGTACTTTACTCTGTATTATTCCGGAATTTATTTTAAGCGGTGCCATAAAAGCGAATTTTATTATACATGTAATTGCACCCCCGCATATGGCGACCTTAATAATGTAACTATAAAAGATGTTCGCGTATAAAAAAATAAATGATTGACTCTTCTGAATATACCTATGTTAACTTTTGATACAATTTAAGTGCATAAATATATTTAAACATTATTAAAAATGTAGAGACATGAACATTTTGAGATATTTTACAATTCAGTTTAAAAAATTAGGGTTAGGAGGAAAGCAACCAACTATTTGATTTTTAACATTTTCAAGACAGATTTTTCTATTTTGTTATATTTTATTATTACGATTATAAAATATGCAAAGTAGGCAGAATTTTTCTTATTCCACAAAAAATAAAAAGTGGTACCACCATGATAGCAGTTTCAAAGTGAATGTTCAATTAATGATTTACAATAAAAAATAATTTAATTCAACAATTTTTAATGACGTTATGTAATTTTGGTTATCGTGATAAAACTGCTATATTACGTTATATAAAATAACTTTTATGCATTATTATGGTATCATTACCCTTGAAGGGGTTACAGAAACATTTTGCAACACGATTTTTTTCTAAAAAGCAAAATATTTGACGCTAACGCGAGTTTCTGCAGTCTCCTTTAGTTTTAACATAATTATCATTCGTGAAATTAGTTGATCTTTCATTTAAAAAACAAATCTGTGCTGTCAGTTTTCGTGAGTATCTCTTTAAGGAATAAAATCTGCTTTCTTCAGCGTCATACGATTCGATTTTGCTACATTTTTCACTTTTTAAGGTTATCTGAAAAATATTTCAAAGAATTACAGAGTACTTTTTCAAATCTTTTCAAAAATTGAGAGTGTTGAAGGCAAACGATTTGACAGTATTATCTCAACCATTGCTTTTAAAAAAGAAATAGTTAAATAAAAAATACGTTATTTACGTGACAGTTTTAGGTAGAAAGAAAAGTCAATTTTAATTTAATACTTCGGTCGTCGCGTCACTCATATCAGGTGACACTTGAATTTCCATACAAATCCGATACCCATATTATTAAAAATTCTTTAATTTATTTATTTAAAAACACTCGTAACGAGTATCTGAAATTGTAAACAATAGAAATAATGGAGTGAAAAAATAATGAATAAAATTTGTTAGAAAGTAAAACTATTACCTAATGAAATTGTCAATAATTTAACGATTCAGTGTAGCACTCGAAGCGTTAAACGAGTAGGCGAAAATTGCCTATTAAAACTTTCAGTAAATCCCAGATATCTCTGTTTTGAGCTAGTTTCAAGTATCAATTGCATACACCAGGACATTAACCAGCCATCTGTACTTTATCGGTTAACCGTATGGTACACGTATTCGGTTAGCCATAACCCTATTACTAGCCAGCTAATCGAGTACATACCTGGTTATCTAGCTATTAAGAGCTCGACACGAACATTCGTTTAATTTCACTCACCTAACGTAATGCGTTTCTGATATTGTCGCGTGTCGCTTTTAATGGTCCAGTGCAATTGATTCGATTTGTATTCGGTCCAAAACACGTAACCACCGAGAATAGCGAGACTCACGGGTTCTGATAGGCCGGTGCGAAAGATACGAGACTCCAAACCTGTACACAACACAATCATTATCATTATTGATCGTTTTCAATCATACTTTATCGTATTTAGGGGAAAACTTCAATCGACGAGAAAGTTCGTGTTCTTTTCTTCTTTTTCTTGGAAAGTACACTACAGGGACGAAACTACAGTCCGTGGCCATCGAATTAGGACCACTGAAAATTTTCGGTATTTTTCACGTTTTTCGTAAAATTAAAATACATAACATAATATACTACTACTGTACGTAACATTATTAACACATGCTAATATTTTGTGTTTCCACCCTTTGCTTTGATGACAACAAAATATATATGACATAATTTTATAGCAATAAAAGTGAAATTTTTATATATGGTTCTAATTTGATGGCCAAGGACTGCATAACAATTTTAACCCCTTGCCGTACTTTTACGAGTCAGACTCGTGATGCCCCTTGCTCTCTAAGGTGCATTAAGGTAGTCTAAGCTCTCACCTTACTCCATATGTTACAAGATCGACTTTTATTCTTATTACAATTAGATTTTAAGTGTAATTTCAACTACAATTGGTATGTTATACTATCATTAAATATAAACATTGCAATAATAATATTGCAATAATAATATTGCAATAATAAATATTTAGCTTTGTCTAATGCACCTGTGGAAAAAATAATACGACAAGGGATTAATAATTTTTTCAATATTTTCTCCAATGTTATTTTTCTCTTTATAAAATTGTATACAAACTTTTTGGAAATTATTGTAAGAAATGAAATGAGTAAATCATTCAAAAATTTTTTGCTACAGAATTCAAATTACTAGTTCAGCTTAGACAACTGTGTTGTAAATTGAAAATTATCGATTGCAAAAAGTTGTTTTACTTAATAGGTATCTTGAGTATTTTGACATTTTTTGCAACCACATTCTTGCTTTAAAAACGTCACATTTCTCGATAAATGATACAAATAATCTTTAAAGAATTATCATGATAAAGTTGTTATAACTTTATTCGGTATTACGTGTCGGGGATCCATTGAAAATTTTGATTTTATCCTTTATACTTTCAAATAAAACGAAAATCTATTAATAACAAAACAATTGTTAAAGAAATTATTTAAACAACTGTTTAAACAGAGAATTATTTGTCAAATTGTGAAACAAAAAATGAAAAAAATTTTCTTTTTCTAGAAAATTACACGAGTAATGAAGTTCAATTTAAAGAAAAATGACAAAATTGAGAAAATGGTGAAAATTAGAAAAAAGATATCAATTTTGATGACGTCGTATTTTTCTAAATATCTATCGGTAAGAATGAATTAATTCAATATTCTTTTAATTATATTGCATGCCAAACATAATAGCAATTAGTAATACTAGATCTATGTAATAATCTATGAAACATTTATGAAATATAACATTGTGGAATTATACAAACAAAATGAAATTAATTTTTTTGAAAGAGGGTATGTGCCCACCATATTATATTCAATATAATATTATTTTACTAAACTGAAAAAAATATTATTATTAACACGTTGATAAGAAAAAATATAACAAAAGGATAATTAAAACTACAGAAGCTGCATTCGATGTGAAACAATTGTCTAACACGGAATTTTGAACACTGCAAAAGTATTCACCATTCAATCCTGCATTAATTGTTTAGATATTGTTATTTTTCGAAGGTGGACACAAAATGTCCTCCCCCTTTTGATAGTTTGCGTTTCAAAAAATACTTGATAGTGGAAGGATTAATACGAACCATTGGTTGTCATGCTACTGATACGACCAGTGCCTTGATCACTCCAAAACAGTCGTTTTAGGTCTCTATCGTAAGCCAAAGATACTTTTGGTCCAAATAATGGTGTTTTCACCCCTTCGATGGGAATACTGCTGCCAAGTCCATGCATTCTCATTAAATCGATGCGGTATCTTCCGTTCGATTGTCGGAAAACGACAAACATTACGCTGTAATATCAATGTATAACATTACAAATTTTATTTTATTTGATTCTTCAGAATCTGCAAAAAAAAAAAATGATTACCCTTCTTCCGGTACGAGTGCGATATCATGAGGTTCTTCCTTGAAATAGAATATCGTTTTCTGATTGGTGGTTCTACTATGAACTTCGATGGTTTTATGTTTTATATCCGACACATATAAATTGTTTCCTATGTAATCGAAGTCCATTCCACCTATTATTTTTTCCTCGATGGATACTATGGCGTTCAGTTTTCCGGTATGGGTGTTGTAATCAAAAATATTATCCATTAATTGATCGCTCGCTAGCACTCCACCTGTGATTATTGTATACGTTAAAAAAAGAACGAATAGTTGTAAAATAGTTTCGACGAAGTCATTGAACAGTTTGTGTAAACGTGAAAATCAAATTGTTAGGAAATGAAAATGTTGTTTCTTTCAAGAGTGGTTTCTTTTGTTCCGTAAAAAGAAGATTATTATTAATTAAGAACAACATTGGTATGCGGCCGTTGGAATGGCAATGAATTCGTCTATCGATTATTAAACCCATACCAGTTAAAGGATTATAAGCAACCGCAGTGACGTGTTTTAACGTAACGCTTGCTGTCATTTTTGGCTTTCCCAGTAGTTCGTGGTAGTAGTCAATAAAGGTGTTTCCTGTCACGATGATGAGGCGCATCTTCTTCTTGACCTCTAAAATTGATGAATTTCAAAACATAACATTTCATATCTATAAATAAAATCTGAATAATGTGTTGATAAAATAAAATTAGAAATATAAAGTTAAAGAAAACAAAATAATAAACACAATTATGCAATATTCCTAGCCCTTTCCACTCGATTGTCGCCTCTGAGGGGCTGCAGATGATTTTTAAGGGAAATATAATTAATTTATTTTTCTTTTTTAAGCTTCTTTTCAAATATAATGTAAATAGAATAATTATTATGTACAATGGTATGATTCTCACTATTTTCTAACTAACAAAAGTATTTTTGAGTTACCGATAAATAATCTGAAAATCATTTTCGAGTGCAAAGGGTTAATATTACATTTTTAATAAATGAAGGTTATTTTCTGGAGTGATTTGATCAAATTTAATCAAAAAGTATTGATTTCTCTTTCCAAATTGTTTAAATAATGCTCCGTATATTCTTTCTATATTTTAACATTCAGAAAACTTATTTGAGTATTTGGACTTTTATGAATTATTGTAAATAATGTTTACCGCGACAGGTGCGCCGATCAGAATTTAATTCCTTGTCTATTGTACAAGCACAGGTATAATTACTTTGTAAATTCAATAGACACAGTTCAGAACAAGGGTTCGTATTGCACGGATTAGGCATCTGTAATCAAGCAATTATTTTACTTTTATGATGTGGATCGACAACAAAGCAACAACAAATAAAAACGTACAAATCGTACCTTAGGTTTCAAAACGGAATGGTATATGTGGATCCCATAAATGGTACTGTTCATGTTCACCAAAATGTTCCAATCTTTACCAGTGAATTTGTTGCAGGATTGTATGGTGTTGGATATCCAATCGCTCCAATACAATTTATTTTCGAACACCGCTAATGAAAACGGTCTCTTCGCTACTTCGTACAATATGATCTGAAAAAACAACCTTTCATGTGAATATTATTGTTCGGTAGAGGAAACACAGCATATTTGGAATGCTGTTCATAATTTGGAACTGTCTAAATAACTATTGTCAATGAAGGGTTGTGACACTGTGAATAAAAAGGGCGAATGATCTATTAACCCAGGGGTGTCAACCTTTTTATATCTACCGCCCACTTTTATATTTTTATTAATAGTACAATTTTCGAACTGCCCACTGGTTCTACAGTAATGGTGGTTTATAAAGTGGGGAAGTAACTTTACTTTATAAAATTTCCATTTCAGTGTTTTTAAAAAGTCAATTAAATTAAAAAAAGGAAAGTCAGTAAAACTCCTACCGCCTACCATGAAAGCTGGGACGCCCGCTAATGGGCGGTAGGGACCAGGTTGACTACCACTGTATTAATCCTTTGCACTCGAGGGGCGCTTCAGGGGCGACATACGTGGCTAGCAAGAATATTATCAAAAGTAAAATTTACGAATTATTTGTACTAGAAAGTAATAAAACAATGAAAGAAATAAAAATAACTAGACCATAAATATTTTTAATTCTTTTTTTCCAAAATAAAGCGTTTGAATTTTGAAAACTTTTAAATTTCTGGATTTAATTGTATCCAAAAACGCTTCGAGCGCAAAGGATTGATTAATGAAAAATGGACGAATTCCAGCGAGACAAACCCTCGATTTACAAAAACTATTTCAGCAAGTATTCAATTTGATTTTCTGTTTTTAATTATCGTCGAGAGTTTTAAATATAAAACTTGATTAGCTGCTCTATAGTATACCAATTAATTTGTTTCCGTTCTCCGTTATAATTTTGTATTCGCTTTAAGCAAATTGATATTTCAAACATGCTGCAATTTCTTTGCTCTTATTCGAACAGCCATTCGAATAAAATACATACCTTACGGTCTGTACCATCCAATCGTATCGATTCGATTAGTTTTAATTTACTATCTATCCAATACAATCTATGGTTTGCATAGTCGATAGATAGACTGTTTGGCCACTCCACGTTTTCGGTTACTAATGTACTACTATTTTTCCCATCCATTCCTGCCATTAATATACGAGAATTCGAACCCCATTCGGACCAGTACATTACACTGAAAGCAAACGAGTCTCATGATCATATTTTGTCGTCGAACAAGCGGTGTTGGAATTTTTTATCAGAAACGCTAGAGAAAAGGGTGGTATTGCGGTAATAAAGTCATCCAATAGCTGATTCGCTACAAACAGAGAGAAATATATTTACACTAAATGTCATATAGTTGTTTCATTCTTAAGGCGGGATAGGCGAAATTAAAATATTTCGTTTTTAATTACGCTTTGAAGTGTTGATTTTCAGGATATGTATATGTTACGACAAATGTGATTAATCCGGTGATTGTGTATAATTACCGGTTATTATATATCATCACTACTACTGGGTTCTTAAATATTTATCAAATTAACCGACGAGTTTAGTCTAATATGTTTAAATAAGTAAACTTAAAATATTTAATAATTCGTAGTAATAGTAATAAACGTTATTTGGAAAATGTTTTTTCTATCCAGAATATGGGTTTAGTTTGTTTTTGATATGTAACTGTTTGGTACGAATTCTAATAATAAAATTATTTTCTCTACTTAGGTTTTTCATTTGACAAAACATGTCAGTCCTTTATTCAAACTCCGTTCAGGCTACATGCGACTTAAAATAGCCATTTATTGAACTTTTCATTATAAATTCATCACATTTACCAAACCTGGTGGTGATTACAAATAATAACCGGCAATTATACATTTCCACTGCATTAATCACATTTACCGTAACATATATACTTTATAGACCTGTAACAATGTTTCGACTTAAAAAATAAGAACAGTTTTCTATCGTAAAGTCGAACAATACTTTCTAGATAACATTATATCTTATTCAACGCATTGACAGCAGCTGTGCATGACTTTGTACATATTTGGACTACCAGCATGAACCGCGTGTACGTGACACTCTACACGTGATTAAAATAAAAGGATGAGCCGGTCCGACAAGATAGTCGGCCAAAAATGCGCCCTGTCGTCAATGTGTTGGTCTTTGATCATCGAGTGAGCTATACTTGAACGAAGCATAGATTTTTATGTCATCCATTTTATAAGGAATAAACACGAATTTATTACATATGAAGTAAAAAGTTAAACAAAATGGAACAGGTTCATCTGCAACACAGGTGAATCATTAACGATCAAAGGGTTATTAATTCGTTTTCCCTTAATAACCGCTGATATTAAAAGGTTCAGATGGGGAAGGTGTTAAACGTGCCATGACGCATAAAAAGCAACATGTACTAAATTCATTAAGAATAAAATGATTTTATAATGGAACTTTTTAGCAATCTCTTTATGGAGATCAAATTGGTAAATGGTAGGCATTACAAAGGCACAAAAAGAAGGTGCTATTGTTGAAAAAAAATTGATTGTACAGGCTGAAAATGTCCAAAATTGGTTAGTATAACTCTTCGTGGGTAGAATACTGACCCGTGTGATGGTAACAAGGCGAGACCTCTCGGTTTATTGCTTCGTTCTTTAACGATAATGCTACAATAAAATCCATCGTTAGAGCAAACTCCAATATGCATGTAACCACCGTCTGTGAAGTATATGTTGCCAGTTATCCAATCTACGGCAATATCGTCAGGACTGTTCAAACCTTGAAGAAAGAGAAAAAAAAAAACACAAAATATTAAGCGTTTTATGTTCGCACGCAGATATACAATAACGATCAAAAAAGTTGTCGCTTCTTTAATTTGTTTTATGTTTATTATTGTTTAACATCAACTCAAAGATATAGTAAGTATTTAATAGATATTATGATAAGGGGCAGTTAAACCTTGATTTATGTAATTAACAAACAAGAACTTTGTATGACATTAAATAAGACATCGTATTCTAAAGCCAACGAAGGTGTTACTTTTGAAAGATAAACAAAGGATTACGAAACGCGAAAAAAACGAAAAATAAATAAGTGCAAATTCAAAAAAAGATAATATTTTTGCCAGCATTGTAAATTTGTTGCTGAGATTAAAATTGAATAACCGGATGTTATAACATTTTTAATCTTCTATCAGGATAATGAAATACTTAACGATATTTACTAACAAATAAAGTGAGTACAGGTATAACATTTTTTACTTTTGAAAAGTCACCATAACAAATTTTTACCCTAGATTATATAGTTGTAAAACTGAATTGCATATCAAAGACCTGCCAAGTCCAAAAAATTAGCATTTCAAAAACCGGCAAGTACTTAAATGATTCGAAAACTACCAAATCCATAAACTTTTCATTAAAAGATTTATGCAGACCCAAAATTACACAATATTTTTGTGTTATATCAAAACGTAAACTATCCAAGTACATTTCAGCAAACTTTAATCAATGAATTCTAGAATAAGATATTAGTGAAAAGTTATTGCAAAAAGATAATGTTAAATCGTGATACTTTTTGTTTATAGATAAGTATTTAGATTTGTAGGTCCACTTAAAAACCAACAACGTAATATATGTAACACAGTTTATGCAATTTACAAAGGGAAAAGTTACACTTCAAAATCTATCAAGTCCAAGGGAAGAGCCTACGTATATGATAAAAAAGATCTGGGTCTATTGGTTAAACTGGGATATCTTTTTATCGCGAGACTTCGATCAGATACGAGCCATTAAAAAGTTACATTTTTAATCGTACAAGATAATTCCATTATTACAATTAATCTATTATACCTGCTTTCAGAAAACAATTTGTTTTTTGTGTCTTTATCAAAATCCTTTGTTGTAACTTCGTTGGTACTGCACAGCAATGCAGTGAGATAAGTTGTAACGATTCATATGATAATACCTGTTGTGACAATAACTTCTCGTTGCGAGCCATCTTCCAAACTCTTCAATATCGCTTCATCTCCATCTTGAATATCGGACCAGTACACATAATTTGCATCGAGAGAAACAGCCACGGCATACTGCAAATTGTTAGCGATAGTATACTGAAGCTTAGAATTGAGAGGAAAGCCGTGAATTTCGGATTTGGTTGAGAACACCATCAAAGCTTCACCACCTACAAATTAATTGTATGATTAAAAACAGAAAAATTTCTTTTTGATATTCCAACATTTGGATTCACGAAATAGCGAAAAAGTAATGGAAATAAAATTTTATTCCTAATTTTGCAAGCTGCTTTAAATCAACTGCGTGTGCGTTGATAATTTTATAATTTTATAGTAAGAGAATTTAGTGACACGTAATTCCAAGTTTCAGTTTTATACATTTTTCTAATTCAATCTCTTATGAACATTAATAAATTAATTTATAATAAATATATATTAAAATTAAAAATTTTTTTAATGTTTCTGGTTGTATTTTTGTACCAATAATTAACGGCTTTAAGGAGGACTTTTTAACTTTAAGATTTTTAACTAAGATTTTGAACTTTATTTGTATGGGATTGAAATAAAGAAAACTGAAAAAACTAAAATTTGAAACTTCCATAAAAAAATACTACTTTGCTAATAGAAGTTAATGTAAAAAAAATAGTAGCAGCAGTTGAAATTTCGGTTTCTACGTTAAACAAAAAATAGCGTTTAAGTACCATCGGCGTTGCAAGATCTTTCATCATCGTTTAACGTGTAACCAGACTGACACGAGCATTTGTAAGATCCAGCAGCGTTTATGCATTGTTGGTCGCATATTCCATAATTTTCGCATTCATTCACATCTGCAAAAAAGAATAAATAAAAGATTTTACACTTTCCGTTTTTCCGAACAGAAATCCTTCAAACGATTATGTATTTAATTATTGTAAATTGTAAATAAATCCACAAATGTTGGTTTACATTTTATTTCGCCAAAACAGTTTGTTACAACTTCATTTACTTAAAAATTCGAGAAATTCAAATAATACGAACTTACCGATTTCTTCTTCAAATAATAAAAATTCAAGTTTGAATAATTAAATTTAAATAAAATTACATTATATTGTTTTTTAATTTAAGTAATTGAAATTGCACCCAACAGTTTCATTAATAAGAGTTTAACCACTAGATTCAGTAACACAAAGTTCTATTGTTTGGTTTTACCAACCTGCTAACAAAGTTAAAAGATTATGACTTATCTACTGGATTCATGTATCTATTAAGATCAATTATTATTTATAACTTCGATTTAATTTTTCGTCATGAATAATTTTATTTAAACAACCAGCATGTAATAATCTCACATAAAATCAGCTCATGTACTCTGCCGAAACTCTGTTAATTTTAATTAACTAAATGTGTTAACATCCATCGCATAATTCCTTCGCTACAGCAATTTTTGCCATTAAACGCTTCTACATGTTAGCATATTAAATTATTTTAATTGATATCATAAATGTAACAGTTATATATTTAATTTTCATTTGAAAATGTCTTAATAGCGGAAGAGTTAATTATATCGGATGAATAAATAGGGACAAACTATGTACCGTTAATTTGTAATTTTTACCTGTGCATGTTCGGTTGTTCAACAACTTATAACCAGACCGACACGAGCATTGAGCACCTTCAGGAGTTTTTCTGCAATAATGTTCGCAATTTGCCGTTTTCTTGCACGATGAATCAGCTGCAATTCAAACGGGTTAAAATGTAATCACTGTCATGAAAAGAAGAGTTGTTGCCGTTCATTTTCTTTGCTACGTAACTCTTTAACTGGAATTTTTCAATCGAAAGAAAATCGTTCTCATCTTGTATTTGTAATAAAAGAAAAATAAATGTGCGTTCGCTTGATCTAAACAAAGCAAGTATTATTTATTTAAAGTCATAGATTTTTTGATAAGTTTTAAGGCTTAATGTATCTACCGCCCTCACATAACAGAAATAAATATCATTACCTTATAACCTAATGTTACTTAAAGAGTAGTTAAAGTAGTCCTTATTTTCTTTTAATTGTAACGTACTTTTAGACAAAAGAATAATAAATAAAGATTTGTTAATCAATTTTTCAGCCGACAACCGATAGTTGTAGATTGAAGAGCCAACTGATAGACTTCCGGTAGATAAAGTGTTAAGATTGAAGCATGAAGGATAAATTTTCTTCGAAAAAAAACAACAAAACTGTTTTATCAACAATACTATTACGTACTGAAAATTGAGTAGTCGCATAATGAGTTAACTCGTCATGTCCTATTAAAAGGTCAACTGTTACTAATCGTTAACATATTTACTGCAACACGACTGTGTATTATACAGGGTGTTCCAGATTGAAACCGACACACTTCGCCAACATGCTCAGGAGGTGATTCTGAGCAAAAAATGTTATATACACGAAATATGCGTGGAAATACTAATAATTTGTCGAAACTGTACGTTTCTCTGATGTTTACGCTTCGTGTTGGTCTTCTGATCTAACCCCTCTAGATTTTTTTATATAGAATTACATGAAGCCGAAGATGTATTTAAATCAGAAACATAATACACGCGACGAATTGATAGCAAAAATCGAAGATACAGCTTTTACTATTAACAGCGATCTTTCAAACTCTTGAGGAGTGCAGTGGATGCAGTGGATGCAGTCCATAGAAGTACGCTTAGCTAAGTGCATACGATCAAGAGCTGACCATTTTGAGCAGTATCTTTAAATTACTTTGGGTACCGTAAATAATTGTGAAGCATAATTGCGAATAAATGATTATATTTTTAAACGTTATGTTTCTGTGATTCATACTAGTTTCCTTTTATAATCTTGAAAACGAAGACGAATATACCTATGGTGAATACATTTTTTACTTGGAAAGACCTCCCAAGCATGTTGGCGGGGTGTGTCGGTATCGATCTGGAACACCCTGTATATTACGTTTGTTGTTCTTCAGCCGTTCAAGTCAACGCAGATACAAATATTACGGGTTCATTGGAAATTAAAAAAATAAAAGTACTGATTTTCGATACGAAGATTACTAAAGTTTAAGCAAAATTATAAATATCGTATGTCTTAGTTTTCTTTCTGTGTGAAACGACAAAGTAAATTTACACTGCTAGTTAAACACCACGGTTTGTGCTGAAAATTTGCGAATGATATAAACATCTGCTTCACATTATCAAATATAAAGCTTCAATATGTGGTTTAACACTAGAACAACCGAGTCCATCAAAATGACGAACTCTAGGTTTTATTTATCCTTTTGAAGTATATGAATTTTCTGAATTTTCTATATTCGCGAAAATAGAGAAGGTATAAAATACGTTTAGAAATATTCATACTGCTAAATTAAAACTGAATTCCAAGCTACAATATTTGTTTGATTATTCTATAATCTGATTATTGCAATGCCCGTTAGTCGTAATTGTGTACATTGAAATACCTAAGTTTTAAATTTGCGATATAAATTTAAGATAAATTTAGGATTAAGATTTTCAGTTCACTTATCAATTTATTGCACATTGCCCTATTACGAATTGATTCGAAAATATGAACATTAATAAAGAACGTTCCTCTAATAATTGTATTAATCCTAAATACGTACCCTTCTTGCACTCATCGGTATTTTCATCAGAGCCATCGCCGCAATCGTCCTTATCGTTGCAGGTTGCGTTTAAAAAGATGCATCTGTGGTTTTTGCAGAGATATCGATCGATCGTGTTGTTACATTTTCTGGCAGGTATTATCTTACTCTCTACAAAGGAGAATTGAAATGTAAGCCGTGAAATGGATTGAACGGATCGGTCAGTCGTAAAAGTCGTCTTACCGCAGTTTCTTTCGTCGCTGCCGTCTGGACAATCCTTAACACCGTCGCAAACCCATTCGTTTCTTGCGCAATGGCCGTCGTTGCATCGGAAAGCATCGCATTGTAACTATTAAAGTTACAGATGTAAAGAAAATCGTTTTACGCGTTAAGAGAAATATACAGGGTAATAGATTAACGTATACGATGATTGACCCCTTCTCTAAAGAACTAGAAAAAAACATAATGCTTCCCTCGAATAATAAAATATAATAATATTTCAATAGTCTAAACATTTTTGTATAAAATATAATCTGATTGGATATTAGTAATCAATATCATTCGATATTATTGTTCAAAATTGTCTCAGCTACCCCCATTTCCGGTTCTTACACTATTTCTGGGACACCCTGTATAAGAAAAGCATTGTACATATTATATTTTCTACTTTTTTAGAGAAAAAGTCAATGACTGTATGGGGGTTAAACGTTGCCTTGCACAAAATTCAGTCAAGAAATAAAAAACACAAGAATAAAAGATAAATAAATTAACATTCTTGGTCCAAGCACTCGTATCAAATCGTTTCATAAGTACCTATATTATCATGTCCTACTCTTACAGAAACTTTTTAATTCTTCCTTGAAAATATTATAATTCAAAATATTTGTGCGAATCTTAAAAATTAAGTTCAATGCTTTTTGACATTCAAACTATGAATGTTTTATTCTAACAATAAACAATGCTATTCTTTTTCCGGATTTTCACAGCACATAAATTAATTTAAATTACAGTAATTGATATCTACATAGGAATGCATATTATGATATAAATAAGAACCATTTTGTTTATGATATGACTTATGAAAAGACTTAATATTTCCCAATCATCAAAATTTGAGTTCTGTATTTTGACGTGAAAGTGGATCTATCTTTCACAGTTTCAAGAATTTTTTTAAAAGATTTCTAAATTACATAATCTTCTGAAGATAAATGGTCGAAAATTAACTTGCTAAAAACATGTGCGTATAGAATTCATTTTAAATTATGGAAATGTATGTTGAATAGAAGTAAAAATTCAATTTAAAAAACAAAATACAACATTAATAAAAAGATAACAGTAATTTATGTTAATGAATTTCTTTTTAATCGGTAGTATCAATATTCGTGTAAATATTTCAAAACTTTTCCTTATTTGAAAAATAGAGCTGAAAAATGTTTCGTAGATTGAAATATCTTTTTTTTTTTCGTATTAAAGGGAACAAAAGGTAAAATTGTTTTAAAGACATTTTAAGATTAAAGGGAATCGTTTACTTGTAGATAATTAAATCTGAAATTTTTTTGCAATTTTGGGTGAAATGGCCAGCCAAATACCAGAAGAGGTACATATTCGGCATTGTACGCTTTTTAAGTTTCACAAGTTGCTACCAATTACTCCATTGATTAAAAATAAAAACTTGTTAAAAATTTATTTGTCTGAATTTAATGTAAAAAAACGACATCACTTTCCGGAACCCCTAATATATACGCCCGGTCAAAACCAATTTGACTTTAACTTTTACTATAATTTTTTCTTTTTCGATTTTAAGAAACATCTTTTGTTTTTACTTTTTGTTAAAAGATACTGCAATCAAAGGGCTAAAGCAGAAATTGAACTATGAATGTCATCTTACGTCTTTTACGCAACCGTTGTATTCATCGCTTCCATCGGCACAATCAGGTTTGGTATCGCAGAACTTTTCGGTCGGTATGCAAAAATTATCCGAACATCGAAACTCGTCTGAGGCGCATTGAATCGGATTAATTGATAACTGAAACGATTTTAATTAATTATTAATCCAGCATTAAAACTGCGTTGTCGAATATACTGTTCGAAAGACTTCAGAATTATATAAAAAGTGATTTAGAGACGTATTCAAAATTTCAAATGTAAAAGATATAATAAGATTAAGCATAATCACATTTTTGACTGATATTAAGGTAATTGCATTATAGTTAACGGTGTACTGGTATTCGTTACCTTTATTTTCAGATATGAAAAATGAACTTAAAGTAATTTTTTTAACAACAAGATGATATTATTGAAATATATTATATTTTATACACTACAGCGTGAAAATTTGTAACTATTTTCGTGTCATAAAAGTGTTATCTTAATTTTATGCGAATATAGGAAGGGTGTCTCTTAATATAATTATTATAAACTATAAATTATTGATATTTGAGATTTATCAAGCACTGACTACCTAAATGTTGAATCAGTAATTTACAATTGTAAGTCAAGGTAACTACTCTTCTTCGATAATTTACAAATCTGTGAAATCGAAAATAAACATTAAAACGTTATTCATTCCATACATGTACTTTTTGTATTAAATAACATATTTTATTTTGTCAGGTGTCAATTACTATTAGTTTTGTTTTTAGAAATTTGAGGTGTTAATACTTATACAGATTAGAAGATACAATTTCTTCAAAGTAAAATCTTCTGATAAGATTATTTATCAATAACATTCAATTTAATTTGTTGAAAAGTAACTGATGAATCAAGTTAATCATTATAAAATTATTTATCAGAAAAATGATAATGATTACAGCAGGAAATGAGGCTTGTAGCGTCAACTACTGATACATTTACCCTATTTTTTTTTACCAAACTACGATGTTTTATCATTTATAAAATTCTGAATATCTCTGGATCAATTCTAGAACTATCAAACGAGTCAAAATAACTTGCTCCCGATTTCTTGATTACCAAAATTGATGCAGACGCTTTCGTCGAAACATAAATGGTTTCAATGGAGATAAAGAATTACTCTATGTCTCAGTTTGGGTTTCATCCTTCATCTATTTTGTTTTCTATTTTATTCTCAATGTCAAAGTAAACGTAGACCGAAACTTGATAGTTCTAACAGTATAAGGATTTCGAACAGTATATTATCGTAAACGTGGGTAGAAATGATACGATACTTGAAAGTTACTGCAATCATTTTCATCGGATCCGTCATCGCAGTCGTCGGATCCGTCGCATCGATGCATGGATGCAATGCATTTTTTGTTTTCGCACAAAAAATGATCCGGTGGTTCGCAACGTATAACTTTGAATTAAGAAGAAAAATGAAAAATGTAAGTAGAACGTAATCAAATAAAAAAAAAAATTGTTAAAAAGTTTAATCGAAATATGGAACTAAAAACTCACCGGTGGAATCGATATGCAGGTAGAAGATGTTCAGCACGAGAAACAGGAGTAAACTTTGGTACATAGTCTAGAAAAATTTAATTAAATTAATCTTCGAAATTTTAGTTTGAACAACTTGTTGATATTAGTCAATGCTTTTAATATAATAAAGATAATTAATTAAAGTCACCAGTTAATAACGTTATTAATTAGTTATTTAGTTTCAGTTTTGTTAATATAGTATATTAATATATTGGTATATAGTATATTAGTATATTTCAATCTTTTTGAAACTTTCAGTATCTAATAAATGTATTTTTTTGTAGATTTGCATGAATCGTTAGCTTCGTTTGATAACTTTCGTAGAAATAAAATTTATTGTATGCCTTTTTTCTCTTTTGTCCAATTCATTGAAAAATATCTACAAACATTGGTACGTTTTGAGTATCCTTTCCACTTTGGTCGTTTCATTCAAAAGGGTTCATAGAATCGTTTTCTACATATCGTTTCATACAGCACAAAATTTCTTTCTGTATATTTTCATTGCTTTTTAATTAAATTTCTCTAAACTATAACTGCAGATTTATATTCAGCACAAAAAATCTATAAGAAACGTTTACTGCTTTTTAAAAATTCAAATATGTATAGAACAATCTAATTATGAATTAGCACTTATAAATTCCTATAATTCAAAGATTTCAGTTATAAGTCGTGCCGAAAGAACAAATACTTTCAACATTTAATTTCAGCATTACAACTACTGGTACTTGAATGTGAAATAATATTAGTAAATAAAGTATGAGTGAAGAAATTAGCAACTCATGAAACGTTTGAAGGTTCTTCTGCTGGATATGGTTCACGTCCAAAAGTCTCGAATTTTAAATATTACAACAAATTAATTTGTAAAAACCTTCAAACTTTCTAGATTAGAAATTAAATTTTTTAACCAAACTTCTTACCAAAGTAAAGCAATTTAGTTGAAAATGAACTCATTATTATTAACATAATAATTCTTAACTTTTTCTTTCTGTTATTATTTGAAATATGTATATTTTTAGAAACGTAGAAACTTCGGAATATTACATTTTTAGGAATTTAAAAGATTCAAAATATGTAACATAATAGTATATAAATAATAATATTTTAATATAGTAATATTAATAAAACTTTCGTGTTCATCCAATGTGAAAAGAAAAATTCAAATTGAAAATATTGGTGAATGAAGAATATTGAACGAACGAGAAAATAAGTCGTAAGCGAACACGGAGAACCATATTCATTTAACGAGTTCATAGTACAAACCTTAAATACATAATTTTTTACAAATAAATATTAATTATTTCGATCACTGTATTAATGCTTAATAAAGATTAATGTTTAATTAAGTCTAAATACATAAACGGGGGGAATGGATAATGATATATATTTAAAAGATAATTGTACCAATTTATTAATGTTAAAATTGAATAGATAAAGATTTATTTAATATACTTACGCGAAAATTCCTTACACTATGTTTGAAGAGATGAGATATAAACTACCCCTGTTTGAACTGGCTTAACGAGGATTATATTGAAGCGGTCCGATCCTTGTTACCACTACGACTGTTATCAAGACACTAAAGGTCGATACAGCGAGTCTATCGAAATTATAGAAGAAGTTGTTTCTCTAAATACATACACATCTATTGTAACGTATTTACTAGAAATCAATAGATTTCGGTTTATTACTCTAACGATATTCCAGCAAGTTATATTCAAATTCTCTGAAAAAAAATTCTCTAATTCCTCTTCCGTATATTATTATCAATAACAGTTTTATTTCATTAATAACTGTTAATCAACACCGAGTAATAAATACATTTATATAAAAATATAAAATATTAGAAGTTCCTAATGCTTAATTTTTGAATACTAAACAATATATATATTTAAGAGATAATTGTACCAATTTATTAATATCTTTTTCTAATTATTAACATGCAAATATGGTATATTTTAAAATATAAAATTGATTGTTATTTAAGATATAAAATTGAACAAACTTCCAAAATAATTTTCAAGAGAAGAAAGAATTTTAGCAAAAATTGATTTTACATTTTTCATTAATTTATTCATATCCGAATACAATATTATTTAGACAAAATTCTGTATATATATACGAGTAATATTTTCGTGTTTTGTAATATATTTGAAGATTTCTTAATTACAGCGAGATTCTTCGCGATACCGGTAGCTATGTACCAGTTCGTTGTAAGAAATGTATACAAATCGTTGATTCGAGCAATGAGTCACATCCTATCGTTCGTTGCCCGTCAGTTTAAATTTACCCAACCTTTCTAAAATTCAACGCCAACGAATCCAGACAGAGTAAAATTATTATAACGATCGTATCATTTCATGTTCTGATCGTTGCAAAATGTTTGAGCTTCCTGCATCTAAGCAAAGGAAACTTCCATTTATGAAAATACAATTTCAGACGTCTTCCGAGATATTCGTACTCTTTCAGTATCTCTTCGTTCCAAATTAACCACAAAATTTATTGATATTAACCCTTTCGATGTTTATGTTAGATATACTTGTTATGAGAAGGTGGCACTTTTTTGTTTAACGACGAGTACACTCGTCTTGGAGGAAAAAAAAACACGCATCCGTTATCTAAAGTAAAATTTGGGTAAAACACGAAACATGTTTATAATTTCAATGCATTTTATAATTATAATGAGTTACAAATTAACAAACCAAATGCAATAATTATGCGATTTATTTACTTTTGAAAATGTTCACTTATGTGATAGAAAATGTAATAATCAAGAAAAAGGAAAAATAAAAAAGAATTTGATTATACAGTGACAGATTGAACCATTCCAAAATATTTGATTATTTGGTACAAAAATATTATTATTATTTTAGTATAAAAAATCTAAACATTGATTATTCGTTTGGTTTACGAATTAATTTGTAATCAATAGTAATGCATCTCTAATTAACAAAAATACAAAAATTTGTCACTTCGTTATCATTTTTTTCAATTTTACAGTAAGTGCCGAGTATACTCGCCATCATGTTTAAAACTAATTAAGTACATACACAAGTGCACACTTTCAATATTAAATTAAACGACGAAGAGGTTAAATAAAAAAGATACGTATGAATAACAATATTAAATCATTTTATAAATTTGTTCGTATCATGTGAAATATAAAAAGTTATAAAATTGAAGATATAATAAATCAGTGTTTATTCACCCACAATATTTTGCTCCTTTTTGAGTAAAAATTAATCTCTTTCATCGTAACAAGAATTCAAATTACGTACGAGGAATTATAGACTAACTCCACAGGAAGTAAAAAGGAAGACTAACTAAAAATTTGTTGCATTATTTACTTTTCCAAGATTTTATTGCCAGAGTAAGATACGTTTTTTTTTATATGCTATGGGTGAATCTTTCAACATTACAGTACTGGCAAAGAAGATAACAAATGCCTGTCGGCCGTGTGACAGTGGTTTGCTCCATCGCTGTTTCGACGGCTACCACTTTATTATATTTCGTTCTTTCTCCCCAGTGTGGTCTTCCATTTCGCCAAAATATGCCGCGTTGCTTGATCAAATCGATGACAAGATACAGGAGGAACAACAATTTATCCGAAGGTAAGACGCGTTTCTTACTTTACCTGAGCGGTAGGGTACAGTGTACCGAGAACCAACAGTGAAATTTTGGCGTGGTTATGGAAATATTAGTATCCTAGGTGCAACATGTAACTCCGTTTTGTTATTGTTGAAAAAGTGAACCGTATTTTCGGCTCGAACATTCAGAATCTCGAGATTAAATAGTTCGGACATAATACGTATTTTTAATGGAACCATCGTTCGATATGTTTTTAACTTTGCAAAAAAACAAGATATAAATGTATACAGTGTGTTCACGTTAGATGCCCGATTACTGAATAATTTTTAACCTTTATAGCTTCAAATTAAAATCATTTTTTCATAAAATAATATGCTAACGAAAAGCCAAGAAATTTGTATGCTCTTTTGAACAAGTAATATCACAAATTATAGACTTCGTATCATATGATTCGCTTTAGTAATAAATAGGAGCCATGAAAACAATGAATGAGGTTCCTATAAAAATTTAATTTTCTTGTAAAGTTACACTGTTTTTTTTTTTTTTTTCAATAAATTCATATCTTGTAGGTAGCTATATAATTTAAATGCTTTCTTATGAGATCTGTATACCTACACTAGGAAAACAACCAGCAGTTGAAAATTTCGTTTTATCAAATCACGTTCACGAAATCTATGTACTATGTGTATCACTGTCGTTTTCTGATTTATCATTTTTCATTCATCGAACATTAATGTAGTACTAACTCTTCAGGCTCTATATCGGTGCTTTGAATCGATCTATAAATTTTCGTGCACTACACGAACCTTCACTTATAAAATTGCTCCAAAGCTTATTAAACATTGCCTTAAATATTAGGATATAATTAGGAAAATTACAATCCAAAATTAGAGGTATTTCGAAAATTACGACAATTTATATTTAATGAAGTGTCGGATCTGAGGAGTTAAGTGTTTGTATGTATCTTGCATTGGAGAGCTAAATAAGTTAATAAGTTTGAGATACCAAGAATATATTAAATATTGTATAAAAACAAATTCAGTTTAATACTGAAATAAGGTTTTGTCCGTTTTTTCCATTGATTTTGTATTCCACTTAAAGTAGGTCACGTGTTAAGAAACGTCATGTATATTCTTTTCATGTCTTATACGCAGAGTCCGAATTACCATGGACCCCACCGTCGTCGGCCGACACCAAGCGAAATAAAAATCAGGCCAAAGAGAGCTCCTCGAAATGCAGTAATATTTGGACATCGTCGAAACTGCCAATCGTAACACGATATACCTTCAACAGAGGAAACATGTGGAATAAAGAATTAACGGGGAACACGGGGGGAATGCGTTTCTCCGAATTGGAGAATAACACGGTGACAATTGGTGGCGATACCTTGTTTAACGGTGATCAAAAGATCGTGGATACGATTAACGAGCAAATGGTAGAGAAAATGCAAATACCGTTACCGTCGAACGCGACAAAGCTGGAGTATCCGATGAGCGTGGGCAACAATGAAATTAAGGTTGCAGTCAATTTGAACAGAGCGTTTGATGGGGCCGAAAACGAAATGACTTCGCAAGCGTTGTATCTTGCTTCGAACAAGAAGCAAATTGATTCTTCGCAAAGTCAATATTTTAACAATAATATAAATAAATCGGGCGTGGAAAACACTCCGAATTGGAAAAGAAACAAAACTATGCATTATTGTCCCTATTGTCGTAAAAGTTTCGATCGACCATGGGTACTAAAGGGTCATTTACGTCTTCATACCGGCGAGCGACCTTTCGAGTGTCCAGTGTGTCATAAATCTTTTGCTGATCGGTATATATATGTTTTCTTTCTACTTTTAGATTATTTTAATAACCTACTTTGTCCATTAATTATGAGCAATTAGAAATTTATTGACGTTATATTTTTACAATCAGCAATTTTCCCTACAATCTTTACAAGAGTACAGAAACAATGATCTCGTATTACGTGATCTGCATATAATATGTTAATTTATGCATCTTCTGATCGATGTATCTAACCATTTAATTTGATTCGTTATTATAAAAACTTAAAAAAAATTGTATCCATTTATCGTGTGTTAATATGATCATAATATAATATTTTATAGATCGAATTTACGTGCTCATCAGAGAACCAGAAATCACCACCAATGGCAATGGCGATGCAGCGAGTGCTTCAAAGCGTTTTCACAAAGACGATATCTTGAACGACATTGCCCTGAAGCTTGCAGGAAGTACAGAATATCTCAAAGGAGGGAACAGAATTGTAGCTAGAAGATTAATTTTGTTTATCTATGATATATATATATTTGTATACAGAAATCTGTAATATAATATATTAAATGTATTCCTTTTTCTTGTACCGTATAATTTGAATTCAAAATATGACAGTTATAGTTTCAATATAATGCAATATATCTTAAAAATGTATATTTTTTGTCTTTTTATTATATACGTCATATATTATATACATTTTTATAAACATTTGAAAGGTTGATCAAAACAAATTTAAATTTCACATATATAAATGATAAGATATTTTTACTTGTTACGAAAAAAGACATTTAAATCATGGAAGATAGATAGTTAAGATGAAAATCAAGATAAAGTTTGGATACTTATTTGATTTCAGTGAGATGTTATTCATATTAATTGTATTTTTTACAAAAGCAAGGAATTCGAACGAAAAATGCTATCAATTTTTACATTTGTATATATATTTTTACTTAAATCTTATTATTTTTTATTAATAACAATGCTAATTGCAGTTTCTAATGTGAATTTCGAATTTGCTTGTAAAGACGCCTTAAAGCTTTCCTACGCAATTGGACACCATTATTCATAGAGTGCGCACAGCAACGTAACGGTTTCTGATCTGAGTGCTTTTACTCTTTCATGGCGCATGTCGTGTACGTTCAACGAGGAATAATTATCGCTCGCATTTGACGCAGTGCGTTAGTCTCATATTACAAACGGAAAAGAACGTAATATAGTGCCGCGTAATACGCGATACGCTTTCCGAGCAAGTAATTCGTGTTAGTGCTCCGTAAGAAAGAACGCGGCGGTTAAGCACTGCAAAGAAAACTTGACATTGGAACGGCCATTTTGGCGTGTTGTTTCCTAATCGAGTGCTCAGTTCAGCATCGATATCCATCCATTTCAAAGTAAGTAGCTTTGTAGTTGTGTATACTTTGTTAAATGAACAATTTCTTCTTTGTGATATTTTTACTTTTCGTTATGTAAAGAATATTTATCCACATAAATTTTCGATCTATATTGTTCAAAGAAAAATCGACTCGGCACAGATGGTCTTACTCTGTTCTGTTTTTCATCATGTTTGACTATGTCTGATGGTATTAAGTGTTGCAGTACCTTGAGACTTATTAGTGGTCGAGTTTTATTAGTACGTTGAATGTGTACTGTATAAACCGTATATTTTATTAATATTAATTAAAGATTGAGAAATCCAATTTGTATTTTTACGTATATAATATTCGAAAATATTGCTGATATACTGTTAACTTTCCAAATAAGAAAGTTACCCATATTCTTGCTGTAAATACGCAATAAACTTTTATTCAAACTTTACTTTTGTTCTAAAGAATTCTTAAGCTTTATTTCGGTTAAAACTTATATAAAGATTATGAAATACACTGCAATCGTATTAATTATTGTATGGCTTAAAATATAATCGTTGTTGTTAATATTAATTTTTTATTTATAAATTAATAAATTTCATAAAATTTATCATTTATAACATGTTTGATATTGTATTTTATTACAGTAATTGCAAATATTTTGAAATTAATATATTTCTATAAATATGTAATATGTTCTTCAGAATTCAAATTTTTTATAAACAGTATAGGTAACTAATAATAAGAACTTGTAAACCTTGTAAGATTGAAATATGTAAAAACTAGTTCTGTTCCAATGAGAATACATATAATGTTTACATGTTTTTGTGATCATTCCAATAGGTCACTAAATCTATTGTTGCCTTTTGTCCTATAAACACTGAATAATTTCAGTTGGTTAAGAATTTCAATTTCTAATATTTTGTTGATATTTAATATTGAAATAAAATTATTACATTTACTTTTTTGTTTAAGTAAAGACTTTTACAATTTTTAGTTATTAATTTAATTAATTATATTAATGTTTATGTTTTATTTATAAATAAAAATTTATTTTCAGAAAATAGCTAACATTTCATCATTTTCAAAATGATGACAGAAACACACATAAATTCCAATCATGTTTTAAATTCTGGTTTGAATTCCAAATCAGAAATAGACAAAATGGACGATGTAGGTTGGAAAGCCAAATTAAAGATTCCACCAAAGGACAAACGAATTAAAACTAGTGTAAGTTATGGGTAAAATTTTATATTTTTTTTTAGTTATTAAACTTACATTTACTGCATTGTTATTCTTATTTAAAAAATAACTTGTTTTATAAAAAGCTGATGATGTTATAAAAATAATATATATATTTAATTATTTTGTTAAATTATAGTTGATGGTAGATTAGTAATTGAAACAACTGTAAAAATTTATAGGATGTTACTGATACTCGTGGCAATGAATTCGAAGAGTTTTGCCTAAAACGAGAATTATTGATGGGCATCTTTGAGAAAGGTTGGGAAAAGCCTTCCCCAATTCAAGAAGCCAGCATTCCGATTGCATTGTCAGGAAAAGATATCTTGGCACGTGCAAAAAATGGGACTGGCAAAACTGGGGCCTACTCAATTCCAGTACTAGAACAGGTACACCTATTAATATGATAATACTATTAAAATTAATTTTTTCACTATAATCATCTTTTTTATTGTACATTTGTATACCAGATTGAGTAGCTTAATATATAAATGTAAATAAAATAATTTTGTTTGCCCAATTTTACATACAATGTTGATTTTTACAATAGGTATTTTCATATTTAAGTGTTAATTGGAAATTTCCTTTAATTGACTGCTATTTCAAAATATATGCACTTTATGTTGAGCAACTATAGTTACCCTTATTATAGTATTGAAATACCTTATTATGGTAGCGAAATAGCTAAATATGTGCATTTTTTAAATTTCTTTTTATTTTATTAAGTTTTAATGTTGATGTTTGTTATAATTTGCTATTTTAGGTTGATCCGCGAAAAGATGTGATCCAGGCACTGGTAATTGTACCTACTAGAGAGTTAGCTCTTCAAACGTCACAAATCTGCATTGAACTGGCAAAACACATGGACATAAAAGTAATGGTAACTACTGGAGGAACAGACTTACGAGATGACATTATGAGGATTTATCAGAAAGGTTTGTTTTTAAAACAGTATGTTCTTGTGTAAGAACTAATTATAAAAGCTAAGTGTAAAAAATAGCTCACCTGTGATGTAATTTGTTTCTAGTGCAAGTAATAATAGCAACGCCAGGAAGAATTCTTGATCTTATGGACAAGAATGTTGCTAACATGGATCACTGTAAAATTCTAGTTTTGGACGAAGCAGATAAGCTTCTGTCACAAGATTTCAAGGGAATGTTGGATCATGTCATCTCTAGGTACATAATAAAACTTAATTACTTATATTTTATACTTTATTAGTCTCCTGTTTCATGTATTACGTTTAATTTTAGATTACCATACGAACGTCAAATACTGCTATATTCAGCTACATTTCCTCTGACGGTGAAACAGTTCATGGAGAAACACTTAAGAGATCCATACGAGATTAATTTAATGGAGGAACTCACATTGAAAGGTGTAACACAGTATTATGCCTTTGTACAAGAGCGACAAAAAGTTCATTGTCTTAACACACTGTTTTCCAAGGTAATTTTCATTATTCTAAAATTAAAATATTTTATTTAAAGTACTATTACTTGATTATATAATTTGGTTTTTATTTTTCAGTTGCAAATAACCCAAAGTATAATATTCTGTAACTCAACGCAACGCGTTGAATTACTCGCGAAAAAAATAACGGATCTTGGATACTGCTGTTATTACATACACGCGAAGATGGCGCAGGCACACCGAAATCGCGTGTTTCACGATTTCCGAGCAGGGTTATGCAGAAACTTGGTAAGTGTAAATCGAATCAATATTTATCTTTTTTTTTGTTCTCTTTATTTCGTTACTTTGTATCATTGAATTACTGACTGGCTGTTTTAAGAAAAATTTAAATATGAAATGCATGATCTGTACATCTACAGGTGAGCAGTGATCTGTTTACTCGTGGTATTGACGTACAAGCAGTGAACGTCGTAATCAATTTTGACTTTCCAAAAATGGCAGAGACATATTTGCATCGTATTGGCCGATCAGGACGATTCGGTCATTTAGGTATAGCAATTAACCTAATTACGTACGAAGATCGTTTTAACTTACACCGTATCGAACAAGAGCTTGGAACAGAAATAAAACCTATTCCTAAAGTAATAGATCCAAGTTTGTACGTAGCAAGACCAGAAGACAACAATAGTATGGAAGAGGGTAATGTGTCCAAGTAGTTTCGATACATCGTCATGATGTTTTACATGCGCTCAAAGAGTTTAAAGTGTAAAATGGTGATTGTGTGGCTCGTACATAAAAGGCATACATTGCTATGCTTTGAACTCACAGAGTGAAACGTTACTTCAGTCTGAAAAGTATTGTCTGGTGTGTTTAACGGTGTATAAAGACAAAACAGTGCTATGAACATTTAGATAAAAAAAAAGTGGTCTATTATAGAAAAAAAATTGAAAATTTCAATTAAGATCATAGTAAAACAGCGAAAACTTGAATTACTTGTAAATAAGGCATACTGAGTATGGGAACAGTGAACTCAGTGAATGAAAATGATACGAATGCCGGTGCGAGTCATTCTTTGTACATAAATACATATAAATGTACATAATCTAAAGTGCGCGTCAGAGTCAAGCCATTATCAAGAGCACAATATGTAAACAAGTACATGAATAACATAATAATCATTACATTTTACCACAATTGTAAATATTACATGAGAGTATCCATCATTTTAATAGTAAATTTTTATACAATGGCTTCATACTTCCAAGATACTTTTTTTTCTCTTTCTTTTGTTCTTTAAGAAAAAAACGTGATGGCACGTGTGATTGAAAGAAAAAGAATAACAGCCATATACCGAAGGTAAATTCGTAATTGAGCTGTTTTACGAGTATCTATAAATTAATCCACATGCCTATTACTTTTGCGTCACCATACCTTGCATATAAATTCTTTTTAAATATACAATCACAGATTCTAAATATCGTATCGATCTTAAAACATTTGAAAATGGCTTGATTTTGCTACCTGTCAATGCTATCGTACAACTCTGAAATTCAATTCACTTTTCAAACAAAAACAAAAAATACAAGATTCTTTTCTTTCTGTACAATGCTAATAGATACGTTTTTTTTAAACTTAATCTGATTTTTCTTTTCGTTTCTTATTTTTTTCCTTCTTTTTTTTTAACGAAATTGTGATTGAGCGTCAGAGGTTGTAAAATTGACTAGTTTTATATAATTATTTTTTATAAATAACAGGCTGGTGGCATTTGTGAACATCAGGGATTCAATGTATGATTTCTATTGAACATTTATGTGTCTATTGTACTTTAAAATCAACACATCAAATAATACGCGAGTAACGAATAAACAAAGATCGTTCGTTACTCTCGAGACACATTTTTCAGTCGAATCAGTAGAAATAAACAAAAAAATGTACATAATATTAATATATCATTCTTTTTTCAACAGAAAAGAAAACAACTGCCAAAATTTAATAGAATATCATGGTTGAATCTCTTCTTATTCTTCATTTTTCTCTTTGATATTCGTGTATGAAAAGGAACAAAAAACATGGAAACGTATAAGTAGGATTTTCATATAAATTTCGATTATGGATTATATAGCCGTGAGTAAAAAAGTGTACCACCAGCCAAGACGACCTAGGTTTATGGAACGAAGTGCGTATACATTAATAGGCAATAGTAGAATATTTCATATTCGAAGCAAAACAAAAAAAAAAACAACAAATTCGATAAGAAACATTGATTAAAAGTGTTAAAAAGCGGTTTAAAATGCCTTTAGACTTATAATATCAGTTTTGACGAATATTTTGCTTCACTGATGGAGATCACAGGAGATATGTCTTATGATAAGAAACAAAAAACAAATTTGACTGCTAGAATCTCAAATGTAAACACTTGAGATTCCATTATAACATGAATATTGAATGAATCATGATTTCAAATGTCCATTTAACTAACCAATGGATTCTTTTATACATGTACATCTGTATAAGAAAAACGGTATATGAAATTTTGAAATTAACATGGTTCCATATGATGTCAGATACAAGAATTGAATTATTTAAAAAATTGATCAATTTCTTATTGTAACACTTCATATTATATACAAGGAACGGCGTTCAGAGTCATAGTTTGTATTGTATTGATTTGTATGCATATCAGAGATAAAACGAAAAATTCTTTTAATGCATCATTTGCACAAACATTTTATCATTCAATTCTATTAAATGATATGCAGTAAAATTATTAATTGAATGACTTCGTAAAGATCTCTCTCTCTCTCTCTTGTATCACCATCTGAGCATTAATGCTGTGATTTAGTATTATATGGTGTTAAAAGCATTAAAAACCGTTTTTTTTCTGCTAACACAAATTATCATTTGATACCATACGAGGTTTCAACATTGGAAACGTCTCTCTATAAACATACACACACATACATGTAAACGCATAAATCGTGTGAGATGACGTTGATCAGTCGATTTGCACTTTTTTTGCCAGTTTGAAAATGAATGTGATTTTGAGAAGTCGTTAATATTAGGAAATCTCAGAACAATTGATCATAAATACAAGCACTCGTCGTATTGTTGCAAGAATCAGGCATCGTGATGCTTGGAACGATAGGAGAAATCCAATTAACGGTAGGAGGATCGATGTGCAAAACATTTTCTTCCATGTTGGAATATAGATTCCAAGGTGGAAGGAATACAAAAACAAAAAAAACAAAAAGATAACAGTTACAAAAAATTGGCAGTGATCTATCGAAATAATAATTATGTAAGCGTTGTATTTATAACAGTTTAGAGAAACACTTGACAGTGTTTTCTTTGTGGCTCTATCTTTTTACCAGCTATTAACTTTTTTTTTTATTCGTATGCGACGTTACCCGGTAGAAACTGAATTTTCACCGATCCGATGGTAATTCGTGAAGTAAAATCGCATACGAATACCGTTCCAATGTAACAGTGTAATCCCTTTTTTCTCTCTTTCTTTATCTCGTATTTTATCATTTCCTTAACGCGGGAACATTATACTCCGATAAGCGATAGAAACACAGTATTTTGGATGTCAGTTCTGAAAGTAAGCAGAGACAAAAGAAACAAATATTTCACCTTTCGTATTCATCGAGCAAATTTTACTTCTGTGTTATATATACGTGTGTATGTGTGTAGGTATACATACGTATGTATTATGCGTGTTTCCGAAAGTTTGTTAAGATTCTTTTGGCGATGTTGTACAGGTTAGGAAACGTAATGTTCTCTCGGTTAATTTAAAACATCATTAGATATCCGACACGGAATCTATTTTGTGAGGTATATATTTTAAATCAGTTTTTGAAAAGAGTCGAGAACTGTGTCGATGACGATGATACACGGAAAGCATTCAAACAGACTTTTCACATACACACATACACACGCTGCATGAAGTTGTGCCTAATAATTTAATGTAGCTGTTAAACACGCGTGTATCTGTTTGTGCGTCACTTTTACAATCGATACGAATCATTTCTACGGGATACTTCACAAAGTGATCTTACGTTTCGTATCGTGAAACGTTGGCGATTGATCTCGACTCTTTTGAAAACTGATTTTCGCGTGAAATAAATCTCTGGCAGAAGTCGGGTGATTAAAGTAAAAAGAAAAAAAATACATTGCGAAATGCAATGCTATGCGTATAGACTGAAGGAAAGATTAACGCATCCGTTACCTTCTGTCCACTGAAACTCATGAGTAATTTTAACTTCAAGGTTATGTCACATTCTATGTTGTACATGGAATTTGAATATTTGCGAAATCTTAGGATACGTATGCACATATATACCTTCTTTTTTCCCTTTATTTTTTTTTTTTTTTTTTTTTTAAAGTATTAAGAGTTTTTGCTTTGTCCACACGATCAAAGGAATTATGTTCTTTGATGTTAATGTAAGTTCCCTCATGTCTGTCGCATAGACACAGTTTCCAAGTGAAGTTCCTGCACCTGATCTTGGAAAACAAAATAGCTTCGATGCGGAAATTGTTTGTGTGGGCACTTTTTTTACTTAATAAAAAAGTGCCGTATTGGAAGAGAGATAGTAACATCTGGATTTAGGATACTATGTTAAAAAAAAAAAAAGAACCCTCACGACCATCGGAAAGGGTTTTATACAAATCTGTACGATTAAGTTCGTACAAAAAGTGAAGGGTACAACACCTTCGCGAAACTGAAACATTACATCAACGACAGTTTCGCGTCTTCACTGAAATTCGCATTGGAATTAATCTAATGCAACGAGCTGCGCTATTAAGAAAATTTTTCTTATTTCTTTTTTTAGAATCTTTAAAGTAATGAGTTTTCATAATCGACGAAAAATTAATTGGCATTGAAACCATGTCCGAAACAAAAAGTATGATTTTATACTTCGAGCAGCTCGTTTATCGATATTGGAACGAGATCTCCAATAATCTGTGAAAAATATATAAAAAAAAGATAAAAAAAAAAATGAAAAAAAGAAAAAAAAACGTTACTGAAACAGATAAAATGTATCGTCAATGTTCAATTTCATAAGGATTATGGTAATTCGTTAGCAAAAAAAAAAATTATTTCATTGAATGTCCTACAATGACGGTACACCGATACGCATATTTTGCAACTGTACTCGTACACAAATACATCTTTTTTCGTGTTTGTGAATAATACAGAAAATTCTTTTGTGACATGTTCGAACAAAAAGCGATTTATTCACTGACAACAAAAAGGAAAGCATCGGGACTACAAAAATTAACGTGTTGTAAATGCGAGTCGCGCGTTACCGTGCATTTGTTTTTTTTAAATGTTTTACACGGAAAATACGTGCACCTTAAGATCCCGTGATCGTAAAAACAATATGTAATTGCATACCGGAAAACATTTGCACGGTATTGCTCGACTTGCATGAAAAAAAGGAAAGACAAAAAAAAAAAAATAAAATTTACAATTGGTCGAAACAGAAAACGTATGATTTCTGCGTAATTTATTCGTATGCGTTGATCGAGTGTTTTTTTGTATTCGAAAGATTTTTAAAGCATTCTCTGTAAACCGAAATTGTCTCGTTACCTGCGTTGTTGTGCGAGAACAACGGTCGAACAATTATATCCGTTATTTCACGAACGTAAAATGTTTATTTGTCGATTGCGAAGATAGGTTTGTGCCCGGATTACTGAAAGAACCTTTTTTATTTGTTTTTTTGATTTCTACTAAGCACAGACCCAATCCGGTAAAAAAAAAAAAGAAACAAAGAAGATAAAAAAAAAATGAAAAGAAAAACGCATGTCAATGAATTTGTTTTCAAAAGGAACAAAATCGCAAAGTAAATTTGGTCCTTAATAAAATTTCCGGTTCACTACATGTGGTGTTTGTTATCCATCTATCCTATTCGGCGTGCACCTTATTATGTAAAACGGAGTATCGTTAAATTACGATGCTTGGTTGTTAGTTGTTAGCAAAATCGCGATTGCATTAGATTTCTTACGTTTTCGTTTGGATTTTTCATTATTTCGCTTAAGCGTTGTATTTGCTTTCACAAAGGAAGCGGACGACCTTCGGGACGTTGGTTGGGTCCAAACTTAAAATATTCTAGTTAATCACGTATGTCGCTCCAGAGGCGCCATTCGAGTGCAAAGGGTTAATACTAGAACTACCGACGTTAAATGCACAGTTTCTTTCAAATATAAAACATAAATTATAAAACAGAATAATTTTTTTTGTTAATAAAAGGCACCTCACATTTTGGCATTTTGGTGTCTTGATAAATCTTGTGATACAAAATGACAAATCTGAAAGGAGTCATTTTGATTTGTTTGGTAGTTCAAGTGTTAATGTTTAATTAACTGTTTGAATTGTATTAAGGGGCAGACCAATCTAAATGCAAGGGTTTGGCAACTTAATTATTAAAAAAAACTGCTCGATACACAAAATTGAAAATTTAATGATGTTTCAACAACATTCCAAGCTTTAAATTTCGCTACTCATGAAGTGCGTGGGTGTTCATGGGGAGGGAGGGTCTTGTCCTCGAACTGGAACACGCCTTGACGATGGTCCTAGGACATTAAAATTTGGTGTCGCTATCGTTCGTATCACGGATGTGAGCATCCCTGTCGATTTGAAGTACCAAAATTTTTTTAATTTAAAAATTTACTCCAAAAAACAGACTTTGGTTTTCAAAAATTCGAAATCGACCGTTACAATTTTTTATAATAACGACTGTGGTAAGGACAATAGCGACGTGTAATCTGAAGGCTCACACGAAATTTCAAAGTTTTAAGACCATCGGCAGAGGCGCCAGAAGGGACACCGTCAGGGCCTGCGCGTTCCAGTTCGAGGACAAGATCCCCCTCCCCATGAATACCCACGTACTTTACGAGTAGCGAAATTTAACGCTTGGAATGTTGTTGAAACATCATTAAATTTTCAATTTTGTGTATCGAGCGATTTTTTGAAATAATTAAGTTACCAAAGTCTGTCCCCTTATCTGCAAAATTCATTATATGTAGACTAGCGATAAACTATTACGCTAACTAGGCATTCATGGATTTATGAATTTCCAAGATACTGTTAGCAATTACCGGATTTTGCATGTAATGTAAGTTAAACAGTTATCTTTCTTATTCCGGGAAAACATACGCTATAATTTTCTTATATAACGAACCTTACTTTTGGAATCTCCTCTAGTTATATAAAATTTGAACTAAATTAGCGTCCTGAAAGTTGTGTGTTTGTTCTATTAATTAAATTTGTCGTCAGGATAAACACCGTGGGTTACAAACGACTCACCAAACGTGGTATACGTTAATTTAACAAAAAATTCCAAATGGAGCGCTGCCTGTAGAAATTGTTACGTAACTTGCCTTATTCTAATCACGTACTATTATAAATGATTCAAGTAAATAACTTATCCGCTCAATACGGAAGCGCTAAATCAGCCTGCAAAATAACGTTTTTCTGTTTATATTCTATTTATCTATGAACGAAATTAGAATTTTTCTGTTGCAAAACAGAAATGAAAAAGATGAAATATCGTTGAACATTTGAAATCGAAATTGTAGACTGAATTTTATTTCAAGCAATTTTGAAGTTTCATGAAGCTGTTTGGTTTCAATAACACTGAAAATTCACGTGACACCATTAATTAATGATAAATGTACAAATATGTAGTATATAGTGGGATCAGTATTTTTAATAACTTCTGTAAAATTTCATAGGCAATGATTTTGATTTTAATCGCAAGCTGAAGGTCTCGAAATTCTGTAATTATTAATTCTTTAAAATCCAAATTTCCTGTTTGTGGAGATAAATGATAAAGTATCTTTAAGAGATCCAGGGAAATAACAAGTAACACTTTTGTTTTTAGTTATCATTCACAATAAAACATTTCTTAACGTTATTTTGGTGTACAAAAAGAATTTGTGTTATCGGTCAATACTGAAAGAGCTATTGGGAAGATAACATTGTACGACACTAAAATAACAACAAAAGAGTGTAAAAATTAAAATTGATATTGATTTCAATTTAAAATAAACAATTAATAGTCTTCAATTTATCTTACGCGTTAATAATTAATAAACGTAGCTACAAGTGTCCCTTGTGCTTTTCTTCTTTCAACTTTTTCATTAAAATGAAAAATAAGAAATATAACAGGACGTTGGTCATTATAGGCATAAGGACATTAAAAAATGACTTAAGTCGTTGACGTTATCTTTCAATCATTTTTATGTACAGGCAATTTTCGGTATAACACGGCATTCTTACGATATGGTTCAAGAATTAACACAATATTCCTATAGAACGACAGGATAATCATGGCCAGGCTCAGAATCAGTCACTGCAAACTCGCACACGAGTACCTCATAAAAAAAGCAGAACTACCAATGTGCACTGTCTGCAGGAAAAATATCCCGACCCACCACCTATTGTTTGAATGCAATAAGTATCACATGCAGAGACAAAAGTATGGAATAAAATCGACAAAAGCCGTAACATCACAGAAACACGTAGAAAACACTAGAGTACCTAAAGGACATTAATATCTACCATGGAATATAACCAGACAGAAACGAAGGAAACAGGACCTAGTCGTTGCTAATGACCTGAGGGCCAGTGAACAAAAATTCCTACAATATGGTTTTGCTTTAACCGTTTGAGTGCCACGAGTCTTTGTTGTTTCCCAATCGAAAATTGCCAAGCGGAGCAATAACGCTTGTCTGATTCCGTTTCCAAAAATGCCAAGCGGCGCGATAACGCTTACTGGCAGCACTTACTGTTAAAGTGTACATCTACAAAGTGTAATATAACTCCAATTTTACCTTAATTTACCTAAGACTGAGCGGTAACCATAAAGTTACGCATCCACAGAAACCGAGCGTGCTGCGATTGTCAGCATTTTTCGACACAGAGCAGAAGAAGCGCAATATCGCCGTTTGGCACTCAAACGGTTAAGAAATCAAGGTATACAGAAATTAGGTATAAGAAAGAATGATAGAGACCTGTATATTTTTGGAAGTGAATCCTATCTTTTGTAAACACCAGTTTTCCCCTTGGTATAACACGGATATATACAGTGGGGGACAAAAGTATTCATACATTTGGAACATAGAAATAAGAGCAACAATATCTTCTATATTATTAAGTATATTGAAATATATGTAACTGAGTACTATACATAACACTTACCACAACAAATCAGCAGAAACAAAACTTAATTACATCATCTGGTAACTTATAGTGACATAAATTTGAAAAAATGGCAAAATCTGCAGGGGCAAAGCATTTGTACACTTTATTATTGAAAGTATTGTAATTAATTTATCAAGAATTTTGTAAATTAATATTTTGTAGAATGACCCTTGTAGCGAATTACTTCGTGTAATCTGTTAGGCATCAATAATACTAAACTTTTCACGAAGTCGGGCTTTACATTACATCATTCTCTGTTCAATATTTCTTTTAACACTTTGACGGCCACATATGGGCGACACTTGAATTTCCATTAAAAACCGTCGCCCATATTATTAGGAATCCTTTCGTTTATTTAGTTGAAAATATTCCTGTCAGATATTTGAAATTATGAATAATAGAAATAGCAAAATATTGTGGAAACAGAAGCGTATCAAAAATAAAATTATTACTATATTAAATTTTTGTTCTTTTGATTTTATGTCGTGCTTTCGCACATCTTTTTCAAGTTTCGCTCATATAAATGTTTGAATGTACTTAATAATATAGAAAATAGTGTCATTTTTATTTCTAAATTCTAAGTGTACGAATACTTTTGTCTTCCACTGTACGTACATACAGTAACATCGTATAACGATGATTAGCCGACGTGTCGGTCGTGCGTTCTCGTCGTCGGCTGACTCCGGCTGGTGGGTGCCGAGGAAGGGGAGGGTGCTGCCCGAGGGGAAGCGCAAGGCTTTAGGGTATCGTGTTCGCGAAGGAACGATTTCCCGTTTTGTAGAGGAGTCGGAACGTCGGAAGTACCGTGTCCGCGGGGGAACGATTTCTTCGGCTGTCTGCTGCCCTTTGAGTTACTCTCTTTGCGAGAGCGAACCTCTCCCTGGTTTTTTTCCTTTTTCTTTGGCAGTACTTGTACCCGGCCATGCAGTTACGTCCCTCCAATCGGAGGGGGTTTATTACTCTGGCTACCTGTAGCGTCGTTTTTAAATCTAACAAGGTTTGACTAATTTGCGTTACAGAACTATTTTACGTATTTTTAAACGTACTTCTAAAATTTTATATTTATAATTTTGTACAGTTTTGAAGTAAAAAGTGATCCCTGTAGATTTTTTTTTTAAATAAAAAATTATCCTTGATCTTTAAGGTGGAGTTCAACAAAACAGTTAAATTTTTAAATTCGAAATTAAAGCTCCAACTATTGATAAATAAATTTTGTAAAAACATAATTTTTATTCGTGCATTTTTAAATGTCATTTATTAAAAATTGTTGATAGATAATAAGAAAGTGAATAGTAAATTAGTGTAAATTGCTAAAAAAATCACGAAAAGCTCATAAATTTAATGTAAGTAACAATGATTTATTGTTAACTCAACGAATTTGTTAGTTAAATTCAGATTTAGATAAGTTTGACTAATTTTACATATTTGAGAAGGTGTGTTTTGAGAAGGTTACATGTATCTCATAGTTTCCAGGAAGGTGTTAGTGCTTCTATAGAAAATAAATGTTAATCCTGAAGAAAGAATCGTTCTTTCTCGGCTGAGAACTGGTCATACCAAGATCACTCATGAATTTTTCATAATGAAGATAAACCCTGCTTTCTGCAGCCTAAACCTAACCCCACTTACGGTTCATCATCTCTTATACGAATGGAACAAATTTTCCATCCAGCGCCTTAAATTACAAATTTTCTCGAATGCAGCCCTTACGACTGAAAAGCACGTTAGAAATACCATCAAGTTCCTCAAAGAAACTAATCTCTTCCACAAGGTCTAACGGCGTCATAGAACGTCGTCGCTAATGATCTAGTTCTTGATGCGACATAAAACCTTAATTAAAAAAAAAAATCCTAATTCTTGCTTATTCAACCATTCCATTTGGCTTTTAATAAAAAATGACTAACAAGAGTTTATATGGATTCAGGGTGTACATCCAACAATGATATTAGGGGGACTTTGTTTATCATTTTTCAGGTCTTTGTGCACTCCAATATCGTGCCAAAGACATTTAGGGGTTAAAGTCAATTGTTTACTTGTATATAATTAAATCTAACATTTTTTTGCAATTTTAGGTGAAACGGTCAGCCAAATACCGAAAAAGGTACATATCCGGCATTGTATGCTTTTTGAGTTTCACAAGTTGCTACTGATGATTACATCGTATAATGATTACATCATTAAAAAGAGAAACTTGTTAAAAATTTATTTGTTTGAATTTAATGTAAAAAAACGACATTACTTTCCGGTCCCCATAATAACAAAGATCAAAGATCATTTTAAATGTCATTTTAAGTTCACCCACCCATTTTTTTTGTATTAATATATATTTTTTATAGTGTAACGTAATCGACGGCAGTACTACCAAGTACTTTGTGCGACTTTATTGTCACAGATAACTTCAGATTTACTTGCTATAACAAAAGAGATAAAGTTACCTCGAAACTTACAAAGATTCAACAGATTTCTTTAACAGGACGATATCTGACCTCAAAATGCTTCCAACTCGTTAAAGAAACAAGAAACACTGAAAGGGAAGATTTTTCACATTTTTCTTGTAGTTTAAATCTGTCCATTCATGACTGCTGTTTGCTGTTGTCCATTGCACAACTCCTTTTGCAGATAAGGACTTTAGAAAGGCGAAAAGATCAAAACGAGTTAATTCACTTTCTGCAAATATAATTCAAGATTTGTATGCCAATGAAAGATGCAAGTATAAAGAATACCAGGAAAAGGAAACAATGGTTGTTTGAATCTTCTGTCATAAATTCGCACAAATATTTTCCGGTACTGAATAATTCGATCACCCTGAATAATAAAGTATAACTTGTACATTTTTAATTAAAATTAATTAATGCTTTATGAATTCGAGTAACTTTGAAGTAACATAAAATTTGTATCAAGCTTGAACCCTCCTATAACACGGTAGATAGGTTCATAGAAAATTCCGTGTTATGTGAGACGCTGAGCCAGTACAAAGGGGGGGTTACATTTTTTTAAACTCCATGTAAGCAGCTTAATTTTCATTAAAAAGAAAAAAAAAACATATAATATTATTTTCTATCGGAATAGTTATAAACGAGTAAATTATAACTTATTTGTATATTTTCATGTAAAGGCACTATAGTTCGTTTTAAGGTAATTTAGTTTTGAAATATGTTAAACAAAAATCCTGTTATCCGGTGCTGTAGAAGTACAGTGTTGTACAAAGGTTTTCGCAATTTTCTTATCGCGTTAGAGCCACACAGTGACAGATAATTTATCCTATCTTGTTAGAGCGAAACCGTATTATAAGATGCCACGTTGTAGGAGGGCTGTCTGTACCATTATGACTTGGACGTACTATAGTAAATTTAGCAACATAAACAATTCTAAAAATACTCTTCCATTTCTTGTAAACAAGAAAATTTGTTTCCTGCAAACTGTTATTAGAGAAACATTGCCGGCGATTTGAATTCGTTACTTTGTTCACCGAAGTCTACGATGTGTCGCTTTATGAAACAGTCACAGAAGTTCTTTGTCGATTTCTTGAAAGTTTAACAGCGATAAATTATATTCGTATACAACTAAGGGGAGGGGAATAAGTACGATGTTTATTTATGGCGAAGCTGAACGGAACGTAGTTCGAGCGTGTGAACCGTTCATAGGAAGATAGATATTCAACAAAGAACCGTCCCTCGCGTAATTCATTTCAACGGATCGTAAATTTATTTCGCAAAACGAGCGGTATTCATTTGTCTAAAAAGGGGAGATGCAACGCTGATGCTGGTAAAGAAACGGAAGCTGTTGCAAACGGAATTGAACAATACTGCGGAGTAACCCGGCCACTCGTATGGAGGATACTAAAAAGACATTAATTTTATCCAACTTATATTTCACTTTATTAAGAATTTCGTGAAAATCACTTTCAAAATCGCGTTCGTTTTTGTGAAAATATCTTTGTGACAGTTGCAAGATGGTCAAAATTTGATAATTTGATGGTCGTAATTTTAACTCTTAAATTTAAATATGTTTTCCAGTAAAGCTTCCAAAATTCAGAAGCCTTATTTTAAAGGAAAACAATTACAATTGTTTATGATCTATTTACTTTTATTTCTTTCGTTAATTTGCTATATTCTAATACAAATAACACTTCATATTTTAAAATATTTTAATAAATTACACGTGTCGCCGTAAAGGTGCCACTCGGGTGCAAAGGGTTAAAATTCAAATTCAGAATTAAACAATTGTTAACTTAAATAATTGCAAAATTTCATAATATCCTACCTCGGCATAATACCTAGCAATTTTTGGATATTAGGCGAGTAGCAAAACTTCTTTCCCCCATATAGTCATTTTCCACAGAGAAGCCTATAGTTTTCGACACAGTACAGAATAATTCAGTCGGCCGTCTCTCCCTTGCAGCAACTTAACCCGGAATTGCCGTATGCACGAACGTGCAGAAACGCGTGATTGATCGTATTCGAAAGCGCGCACCAATTATCCCCTAGATTCGGCGAAGAATTTGCTCCTCTATATCTTGAGCAAAGACGCGTCGCAAGTAGCTTGCGCGTGAAATATCGCGGCTAACATTGTGGCAGGGGCGCACATGTTGTAGCCGGCAATTAATGACCGCTGGTGATAAGTTCTCGCTCCTCGATCATACTTGTCCACACTACCGGCCGACGGCCACTGTAAATCTACGAAACAATCATGTTAACGCTTGTGCCGCACGCGTGCCCAGCCGAGTCACATCCGAGCTATATACTTGAAAAATGTAGCGACCCGGCCAAATCCTGATAGAGCCTATGGCAATTCGATAAAACCCTCGGCAGAAATCCAGCTGGAGGCGACAGCACGGTCCCCCCTTGTCGACGTTGTTCCCTTTTCCCCGTCATTCGTCACCCTTCCTCCCTTACAGCTTCGAGGGACCAGCGGCGCGGACGGGGGCTGAAAACAGCGTAAGCGCCATTCGGAATAAGAATTATACTATCGGCCTATTTTCGACGCTTCGCCCATTCAACGAACGTACCAGCATGGTTACGAAGTCGACCACTCCGCGGTGACACGTACTCGCCTTTAAAATCTATAGAACCCTGATGGATGAACAACACCGTTTCGGATAAGAATTACACTACTGGCCTATCGGCGAGCTATGAACGACCGCTATCGATTTTAAGTAATTGCTTAAATAGCGTCACTGGCCTGTGCAACGGTATCATCGAGTACGAACGACGGAGACGCGCGAAACTCGACGTTAGTTGAAACTTCGAGCCTTTCACAAAGTGTTATCGCCTTGCAGGAAAACACATCCACGATTTGTCACCCTTCTCGTAACAAAGAATTAGGTTGCAGGAAAAATGTCCCCATAGGATCGAACGTTTTTGAAACTTTAATAAGATATCGGCTGTGCATCCACTACGGCGTAATAGGTTGGCGGACGGTTTCAATGAACGATCGTTACACCGCGTTTCTATAACGGTAAAGTTAAACAGATGGAACCGAGGCGATTCGTCCGTTCCGTGTTCCATCTTCTTGGCTTTTTTATGACAGCCTCTCCCGCTCTCTCCTCGGATACTCTATCCGGCATCGTAAATCGATAAACGCTCCGGAGCGGATCGCAAGGGCACGCGAGAATAGAAACGTACGATGCTCGGCGTGCATCGACGTTCAGGCCCAAGGTGTAGTTAAATTCCGGCGCCGTATCGGACAATGATCGAACAGCCTTGCCGGCAGGTTCTTTGATCTTGTTCGTGGGCAGAGGTTCGCGTCCATTAAGGGTGCATTACACACGGGCGTGCACGGAGGGCACGTGTATATATCGCTCAGACGATCAATTAACTCTAAAAGGTCCTTTAGGGAAAATTCGTTCGGGCGACGGGTAGCTGCCGGGCGTCCTTCGTCATCCTCCATCGCAATGTCACCTTTACTCTCGTTGTAGGCAGATTTAGCATCTCTCACCCTCCCACGCCCCCCACCCACGTGGCCAAGTTCTTCGACCGAACCTAACTTTCCTCTGCCGAAGGAATACCTCCATTTTCTGTATAAAATCCACGAGGGATGACAGAAAGAGAAGGAGATCCCGTCTGAAGGAGGGACGGGCGAACGGAGGGACGGAGAAAGCACGCGCAGATTTCTCGAAAGCGTAAACGTAAGAGAACGAAGAGAGAGGGAGAGAGAGGGAGGTAAAAGGAAGAGGGAAGAAAAAAAGAAAAGACGGCTAAAGTGACTTTTCCAGGGCCGATCGCAACCAGAAGCAACGCGGAGGGACGGAGAAAGAGAGAGTTTCTGGCAGTTGACGGTAGTCGATAGACGATATCGTAACCGCCACCGTTGTTAGCCGTCGATGGTGGCCTTTTCTCTTTTCCTGCTCTGCCGCTTGCCATGCCTCCCCCCCTCCCTCCCTCCCGCTCCGCCTCCACTCATTCTATAACCCCCCCGATCCGTAATCTGGCAGTGCATTTAACCACTTTGTGAAATAGTCGTATATCTCGCCACTGTGACGTAGCATTCGATACGTCGAAAAGGGAGGGTCGTTTGGGTTGAAGGTGGGCGAGAGAAAGAGAATGTCGGATTGGGCGACGGAGGGAGGGAGAGGGAGGGAGGCGGCGGTGAGGTCAGGAGACTTCGTAGGAAAACGTGGAATAGGTTGGAGAAAGAGGAGCCGGGGAGAGCAAGTAAGTATAGTAGGTTGTGCGCGCACCCGCCATGTATCCATTTAGAGGGGTGGAAAGCGCCGGTACAAAGGTGGGGTTGCCTAGTCCGAGGGTAGGAGTGGAAACGATCCCTTCCCGACTCGCTGCTCGCGGAAAGCGCACGAGCTGTGTCTGCTTGGGAGTGGCGGGGGTCTCGGGGCTGGGAGGATTTGCAGGGAATAGCAGAGGCTCGCGAGGGGGGTGGGTGGGACAGGGTGAAGGATGCTGGTGGATGACGCTGGAGGAGAGGAAAGGCGCCGTAAGGGGTGCTCTCGGAATCACGGTGGTGGTGTATACACCCTGTGTATATAGTCTGGCCAGAGTGGAAGAAGGGTGCGCCCTACTTCGCGTCGGCGTTTTCCCTCCTGGCAGTGTGCAACGACGTACCGAAAGAAAGACAGAGAAGGCAGGAGAGGGTATCTCTCCGGTTCAGTGCCGGGCTTTTCATAGTCTCTCATTTCACGACAAGCGTCCGCGCCATCGGTCCGGGTATTTTGTGCGTTCGGTGAAAATTGATAAAAAAAAAAAAGAAAAAAGGGGGGAAAAATAGGCGAAGGATACGGGTGATCGCCTAGCACGGACAACGCCTCGGGCATCGTAGCGTGAGAACGAGAAAGTTCGGTTTTCAGTGAAGGTATTCTGTGGGTGTTTCGTGGTGTCGGTTACGGTGGTGAGTCTACGGGGTGTGATTTTTCCACGGTATCCAGCGAACGAGCTTTCTTTTCCACGGGAAGTGCACGTTGATCGACGCGTTTACGTAAGAACGACGAACTTTCGTGGTGTACGCTTCGCTCGTACGTACGTGTGTATCTCAATGTGCGCGCGCGCGTGTGACAAGTACCGACAAATACGGAAAAGCCAGGCAGGAAAGGAGTCGGCGGAGGGTTTCGTCGATTCGTGAGTTCGCCGAAAATAGTAGCCCGGCCAGCGACGAGGAATCGTTCCGGATCGAAGGGAATTCGTTCAGGTTATCCAGTCGGGACAGAAGGACTTACGAATGGACGAGCCGAGACCGCTTAATCTCGACCCTCTCATTTGCATAATTAGTTGTGGTGTATCGCAAGAACAACACGGGGAAGAGGGCTCGAGTGAACTTGGTTACAAAAGCTGAGGCGAGACAGTCTTATCTGTACACGAGACGCGAGGGGGACGGAGGGAACGAGTGACGGGAAATATCCGGGAAGTAAATAGCAAAAATGGGCGTAAGCTTGTCCAAGGAGGATTTTCTCGGGAGAGGGAAAACATTTCTCTCTTATTGATGCGTCTGGCGGAGCTAGTCCTCGAGCAAGACAGCCGTAGAGGATAGCGTTTACCGAAACCAGGACCACCATTCGACAATAATCAACACGTTCGCCATGAAAATCTCGGTATTCTTACTTTACGTGACGACGTTGCTCGGCATTGTAACGAGCGACAAGTGCGCCGACGAGTGTTCCTGTAAGTGGAAGAGCGGGAAGCGTACGGTCGAGTGTATAAATCGTGCCCTGACCAGCATACCGGAGTGGGTCGATCCGGAGACGCAAGTATTGGACACCAGTGGCAACGACATTCGGACCCTGCCGAGCAACATCTTCGTACGTGTACGCTTGACGAATCTACAGCGTCTCTACCTACGCGAGTGTCGTATCGAGCGAATCGATAACGAAGCACTGGCGGGCCTTACGAATCTGGTAGAGCTCGATTTAAGTCATAACCTTTTAACCATAGTTCCCAGTGCCAGTTTCACGGATACACCGTTTCTCAGGGACCTGATACTTTCCAACAATCCTCTTAAGAGGATTCACTCGCACGCCTTCAAGAGTACACCGAATCTTGTCAAGCTGGATTTGTCAAACACGCAGCTTGTGGAGATCGAACCGAAGGGTTTCCGGGGTCTGGAGTTACTGGAAAGTTTGAAATTGAACAATAATCAGCTGTCGACGCTTCAGCCGGGTACGTTCGAGCCGTTAAACAAGCTCACCAGCATAGAGCTCCACGACAACCCGTGGGTATGCGATTGCCGTTTGCGCGAGATGAAAATGTGGCTGGTGAAGCACAACCTGCCCACTCTTCAGGCACCCCTTTGCCACGGGCCGAAACAGTTATTGAACCGTACGTTCACGGATCTGGGTATAGACGATTTTGCTTGTCGACCGATTCTTCTGATAGCCAGTCGCTACGCCGAAGCGACGATAGGCGAAAATGCTAGCATCGTGTGTCGGGTCAGTGCGATACCGCCGGCTAAAGTGAAGTGGTATTGGAACGGAAGACTGCTGACTAACCACTCGGCGTTCAGTAGCTATCAAAAGATTTTAATCTTCGAGGAAGGTCAGTTCAGGAAAAGGAGCACCCTGGTGCTCACGAACGCCCAGGAAGCGGACTCTAGCGAGTTTTACTGTGTGGCCGAGAATCGTGCTGGCAGCGTCGAGGCTAATTTCACCCTTCACGTGTCGTTGAGAACCGCTGGCATGTCCACGCTCGGTTCCGGTCAAATAGCCGGAATATCCGCCGCTCTGGTCGTGTTGATTCTCTTCATACTTCTCATTATACTCGTGTTGTTTATACGTTTCCGAAGAATGCCCCTGAAGGACGTTAAATCGGCCGTTCCCGCGGAGGGAGCATCGACCGACAATAGCGGGGGCAATAACGAGAACCCTCCATCCGCGACGTCGACCAACCGCAGAAAGCACGAGGAGATCGAGACTACGTCGTTTGGGGTCGACTCGAAGCCACCGGTGTCCTTAAATCTCAGCTACGTTCAGAGACCGCAAGCAGCGTCCTTGCAGACGGAGAACGAGTACGGTTCGATCAGCCGTTTCGACGACCAGAATCAACAACCCTCGGTGATGGTCGCGCCGAGCGCTTGTTTCTCATCGACCACCTCGTTGATGCCGATCGACAATCCCGATCTGATCAGGGATACTCGGCGAGGCTCGGCCGAGGATATCACACCGTACGGCGGAGCGGATTACAGTCGCATGGAAGTGGTCGACGACGCCAAGATTCTTTACTCGAGTTGTCTGTGGGACGCGAGGGATACGTGCAGAACAGCGGTGCCAGTGAGCACGTATCCTTCGAAGGAGGCTCTGGCCGTAGTGGCGCCCATGGTCGAGCAGTTTCCACCGGGCGCGAAGCAGATTAGAGTTTGGCAAAAGGGAGTGCCGGTGTTGCCCCCGGTATCGGCATTGAAACGCGTCCTTGGTTCAACGCGTAGCTCTCCCGACGAGGGCTATCAAGAAGGGACCGGAACCGATGTCTAGGTACCGCTACTTCATTACTGCGACGCCCGGCACCGTTATCTGGAGCTACGTAGACGCCATCAGGACGACACCGACTGTTGAGCCGACGTCCTGTTCAGTGCCGGACGAGCGGTAGTGAACGATTCAATATTATTGAATTCCGAGGAAATCCGTCGCGTTGACCGATGGACACGGACGTCGACCTGTCACGTGGATTACGTATACATAAACATATAATATATACATATATAAATATACATACACATAACACAGCCATATATATAGGAGAGAGAAGTGGGACGGAAGAAAGAGAGAGAGAGAGAGAGACAGAGACAGAGAGAGTGATCGATGAAACGGTTCAAGATATAACATATATTATATATATATATACATATTATATACGTATATACATGTATATAATATTATATACATATATATGTATATTTGTACGTATGTATGTATGTATGTATGTGTGTATGTATATATATGAGAATGGGAAGTCGTTGAGCTCTGAACGGTGGAAACGAACGTCCACTTGTCGCGAAATTTACGTACGGTGGTCGATGAAATAGTCGGAGGTGTCATCGTGACTAATGCACGGAACACATAAAACGAAGAATCTGTCGAGGATTGATCGATAAACCCGAATCTCCATTCCGGCTGCTCCGGAGGAGTAACGTTCGACGTGATTATTTCGAAGCGTTTCGTGTGTCCTACGTGTACGGGGGAGATACGACGTTCATAACGACCGAAACGATGATGCGCCCTGGGAGAAGGAGCCATTGTCGTCGTTCGGCGGTCTAGCAGCACAATGTTGACGGGTAATACTTTCTACAATGGCTAAAGGATACGAGGAGAGAATGGAACACGTAAGAAAGAAAAACGGATTAAACGAGGGCAGCGGGATAACGTTAAAAATAAACCGGTTAAAAGATTTTTCTTAGGATAAAACGAACACGAAGACTGCAGTGCATGTTCCATGGGATGTGTAGATAGACCGATGACGCGTGAGGATGATTTCTATTGCCCTGTTTGGCTACCGTAATACTTACACGTGGATTTTCTAGTCAATTTCGAGAATGTAATTAGAGAAATTAGTTCGGACGCGGTACGAGCACGACGACAATACCATTCGTTCGGACTGCGTGCGATCGCGACGCAGAATAATTCTACTTTTCGTCGATCGTGCGGTTCGCTGTATCGTTTTTAATTTAATACGCGTACGAATTACGGAGAACTAACGAAAAAAAAAAACATAAAAATGAAGAATCGTTCCGGCATTCGAGTAAGATCGAGCACAAATCGATCGGTAAATTCGGGATAACGAACGAGCGCGACACACGAGCCGATATTGTCGCATCGGATAGTTATTGACGTTCGTGTTCCATACGAAAATTCACGGAAATGATAGAGTATGAAATATGACGTCGGGTACACCTCTGGATCCGCCGTTACAATTCTCTCGACGACGAATTGATTTACTTTTGTTAGGAACTATGTTCAAAATATATCCGCATAACGACACTGCCTATTTCGATATCGATTCTAATCTCATCGAGAAACGCGAGTCCTCAAATGTGTGTGTCATTAATAACACGTATCGTAAACGCGTGCATACATATCGGCGCGTAGGCGTAATTACCGATGTTTACATATCCTTCACGATATCAAACTTCAACGAAGTAACACAAAAGAAATCCGCGATCTCAGAATGTATCCGTCGTCGATTGATCTTTATTTATATCTTTTTTTTTTCTCTTCATTTGTTTTTCTTTTGTTTTTTCGTCATATTACCCGGAGCCAATAGAATCAATTACATAAGACTGTATAGTAAGCACAGGAAGCCCGTAAGCCAATTGCAAGCGAATATAAACTATTGCTCAAACACTGAAACGTGGAACTTGCGATTGGTTGACCGGCTCATGCCTCGCGTTAGTGTCTTACGTAAGTGAGTCTGTGTGTGTTGATCTAGACACTTGGCGGTAAGCGGTAAGCCAAAACGCCAATTTCGAATATCGGTCAGTTATCAGACTGTGTCTGTGTGTGTGTGTGTGTCTGTGCGTGTGCGTGCGTATATTTACCCAAAACGGTTCGTACGTGTCTCGAGAGCCCCGGTGCCTGAATATACGTGTGAACATATGTGATAATAATCATTGAGAGTGTGTGCCGGTGTGTATGGCCGCGCTCGCGCGACTGGGAGAGATCGAGGATGAGATAGTGCACGCGGTATAGTGCTTTGCAATTGCTACCGATTGGTTTATCGTCCATCGTTCAGACTCCGCTGCTTTTCTCTCTGTTCGCTCGTCGCAGAAATGCTCGACGTGCTCGTGATGAGGCAAAAAGGGGGGAAAAAATAAGGCTAAAATATGCCATACGTACTAGCTTGTTCTATCGAATCATGTATTCGAGCCGATCGATAATACGTGGTACAGGGTAGAGAACACGACAGGACACGTTTCTAGCGGTCGATTTATGAACGAGATTCTCAGTGTATTGGTTATTTCCTCGTCAGCGAATCGCGGAAATCGTATCGAGAACACGTGATGATACAAAATGGGAATATATTAGAAATCTCTCTTTTCTCCATTTTCGACTAATCCGTAAATTCGGCTAAAGTTGATGAACAATCAGGGGATTTTAAATTAGTGCGAAAAATTATTTTACGCCGGAAGTGGATACCGTATGGTCAGTTTGTTGCCGTTTGCTCGTGAAGAGACGCCATTAACCGGTCCGAAGTAAATTATATTCGCGTAAAATTGTCGTGCGAAGCGCAGCAATGATGGTGCACGCATCTTCAGTGTTAAAATTTGGTATACTCGGTTGGAAATACAGATTCGTGTGAACGGTTTTCTATCGGTGTTGCCATGACGGAAGTGTTCCTAACGAGTGTGTTCTGAGTAGTGAATGGGAATTTGGTTACTTTCGAATAGTGGTAGGTTAGTAGTTGCATTTTGAGTAACTAACTAGTTACTAATTAATCGCATAAGTTGTCCGGAAGTAACGAAAGGGACTAGTTACAGTAGTCATTCGGAGATGATTGAAAAAGTACAAATTGCTTCAGAGGTTTTACTTATTACAGGATATAAAATTAACGAAATGATTGACTCGTCTACTTATCGTTTACTTTCTAACAAGATATTATCTTATAATATATTAAATTGTTCATTATAAAATATTATTTAGGGTTTTTGTACTTTGGCTAATTAATTATAGGTATGGGGTTGTATGAACATATACATGCAGTCGTGGACAATATAGAATAAGAGGACATTTTTAAAACAAAGTAACCTTTTCAAAATTAAGACGAATGACTTGATTTTTTTTACAGCAAGTGTACAAAAAAAAAATTAAAAAGAAATTGGAACTAGTGTGAATTATGAAAGGAATAGTAAAAGTCAATTTTCACAACGAGTAAACATTCCAGAAAACTAGTTCTCTTAATTTCTTAAAGAAAAGCTCAAACCGTTTGATCACATGTTGTAAAAGTAATTGTTTTAAAAGATGTCCGACGAATATTATTGTTCACAATTGTATTTTATAGGAAACATTGTTTATCTTTAAAAGAAATAGTTTCTTCTTCGATTGTTAGATCAAGTCGTCTTTTGCTTTTATTCACAATTAAATTCTACCATTTGGAACGGGGGGCCTAACGTATTTAGATAATTACTGACAAACTAGTTAATCACAGTTTTGCAAGTTAGTTTCTTTCACCTTTAATTAGGTTAGGCTTAAATCAGTTTGATATTTCACTCGATCGATTACGACCGAGATCTTTTGATTATTTAAAATTGAATCGAAACAAGTTTGTAAATTTTATTGCTAATCAAAATCGTTTTCGTACTTTAATATTATTTGCAATGAATTTGTTGCCTCAACATAATAGCAAGCTTTTTTTCTGTAGGGTAACTTATTAAGCGTTTCCTTAATTTCACCTGAAATATAAAAACGATAGTTTAGGATTCATTTAAAAATGCTTTCTGAATTTGTTTGGTTGATTCAATGGATATTGAAAGAAAGTATTAATTTCCGTTCCGATTTCTCATTTGAGAGTAACATTCGTGATAAAGGATTGTTCAAGACTGTTTAAGAATATAGTAACAATCAATCAAACTCATATTCGTTTGGTAGGGTACATTGTTGAGTGCTATACACTTTCGTAGGGAAAATGGCGCTGTCGAATAAGATGTCCTCACCATTCGTCTCTTATTATTCTACGTAATGTTATTCATAATATTGTTATTATCAACATTTGAGAATTTTTAAATTACGAATGATAAAATTAAATTAAATATGGCAAGTGTTAATTTAGTAATTATTTCAAAGTGAGTTGGTTAAATTAATAATAGTTATTACTAACTAGCTAAATTACTAACTTAGTAATTACCAATCATGAAGCACCAAAGTTAGTAATTACTATTTACTAATTTCTAAACTACGAAATTAGAAGTTCAGTACTTTAATGATTTGCTAATTTAGTGAAATTATTAAATTAATAAAGTACCAAATCCGTAATTCAGTAACGCATTGTTAGGTTAATAACAATTGCTAGTAACTTAAATATAAGACTAATGGTATAACTTCTTTCCTCTATATCGCCATTTTCTCTAAGAAACTCTATGATTTCCGGAACTGTCTGTTATAGAAATTCAAATAAATCGAATAAATCCATTAAATATAAACTGTAGCCCTAGGTGTCTATGACTTAAATTCTGTTGGTTTATCTGTGGCTGGTACTCGACTTGTCAATCAAATAAATGGTATTATTTCTCAAATTTTCAATACCATCAATCCCGCAAACATGACGCTTTCTAAACTCAGTAGAACTCAATTTATATATAAATTGTAACTTTCAATACTTCTAACATTTACTAGATTTCAGTTTTGTTTAGTACAATCGGTGTAATTATTTATTACATCTCAGTACTTGAGTTTTGTACAATTTAGCTTCGAAGCAATGTTATAAATCAAAGTTTACGTAGTGTATGAGAATGTTTGGATCGGTACAGGGGTCCAATATAGGATCTGAAGGATTACAGCGTTGATAAACAGTTCCATTTTAGATATGTATATATTAACGCGTTGACTGCCACAGTGAAGGTCTTTCGTTTGGAAATTTGATTACTCAATTTTAATTGAAATATATTTTGTCTAGTCGTCATTTGAGGGATAATATTAGTAATAATATGACATTGTTTCCAATAATACTTTTATTATTATTTACAGAAATAATAATAGTTATTTTTACACCTAAAGAATTGCTTTTAAGAGATGTGTTAACTGCACATCTCTTTACTCTTTTCTTCATTTCTTCTAAGTACAAAACCTTTTTTATCACCCTGTATACAATTGAATCAGCATTCAATATATTAGCGAAATTGAACCAATAATTGATTTTAAGTAAGTGTGTTATCAACACGTTGATTCGCTTAATGAAGATACTAATTTGTCAGTTTTAGTTCTCAATGTACCAACTTAGATTATTAGGATAATAATGTTAATTTTGTTATTTACAATTTAAAGAACCGGTCACCGATGAACCTTCCGATAGACAACGTGTTCATAAATGTTCGATTTCTAACCTTGATTGTGTGTTGCATATTTACACACATAGAAACATCAATTTTTCCATCATTTATAAGTCTGTTCCTTTTAGCTGAGTCACGTTATTGCAGCGTTTAAAGCTACACATCGAAAGTAATAACATTTACCGCAGATCAATTTTGTCTACTTCTTTTTAATGTGCCGTCGACACGATATCGCTTCTGTCTGCACACGAACAGATCGGAATCATTTAAAATTCTTTTCCACTCACGTAAAATGAAATAAACTGTCGTCTGCGTAACCCTTAACGTTGGAACTATCAAACGAGTCAAGGTTAGCTTTAGCTAACTATATGGGATATTTCAGGATTTCATTGCTACAGTTAGGAATGAGCTTAAATTCATTAAAGGATGTTTTACGTTGAGTATTTTTTATGACATCTCGTGGAATTTTAGTACCAATTGTTACAGCTGCAAAAATTTACCCCTTTGCGGTCTAAACAAAACGGTCATAGCAATTTACAAAATCCTGTATATATTTAACAAATATTGCTCTATGTTTTGACACAAATAATGACTACAAGTGTGGGTAACTTTATAATATGTGCTTCGAAGAAGGGAATTATTATTTATTTTATTTGAAATAAATAATATTTCGTGTGTTCATTGTTCTAGATTAAAGTGCTTCGTTCTCAAAGGGTTAAATATTCAAGTATTCAGACAATTCGAACAACCTCGAATACGGATTTAATACTCGATTATCTGTATAATTTAGATACTTCGAATGTTACAAGACATACTTTTGTTGTTCTAGCTAAGTTTAATTTTATCTTTGTAGTTAATCAGTTTTTGGTATATTCGAATGTCAAATTCGAATTCTACTGTTATTTAAACATTCGGACATTAGAATTTCTAACACAGTCCTAATTTACTAGGACTGTGCAGAAGCTTTTATCGTGTTCTATAAAATTATTTCTGCAGTTCGCCGTAGGCATTAACCCTTTGCGCTCGAGTGGTGCCTCTGGGGCAACATACGTAATTAACTAGAATATTTAAAAATTTGAAATTTAAGACTTTTTATATATTAGAAATAAAAGTAAATAGATCTTAAACATTTGTAATTCTTTTCTTTCAATATAGGTGTATTGAATTTTGGAAGTTTCAGTGGAAAACATGTTTAGACTTAATCGTGTCCATAAATGCTACGAGTGCAAAGGGTGAAAGATTAATTGATTCCTTAAACCTAATTAACTTGGTTTGGTATTTCGAATTACAAATGTAATGGCAATTTTCACTTTTTACACATACTTAACACACAATTGAATCTTATCTCAGATATAACCCTGATCTGATCTTTTGGGGAGGGCAATTTAGTACTTGAACTAGGCTTATTGTATTATTTCTCGTGTTCATCCATTTCAATTATGGTGTTAGCTATTGAAGCCTGAAATTCTAGAAGCTACATATTTACGTATCCTAATTTATAATACGTTTGAAAAGAATTTTTATTCGTACATAAATCGTATATGTTGGAATTATGGTTAAATTACAGGAAAACTAAATGTACACAAACGTGCGAGTAAGTCTCAAAGCGGTGACGCATTTAACACCTTTAACTCTTTGCCGTGTAATAACGTGTCGCACTCGCAGTCCAACCTGCAGTTCAAAAGTAATAAAATTGGCTAAAAGCCAATTATAATTATTCGAGTATTTAAAATTGGCTAAATTAGCTAGTTCTAATTATAATTAGCTCAGTGAGGGAGTCTAATTGCAATGACAAATAAATAATATTTGATTGCAATATCAAACAAATATTATTTGAGTATTAAAAATTGGTTAAATTAGCTAGTTCTAATTATAATTATTGGAGTGAGGGAGTCTAATTGCAATAACGAATAACGAAAAAATAATAAATAAAATAGTACAATCAAAGAGTACAAATCAGTTCTGTTTGTTTGTATCAGTATTAATGTCAGTAGTAATTTGTGTTATTATTTATCTTAGTAGTAATAAATACCTTTCATTATTGTTGGCGCCTATATCGCTAAAATAATTTGATCAATTATAAACCATCACGGTTTTCAAATTGTCTTCAGAAACCGTTTGATATCGACACGTCATCGATAACTTTTTAAATTCTTTAAACGCAACTTCTATCTTCTTCCCTCACGATGAGTAATTATTGTATTATTTATCAAAGAAAGTGTGCCATCGCTGTAAATTTATAAAAGGGTTAATATCGAACGCAAACTTTCCGGCGTTTTATCGAAAGCAATATTAGGAAGCAGAATTCGGGGAACGCGGCAAAAAGTTTCATGTCAATGAAACTCGCGAAGCTATCAATTACGATGAATAATCGAACTATTCGCTATCAGAACCATTCGATGCTGTGACACAACGTAATAATCTTTTCGGCTAGGCTAAGTTCATAAATCACACGGATATGACGTATCGATCTACGCTGACATATTAATAAAACATACCGTGACTATCTAATTACACGGGCCGGTCTATCAGAAATCGAACACCTAAATATTCCCTTGGATACCAGCGAACTTCTGAAAGTACGTATCATTACAAACGTACGAAATACGCCGACGGAACGTTCAGTTTTTTAAGCCTTTCAGAGATGCGTATCGAGGTTCGCTTTTTCTTTTAATGGCCCGCGGTGTTTTTGTTACTACACGGTTATAGCCCATCAGATATGTTGAGATAATGTTTCAGATAACTTTCAATCGGGAATAATCACGATCTCGAAGATAAAATAGACTCGCGCCTTATAATCGAAGGGTCATACATTAGTGGAATTTTAGGACCTCGTTTCCCTCAGAAATGATCAAAATTAGTGGAAAAACAATTATATAAATTCTTACAAGAAATGAATAATATGAAATGCAACGAAACATAAAACATACAATAATTTGTGGCGTGACAGGTAAAAAAGAAAAAAGAGAAGGAAAGAGATAATAATAAATAGTAGAGACATATATTTACACTAAGTTACACATAGTTGTCTATAAATATGCACAAAGTTCTTAATACTGCTTAAACTATTCACAAAAAACTCCAAAGACTCTTTCACTCCAAACAACAATAACTCCCCAAACGTAGAGGTTCAGAAGTTCTTCTCCAAAAACGTAACAAAGTCTGACAAAACGTATTAAAATCTTATCAAAACAAGTCAAAGTCTCTCCAAGCTTGCGTATTTCCCCCCAAAATTAAACGAAACTCTCGTCTGCATCGTAAACCCTAGGACATCTATCAAGCAGGCCCCAAAATCGGCTAATCATACATTTTTGCCTACAAATTATTAATTAAAATTATGGTGCAATTAGAATTTTCAACTTCCATCTATGTTTGCATACTTTGTTATATTAGTAACGTGCGTATCATGTTAGGCCGAAGGTTAGGAGGTGGATTATACCATTCAAACGAAAATTTTAGCTACGCCAATGCGAATCAATAATAAAATATTTAAGTTCTTACCGAATTCCGACAAACGGAAATCCAAGAATTTACTACTGTACGCGACATAAAAGAACGTATAACTCGTGTATTTAACGATTAAAGCAGATATCATCGGTAGTCAGCCGGTAGTAAAAGCCGTCAGTTATGACAAGCTGTTGTAATTTAACGCAAAATTAATCATTTTTGTCGTTAACCTTTTTCTTCGCGTGATTTTTATTTCAGAGTGCTTACATCCACGAATTTGTTTCCTTTTACGAGCTATCACGACTTAACGATAGAAACATTTTAATCTGTTAAATGAAATGAGAGCCGTTGAAAAGCATCGAGATACATATTTATTGAGATCTGTTCCGATGGCGTTATTCATTTTTTTAGTATATTAATCAGTTACAAAATAAACTTATTTCTTCTAAAAATGTAGATTAAAAATCGAAACTTTCCTTGCCGTGCTAAATTAACTTCGAAGTTGATTAAAAGTTGCCATTTACTACATTGACAAAATTAATTACGTATTTATTTGGTAGCATGCAAAAGAAAAAAAGTGTTGCATTTATATAAATTTATAATACCGATACATCAAGAAATAAAATCAAGAATTTTCAAAATGCTAAAAATAATTCTTTTTAATTCTGTAGAATAATTTTAATCAAAGTTAATATATTTTGCTAAACATATTTTAAAATTTCTTAATAAATATCTCAAGGTGGGTTAGAATGGACGTACTCACTTTGAAATTATACTTCTCAAATATTAATGACCGTGATATTTCCAAAAAGAGGATTTTTAATCAGTACATTTCATTCACCAAACGATGCAACTTGTGACAATTACGTTTCTGTCGAATTACCCTGTACATTACAATGCACGTTAAATTTTAATGTTTTTGTCTTATTGATTTGAATATCTTACCTTTTTTATAAGAACGGTCATACTGTTTGCTGGATCAAATCTTGTTTCAGAATTGTTGTCATATGACTTGTTTCAGATATTTTGTTTTATATTACAAAATTCATCAAGTCGTTTTTGTGAAAATGTAAGCTGATTTTTATTAACCTAAAGCATCATTCTATAATCTAACTCTTTCTTATTCTATTTTCAATTCGAAAGAAAGTGTAGATTGAAAGTCGGTTCTAAGGTTAATTGCAAAATAATGGTTAATACCCCAGTACAGTAAATATAATTAACAGCTAAATTGAATTTAATCCTGGATAGACCGATTAACACTTTGACTACCATGTTGCAGTTACTAAAAATTCTATTTGGTAATAACTTTACTTTTGACAAATTTTATATCCTATTTCCACAATATTTTGTTATTTTTATTATCTATAATTTCTGATATCTGATGGGAACATTTTCAAGCAAATAAATGAAAGAATTTCTATAGAAATTAAAGTGTCACCCATATATGGCTGACGTAGCAGTCAAGGTGTTAATAAGGGCAGGCGGGCAATACTTAGGAATGCAAATGTAATTTCTCAAAAACAATTGTATTATCGTTTTAGAAAATTATACTGTAGGATGCAAGAAAGGCTTCAGTAACGAAAATTAGTTTTGAAAAAAAACGTCTGAAAACAAATGGTTTTTTTATCTCTTAATAAAAATTGAATATTTTTTAACCGCAATAAGATTTTTGCAAAATTGCTTCTAATATTAATAAATATAATTTTGAGGCTCTTATTATGCAAAATATTTTATGCTATTCATTTAATGTTTACATAATTTGCATAATTTTTGCCATATTTTGAGGTAAATTTTAAATCACCAGAATTCTTCAAAGACAATATAAAGAAATTATCAACAATTTTACCATAGTTGTGAACATCAACATCAGTTTTGAAATGTTGAGCACAATAATATGTAATGACCTATTAAAATAATGTGGTAATAAGAAAATAACGAAAGTCTTTCTCAACTTATTTCTCATTTTTGTTAATCTCTTCATCATGCAAGATCTTTTACTGTCTCTTTATAACTGTTCTACAAATCAATTTATTTTCTCTTATTTTCAAGAATTTGTACAGACTTTAACAGAAGAAAGTTCGGCCAACGTACAAAATTTTCTACAACTCCGTTAAATTTCAGGACACAATAATGAAATTTAGAACTGTGTAGAATTTAATTAGACATTTTACGCGGAAAAGCCTTGAATGTCCTGAGACTCTTCTTGCATTTAACAGTACAATTATGAACGGTACACGAAAGTTCACCATGGTGTATTTATAACTGTACAAAAATGTTTCAGAACTGGTGATATAGTAGAAAAGGCAGTGATTTTATATGCAAATGATGAATTTTGAAATAGGAAGATTGTGATTATAAAATATTGCAAAATAGCACTTACGAGATATCTACTTGAAGAAGAAAGAAATACTTCTAAGTCGAACACTTTGTATACACTAAACATTATTTATTTAGCGTGAAATAAGTAATAATTCCTTTTTAAAAGTATTTCTTTTTAATTTAAAGATTTTTTAAAATTCTGCTCAGATCTGTTGTTTGTGTAAAAGATGCAGTAGAATATTCGTTTATAATTTATTATAGAAGTTTTTATGACGATTTCATTTGGGTATAAAGGGTTAAAGTTTGACAGAAATACCTCATCAGTGTTTCTAACAGAAAATGGGTAGTTTTTTTATTGAAATAAACCTCAAATTAACAAAGTTTTGATTTAGTATCATCCACCAACAAAGTCAATGCGTAGCGTTTTAAGTTTAAAAACGATAATACAGTTTTAGATTGCTCTGTCACGAAGAATTTATAGTTTCCGAAATATAAAATCTTTTTTGGAATATTCTGTATTTGATGAAAAAGCATGAGCTGTAATATTTTATACATTTTCTTCGTGTATAAAGTGTTCCGAGAAAAAGGTTGTAATAAATAATATAAAATGTAAGCGATTCGATATTCCATAAAGTATTGGCCGAAAAGTAATATCGAAATTCTCGACAGGAGGTATTAATAATTCATTCAATCGATGCATAGGCAAATTGAAGAATGTTTTTTTCTAGTTTCTCGGAAAACTAAAATTATTAACATTAAATAAGCGAATTTTTCGAAGATTTAAAAGAATAATAACTTTAAGCTGCTAAATCAAGAGAATGGATAGTTTCATATCCTTGTCTAGTCACTCATATTTAAAACACCAGCAATGTGGTAATCCTTTCTTTTTTTTTTAATCATGCTTTGAAGTGTTAATATTTATTTTATAGATTAACAACAACATTTTTGTCGAAGACAAAATTGGCTTTTATTGCAAAGTCAGACGTTACTTTTTGGCCGGCCCAATAAATAATATTACTCGCGGTAGTTGTTACATTATTTTGTTTTCGAAATTCTTATAATTTTTATCTTGCACATGGAAATTGTGTTTCTCATTCTCGAACCGTCAAACCATATTTTTTGGGAATGATATTGCTTTAGTTTAAAAAACGTACCGCGAATAACGTAAACACAAAGCGGTACACGATGGCCTGAAAGTTACGAACAAAATTACAATTTCGTTTGATTACGAATAAGCTGAAATACGATGCGATTCGTTATTGCAAGTCAGAGAATTTAACTTTTTATTTCGTTATTCCAAAATCAAATCGTTACTTTCTACCACAGTTTGGGTTTATACTATTTAATTGGGTTTTTGCGCAATTAATTAAGATAAATTCTTAGCAATTATAAACAGCACTGGTGACTTAATTTCAGAATCATTTAGAAAATTTAAAAGATTTGGGACTCTAAATTATTTATTACAGATTTTTAAAACAAACTATTATACATGTTACATTAGGTTACACATAATGCAATATATCTAATTTAAATGTTGAACGACGGACCTTGGAGAGAACTAATAATTCAAATTGAATTTTGGATTATTTTGATACTACTGTTCTTGAAATTTCAAAACATTCCCCTAAATATTCTTTCGAATATTATACGAAAATAAAAACTTTACTGCTTATTAATCCTTTGCACTTGATTGGTGCCTCTGGAGCACCATACGCGATTAACTAGAATATTTAAAAATGTGAGGTTCAAGTCTTATTTATGTTAGAACATGACAACTTAACCCCTTAACCTATGATCTTTCTAATGGGTGCGTCAGACAGAGCTGAATATTTATTACCTCGATGTTAAAACAAATGAAGAAACTCGAAATATTATTTATACTTCGCATTAGATAAGCCTTGACTGCGTTAAGTGTAATCACAATTAAACTTAAAATTAAGTTGTAATAAAAATTTAAAGAAGTCACAACTGAACTGTAGGCGGCGTCACGAGTGTGACTCGATATTGTAGGGCAAAGGGTTTTAACGGAAGAAATAAAAGTAAATCGATCACAAATATTTGTAACTCTTTTCTCCCAAATTGAGGCTTTTCAATTTTCAAAGTTTCATTCGAAAAGAAACCTGGACTTCGAATGCAAAGGGTTAATTTATATACGTTTTCAAGATCTGGGTCACGCTAGACTCTGCTTCGTCGTTCAAAGGTTGAACCTTTTTCCTGGAACCAAAACCCGACATGATAAAATTTCATTTTACATCCTCGATAATCTTCGATTGCGTTCAATACTTATATTTACGCGATGCAACAAATTTTTGTTTTTTTATGTTGATCTACTTCAGTCACGATTGAAGAAAATAAAAAAAAGAGATGTATATGTAAAGCATGTCAGAAGCAAAAGGTTCGCGTATAAAAAGACTTTCTCGAGAGAGTACATTCAGGATTTTCTTTTTTCTTTTTTTTTTTTTATTGTGCCAGGTACAAATCTCGGACACAATGGCGCGCGGTCATAGCCGTAGCTAATGAACATACACAATACAACTCTCCTGATGTTACTGCCTACAATATTGCGATCCATATCATTTGAACGACACAAAAGCTGACAAGCTGACATGTCTGACAATGAATTGTAGCGGAAAGATATCGCGGACAATTACTCGATGCCTTATATTCCCAGGGGGGTTAAGAGAGATATTGCCTCTTCATAAACGACTCGAGACACGGTATTTTCTCTTCTGATTGTTTTTCAGTTCCATTCTGCGCATGCTTAAAGAACGCACCGAACATTGTTTAAAAAAATGTTAAAGGCGCAGAGATCGCTCTGACATGGCGGTTACAAGAAAGTGGAGTTCTTTTCAATTTCATTTTCTCAAAGTTTCAGTTATAGCAGTGTATAGAGGAACGGATTACGTCGCTTATTGTTAGTAGAAGGCCTTAAAGCTAAACTGGTGGATACAAAATTTCCATTATTACAGATTTTGTGAAAATTTAGAGCAATATTCTACATAAAGTGTTCTGCCATAGTCAATAATCTTTTCGATATTTCTATTATTCATTGCTCTTAAAGTTTTAAAAGTTGACAAGCTTTTTCAATTTAAACTGCTGCCGCTTCTATGATAATTGAAAATTTGTTAAACTCGAACGCTATAGTTTAGATAAACTCTTTTTACTTCAGTTATTTCAATCTATTGCAATTGCGATGGCCATCATCTATATCATCCCAGGAACTGAAGCTTTGACACAAACGAATAACTCCGCCATTTTTTAATATTTTGACACCAAATTTACATTTTTACATCTCAAAAATATTATAACTTTTCATTTAGTAATTATCTTCGACAAAAATTCCGGATCTTCTGGAATAGAGTTTAAGTACTGTATAAATATTGATGAACAATGAATTGATTAAAATAGAAGCTAAAAAAAAAGATTTTCTTTATTATTTCAATGCAAAATATACAAAATTGGGGTAACTGTTTTTCGGTATTTGTTGTACCACGGACAACTCCGCTTCTTCTCACTGAAAACAAGGAATAAAAAGCAAAAACTTTCTTTTAAACTGGACGAATAACACTATAGTCCTTGTTACAGACAAGTATCTCTATAAAATCTAAATCAAATCGGTTCGCTAGTCCTCGAGATATTTCTGATACTGATTTTAAAAATACTCTTCTAAGAGAAACGCTTCAAGAATTCATTAAGTTGTTAAATCAAATTTTTTGTACTTTATGCAAGAAAACTACGGTCATCGTTATGTCTATCGTATTATCCGTTTTATCAGTAGCGAATAATTGTTTCTTCGAATTCTCTGTAAGTTCGTTGCTTCTAGAAATTTCTTAATGAAAAGTTGGAGATGCGCACTTCGAGAATATTATTATTATAAAAAAAAAAGAGAAATATATAGCGTATGCCAGAATTTGTGGGACTCATTTTAGGGGAGAGCCAGAGACATAAAAATAATGAAAAAAGTTCATATGTCCTATTTGACCTTGTTTCGAAGTTGTAGATTTTTATCAATGGGTGCTGTTTAAAAATAATTATATCGGTGGTCATAATTTTTTGTTTCGAGACATTTGGACTCCTGTTTTTGGATTGATTAAAAAGTATATATATAGTATTACGAATTCAATTTACAACTGTTTGGAGAATGAACTATTACATATTGTAGTAAAGTTAGTCGGTGTAATACAAAATAAGTAATAAGCTTAATATGTTTAGAATTTTAATTTCGTTATCGCGGGTATAATTACACATACATTCAACACCCATTGCTAGTATTACGTTTTAATGTATTTTGTATATGTGGTTACACACGTTAAGCTTAATTATTATTTATGGCCAACAAGTATTGATTAACAATTATAGCTACACTGTGGGAACCTTCGTATTGTAATTTTAATTTTACACCAACGCAAAGAGAACATATTTTCCTTATCGTGGCTTAAATAATTTCTTTAATAATGTCTTCCAATTCAACATACTGTTGGTTTCTTTGAAAGATTACGAGATACTTTGACATACCGACTGCAATCCTACGCGCAGGTCAAGGGTTACCATTTTCAGCATCTTCCAAGAAGATTGTGGATTATTGAAACACAAAAATGTCTATAATTAAGGTCAAGTAGGAGAGATGTTTATATAAACACTTTTTATTATTTCTGTATCTTTTGTCCTCTCTTGAAGCGAATCCCACGTGTTACGTGTATAGCTAGAAAAGGGATAATTCTACGTGAAAAATTAAATCGAAAATGCAGAATACAATTATTTTGTATACGAATTTGAAAATTCTTCAAAAAAATTTGTTTACGTAATTGATTACTTCATTAATGTCGTTTTATTACCAATTAATTGATATAACATAAGAAAAACAAGTTTAACAATTGTCAGAAACATTTAAAGGTGTTAATAAGTGTAATAAGAGTTGATATTTTGATGTTGTATCATATTAAGAAATAATATATGTATGATAATATTATGGACCGTATAAAAGGTAAAATTAATTAGTCTTCGCTAATTTTTTATTGCTAATTTTTTATATGCCCAAGGGAAATAACGCTTTCCTGCTCGAACAATGACCTAGTTAACAGATTAAGCAATACAGCTTGAACAGGAATAAGGCATTCTATCTTTCGCAGAAGTACAAAGTGCTTTTTAAAGTATCTTGAATATATGAATAATTTAATACCTATTGGTTCGAGGATCGTTCCATTTTTGTACATTACACAGTCTTCGTATTAAAACTTTATTAAAGCAGACAACATCCGCTATTGTTAGGTTATTGAAACAAAATTTGAAGTTTAATTTGTGTTATTCGCACGAAAAAGTAGTTCGAATCAGGAACCAAGCGACCGCGTCTGACTAAACCTTGATACAAACTACTTGATTTGACGTTCAAGTATTCTTTGTTTTTGTTTTCTACTCTAGTTTCGTATTATTTATACAAATTACAGGTAACCCTCCTATAACACGGTAGATAGGTTCCTAGAAAATGCCGTGTTGTCTGAAACCGTGTTGTACGAGATCTAGAGCCAGTACGAAAAACTTATTAAAAACAACAATGTTTTCTTTAAATTCCATAAAAGCAACGTAATATTTATTAAAAATATAAACGTATATATATAATACAAAATAAAAAGAAAAAAATATTATTTTCATTTAATGTAACCTTAATTTAATAAATTACTTCCGGAATTCTATCGGAAATTTTCATATAAAGGCACTATAGTTCATTATTCCTTGATAAACCGTGTTCTGGGAGGGCTACCTGAACTATCATTCTATTATAAATTTACAACAAGTGTGTTATAAATGATTTTTAATGAAAAAATTGTGTAAACCGTATTTTGTTATCAGTCACTTTACTTTCATACAAGTATCTCGAAAACTAATTAACCAACACCAGTGTCTGTTTATGTAAAGAAGTAATTACTTATATTCATATTTTTTCACATTTTCTTATTATAGAAAATCCGACTTTTATTAAATACCATTTTATTATTATTATTAAATGCCATTGCTAACTTAAAAGATTTTCAACAAATTATTATTCAATATCACAAAAATTCGATTTTTCAACAATTTTTCCATTATAATTCTTATTTTCAATTGTAAAATATAAATTTATTAAGTTGGTATAAGTTTGGTCGATGAAAATAATGTTTTATTATTGGATATGTGAGCAAACAATTGAAGAACATGTTTGCAGTTTTACAACAAAAAAATAATATTTAATCCAGATCAATTTTCTTGATTTTACAAATATGCTTGATTTATTGTTCTGCCTTTTCTGATTTATAAACATATATCGTGGAATTACATTTATTTATTTTTATTAAACGTTATGAAAAAATACCAATACTTGTTTAAATATACATTCAATAATACTTTGAACTTTAATGTATAGAATATTTGATGTAAAACGAGAAAAATGTTTTGTACAAAAGAATCGTTGTGCAAGGCAGATTTCAGCTATTGTACAAAGTAAAGTGACCGAATCAGCATTGAAGCAGTAATACAAAGTAATTAGACGAAGTAATTAAGCAAATCCTGCAATAACAGCTACCTTAATTGCTTGACGTTTCTTTTTTTCTTCTGCTTTTCCTTCAATCAGGACATTGTTCAGGCGTAAATTCAGCAAATTTAATTAGCGCACTTCTCGTGTCCCAGTTATTGTCACAGCATCGAAATCACGGTATTAGATCGAGCGTGTAATCATACATCGATAATCCGTTTCACGGAACAAATACGACGATTTGGAAAATCAAATGGAAATATTGTTTGGTTTTGGTTGCAAACATCCGGTTTGTAATCGATTATTTGTCAAAAATAAACGCTTTACAAATTCTTTTAATTTTTTCGCTTTTGTGAAAGCAAAACTTCAACTAAAATTGTTGCAACTATTTTGATCTAGAACTAAATAGTGATACACACAGAACACAGAAAGGTGCTCTTTCCTGGGATGAATGTAAAAGAAACAAATTTTTAACGTTTTTTATGTATCTACTACCGTATAACAAAGTATATAAAGTATATCTATATATTACGGTAAACGTGATTAATGCGGTGATTATGCATAATTGTCGGTTATTATATGTAATCACCACTAGGTTTGATAAATGTGATGTATTTATAATGAAAAATTCAATAAATGGCTGTTTGAACGAAATTTGAATAAGGTCTGTCTTGTCAAATGAAAGACCTAAGTAAAGAAAATAATTTTATTATTAGAATTCATACAAAACAGTTACATATCAAAAACAAACTAAACCCATATTCCAGAGAAAAAACATTTTTCCAAATAACAAATTATTAAATATTTTAAGTTGACTTGTTTAGACGTATTAGACTAAACTCACCGGTTAATTTGATAAATATCTAAAAATTCATCACATTTACCAAACCTTGTGCTAATTATATACAATAACCGGCAATTATACATATATGTAACATATACATATATGTTTCCTTAGATATTAATTTGGGTATGATACGGTTTGAAGCAAGGCAGAGCGCATAATCCAATATTACAGTTCAGGCAATAATGTCTGGTTTCTTTTCGAATCCTTTTAGCATTTCCGTTCCTTTGCACACAATATGCGCAACACTGCCTTGCAAACATAAACTAAATGGGCTGGAAAACGACGGATAAAACAGGAAGAGGATCTAAACTGCACGTACAGCGTACGGGTAAAACTGTTAAGCGGATAAAGTAACTTCAGACGCTGCAATAGTTTTATTAAATATTTCTTAAGTTGCATTCATAACATTTGCTACAGAGTTACTTTGTCACGTCATCTCCGTCAATTGGCACAAACTTTTATTTCAAAATTTTCCTAGTAAAATAAAAATTCATTTAAACGGACAAAAATAATTTCGAAAGGAATAAATTTCTTTTTCGACACAGCTCAGGTCATTTAAGATACACTCTCAAATTGATCTTATCGTATTAATCAAATGGAAATATGTTAATTAATATTCGGTGAAATTGGAATATGATATAAAAATTTAATTGCCAGAATTCTTCGAACATCTGTTGGTTCAAAGACCCAGCACTCGCCGTTCCGACGGCTAATCTTTAAAAGAGCATCCGGCAAAAAAATGTACACAGTTCCTGATAAAATCACGACAAGTCCTTTTAAATTCCCGTTATTGGAATTTATTTAGGTCGATTGATCTGTATGGAAATTATACACATTCTATTTAATTAACGAGACTGAAAAATTGTATACATCGTTATTCGTACCACAGGGTACGTTTATACCCGCGTGAAGAGACTTATAGATTTATGGATAGTAAGGAAGGTAAAGGGTGCTCTGATTGTGAGTGGATTACAAACAGCACAATATTTTTCCCACTGCATTAATTCACTAATTTAAAACAGTGCAGGATATCTAGATTTTGTAACTATATTTAAATGCATAGCGCAAACTGACCGCTTACGATTAAAGGTCTAACCCTTTCAGTGTTTATTAACACGTTGACTGCTGCCTTAAATTTTGAATAATTGAAAAGGTCAAATCAATTTTAAATGCAAATAATATTAGACTAATAGTGGGAAGTACTCATTCGAATGGTTACATTTGAAAATTAATCGATAGAAGTCATAACAATTGGAATTTACATGTGTCTGACCACACACGTCTGTTTTTACTGTGGCAGTCAAAGTGTTAATATATAAACGCGGTGAAACGTTTCAATCATTTCAATTGTTAAAATTTTTTCTGTTTCAAATTTATCGAAAATCTATTAAATTGTAACGTAAGTTCGTAACGAAAAAGAAACCTTTCTTTTGACTTGAAAATTCCTAATTTTAATTGAAAATATTCCAATAATTAATATTAATAGAATTGCATAGGAAATGATCTTATTTTAGTAAAAAGTTCAAATACAATGAAGTTAGATTACAATTCGATATAGAGGGTGTTCTAGAATTAGTGTAAGAGCCGAAAATGGGAGGTAGCTGAGACGATTCTGAACAACATTTTCCTTTATAAAAATGTCGGATGGGGCTTCGTTTTTGAATTATTAAGGAAAACCCCTAAGCCTAACCTAACTCCATCCAACATTTTTGCAAAGGAAAATATTCAGAATCGCCTCAGCTACCCCCCATTTCCGTACAAGTTCTTCCACTAATTCTGGTACACCCTGTATTGCCAGTAAAGATTATAAATAACACATAAATGTGTGGTTTATGGGTTTGTAAAATAATTTTAGTGTACGATTAAACAACGAAAGGTTTAACGTTAAATTACACGTGAAGCCATCAAGATTAGTTTCAATCGTTATCTCTGCCCTGTACCACGCGATGTTCCTAGGGTATCGAAGTTAAAGCCCGATAACGTTTGCCCGATTTAACGCTTTCGAGCTATCGAGAAATAAACAGCCCTCCCGAAGTTCAAACAGTTCGCCAAGTTCCTTTCCGCTCCGTGTCTCCTATTTTTTTTTTCTTCTTCTTTTATTAAAGAACTTGATAACCAGACTTTTATTGTTCCCAGCGGGGGAGGATAAGTAATGGCCCTACCGCTGACTTGATCTTCGTTACGGACGCTTTCTGAGAGAAAAGAAAAGAAACTTCCCTATTTTCGTAGGATCCTGCAACCTTTCATATCGTACCGTTTTATTCGGGCTCATATTACCGCGTACACGTACAAAAAGAATGTCCTGCGATGCGTAGAAAGGGAGGAAGACAATGGTGTCTCCCGTTTCGGTTGGGTATCTTCGTAATGAGAATTTCGTACGAAAGTGTTCTTACACCTTTTAATACGAAATAACTTTTTTTTTTTTTTCAAATCAGACGAAACGACTCGAGTTTTTGCGAGAAACTGTTATAAAAGATTGGTTTACCGCGTGTTGTATTTCTGAAGTTGCGAACAGTTGCGAAGAAATTAGTGATGATCAGTTCGCACAACTTTTTTATCCGGGTCTGCAATCAAAATTGCAGAATTACAGTAAGCGAACGTTCAATTATGAACACCTGCAAAGTTCAACAGATTATATTTTCAATTTATTACTGTTCTAATTAGTGGTTTGCGAACAAGGAAAGTACGATCAATTTTCATAGCAGCATTTGCTTTTTATTTCGCATGTTTTATCGCATGTTTTTATCGATTATTGAATTCAGGAAAAGTACAGACAGTGATTGGCCCTCGTGATTGGTACACATTGTCGAATGAACATATTTATATTTTTTGTAGTTTATTGCTTCGAAGGTTGTTTAGTATCCAAACACACAAGCGAGAAGTCATTTTCATTTATAAATTAATATTGTTCATTTTTTGGTGAAATTTGTTTTCTACTTTTCAATTTAATTAATTTTATTACTTTAATTTCTCAAATTGAAGCACGTCATAAACATGTACAAATATCAGAAAATTAATTTTCGTTTGCCAAATGTTTATTGATATTGTTATCATATAAAATTCGTCTCTGATAATTATAAAATTCATTAAGTATTCACACATAGCTGTGTTTATCCTAAATATAAAACTGCGTAAATTTGAAGCTTTAAAACTGTAGTAATTTAATTGAAAGCTAAACAATTGTATGATTATTGATTTTTATTTTCGTAATTTGTATTTTTAAAAGTTCTATATTCTTATTTTTTGCAGAATAAATATACTTATTTTATATTTATTGAACAATTTTATTGAATAATTTTAATCGTAAATATTTGTGCACAATCGAATAACTATTTATATAAATCTTGCTCTTAAATTTATAAAATTTATATTTATTATTCACTGTAGCCGAACATCTTAAACTCTTTAGCGTTTTTAATAAGAACAGCGGTCGAAGTTTGGTCATTAGCGAAAAATCTGCATTTTATTAGCGGTATAAGAATTTTCGAAATTAATATAATATATCAAAGTTTCTTAAGTAGCTCGTTGTTATATTTAAAGACGTTTGAGAAATTGGCCAGAAAGTTAATATTGTAAGAACAAAAACTTAAAAACTTATGTAGGTCACGTTCCAAGTATTAGAATTGAACATTTTTTAAATTCAATGGCAATATACTGAATGTACATACGTACTAAAAATTGATCAAAATTGTTTAATGCAGAATTAAATTACAGACATCGAAATGTGTAAGAACTTTTAGGTTTATTTCAGTTATAAGTTAAAAGTACCAAGAAATTTTCTTTATCTTTAATTTTAGCTTATGAATATTTACGTTGACCGACTTAAGTGGAATAAGTCTGCAAAGCGTATTTTTTCTCTTCAATTTTCATTATAATTTGACCAATTGACTTAGTTTCTCAAACAAGCTCAAACGGTTTGACATAATTTCAAAAAGTTATTTCCCTTCGAAGAGCGTATGAATATTTTTTGCACCCAGTGTACATACACACGTATGTGTGAGTTTGAAGCGTTGCCAAAACAATGGCAGAGATGGAAGGAATTACAAATATCGTCTACCCTGAACAGAGAGTTTCGTTGTTTCCCTACATCTTCCTCTTCCTTTTTTTTTTTTAATTAAAAACCTTGCCGGCAACAATCTTACGAATAGATCATTCGGTATTTTCCAATCATCCCGGAGGATCAATTACACTGAAAAGCTTCTGATGTCATTGTTAGGCGTACAAGTTTGTACTATCAGTCGAATAGTATTTTTACAAAATGCGTGAAAACGTGGAAAAGGGATAGCAAGTATTTTTTGGTACTCCACAGTTATTGGACGTACATGTATGTGTGTAATATAGGGTAATGTTCGTGGATATACCATAATCAAATTTGCGGAGCAGGGACGAGCATTCAGACTGTCTCTTGAGCTAATGTGATACCTTGTAATCCGACTAAATCAAAGCAGCGACATGACATACCGCTCTGAGCCACTGTTAATGGTAAAATTTGTAGTTAGTCTATATAATTCATTTTTAATTACAGTTCAACCTCGATAATTCGAGTCTCAAGGGAAGGTAAAGCTCTTCGGTTTATGGGGGTTTCGTTTCATCGAGTTTTCCAGTAGAAAAAATTAATGAATAAAAGTTTGATTCGTTGAAGTTTTATATCATGATTCATTTTTCAAAATGTAAAACATGACAAATATATATACAAAGAGGTTCGTAAAGATTAAAAATCATGGAATTCTGTTAGGGTATAAGTAATTAATATTTGCAGAATTATTGAACCGACTGATTTCTATGTAGAAGCAAATTTCGATTTGTAGAGGTTGGTTTTCTTCTAAAAGATTTATCAATCATTTGACAAATAATTTGAGTCAAAGAAAGTTTACATTTTGTGTTGTAGAGGTTTTTCAATAAAGACAAGTTTTTTCTTGCAGAGGTTTTCAAGTTATCGAGGTTCGATTGTGTATTATCTTTCATAATTTACCGTATTTGTCTTCTCAGGAATTTTTGGTATTTAAACAACGAAACAGCATGTATGAATATCAATAAAGTGCGTTTATCACTGTTTTTTAATATACGTAGTACTTTAACCCTAAATTGAAGAGTATTATTTAACTATTTAAAAATAATTTTCAAATTATTGCTCAATTCATACACGAAATTAATCATGAATGAACATTTAACTTTAAATTGGTACGTTTGATATAGAAAGAGACAAATAAAACATGTTCATATAATCAGGACAATATACCTCTCATATTGTATCGATAATCATGATACAATACAAAACAGGTTAAATCGAAAAGTTCATCGGTTGAAAAGGTAAATTGCAAATATACAATAAAATTTTATATGCAACTTCGTTTTTGAGAAATTTTTGTTTAAAACTCTTTTGTTATATTATTAAAACGATTTGTTCATGTCAAAAGAAACAACAATAATTTGTTGTTAACAAATGTAACAATTTATGATTATTATGAATTGTTTCATATAATTATAATTTCGATTAATATGCATTTTGTATTAATAGTTAATTATTGATGTGCACTGTAATGTATGCATTTAGTCAGAAATATAATAAGTACATCGTTAACTCTTTCGCTCTGAAAAACGTATATATACGTCCTTGGAAAATGAATTCTCAGGTCCAAAGAATGTTATAAGTACGTTAAAAATATATTTTCAAGTATCTAAGTTTCTGAAAATATATTTGGAAATTTTATAAGTTCCTAAGAATATGGTATATATTTTTTTAATTTCTACAAAAAAAAATATAATAATTCTACTTAGACCGAAATGGTGCGAAGGATGCTGACAAATATTACATTTTAATGAAATTAATTACTTTATCATATCTATTAGACGTTAATTTAAAGAAAACATTATTCAAATTGCTATTTTTTATGTATTAAACAAATTCTTTTTATAAACACTTGAAAGAATTTCTCTGAAATGAAGTCACATACAAAAGAAAATTTATTGTATATTTCTTATTTATTTTTTCCAGAGAAATCAACTTCATGATTTCCAGAACGATTTTCTTACAAAAGATAGTGTGGTTTATATTAATATTCAGACATCATTGGAATTTAGTAAATTCGAAAATAAGATTTATGTAATTAAATATACAAAATTTTAACGATCTAAAAATAAATTAAATTTATAAGAAAGAAATAAAGAGTTTATAAAAATGTTCGAAAAATTAGTTTTTTATAGAGAAAGATAATTATTGACTAAGTGATTACAGTGATTGGATATTATTTGGCAGACATAATTTACAGTAAATTGATTCGATGTTAAATTATTCAATAAAAATACATATACTCGTTTATAAAATATAAAATAAATGCATAATTATTCTGTAAAATGCAACAGTTAATCTCGGAATATAAAATTTGTAAAAATACAAATTACAGAAACATAAATAAAATCATTTAATTTGTAATTAAATTGCTATAATTTTGAAGCATCAAGTTTATTTATTTTTATAAATAATAATAGTACGTAACGTGTAGTGAAATATTAATTTTATTCAAAGCAAGAAGGTGCACAAAGTGTGAATGTGTTCGTTATACAAAGTATAGTACACAAGTCTTTCGATACTTCTTTATTTCTTAAAATATGACCAATAATTTCTTACCGTTTACCTTGTAATGAAAAAGAAATGGAATAATTGTGAACTCTGACCTCGCAAAAATATTGAGGTAAAAGTAAACCCGCGATTTACGTCCTTTTCGGCTCGTGCGTCATTTTTAATAATTAACAGCGTCACGATACCCATTCGTCTTATTGTTAGTTACCGCCTTATTAATGAAGTATGTTTTTTTCATGTAACTATACAGTTTAATACATTCAGTGCCTGGCACGCGATATCGAGGGTTCGATCGTTAACGCTTCTCGGTCCTGTGTTAGTACAAAAAGGAGAAAAATTGCGAGTAGCAATGCTGTGCGCTAAAAAAACGATACCTATAAATTAGTAAATTAAAGCTTAAATTCGGAAATTAGTCATTCGTATTACTAATAATTTAACAAGCGTATCTCAAAAACAACTGAAGTTAATGACATGTTTGACACAGAGGACAGTCACAGAACTACATAAAAAATATTGATTAATTCGAATAAACCCGCGAAGTTTAAATTGAAAAGTCACCTCACCTTTTGGACACCTTATGTCCATTTTCACTGCGGCAGTAAACGTGTTAACTATCACAGGGGTAAAGGTCATACGTAGTAAGGTTCTTTATAATAACTATTATGTGTTAAGGATACGTTCATCAATGATTTCATTGAAGTTCCCAATGACCACATTGAAATAACAATTGCATTAACTTTTGACCATTTTATTACTTTCAATTACGGGTGACCCGTATGGCAGTGAAAGGATTAAGCTCGAGTATACGTGCACAAGTTAAACTTGACTTCTTTAGTCATTTTTATTTCAAGGAAAAACTATATTGCAATCTGATAAAATGTTAATGTGTACATGCGCATTTATGCATTACCTACGGGCATCATGTCGATCTCGACCTACGTTTTCTTCTATTTACGCCGGTGGTTCTAAAACTAGTTAATACGTAAGTTCGAGGTGTGACTACGTATACTTACTACGATTTACAACCTGTTCATTATGGTTATTTGATTCCATAATACGGCAACGTTGTATGTAAATACATAGTGCCTAGGAGTTTGATTTAACGTGTTCAGGGTAGCATTGAAATTATTAATGGGGGTGTATCATAAAAGTAAGGATACTTTGTTTAACACGTGCCAGTTTCTGATAAAATTGACTTTTGCTCGAGTAAGAGTACAGGTATAGTGTCTAAAATTACTAAATTTACGAGATCAATGTGTAAATAAAACTGTACTTAAGTCTATCTAAATTGAAGATTTAATTATTTACAAAATTGTATGTCTTGTTATTGGAAAGTCGAGTCCTGAAAATAGATAGCAAATTGTCCATTAATGATGCAAATCGGGAAAACAATTAATTTTTACTTATTTTAAATTAAACAGTTTTTAAACAATAATTATTTCATTATTCGGGTGTTCCAATATTAATGCAGGCCACTGCGTAATGTTTACAAAGCTGTATTTTGTCTGCTACCGATAAGATTTCTTATTGAATTAATTTTGGGGCCACGGACCATGAAGAGGTTAATTTGTTTAATTTCAATGAATTTTTAAATATATTACCTACTTCACCATATAAAAGTTTTGTGTTTAAATATTTCAATGTATAACAATTGAAGTAACGTAGTTCATGCTTTCTATGGTTAGATCATGTTTGACCTGGCTTCGTCGTTTCAGAGTTAAGGATTTCATTAATAAAATAAAAATATAGCTGTTAATTTAAGTGTATATGTTACGGTAAATGTGATTCATCGGGCGATTATGTATAACTGCCGGTTATTATATATAATCACCACTAGGTTTGGTAAATGTGATGAATTTACAATAAAAAATTCAATAAATGGCTCTTCCAAGTCACATGGATGTAGCTTGAACGAAAGAATAAGGGACTGACATGTCTTGTCAAATGAAAGACCTAAGTAGAGAAAATAATTGTATTATTAGAACTCATACAAAACAGTTACGTATCAAAAATAAACTAAACCCATATTCTAAAGAAAAAAACATTTTTTCAAATAACGTTTATTGCTATTACTACAAATTATTCAATATTTTAAGTTTACTTATTTAGACATATTAGACCAAACTCGCTCGTTAATTTGATAAATATTCTAGAATTCATCACATTTACCAAACCTAGTGGTGATTACATATAATAACCAGCAATTATACATAATCACCAGATTAATCACATATCCAAAAATTACCATCGTTTTCAGGCCTTATCTTACAATGTTACTATTGCATCCTTCGATTGTCGATAAGTTAATAATAAATAATAATTTCCTATAGAGTTTGAAAATCTCTTTTGCCACTTTGTGCTGATTAAACAAAGGTCTATAACGAATCAGAAACGTGAGTATGTCAATGAATATCGTTCCTTCTATGTGACTCTTTATGCAACTTGATTAATGTTAACATAATGAAGTAAAACTTAATCTAAATTATAAGGAAATACTTTATACAGTTATTTATATACGAGTGATGGAAACTTTATCTAATAATTAAGATGATTAATGCTGGGTCAATTTTGATCCAACCAAATCAGTACAGGATATTACTTGAAATGGAAGACATATGAAGAAATATTTGAAACTTTGAAAAATAGAAATGGAATACAAAATTAAAGTAAAATCTTAGGGATCCGCCATCGTAGGATTAAACTGTCATGTCACCGTCCTGATTTATTCAGACTACAATGTATCACATCTCTTCAATGGTTGCTCCGATACCTATTTCTAACTAAAGATATGGTTCTTCAAGATTCTCTGTTTTCTTGTTATTTTACATAAACAAGAAAAGAAGTGAGTGTTCTTCTAACTTAAGGCTCTGAGTAGACCTAGTTACCGTCATGGAGTGTTAAACACATCGTTATTGTTTGTCTGGGTTACAATGTATCCTATTACTTTGAGAGATCGCTTTGATACCCGGTCTTGACACAGAGGAAAAGTAGAGGGACGTAACGATAAAGAAACACCGGGGACGTTGTTGGTTTGGAAGTAACGTATGACCGTAACGTACGATAACACTGTCACGCATACCCGATGATTCTGTAGGTCGTAGGTGTTCTTAATGCGTTTCGATGCTATTTGTTAAACACGTCCGATAAACACGTTAAATTAATCCCCGTCGGGCTTTGACTTCCCGTTTGATTCCGTGCACATCATTGCACTTGTGCGCCGCTGTTTTCCTTGGGAATTCTCAGATAAACATGCTTTGCTTATCCATCAAATTACTGTCGGGGCATAACTTCCTGTTGCATTGAGTCCTTCAGTTGTCCATTAGTTAAGAATGGTATAATAATTTTCTATAAGTTGTTATGGAAAAATGTTTCTTGCCATTTCGTATTAATTAAACAAATAGGTGTCGGCGTACGAATTTTTATAAGGCTCTGTCACCTATTTTAATAAGGTATGATTGCAGGAGTATGTTCAATCCGAGAAATTAAATATCATAGGAACTTTATGTAAAAGTTGGGCCATTATTGCATTAACTAAAAAAATGTCCTTACAAATAATAAAATATTGTGTCAGCGGGGAATGTTCATAATTTAGTAACAACAGTCAGAAACGAGTATTAGGGCAATTTCTCTAAAAAACATGGTATATTTTAATTCAAACACATAAGGGAACGTCGAACAATTGAACCTGTAATTAATATGTAACTTGGGTCGATTAAGTTGCTAATCATTTATATTATTTTTAATTATTAGATTGTAATCTTACCTAACTATTGTAAATACGCTTTACTATATCGTACTGTAACACCTATCACTTTTTAACGCACAATGTTTTATTTATATTTAATTTCAGCTTGTTTTATATACTTTGCTGCTTTTATATTAGTTCCCAATTTTACATAACTGTTGTAAATACTGTTGCATTCATAATAAATGTACAAATCTGCAGAATGCAACATTTCAAGAAATTCTAATCAACTAATAATTACAAAATTATGTTACATAGTGATACATTGCAGCAATAATGATTGATCGTAGTACTAACATTTATTTCGATATTTTGAAAAATAATAACGGGAAAAGTTACATGTCAATTACAGATTGAATCCTTTGCTTTATAATATCGAGTCGAAACACTTTACATATACCTTAATTGTGACAAACTTTGATTAAAAATGTACAGAATTTTAGCTTAACATTATACAGTGCGCCCAGAAAGACTCTACGGTTATTACTTTAAATTCTACCGGAATAGAATTCTTTTTTTCGAAATAATATTTTTTCCATGTAATTTTGTGTATATAAAACTTTATACTTCTTTCAATTGCAATATTTGTTCATTTTTATGTTAAAATTAGGAATTTTTCTAAGATCTTTTTTTTGTTATAAATTTATATTACTTTTTTCAAAATTACTAAATCCTATACTTGTCACGATGTGATTGCATACGCAAACTTTTCATTAACCCTTACGTGGATTATTTTTTTATACTTTTATATTTCTGAACTTATTATCTTACAAAAAATGAAATCGTCTTTTTAAAGAAACTATTGCATAATAAATAAGATAAAAAAGTTATCGCCTGTAAGGCCAACCACGTGTTAAACCAACATCGACGATCCACTTAAGGGTTAAGTCTTTGTTTCACGAAATTCGTAAATATATTTATTGTCGATTTCGAAAAAGCGTTAAACAAAACCGTACGTTCCTTAAGGGTTAGCACGTATATTGCACAATGAAAAGTAGACAATACGAAGAATCAACAATGAAGAGCTCATTATACCACTGCGGAGGAACTTTTTGTACGCACTGTGACAGTATACATATAAGTAGTTCACGCAATTGCCGAGGAAAAGTAAGGCAAAGGGTTAAATCTTTAACCCCAAAGTTTAACCCTTTGATTGCCCATGTTTGGGTGACATTTATTAGACATTTTTTTATTCGCCTAAGATACTTGAAATTATAAACGAAATAAAAATATCAGTCGAGGAAGTTTTGAACAGCTTAAATTTGACGTGTCAAATAATACGTCAACTTGGTTTATTTTGGATTACAATGTACCATATTACACGAAGAAATCGCCCTGATATCCATCTCTGTACCAAGTGCTCACTTTTAATACGATAAAAAATGCTAATACGCGGCAATAAAAAGGGTGAGATATTCGGGGCACTCGTGTAAACGGTTCCACTTCCATTGAAAATAATTTCCTTTGTCGTTTTCGTCGTTTCGCCGAGGAAAGTAAATTAAGCCCCTCGTTAATAATAGTTACAACGAGCCGTTTAATGACCGTTCCAACGAACATCTCGAACGTCCAGCCGTGAAAAATGATCTGTCATACTGTCGCAACGTTGTTCCTGTTACAATGGCCTCGTCGAAGCCTGGTAAATTTGACGTTAGAAAGAGAAAGCGTTCGTGTACACCTCGTTAATAAGTCACGTGCCCTAAAATCGCACGATCGAAACGCCGTGTTGTATTTCGTTTCTGGAATTCTATAGCGCATCCTCGATCCCTCCCGAAGGTTAGGTTCCCGGGAGCGTACATACATACATTCGACCTCGTGCATATCAAATACGCTGTTTGTACGGTTCAAAGTAGCGGTTCGATGACGGGCTCCCTCAGGATTTGCGAGAGCGCGATTAACACGTTCGCTACCACGCTGAATGGTAATTGTTTTTTCAACGAATCTTATTCGTTATTTTCACGGTATTATATCGTTTTTAATTAAGCGGGAAAAACAAGTCCTTGCAATACAAAGCGGTAGCAAACGTGCTCAGGAGCCTTGCTAGTGTGTCGGTCGAGAAACGAGACGATCTTTGGAAATGTAAGAATTAAGGATTTTGTACTTTTTTAAATTACAATTTAAAGGATGTGCATAATGATTTTGTTTAAAGTTGCAGAGCTTTTGCTAAGGTTAAGTTGCCTCAAAGAAGCTTTTTCGTATGGCTGTTAAAAAATTAACACTTTGACTGCCACATCGCCGACATATGGGTGACACTTGAATTTCCATCAAAAACCATCGCCTATATAATTACAAATTCTTTCGTTTATTTGATTAAAAATATAAAGTTTGTCAAAAATAAAATTAATCGCTAAAGTTGTTTGAAATAAAATACTGGAACGAATAAACAATAACAAAAAATAAAAGAAATGGCAGCATTTGAAATAAAAAAATGTTAACATTTCCATAAATATGACTTGTTTTGTTTTTAAAAACTCAAAAATTCAAATTTTGCAAATATTAGCTTAGCTTTGAGCGATAATTGGATGATCATTTCGAGATACCATTTGAAAAAATGTTTTGAGACAAACCGTTCAAAATTTCATTTTGTAAGCATGAGAATTATATGTGCGATTAATTTCTCTTTGTACAACTGTAAAGCTATCGGTACTTTCTTTGACGCTTCTTCGTATCTTTTATCAACATTTATGGCCCCGTTCGCCAGCAAAGCTTCTTGTCTCTGGATCAATTATTATTCCCATTGTATCGCAGTTTTTGAAACCGGAATAATAACCTTCATTAAATATTGTTGCAGTTAAATAAGCAGCAATTTATACGGTCTTTGCGTCACGGTGCTTAGGACGGGATGTCACAGTAAGCTGTTAAAAAGTGTCATTATTTTTTCGCGTATTCTCGCCTAAGCATTAAACATTTTTATCACCGTCGTTATCTCAATTTCTCTTTGCGATCGTATTTTTAAGTCAAAGACGTTCGATCGTTTCGAAACCGTCGCACCAGAAGGACCCTCGACGAAATCGACGACGAGTACGAAACAAACGCGTGTGTCGTGTGTGTGAAGCGAATACCGTAAATCTTAGTTTGTAAATGTTTAACGTGAACTCAAAAGAGAGAAAAAAAAGACATTCATTGTGAACAAGAGTGCGCGCACGCAAGGGAGGAACGGAGTGAGAGCGAGAGAACTACGAGAGGATGAAATGAAAAAAAAAAAAAGAATAAAAAAGAAAAAGAAACACTTTTAAGGTATGTTAACGATGTACAAATGTGTAATTTAGTGTCGCAAGAGAAATCCGTCTACGGCGCGGTAACACGATAGCAGAAAATACTAAACGGGAGAAAAAAAAAATATTACTTTTATTTTACGAGAAGCGAGAAGAAGAACGCGCATACAGGTGAACCTTTTAGAGAAACCTAGGCGTACCTATATTTCCATGATTACACATTTTTTGAACGTATACATGATAAATGGAACAGATTACGTACCGCGAGCGAGGGGGCGCGAAAAAAAGAGCGTGTAGAAGGTTGAGGCCCTCTCGCGCACTCACACGTACGGTAAAAGAAGAAAAAAAAAATCATGTGCTATGAGCGACAGTTGTCGAAATAAAATTTTTTTCGATCAAAGATCTTCTCGTTGTTGCGTTTCATTTTGCCACACCTGTTCAATTATTTTGTTATTTTTATAAACTTTGTGGACAAGAATATATTTAAAAATATTGTTTTCGATTGTTTTTAATTTCTGGCAATTGCATTATCTTTGTGTTATTTTTCAGGATTTCCTTTCTATAAATTAGTTCAATTTTGTGTGTACCTTAAGCACGTAACTGCTATAATTTGTGTAATTTATTTGAGACTCTAAGTGAAATTAAACGTTAATTGCAAGATTGGATTAATCGTTGTTGGATAATCGGGTGCCCCAACACTCATTGAAACTTTAATACGTTGACTGGCACAGTGAAAACAGACGTGTGTGGTCAGACACACTTCAATTCCAATTATTAAGGCTTCTATCGATTAATTTTCAAATGTAACCATTTAAATTACTACTTTACACTATTAGTCTAGTACTGGCAGTATTTACGGATTATTTTATCTTTTAATTATTCGATTACAGAAAGTTTGATGCGCCGGTAACCGATATCCACCATGGAAGTCGATTGATGTTAACCCTAAAATATAACTAGAATTTAAATTTAATTTTAGACTTTATTCTATTTTTATTTCATTTTACTAAATTTTTAATATCGCGTTAAAAAATTTGATTGCCTTAATTTCAATTAAAATATCCTTGCAAATATTCGGTAAATTGGCTCATGATTGACTCGATATCTACTTTTCAAAAATTAATATACGCGAAAAATATGGATTCGAGGTGATTTCGTGATATTCTTTATAAGAACAAATGTTTAAATTGTTGGTTTTTATCGTTTTGGGATCTGATATTTTATCAAATTATATTTGTGTGAATTCAATTTTATTAAACCGTTAACGTACGAGATTCTGTATAATTTTTTGTTTTACCAAGCAATATTACGGAATCTTGCAAAACGTTGTTATTGATTTTACATTAATTCGTTTAGTGCCGTAATAACAGTGATCATACCTGGTACGGCATATTGCAGTAAAAACGATCAATGATACAAACGTGAAATCTTTTAATTTATGACTATTCATAATTATAATTACAAATTTAATGCTTCGTTTATTATGCATCGCAAGTTTACGAAACTCAGCAACTTTTAATTTCAAAAATAAAAAATTCCTTGCTAATGGGAAATGTGTTATTTCAAAAAGCAAGTTAAGGTTAAAAGAATCTGAATGATTGGAATTTAAATGTGTCTTACTTAAATGTGTCTATTTCTCATTTCCATATTTTATTATGATTCAGTAACCAGTTGCAGAAATGGAATAATCAACTGTTGTGACAGTCTAATGTTAAAGAAGTTATAATATCAAAGAAATAATTAAAAAAGTAAAAGAAATCTAGAGGTGAATAATATTATTATCATGTTAATAATATTAGGTACAGAATCGAGGGTTTAAATTTGAAAATGAATTATTCTTATCCCTAGTAACTACAGTACCACAATATACTATATTTTGCGTGATATGTTATTAATTGTTTGAAAAAGATGTAGTACGTAAAAATACTATACTTCGCGTATATCGATAAAATTCTATAATTTTAACTTATTTTTTTATTCTTTGAGAACATTATAATTATCAGTTGGGAAGGAGAAACAGAACTAGTCTATCCGTCATAAAAAATGACCTTCTCATGTATGTTAATTTGAATTTTTACTGCGATTAAACCTTAACATATTGGTTAAAAGTAATAAATAAATTAATAATACACAATGTGCAAAAAACAGGTACACGTTTAAAAAATAAAATGTTTCAAGTTTTGATATAGTATTATTTTGTATTACCCCTCTTTTGAAAAGAATCTTATCACATTGATTCCTGAAAAAAGATTGACCATCTCACTTGAATATACATATCTTATTACATACATCCTTCTTCATTGTAGTAGTCAATGTATTAATACAGTTACTATTTCTCTCTTATATAAAATTATATCATGTTGCTCTAACAACATTTCCTTTTAACTGCCAGTAATATATCCTCCAAATACGATGATAAAGTATTTTTAACGAAATTTTGGTGATAATTTATTACGAACCGTCCTGCAATATCGGATTGCTAGGATAAGAGACTCAAATTTCGTCCTCTGATTAATCTCAGTTGTTAAGTACTGCAGCCTGTTAATGGCAATTGGAATTTATAATAGGGACGCCGTTAGTCAAATGAATTATGAAATGGCAACGTAACACAAATGAATTCATCGTTTCCGGTATTTTCTATAACGCTTTGTTTCTTCGCGAACAATGCAATACATTACTTCTTAATATTTGCAGTCATTCTTCAGCGTCTAAAGTACATAATTGTACCGTTCATTTTTGGTGACGCGTAGTACCTATATTGCTCCTATTTTCGTGTACCAAGCATTCTGGCAATTACCCGATTAATTTCCTGTCTACCAAAAAATTCAGGTCCACTGGAGTCATTTTGAAAAGCACGAAGGAATATTTATGACAATTTTATTCAGTTTTATTGTAACATTCATAGTCAAATTAATTTAAAGTAACTTCAATCGAATGCAAATTTTAAAAATATTATAGCAAATTACAACAGAGTGTACTCTACAAACACTTCTTTTTTATATTTTCCGAAAATTATTCGAGTTTCTTCTGTCTTTTTTAGAAGGATAAAAGTGGCGCCCTGTTTTTTTTTCTATAGTTCATAAAAGATAAAAAAATAAAAAATTACATCAGAAATAATTTCAGTAACCATGCATAAACAAAGCCAAAAAGTTTAAAAATTTTGTTTATAACTATGAAGTAAACAGAAATTTAATATTGCCAAATATATTAAAAAATGACTTACCGTCCAACATTGTTCTTCTACGTAGATAAGGGGTAAAAACATTGATTGTATATTTTACATTAATTGTACATTAATGCAATAATGTGAGGAGAGAAAAATCAGTTGGAACGGATATATACTTACTTACATTATTTTATATGTGTATTATGTTTATATAATAATTTATAGTATTTAATTAGTGATATAACAGTTCGATAATTCGAAAATGGACATACTATGAAATTAATATAAATGAACAAGTAGTAATTATATTCTTTAAAAACGTAATAAGTTGAATAAATGAAAAATAAATATAACGCATAGAAATATTATTAACAAATTTATAAAATAGGTGTAGAAATATGATTTTTATATGCACAAAGAATGTATATAAATGTTCAAATTTTACAAAAAACAAACATGGAGTATTTGTGTATTGACAATAAGCGATCATAATAATACTTTTCATTTAGAATAACCTGTTGCAGGTGTTATGTTAAATTGTCATATTTTAGGTTTATAATGACATTATTAAAAAATTGTAAAAAAGTTATGGAACGATAACACGTACAAGCTCATAGAGCACTCATTCATTTAATTATCTTTAATTGTACAACGTAGATTATTTAATATACAGGGTGTTCCACGCAACTGGAAGCAGACCAGTCTAAATGCAAGAGTTTGGTAAATTAATGATTAAAATAAAACCGTTCAATATACAAAATTGAAAATTTAATGATGTTCCAACAACATTCCAATGTTTGGAAGTTATTGAAGCTAAAACTTTTCTGAATTATTTCGTTCTCTCGGCAAGTGTTTCGAAACACTTACGTTATGTTTCATTACAATGTTTGTAAACATGAAGCGGCCGCTAATACTAGTCGCTGTAAGATTAAGATGTCTCTCAGTCGTTATTCACTACCTGTGCGTGATGGTCTGCCAACCCAGTGTTTCGAAATCATGATATTTACGAATAGTGAACGAGTTGGTACGTTCATTTTGTTTAACAAGTGCAATCAAAATGGTGCTGAGGCTGCAAGGCTGTATCCAGAGACGTACCCCAATCGGCAACGGCCCCCACGTTCGTGTTTGCAACGTAAGTACTCCAGTTCACTTATCGAGAGACCGAAATAATTCAGAGAAGTTTTAGCTTCAATAACTTCCAAAGGAATAAGTTTAGGGCATAAGAATGTCAGCACTTTTATGTAGAGTATAAGAATCTGTACCGATTGATGCAGCCAAAAATATAGGTTCCCACTAAAAGAAAAGTACAGTTGTATTTTTCTGATGCACCAATGCACAAAAGTGTATAAAATTTCATTGCTTATTATGCACCATTTGATGCCATTTAACTTTTACTCCTAACATCTTCTATCCCAGCTGTTTATGAAGTGGGACACCCTGTATATGACGTTGATTTTGGTGATACGTTGCTCATTGTTAATTATTAATGTTAATATTATTGATAGTACTGTTGATAATACTGCCATTAATATTTGTATTGTAATTAATATTAATTTTAGTTTTATTCATTTTATATTTGGAGAATATCCATAATTCTTGGTCAGTAGCAACAATCTAAAATATGCAGGGTGAGTTATCTAACATTAAAACCTAAAACGTCTTCGTTATTTTTAATGATACAAGAAAATATTTTCGCAAGAAGATGTTTGATTTAAGGAAGGAATTATTGTGTTGGAAAGGATTTCTTTTGCAGGTCATATTTTTCAAAATTTCATGGTTGTTCTTTTTTTTAAATGACAATAATTTTGAATAAATTATTACAAATATTTGTTGTACATATCACCATATACATTCTTTTAAATATTTTTTTTCTATATCAATCATTTTCTTAAGCCTATAACAAATGTGAATAGATATGTAATTAATGTGAGAATCAATTAAGTATGCAAATAGCGATTTAAATGTTTTTTTACATATAATGAAAAGACTGTTTCTTAAATAGTATGTTTAATATTCACATAATTGTGGCTCATATGAATACATTTTTTTTAATAACAGAAAAAGTTTTCAAATAATCGCATTAAGTCAGAGACTGTAAAATATTCATTATTTTGAAGTAAAATCATAATAATAAATGATAAACGCAATCCATGTAAACATTAAATAAATATTCTGTTATATTATATCATGCTATTGATGTGGCAAATGCAGAACGCAAATGCAGACAAATTCTGAGTTACTCTAAAAAATCAAGCAAATTGTTTATTGTAACGAAATAACATGTATCTAATACACGAATACAAGATCCGAACAAATAAAAGTATTACTTCCTATATAAATTATTTTGGAATTAAATTCGAATGTGAATTAAGAAGAAATACATTTTAAGCAGCTTTAGATCAAAGTAAAATCATGTAAACGAAAAAGAAATCAGAATTTTAATCTTTTTCTAGACCACGTTCAATCAGACTCGTGTGAAAACAGAATTGACTGTACCGTGATGTGCTGTAGAAGACCCAAACAGGTTAAAAACCTTCGAAACGCATTTTCATGCTCAAAGAGGCTCCCAAGGGTTTTCCAGTACCCGAAGCAATCTAAAAAACGCTCAAAATTCTCCTTTGCAAGATCCACGGCCCCGCAACCGACGAAACGAACAATTTCACGGTGATGCACCGTTTAAATCGCATTGCGACAATCGTCGTCTGCGAGCATTCAGTGACAAATCGTTGGAGCGCGATGCGAAACGTTTGACAGAGGGATTTAATATTCCGCGAGAAAGCGATAATCGACGAAAAGGTAAAAACCGTCGAGCGTTTCGCGAGCCTTTTTTCATACGGAAAAGGCTGATCTGCGTACGTGTTGTCGAGTACCAAGAAAAATATGTTTTAAGGTTCGTCCGTATTTGTCAGATGCATACAAATATCGTTTAACCTTTTGCACTCGAAGCATTTTTCGATATGATTAAATCTAGATTTCTTTTCCAATGAAACTTTGAAAATTTAGAAGCCTTATTTTGGGAGAAAAGAGTTACAAATATTTATGATCTATGTACTTTTATTTCTTTCGTTAATTTGCCATGTAAATATAAATAAGACTTAAGTTTGATGATGACTAAGGCACCATTCGAGTGCAAAGGGTTAATATTGAGTTAGTCAGAAAATAATGTCGGTGTTTCTGGTGGAAGGCTGTTTCTATTACTTTTCTCTAAAAACAAAGAAGTGATACTGATCTATAAAATACAAGAACCGAACTAGTATGAAAAATAATTCGATAAAGAATTGCTTTAGATGAATTGGTAAATAGACGGTTCGTAAATTCCTTATTATATATTACTAAATTTCTCTCTTCATTTGACCGCAATATGATTTAAAAAAGGCATTCTTTTAATATTGATATCCCAGGAAATATAAAATATACAACAGTTAAATTGCATCCTAATTAATTTAATTAATTTAGTTTGCATCCTATGTAATTGCAATCTAATTCATTTAAATTGTTTTTTGACGTAATCAACTGTTGTGAGTTATTTCAGATAGTATTTTTTATTGACTCATCCTGTGTATACGCATTCTGAAAGCTGAGATACATCAAAGCGTAATTTAAAACAAAGATTATTATATTTGATTAAATCTTCTCAGAATTTTGCTGTTTCGAATACGAATAATAAATGTACACTGGACCTGTATGTTTGGGCAATTACGTTCTTCATATTGTTGCAAAAATTTTTGTTCAATTACTTATGTTTATATGGTCTAGCCATTTTAGGACTATCATTTGTTTCAATTTCTGCCAAATTTTTTTACTTAACAATAAGAAATTTGATTTGGTGACAAAGTGATAAGGTGTATTTTGTAGGACGTTTTGTCAAAAGAAGATTGTTGAAAAAATGGAATTTTGTTGTTCATAAAATGTTAAACGATTATTGATCAGAGTATGTATGTCTCTTAACTCGGAATGATGTATCAAGAAAAATTTAATTCTCAGGTAATTGTTCTTTCATTATTTTTGCCCCATCTCGGAAATATTATTCAAATAAGTCGTATAATTACGACTTATATCATTAAATAACTCATTATTTTGCGGATACACTTTTTATATTTTTTTATAAACCTGATGTATTCTATTTTGACCAGCATGAGTAATGAAAAAATAGCTTGATTGCAGAAACCTACATACACCTTTTATCACAAAATGTAAATACGCTCTTCTTAATTAATGTTGGTAATAAAAATGAAATTCTCGTTATCGATATTGGTTATTGGTTACCAATAATGACAATAAAATTTCTACCAGTAAAACCATTTTCATTACCAATAATTGTTATCAGTAATCAGAAAAAATATGAATCACTTATGACAGTTATTCGTAACCAAACAATTGATTTAATTTTCTTTAATCACTTTTACATAATTTTTAAAACGTTGCCGTAGGGTTTAGTATAAAAATTAATTTTTACGTAATGATTTCTATTCTGAAAAGGCTTATATCATTTTAGGTTTTTGTAATTTTGTTATACACAGCACAATAATGCATTTTATACTTACAAATAATAAGAAAATTTTGTATAAAAGTATACCTTCTCAAGTTTTTGTATTGTATTAATTGTTTATCTATTTTCATGGATATTATCCGAACTAACTATAGTACCTTTGGTAGTTCGATGTTTGGCTTCAGACGGCGTATACCTGATTCATTCAAAATTGTCAGGCATGAAATTGCTAGTGTTATTTACTACTGTGTTGCGAACCAGATTTCAATTATCTCGGTAAATGAAAATCCACCGGATTTAATTTTGGTGATCAAGGTCTATTTATTCCAGAATCACTGATTTAAAAATTGTCTTATTAACCAGCTACAATATGGTAGAGCACCATCAGGGATAAACTGTACAAAGAACTCTATCGTAATGGGTCAAATATATTTTGGAGGTCCATATTTTACATTAAAAGAGTACGAACATTAATTTATAGTTAGTCGTAGAATAAAATGTAAATCCAAAAGGATTAAAACTTTGTTCGAGTCTCTTATATTACAGGCAATACAAAGTTCTTTTTGGTTTTCGGTAAGGTTCTTCAAATTTTCAATTTAAAGCAATTCCTTTGGGTCGAATATTTACTTTTATCACCGCTCGTATCTGTTTATCAGACGTACAAAGCTTAACCGCAGAGTCATTTAACCTTTTGCACTCCGAATTGTATTTCAATTTTATTACCAGCAGCTCTCAACGCTTTTAAGTGTTTTATTTGAAATTTACGTTAACTAACAAATAGGACAATTTAAATAAATAAAGGAACATCTACTGGTTTGGACTTGAAAAAATGTCGAGTGGGACTCGACAATAGACCCCCTGAGATAAAAACTGATGTCGAGTCACACTTAACACAGGCGAGCAAAGGGTTAAAGGGGCTTATACAATTAGGACCTTCAAAAAATCGATTTCTTTTTCTTTTTTTAAAAGATGGAGCTATATTTGTGGAATGTCTTCTCAAAATTTCAAAGCGAAACTCGAAAAACTTAAAAAATTACAACCTCATGAACGCTGCACCTCACCGCTCACATATACAGGGTGTCCCAGAATTAGTGTAAGAACCGAGGAATTGATATCAGGAAAAATGCTATCGAAAGCTTTAATCCCCCAAGATTGACTAATTTTGTGCCGTCTAATTGTATATGTCCCCTTAAGTACCGTTTTTTTTTCATATCAAGGAACTTCTTGGATTTATTTGTCGCTAAGGTCAGTTTGGGGGTACACGGCCTCAAGGCGGTCTTTTTCATCTTCGCGAACTTCGGTGCAGCCAATAAGAATCAAACTGTCCTCCCTTACACAATTTTACCAAAATTGTACGCCCGTTCTGAGGGCTCATTAAGCAAAGAAAATCTTCAGAAAGATAGCGTAAAATGAACATTCGTGTCAGAAGAGATCTAAAAGATACGCACCAACTGTGGAAGAGAGAAGTGTCACCCCGTTGAATAAACTTGAAAAAAATATATATATATATATGTATATGCAACTCGTTGAGAATTAATCCGCCTCGTTTTAATTCCTCAACATCGGGGTTAAATTAAACGAAGGGATATAACGTAAAGCAATCGTTTTAATTAGAGATCGGTAATTATAGAATACGCTGTAAAAGGAATAAGAAATAGTAGAGATTAATCGTTGAAGTACAATTTTGTAACTATTTGACAAATGAGCTATAAAATCCTTAATAAATTTCAAAAGGTTTGTACTTATCAATTGAAAAGAATAAACCAAGCGGTTGAACGTGTAACATTAAAAAATAAAAAATATCAATTATCTCAGTGCCGAAATTATACAATATAATTTATTCTATGATTTCGACTGAAACATCTTCCAATAATTTATTTAAATTTTTCTTTAAGTAATTAATGTATGATTTGTTACTCGATTTCTTTATGTTGATATCTTATTTATGTAATGACACAGATTTTCTTTAATCGAATGATGAAAATTAAATAATCCGTCTGGGATGAGTTTCCTCATCAAATAATACAACTTAAAAAAAGTACTGATTTGCCGTCCCATCTGTAATAGTCAAGTATAAAAATTCACGCGTGGAAAAATATCTGAAAAAGATCCTTATACTTTTTGAACATGGAATGGATAAACGTTTCGATTTCTTAAAGTTGTCTGTACGATCATGTGTTCTACAATTTCAGCTCTTGAAATTCTTCAAGTGCCCTCATTATTTTTGGATAAGACATTTTTAACTAAATAACGTGTTACGCAAAACAAGTCGACTTACTGGCCACTCGGGCGCAGATCGCACTCGTGAAGCCACCTACAACTTTTTGGTCACTAATTGGACACACAGAAGCTTAAGCCGGATCAAATTGCCGCTGACTGCCTGATTCTGTTTCACTGTTTCGTGTTTCAGAAATGAACCACTATTTCGAAGACGTCCGTGTATTCATTCGAATGTGTTTCCATTTGGCAAACGTTTATTAGAAAAACGTTTCGCATTCGAATGCGTTGTCAAAATGATTTTGTATTCAGTAAGACATCCATGCTTCCTATTCCTGCATTTTTGTAATCCACCATTATCAATTCGAATGCAAATTATCGCGGAACTGTGGCTATTAGACTCTTTCTACACGTACTGATGTTATCGAAGTATGTATTGAACGGATTCAAAAACACTGGAAGATAGTGTATAACAGTCAGCGCATATTGTGCATGGAATATCAAGTGTTATTATTTGTAAACGTTTGGACGAAAAGGCTTAGTTTGTTGAAATATTAGGTTGAGTAAAAGGTCCGTCTGCTATAACGACGGCTCGCGATGGGTGACATTCTTAAAACGATACAAAGATCTCCCTTTTGTAAAACAATCTGTTACTGGTGATGAAAAATGGATTATTTTTAATAATGCAAAATGAAGGAAACATTGGTCTATGCCAGGACAAAAACCATTAACAATGACCAAATCTGAACAGAAGACTAAAACACCGCACGACCGCACACGTTTTTGATGATACGACAAACGCTACTGCAATTTGGTAGGGATGTATTACCTCACCTACCATATTCAGCGGACTTGGTGCCATTTAATTTTTATTTATTTCGAACATTACAAAATTCCCTTGTTGGAATATCGTTTAAAAACGTAGAAGAGGTAAAAACATGTGTCTAAATTTTTTTTATAAAAAAACACAATTTTATAAAAAAAAGAATATTCATGTTATCAAACAGATAGGAAAAGGTCATAGAACAAAATGGTACATATATCATTAATTAAAGTAAGTCTGATATTGAAATAATAAAACTTTATATTCTTGTGAAGAAACGCGAACGGACTTTTTACTCAACCTAATATTGTATTTACTGAAAAATATAAAGTATCTTTAATTCGTAAGCAAGGTCGAACGAAGATAATCGTTTGTATCGATTTCTTTTATTATTCGCGTGTATTGAGTTCATCACCGATATTATACTCACATATTATGGTATACTCTGCACAGCCTCGTATGACACGAATTCATATAACAGGAACGTATTTTCCATGTTATGTGAGGTCTACTGTATTAATGAAAATGTGAATTGTGCCACGCTAAGTGTTTGCCAGCGTGAATATCTATTATCGAAAATGTGTTCGTTACGCTACATACGTGGCACATTTTGTATAACGATGAACATCATAGGCTTCTTCAGGGAACATGGTAATGAAGGGGTAGGAAATACCACTATACCACTCACCTTCTACTCCAAAATTACTAGAAATTATGTCTAAATATGGTAATTAAACTAGCTCATCGTTCATTGTTAAATAACCAGATTATTAATTTATTAAGAACCAATTACTAAACGCCGTATGGTTAATTTGGTCAAAGTAATTATAAAATTGTACAATTACACGATTACAAAGTTTCTAAAACGCGAAATTACACAATTGTAAAGTTACTAAATTTCTAATTAACAAGTTGGTAATTTGGTCATTACTATGACCAGCAAGGGAGGTTTTCGAACTTTGATCGCTGATTTTAACGAAACTTTGTGAGATGGTCGTTTTCGAAATAATATTTGATTTATATTTTTCTATTGGCCACGGTCCGCATCTAAAAGGAAAAACAGTCCTTTAAAGTCGGAGATGAAATATGTATGTACGTTTTTTTGCAAACTATTTGCTCTGGATAGAAATTATTTAAAGAAAAGCCGCGAATTTTTTAAAAACGAATTTGAGGGTAGAAACCATTTTTAAAATATTAGTTTGTTAAAAAAATATAAAAAATGGATATTTTTACAGAATTTCTTTTTTTTTTAAATAGTTCAACATTTTCCAAGAAAAATTGCCATAAACATTTTGAAACAGATTAATATTTCGAAAAACGATTTCCTCGTTTGAATTTGTTTTTCAAAAATACACAATTTTTATCGAAACAATTTTTGTTTAGAGCAAATAGTTTTCGAGATTTCATTTCCTACTTTGATAGCTGTTTTCACCCCCTAAATGTAGACATCCAATAAAGGAAAAACTGATCGAATATTTTTTTTGAAAACTGCCATTTCACAAAGTACCGTTAAAATGGACGATTGACAGTCGGGAAACCTCCTTCGCAAGTAAACCAACTCGCTTTGAAACAGTAATAAAATACTCGTCGTGTTTAGCTTATTAAACTTTTAGTAATTCTCGAGTATTATTAATATCAGTAACGTCAGTAATTTTAAGTAATATAATGCAGGATGAATGGTGAAGTTCTCCTCCCCTTCATCTCCATTCTCCCTGGGGAAGCGTACGATGCTCGATAGTGCACGTGTAGAAATGAACAGACCTTTAAAAGGGTGACGGACGCACTCTCGTGACACCCACGGAGAGGCAAGAGGGTTGTGCTCGACGTGAGATCGATCAGTCACATTGGGTCTAAGTGAGAAATTACGATGAATCACGAATGTCCCGGCACGAGACAGCTGAATAAAAATCCAATTCCCAGGTATCTGTCGAGATGTCATGTATATTACTAATCTACCGACCTCTTACCTATGCTTTTCCACCCTGCATATCAAAATATTGAATCGCAACGTGTACGAGATGTTCATCGGTTCATCGCGGAATAAGAGTTTCAGGATTTTTGACAAGAAGATTTATCGCTCAACCACTCTTGATTCCAGTAAGCGGTTAAACGGATATGCCTGTAAGGTATTGTAACTGTAAAGCATGCATGTAAAATCCATTCATTTATAATTTCAGTGTTTGCTGCTTCCACAGTATAGGAGCAAGTTGAGATTAGAATTTTGTTTATTAATAATATGGTTTTTTATATGTTTTTTATTTAACGTTATATATTTTTACAGTATTTAATATATATTCATACATTTAAAAGTATTTAATACATTTTTAATGTATATTCAGACAGTAATTTGTTTATACGTATTGCCTTTTTTGAATATTATTTATCTTCCTAGTTTCTTACTAAGGTACGAATCTATCTCGAAATAAACGAGAGAATTTAATTTATTTTTTATGCTTTCCGGCAAAAATACACGGTTTATTTACCTCTAAATAGAATATAACTTTAAAATTTGTTAGTTATTAAAAGGATATTGTTTGCTCTAAGAATTTGATAAAAAAGTGTATTAAAAGAATCTTAAATTTTACTCGAGGAAACGAAAAGAATACACCTTGTTGTATCGTTCAGTGTTCTTGGAGTTTGTTTAAACCTTCCTAGCAGATGGCTCTTTAACGCTTTGTCACGTTGCATAGTAATTTTATTTTTGCCAAATTTTATATTCTATTTTCACAATGTTTTGTCATTTCTATTATCTACCAAATAAATCAGAGAATTCCTAATAATATGGGCGACGGTTTCTAATGAAAGTTTAAGTGTCACCCATATATTTTCTAGGTATAGATCAATATCTTTTTCTCGTTTTGCTGTAAAATACGCGATATTTTGTTTAAAAGAAAATTTCTCAAACGCTTCCATGCGCAAATAACTCATACAGCATGTAATGTATCGACGTGAAACCATACATGTTTACACAAGTTTTCTCAGAAGGTACAATTTAAAATTTGTGCTTCTAAAAATAAGCAAAATAAAATAAAAGTTCGAGGTAAAATAAACTGAATTTTGAAAAGATTTCGAGCAAAATTTTTGAATAAAACATCGGCTATCTATTTTGAAAATACACGGCGATCTACGGTTCGTTGAAGAATGGGGTATCATTTTACATCAGAATTATTTGAAATCGATTTGATGTTCACTCGATATAGAAGCTCGATATCCAAATAAAAGAACAGGAAGGAGTCTAGGATTCGTACAATAGTTCAATGCCAGAATACTGTCGATTGTTTGCAGTAAAAAAGGATTTTCAATATGTAAACAATCGGTGTGAAGCTTGCGCACGTGGTCTAATCGCGTAACCGGACGTGTTTCAACAAACATTCTATCCAAAAAAATAAATATACTGTTTTTCAAAATATTAGGATCACCTATCTTTTAGGTCGTAGATATGTGACATAACTTTAAATTATGATTAATGGATTGTTTGGACAAATATCAGCTCCGTTTTATTTATTACAATCACACTGAAAAATTTGATAATATTTAGAATTTTCCTTTACAAATACTGCAAATAAAAATATGAAATATTTTTCACGTATTCAGATACTCATAAAGTACATAAAATAATTTTTGAAATGGTTTTTTTATAAAAATACTGTCCCTGAGAAGAGACTTTGTTGATAAAAGTGATTTCACTGATTTATGTAAAACATAAAAATTGCAAGTCTCAAGACTAGTCACGTTAGGCTAAATTTAACAAAATGATGTGCACTCAAATTTTAAGCATCTGAATTTTTTAATTTTTCTTGTAAATTGTGTGAGAGAAGTATGAAATTTCCAATACAGAATAAGTAAATGTAAATTTTACTTTTTTCAGATTTCATGTATTGTCATTTACAGAAGAAAAAAAAATGTATTAAAATGATTCCAGATATTAATACAATTATTAAATCATTCCAAGATTTCAGATATTATTCTTAGTAATGAAATCTTGTGGAACGAGAATCAAATTAAGTCCTCCAATAATGTTCACAATGGAATTCATCTGCTGTGAGAAATTCAAAATTAGAATCTTCTCCAGTAATCTTTCTGACATTCCTGAATTAATACAGCTATTTCAGGAATTTTTACGCAATTAACTCTTCTGTGACATTAACAAATTTAAGAACTAAACTATTGTCCTGAATTAACAAACCTTTTAAGATCATTAGATGAATACAAGTTTCATCGAATCAAATGTTTTCTTAATTAAAACACTTTAAACGTATTAGTAACAATTGAACCCTGCTTTTAAGAAAACTTTAAAATCTAAAAATAAATTAGTGGAGGAGTTACTGAACCTTCTGCGATAATATCTACATATTTTTTATTCGTTAAAAGAAAATATCCAGATAAGAATTATGTTTCTGATAATAATACTGAGTTCTGTATAAATGTTTTGCATATTTTTTATACTTTTATATCTGTTGACTTTTAATTAGACCCGATAAGATTTTGATTACATACTGCGTTTAAAGAATCATTCTGTAGTTTCTTGTTGGATCACGATAAAAGTGGTTTTACAATAGTCGTTTGTAATTATTGTACACTTTACAACTTCCCTATTTCCTTTTCTTGGAGTAAATTTAATTAAAATGAACGATTGAATTCGTGAAGTGCATTTTTATTTAGGCTTGAATCATTTTATGAAATATCTTAATTTTTAATCTAAATTTTTAATTTTTTGTAAGAAAACATAATAAAGTTTTAGCCCTCTACCTCAATCTGGAGGGTAATTGGGGGTAAATTCTGATTTTCGGTTTTTGCCCTATTTTTTCTATTTAACTGCATGCAAAAAATCTGAAAAAATTCTATAATATTAGAGGCACGGTAATGTATGTTTGGGAATTTTTTCAGATTTTTTTGTTGAAAACGCTGAATGTGAAAAATCAAAAACTGAAAAATAATGTGAAGAAATGCTTTTTTTTATATAGAAGTTTTCGATTCCCTATTTTTTCTTTTAACAGTAGTTGTGTATTGGCATGACTAATGTCCTCCATTTTTGTCAGGTTTTTTTGGCAGGGTGTGCCGTAGTTCAAAAAATCAAAAACCTAGTTTCTGAAGACGTTTCGGGCAAAAAATATGATAAATACTTGATATCTTTGCATTTCCTTTATGTAGTTAGTATGTCATATTCAGTTGGAAAAAGCGATATATAAGTATATTTTGCAGTATATTTTGTTTGCATTAGAGTAATTCGGAATTATAAAAATTGTTTCTTTCCACCTAACAGAAGTATGTTTAAAAAATTATAACTTTAATTATAATCGGTCAAATGAGATAATTCCTGTTAAGAAATATATATATAACACTCTTTTCACGAAAGGAAAAAGTTTCAAAGAACCTTAAAATCCACATTTTTAACTTTTCTTTTCATATATTATTTAACATAATTTCACTGGTAAGCCATTAAATTTTTAAATTGGAATTGCAATGGGTTTGGAAAATATCAATATTTTCATAAAAGCACATGAAAGAATTTATTTTAAAATTCTTGTAATATTTATTTGATGCAACAATTTGTTCGTTCAAAATTTTATGCAATGTAAAACACATTTCGCATATTTTTTTTCTTTCAAGAGGTACACAAAGTTGGAGTAAAAAAAAGTTGATTAAGATGTGGCATCTATTAATCCTTTGCACTCGAAGCATTTTTGATACATTTTAATTTGAATACGTTTTCCAGTAAAGCTTCCAAAATTTAAAAGCCTTATTTTAAAAGAAAAGAATTACAAATGTTTATGATCTATTTACTTTTATTTCTTTCATTAATTTACTACTTTCGTAAAATAGTTTCGTTAATAGTTTAGTTAATCATGTATATATATGTCGCTCCAGAGGCGCCACTCGAGCGTAAAGGGTTGTTCGCGATAATCGGTGCATCAGCAAAAAATTCATAAGAAAAATATTAATTCGGTCACGGATGAACACAACTTAGCTATTCGTTTTATCAGCCTCTGGATCTGCGTATAGAAGTCGAAACCAGGTATTACAAATTTCCTCGGCGGAAATGAACGTTTCCAGCACTTTTGGACAGTACCGTACGCATTTCGGGGCACGTCTATGGCAATAAACACGACTTTTCGAATCAAGATAGGAAATTTCCTGAAATTGAAAGCAACGTTGTCCGGATATCAATTTCTTTTTTCCTCTCTCGCTTTTCCCCCTCCCTATCCTTTTTTTCCCCTCTATCGAAAAATAGAATCACGGCGGGGCAGTCGAACGAATAGAATGATACCAATCACGGTATTGTCGTGATAACGCAATTGTCCGTTACGAAGTTTTCGAGTTCGTCGCCCTCCTTTTTGCTATTCTCGTCGGATGTTTTCGGCCGAAAACACGGATTTGCAGTATCGATTCGACGGGGCTAATCGCGTTTTTCTCCTCGAAATTTTATCGGCCGCTCGGCGTTAGACGGTAAAGTTTTAAAGCCTCTCGAGCACGAGGCTCAGCGTTCGGGAAAATGATTCGGAAGACTACGCGCAGCGAGAATGACGAATAATTTCTGGATTATTTGTCTGAAAGCGTCTGGCGTTGATATAGAAGTGTACATCAGAGTCCGCCGCAATGAAAAGATTAAAAAGGAAGATTTAAAAGCTTTAAGCCTTTTCGCTGCCGCTCGCGTCTGTGTACACTTAAATTCACTTACGGTGCGCTATGGAGATATCCGCGCAGTGTTAATGACGCATTTAGAAATTCTTCAAACTGTTTGTTATGCGAGGAAAAATTGCCAAATATTTCTGAAATATAACAAACAAAGGGAAAGGTTAATATCTGTAACTATACAATTTTTAATGCGACGCAATTCGTTTCTGTTGAGTCTTTCTAAATTGCCATTAGTTAATTTTGTAAAATCTCTCGCTTTTTTAAACAAACGTGGACAAAATATTTCACCAAATGTACAGCTTTGGCTGTTTTTGTCCTAGAGTAATAAAAAACTCATACTTTGAATTGCTAACTCATTTTAAGTACTAGATGCCACTTCAAACCATGTTATGCATAATACTTTAAAATATCATTAACACGTTGAATGCCATGCTGAATCTATTGAAAATTCCGTTACATAGTAATTCTATTTTTAACAAATTTTGTACGTTATTTTTATTATTCGTACTTTGACATGCGGATTTCAAATATTTCTAATTCTGTAAATGAATGAATTCCTAATAATATAGGTGACTTTCTTTGGAAACTTAAGCGTCATCCATATATGGGTTAGCCAAAGTGATAATACATATATTTATACATGTAATGAAATTCTACATATTTTTCGACTTGATAAGAAAATTAAAATTTTGAAAAATAAGGATAATGGAGTTCTTTGTCTAAACAATAAGTTTTCAACAATCGTAGTGCGCAGGGTATAAAAAACTGTGAAATCTGTATTCCAATTTTGTTATATCTATTATAGTTTTCAAGATACATGAAAAAACACATAATAATATTTATGGAATATCTTCACCCCAGGAAATCAAAAAGTAGCAAAGATAAAAAATTATCTGATACTTTCATTGGGGTCCTTTACAAATCTTTGAAGTTTAACAGAAATTAAAGTGTTGAGGTTACCAAACCTTCTTCATTGACTTTTGATTTTTACGAGTTCATTAAGAAAAAATAAATGCAAACTGAGTAATTTTTTTGAGAGACGTTCCTTTTGGTTCACGGCTCACGGACTAAAACTAGAGATGGTGATCCGTGATGATATACGAGATTGCTGTACGTAATAATTGTTATTAAATTTGCTATTAAAAATGTAAAAAAGACCGATATTCCTGACTTTTACCAATTATACTTTCATGATACATCTTGTCTATAATACGGGCCATTTCTTATGCACTGTTACCTTTTTCGAAGAGGAATAGCATAACTTTCTGAATACGTCATGCGGTTGATCCCATTTTGAGCTTGTATTACAGAATTATTCACAGTAAGCTGGCTCCTTAAATTCCGGAATAATGCTGGTAAATAATTAATTTATTTCGGCATTTATACTGGCAGACTGCCTGTTTATGTGTATATTACTTCCTTATTTTATTGTAGAGTTTCTGTATTATATAATGTATGATCAGGCGGATGTGAGCTTTTCTACCGGTATTTAAAGTGATAAGAAATGAAACGTGTGTTGCTATTATTTTTTTCAACCTTTGTACGTGTGATATTATAGTATAAATGTTTACTATAATCCTTTTTACTTCTTCCACTTGCGATAAAATGTAACATATGGAACGTTCGATTTTACTGTATCAATTTTTTAAATCTTTTTTTTTTTTAAACAATATTTCTGTTTTTGAGATGTTTTACACATCATTTCAAAGTTTAAAATCTGCCTTTTACATACAATTTCGATTTTTATAAAGTATAGAGTAATGTATTTATTTTAAAATAAAATTACGATTTATTTATTTAAACTCATTTTTTAGATTTCTGTAAAATACAGGGTGTCCCAGAACTCCTGTAGGAGCCGGAAATAGGGGGTAGCTGAGACTATTCTGAACAACAATTTCCTTTGCAAAAATATCGAATGGGGCTTCGTTTTTGAATTATTAAGCAAAAACACTGACCAATCAGAGCGCGTCTCGGGCGCGCGCTCAGTACCGTCAGTGTAGCGTCGAGCCTAGTCGCCCCGGGACAAGCGCCTCGGTAGAACAGGAAGCGTTAAACACAAGTAATATTGAACATAAAAGTAAAAAACAAATGGTAGAATGTTATGAGAGTAATCGTACCTTAGAATAAAGGGAATGACTGAATGGCTGGATATCCGAACAGAAGGAATAAGTAAAAATTGCAGAATATTTTCAAATACATTTTCGGTAATTCCTAGAATTTCAGTGACGTCAAATTCCAGGAATTTTCGGAAACCCTTTATAACCAATTTTACTCTTTTCTGTACCTTAAATATATTTTTCGCTTTTTTTTTTACTTTTATGTTCGAAACTTCTGTGCAATGTTCCTTTACACTATTTCTCGCTTTTTAAGTGAAATTTTTTAAGGATTGGATAATGGAAGTTAGGTTTATAAATGAACAAACAATTGTTTTAGTTTCATTTGATGTTTATTGAAAATTCTTTCAATTATGTATGTTACATAAAGGTTACATTCTTAATTCTAACGCACTTAATTCTAACTACTAACTGTAAAAGCTGCATTTATTCAATAAACTACATGATTTATACATTCAGCTTTACAATAGTTATTATATTATTTATAACTAACGTTTACAATTGTAACTTTGCGAGATTGCTGCGGAGGGAGTGGGAGGTCCGATCGGCGGACGTGTATTGTTCTCTCGCTCGTACAGTGACGCGGAGGAAGTGAGAGGTAAGATGCTCGTTGCACTCTTCTCTCTCGCTTTTACACTGACGCGGAGGAAGTGAGAGGTCCGATTGGTGGACTAGTGTTCACTCTCTCGCACATTGTGGGAGTGAAAGGTCCGATTGGTGGACTAGTGTTCACTCTCTCGCACATTGTGGGAGTGAGAGGTCCGATTGGCGGACTAGTGTTCACTCTCTCGCACATTGAGGGAGTGAGAGGTCCGACAATTTCTCTCGCTCTTACATTGGTGTTGTGCGCAGGCGCGAGTTTGGCGTAGAGGGAGTGAGAGACTAGCTGCTCGGTGCTCTCACTCGCACATTGTGGGAGTGAGAGGTCCGAATGTCGGACTACTGTTCTCTCTCTCGCACATTGAGGGAGTGAGAGGTCCGATTGTCGGACTAGTGTTCACTCTCTCGCACATTGAGGGAGTGAGAGGTCCGAATGGCGGACTAGTGTTCACTCTCTCGCACATTGGTGTTGTGCGCAGGCGCGAGTTTGGCGTAGAGGGAGTGAGAGACTAGATGCTCGGTGCTCTCACTCACACATTGAGGGAGTGAGAGGTGAGATTGGCGGACTAGTGTTCTCTCTCTCGCACATTGAGAGAGTGAGAGGCCGATCGGCGGACGAGTGTTCTCTCCCTCTTACGCATTAGCGTACTGCGTAGGCTTGGTGCGAGTGAGAGAGGTGACGCTCTCGCGGAGTCTTTCCTCTCGCTGGTGCATCGGCGTACCTGGCGCGGGCTGTGATGTATAATTTTTAATTGTTGCGTTACAATAATTAATAGTATGAGTTATTCGAGGTTCAGACTATTGTAGATCGGTTTTTCGTGTTCGAAAATGTAAAATTTGATACCAAATTAGCCAGTGCTTCTACGTTTTCTATTATTCATTAATGGTCGGGTAGTTACGTTCATCCCTTTTGTGTGAGGTTATGACTAAGCCCCTGTAATTTTATGTACAAGCTGCCTTAGTTTAATGATACATGACTAGAGAAATACAATTTTGCAAACTCGAGATCATTGGTTTCTGAGTCTAGTTTCATGTTACCAATAAACAATGGGAAGGATTTATCTACTGAGAGTAAACATAATCCATCAAATTCAAACCTGATTGAAAATGATCAATTTTGTTATATCGTATGTAAGTATAAAGTATTATAATTTTATTCAAGTAGTTAATAATAACGTATTTTGCTGTGTTGCAGATTAGAAGATGTATTTGTTATACATTTCTACGCCACATAAGCTGCACATTAACATCATCAAATCAACAGGAAACTTTCTGGCAGTTTCTCAGATATCAGTGTTCGGTAATTTTTGGAATTGGACACTACTAAAATTTCAAGAAATGGCACGAAGAATACTTCCTGTCACATCATGTTCTCCTAATACAAATCTGCAAACTTGAGATCCTTGGTTTCTGAGTCTAATTTCATTTTACCAATAAACAATGGAAAGGATTTATCTACGGAGAGTAAACTGTTCTTCAATAGTTATACTGAATATATAAGTACATATGTAATTGTAGAATGTCTTTATTTCATAAGAATATTGTACTGCGCTTAAGCTATATGTTAAATAATTATAAAAATATGTTGTATGTAAAAATACTGATATGTAAGTTTTACAATTTGTAATTATAAGTGCGTTAAAGTTAAGAATCTAATATTTAAGTAAGTTTTACAGTTAGTAGTTATAAGTGCATTAGAATTAACAATGTAACATTTATGTAACATGTATAATTGAAAGAATTTTCAATAAACATAGAGTTAAACTAAAGCAATTGTTTATTCATTTATAAACCTAACTCCCTTATCCAGCCCTTACAAAATTTCACTTAAAAAGCAAGAAATAATGTAGAAAAACATTGCACAGAAGTTTCGAAATACAAAAGTAGAAAAAGAAACGAAAAATATCGGTTTGATACAGAGAAGAACAAAATTCGGTACAAACGGTTTCCAGGAATTCCTGGAATTCGACGTCACTAAAATTCTGGGAAGTGGCACGAAGAATACCTCCTGGCACATCATATTCTCCTGATACAAAGTTCTTATGTCAAGATTCTGATTTTAGGAGTGCGAAATTTTTGGAAACCATTTTGGAAGGTATGTTAAATAAATACATTTATATCACACTTTATTTGTTTATTTTTATCTTTCTTTCTACATTATTTTAATACTTAATATATAATTTGTATAATTTATACTATTTACAAAGTACGTACTATCTCTACAGACACTGACTAATAAAAGTAAAAATTATAAACTATTATAGCAAAATTCTATATAGAGAAATACGGCGGTACTATTGTTCTTCTGATACATTTTTAAAAATCCTGGAACTTGGTTTCGCAAAAGGGGATCCCGGAAATTCCTGGAATTCGACGTCACTAAAATTCTGGGAAGTGGCACGAAGAATACCTCCTGGCACATCATATTCTCCTGATACAATTTCTCAAAATCTGGATTTTGATTCCGCAAAAGGGGCTCCCGAAAATTCTGATACAAAATTCTTATTTCACGATGCTGTTTTTAGGTTTTTTACATACATTCACCTTTATCCAAATCAGAATACCAACATGTAGCATATGGTTGAATTCGTCTCGGTGCCTGCTGTTACATTCTGAAGAGAAAATTGTAGCATCCCATTTAAAAAAGTTACATTGACCTTCAGATCTCCTCTACTGCTCCACCCAGAAGAAAATAATTATTACCACACGATGCACCCCATTTTGCCAAGCAACTTTTGTACGAACACATTTTTAATAACTACAACCCCTTCCGAAATATCTCAGAATATTGCTATAATAGTTTATTATAGAAGATTACCTCCTGGCACATCATATTCTCCTGATACAATTTCTCAAAATCTGGATTTTGATTCCGCAAAAGGGGCTCCCGAAAATTCTGATACGAAATTCTTATTTCACGATGCTGTTTTTAGGTTTTTTACATACATTCACCTTTATCCAAATCAGAATACCAACATGTAGCATATGGTTGAATTCGTCTCGGTGCCTGCTGTTACATTCTGAAGAGAAAATTATAGCATCCCATTTAAAAAAGTTACATTGACCTTCAGATCTCCTCTACTGCTCCACCCAGAAGAAAATAATTATTACCACACGATGCACCCCATTTTGCCAAGCAACTTTTGTACGAACACATTTTTAATAACTACAACCCCTTCCGAAATATCTCAGAATATTGCTATAATAGTTTATTATAGGAGATTACCTCCTGGCACATTATATTCTCCTGATACAATTTCTCAAAATCTGGATTTTGATTCCGCAAAAGGGGCTCCCGAAAATTCTGATACAAAATTCTTATTTCACGATGCTGTTTTTAGGTTTTTTACATACATTCACCTTTATCCAAATCAGAATACCAACATGTAGCATATGGTTGAATTCGTCTCGGTGCCTGCTGTTACATTCTGAAGAGAAAATTATAGCATCCCATTTAAAAAAGTTACATTGACCTTCAGATCTCCTCTACTGCTCCACCCAGAAGAAAATAATTATTACCACACGATGCACCCCATTTTGCCAAGCAACTTTTGTACGAACACATTTTTAATAACTACAACCCCTTCCGAAATATCTTAGAATATTGCTATAATAGTTTATTATAGAAGATTACCTCCTGGCACATCATATTCTCCTGATACAATTTCTCAAAATCTGGATTTTGATTCCGCAAAAGGGGCTCCCGAAAATTCTGATACGAAATTCTTATTTCACGATGCTGTTTTTAGGTTTTTTACATACATTCACCTTTATCCAAATCAGAATACCAACATGTAGCACATGGTTGAATTCGTCTCGGTGCCTGCTGTTACATTCTGAAGAGAAAATTATAGCATCCCATTTAAAAAAGTTACATTGACCTTCAGATCTCCTCTACTGCTCCACCCAGAAGAAAATGATTATTACCACACCATGCACCCCATTTTGCTGAACAACTTTTGTACGAACACATTTTTAATAACTACAACCCCTTCCGAAATATCTTAGAATATTGCTATAATAGTTTATTATAGAAGATTACCTCCTGGCACATCATATTCTCCTGATACAATTTCTCAAAATCTGGATTTTGATTCCGCAAAAGGGGCTCCCGAAAATTCTGATACGAAATTCTTATTTCACGATGCTGTTTTTAGGTTTTTTACATACATTCACCTTTATCCAAATCAGAATACCAACATGTAGCACATGGTTGAATTCGTCTCGGTGCCTGCTGTTACATTCTGAAGAGAAAATTATAGCATCCCATTTAAAAAAGTTACATTGACCTTCAGATCTCCTCTACTACTCCACCCAGAAGAAAATAATTATTACCACACGATGCACCCCATTTTGCCGAAGCAACTTTTGTACGAACACATTTTTAATAACTACAACCCCTTCCGAAATATCTTAGAATATTGCTATAATAGTTTATTATAGAAGATTACCTCCTGGCACATCATATTCTCCTGATACAATTTCTCAAAATCTGGATTTTGATTCCGCAAAAGGGGCTCCCGAAAATTCTGATACAAAATTCTTATTTCACGATGCTGTTTTTAGGTTTTTTACATACATTCACCTTTATCCAAATCAGAATACCAACATGTAGCACATGGTTGAATTCGTCTCGGTGCCTGCTGTTACATTCTGAAGAGAAAATTATAGCATCCCATTTAAAAAAGTTACATTGACCTTCAGATCTCCTCTACTACTCCACCCAGAAGAAAATAATTATTACCACACGATGCACCCCATTTTGCCAAGCAACTTTTGTACGAACACATTTTTAATAACTACAACCCCTTCCGAAATATCTTAGAATATTGCTATAATAGTTTATTATAGAAGATTACCTCCTGGCACATCATATTCTCCTGATACAATTTCTCAAAATCTGGATTTTGATTCCGCAAAAGGGGCTCCCGAAAATTCTGATACAAAATTCTTATTTCACGATGCTGTTTTTAGGTTTTTTACATACATTCACCTTTATCCAAATCAGAATACCAACATGTAGCACATGGTTGAATTCGTCTCGGTGCCTGCTGTTACATTCTGAAGAGAAAATTATAGCATCCCATTTAAAAAAGTTACATTGACCTTCAGATCTCCTCTACTACTCCACCCAGAAGAAAATAATTATTACCACACGATGCACCCCATTTTGCCAAGCAACTTTTGTACGAACACATTTTTAATAACTACAACCCCTTCCGAAATATCTTAGAATATTGCTATAATAGTTTATTATAGAAGATTACCTCCTGGCACATCATATTCTCCTGATACAATTTCTCAAAATCTGGATTTTGATTCCGCAAAAGGGGCTCCCGAAAATTCTGATACAAAATTCTTATTTCACGATGCTGTTTTTAGGTTTTTTACATACATTCACCTTTATCCAAATCAGAATACCAACATGTAGCACATGGTTGAATTCGTCTCGGTGCCTGCTGTTACATTCTGAAGAGAAAATTATAGCATCCCATTTAAAAAAGTTACATTGACCTTCAGATCTCCTCTACTACTCCACCCAGAAGAAAATAATTATTACCACACGATGCACCCCATTTTGCCAAGCAACTTTTGTACGAACACATTTTTAATAACTACAACCCCTTCCGAAATATCTTAGAATATTGCTATAATAGTTTATTATAGAAGATTACCTCCTGGCACATCATATTCTCCTGATACAATTTCTCAAAATCTGGATTTTGATTCCGCAAAAGGGGCTCCCGAAAATTCTGATACAAAATTCTTATTTCACGATGCTGTTTTTAGGTTTTTTACATACATTCACCTTTATCCAAATCAGAATACCAACATGTAGCACATGGTTGAATTCGTCTCGGTGCCTGCTGTTACATTCTGAAGAGAAAATTATAGCATCCCATTTAAAAAAGTTACATTGACCTTCAGATCTCCTCTACTACTCCACCCAGAAGAAAATAATTATTACCACACGATGCACCCCATTTTGCCAAGCAACTTTTGTACGAACACATTTTTAATAACTACAACCCCTTCCGAAATATCTTAGAATATTGCTATAATAGTTTATTATAGAAGATTACCTCCTGGCACATCATATTCTCCTGATACAATTTCTCAAAATCTGGATTTTGATTCCGCAAAAGGGGCTCCCGAAAATTCTGATACAAAATTCTTATTTCACGATGCTGTTTTTAGGTTTTTTACATACATTCACCTTTATCCAAATCAGAATACCAACATGTAGCACATGGTTGAATTCGTCTCGGTGCCTGCTGTTACATTCTGAAGAGAAAATTATAGCATCCCATTTAAAAAAGTTACATTGACCTTCAGATCTCCTCTACTACTCCACCCAGAAGAAAATAATTATTACCACACGATGCACCCCATTTTGCCAAGCAACTTTTGTACGAACACATTTTTAATAACTACAACCCCTTCCGAAATATCTTAGAATATTGCTATAATAGTTTATTATAGAAGATTACCTCCTGGCACATCATATTCTCCTGATACAATTTCTCAAAATCTGGATTTTGATTCCGCAAAAGGGGCTCCCGAAAATTCTGATACAAAATTCTTATTTCACGATGCTGTTTTTAGGTTTTTTACATACATTCACCTTTATCCAAATCAGAATACCAACATGTAGCACATGGTTGAATTCGTCTCGGTGCCTGCTGTTACATTCTGAAGAGAAAATTATAGCATCCCATTTAAAAAAGTTACATTGACCTTCAGATCTCCTCTACTACTCCACCCAGAAGAAAATAATTATTACCACACGATGCACCCCATTTTGCCAAGCAACTTTTGTACGAACACATTTTTAATAACTACAACCCCTTCCGAAATATCTTAGAATATTGCTATAATAGTTTATTATAGAAGATTACCTCCTGGCACATCATATTCTCCTGATACAATTTCTCAAAATCTGGATTTTGATTCCGCAAAAGGGGCTCCCGAAAATTCTGATACAAAATTCTTATTTCACGATGCTGTTTTTAGGTTTTTTACATACATTCACCTTTATCCAAATCAGAATACCAACATGTAGCACATGGTTGAATTCGTCTCGGTGCCTGCTGTTACATTCTGAAGAGAAAATTATAGCATCCCATTTAAAAAAGTTACATTGACCTTCAGATCTCCTCTACTACTCCACCCAGAAGAAAATAATTATTACCACACGATGCACCCCATTTTGCCAAGCAACTTTTGTACGAACACATTTTTAATAACTACAACCCCTTCCGAAATATCTTAGAATATTGCTATAATAGTTTATTATAGAAGATTACCTCCTGGCACATCATATTCTCCTGATACAATTTCTCAAAATCTGGATTTTGATTCCGCAAAAGGGGCTCCCGAAAATTCTGATACAAAATTCTTATTTCACGATGCTGTTTTTAGGTTTTTTACATACATTCACCTTTATCCAAATCAGAATACCAACATGTAGCACATGGTTGAATTCGTCTCGGTGCCTGCTGTTACATTCTGAAGAGAAAATTATAGCATCCCATTTAAAAAAGTTACATTGACCTTCAGATCTCCTCTACTGCTCCACCCAGAAGAAAATAATTATTACCACACGATGCACCCCATTTTGCCAAGCAACTTTTGTACGAACACATTTTTAATAACTACAACCCCTTCCGAAATATCTTAGAATATTGCTATAATAGTTTATTATAGAAGATTACCTCCTGGCACATCATATTCTCCTGATACAATTTCTCAAAATCTGGATTTTGATTCCGCAAAAGGGGCTCCCGAAAATTCTGATACAAAATTCTTATTTCACGATGCTGTTTTTAGGTTTTTTACATACATTCACCTTTATCCAAATCAGAATACCAACATGTAGCACATGGTTGAATTCGTCTCGGTGCCTGCTGTTACATTCTGAAGAGAAAATTATAGCATCCCATTTAAAAAAGTTACATTGACCTTCAGATCTCCTCTACTACTCCACCCAGAAGAAAATAATTATTACCACACGATGCACCCCATTTTGCCAAGCAACTTTTGTACGAACACATTTTTAATAACTACAACCCCTTCCGAAATATCTTAGAATATTGCTATAATAGTTTATTATAGAAGATTACCTCCTGGCACATCATATTCTCCTGATACAATTTCTCAAAATCTGGATTTTGATTCCGCAAAAGGGGCTCCCGAAAATTCTGATACAAAATTCTTATTTCACGATGCTGTTTTTAGGTTTTTTACATACATTCACCTTTATCCAAATCAGAATACCAACATGTAGCACATGGTTGAATTCGTCTCGGTGCCTGCTGTTACATTCTGAAGAGAAAATTATAGCATCCCATTTAAAAAAGTTACATTGACCTTCAGATCTCCTCTACTACTCCACCCAGAAGAAAATAATTATTACCACACGATGCACCCCATTTTGCCAAGCAACTTTTGTACGAACACATTTTTAATAACTACAACCCCTTCCGAAATATCTTAGAATATTGCTATAATAGTTTATTATAGAAGATTACCTCCTGGCACATCATATTCTCCTGATACAATTTCTCAAAATCTGGATTTTGATTCCGCAAAAGGGGCTCCCGAAAATTCTGATACAAAATTCTTATTTCACGATGCTGTTTTTAGGTTTTTTACATACATTCACCTTTATCCAAATCAGAATACCAACATGTAGCACATGGTTGAATTCGTCTCGGTGCCTGCTGTTACATTCTGAAGAGAAAATTATAGCATCCCATTTAAAAAAGTTACATTGACCTTCAGATCTCCTCTACTACTCCACCCAGAAGAAAATAATTATTACCACACGATGCACCCCATTTTGCCAAGCAACTTTTGTACGAACACATTTTTAATAACTACAACCCCTTCCGAAATATCTTAGAATATTGCTATAATAGTTTATTATAGAAGATTACCTCCTGGCACATCATATTCTCCTGATACAATTTCTCAAAATCTGGATTTTGATTCCGCAAAAGGGGCTCCCGAAAATTCTGATACAAAATTCTTATTTCACGATGCTGTTTTTAGGTTTTTTACATACATTCACCTTTATCCAAATCAGAATACCAACATGTAGCACATGGTTGAATTCGTCTCGGTGCCTGCTGTTACATTCTGAAGAGAAAATTATAGCATCCCATTTAAAAAAGTTACATTGACCTTCAGATCTCCTCTACTACTCCACCCAGAAGAAAATAATTATTACCACACGATGCACCCCATTTTGCCAAGCAACTTTTGTACGAACACATTTTTAATAACTACAACCCCTTCCGAAATATCTTAGAATATTGCTATAATAGTTTATTATAGAAGATTACCTCCTGGCACATCATATTCTCCTGATACAATTTCTCAAAATCTGGATTTTGATTCCGCAAAAGGGGCTCCCGAAAATTCTGATACAAAATTCTTATTTCACGATGCTGTTTTTAGGTTTTTTACATACATTCACCTTTATCCAAATCAGAATACCAACATGTAGCACATGGTTGAATTCGTCTCGGTGCCTGCTGTTACATTCTGAAGAGAAAATTATAGCATCCCATTTAAAAAAGTTACATTGACCTTCAGATCTCCTCTACTACTCCACCCAGAAGAAAATAATTATTACCACACGATGCACCCCATTTTGCCAAGCAACTTTTGTACGAACACATTTTTAATAACTACAACCCCTTCCGAAATATCTTAGAATATTGCTATAATAGTTTATTATAGAAGATTACCTCCTGGCACATCATATTCTCCTGATACAATTTCTCAAAATCTGGATTTTGATTCCGCAAAAGGGGCTCCCGAAAATTCTGATACAAAATTCTTATTTCACGATGCTGTTTTTAGGTTTTTTACATACATTCACCTTTATCCAAATCAGAATACCAACATGTAGCACATGGTTGAATTCGTCTCGGTGCCTGCTGTTACATTCTGAAGAGAAAATTATAGCATCCCATTTAAAAAAGTTACATTGACCTTCAGATCTCCTCTACTACTCCACCCAGAAGAAAATAATTATTACCACACGATGCACCCCATTTTGCCAAGCAACTTTTGTACGAACACATTTTTAATAACTACAACCCCTTCCGAAATATCTTAGAATATTGCTATAATAGTTTATTATAGAAGATTACCTCCTGGCACATCATATTCTCCTGATACAATTTCTCAAAATCTGGATTTTGATTCCGCAAAAGGGGCTCCCGAAAATTCTGATACAAAATTCTTATTTCACGATGCTGTTTTTAGGTTTTTTACATACATTCACCTTTATCCAAATCAGAATACCAACATGTAGCACATGGTTGAATTCGTCTCGGTGCCTGCTGTTACATTCTGAAGAGAAAATTATAGCATCCCATTTAAAAAAGTTACATTGACCTTCAGATCTCCTCTACTACTCCACCCAGAAGAAAATAATTATTACCACACGATGCACCCCATTTTGCCAAGCAACTTTTGTACGAACACATTTTTAATAACTACAACCCCTTCCGAAATATCTTAGAATATTGCTATAATAGTTTATTATAGAAGATTACCTCCTGGCACATCATATTCTCCTGATACAATTTCTCAAAATCTGGATTTTGATTCCGCAAAAGGGGCTCCCGAAAATTCTGATACAAAATTCTTATTTCACGATGCTGTTTTTAGGTTTTTTACATACATTCACCTTTATCCAAATCAGAATACCAACATGTAGCACATGGTTGAATTCGTCTCGGTGCCTGCTGTTACATTCTGAAGAGAAAATTATAGCATCCCATTTAAAAAAGTTACATTGACCTTCAGATCTCCTCTACTACTCCACCCAGAAGAAAATAATTATTACCACACGATGCACCCCATTTTGCCAAGCAACTTTTGTACGAACACATTTTTAATAACTACAACCCCTTCCGAAATATCTTAGAATATTGCTATAATAGTTTATTATAGAAGATTACCTCCTGGCACATCATATTCTCCTGATACAATTTCTCAAAATCTGGATTTTGATTCCGCAAAAGGGGCTCCCGAAAATTCTGATACAAAATTCTTATTTCACGATGCTGTTTTTAGGTTTTTTACATACATTCACCTTTATCCAAATCAGAATACCAACATGTAGCACATGGTTGAATTCGTCTCGGTGCCTGCTGTTACATTCTGAAGAGAAAATTATAGCATCCCATTTAAAAAAGTTACATTGACCTTCAGATCTCCTCTACTACTCCACCCAGAAGAAAATAATTATTACCACACGATGCACCCCATTTTGCCAAGCAACTTTTGTACGAACACATTTTTAATAACTACAACCCCTTCCGAAATATCTTAGAATATTGCTATAATAGTTTATTATAGAAGATTACCTCCTGGCACATCATATTCTCCTGATACAATTTCTCAAAATCTGGATTTTGATTCCGCAAAAGGGGCTCCCGAAAATTCTGATACAAAATTCTTATTTCACGATGCTGTTTTTAGGTTTTTTACATACATTCACCTTTATCCAAATCAGAATACCAACATGTAGCACATGGTTGAATTCGTCTCGGTGCCTGCTGTTACATTCTGAAGAGAAAATTATAGCATCCCATTTAAAAAAGTTACATTGACCTTCAGATCTCCTCTACTACTCCACCCAGAAGAAAATAATTATTACCACACGATGCACCCCATTTTGCCAAGCAACTTTTGTACGAACACATTTTTAATAACTACAACCCCTTCCGAAATATCTTAGAATATTGCTATAATAGTTTATTATAGAAGATTACCTCCTGGCACATCATATTCTCCTGATACAATTTCTCAAAATCTGGATTTTGATTCCGCAAAAGGGGCTCCCGAAAATTCTGATACAAAATTCTTATTTCACGATGCTGTTTTTAGGTTTTTTACATACATTCACCTTTATCCAAATCAGAATACCAACATGTAGCACATGGTTGAATTCGTCTCGGTGCCTGCTGTTACATTCTGAAGAGAAAATTATAGCATCCCATTTAAAAAAGTTACATTGACCTTCAGATCTCCTCTACTACTCCACCCAGAAGAAAATAATTATTACCACACGATGCACCCCATTTTGCCAAGCAACTTTTGTACGAACACATTTTTAATAACTACAACCCCTTCCGAAATATCTTAGAATATTGCTATAATAGTTTATTATAGAAGATTACCTCCTGGCACATCATATTCTCCTGATACAATTTCTCAAAATCTGGATTTTGATTCCGCAAAAGGGGCTCCCGAAAATTCTGATACAAAATTCTTATTTCACGATGCTGTTTTTAGGTTTTTTACATACATTCACCTTTATCCAAATCAGAATACCAACATGTAGCACATGGTTGAATTCGTCTCGGTGCCTGCTGTTACATTCTGAAGAGAAAATTATAGCATCCCATTTAAAAAAGTTACATTGACCTTCAGATCTCCTCTACTACTCCACCCAGAAGAAAATAATTATTACCACACGATGCACCCCATTTTGCCAAGCAACTTTTGTACGAACACATTTTTAATAACTACAACCCCTTCCGAAATATCTTAGAATATTGCTATAATAGTTTATTATAGAAGATTACCTCCTGGCACATCATATTCTCCTGATACAATTTCTCAAAATCTGGATTTTGATTCCGCAAAAGGGGCTCCCGAAAATTCTGATACAAAATTCTTATTTCACGATGCTGTTTTTAGGTTTTTTACATACATTCACCTTTATCCAAATCAGAATACCAACATGTAGCACATGGTTGAATTCGTCTCGGTGCCTGCTGTTACATTCTGAAGAGAAAATTATAGCATCCCATTTAAAAAAGTTACATTGACCTTCAGATCTCCTCTACTACTCCACCCAGAAGAAAATAATTATTACCACACGATGCACCCCATTTTGCCAAGCAACTTTTGTACGAACACATTTTTAATAACTACAACCCCTTCCGAAATATCTTAGAATATTGCTATAATAGTTTATTATAGAAGATTACCTCCTGGCACATCATATTCTCCTGATACAATTTCTCAAAATCTGGATTTTGATTCCGCAAAAGGGGCTCCCGAAAATTCTGATACAAAATTCTTATTTCACGATGCTGTTTTTAGGTTTTTTACATACATTCACCTTTATCCAAATCAGAATACCAACATGTAGCACATGGTTGAATTCGTCTCGGTGCCTGCTGTTACATTCTGAAGAGAAAATTATAGCATCCCATTTAAAAAAGTTACATTGACCTTCAGATCTCCTCTACTACTCCACCCAGAAGAAAATAATTATTACCACACGATGCACCCCATTTTGCCAAGCAACTTTTGTACGAACACATTTTTAATAACTACAACCCCTTCCGAAATATCTTAGAATATTGCTATAATAGTTTATTATAGAAGATTACCTCCTGGCACATCATATTCTCCTGATACAATTTCTCAAAATCTGGATTTTGATTCCGCAAAAGGGGCTCCCGAAAATTCTGATACAAAATTCTTATTTCACGATGCTGTTTTTAGGTTTTTTACATACATTCACCTTTATCCAAATCAGAATACCAACATGTAGCACATGGTTGAATTCGTCTCGGTGCCTGCTGTTACATTCTGAAGAGAAAATTATAGCATCCCATTTAAAAAAGTTACATTGACCTTCAGATCTCCTCTACTACTCCACCCAGAAGAAAATAATTATTACCACACGATGCACCCCATTTTGCCAAGCAACTTTTGTACGAACACATTTTTAATAACTACAACCCCTTCCGAAATATCTTAGAATATTGCTATAATAGTTTATTATAGAAGATTACCTCCTGGCACATCATATTCTCCTGATACAATTTCTCAAAATCTGGATTTTGATTCCGCAAAAGGGGCTCCCGAAAATTCTGATACAAAATTCTTATTTCACGATGCTGTTTTTAGGTTTTTTACATACATTCACCTTTATCCAAATCAGAATACCAACATGTAGCACATGGTTGAATTCGTCTCGGTGCCTGCTGTTACATTCTGAAGAGAAAATTATAGCATCCCATTTAAAAAAGTTACATTGACCTTCAGATCTCCTCTACTACTCCACCCAGAAGAAAATAATTATTACCACACGATGCACCCCATTTTGCCAAGCAACTTTTGTACGAACACATTTTTAATAACTACAACCCCTTCCGAAATATCTTAGAATATTGCTATAATAGTTTATTATAGAAGATTACCTCCTGGCACATCATATTCTCCTGATACAATTTCTCAAAATCTGGATTTTGATTCCGCAAAAGGGGCTCCCGAAAATTCTGATACAAAATTCTTATTTCACGATGCTGTTTTTAGGTTTTTTACATACATTCACCTTTATCCAAATCAGAATACCAACATGTAGCACATGGTTGAATTCGTCTCGGTGCCTGCTGTTACATTCTGAAGAGAAAATTATAGCATCCCATTTAAAAAAGTTACATTGACCTTCAGATCTCCTCTACTACTCCACCCAGAAGAAAATAATTATTACCACACGATGCACCCCATTTTGCCAAGCAACTTTTGTACGAACACATTTTTAATAACTACAACCCCTTCCGAAATATCTTAGAATATTGCTATAATAGTTTATTATAGGAGATTACCTCCTGGCACATCATATTCTCCTGATACAATTTCTCAAAATCTGGATTTTGATTCCGCAAAAGGGGCTCCCGAAAATTCTGATACAAAATTCTTATTTCACGATGCTGTTTTTAGGTTTTTTACATACATTCACCTTTATCCAAATCAGAATACCAACATGTAGCACATGGTTGAATTCGTCTCGGTGCCTGCTGTTACATTCTGAAGAGAAAATTATAGCATCCCATTTAAAAAAGTTACATTGACCTTCAGATCTCCTCTACTACTCCACCCAGAAGAAAATAATTATTACCACACGATGCACCCCATTTTGCCAAGCAACTTTTGTACGAACACATTTTTAATAACTACAACCCCTTCCGAAATATCTTAGAATATTGCTATAATAGTTTATTATAGAAGATTACCTCCTGGCACATCATATTCTCCTGATACAATTTCTCAAAATCTGGATTTTGATTCCGCAAAAGGGGCTCCCGAAAATTCTGATACAAAATTCTTATTTCACGATGCTGTTTTTAGGTTTTTTACATACATTCACCTTTATCCAAATCAGAATACCAACATGTAGCACATGGTTGAATTCGTCTCGGTGCCTGCTGTTACATTCTGAAGAGAAAATTATAGCATCCCATTTAAAAAAGTTACATTGACCTTCAGATCTCCTCTACTGCTCCACCCAGAAGAAAATAATTATTACCACACGATGCACCCCATTTTGCCAAGCAACTTTTGTACGAACACATTTTTAATAACTACAACCCCTTCCGAAATATCTTAGAATATTGCTATAATAGTTTATTATAGAAGATTACCTCCTGGCACATCATATTCTCCTGATACAATTTCTCAAAATCTGGATTTTGATTCCGCAAAAGGGGCTCCCGAAAATTCTGATACAAAATTCTTATTTCACGATGCTGTTTTTAGGTTTTTTACATACATTCACCTTTATCCAAATCAGAATACCAACATGTAGCACATGGTTGAATTCGTCTCGGTGCCTGCTGTTACATTCTGAAGAGAAAATTATAGCATCCCATTTAAAAAAGTTACATTGACCTTCAGATCTCCTCTACTACTCCACCCAGAAGAAAATAATTATTACCACACGATGCACCCCATTTTGCCAAGCAACTTTTGTACGAACACATTTTTAATAACTACAACCCCTTCCGAAATATCTTAGAATATTGCTATAATAGTTTATTATAGAAGATTACCTCCTGGCACATCATATTCTCCTGATACAATTTCTCAAAATCTGGATTTTGATTCCGCAAAAGGGGCTCCCGAAAATTCTGACACAAAATTCTTATTTCACGATGCTGTATTTAGGTTTTTTACATACATTCAATTTACATACATTCTTCCTAAAATAATGTAGAAAGAAAGATAAAAATAAACAAATAAAGTGTGATATAAATGTATTTATTTAACATACCTTCCAAAATGGTTTCCAAAAATTTCGCACTCCTAAAATCAGAATCTTGACATAAGAACTTTGTATCAGGAGAATATGATGTGCCAGGAGGTATTCTTCGTGCCACTTCCCAGAATTTTAGTGACGTCGAATTCCAGGAATTCCTGGAAACCGTTTGTACCGAATTTTGTTCTTCTCTGTATCAAACCGATATTTTTCGTTTCTTTTTCTACTTTTGTATTTCGAAACTTCTGTGCAATGTTTTTCTACATTATTTCTTGCTTTTTAAGTGAAATTTTGTAAGGGCTGGATAAGGGAGTTAGGTTTATAAATGAATAAACAATTGCTTTAGTTTAACTCTATGTTTATTGAAAATTCTTTCAATTATACATGTTACATAAATGTTACATTGTTAATTCTAATGCACTTATAACTACTAACTGTAAAACTTACTTAAATATTAGATTCTTAACTTTAACGCACTTATAATTACAAATTGTAAAACTTACATATCAGTATTTTTACATACAACATATTTTTATAATTATTTAACATATAGCTTAAGCGCAGTACAATATTCTTATGAAATAAAGACATTCTACAATTACATATGTACTTATATATTCAGTATAACTATTGAAGAACAGTTTACTCTCCGTAGATAAATCCTTTCCATTGTTTATTGGTAAAATGAAATTAGACTCAGAAACCAAGGATCTCAAGTTTGCAGATTTGTATTAGGAGAACATGATGTGACAGGAAGTATTCTTCGTGCCATTTCTTGAAATTTTAGTAGTGTCCAATTTCAAAAATTACCGAACACTGATATCTGAGAAACTGCCAGAAAGTTTCCTGTTGATTTGATGATGTTAATGTGCAGCTTATGTGGCGTAGAAATGTATAACAAATACATCTTCTAATCTGCAACACAGCAAAATACGTTATTATTAACTACTTGAATAAAATTATAATACTTTATACTTACATACGATATAACAAAATTGATCATTTTCAATCAGGTTTGAATTTGATGGATTATGTTTACTCTCAGTAGATAAATCCTTCCCATTGTTTATTGGTAACATGAAACTAGACTCAGAAACCAATGATCTCGAGTTTGCAAAATTGTATTTCTCTAGTCATGTATCATTAAACTAAGGCAGCTTGTACATAAAATTACAGGGGCTTAGTCATAACCTCACACAAAAGGGATGAACGTAACTACCCGACCATTAATGAATAATAGAAAACGTAGAAGCACTGGCTAATTTGGTATCAAATTTTACATTTTCGAACACGAAATCCGATCTACAATAGTCTGAACCTCGAATAACTCATACTATTAATTATTGTAATGCAACAATTAAAAATTATACATCACAGCCCGCGCCAGGTACGCCGATGCACCAGCGAGAGGAAAGACTCCGCGAGAGCGTCACCTCTCTCACTCGCACCAAGCCTACGCAGTACGCTAATGCGTAAGAGGGAGAGAACACTCGTCCGCCGATCGGCCTCTCACTCTCTCAATGTGCGAGAGAGAGAACACTAGTCCGCCAATCTCACCTCTCACTCCCTCAATGTGTGAGTGAGAGCACCGAGCATCTAGTCTCTCACTCCCTCTACGCCAAACTCGCGCCTGCGCACAACACCAATGTGCGAGAGAGTGAACACTAGTCCGCCGATCGGACCTCTCACTCCCTCAATGTGCGAGAGAGTGAACACTAGTCCGACAATCGGACCTCTCACTCCCTCAATGTGCGAGAGAGAGAACAGTAGTCCGACATTCTCACCTCTCACTCCCTCAATGTGCGAGTGAGAGCACCGAGCAACTAGTCTCTCACTCCCTCTACGCCAAACTCGCGCCTGCGCACAACACCAATGTAAGAGCGAGAGAAATTGTCGGACCTCTCACTCCCTCAATGTGCGAGAGAGTGAACACTAGTCCGACAATCGGACCTCTCACTCCCTCAATGTGCGAGAGAGAGAACAGTAGTCCGACATTCGGACCTCTCACTCCCACAATGTGCGAGTGAGAGCACCGAGCAGCTAGTCTCTCACTCCCTCTACGCCAAACTCGCGCCTGCGCACAACACCAATGTAAGAGCGAGAGAAATTGTCGGACCTCTCACTCCCTCAATGTGCGAGAGAGTGAACACTAGTCCGCCAATCGGACCTCTCACTCCCTCAATGTGCGAGAGAGTGAACACTAGTCTGCCTATCGGACCTTTCACTCCCACAATGTGCGAGAGAGTGAACACTAGTCCATCAATCGGACCTCTCACTTCCTCCGCGTCAGTGTAAAAGCGAGAGAGAAGAGTGCAACGAGCATCTTACCTCTCACTTCCTCCGCGTCACCGTACGAGCGAGAGAACAATATACGTCCGCCGATCGGACCTCCCACTCCCTCCGTTGCAATCTCGCAAAGTTACAATTGTAAACGTTAGTTATAAATAATATAATAACTATTGTAAAGCTGAATGTATAAATCATGTAGTTTATTGAATAAATGCAGCTTTTACAGTTAGTAGTTAGAATTAAGTGCGTTAGAATTAAGAATGTAACCTTTATGTAACATACATAATTGAAAGAATTTTCAATAAACATCAAATGAAACTAAAACAATTGTTTGTTCATTTATAAACCTAACTTCCATTATCCAATCCTTAAAAAATTTCACTTAAAAAGCGAGAAATAGTGTAAAGGAACATTGCACAGAAGTTTCGAACATAAAAGTAAAAAAAAAAGCGAAAAATATATTTAAGGTACAGAAAAGAGTAAAATTGGTTATAAAGGGTTTCCGAAAATTCCTGGAATTTGACGTCACTGAAATTCTAGGAATTACCGAAAATGTATTTGAAAATATTCTGCAATTTTTACTTATTCCTTCTGTTGGGATATCCAGCCATTCAGTCATTCCCTTTATTCTAAGGTACGATTACTCTCATAACATTCTACCATTTGTTTTTTACTTTTATGTTCAATATTACTTGTGTTTAACGCTTCCTGTTCTACCGAGGCGCTTGTCCCGGGGCGACTAGGCTCGACGCTACACTGACGGTACTGAGCGCGCGCCCGAGACGCGCTCTGATTGGTCAGTGTTTTTGCTTAATAATTCAAAAACGAAGCCCCATTCGATATTTTTGCAAAGGAAATTGTTGTTCAGAATAGTCTCAGCTACCCCCTATTTCCGGCTCCTACAGGAGTTCTGGGACACCCTGTATATGTATGGGATTGTTGTCCTCGTTCTTTTCGGAGTTTTTCAAATGAATATCTCCAGGCAAGGAAAGCCTCGAACAATGTAAAATAAACAACTCAGGAGTTAGATTAACTAGATTATATTTAACAATTACCATTTGTGTTACACATTTCTCGAATGCTGGGCGATGACTGTCGTTTTTCGGCGTCGTTTTCGCATTCCGTTTCGTTTCTGTTTTTCACATGGTTGCCATTACCTCGTACACATGCACATTCGCACTCGCATTCCTTCACAGCACCGCAGTCATTTCACCTCCGCACATGTGAGCGTGATTTTGTGAAAAATTATGAAATAAAGTTAAAAGGCTTGTGGTCTGTTTGAAAATTACAAATTTTAGTAGTTGTCATTTTGATTATTAATGTTAAATATGAAAAAGGTTATGCTTATTTAAAATTAGAGTTATAAGTTGGCTATTTCATATGTTCCATTTTTATAACTACTGTTCAAATAAAATACTATTCTTATTGTTAATCAATTTATTAGAAATATTGATTATAGTTAATTGACACGTTGAGTTATCATAATTTGGATATAAAGATCGAAAAATGTTTAAAACTACTTAATTTTTTATGAAGTATTTCTCGAAAAAACTTTAATTAAATCGATATATCAAAAAATATCAATAACCTTTAAGTCCCATAAATCATTATCTACGTTAATACACAATCATCAAATAATAATCGTCTCTTTGCATTGTATCTTATTTATAAAAATTCTGTTGCATTTATGATAAAAGCGATAACGCTTCCTCTTGAATTATTATGTAATTATTAAAATGATCCAGTACTCACCGTTCAGTGGTTAATTATTTAATACTTTACTGTATCTTATTGGTACAATATTAATGATATTCAAGAAATTTTTCATTTTTTATAAATATGTTAATTAATAGTTACAAAAAGTCACATTTGATATAAACTGAACAAGTATCGTGGAAGAACAGAAAAGAGAGTAAGCGAGATGAAGAAAATGAAAGAAAAAGCAAGAAGCAGTGCAAACTACGAACATATTATTCAGGAAAGCATATTTTTTTGTTACAAAGAAAGGACTATTGTACCAACGGTAGAAGAAATTCTTCGCGTAAATGTGGTTAATACAACTTGAAGATAAATGATAAAAATGTTGTTCGCGCAAAGAAAGGTGCTTACGATCTTGAATGGAATTCATAAAAAAGAATTTTTGCGTGGGAAAAGAGAAGGAAGAAAATAGAAGAAAGCAAAGAGAGAGATTCATTTCCATCCAACAGAAATTTAATGAGTAAAGTCCAGCGGTGAAAAAAATTCAGTGTACTTTGCTTTATCTTGTTGTACTTTTGTTACAAAATTCAAATTTTATTAAAACACAGAGATTTATAGTGCCAAGAGCTATCTGTAATAATACGAATTGTATATAGAAACTATCTAGTTTAAATAAAGTCTCATTGATTATCTTTTTTATTCCACTTCTCAGGAAGTCTTTTATGGTCAGCTGGGTGGTTTCTATTTTACACTTAACACCTTGACTGCCACATCACCTAAGTATGGGTGATACTTGAATTTCCATTTAAAACCACCGTCCATATTATTAGGAATTCTTTGATTTATTTGGTTGAATTTTTTTCCATTGGATATTAGAAATTATAAGTAATAGAAATAAGAAAATCTTGTGGAAATACAATATAAAATTGCTATCAAATGGAATTTTTAGTAGCTGCATCGTGGCAGTCAAAGTGGTAATCTTTTTTGTAGACTTGCACTTTAAGAAAGTTATCAGTGGGTTGGGATCTATTGATTATCATTTACTTCGTTATCACTTTGTTAGAATAATGTAGGAACTGCTTCAAGTTCACTTAATTTTTATTGATTCGATTGAATAACTTGTGTTTTATATATGTTACGGTAAATGACCCTAAATCAAATAGTTTTTAAGCGATTGTCGTTGTTTATAAAAAAGTTATCAATGACAAAAGTTTAGCGTATGGAATATAATTTTGTGACATAATGTATGCTCAAGAAGAGATACTTTGTTGAAGTTTTTCAGTTTTATATCAAAAATAAAATTGAATTAGGTTATCTCTTCCGGAAGTGGAAGCCTCTTTTAAAGAGGGAGGCGGAGCCCATCGCGTTCATACTTCATATCTGTGCAAATCTATTACAGCCCCCTCCATAATCCCCTGACTTAAACCCAACAGAAAATTTGTAGGATGAATTGGATCGCAGAATTTGAAAAGCTACAATAAATACCAAAGATTAGTTAGAAAGTTCGATAATGGAAGAATGGCAAAAAGGTTGACGCAGTTTGAAACGAATAAAATTGTTCAAAAGAAGTGACTGAAAGTGAGGAATATTTATCGAAATATTACTTTTATTTTATAATGTAAATTAATAAAACATCTTAAGTACTTATAAATTTTCTGTACTATACTTCTATCATAATTCAATTACATACTTACTAAAAGATAAAAGGTTGAGAAACAAAATTTGAACTTGAAATTTGACTTGAAATGTACTTTGGAGGAAAAAGAGAAGTTCTTATAATGGTATAATTCCCGATACGACATGGTTTTCGTTTTTAATCAAATTAAAAATACACCACTATTATTCTGGCTGATATAAATATATTAATCCTTTGCATTCGGAAATTTTGTTTAGGTTAATTACCGGCATTTAAAAAATACTTAGTTACAAAATAGATGAAATAATATAGTATTAGGAATAATTACTCTATTTAAATTCAGTTTGGATGGAAACTTAAAAAAATAAAAATAAATTAGTTACATTTCCCTTAAAAATCATCTGCATTCTTTTCGTGTCCCCTCAGGGGGGACAATCAAGTGGAAAGGGTTGATAATATCACTATTTTACAGTAAGAAAATTGTAACTTTAATACTATAAAATATTCTACTGAATATGTTGAAATTTTAAGAATATTATTTTGAAAAGCGACAAAGATTCTTCCCGATTTTAGCGAAAAACGAATCAGTCCCTGAAATCGTTGCAGAATTCAGAAACGATACAAATTGTCCCACGGTTAAATAAGAAACAGCAAAGCACATTACACCAGGCCATGCCAACATGTACGTTAATTCACGTCAGGTTAAATTATCACGCGAATTACTCCCCTAGTCGCATTCATGTCGTGGGACATCAATAAACGTAACAAGATGATTACACATACTATACGTGGTGTCCCGCTGGTGAGTAGCATAACTGAGAATACGGTGATTCTACAACATGTCCGGTTTATTCGTATACATACATGACATTATTTTCTTAATCATTGAAAATATGGAAAAATGTTTGATACAAAATCTGTGTGAGTTCAGGGGGGACTTTTAATGAAGTGCTTAGACTTTGTATCACATTCTTATTTACAAAAATTAATCTTATTATATAGGACTATATATTTTTGTTATTGCCAATTAAACTTACAATTAGATGGTTGTGACTGGCTATGGGTTGAATACTTTTATAAACATTGATATAATATTTTTATAAAAAATAGTTTTGATGGTACCTTTAACCCCTTAACCTATGATATTTCTAAAGGGTGCGTCAGTTAGAGCCAAATATGTATCGCTTCAATATTAAAACAAATGAAGAAAATTGGAGCATTGTGTACTTGTATATTTCACACTTGACAATTCTTAACTATATAAACTGCAACTGGAATTAAATTTAAAATGGAGTTTTAATCAAAATATAAAGGATAAAGGTCACATTTAAAGTACGGGGTGCGTCACGAGTGAGACACGATATTGTAAGGCAAAGGGTTAAGGTCCACGAGAAGGTGAACAACAATTGAATATACCACATCAATATGAATTTGCTTTCTTTCTACACAGTTACGTGGAATAACGTTATAGTTTGGAGCTTTTCTTTCATTCAGTTCGATGTCCCATGTATATGCAATCGTACAGAAATTCGTGGATAAAAATGGCAAGCAATTCATTACACAAATTTCATAAAATGATCGTGAAATATTGTAGGGTGTTCTCGTCCAGCGGTGGCGTAAAAGGACAAATGTGTCGAGCGGTCCTATTATCGGCACCAATGTGTGAGTGTGTATCGAAAATCGGTTTGGACGTCGCAGCACAGAGCGTGGCAGACTGACAAGTCAGTCGCGTGAGAGTTTTCAGAGAAAAGCGAAGGGCGTTATCACTTTTCCTTTTTCTTTTTCATTCATTAAACGCCTTTTACTAAAAATATCTTTCTTTCCGTTTAAAATCCTTATAATATTGATAAAAATGGTAATTGATCTCCAAACTGTTATCGTTCCTATTCAAAGATCCTATAATATGTATTTCGTAGTAAATTTCTACCATCAAATCGTGTCAAAACATTATTTAACACATTGACTGCCACGTCACTCACATATGGGTGACACTTGAATTTCCATTAAAAACCGTCATCCATATTATTAGGAATTTTTTCCATTTATTTGATCAAAAATATTCCTATTAAATACTCGAACATATGAATAATAAAAGTATAAATTGATTAAAAATAAAATTACTGCTAAATGAAATCTTTTGTAGCAGCAACTTGGCAGTCAAAGTGTTAATATAACTAGTAAGCAACCACATCATATTGTCAGCGAACACTGTCCACTGTGCACTTTTTGATGCAACTTTGACAGGATATAGGACTCGAAAAAATATTTGAAATGCACTTTTTTTTATTAGCTATCGTCCATATTGGATGAATGAAAACTGCCTTCAAAGTTAGAATCGAAGAACATTTTATTGAATATTGCTAAAATTGTTTAGTGTGAATCAGAGATGGGGTTTTCGGAATCCCAGAAGTTCCAAATTGCGGAAATGAAAAAATTGCACTTTTTATGATAAAAAACACCAAACCCGGATAAGAAAAAGTACAAAACCAAAGCAGTAAAGTCGTTCATTTTTAACTGCTGGATAATAATAGAAAGTTTTTATAATTAAAAGAATTACTAAAAAAAAAAAAACATCTCATCTCAAAAAGTAAATAGATTAGATTTCTAAAGTTCAGGTTTTAGTGTTCTTAAACAAAAATCTGAATTAAACATATTTGTATGTTATTATGATTTTGCTTGTATTCTGTTTAATTAAGATTAATAAAGATTCATGCAAAAATGTTGACTTCAGTTTTTAAAATAAAATTTGGGTTTGAATTTTGAGGATTTAAAAAGTAGATTTGAATCCAACTAGTTTGAACCCAAAGACACATAGTTTCGTTTTTGAAAACATTGGACTTGAAAATTATCTGTATTTTAATTATACGATCAATTCATTATTTAATGAATTGTGATTGATTAGAAATACAGAAATTTTATTGTTGTTTTATTTTTTCATTTAAAATAAGTTCGTTCAGAGTGTCGGTATAGACTCCTTTTTAGTAGGCTTCTGTCAAAATGTTGTTTGAACTGTCGAAGGTTTTTGAATAGCGAAAATATTAGAACGAATATGCCTTTCAACTTGGAATTCAGCATGGAAGGTATGAAATAGTCAACTGGAGTCAAATTGAGTGAATATGATGGATGGCAAAATACTGTAACGCTTTCACATACCAAAAAATTCAACTACTGAATGTAACTGATCTGTGTTCAAGTTGATGTATCATTTTTCAATCGATATTAGCAAGGTAATGTGGCTTCTTACAGTTAACACGTTGACTGCTATGGTGGTCACCGGTGGTCACCGGTGCCTTAAATTTTGAATAATTGAATAATTGATAAAAGAAAAGGTCAAATTAATTTTGAATATTGCTAAACTTAGGCTAATAGTGTGAAGTACTTATTTGATTGGTTAGATTTGAAAATTAATCGGTAGAAATGTGTCTTACCACATACTGTACATCTGTTTCCACTGTGGCAGTCACTGTGTTAATAATGATAGAATCGGTAGAGGTAAATAAAATGAATTATTATTAGATGTATAATAAATTTATTACATCAATAAATAGGTTGCGTAGATCGTTATATTAAATTAAGCTCAGAGTATCTATAATTAAATAATTACATATACGAATTAAATAAATATATTTAATTATATTAGTTATACATTTATAAATAATTAACAAAAGCAATAAAATATGAAGAAAAGAACAGCATGGTATAAGATGGTATTGGGTTGAAATTTAGAAAATTTAATACAATTTAACAATATAAAAATAACGTAAAATTTTGTTCATGAATTTTCTTATTTGCTGTAATATTATACTAATGAAATGCACCATCCTGTTTAAAAACCGTCCACAATTTTAACATTTCGAAAATATGACCTTGAAAAATAATCGTCTCTATAATATAATAATTCTTCTTCTTAGAGCAAACACTTCGACATTTTCTCGTATCATTAAAAATAATGGAGATATTTTAGGTTGAAATGTTAAATGAATCTAGTTCCAGGTCAATGTTAACCCCTTGCTTTACAATATCGTGTCCCACACATGACGCACCCTGTGTTTCAAATGTGTCTTCTATCCTTTATATTTCGATTGAAACTCAATTTCAAATTTAATTCTTATCGCAATTTAGATAGTCAAAGCTTATCAAGTATAAAATATATATAATGATTTGAATTTCTTCATTTGTTTTAACATTGTAGTAATACATATTTAGGGGTCAATGTAATAAAATAAAAATCGCTCCATTTTACTGAAACTCTTTATATCACTTTTTGACAGCAATTTTTGGAACCTTTGTTTAAATGTCAAAGTGTCACAGTAAACAATTAAAACTTCCATAATTTCTTTCCACCTAAATATTGCTTTAATAATGTATAAATTGTTTCTACGACCCCTTGAACTTTTTTCACCAAGGGTTCTTACTTGCTAACGATTTTGCGTTTCAAGGTCCGCGACATTGTTAGCCGTTCAAGTTCGTCTGGGATTATGTTTGTAAAATATAAAAGAAAAGTTCGACGTTTTCTTCTGGAACCTTTACACTAGGAAGACCCTTTGAGGTGTCCTTCGGTTGCCAATGCCTTGGCTCTTCGTCATCCCTACCCATCGTCGCTATTATTATTCATTCGGTCCCCGTATCAAAAGAAAAGTAAATCTCGGCCTATTCCACCCTCGAAAAATCTCGGCGAAAAAATGGGGCTGCTTAAAGCTTCTAAAGCTTGAGTTGGCTCTTCCACCCACGTCCTCGCGGTTATATCTCCGATCCAATCCTGAGCTACCTAAGCTGAAACACGACTTGACCGTCACGACTTCGCGTCGTCTCTTTTTCCACCCCTCAAGGCTTGTCCTTTCTTTCTTTCTTTTTTTTTTTTCATCCCCACGTCGACCTTCCAATCTCTTTCAGCCACGGTGCCCTTGCCTTTATTAATGAAGCAGACACGAATGGACTTCCTACCTGCTCTCTTTCTCCCGTCAGGGTCTTGTTCCGCTATCGGGCTCCAAAATTAGCCAATTTTTTCGAATCGTTTCCGAGATGCTTGTTCGGACACGTTTTGTCTGTTGGACCGCATCTTTTTTTATTATCAAGAAGACGTCGACACCGCACGGTGGTCTGGAAACCCACTTTTTCTGGCCGAAAGTTAATTTTTGAAGTTTAAACTTTTCAAAGTTTTCAAATCCAGAGAAGTTATTTATTTCAGTAATTTTGAAAAATTGTAAAATTTCAAATAAAATTGAACGTTTCAGGTATCGGGTACACGTTTTCAGTCAGTGGATATATTTTATTGCATAAACATTGCAAAATTTATAACGTTTTAAACTTTTGGTAGGTTTTTATAAAAGTATTAGGTATATGGTTTCCAGCTTAAACTTTTAAATCTTTCCGCCGTTTTAACGAATAAGCGATTGACGTACTGTAGAGTTTAGGATGCGGACGTTACAATGCAGTGGGAAACGAAGGCACCCGTAAGTTATGCAGAAAACAAAAATTCGAGTCCTTTTTATCTTCCAAAGCAGGAAATCCTTTTAATATTTTATGATTGAATAAAATGCAAAAGAGAAGAGAAGAGATAGAATATTTATGCGAATGAAATTTTAACCAGAATCGGAAGCTTTTATAAGAAAAATTATGAAAACACTTTGTCGTGTAATATCATGCCACACTTATGACGTACTTTGTAATTTAAATATGCAAAAATTGATTAATATTTTTAATACATCTGCATTTGAAAGTTAACACTAGAACTACCAACGTTCAATCTACACTTTCTTTTAAATTAGAAATAAAATAGGAATTGGAATAAATAAGGGATGAAATATGAATTAGAAAATAGAATGATGTTATATGTTAATAAAGCTTAGTTTACTTTTTGACAAAAGCGTGTTGATAAATTTTGTAATACAAAATAAAAAATCCGGAATAAGTTATTTTGACCCATTTGGTAGCTCTAGTGTTAATTCTAATTATAGATAGAACAGTCAAGGATAGTTACATATTTGTATTAACATTCTAACAATAAATATAAATATAAACGATAAATAAAAATATCAAAGGTAAATATAAATATAAAAATAAATATAAATATAAAAAATAAATATAAGTATAAAAGGTAAATATAAGTACAGAATGTAAATGTAAATATAAAAGATAAGTGTGAATCTTTATTATAAATATAGAAACTAAATGTAAATACTTTTACTGATGCACCTCTGCAAAAATCGTGCAGCGAATGGTTAAAACTTGTTATGTGTATGAAATAATCAAATCTTGCTAAATAAATAAAACTGTAGTATATGCATTGGGAATGCACAGAATTTTCATTATTTTTAAGATAATTTCCATTACATGAATGCGACATACAAAGCAGAAGTAAATTAATATCACATTGATAATCTGAAATATGAAGACAAATGTTTGGCCAAAGGTAACGTTGTAACTTTCGATAAGAAAGAAAAATGAATAACACCTTTGAAATATAGAAAACTTTATTAAAAAACGTGTTAATTATATTGATTCACAACCTTTTTATCATTTCATAAGCAATTTCATAATTCCATGCTTCCAGAGTTTCCTATCTTTTTTTTATCACTAAGCAAATTATTCTGAGATTGCACATGATGATATGAGTTGAAGTATCTTTTTTTTCTAAAAATAAGGAAACAAATGTCTCAGCACATTTCTTTTTCGTAATTCATTTTCAAATCAAAACAATTCACGAACATTCAGTCGGTATAATTTTTTGTTTGAAGTATACTTTAAGCTGATTATTTTCATGTCGTCGAAGAAAGTTGGCTATGTTTTAGAAATATTGAAACATTTATTAAAAGAATTAGAAAACGGATTTTGTTTGCAATTAAAACATGCATTTCTAGAAAATACCGTTCATTATTCCTTCCCATCATTGTATTAAGATAATTTAGTTTTAAAATATGTTAAATAAAAATCAAGTTATCCAGTGTTGTAGAAGTAGAGAGTTGTATAAAGGTTTACGCACTTTTCTTATCGTATTAGAACGAAGTAGTGTTATAGATTATAGTGCTATATGAGGTTTCCCGCAATTTATTCTGTCGTGTTAGAGCGAAACTGTGTTATAGCATGCCGTGTTGTAGAAGGGCTACCTGTATATCCTTAAATTTAAAACAAAATGAACGTGCATCTTATAATATACAAAGAATTCGAGGAGCTTAATAAACGTGGAAACAAAAATCATTATTTTTGAAGTTACAAAACTTCTGAAGTTTTCTATATTTTTGATACTAAATTTTGCCGTTTATCAGTTGATTCATATAAAGTTAATTTTTTATATTTTATTCGTCACAGAGAAATTATTTCACAGCGAGACTTTAAACCCACTGTATTCTACAGATAATCCCGCACAACACGGTCGGTACGGGTCCCTAATTTTCGAATCGTGTTAAAGCAAAACCGCGTTGTAGGAATGCGGTGTTACACGCGGGTAACCTCTACATTTATTACACGAATCAGAGAAAGCTAGTTCTATTTTTAATTTGTTACGATAAAAGTTTGCCGATAACGAATACAAATTTAATAAAAGGGGAATGCACTGAACGTATGTACACCGTAAACAGAGATAATATTTCAGTTGTAAACTCTGAAACAGTGTTTCCCAACTTTTTTTTGTGCTACACCCCACCTAAGCCTTTCTAAAATTCTTATGCCCCTCCCCCCTAACATATACATAATTTTTAATATTTAAAAACTGAAATGTTCACTAAAGAAAATAATTTTAATGAAAGATTTTTCTATATTATTCTAATTATTAGTAATTATTTATTAATTCAAGTTAGTGAGATCCTTGCGCTTGACGCTTGCTGCAAAGAGATTTTATGTCAGGTTTTAATTAGTTAACTTTAGTCTCAAGTCTCCCCGTTTTGTTATGTCCAGCTGATTTCTTTTTTTTTTAGCAACAAATCACGTATGACACTAAATCTGCATTTAACTAAATATGAAGCTGGAAACGGTAAAAGTAGTTCTTTTGCACATTTCGTTGCATTTGGATATTCGATTTTGGTTTCCTCGCAAAGCCATGCCATCGCTCCTTTTATATCAAATAAAGTTTTAATTGACTCATTATTTTGCATTTCTGCGAGTTCTTCTTGATACTGCATATTTGAAATATCAGACAAATCCACTAACATTGGCTGCATCATCCAAGCAGGGAAATCAATTTGTTTCAAATCAGAAAATCTTTCTTTTAACTCAGCCGATTGAATTGCCTACCTGTGGGGCGAGGGCTCCACGTTGGGAAACACTGCTTTAAAACGAACAAGTATTGTACCCATGTTTATTAAAACTTCTTCATTTGTTTGAACAAGTGCTCCACGCGTGTTTTTATAATTTGCCTGCAACTTTGTTCCCAATTTTAACGGTGAATTTAGCACACATAAGTAATGAAAAGCGTTTATGTAAATGCACGCCTTATTTGACCTGGTTTGCAAGTAACAGCCGTTTCTGTCTTTCAGTAATTCTTTTAATAAACTGAGCTCTTCATTTAACCTTTTATAAGCAACGCTTAATATCTCATACACGACCCGCTGTTTATTATATAAACATTCTTTCTTCAAACAGAAAATTAACTGGCAAACGAGGTATTAACGTTTCAAAGGAATTATCGAGTGTCGCGCCCGGTTTACTCACGACAATATCCCCTTTCATTTTAATTGGTAATGTTTAAATGAGCGAATAAATGAATGGATTACGAGGGACTGATCAATCGACCATCTCGTTCCACGCGCTTAGATCGACGGATCTTTGGTTTTCAACACAGCGATAGACAACGTTAACATAATACTATAGCGTACTGTGGAGGGTTGTCTACAACCTCAAACAGTACATGACAATTTCGAACACATCGTAAATTGAATAAGAACACGTTTAGAGAATTGTATTCCAGACGAAAGTAGTTATTGCGAGCAATGTCTGTAAAGAAAGGTAAATAACTAGTGTGTGTAGTACGAAAACAAGCGTAACTGTAAGAGATTTAAGAAAAATGATTTACAATTCGATTATTATTTTCATGTAAGAAATATCTGAATTTATTTTAAATTACTATTTTAATCGTTTGGTTACGGAATTCAACATAGTTTTCATAAAATTTATCAAATAACATTTGGATAAAAATAAATAATTTTTAACGAAATCACAAGTTAGATCCGAAATATCAGAGAAATAACATCAGAGAAACGTACAGTTTCGATAAATTATTAGTATTTCCACGTATTTTTCGAAAGCGAAAACGAATCGACTTATGGTGTATATAACATTTTCTGCTCAGAATCACCTCCCGAGCATGTTGGCAAAGTGTGTCGGTTTCTATCTGGGACACCCTGTATACTGCTAAGAGAGCAAACACAATAATGCTCGTAACAATTTCGTTAGTTGTATTTTGAAAATGGTGAAAGTATTTAAGAAATCAGGAACCAGCCGGGTTGAAATAGACCCGAGCACCGTGAGAGGGTTGAGTTTACGCAGGAAAACGTTGTATCAGTAGAAAGGAGAGTGTATTTTCGATGCAACAATCAATATGTTAAAACGCAAATCAGATTCTGAAAACGGGAGCTTCAGCTTCCCGTTCTCTCACGGGCAAGTAATAACGGAGCAGGTGCATCAGAGCTCGCATCAGCAAATTCGATCGAGTATCTCGAGCATTCATCAATCAGGAAGTTACGAAGCCTTGTCGTGCGTCAGCGTTCAATCTTTTGATTTTAGTGTTCGCGTGAGAAACACCGTTCCACGTTTTCCTTTTATCGATTCTAGATATATACTCTACCATCAGAGAATCGGCGAGATTTCAGCCACCTAATCGAGCATACCAAAATCCAATCGTTCAGAAATTGACGAGATAGATTGACTGGTGCGTTCGACGCGTGGTGATTCAATTTTGATCCGCTAAAGGACCGATGCGATGTGACACGCGCCACTGACAACACGGCTATTTTGCCGCGCGTGGAACGTCGCGAAACGGGGTCGCACAATGTCCCGTCGGAATTATTAATAAAATATAGAAAACGAACGAACGAGTGGGACGGCAAAAGACAAAAAGGGGAAGGATTGGGAATAAACAGCGCGCGCGAAACGGAAAGAAAAGAATTCCCCGTTATTCATATTTCATTTAATTGACGGATCGCGGACGAAAATAGAAACTGCTTTTAGATATTTATGTTTAATAAATCTTATTAAGATTTATGAGTTGATTTAGCGTTGTTTTAAAATAGTACCGTTTTTCACGAACATGAAAATCTTTTCAATATACCGGTAGGAGTAGAGACGTAAACAGGTTTATGCCATTGAATAAAAGTACCGTGAAATAATGTTTATGCCACATTAATTTGAAACTCGGAGTTTTATGAATACGACCCTCCAAGACTTCTGTTAGTGTTCTGCATACAAAATGACTAGTTGCTAGTTGCAGCAAACAATAAACTAGAGTGGAATTGAAATACTCCCCTTTATGGTTTCCAATGAGAATATTCCGCAGCCAAGGTTACTCATAATTTAACGCAATGTTAAGTTAATTTGATCGATTTCAAGCAGAAGATATAAACTTTCAAAGTAAGCCGCGTGGTTAAGGAGTAACACCACTGTAAAAATCTGAAATGACGCGTTCTTTTGCGATTTTCTTTAAATGGAAGGAAAAGTAAGAGGATAATAATATTCAAGGATGTTATTAATCATGTCTTTAAGTTTTAAACAAAAAATATTTATTCAAAAATAGAATAAAATGGCGACGCTATAGTCATTCTCGCGATGCATGTTGAATTCGAGGCGCTTTGCGGCACGCAGTGTAACTGATGCAAATTTGAATCTGGAAAAAAATAAAAAATTTGATGTTTTTGTACCTTGTCACTCATTGTAACTCATAAGAACTCGGAGGCTATAAATAAACTGTCAAAAATCATTACTACTGTGGGGCGGTTGCGTGAATGCGATAGAGTGTTGAGCGAATGTATAGGTTTAGGTTTCGGGTTCGGGCGAGGAGTGCGTGTGGTTCGTTTGGAAAAGTGTGCGTATGGATGAGCGGAAAACCGGGATGAATGCGAACGAAAGGACAGTGTGTATCTAGCGTTCGAGTGAGAAACAAATTGTAGCGTAGCACCTAGCGCGGTGAAATAGGAAGTTCATACGGAAGTTCCGTCTCGACATTTTATCCCTCCAATCAACCTATCTTACAATACACATTTGTCCTTTCGGTGGGTGTACCGATGGTGTGCTAGCATGCTGTTGTTCAAAAACGCGTCTAATTAAACACAAACTCCATCTAATGACATCTATTAGTGTATTAGAGAAGTTGGAAATCAAAAGGTAAGTCATTAGGTTGTATCTTTTCAACATCTGACGCGTTTGGGAAAGAGCTTGGAATTTCAAAGAAAAAAATTTTGTACAGGCATCAAACTTTCCCCCCCTTTTTTTAGAAGGTTATATAAATAAAAAAAATCGATTTTCTGAAAATTATTACAGTGGTCTTACCTCTTAAGTAAAATAAGCAATCGTCTTCAGTAAAAATATACAATTTAAGAATGCTGAATTTATTTTACAGTATTGTATTCGTGCAATGAATAAATAATTATTGCCAATGATTTAGGCAAATTGTACCTTTCAATATGAATTACATTATTTATCTTGCATTAACGTATGAATATATAAATGGTTTTTTTTTCAATTTATTATTGTAATAACCTGTAATATTTATAAAATCGTATACTTGTCGAAGCACAGCCGGATGGGATAAAATGGAATAATCAATTGATAGCCGGACCAGGTTCGTGCTAGCTGCGTTTGTATAATTACATCGTTTTTCGTCTTTGGTTTTATTACACAATTGAATTGCTTTTGGTTTTTGTTTCTGGATTATCATTATAGAAAATCGTTCAGCTGTTCCGTTTTGCACTGGTAAAAACACTGTTTCCGAAACATCGAAACGCTAATTATATTGTTTCGTTTTCTAAAAGAAGGAACAATTTAAGTCTACACAGAAGGAAGAAAATATAAGGCACAAGTCCTATTACTTGAACGTCTGTCGGAATAATACTAATTATTATATTAAATATTCGCTTTATTCATAAAAAATACCATCTTATTCATTCCTTCGTGTATTCTTCACGTATGTGAAAATAGATTATTTTCTTGAACTCGCCAATTTATATTATTTGAATGTTGCTCTTATTTTATTTTTCAAGAAACTTTGATTTCTTTTTTTTAATTTATTTAGTTAAGGTTAAACTTGTTAGCTATTCGCGATTACAGTAGGCTACAATACACACGATACTTTATTTATATTAATTAATTTAATATAATCTTATATACATAGCTAACATTAATTTAATTCGAAAATTATCTATATGAACAATATACGAATACAAGGATTAGTATTAATGAATCTAGGGCTTGTTTATATCTACTTTTTTGTTACAAAGCAAGTATACACTAAAACTATACCGGTTGTTCGTTTTCAAATATTAGGGGGACCGAAAAGTAATGTCGTTTCTGCGCACGCATGTTTGTTTGTCATTCATCAGGTCTTTGTCCAAAATCGTGCCAGACATTCTAAGGATAAAGTGAGTTCTTTAACTGTATGTAATTAAATCTTAAACTTTTTTTGCAATTTTGGGTGAAATGGTCAGCCAAATACCAGAAGAGGTACATATCCGGCATTACAAGGGTAGTAACGAACAGTTGCTACTAATGATTACATCGTTGATTAAAAATGAAAACTTGTTTAAAGTTTATTTGTTTGAATTTAATGTAAAAAAACGACATTATTTTCCGGCCCCTCTAATAGTTTTAAATTCTAATCGCCTCCAAAAAGTTCTTTAGTCCTTGCCTGTATTTTGTTCACTTAAGTAAAGTTTTAAACAATTAAACAATTAACAAGTTTATAAGCAAAATAATCTAGTAGGAGGTGATCAATCCACAGTTTTGAACTACATCTTTCGCAAATGCGGATAATTATCTTTACTAATTAAATAATAGGTCAACCTTGTACGTCCTATCCTTAATCCGGTAATCAGGATTTGGGATTTTCTTGGAAACGAACCTGTAGGATTGGAAGAAAAGACTTTGGTTCTTATCTCGTGAAAAAGTGGCTTGTTTACTTTGTGTCCTCTCTTGATTTCGTTTGCTAAGAATTTTTGCTTGCAACATGTTTTTAGGCAATGACGGCGAACCTATGACCCGCTGGTCAAACACTGACCCACGCAGGCTTTTTAAATCACCCACAATCTCTTTTATATCATAAAAGAGAGAACAGACAATCAAAAATATTAAAAAATAAAGTACATATATCTAATGTCGAATTTATCAAAAAATATTTCGAAGTGAGAACCAAAAGAAGTAGTTTACTTATCCTCCCTTCCTCCTTTCCGAGTGACGCCACTGATTGAGTGATCCACGAGCTGGTACTAAAAAAAAATAACATACAAAATTTGACCCACTTCTCAAAAAGGTTCACCATCACTGTTCTAGAGGTATTTCTTTTACAAGTAAGCTATCATCTTTATAATTTCTGATATCTAGCGCGAATATTTTCTACTAAACAAATGAAAGAATTTCTAATAATATACGAAGATTTCTAATGGAAATTCAAATGTCACCCATATATGGGTGACGTGGTAGTCAAGGTGTTAAGTAAAAATTTTAAATTCATCATAATAATAAATTTGATGTGTGTATTAAAAATGACAAGTGACAAGACACGAAGATTTATTGTAAATCAAATTATGGTAAAAATAAACTAAATACATACACAGCGTTTTCAGTATTAAAAGTTACTACTGCCAATTGAACAATAGTTTATACAATTCTCTTATTGAACTTTTATTCGTTTGTTATCTTACAGAAATACATAGATCAATATATAATTTTGTCCAGTAGTACTTTCGCGAAATTTTTCGACCCAGTTGCGTGAAACACCATGTAGAAACGCATCGTTAAGTCAGGACTTGCGAGGAAGTTGTTATGAATGTCCGAACTATAATGTTAGCGAGCGTGGAGGAATATCGCCGCAAATGTTAGAGCGCACCGGGTGTGCATTGTATGTTTGGCGTCGAACCCGGTTACATGCCAAGTGAGCCGCAGTTATTGCGATTGCCTATTAATAATTTCACAGTATCGAGAATTGAACCTTCGTTCGTTCGACGTTTCTTACCCAAATAGTGTTCCAATAACTTGTTGAAGTTCTCTATCCTTAATTCTCCTGTATCTATCGAGCTGCGTAATAAAAGGATTAGTAGCATCGTTCTGGATACTTTTATTTTTTCTCCCAAAGTGGGGAATTTGAAGAAAGCAAGGCTCACCGCAACAGCGTAATACAAGCGGAGAGCCAACCTTCGCTCACGGAAATTTTTGATTAAAGTTTAATTTACAGGAATGCTTCCGTCCTGGTGAACTTTAAAATGAAATTTTTCGTCCTTCCTCTCTTTTTCTCGCAGCCACTTATCATCTTCCGTGTGCTGGACTATGACGTCTGCAAATGTCACAGTTCCTTCGCGTTCGCAATCTCAGTCACTCCTTTCCCGCAAACGAGGAACGTTACGAATACCAGGTGATCGGGTATAAAGCATCTGTAATTATATCATGTTGCGTATCGCAATTGGTGAAAGTGATTCTGAATTTTTAAATGTTAAACGAAATATTTTAGAATGCATCGAAACTAACGTTTCGTGTGAAAGAGAGCATTATTAAACTGTATTGATATCATGATATCGATTGCTACATATCAAATGGAGGATTTTATAACATTCAAAGTCTGGAGTAATCTGATGGCACAAAGCTACCGGAAAACAGTACTGACGGTACATCGATTCGAAGTTTAATCCTGGAGAGAACGCACACGGCCTCCGAATCAATTATTATCAAATCTATTTCATCTGCGTTCTAACTGGTCACTTTGATCCAGAAAATAACTTTCGTCCATTAGATGATCGAACTAAACCAATAACGGTGTAGCTTTCTAAATGTACTTTTTTTTATCAAACTTATAACGACAGAGTCTGCAACATCAATTATACAAATAATGTAAATATACTAAAAGCATAGACTTTACGAAAATATCTTTTGGTATGCTTCAAGACATCAACGCTTTAAAAGTCAAGAATTCTAAGAATTTAATATAGAAAATAATTATATAAATATTTAATCAATATTCTAAACAAAAATGACTGATTATTCATTGAAACAAAGTAAGTAAACATGTTTCTAACACGTTAACTCTCATGGTAGTCAATGGTGATCGGTGCTTCAAATTTTTAATAATTAAATAATTAATAAAAGGAAAGAAAATAAATCGTGGATATTGCTAGTATTAGACTAATAGTGCAAACTAGTAATTTGAATTGTTACATTCGAAAATTAATCTACAGAAGCTTTAATAATTGGAATTAAAGTATGTCTTACCATACACGTCTGTTTTCACTGTGGCAGTCAACGTATTAAACATTTTATATAGCAACGGCGTCTAATACTTTTCCGAGAAGTACCCAAAAATTATGGAAAGAAGTTCCTTTAAATATTATTTCGATATATAAGCAATCAAATATTAAATAGTCACTAATGAAAAATATTAAATTGTAAGTTTACTCGTTCTATATTGCCTCAATGATAAATTATTTAAAGTATATTAAAAATATTCATGAAATATTTATATTTCAAACTGTTTTCTTCAAATGTTATGTTACAAATGGTGCATGTCCATTGTTTGTTGTTTTGAGAAAATTAAAAGTTAGCACATTTGTCAATTAAAAAATATACGTTAATTATGTCAAGTCTGGCAATGTTTCTACTAGTTTATCAATACGTAAAATAATGTATATTTACAGATTGCAAATGGACTTATATCATTTTTATAATTAGTCAATTGTAAAAATCATTTAATTTCAATTTTGAAAAATTAAATATCACTCAAAATACATTTCGTATTAATCCAATTTTGTTTATAAATAATAACAAGAAATAAATCAATATAAAAGTATAACTAAAAATATTAATATTGGACTAATTAAATAATATATTACATTCATTTTTCTTAAAAAAAACTTCATCAGAAAATAATTTAATTGCATTACTAAAATGTTGTATAATTTAAAACTATTATTAAAACTATTATTTATATAAATTTTAATTATATTTTATTAAATTCATGTTTATGAGAAATTGGACTTACACCAGTTTCATAATCAATGGCTACGCAATTTCTTTTATCGGCCAATTTTAAATTAAACAATGCATTGGTATTTTTCAAAATATTACATATTAACTAGTTATAACTAAAAAATTTACACCAAACCAACACCACTTTCACCACTTTCAAAATAAACGTTTTTTTGTAATAACTTTCTGTCATCGAATAACGCCAGAATTATGAATTCGATTTTTGAATTTTCATATTATTTCAGAGCCACAGAATCAGTATCGATTGTATCATAAAAACAATACAGTCAGCAGTTACATTGTAATATTCCAATACCATGTAAAGTCAATTTAGTTTGCAATAAATCCGGAAATTCAATTTACCACGCGCCCGATCAAATTTTTCCTGATTCAACTCTTATTTCATTACATTCATTCGGAATTGCTGCTGCAAGTTGTAATACGGAAGAATATTGTTTGCTGCGCAGACTTTTCAAATAAAGTTGCGCCATATATTTTCGATCGGATTTCGGTCCCAGAAGGATGTCGTACATTACGAAACGTTCAGTTTAATATCTTGTAACCGTGGTATAGTTGTACGGCTAGTATGCAAGATGTCTAGATTAAATTCGTATTTCAAGAAGTATCATGTACGTAGAATTTCAGACGAAAGTTACAAGATAGTTAGAAGACTTCATGCTGACATTTATTTAACTGTGGTGATCATGTTTTAATTTTAATACTTTTTAATCAATGGGATTACATTTATTTCTAGGAGTTAATAACATTAACTCCTTGCCATACAATATCGTGTCACACAGATGACGTACCCTGTGTTTCAAATGTGACTTCTGTCCTTTATATTTCGATTAAAACTAAATTTTAAATTTAATTCTAATCATAATTTATACAGTAAAAGCTTGCCAAATATAAAATATATATAATGTTTTGATTTTCTTCATTTGTTTTAACATTGAAGCGATACATATTTAGCTGTAACTGACACACCTGGTATAAAAATTGTAGGTTAGGGGGTTAAAAACAATGCATCGTTTTAGAAGATTTTTCAAATGAATGTCGATAATATTTATCTTCTTCAATATCCCATAATATAATTTTGGTGAGAAGTATATTTTCTTATTGGAAAACACATTTTACATAAAATGTAAAGTAGTGTATACTTTGATTATAAGTTTGTGTATACTGTGTAATGGTGGATTATCGTTTTGCGTAAATATTAATATTACTTTTCATGAATCTCTTCAATGAGAATAATATTCAAAGCCACCCATAATTAAACTGTCTTTTATTCCAAGCTCTCCCCTTTTCTTTGCTTTGATGAGGCGAAAATCGTTTAATGATTTTTGGTATTTACCTTTTAATATATATTGTTTATTCTTTATTTTCGAAAAATTGAAACAGGGAAAAATTTTGACATATTCTTACAAATTATGATTGGTCATTTTTTTTCTCTTTAATAATTCAGAAACGAAGCCCCATCTGACATTTTTGCAAAGGAAATTGTTCAGAATCGTTTCGGCTACCCCCCATTTCCGGTTCTTACACTATTTATGGGACACCCTGTATATCTTCAAAATGGTAGGAAGGCAGTAAAAAAGTAAACAGAAATGTTGAAATGCAATCAAAGCCACAGCTGTATATAAAAAATATATTAATGTCAGATATGTTGCACTGCTTGCATCACAACAATTTTACAGCTCGAAGACATTATGGATTATTTGATCTGTTCACTATTTCAGATTACCGACATGACTTTATTAATATTCGATATTTTTTTACAATTTTAATCTAAGATTAAATTTCTCATTCATTTTCTGCGGCAAATAAATAGATCGGAATGAATGAAAATTCTATATCGCGCTCCACCACTAATTCTTTTATTCTGTTTCCTTTTGTCCATTTATTCGATTATTTGCGGAACCGACGAGTCGCAAGCGAAAGAAAATTAACTTCCTGAGAAGCTGAACTTACACCAAAGAAAACACGATTGCATTAAAGTCACGCCACTGAAGAAATCCTCGTAGCTTGTCCAGAATCCTAGAAGCGTGATTCTTTTCTTGATTTGTATCTACCATTAACCCATCAGAGAGGTTTTGGTTGCTTGAAACGGCGACAAAGAACAATCGATGCTTGGTAATTTCAATTTGAAACGTGAGAATATAATATAAAATCGATCGATTTTTATTCGGTATTCGATAGTAATTTCTGTTATAATCGTGCCTGTCGAGATCAAAGAAATCACTGCGGCGAATGAAAACATACGAATAATTCTATAATTTAACTAGAATAAGTTAATTACTTATTACCAGCTGTAACACGAATTAATTCAAGTATTATAATTCGCCCATCCGTCATATTAAATTGCTCGAATATCACTACCGATCTCGGTAAATTTATTTATGCTCGCGGTGCAATTACGACAGAAAGAAAATGAACCGAATAATATAAAATTTAACAATTAATGTTGTTAAATTCTGTCTCGGTTATGTTTTAATTCATAATCAGCGATGAACGCACCGTACTTGATTACACCCGACGATTTAATGGAATAAATGTACATACAATAATATAATAAGTTAATTACGATAATTCTGAAAATGCAAAAGCAAAATTGAAGATCGTACCCAAAAAAGTGGTATTTAAAATACAGTGATGTAAATTTTGAATAAAAATGATCAAGAAAAATTTGGTGGTGCTTAATTCCAATTTCATGCATAATTTGTTCCTTAATACCAATTTTTATACTACTTTTTGTCTACATTTGAAGGATTTACAAGATTTTATGTTCAAATGACAGAGAATTTTTTAAATAGTTGTTAAATACTGTATTAACACTTTAACTGCCACGTTGCAACTACTAAAAATTCCATTCGATAGTAATTTTGTTTTTGACAAATTTTATATTCTATTACCATAATATTTTGTCATTTCTATTATTTATAATTTCTAATATCTGATGGGAACACTTCCAACCAAATGAATGAAAGAATTCCTAATAATATGGGCCACAGTTTCTAATGGAAATTAAGGTGTCATCCATAGTGGCAGTCAAGGTGTTAAAATATGATTATGAAGAAAAAGAACTCATTTATGACGGTAATAATGCAGAATGTTTATTGCGTTCCTATCATTATTCTGATGACCACGGCAGAGAACAGTGAATTTAACACATTGTTGACCGGTCACGAGTTAACTTGTGTTTTCATGTCGAAACGTTGTTGACCGATCACGAGTTAATTCGTGTTTACACTCGCATTATCGGTTTCGATTTATGAAATCCAGGGCCAAATAGAATATTTCAAAGCCTTTGTTCATTCTGTTTAGTCGTGTCCGCTTTATTGTAAAGAAAATACTTTATAACTGTAGATTCCAATGAATGCAACACAGTACGTGGCACTTCTTCTCGTACTTCTAATAAAAGGGCTGCTTACAATGATTTATGTACCTTACAGGCTTTCAGGACAACTAACAGACCACGTTTCAGAAAAAAAAATAGAACGTGTAGAGTATGCTCTTTAAAAGGAAAGCGAAGCGAATGTTGTGTACCATTACACATAGGTGATTGTTATACAGTTTATCATACTGAACAAAAAATATTAACCCTTTGCACTCGAAACATTTTTGAATACTATTGAGACTAGGTTTTTTTTTCAATGAATTTTCCAAAATTTAAAAGCCCTATTTTGGAAGCAAACAGTTACTTTTTATAACCTATTTACATTCATTTCTTTCATTAATTTGCTATGTTCTAATATAAATAACAGTTAAATTTCACATCTTAAAATATCCCAGTTAATTGCATATGTCGCTCCAGAAGCGTCACTCGAGTGCAAAAGGTTAAAAGTTATATAAAGGATGTATTCAAAGTATAAATAAAGTTTATTGAAATTTATTTAGATTGTTTTATGTACTTCCACATTCAATTTGGAAATAATAGCCGGTGACATGAGATGCCGGCCAACAATGTGTTAATATACCAAATTTTAAAAATAGAGCAATAGATTCTACCCTGTTCCGTAAGCATGTTAATTTTGTATGTCTTTTTTTAAGTGCGTCGGAGGGGGAAATGCATTTACGCACCTACCTCAAGAGATGCGTGCTATTCCTAAGAGTGTGTGGGACTCACCATTTCCCCCGGAGGGGAAGTGACCCCGTTGCCGGGGACCGTCAGGACCCTAAAAACCCCTCCCTAACTGGCTAGGATGGGCCCTGGAATCCGACGTTCAGCCACTCCTGCAGCCCTGGAAAGGTAGTGATACGAGTGCCTTCAAAGAGATAGCAAAATGTGCAAGTTTTCAGCCGGCACAAGGGCATTATTAAACCTGTAATAATCTTGTAAAATCTATAAACGGTAAAACCAATTTTAGTTAGTCTATATATACTCTGAAGATCAATAATTTTAACAAGATTTATGGTGTAATTCTGAATTTGTAACAGAGAAATATTTCAAGATAAATAATAAACTATTTGGTAACTGGTAAGATTGATGAAATACAGAAAATCTATTTGAAGAATTTGTTTTAAACAATACAAATTTCCTAAGTCACATTACGAGCAGGCTGTTGCAAATGATGACTAATTTTGTATGTCTGCAGTGCTTTAAGTCAAAATAACTCGCTACGGATTTATTATTTTAAATTACAAAATTACTTAAGCATACTATCACACAAATGTACATCAATCTTTCTAAAGACGAATAGCTATTGTATACGCTAGTGTATGTTTCATCCTCTATTTATGTTGTAGTCCACTTTAGCCTTAATTTAAAAAAATGTAGGTGGAACATCGGTAGTTCTAGTGTTACAAAAGTAAAAACAGGAAAAATATTTAATTTGATGGACATTTTTCGCCTTTTATTTGTCCATTATTTTGAATTATCGAGCATTTTTCTTGTTAGCAGTAGCAATTCCTAAAACGCATGAATTAGCTGTATTTACTGCTAAAATCGGCGTAACAAAAAAGAGTAGAAATGTTTGACAGTATGGAATTCCGAACATCGAAGCACGGGACAGATCGAGTTGCATTAGGTCAAATTCTCGAAAGTGTTTCACCACGCTGGAATGTTGGGATTCCTACAATTTCTAGTACTCGAATCGCGTTTCCGATGAACTTTGTTCAATGCCATCATAGGTCCTCAATCCAACCAGACCCGATACTCTCGGGTTTTCATAGATTTTTAGAAAATAGGCGCATGGCAATTCAAGCAACTTTACGGATTTTTTCTGTGAAGTTGATTGGCGCGAAAATTTATACTTTGTTGCAAAGGGCTTTATCTCCTTTTATCTCGCAATATATTTCTTTGAATACTCAAATATATTCTTGATCCGATACATATCTTTATTCAAAATTAATTACATGCACTGTGGAAGTCTTTTAAACAGCGTCAAAGAAAAGTCATCTTGACCTTTTTGTATATTTGTTAAACTTTTAAATAACTAGAATTTTTAATATTATCACTAGTGCTATAGCCAACAAATAATTATTATTGTTTAATACAATTCTGTTAAAGAAAAATCTTAAATGTACGAAAAGAAACATTCGCAAACTATTAATAACAATTAATGCACTTTAATGTAACAATCTATTGTATCATAAATTGATTTAATCAAAATATCCATTTACTATTACTTTCTTTCCAGCCAGAAATATTAAATTTTTTAAATAGAAATTCAAAAAGGAAATACTATACTTTTAGGAATTTCGAAATTTCGAAACATTATATTTTCAGAAACTTTGAAATTTTCGAATAAATGTTCTCTATGTGCGGGCAATTATCTTTCAACGATGTATAAATACGTTCTCCACCCATTGTTCGTTAAAATTATTAACAGCTGTACCCGTTTTATGATTAACATTTCTTCGAGACTATTTCAATGTTTTGCATTCGCTCAAAATAAAGCTCATCTCTAACAAGGCAGTACTTTCCAATCCTTGCAGAGATCGTTTCATCTCTTAAATCCAAGATAGGCCAAGAATAAAGAAGCAATCCCCGGACAAAATATTCCAAGGAGAAGAAAATCGATTCGAGACACTAGGATAAACCCCTCGGATACCCTTCGCCCCGGTAAGTGGACCCCGAATTATTTCGAGCTTGTGCCGAGAACCGCTCTCTCGCGACTCGAGGACGGAACGCGACAGACACACGAACATCCCTCAACCTTCGCCGCGAAGGTAAAAAGGGTGGAGGATCTTCGCGTTGGCCGTAAAACTTTTAAACGGTTCAAGGAGGTCCGTCGTAAATAGAATGTATAAAGGAGAGACTGCACGGATGTAGGCGGAATCGCGCGTAACGGCCGCGCGTATGAAACTTATAAAAACTCGTTCCAAAGCGAGCAAGCCCATTTTGAGCGGCGTAACGTCGGGACGAAAAAGAGACGACCCGCTAGAAACGAGTTTTCGAACGGACCTGCAGAAATCTCGTATCTTAAATTGGCTACGCGAGAAAAGTTTGCTCCGAGCAGACGCGATAGGATACTGCGATCGTACTGGATGTTCCTCGGTTTATGGTGTAATCGAAAAATTCTCCTTGAAACGCGTCGAAATTCGGACAACCGGAAAAAGTATCTTCAGACGTGTATTGATATTAACAATTTGACAACCGCACGTTTTACGAAGTGAATGGATCTTGTAACTTTAGATTTATTTTTGCGTCGAAAATGAGGTAACTGAGAAACTTAAATTTTGACAATCATGAAATTGAAATTAATGCTATATTTGTTCAGATGGCAGGTGTCTTGGTGGTGCATTCGTAAAATCGAAAGGATTAGACCACGATATGTGAAACAAACGTTAACCCATTACCCACCGTAATTAAAAAATACAAAAATAATTAGATTAACTGAATAATGATATTCATACTAATAAACTGGAACTATTTTTGCCATAATTATTATTGCTTTTATATTAGCTCCAACTTGAAGTTTGCAATGATTTAAAACAAAATAGCGGGAATTTTTAATACTTTCATGGAGCACGTGATATGATCTCATTATTTTAACAGCTGTGTTTTATTTAGATGTTGCAGTTATTAAAAGAAAAGAATTTGAAAATGTGTTATGTAAAATGTGTATAAATGAAAATGTGTATATATAAATAATAAATGTATTTTCAAATTGTTGTTATTAATAAATTACTGATTGAATTATAATTAAAAGTATTTGAAGCAATTAGCTTTGATTATGTCTCTTATACATTACTAAATGTTTAATGATTATTTAAATAGCAATTAATAGCCAGATTTTATGTTAATCATAATTTTCCATTATTAATTAAATTACGTTTTGTCCAACTTTGATTGGATACACCTCTTGAAATAAATCTAGAATTTCTGGGGTTGTAAATCCAGAAATGAAACTGCGAATGCTCATGGTTTCACAATCCTTTGGATGTTGAATGGAACTTCATTAACCCAGGTCATCGAGTGCGAAATGGACACTGCACCAAGTGCAACCATCCCTGACCGCTAATTGGTCGATTTGAAACCACGTAGTTTCAAAAATACCTATGTGTGTACGTATACAGGGTGTTCCACGTAACTTCAAAACAGCTAGAAACGGGGAAAAATAGTATAAGTCAAAATTAAATGGTACCTAATGATCCATACATCTGAAATATACCTATTATAACTTTCTTTCAATAGAATCCTGTACTTTTAAATGTACCGGTCGATACAGTTCTTTAATTTCTACAAAAATTATTATACTATTTATGTCTTGAACCTATTGGTTTAATAGTTATCTCAGTTAAAGTTTTCTAAATTATATCTTTATTTATTGGCACATTTTTGTTAAAATACTTTCATGTACTATCGTCTCGAAGTAATTTAGTGAATTTTTAATTACAATAATTTTTAAACTAGGAGAGTTATGATATGGGTACTTTTAAATATGTAGCCCTTTACACTTAAGAAGTATTCTGTTACTGACTCAATAATTGTAAATATAATTCATCATAAAAGGGTCATGATTACTTTTTAATTAGGAAACAAAATATTAAAATTTGTCATTTCTTTTTTCTTGGAAAAATTGATCAAATTCTATTATTATAGTTTTAGCAGCATTTCAGACACAAAGAGTTAAATCTAGAAAATTTTGGTTTGATTTTTCGCACTATACTTATCGGTTTTGAATAAACTCCATTGAATATTAAATTATATATATTCTCCTTTCATTTTGGTTCACTGTTTGGGCTGTGTAATTACCTGTTAAATACGTTAATCCCTAATATACCAAACTGGGGTCTCTCTTCTTTTATGCATTTTTGAAAATTAAAATTGATTTTCAATAACGTTCTTATCAGTTTTAATAAAACAATGTTTATAACGAAATATAATATAATTCAAACAAACAAAAACAGTATAAAAGCTATGGGGTCTTTTGGGAACCCTCTTTCACCTTGATATGTTAAGGGCTGAAGTCATGAGACTTATAAAGGTAGCTGATAATATTAGATCTGATTTAATTACGATCAATCAGGCAAAACTTATTTCTTTGTAACGAACCGAAGTACAAAATACTGGGATTAATTTTAGCATAAGGGAGGCTATTCGAACAGCAACAACGATAAAGGAAGTTTCTCCTTTAGAAATTTAGACATGCTAACCCACGCCGTTTGAGAATTCATCGCTGCCTACCATAATTAAGGCGTCACGATGTACTCCTGAATGGTCTTTCAGAAATTCACGGCTCTTTCACAATCCCTACAGTTGAAAACCGTTCACGCGTTTATATCGACGTTCACGAACTTCGTAGCCGGTTTTTCTTTGAATTCTTTGAATCCCGTTCCGTCATCGGTTATGCGAAGAAAGCGAGACTTTCCAGTCATAAGTCAACGGTACACAGAAAAGAATTTTGCTCTCGCCAAGCGTCGGAACAGGACACTTCGCTAAGAACTTGAATGAAACGAACTGAATCGTGACAAGTGGGTAAATTTTAACTTTTCAATCTCGGATAGTGTTCGGTCCCTTAAGGTTGCGAAATTCAAGGCGCATTTTCAATTAAATTAACATAAAGTAACTATTTTTCGTAACGCTTACGATTGCATGTATTCAATAAAAAACCAATAGATAGTCCAAGTAATATTTAAACTTCACCTAAGCCTTTCTAAAATTCTTATGCCCCCCCCCTCTTCCCCCAACATATACATAATTTTGAATTTCCAAAAATTGAAATATCACTAAAAGACTTGAATGATAGGAAGAAAAGGAAGAAATCACTAGAAAGTTATTGAACAAAACATATAATGGAGAACTGAAATTCAAGTAGAAAATAATTTTGATGAAAAATTGTTCTATGTTACTTTAATTGTTAGTAATTATTTATTATTTCAATTTAGTGAGATCCTTGCGCTTGATGCTTGCTGCAAAGAGATTTTATGTCAGGTTTTAATTAGTTAACTTTAGTCTCAAGTCTCCCCGTTTTGTTATGTCCAGCTGATTTCTTTTTTTTTTAGCAACAAATCACGTATGACACTAAATCTGCATTTAACTAAATATGAAGCTGGAAACGGTAAAAGTAGTTCTTTTGCACATTTCGTTGCATTTGGATATTCGATTTTGGTTTCCTCGCAAAGCCATGCCATCGCTCCTTTTATATCAAATAAAGTTTTAATTGACTCATTATTTTGCATTTCTGCGAGTTCTTCCTGATACTGCATATTTTGAATTTCAGACAAATCCACTAACACTGGTTGCATTATCCAAGTTGGGAAGTCAATTTGTTTCAAATCAGAAAATCTTTCTTTTAAATCAGCCGATCGAATTGCCCTCCCCCGTTAACAATCGTGGGCCCCGCGTTGGGAAACACTGGTCTAGACGCTCGATGATAGCTAATGATGCCTGAAGCCTGTAGCTATCGGATGTCATGTAACTGATAGTTTATGAAGATGTACAGTTGGACCTAGTTCTCATCGATAAAACAACTGATACATAAAGCAGCTAGCATTGTAGTTACCGCTGTTAGAGAGCCGTCCAGTAGGAAATTATGTATTTCCAACGTTTCGTCACCGCTGTGACTAACTTTATCAAAGCAATACAGTTAGGTACATCGTTGATCAATTATTCCAAATATTTTTCTTATCAAATATGAGATACACCAGAAATTTCAAATTATAGAAACTCAGTGACGGTTTGTGACTTTATTAAATTGGAATCAAATACAAATGTTACGAATTGTGATTATTATTAATCTAATTTAGCCAGAATTATTATAGTAATTTTAATAAATCGAGGTGTTTGAAGTCTCAAAATCGTAGCCAGTGTCTGTATTTTTATATCTAGAGTTGTATACACGTGTAAACGGTTCAATTAAATCAAGCAAAACGGACATAGTTTCTGCAAATATTTTCAAAAAATATGATGTCGCTCGATATTTTCCACAATTGGAGAAATATAGGTGGTTCTTTTTTGAAGATGCAAAATTATGTTTGTCCAATGAATTTTAGACAAGGCGCTAGGATGAAATCTGATTTCGTATTCATAGAGCACGGTATAAATATTGATTAAAATTGGAGGGGGATACTCAATCCTTCGGAAGTGCTGTAAACGAGACTTTATAGAATCATAAATATAAACAATGATAAGATCGCTGCGGCTATCATGGTTTCTGTTGTATTATTGTTACGGACATTCCGTTGACATTTCATAAATATTGCAGTTTGCCTTTTTAGGACTGATCTGAATTTAATAGGTCCTTTTCAGAGAAGTACTGTGAAGCGATTGAAATACCGAGGCACCCCAATGAGGTTAACAGAAACAACAGATCAAATATTACTTCGATTTGATATTCCGTCTGCAACTTGTTTAAACATCAGAAGCCATCGCATCAAGGTTTATAAACGATGAGTAGGTCAGAATTTATCAGATTCAGGTCAACCTTGAAGATGTAAATTATGCGCAGTGTTTACGAAACCTTTGCAACGACATTATGGAAACTGTAGAAGTTAGAACGGCTAAGTCTCAAATACGAGGGCCATTCAATAAGTAATGAGACAAACTGATATAGCTCAAAAACTGTTTGTTCAATTAATACAATAGTTTGGTTATTTTTCAAAAATTATATTTATTATATTTTGGTTATTTTTTATTATTTTTTATCCTCCCCAATACTTATACATTCATCCCATCGTTTCTCTAATTTTCTTATAACCTTGGTGTCAAATTCTTTTGGTTGCTGTTGGAACTACGTTTGCACCGGTCGTCCACTTCGCCCAGCATCCTCGACACTTTCGCGGCCATTTTTTAACTGTTCTAACCACTTTTAAATGTTCGAACGGTTAAATACTTATTCCCGTACATTTTTAACATCTTTGCATGGATCTCACTACCATTAATACCTTCTGCGACTAAAAGTCTAATCACAGCACGTTGTTCTTCCACGGTGCAATTCTCAATCGGCCTTGACACTTTCAATTGATTGAATTATAGGTTAGGTTTGCAAAATCTTGCCAAATAGCTGATCAGACGTCGTTACAAGGATGCTATCTTGAAATATAGAAAGTTTCGTATTGGTTCATGAAACCGTTTAGGAGCTATGTATATTAGTTTGTCTCGTTGCTTATTAAAAGAAGCTATATAAGAATTAATTTAAAAAATTATTCGACGGATTGATTTTATTTTTCTTTTGTCGGAGAAAGAATATACTAGATTATTAAATCCTTTGCACTCGAAAAATGGTTAGATATGATTGAGTTTTGATTTCTTTTTGAGTGAAACTTTCAGAAGTTGAAAGCCCTATTTTGGAAGAAAAGAATTATAAACGCTTATAATCTATTTATTTTCATTCCTTTCATTAATTTGCCATGTTCTAATATAAATAACAGTTAAATGTGACATTTGAAAATATTCTAGTTAACTGTATATGTCGCCCCAGAAGCGTCACTCCAGTACAAAGGGTTAAAAAAAGGTTTTAAAGTTTTAAAACAAATGTGATTGACAAATTCTGTTCTGCACGTGCGTGCAATGCAAACGTAGCTACACTGTTTGCATGATTCATGTTCCCACAGTGGTCCGTACTAAAAGTAGATAGAATTTTATTCAATTTTATCGTAATCTGTATAATCCAAAAATACTGATTCTGAAATTTTGAAAGATTGGCAGAATTATCAGGTTTAAAGAAAACATGACATTTTACATACAATTTTGCTGTTATATTTGTACAAACATTCAGCGTTTCTGCACAATGTTAACAAGTTCTTAGCAATCGGGTTCTCGACCAATAGAAAGTTCAAAACAGAGATTGAAAACTGAAACAGTAACGATTCCGATTCTTGAAATATTTATGAAGAACCGAGTGCGTAATAGTTACATTTGAAAACGGTTCTGTAACCCTGACTTACGTCCTCCCGTTGTATCCACCGTGTTACAATTAATTGTTTATAACATAAACAAGAAGAAAATCTCGATAGATAAGAATGGTAGAATTTATAAAACTAATAAAGTTACTAAGTCTAAAGTTTTATTACGTCTTTTAACTTTATTCATAAAATTTCGTAATAATTAAATTGATGGAGTAAATTATCTCTACCTAAAAATGAATTTTTAATTTGATTAATGAAATAAAAGTATTTCAGAAATGCAGAAGTTGTGCACTTTATAATTAATTTTTAAAGATAAAAATGAGTCAGTATTTATATAAAAATTTCAAGAAAAATCAATCTAATTGTAATTTTAACGGTTATTTATTGGTAACTTTATTCCGACTGAGCGAAAAAAGACTGATGCAACTCTATTGCATTTTTGGAAAAAGAACAAGATTGTTATTTACATAGATAATAAACAATCAATAAGATATAAAAGTATCTTAATAATAACTTTATGTTTAGCTAAGATTATTTAGTAATTGTTACTTTTATAAGCATATATATTCGTAAATGAATTTTCAGTATGTAAATAAAAATACTATCTGAATCTTCTCTTAACGTGCAGTTTATTTTTACACTTTGTTATGATGGCTAAAGATATTAAAAAAAAATCGTTCGGACTTTCAACATGTTTTATGAGCTTCTACATCTGTGGTTTTATCTTTTACAGGAAAATATTACAAAATATTTTTCCATTAAGGTCATAGTCACATGATTTATTAAACGAAGCATAACGTATCATGTGCATCAAATATAATCCAAATTGAATCGTGTTTGGTCGCATTTTAATCAGAAAAATGTCGCGAATATTTTCGTGAAAACTCCGTAAAAAATGATTCAGAAAATAAAAAAGTCTTATCATTGAATCAGCAAAGCACCGTTCTGTGAAACTTTTGGAATTTAATAAAATTAAAGCTGAATTAATCACAGAAGCTTTTGTATCACCTATCGGCAGAAAGATTGAATTTTTCGTGCCATATATTTTAATTGTAAAAACAGATATTCTGTGTGTTTTTAAATTATATATATATATATATATATTAACCCTTGGACAGCAGACCACTCAGACGGCAATAATTTAAATTTAACTTTTCGCTTTATTTTATTTCCATTTCTCAAATTTTTATTATTATTTTAAATATTATCTCCTAACGTACGAAATCCCTTTATTTAATCATTTGTATATTTAACTTTAACCGAAATATCGTCATATTTTTCTTAAATCGGGGTCACGATCGCAGGCTCTGTCGTTCAAGGGTTAATATACATTTCCTCGTGTTAAAATCACCAGTTACACCACTTATAACTTATTATAACGCACTTAATTCGTATAAATCATTAATATAGACACCGTCTTAATTATTGATATGTGTATAGCTCCTAAAAGGTTTCATGAACCAATACGAAACTTTCTATATTTCAAGTTAGCATCCTTGTAACGATTTCTGATCAGCTGTTTGGCAAGATTTTGTAAACCTAACTTATAATGTGGCTCCATCAACGACCAACAGAATTTGACACCAGGGCCATAAGAAAATTAGAGGAACGATGGGACAAATGTGTAAGTATTGGGGAGGGATTATGTTGAAAAATAGCCAAAATATTGTGTTAATTGAAAAACAATTTGTCTCGTTACTTATTGAATGGCCCTTGTACAATGCATCCCCTTAAGGGACATACAATTAGGCGGCACAAAATTAATCAATCTCGAAGGATTTTTTTAAATAAGAAATAATGTATTCAGGTATACAAACAAATTTTTAGGAATGCTAGACTTTATAAGGATGCATTCACAACTGTCATAGTGTTAGAGAGGGTTTAAAACTTTAAGACTTGATTCCATTTTTTCTTTTGTTTTGTAGATGTTAATTGGGTGCAGATAATCATCGATTATTATTCAGTTACCAACCATTATCGCAATTACTAAAATAAGAAACATGCAAACAACGTTCATTTTTTACTTTCGAATTCTTTTTCTCGAAGAAAAATGTCGACTATTTCAATCGAATTTCAGGTTAGAAATAAGTTAGCGTGTCGCGATCCGGATTCGATTAGCGCATCTTTAGCGCATTCTTAGCGGATGCTTGTGTTAGTCGAATAACTGGATTTTCAACGACCTTCGATTATCTCCGTCGAGAGCTCGCAGGGAAATTTAACAGAAGCTAGTGGAAAAGTTTGTAATTACCTTGTTTCGCTTATTTCAATGTTTGCAGAAAACCGGGCATCGCTTGAGAACGCCATTAACGGCTGCAATAAAACAGTACGGCACAATCTTCTCGTGCCGGGAAGAAATATGCAAGTAAATTGATCATGATCCGTTGTGTGCAACACGAGAAAAAAGACTCAATGTACAAAATGAAATACGGTAATTATTGCGTGAATATCGCTCGTTACGTTTTTATACGATTACTGGAAAATATTCCTTTTCATCGTTCCTCCGTATCAACGTTCGCTGTGCCATTTCTTAGAATAAATTAACAAAAATCTTTACAAATGATTGTTCGCTATTGAGATACGTTAATTACAAAACTATTTCTACCTTTCAAATGATCGACTGTGCAACGTATCGAAGATTTAGATTTTGTAAATGGTGTTATAGGCAATATGTTATGCCAGTGGTATCAAACTGATGTATGGACCCCAGAGTCACAGTGTATTAATTTCAAAGAACAGTAAATCAAAAGGATAAAATCCTTGAAATAACATGTGAAATTGTTTTTATCATCGGAAGGAGTGAAGAATTCAATACAAGAAACATATAAAATAATAAAAAAAAATTGTACAGGTAACCCTCCTATAACACGGTAGATAGGTTCCCAGAAAATGCCGTGTTGTGTGAAACCGTGTTATATGAGACCCAGAGCCAGTATAAAAAGGGCAGTTACGTTCCGAGATCTTATTAAAAAAAATTTCTTTTTAATTCTATATAAACTATTTAATTTTTATTAAAGATATAAATGTGTGTAAGAGTTACAAATGAGTAAATTATAACTTATTTACATATTTTAGTTTGTAATTTAGTTTTGAGATATGTTAAACAAAAATCATGGTGTTCAGTGCTATAAAAGTACAGTGTTGTTCAAAGGTTTTCGCAATTTTCTTATCGTGTTAGAGAGAAATCGTCTTAAGGGATGACGTGTTGTAAGAGGACTACCCTTATATGTATTCAGAAATACATGAGTCATTACTAAATATCAGAATACATATTGAGTCATTACTAATTATACTAATCTTCCCATTTTCGAAGATATAATTTTATTTTCCATTCTTTACACATTGAAACTGTGATCAACAAATATTAAGATTAACATTTCGAACATCTTCCAAAGATTTATACTTCTAAAACATAATAAATTAAAAATTTCTTTGAACTGCACTTTATGAACAATAATTCTATTTTGTCCTGAAATTTTTTCGCAAGAATACTAATGGTAAGAAAGATATAATTAAGAGTATGTTTAATAATAATATATTTAATTGAAATAACGCATCGAATAGAGCAAATATTGTTAATAATTTATCAATGTATTTAAAAAATTAGCACGTTATTTAATTAGCAACATCGCGAATAACAAGGATAAGTGATCTATTAATCAATTAAGTTCATGAACAAATCATAATTTTTATACTTTAGACTCAATTCGCAATAAGAAAAATATATTAAAGCTTTAAAGCAATTTATTTAACCTAATCATTCGAATATTCATCGTACAATTTTGCACCAATATTTTAAACATTCCAGGAGTACTAAACGTGATATAAAATTGTAGATTTAATGCCATGTTACTAATTCGAAATACCGAGGATGAAGGTAATCTGGAATATTCTACAGCGGAATACAAAAGACAATTTCAGTATTTACAGAGAAGACAAAAGAGGGAAAGAATCGATACAGTATTTCATGAATGTGCATCGTGAATGTTCTGGTTACGATTTCGAAAATTACATTGGTGACTACAGAAAATCAATTTTAAGACTTATCGTTGGAATAGATATTCATCTAATATGATTGCTTCTACATATTCTGTGACTTTTGTGTTTGATTATTTCAAAGAAGAAAATTATTTCATGATCTACTTGTTTCTTTATTTTTACAAAATAAATGCAACTTGTAACACTGTTATTCCAAATTTCTTGCATCCTAATGTAATAAGTATTTTAGTTCATTTTTCGATTAGATCAAAATTTCACACACTTTTTGTTTTTCATTTTTACTGAGAGTTTCAAATATAAATATTTATTAGTTTCTCTACGATATTGAGCTGTTTTGGTTGTTTTCATCCTAACAATTTCTTATTTATCTTAAACAAACTGGTATTCCAAATACGTTGTAACTACACTGCATCGCCTTAGCCAATTTACTGCTTGATAAACAATTTAAAACTCGATAAATATTTTACTTCACCTTTTTCTAAGAGCCTTCAAAAAGGAACGAGTTTACTTATCAGACTTCAACGATAGATTTACGGCTACTGTGAAGAATATATCGCAGTGGGAAGATTAACCTTTCATCTCACAAAATACTACATCATAACAATTATTGCAAATTACACATTTTTTTGTAACAATCTGAGAATAGTTTAACAATTTTTCTAATTTTAATTTAACATGTCGATGGAATTTGTATATAGCCTTTGTAGATTCTGAACTACTCATTTGTCGTAAAGATACCAACGCCTAATTGGCGGTTCTCAAAAATCAATACGTTATCGTGCTAATATTGTCTTCCATCTTGGCCTATTTTCCCATTTGTTCATTCCAGTAGTATTCAAACAATGATCGCAGTGATATTATTGACAGTTGTAAAGTTATAACACTGGCACAATAAATATGAGAAAAGATATATTTGGTTAAATAAATTGTTTTCTGCAAATAACAATCTATTTATTTATCGTATACCAAAATCTGTAAAAAAATTCGCACTCATTCAATTATAAATTATACTCTTATTACAATTATTTCAAATACATATTATCTTATGTCGATTTAAGTATACATTTAACAATAGAACTATCAATGTTTTATGTACATTTACTTTTAAGTTGAAAATATAACGTGAATCAGATTATAGAATGATGCTTTATGTTAATAAAAATCAATTTACATTTGCTTCACAAAAGCGTCTTGATAAACTTTGTAATATAAAATAATAAATTTGGAACAAGTCATTTTTACCCATTTGACAGTTCTAGTGTTAAACTTTTTCTGACATACTGAATTTAAAATTATGGTGAAATCTAGTCAAAAAACATAAAGTTCTGTAAAGCTTACAAACTTATATTATATTATTATTAGCAAACGCCAGGAAAGCCTCTTGAGATAAGAAAACACATATTTTCTCAACAAGAAAATTAGGTGCTTGGACCACTTGAAAAAGCGAACGAAGAAAATCATCGAGGGAGGAGGACGAAATCATGAAGTATCAAGCCGCTGTTTGCGGTCATACAGGAATAACAAAGTTGTTCGTCGCCCCCGTCACGGAATCGAAAATAATAAGGTCCCGAAGGATTAATTTTTCGTGGCAAACGACAAGAGCTTCATAAAGAAGGCATCTATCTCTTCCTCGTTGAAAAGCGGGACGCGTTGCACCGCGACGAAATTAAAACAGAAAGATTGGCACAGCGTCAAGGGAACACAGCCACGGGTAATTGAGCGAAACAAATTCGACGCAACACCGTAGGTCGAGTTGACGTGGCCGCAAAAAAGTGTGCTCGCTTGCTTGTAGAAACAATGATCGCCTGTTACGAGCTATGAATGGGCCACCTTTGTCCACGACTGGGGGTTATAGCCACCCTTTTTTCCCCGCTTCCTGCACCAGAATGAAAGGAAAACTGGGGGGGGGGACAAACGGAAACGATGAACGGTATCCTCGCCTCTCTACGATATTTTCCATGATCGTATACCATGTTTCTCGTAATTCTTTAATTTCTTTCATACAAAAATTTCGCCAATTTTAATTCAAAGTTTTGAACGAATCTTGTTACGATCCATACCATTATTCAGACCGGTCCCTTACCATCCTCGTTGATTAGTTTTTTTTACGGTTAAGGGATATTAAATTTTACAAGCACGGAAAAATCTCGACATTTAATTGATTCAAACAGTCTAAATAAATGCATCATAAAAAGGTCTTCAGCAAACAATTTTGAAATAGATAAAAGACGACAACATCTCACGACACCGTAACGGCACACTTCAACCCATACCTGACAGGACGTTTTGGAATTTCTCTACAAGGCGTGACTTTAAATCAGTACATTTCAACCCCCGACAACTTCAATTATTCATTGGACGAAACTACTTTCTCTACTTTTACTCTTGACCAGACAGAACACAACCTTGCGCTCGAAATTAAGTATAACACCAGAATTAGACATAAGTTATTATTAACTATCATTTTAAAGAATCAGAATCATACAACTGCACAAGTTGAAAATTAAATAAAACATATCAAATTATTAAATTAGTACTACAAGGATCAGTACTACAACACACCAAGAGCTACATATTTCATCAAATCTCAAATCCTAAGATTTTTGCCTCTTGATATTGGAATGCAAGAATTTGCAGAAAGTGGCACATATTGTGAAATGTTTATTGATTCGTAAGTCTACGAGCAAAATTTTAATTATGGAGAATAAATAATGCTTAAGTAGGTACTAACAAGTAAGTTGTAAGTAAAAGATAAAAAGAATGATCAATACCAACGAAGTATAGTTTTATTAGTATTATTTAATAAAGAAGAATACTTTTTTAAATAAAACGTTTAGTTCCTTGAGTAAGAGATTAGGCGCTTCAAAATCATAGTATGCGCTGAACTTTTCAGTGGCAGTGTATGATACATATTTTTATTCAACAATACATACAACAATATGTTACATATTTTGCATATGTCCATCATATTTATTTTATAAAATTTAATAACATTTATTAAACATTCCATTAAGCTGTTGCATATCAAATGACTGATTTTGGGGCGTAATAAGTTTCATATGATACATGACCTAAAACTGTCGCAAAATAGCACTTCTGCACATTAATTAAAAGATCGAGATTTTCTCAAAGGATACTGTAATCATTTCATCTATGTACTTAATATAAATTGATTGGTTCTTTGTGAAGACCAGGAAAGGAGACGAAAGAAATTATAAAAGTATTGTACTCCATACTTTTTCGATATATACAATACAAAAAGAGTAAAGAATATATATTATTTTTGGAACAATTAAAACAAATCGAAAATTTCTTATCGTTTTGAAATGCATTTTCAAACTTGGGTATTCACTAATGGACAACGTTAAGATGTAATTTAGTAATAAGAACATCAGCAAAATGTTTATACAGTCATTTCCATTGAACCTTCAAATCGGCATATCATAAATATTGTTTAACGGTATTTTTGTGACATCAATTGTTTTACAATTAATGTACGAGTAGCCTTGAAAATGTATATGTATGAAAAAAAAACATACAAGAAATCAAATGTCATCGTCTATAATAAACAAATTTATAATTATTGTAGAGCACTAATTTAAAAAAATTTATAATAAGTGTTGAATATGAACCCTGCACTATTAACATAAAATGTTTATTATTTAGATGTTACAATTTATAATAAATGAAAAGTAATTTTTTCTATATTATACTTATTTTATATTTTATTTTAAATATGATTCTCTTCAGAGTCAGACCCACTTTGATAATATCATCTTAGCGTTTATAAACATTTAGGAGGACTTGTTGAAATAAAACAGTGCTTGCTATTTTGATGTAAGAAAAAATCTTTCCAGACTTGTATTTATACCACCTTTTTTTATCCTTAGAAACAGTAAAATGTGCTATCAAAGTTTGCCTCTCTATTTTCCTGTTATTTTATGCTGAGATTGTTGAACCTAACTGGAACACCTTTCAACTCTCTCGCTTGTTTTTGATGATAAGAAAGAATGGGAAATGAAATGTTTGTTTGAAAGTTATAAAAATCGTGATAAAGAAAGGACTATTTTTAAGATCGTGACTTTAGAGATTTTAGACGTCAGATATTATTATAAATAAAATCACTTGTTAGTTACGAATCCTTTACAAGTACCTTCATCCAAAATTTCGTTTTTTTTTCTTTTTAATGGGACTCCATAATTGTTTTTAGAAATATTCTGTGCAAAAAGGTATCTGATTATAATGTTAAACAAATTTGTGAAGATTCACATATATTTAAAAATAAATATGTGATTATGTACGAAAAGAAATTATTGGTATCCCTTTCACAAAAGAGCATGTTGAATTTGTTTGAAACCGTTGACTTTGCAAATCTATAAATTGTTAAACTAAAGTGATTCTTACGTGAAAAAGTACGTGATAACATTGGTTATGAATACTGATTATTTGTAGTGTATGCTACCGCCACAAAGTACATTAGTGCCACTGATTAAAAGAGTTTTAATTAGTAAACAAGTATTTACTTCCTTCGACTTCAATTTGCGTGACTAAATTTCAAATTTTGTCACCTTTGATAAGCACCTTTTTTATTGAACTACTTAATGTAAAATATTAAATTTACTTTATATTACTTTATCAGTTGATTCTTTTACGACTTGGAATAACTTTGACCTAAAATTCAGAGCAGCATTCACCTAAACGCAATTCTGTACTTCTTCAGCACCCCTGTTATAATTACTCAAACATTCCCTTTCCAAAAATATATGTCTTTTTGTCTTTTTAGTATAAGATTTACTATATAATTATTTGTTCATAGTTCCATAGTTATTTATCTAATGATTTGTGCAAATTGTTTATGTTAATTTGAAAAGAACATTTTTTGAAATGTACATAATAAATTGATCTTTTTTCTTATAAACTATCAGTTTTAAAGGTTCAATCATTTTTTTCTTGACCTTTTGAAATTTAGAAATATTTATAACTCACTAAAATGTGTTTTTTACTTATGCTAAATCAGAAAAACGTTTTATCATGTTTATGATCAAATAGTTTTTAAATATGAAAAGACAATTTTGGGCCAGGACTGTGGCAATTTATGATATATCGAATTTATAGAACATTTTATATGAAAAAATATTAGAGTGTAATGTCAAAGCAATCAATAATTTGTAAAATTTGTTTATGTATTGTATTTGCATTGACTTTATTAGTATAAATTAATTAATTTTTCGTTTCGTTTATAAATAAAATATATAAATGAATATTTAAGGTAATTAAATAATTACCTATAATAAGTATTTAGTTGATTTAAATATAAATATAAATATATATATAATTAAGGAAAAGTAAATTAGTAAATTATTACATATTTATCCGGAATTTCAAATATTGGAAATGTAAGCAAAAAATTATGAAATGAGATCAAGCACCAATCTCTCTTATAAATTTACATCTTTATCATTAAATTTAAATACCATTTGAATTAGTAATAATAAATTTGATTTATAAGATTCACTCTACTGTGAGATCGTTTTAAAGACATACATACATTAACTTATTACTTTAAATATTTATAAAACGCTGAAATGTGTCTATATAATATTTTATCACTATAATAAATAAATAATAGTATTCTGTCTATTGTTTCCATATCGTACTAATATACCTAGAAATGGGTATATTTTTTAAAACCAGTCTATATAAAAGCAAGAATTATAAAATAATATTTGAAATTTTACCGTCACACTAAAACGCGAGCCGCGGCTTCGTGTTTATGAAGCACTTCAACAAATAAACACAAAAAAAGTCTTTTCAGAACTTAATTATCGCGTCCAACATCAATTTCAGACACCAATTACCAACACCCCCTGAATCAGCAACAGCGGAATACTTTCTCGAACAAAGGAGAAAAAAGCACGAAAAAACAGAGGGGATGGGGTGGGGATGAAACACCATGCGCCAGGTGGTGGAAAAGCGAACGCTGTAGAAAAACTGAAGAGGGGGAGAGTGAAACAAAAAAGTAGAGAAATCGAGATAGTTGTCAGCTCGTCAGTGATAGCAGTCGGATGCATTATGAGGCCTCGATGTGAATTTTCAGGCCGCTGCTGAATTCGCATTTTCCAGCTGAAGAATGATGCGTCGCATCCGCGGAACCAGCCAACCACCCCAGCCTAGCCAACTTCCGCAACTCTATATCTGTTTGTTCTCGCATCCACATGTGTGCATCGGTTATTTGCACCAGCGTAGAACGCATGCCCGGTACACGCGTGTGCATAGGTTGAGCAGCAGGTGTATTTGCCAGCATCTCGAGGCCGCTCGAAGAAAACCAAGCCGGGTGCGTGCGTGCAAACGCGGATGACGTTTTTTCTGATTCGAGCGCGAACACGCCTCGAGAGTCCGTCCGTGAGACAGAAAATTACTAGGGCCGGGGCTCGATTAAAAGCCCTCCGGCTTGGAATGTGAAACTAGACCATCGAAACAGCGACGAACAATCGAGAAATTAACAGGCAATGCAAGAAGCAAGGGTTAAAGAGGTATTATAGCTTGATCGTCCAGTTTTAATACAATTTGTAAGGAATATGTTTAAAAACAAAGATTAGATTTATATGTTCGAAAGACGAATGCTTTGTGGTTAATACAGCAAATGAATACAAAATCACTTCAACTATACCGTTATAAATTATACATTTCGAATCGATTTCATTTAAAAAAAAAATGGTTTTTGATTTTTTAACTATGGCGCAGTTGATAAAAGAATCCCAAAAAATTTCAGAATAACAGTATCAATAATAAGTGTTTACCAGCAAAATATAATCACTGATGCGCGATTGCTTCAGTATGAAATCGGCATTTTTCTAAATTTTTTGCGTTTTTGATTTTTTACAGCTTGGATATTCAGTGGAAAAGTTTAAAAAAATTCTAATATGCTACGTTAAATGAATGCCTCTGAATTTTTTCAGAATTTTTCATGCATCACAGTGGGAGAAATTGGTCAAAAACATTATTTTTAACTTTTGCCCTTTACTACCCCCACGTTGAGATATCCAGTTCAACCTTGGCACAAATTGTTTTTTCTTGATATGCTATCAAATAACCCGTCGCAAGTTGAATTTGGTTCAAGGGCATTTTTGACCACCTTATCCGGCTACATCTTTCAAAATATATCGTTATAAGAAAATATCTTTAAATATAACAAAGTATATTTATTTAGAAACCTGTAAATATCTCGAAAAAATATGGCTGAAAGAATGTTTAAGGCAAATGACATACGATAATTTTATGACGAATGTTGAAAGATTTATAAAGAATAGGATTAAATTTTTGAACAGAGATCTATATTCATAATTAATCTAGCTCATCGTTCATTGCTAAATTAATAATTACTATTTCATCTATTTTCATAAATTAGCCATTTAGTAATTACTGTTACTAAAATAACCAACCCGCTCTAAAATAATTATTAAACGAAATACTCATCGTGTTTAACATAATCCAAATCTAATGTAGATTTTTGAATATTGATGTCATATTGATGTCAACACCTTGTAAACCAGTTTTGAGTGTCTATCATTGTAAACGTTTTGAAGAGTCTAAGGACCTCTGAACTGGTCCGTAGCATTAATGAGTTTATGAAGCCATCGGCCGTCAATTACCTTTATCAACAATTTCGTTCAAATGTTCTAGTTGTCCCTTGAATTACTATTCTTCTCTTTCAATACTTTAGAGTGTTTCACTGGGGTCCGAGCACTTCATAAGGTCACTACCTGTTACAGTCGAGACCCGCAGAATTTCCTAAAACGTCACGATATACCTGAAGGAGCTCGATGGCAAGGAGGCGTTCGCTTTATCGGTGAATCCCACCAAATATTTCACCAATCGTCGAAACAACCGCCTTCTTAGCCGATCTTCGAATTTTTCTCGTTTCCTGCTCTGCGTGTCTCATTCCCTCATTGCGAAAGAACGAGGGTTACTTAAGCTGTGCCGTGCCAGCAAACTGGTTAAAATAGAAAGAATTTTAGTATGGAAACGAATAAAAACGACACAATTTAACTTAAATTTCGAGCCGCCGTTTCAATGGACAATCAGTCACGAGTCCATCTTGTGAACCGCGAGACCGCGACGGAACAACCAAGTTCCATTAAAAAAACAACAGCCCTAAGTCGGTAAAACGAAGTAGCGTCAGGGCGTCATCGACAAATAAAAAAATCCGAAATGCGACGCTCAACCATTGGGTCGAATTGTGGGGATACCTTTCTCTATGGCAGTGGTATTTAAACATTTTGGAAGTGCTACCCCGCTTAGGACATCGAGGAAACATACCGACCCAAAATTAAAATAATCAATAATCTAATTCTAATTGCTCAAAAACTGGGACTAGGTAATATTAAAAATCAGGAAGATGTTAATTTATTTTCTTTATTTCATACAAAACAAACATTAGTGTCAAAACAAAACATCTGCTATAACTCGATCCGATCCCCGATCGATTTTGCGCGAAACTACGTTGGCGCGTTTGACATTTTTATGGATGCAGGTGGCTATGGCCGCCACATTCACATTTTAGAAACTAATATTTTTTCTCAAAAAAGTTTATCAATGATGTATTTGTATTCAGTTATATTTATTTACAACTGTTTCATCTACCATTGCAACCCCAAGGTAATTTTTTGCGAGCCTGTTTGGGGTCGTATACCACAGCTCTATGGTGTTATTTTTCCTGTAGAAGTCTATGGTATCGGGCATCGTTAATTCAAACCGTCCGACGTCAAATATTCTGCGACGGAAAGGAAATACATTTGCTCTGCAAGCTGTTGATCATTCAATGAGTCGCGACTGACTTTCCCTTTCGCTCGTGCCGCTTCGCAAAGAAGAAAGCATCAGAGACGGTCTGGTGGGAAGGGTCGGCATCGTTAAAAGGCTCGAGTGTTAGAGGGCAGAACGGAGCGTTACGTAGGTTAATGCGAACGTATGAATTACTGTCACGTAGCGGGAAGGTTTTCTGAACGGGATGCGTAATTTGTACCGGTGCCTGCAGCATCGTGAGATGAATAAATCATCCGGCACTTATCACGGGGAAACTTTCATACGTACGCCGGGGTTATACCCCCTTACCCGCTAAAACACTTTGGCGTCTGATGCGCGGCAGACTCGGTCTTTTGCTCTCGCTATTATCACCCGTTCCTTTCTGTTTTCGCTTAATTAAGGCGGGTGCGGTTAACTTGATGAAGATTTAAGGCTGATTTATGTGACATACTTAGACGCGAAGCGGAAGTATCGGTGGCACGCGCGAAGGGTGCGATCGGGCGACTCGTGCCCCAAGATTTCTTCACGGTAACCCGAATTGTCCTCGGGCGCAGCTTCGGGACAATCATGTCGGAAGCAATAAAGAGGAATAGGGAACAGCCTCCCCATTTCTCATTTTCTTTCCCAATCTTTCAGCGTCATATCGCTTTCATAACATATGTGTTTGGTATGGCGTAGTTACGAAATCGATTGTTTCTTTTACGTAATATGCCCGCAGCTCCTGTCGTAAATTAATGCGGCCAGGAACCAGTTAGATTTGATGGAATATTGATTTATGAGGATTCTTGTGATGCTTTTTGCAATTTCATTGATTTACTGACTGACTAGATTACAAATATACTCCTAGAGTGTTGTGTGTATAGGTGTTTCTCTACGTCAGGTGCATACCGTGTTTTGGCGAAGATTGTTTACTATGTGTTTGGTAGGTGCAATTGTTATTTTATGGAAGTGTCAATTAATGACTAATTAACACTTTAACTACCGAAAGCCTATTAACCAGCTTTTCAATACTATGGATTGTTATTTGAAAACCAATTAATAAACTTTTGATTGGAAGTTTAATGAAAGTTAGACGTGTTACGACTAAAAAGAAATTGAAAGTAAGGATTACTATTAAATTATAAAATGTTAGTGCTTATTATGTCATTTTAGAACAGTGGATAATGTATTAACAGATTCACTACCAACACTTAAACGAAAACTGCCCCGCTGTTATAAGTAGTATTTTTCTTTTTATAAAATAATATAAACTAAACTAATATTATATGAGAATACTTATGAAATGTATTTGATTTTTGCCTGTTTTAAGGCATATAAAATAAAAAATATGCAAAATCAAAAACATTACATATGTATGACGTTGCTACCAAGAATGTTAAAGGGATGCCTGTAAGACAAACTTGTTTAAGCCTTGTTCATTATGAGACTGTTCAAGATACTGAAATATTGAAGTATTTAAAATATTTTCGAACATAAATCTGCTCATTAAGCATAACGAATTTAAGCATAACGTATTAATTAATGATCGATTAACTCTCAGTAAGCAGTAGCATATACATATATCAAAAGATCATTGTTTTGATACAAATAGGGCATTTCAAAATTGCATCATTTAATTAGTGAATAATCTGATTTGCTTGTTATGATGTTTGTTTCAACTGTTAATATTTGTACAATTATTACATCAATTCGTGAATATATAGTATGCTTTTGACATTTAAGTATTATATATTATTCACTTACATATTTTACTAACATATATGCTTAATGCATTTTCAAAGTTGATCATTTTGAAGGTAACACGTTGTATAAAAAAAATTTGTTCAACAACTAAAAACAATTTCTATATTTCCACATTAAACACAATCGTAAGTTTAATAACATTACTCGTAATAATTAGTTCCGTGTTAAATTTGGCTACCTGTTATTATTTGAGAAATTAATTCGTTCAAAACAAAAAATATTTTTAAAATATTCTCTGAAATTTTGTTACCGAACTATTCTCACGAAAACATTCTCTGTTCTTGTTTCTCACGAACAGGACATTTCTTTGAGAATCCTTTGCCTACTTCTTCTTCCATCTGTTTGCCCTGATTTGTGAATATTAGTTGACCAATCCTCAATTTCTACGCCTAACTAATAAAGATAAAAGCTAGAGAAATCTGCAGATAGTAATTCGGGGACAGAAATAACTATTGCTTTCATTTTCATTTCGTCGAAAGAACGTTGAGAACAGAAGGCAAATTTTTGTTGAACACCGTGTAAAATAGCTTGCCAGTTCTTTTCAGAGGGAAAAGTCCGTGGCTGACTTAGCCGCTGCGGCTACTCGACTGATTTTTTTGCTTTGTAATTAGTATGTTTGCATTGCGCTGAATCGTTTGTATAATTAAATTAACTTTGGTCCACCGGTTTCGTTATCATTGTGTTAATGTTAATTCCAACTTGAAACAACTCATTGGCTCGGTAGAATCACGCTTTAAATAGCGATACTACGTAAAACGAAGCTGAGACTTTGCTTTAAACTTTTTCTGATGAATATTTTAACGAGTTTTAAAGAGGTGAAGATTAATTAACGTAAAGTACTTATAATGGTACGGAAATTGTTTTTGCGTCCTCTGCTAATCATTTTTACTATTTTTAATCAGCAGTCATTCTCTGGTTCTGGTATCCCATCATTGGGTGACCCTTCGAACAGTCCAATCAGTTATATTTCAAAGTGCTCGTGACAGTCCGTGTACTTAACACGTGTTGCTTTATAATTCGTATTTCTTTTACTCTACCGTGTTGTAATAAAACGACCTTTGCCGTATCTGTTTGACTCTGTTGTATAGGCGCTACGACGCAGGGGTGCAGGTCGACTAAAAGCGGGGGGATATTTAGGGGTGGGGACCGCAGAGCGGCTGGCGGGAGACACACGGTTTTCCCTGTTCTAGGACAAACAATAAAAACCGATTCAGACATGATTGTGCAGCTTCCGTGCCATATTTGAGTCGTATTTATAGTATCAGTGTTTTTTGTTTCTGTCCACACCGATTGCCTTCAATGATGTATTCCTTGACAGATTTAAATTCGTCACAGAGGATAGATTTTCATGTGTATTACTTTCGGACGAAGATTTATTTTATAGGGAAGCGAGATGGACGTGGGTAGATAAAATGAATAGGAAACTACATTTATCACTTTATAAAAGGATATTAAGTTATATACAGTGTGTCCCATTTAACTTTAGCTTTCAATTATTTTGTTAATTATAAGGGTATAAACAGTAGTTTCAGGGGAAAGTTATATTTTATTCTTTAAAGTGTAACAATTTTCTTTGCAAATATTTTTTTGTATCTTTACAAATAATGGTTAAGGTTTCTGTAAATGTTCAACATTTTTTTCTTATAAAAACATTACATTTTTGTTGTATCAAAATGTAATCTCTTTTAAACAATCGATGAAACAAAATTGAGAAAATTCAGGGATTCTAATACGTTTTTGGGAGTATAAATATATAAGCAAAATGCAAAGACAGTGAAATCTTTTAATTATTTTTCTGAGGTCACGTTACACTAGTTATACATGGTTAAATTAATGTTTTTACTGGCCATAACGTGACATTAGTAAAAACATGTTCTATTAAAAGAAGAAAAACGACAATGACCTTAAGATTTCCAAAAATATGTGAAAGAAATTTTTTCCATCAAAATAATTGCCTCTTCAAATAAAATATTTGTTTCCTTGATATTTTCTCATATCGTTAAAAACAACGGAGATATTTTAGACTTGAGTGTTAGATAATTGATTCTGTAGAAGCTTTGAACAGCTGGAACATGGCCAAGACATGCATTTGAGAGTCGCAAAGGTATTTTTCCATTGCATGATATCGCAAATCCATATCTCGATAAGGTAACTCGTAAAATCATTACTCGCTTTAATATTGTACCTTGATATCACATGTGCACTCTGCTTTGTTAATCTCGTCAACTGCTTAATTTGTATGTTAACAGGTTTCAAGATTTGAACAATTATGAATAAATTAAACCTTTAAAAGTCATTTTATTTATATTTTAATAGTAAAAAACAGCTATTTTGAATTGATATTCCGATTTTAGTTTTAAAACTGGCGAATCGTGAAACCATGATATATTATTATTTTTTCATTCATACAAATAATTTGCACGAAAAACTTATATGTTGAAAGGTACTAATTAAATTGTATTATGAATATATTTATTATGATATATTTTTATCGATAGATGATCCCATACATTTAACCGGTGGTGTATATTATAACATCAGTTTGTAGTATTTATTGGTATAATAAATGTATCCTTATTAAAAGGAAAGTGGAGAAGGTAACCGGTGGTAACGCAAAAGAATCAGGGTTAGGTTTTTGGTAGGGGTAGTCCTTATTTTTTTTACAAATTGCTACAATAATTTTCAAAGTAATGAAAAACAGTAAAAGTCAGAAACATAAATAGAATAGTTTTCTACGTACATATTGTATTGTAATTTTATATTTTTTCCGACAAGCATAGGGTATTTACTTCTACCCCATTAATAACAAAATAAAACCAGGAAAAAGAATGGTTTTATACGGTACACTGTCGTTTAAAAATGGTTACCCACGGTTCATATGATATATTAAGTGAACAACAATTATTTATTGTTTGTAAAAACATAATATTGCAAGATTAATATAGAATAAGGAAATGCCGTGGACTGCTCGACCCTGAGTGAAATGAAACTTTGTAGGTTTGTAGAGCAGCCAACAGTAATCGATATGTAATTTTTGTAGCTGTGGTAGTTCAGGTTTAAGGGATGCAATTGCTTTTTAAAAATAAGAATGTACATTAAAATGCAAAACTGTACCATTTTTTGTGTCTAATAATATTTTAAAAATGAGAAAGATTCTAAAATAATGGTGGTCAGTATCCTTAGCTTAAGGTTCACTTTAATACTGATAATAATTAATGATTAATTATAAGTATCTAATTTTGCATTCAATTACATGCTTGATGGAGCAGTTCTATTTACGTATGGAATTGGACATATTATAAACATAGTGATATGCATACGATGAAATTATTAATAATACAAAAGCTTTTGTATGATTATTTATGTATAAATTTTAAAAATTAAATTTTAAAATAAGCATTTAGAAGATTTAGAAAAAATGAATTTCTATATGAGATAACTTGTTTAAAAGTATAAAATATTTTAAAAAATTGTTGATCTTTAAAACTTTGTATTTTAACACATTTTTATGGAAAATAGGGTAAAAAATGAAGTCCAATTTGGAACAATAATGCATTTGCAATTTTTAAATACATTGTTGTATTTATAATAAAGTAACAATTTTTTTCTTATTTCGAATTCTACTGTATGTACAGTATGTTGCAATAATATGTAATGTGTTTTAAAATTTTTCGATCGCGCACACTTGGATGCGAATAAAATTTAGGAGAATAGGTAATGGATTATTTATATTTACGTTAAGGAAGACATAAATGTTTGCACGATAAACTTTACTGTCATTTCATTTTCAATAAAATATTTTTCAATTTTCTGAATCGTTATTCTGGGGGTTGTGATTATAAAGTGTCCGTTGTAATAGTATATTCCCACGTTTTATTTAAGGTGCGATAAAACGATGAAAAAAAATCGTACAACTTTTTAGGGGTCGTTTTAAAGGAAAGACTTTCCCTTATAAAGATCTCTTAACCCTTAACTGGTATGGTACGGGTCGAATTGCCACTAAACACAAATTTTTATCATATAAATCCACGGCATCGGTTACGGGTTGAAATAAATTCCAAACGAAATTTTGTAAACTTTGTAAAATTGTTTGAATTTGTGAAGTTTCAAAAGAAAAAAATAACGTCGGTTTTTTACTGCGTTCCACAACAGAAAACGATCTTTCAAGAAATTAAGTTTAAAACTGCGAAGGTACAGATTATACGGTTCAAAATGTGCCCAGATAGATTGCAGTACGATTTTCTTTTTACGCAGTTATATCGATAATTTTTTTTTTTTAAATTTAGCGTTTCTTTAAGTTTTTAGAGTACCATACACATGTCTTTTTTGTTTTTCAATGTTTCAATGACCCAATAAAACAATTTATGTTTCAGGGTATTTCTTCATTAAAGTCATTCAAATCACTTCTACATATTTATTATATTTTGAAAAATAAAGGCGGTAGTTATGTGGCCTCTTTTAACCGAGACATCCTGTATTACATATTTGGTATTTTCGTTTCTCAACTGTGTACAGGAAACCCTCCTATAACACGGTAGATAGGTTCCCAGAAAATGTCGTGTTATATGAGACCCAGAGCCAGTACAATAAAGGGGGTTACGTTTCGAAAACTTATTAAAAACAGACATTTTCTTTTAATTTCATATGAGCAATTTAATTTTTATTCAAAATATAAATGTATGTATAACACAAACAAAACAAAAATATTATTTTCATTTAATGTAACCTTAATTTAATAAATTTCTTTCGGAATTTTGATTGGAATAGAGTTATAAATGAGTAACTTATAATTTATTTATGTATTTTCATGTCAAGGCAGTATAGTTCTTTATTTCTCCCCGTCATTAGTTTAAGGTAACCTAGATTTTAAATATGTTAAGCAAAAATCATGTTACCTAGTGCTGTAGCAGTGCAGTGTTGTACAAAGCTTTTCGCAATTTTTGTATCGTGTTAGAGTGAAACCGTGTTATAGAAGGGCTACTAAAGTATACACATAGCAAGTGTACACTTTGTACTACGTCCAGTTTTCGTGAAAATTTCGAAAACTAAGGACGATCTCTTGTTATAAGTAAAAAGTTGTTCAGAATCATGTTCCGGACAATAAAAAATGGGCGAAATCAGTACAGGAGTCGTCTGCTTACAATTTCATCCCTCATTTTATAATATCAAATATGTACCTACAGTTATAAACAATGATATGCATTTTATAATTTAAAAAAATGAATTTAAAGTAATTTACAGGTTTATCAATATTTTCATTGTAGGGACATGAAAAGAATGCAGATGATTTTTAAGGGAAATATAACTAATTTATTCTTCTTTTTCGAAGTTTCCTTCCAATATAATTTAAACAGAATAATTATTGCCAGTACCGTATTATTTTATCTTTGTAACCAAGTATCTTTGAGTTGTTAGTAAAAAAGTATATACGTTCAATAAATTTTAATTTTTCAAGTGAAAAACTAAGGAAAGCACGCCGCAGTCAAAAGATTGAAGAAGTAATTGAATATGTAAATCTGTAATATTCAAGAACAAACAGACAGTACTTAAATAGTCATTGATTGAACGTGTTGTCGACTAAATACACATTTACTACAACTACTAGCACGTTAAAGATCAAAAAACTTGACGCGGTGTCTGTGAAAATATTGGGTGTCAGGAGAAAGTTTTAGGGTTTTACCTCTCATTTTATACGACAGGGTTCAGATATAATTTGTCTATAGTTGAAAACATTTCGCAGACGGTTACACGTGCATTGTACAACCGTGTCAGGATGATTATATGCAAAGAAAAAACTGCAAAGTGGTGGAAAATGGGTTCCGAACGAGTTATCGGAACGCAATATTGAACAAAGGTTGAACGCCTGCATGCAATTGCTAGCTGGATATAAATGAAAAAAATTTTTATATCCAGAATGAAAGATTAACAAAAGGAATCACCATAAACGCGGCGTGTGAAGTTCTACTTTGCATAGCTTATTCACTACTCCTGGCATCCACAAACTACTATGTATTCAGGCCAATGGAGCGCACATTATGGAACAAACACCTCGCAAATTATGATAGCGGGCGAAAATTTATCGATGACTTTATTGTGTCGAAATCCGTATCGTTTTATGATAATGGAATTTATAATTTACTTAAAAGATGGTTTAGAGTTATAGAAAATGATGGGAAATGCTTCGACTCTATAAAATTGTATAATATATTTCATAAATTAAATGAAAGGAAAAATCCGAAAAACTTTTAATAATTTCTAATCTACGGAAGGAAATGAAAGATCAATTTTTGCTACCGGATACTTGTAATATTCAAGCTAGATGTGCAAAATATATATCGAATTAAAAAAAAAGGAAATGCAATAATTATTATTTAAAGATATCGATGATCCTCATCAATATTTTGAACAATTTTTCTTTATTTATGGACAAAATAGATCGTGTACGTTATAAGTTAATAAACCCGTTTTGAAAAGCGATATCAAATGGCTTGACAAATCGCAACTTGATTATTATATTCCTAAAAGTAATAAAATAAAAATCATTTATTTTTACCGAAATATCTGCAAGTTTCAATTTTAGGCAAAGAAAACAATAAAGACATTTTGTTTTATTGGTGAATACTTCTGATATTCAATAAATGTTAAATAATGAACTATTTTTATTTTTATTTTGATTTAACTTTAAATACAAATAATTTTCTATCAAATATTGGAATGTCAATTTTATTTGCGGACCACTTAGTCACTGTCAATTCAAATTTAATATTTTACATTATTTCATTTCGGTTTTCCAATGTTTCTATGAAACCTTCTCCCTAAATCCACTTAACTTTAATCGAAGTTTAAATTTTATTCACAAATAAAACAAAACGTGTTTATGTAAAAATGATGAATTTTTTAACTTGGTTTTGCACGAAGAATTTATAATTTCCGAATTCTGCAACCTTTTTCTTTAAATGTAATGTATAATGATATAGGATATAATATTTTATACTTCTTGAAAAAAGGAAATTATTCCTTCACATAACAATTTGAAATATACATTAATATTTTGAGATATACGTAGTCAACAATTTTGTTGACTTGTTTGTTTGAACGAAAAATTAATATATTTGCATTAAGAATGTCGTGAAGTGTTTAATCCAATAGATAGATCATAAGCGGTATTTTCCAGTGCATTTATGTCATCAAATTATAATAGATCTTCTACGTTTAGCGATTTGCTTCTGATATTCAATAACTGTATGGAAATTACATTAACATAACCAGTGTAAAACAAATGGTGTGAAATTGCACCTATTATGATAACAAAATTGATCGACAGTATCGGCCGCAAGTGCCAAATATTACCAAATCCGATATTAATTACATATTTGTAGTATCCATTTGATAATGTCAGTTTACTTTCCAATCATTATTATCGTTATAGACTTAGTTTATTTATGTTATCACTTTTTATGGCGTATAAACATTCTGTTTGATATTTATGGCTTAATTAAGAGTAAATTGTATTATTGAACGCTTTAGCGTATAATGTAGTTTACTCCAAAATCCGTTTCTTTTTTTATTATTTGTTTTACCCTTATTTTGTTGTTTGAGTGTTTTATTCTTTTGTATCTGTTTATGTCTTTTTATCTGATTTGCATTCACATGACTAGGTTTATGTTAGTTTCAGGCTGAGTTTTAATTTTAACCTTCGAACGACTGACCGCGGAGAGTCTAACAATTTAAATTGAATTTTAAACTACTTTTTCCTTTCATTTATGAAATTTCAAAACGTTTCTTTAAACATTCTCCTGTCCAAGATACAGAAGTCTTGCGTTTAAAAACTTTAATAGCTTAGTAATGGGAAAATCGTGTGTATATTTCTCGAGTCTGAATTATAATTGACCCAGCTTTGTCCCTTAAGGGTTTGATTAGAATTACTTATAATTGATATTTTGCCTTTATAAATAGCCCCTTTCTGTTTCTCTTTCTTGAGAGACACAGTAATTAATTTATTGAAAAATGATATATGTATTATTAAACAATAACAGATCATGTTTTGTTACAAAAATTCAACGAACTCTCGGTTCCAGCATTCTTCAACCGTGATGGAGTAAATAAACTTCCTTTTTCTAACACAGCCTTCATTTTTTTCTCGTTTATTTTTAAGCAAAAGCAGCAAACTTCCATAATGGAATTTTCGTAAGAACTTTGAAATTGAATGGTCGTTTGCTCACGTGAATTACACTTCCAAGTTGGGGAAAATCATTTTGTCAGGACTGATAGATAATACTTCGAGTAGAACCTTTAACTGAAAAATACTAATGCTGCCGAAAATGATATCTTGATAAAAAGGAAGCAAAAACGGTAAGAACAGAATGTGGAATGTTTGATTAAAAAAGTTCGCGGTTTACAAAATTTTGGTGGCTTTAACACCATTTCTTATTTAGAGTTTTGACATTACTGAAAAAAGCCAAATTTTTCTTCGCAGGATATAATGTATAACGAAAAATATGTAACAAATGAAGTGAATTCTTTATTTATGAATATTTACTGTCGATTTTATATGAAATCTGAGCTTTTCTCATTGTAACACCAATTAAATGGCACTATGTACATTGCCTTTTAATTTTCATTTGATCACACGAGTTCCAATAAATATGTAAATCAAAATGGCCGATTTATGAGAGCTATTATCCAATTTTGATATAATACATACACAGTTTCAAAAAATATTTTAAGCTTATACATTTTATAGTCGTATTTTTGTATATTGTAAAAAAGAAACTTAAATTTGGTATATCAAAAGTTGACGTATTTCTTCATAGTTCTTCGATAAAGTGGTGGTGAATTTTTTTTGAACTGTTGACTATATCCTCGCTTTTCAAAATTCATAACCTTTTTTAAATTGTAAATTATTTGCGTTCTAAATATGTCTGCAAGCTACTAAGAGTATAAAGTGAATAATTCAACGATCTCTGATGGAAAATAAAATAAGAGGGAAAGATTGTAACGGTACAGTTATGTTTCGAACCTGTAAAGTAATTGGTTATACAGTAGCGAAGGTAAATTGAAAAACATGTAAAACGTGCACGTAATGTACTTCAACGTTTTATTAGATAAAGAGGAAACATTCTTTCAAGTAAATATGCTTAAAAATACAAAGTATATCGTATACACACATTGATGACTATTATGTGACGGGAATTGTTCCGGCAGATATAAAAAAAGAAATTCTTTGGGAGGTACCTCCTAATTTCGAATTTTCTGACCGAATATTTTAACGTATTTTGCGTTACTTAGACAAATCGCGATTTGAATTTAAAGGATAAGGGTTTTTGAGAATCTTGTAACTGTTTCATTCCTTAATTATTTCCTTTTCTATTTTGATTTTTAATTTAATCGGTAATTCTAGTGTTAATTCTACGAAATTATTGTACCAATATTTCATCGCGTGAGCTTATATGTGAAAAGCGTTTTGTAACGTTTGGTTTGATATCCATATAGTTATATTACTTGTAGGAATGGGTCGTGAAGTGATTGTATTAAGTAATTTCTCTGTAAGCACGAATTCTATTTAATGCCTCACTTAAAACGTCTACGGTCTTACGTTTACGAAGCATTTTGGAGGATAAACAAAATATCAAAGACGGATTAAATTCTATACATTTAGAATAACGATTATTTTAAATCTTTTTATTAAGTTGTGTTTCGATATAGAATATTTGTTGACTTCTTGATTGATTGATTTGATTTCAACAAAATTTCCACACAGATTCAGTTTAATTCTTTGTTGCAAAAATAAACTAACAGCATCCATATTGCATAGAAAAGAGCAATACGTTTAAGAAATAACAATAAATGATTTATAAACAATTCGAAGGAGTGTTATATTTTCTTGAAGCACTCAGGTAAACGCAATAGCACTTGGTATTTTGTACAACGCCAAGCAGTCAATGTTTTAATGTTTATTGCAGGAATTTTAGTGATGGTTTTACTTCTGGGACATTTCCTTCCTTCTCGGAAATCCATTCTTGTGATAATGGCTTACAAAAAGATTCACAATCGCTTTACGACAAGCGTTTCCTGTGTCCTTTAAATCTAGACATTACATCACTATCAACGTTAATTTTTATGTCGCTCATCATCTTCACTTTTTATTTTCACTTGTAGGATCAGTATTAAATTCCTCGTCACATTGCTTAGTCACTTTCATCGATGCTTGCAATGTCCTATTGTTTTCCTATAATAATATCTTTTTACAATCAAAGTTCTAACACACGTAACAAACTATTAAAAATTGCAAGTAGGGCTGATTCAAGTGGTCAAAAAATTAACATAGTTATAGTCAATAACATTAAATTACTCCAAAAAGTAGTAATTAATTACTTGCTGTGTAATACTTTGTCTAACCCCTAGCCATATTATTTTTTCCACAGGTGTATCGTACAAAGCTAAATATTTATTTAAAATATTATTGTTACTTATTTAAATTTATTTCAAATCAAATAGTAATAAAAATAAAAGTCAGGTTTGTAACATTTAAAGCGTAAGGTACGTCACGAGTCTGACTCGTCAAAATATAACGGGTTAATTACTTGTAATAAGGATAATTTGCCACTTACCTGTGGCATGGTATCGTACTTCAAAAAATGAAGATTTTGTGATTTACCTAATGGGTGCGTCAGTAGAATTAAATATTTATTGCCACGATATTAAAACATGCAAAGAAAATCGAAATATTATTTATAATTTACACTTGATAAGTCTTGACTGCATTATTTATAATTACAATTAAACCTAAAATTGAGTTGTAATCAAAATTTGAAGGGAAAAGGTTACATCTGAACTATAGGGTGTGTCACAAGTGTGATTTGATATTGTAGGGAAAGGGGTTAAGACCTGATTAATGACAAACGTTAATGAAGTTAATGCAGGCCAGTGTCCTACGCATTTCTGTTCACCAAACCTCTTTCCTTTTCTGAACCCTTTTATTTAGTTCTTTTAAACTTTACAATTCTGTTAGCCGGCATCGTACCTAAACTCCGGCCAAAAAGCAAAAATCGTGCATGATCGATAGAATTTCTTCTTCGGCTAGGATAATACATGTACAGGCGGTTCGCATCGCGCCTTAAAACGCCAAAGCCCCCGGTGGGCAAACGCCCGGCGCCAGGATACAACCATGAATCAGATTTAAGTCGAACACGGAAGCTGCAAACAAACGCAGGGTAGGAATCTGAACGACGATAGATTTCGTGCATCCATCGAGATCGTAATCCCGTGGATCGCGAAATCACCGTGGAAACCCTTCTCCCGGGGTATCATTGTTAGTTTACGAGCGTTCGGGGCCGATACTCGGTCCCAGGCGGGCGTTACTCTTCGAACTTCCTTCGGACCGATGAGAAAGTGAAACGGCGAACGTCCACCGCACGTGTGGCACACGATACTTCGTGACACGCGTAAATCACGTACGCCAGGGGAGTTTCGTGAGTTTCGAGTGTCTTGCCAGCTCGAAATCACCGATATAGGGGGAACGTTCGAATGAACGAGGGCAGGATCGCGAATGGAAGGATGCTGACTGGTGGTGGTGGCGTGTATCGACACACGGATACGAATGCACGAATAGGACAAGAATGGGAGGCTGTTACGCTGCTTTCGGATTAGCGTTTGTTGGGCTACAAAATGTGACCCATTGTGGCGAATAAAAGATAAAACAAACAATGGAGTTTATGCTGATATAGAGTTACATTAATATTGGAACGCTGTATGAATGTACTGCTTCGTATAAAAAGGGGTTATTTAAATATCCTACCGGTAACGTCACGAAAATATTAATCATCAATGGCAGTTTATATGTATATAAGTAATTTGTTCTTGATAATAATATTTATTTGTATAATAAATTACGATTAAAGAAATATTTGCAATATAAAATTATTCAAACGTTTACAGGAAAAGTAAATAATTCCAGACGCTTAAATTATTAATCAATTTTAATCAAATTTCTATTTCACAGAATAAATATATGAATTTTCTGAACCGTTAAAATGCACCAAATAGAATTCTTTTGTCTTCAATAATGTTTTGATAAAATTTAATAAACCGTAGCTTTTATTTTTAAATAATTGAAAAATGCCAGGTAAATTCAGAAGTAATTTTCATGAATCATTTAACAGCGTCTTTTATTCTAATATACTATGTACATGTATTGCAATTTTTACATACAAACGACTCATTGAATGTCTTAATTAAATATCACTTATAACGGGGATCAAATTAACTACATTAATTTATTACACATTGTTACTAATTTACGCTGGTATACTGTAAAATATTATTTATTTTTCTACGCAGCTTATGGAAAATATTAACACTAGAACTACCAAAGGGGTCAAAACGACTTGTTCCACATTTCTTATTTTGTATTATAAAATTTATCAAGACGCTTTTATCAGAGTGAGTAAGAAAATATTCTGTATTGTGATTCATATTTCATCCCTTATTTATTTCGTTCCCTATTTTATTTTCAATTTAAAAGAAACTGTAGATTAGGTGTTAGTAGTCCTAGTGTTAAAATATCAGTAGTTATACACTATTCAAGCCTGCCCACTACCACTAGTTACTTTCTCTACTCATATTGGGTTGGCAAGGAGGTAATTTTGGTTCGCACAAATAGATAGCGTTATGTTTGTTTCGTTACTCTTCTGTCAATGTTATAATGTGTTTTTTTTTTCAATTTTTTTTGAATGGTAAAAATTTCAGCTTGGTTAAGTTTTTTGTTGACAAGGACTGGAAGTTCTATGAGCGCGGGATAATGAAGTTACCAGAAAGATGGCAAAAGATGATCGAATAGAATGGAAGATATTTGACTGATTAAAGTTCATTTTGTGTATAAAACAAATTGAGTTTTATTTCACACTATAAAATCAAAATTATTTTCTTGTCAACCCAATATTTTACCGTTTATTAACATTAGAACTACCGACGTTCGGTGTACCCTTATTTCTAAATTAAAAATAAAATAAATGAAGGATGAACGGTAAACTAGCATATACAATCACTCTTCGCCTTGATAAAAGTTAATTTGCATCTCGACAAAAGTGATTAAACAAAATTTTGTAATTTAAAATAAGAGATCTGAAGCTTATTATTAATTTTAACAAGCTGTTTAACCTACAAAACGTTTCTTATGCAAACATAAAAGCTGTTACAACATAATTTTACGTCAGTATAAAAGTGTGCTTTGAAACGTTGACTTTGATGAGTGATAACTTGTAATTTATTACAAAGAAAGGGATAAAAGTTACCATAAAACTGTCATTAACGAAGAAGATTGGCGTTGTAAAGAATACCTTTTCCTGAATATTCACCGTATATACTTTAAAATTAATTTTGAAACTAAAACTACAAGAGCAGCAAGATTCTGTTAGTTTACGATATTCGAGTAAAATTATTTTCAACATGCCAGAAGGTTTAAATGAAATGTCCCAACAAAAGGGATGCTGTGTAGAATACTGACAAGGGGGTTGGTATCAGAACACGACTTTTTGGCAACTTCGCAGACGAATAGGGAGCATCGAGATACTTTTACTGTATTACATTTGGAAAAAAATTTACATTTAGGGAGAAAAACATCTCTTATGGGTGGTATCAGTGTTAACAATACGTGGAGCTTTTTTGATCTTCCAAATATGTTCTAAGTTTTTGTTTACATTTAAGTATGAATTTAATTTTTGTAATTTTTTCTAAAAATGAGACACGAAAAGTACATAAAGTAATTATGTGTTACGATATTTTTGAAAATTTGATGCGTTTAAAGGAGATATTAGCATATAGCAACGCTGGGCTGGTAAGGATACAGTTTAAGATCTCATAAATACGTTCTAGAATGTTGCAACATTTCTTATGCTAGATAATTGTGAAAGGTGCAGCGCAGCACGCAAGTGGCATGAATATTCTTGTAGTTACACAGGGTACCAAATGGGAAGCTTAATTTGAAAAATGAAACGAATACATTCTGAATAATTGCAATTATAGCGTGCGTTACTTCACATGGCTGTTTTCACTATGGCAATCAATGAACGCGTTAACTGAAACAATATTTCTTCGGTCATGCGACGGCTGTAAAACCGGTAGCCGAATGCTAAGAGCGAAACGATGTGTCGCGGTGTTCAACGGTTTAACGATCGTTCGAATCGAGGAGATGAAATTTTCAGAAAATTCCGAAAGAAGAAGAACAAAATAAACGGTAATAAAAGTATTTCTGTGTGATACGGGCCTCAGGCGTAGGAGGGAAGGAAGCGGGCAGAGAAAAAAAAGAGAACGTGCAGCACACGTGTGGCCCATTCGTTTCGAATGTTCCCCTCTGCCAACGGGACCAGTTGGGGAAACGAGGATAAAAAAAAACGGTGGCACACGGAGGGTAGTCACGCTTTAGGGACATTTTTCAGCAGCCGCTTGTCGACTAGTGTGTCCCAGCGTCCCTTCATCCCTTCATCCCTTCGCCACCCTCCTATTCCACCTTCGAGAAAGCTCGATTGCTGCGTAGACGCCTACCGTAGCTGCAGCCCTCGTTGTCGATGGGGCAGACTTAGAGGATCGATTTTTTACATTCTTTTAGGGCCCATCATTTTCTTCCTTCGAACAATCTCTACGATATCATACCGGGATTTTCTGCTCCTTGTTCCAAGCTGCATTTATCACGACCGTCTGACCAACCCTGACTGAGCCGACTGAAGAAAGTACTAATGACTTGTAAGCGTATAACTAGGGCCAGCCTTCATCACTTAATAATTCGATTATTATTACGGTTACTGTTACTATTATCATCGGAAGAGTACGATCGAATAATTTAAGAATTTATTACTTATTGTGTAAAAGAAGGCTTCTTCTACTTGCAAGTAGTTTCCAAATCTTTCAATCTTATTTTTCTATGTTGCTCAGGATCCTTAATCAGATTTTCTTGAATTGAAAAATAAACGCGACGAAAATCACACAGAATGAAATATTTTGAAATGTTAGTTTGGTTTGCAAATTACTCATTTTCGATATAAATTATTCAGCACCAAAGTAACTGCAGTAACTAACGTTCGAGAGTTTGATGTAATTATAGACGTTACACGTACACGTAATACCTGAAATTGCATCATAAAACGTACAAAATCGATTCAAAATTCCTCGTTCTCAGTAATTTGTACAAGCAAACATTTGGACCGAAAAAATTCAACATAACATTCAATTTATAATTCTCCATTTTTCGGCCACTTTAATGTCGATTGGCGTTTACAAAAAAAAAAAAAAAAAATGTATACCGAAATATTGAGTACTGAAGTTTTGATGGATACTCAGAAGGGTACTTCTCTATACGAGGATTAAAACAAGTATGATTATATCTAAAATAAGCATGTCGTTGCGAAAGATATACAGTGTTTTTCCTTGATAATGTAAAAACGAAGCCCCACCCGACATTTTTGCAAAGAAAAATATTGTTCGGAATCGCCTCAGCTACCCTTCATTTCCGGTTCTTACACTATTTCTGGGACGTTCTGTATAATATCGATCGCGATTGATTTTTGTTCAAAACCTATGACCGGCTGCGGAGTACAAGAAGCAAAGTTCAGCGCAAGCAGACCTTTATATATAATTTATTTCCACCCTTTATGATATTTTTATTTTCTATGTCCAAACTGTTCAAAATTCTTGTCTTCGCTCAGAGCGGTCGTAAACGCGATCACGTCCCTTTTCTTTCTTTCCTTTTTGTGAAATACCGTTGGTCCAGTATGAAACAAACATAAATTTTCCATTTTTTACGGCTCGTTTAGAAGATTCCTCTAAGCGCGTTCTCTGCAATTTAATTTGTACAAAGTTTTTGAATCGTGTCGGCGATGCTCATCTTGCTTGCTGCCAGTTTTACGCGTTCATTTCTACACGTTTTAAGCCTGAAAGTTGAGCTTCGTTCCCTTCTGATTACGTGCTTCCACTCTCAAACTATCTTTTGTTTAAACATGCCGTTTAATTTCATTAATTTTTCTCCTTGGCTCTATCAAGTGTCGTCTTTCTTCTTTTCCTTTTAATTTAATTAGTTTATGAGCTGGCTCTAATGTTGGATCTAGCTAGGGTTAAACAGAAAAATTCGGGATCCGCTTCATTGTTTCGGGGACAGTGTGATTTATGAAGAGATTCTTTTCGCACCCTATTCACACTGTTTAGTATTTCTTAAATTTAATGTCAGACAAAAATATATGAGTTTATCTGAAGAAAAACTGTTTAACTATACTTTTTGTAGCTTGTATAATTTCAATAATATTCTTTTTATATTTACTTCTGCTATTTTTATGGGATATAGTGTAATTAGTAACTTTGACAAAATTAGAACATTTCGAAGTATTTTATTTGCTTAATCTACCAAAGGTATTCGCGTAACCTGAAAATATTTTATTATGTAGAAATCAAATATTTATTTATGAATTCTCCAAAGGTTCTTGAAGAAGATATTTTAATTCAAATTCCGAAAACTGAAATATCATTTTAGAATACTAAATGTCGCACTAAAATATGTATCCGAATAAATATCGAAAAAATTATGATTTTAGAATTTATATTTCACTTGCTTTTTGTTAATGACAGGTATTAAAAGTTTCCAATTATTTTTAGAGCACCCTGTACGGCAAACAAATGTACGAATGTACGGAATATATGAATTGTTGGACGTTGTATCGCATTCATCGTGACAAACGTCGAATTTTATATACGAAATACCATTCATTTTTCACGAGCAAGCTCTTCAACGATAGGTTGAATTATTGAGAGCACCTGACTTTACGAATCTATGGAAATACTTCGACGAGAATGAAAATTTTTTCTTCAAAGATTTGTTCGATAATTTAACCACTTGTCTTCTATTTTCGTCCCACCTTGTTCGTATTAATTGCCGATGTAAAATCGGCTATAAATGCTTCTATAATGGAATTTCATTCGTAACTAATCCAATTTATTAAACGTAATGCATTCGCTACGTTTGAGGATATGAAATTAAATTTGATGGTGCAAGAACACGCTAGAAGATAATGATAGAAATTAATCGATTTTGGATTTTACTAATAACGAAATGAAATGCATAATTATTTTAGCCGTTTATCTTGTCAGTTTTTTTTCGTCGTTGACTGTAGTAACAGATATAACTTAACATCATAAATAACATTTTGCAATTAAATATAATCAGAATATACGATAATTTTGAACGTATAAATTTTCATAGTTACTACAGTAATTAAGTATATTGCTTCGAAAGTGACCTAAGTCCAATAAAAAAGTGCCAGAAAGGTAATAACTTTATTCTAAATGAAATGAAACAAGAGGATTTTTTAAGAAATGAACCATATAAAATTTTCTATAAGATGTCAATGGATGAAAACGCAGAGTTTAAAATACTGAATCTATTACCACGTCAGGGTAGAAAATTCAAAAAGAAAATTCGAAAATATTGTATTGACACCATATCATAAAAATATAAGACAATTAACAGTGAAATACAAGGACATGGTGGAATTACTACGATATACCCCACCGGTGCACCATGATTTCTTCAAATTCCTCCCGCATACACAAAATGCAGATGAGCAGTAAATCATTATGTAATTTATGTAGTTAGAAGATTTTCTGAATTGCATAAATGGTGTTTTTCAAGCGTTGTAATAAAATATAAAATAAATTGAATATTATTTTTTCAATTTGAAGCATTTTAAATTAGATCAAATGGATTTGGGCTGTTTCAAATTTTGTGACAAATCTATTTGTTAATTTTGAAAGTTGTTTAAGTCCATTCTTGGTAAGAAGACACATGTTGTTCACTTAATAATTACTATTGTTTTAATGGAAATTGTAAATTTAACTCTCTTGGATACACTTAAGGAGTGTGATACGAATTTTCAAACTTGATGTTCTTGAAAACTAAGTTTGAAATAAACAAATTTTATTTAATATTTTATTCCTATTTTTTCATAAGGAATCATTTTGTGCCCGCTTGTACTTGTTATTCAGCCGCACCCTGTATGAAGATGTAATAAATAAGTTTGGTGGTATTGTTCATAAACTGAGATAAAAATGATGTACGAATTTATGATTTCGAGAGTTGAAGCGTTACTTCTGCTAGGAATCTACCTTGTTTCGTTTGTTAAAATCTCGCAATATCTCAGGTATAATATTATTTGTAAGAACGTGTTTCGTAACAGTTGCGGTTTCCCACTATAACCCTAAAAAAATAACTTTCATTATTAAAGAACTTTTAACGCGAAACTCGCTTTTTGTTGTCCTACAATCGCTATATTAGCTCGATCTTCTGCCGGCTGACTTTTCCCTCTTCTCTCCTGAAACAAGTACCGGAAGAACGTTGTTTTACCACGCAAGAAGCAATAATCACGAAATCGCAGCAGAAGCCGAACTGAATTCTGGCGTGTGCTTATTGCATCGTTTACAATAGTTACAGAAAGAGATTTCAAAGGTGAACAAAGGCAGAAAGAGATTACTTCGAAAGTAATTAATTAACACCTATTAAAGATAGCGTAATTGCACCGGTGGTTGTAGTTGCCATTTTTATTGCCAATGACAAAATATAAACTGTTTGTTACAGAAATTTTGTTTAGTACAGAATTGTTTGAAAGATTTTGCATTGTGATATGAAAATTTTTAGCTAATTCTGCTATTAGGTTGTTGGATGGTTTCTTACTTTGCAGACTTTTTAAGGTCAGTCAGATTAAAAAGTATTGTTATTTTTGTAGTTATTAAATGCAATTTTGCATAATTACGAACCATTAGACACATCATAAAGAGAATATTTTTTAATATTTCATTATTATAAACTGTCAAATACTGGATACACAAAGATTAATTCGCATTAGTATTTGACATTGATATTATCTACCCCCAGCTGGGATAACTTTGGCTTAAATTTAATCATTTTTTAAATTAATCTCATTATATGTACCGTTTTTCATAAATATTTATTTAATTTAACAATTGCAAATTTGTAAAATCGAAAATAAACATTTTTTAATTTGGACCAATGTTTCTTCAACTTATGATAATAAATGTGTTATCATTATGCAAATACAGTTTTATATTTCTTAATTTTTAAAATGTTCTTTTAGTTTATTTTGCTTTCAAATGAAAGTTGTGCTTTATTTATTTTGGTATCAAGGTTCATGAAACTGTCAATTAATGTTGTAGAAATTGGTGGTTCTCCTCAAATGTAAATTTATTGAAAATTCAATATAAATAACCAGCCAATAATGTGTTAAGACTTTGTTGTAAGAATTTCCTTTGGAGAAAAATATATTGCACTAGGTGATAAAACTTGTAGAACCGGTGCTACATTTGCCCCAATAAATGATTTATATGTATAATCTTCGTATTTATTGATCACACCTCGTATTTCGACGTTATCTTCTTCAAATAACGATCGATCAATGACGTCGAGGAAATTAACAGCTAAATGCGTTGTAGGTTAGCGTCGAGCATATTTGTAGAACCGCAACATTGTTGTTGCGTCAGAGCAGCGATCGACAACTTGTTTCTAAATGTAACGCTGTTCATTTCGTCTGTGGTACTAATTCCTTAGTCTATAATTATCGTGAGTAATTTTCAGTTAATGTTTCTTCAGAGTATTTGCGACCTTGGCATTAGTTTTTCTTTCAATGATCGCATTCTTTATAAACCCTAGCAGTACAAAGCTGTAAAGCTCCTGGTTTTATTATTGTAACGTTGATACATTACATATCCATTCTCATTTGGAGTAAATATAGAAATCATGTTATGAGAAATAACATATTAATGTGTTGGAAAGTTTACTACACACATTTTTTCAGCCTATCATATGAGTTGTCCCACGTGAAAAGAAAGGGGGCATAAAATGTCAGATATCCTATTTGTTTACTAGATTTTCAATCATGTCATAGATCGACCAGAAACAGTATCTCTGTTTAAACTACATGCTTCATTCGGGCATTTCACATATCACACCCTCTTTTCTATTCAACCGCGCGGGACGTTTTTTAGCCAATATAGCTGTATGTTATCTGATACGTTCTGTCAGTCGTTTTTGGCAATTCTTTGTATACTTTTAGAGAATCCGCCATCCGCGCTGAACCAGTGGTGTTGCCATTTTGATACCGAAGAATTTTGTTTCAGTCATGCAATTAATAATAACTACACCTGTTGTATGTTAACCCTTTGCACTCAGAAATCTTTTCAGATTATTTGCTTACGAAGTAATAAGCAACATATCATCGTAGATAAGATAATGTAGTATTAGTATAGTTATTCTATTTAAATTATATTTGAAAAGAAACGTAGAAAAAGAAAAATTAATTAATTATGTTTCCCTTTTCGTGTCCCCTCAGAGGGGGCAATCTAGTGGAAAGGGTTAAATAACTGGCACTATTTGATTTAAGTGTTTGTTGAACAAAATAATTTTACAGGTCAGAAATACTTTATGCACATTTTTTAAAATTATTTTTCGGCCTTCTTAAAACTTATAGAAACTTACTTACCTTAAAAATCTTTGGTTGATCATGAGGTTTAAAATTAACCAATTTTGTCCGATTGTTCTCTATTTTTTAAATATTAAGAAACCAAGCTTTTGTTTGTAAAAAATTTTTTTATAATAAACATATTATCAATATAACCTTGTCAACATGGTGATATTACAATGTATTTTTAAAATATATTAATGCTTTAAAAAAGCTGCTAAAAATTTGATTCGGTAGTAATTTTATTCTTAACAAATTTAATATCATATTTCTATTATTTACAATTTCAAACATCCAATAAAAATATTTTCAAAAAAATAAACAAACTGATTTCTAATAACAGTGGTGACTGCTTCTAATAAAAATTATAGTGTTATTTATCACTAAACGTACCAGGCGGAATCAAATGACTCCTTTCAAAATTTACTTTAAAATTGTACATTCATTGTTATTTCTTTCTATCTCTTACTATTTCTTTCTGTGAATGTATCACGAATGTCTTGAAGAAGGATAGAAAAACCTACAACAAGGAACATCAATCAGTTCAAGCAATATCTTCCAATCACGAAGAAAATGTCAAATAAGATTGGGCACGGTAACAAAATCACTCAAACTTGCACAATTTGCAAGAAAATTGAAGGAGAAACCAATCATATGTAAAAATTATAATTGATTATTTTATTAGAAATCAAAAGTTATGTTACGAATTATTTCCTTTAATAAATTAAAAATTTCTTTCTAAAAATTTACGTTTACTTCGTAAGGGGTCAATTGACCCTTTACGGTAAGAATAGGTATAAGTAAAGTGCCGGTACGTTCAATGCATGTATGTGGGTGACGAAACATAGAGCCTGAAAATAATTCGAAATCAATGCTTGAAATGTGATGCCTGGTTTGTTTCAATTCCTCGAAATTGAGAGAATATTTGGGGTAGCACGAAGGTTTGAACAATTAAAGATCATCGTGTCGCAAAATACAAAACTTTATTAACACAGAGTAAGTGGGAATTGCAGAACGAGGCTGTTTAATGAATTTTGGAAAATGATCTTTAGATTATAAGTAAGTAGGAGAGCTGAGAGAGTTGAAAGATGAAGAGTGTAGGGTGAATAATGATGAAACTTGGTGACCGATTAGTTACTGATAAAGGTCCGGTTTAGATTAGTAAATGACAATATTTGAGGGCATAACAGAAAGATTACGTCCATGTTTGTTTTGATTTACTGGGCCATCGTACTTTCTTCACAGATTTGTACACCGAGTGCGAAAATTTCTAAGGAATTCCCACTGAATGTTACAAATCCCCCCCAAAAAGAAAGTTGAAATATGCTAAACCTCGTAGCTATACGACTTATGATATCTAAAAGGAACATTCTAAATAATACATGAACGTGCACTAGTTATGCATAAAATCCTCAAGCACTGTGTACGAAGGAGACCAACCAGCGAATTTTGTTCCGTAAAATATTTCCCTCATTTGTATCAGCAGATGAACATACTGACCGTACGATTCAACTTACGGAAAGCATTACTTTTCTTGTATCATTTACCCGTTTTTCCGTTCTCTTCCATCATTCGAGGGTTCCATAGGTGGCCTAGATTTCTTTGTTACCCGGTAAACTGATTCTTCTAGCTTCGCAAAAGAAACTTAAGTCGTTCGGTACGACTTTAAAAAAGTTATTCCATTTTGGTTCAGGGACGAATACTTTTTACATCTACTGTTTGGACTTGTATGCTTGTTTGAAAAACCGTTAAGATTGTAAAACTAAACGCGCGGCACAGGTAGTCGTAGTTTAATTTCTTGCAATGTCGTAAAGTATCGTCAAAATATTCAATCGTTTTAGTTAATCTAACAGTTGTAACCGGTAAGGGATGATGAGGTGTCCGAGATCAGGATTTTGGGAATTTCCCGGAAACGTTACTAGTCCTACCTAAGGGTGACCATTACGTTGTAGGCGTGAATTTTTGTAACAAGTGGCAAAAGAGACGCCCGTCTTCTTGCCAGTCACCAAATTTAGAGGTTCCAATCAGGAACTCATTCCTGTCACCAGTCCTTCAAGCATTAGTTTTAAAAGAGGTTGTTTTTCCGCCGAAAGTCAGATTTCAAAATTGTACGGGCTGACGATACAAATTTTTCTGTAATTTCTGAATTCCTGTAATTTTCAAGTTAACGAGTGTATTCAAAATGAACACGCTTGTGTTCATTTTGTATTTCTGTTTCAAGTTCCACATTAAATTATACATAACTTTTGTACAGTGTACTGAGATTTATTTATTTCAACATTTCCCGGTGCACAAACATCTACTGTACTCGTGTCAGGTTAAACGAATCTTGATACACACTTCGACATGATGAAGAGCATTCGATTAAATTGGATGTAAAAATAAGCGTGGTACATAATTTCACTGCGTTGTAGAATTTCGTAGTAGTTTCTTTTAAACCGGCCAAGTGGTCTGAAAATCGTTGCTCACTCGAGTAAAGAGGGAAGAAAAATAGATCGAAAGTGTAGTTTTCTCTCTGGAAAGGAGGTTGTGCTTCGAAGAGTAACGAGAGGGTTTCAAATTCAATCGATCAGACGCTACCGTTTAATTCCTAATTAAGAGTTGTACACACGGTACTCGTACTTCCACGCGAAAAAGTCCTTGTAATTGTATATTTCTGAGGATTCGTTGCACGTTTTGTTACCTCGAACAATTAATCACACGATGCATATATGGATATATTAAATAGATTAATCGGAACGTCTGGTCAAGGAGCGAGATTCGCAATTAAGGCGGCTAATTGAGCTTCGAGTTAATGGATTTGGTTGTAAATCACAATTTTGCTGTATACAGTGAGGCATTTAAGACAGGTAAGTTGAACAAATTGTTTACATTTAACGATAATGAAACATGTTTCGAATAAATATTTGATTTCAAAAGGAATTATAACAAAGTGCTATAAAATTATTAACTTTTACTATATTTATTTTAATGCCTGAAACTTGTTCGTGTAATATTGTAATAGATTTTGTAGATTTTTTCTATAACAACTTTTGAATTATTTTTTAAATATCATTGACACAAATTTGACAATTAGTAGATTTTTGGGTCCGCACGACCGACGTTGAACCGTTAGATGTTGCAAACGTAATATTCGCTTAACTTTTTTGAGAAAGTTTTTAAACAAAAGTTTAGACGCACTTAAATTCTTATTTATTGAACATATTTAAAGAATTCATTAAACAATTAATATTTTGTATAACTACCCGAACTTCGGATGGTAGAAAAAATGTAGCTTCCATCTGTTAGTTTTATACTTGACATCAACATTTAAAGTATGGATACCTTTCATTGGAATACATTGTAGATATATTACACAGAAATATTCGAACCGCAAAAGCAGATATAAATTACGTCTCTTTTTTTAACTGAACGGCGAACGTTCTTTCATATTTTTAAACAAGTATGAAAGCACCAAATTGTATTATGATATAGGAAGATAAATCTTTTCTATACGTCCCCTTTTATTTTCACTGAAAACTATTGTTAACTATATATCTGGCATGTGTTACTTTTCAAAATATGAAAACGTTGTTGAAGAAAGGGAGCACTAGATTGTATGCTTGATACACGCCTACATGGTAGTAAAGAGAAAAGGTCCAATCAATTTCAACTATCTTATCCAAGACTTAAAAACCGTCGGCGATATTTCGAATGAAAATCCGTATTTTCTGTTTTATTTTATAACAGAGTATAAAATATCGTATATACACTTTTTACGTCGTATCAATTTATAATTCATTTCATTACAATTGAAAATATTAACTTTACAATGGCAAAATGAAGTCTTTCTAAATTAATAATTTAATCAAATTTAATACATTATTTCTAAATGAACATTTACAAGACCAATCAAAGATTAATGGGTATATCATGATCTAAAACAAAATAAAATTCCAGATAAAAATGAAATAATTCCAATAAGATAGTGCAGTGGTCGGCAAACTCATTAGTCAAAAGAGCCAAAAATCAGCAGCAGGGTGATTAAAATTTTGTTGAGAGCCAAATTTCTTTTCAAGAACTTGTCAAGAACCATGTTTTTCTGAATCGGCTCAAACTAGCTACTAAACATTAAATACAATCAGATGTAATAATAATCTTATTTATTGACAATTAATATAATATTAAGAATAATTAATTTTTTGACGACTGGCCGAGACGCACTTAAGTCTTAACACTTTCACTGCCACGTTGCAGTTACCAAAAATTCCATTTGATAGTAATTTTATTTTTCATAAATTTTATATTCTATTTCCACAATATTTTGTTATTTCTATTATCTATAATTTGTAATATCCAATATGACAAATGTGACAAATTCCTAATAATATGGGTAATGGTTTCTAATGGAAATTCAAGTGTCACCCATATATGGGTAACGTGGCAGTCAAGGTGTTAAAGGAATAAAAATTCTCAGTTTTGTCGAATAGGATGTTTAAGTGGTTTAATGCTTGTCAAATAGTTCTTTCATTTTTAATAACATTCAACAATTTTTGAGAAAAATAATATTGAAGAAATCCCTATATTTCGTTAATTAATGTAGATGTTAAAGAAATTCTTGATCAAAAAATGATAAAAATTATATTGCTAAAGTTCGACTGGGTATTGTATGCATTTACTGAACCTACTCTACGAAGACGTGTTATATTGGACCACTCACCTGCAGCCAGCAATACCAGGGCGTACATTGAAAAGTAACGCCTCCCTGGTCATAACTTTTTATCACTACATATACTTACGAAATGTAGGTGTGAAATGAAAGTTTGAAATGTCCTTTATCCAATGATGTCATCACTTTTGCATATAGTCTTCACCTGCATCCACATATTTACGTGAACGTTCAAAGAGTTGTGCTAAACCGTCCGTAGAAAAGTCCGAGGTCCTCTTGCGGCAACATCGATGTATCTTTGCCATAACCTCTATATCTAAACAGATGTTTGTTCTTCAAATATTTAGGTAATATGAACAAATTTCAAACTGGATCTGAACTATACGGTAGCGTTTAGTCTTATTACACATTCGATATGTTGTGCCTAATTTAAGGGATATGATACTTTTACAATATCAGTTAAAATATTATAGCTAATTCGAGAGGACTTGATTTTTGATGTCTTTTTCTTGTATACTTCAAGTGCTGCTGCCTTTACAATTGCAACAAAATTTATTTAAATTTTTGAACTATATCAATGTAGAACTGATCAGGGTTCTGGTGTAAGTGTCAAAAGGTTCATCATGGTCTTCTTACCAGAAGGTACGTCACCGTCCCCACTATGTGACACAACGAGAACATTGAACTTTAACTATAACATCCGCGACTTTTAGAATTTGTCGCACCTCTAGTTATTGGTTACCGCTGATCCTCGACCCGATGACAGATATAGGTTCCTGTTATCGGTACCTCAAGACCTTTAAGAAATAGGTAAAAATCCAAGGGTTCAATGACACTTTTTTTATGTGTGGGACTCACCACTTCCCCCAAAGAGGAAGTGACTCCGCTTCCGGGGACCGTCAAGGGTGCAAGGACGGCTCCTACAAGGGTACAATGACCCTGGCACGTGTGCCATCCCTGCACACAGGATCGTCGCTAACTTATTGTATACAATAAATATTTAAGAAGTATAACTATATAACTATAAGTACAATTTTTACATATTCATAACCGTACTATGAATTAAAAATTGAAAATAATTTCAAGCGTGTAGATTTTGAAAGAGATGTTGGATAACAAAGGGTTGTTGAAAAAGTCCTGTCGAAATAAATGATATTTTGCCAAAGAGACGAAACGATAGGTTTGGATACGTTACAATCTATACTAACTGCACCAGTGCTTCATATCGCACCTAATTTACAGTTAAATAAATATTGCTAGGCATAATTAATATAGAAGTGTTTTATTTAAGTTGGCTTACGCGGTTTATGGAAAATGAACAGGATGTTTGATAAGAGGAATTAGCATTATAGTAGTACGGAATAGTAATGTAAACCGATTCATAATACATATACATAGAACGTGGGTCATAATCTAAATGTATATGTATATTAACCTTTAGACAACGGAGTCGAGTCTGGGTTAATTGTACTTCAGACTTGCATAGAATCATATCGAACAGTCAATCACCGATCTTGATAAAACTTGGTTTCAATGTAGTCGTCGTAAAAGTATTTTACACACATTTATTTTTTAGCTACCATCATCCACATTGAAGTGGTGAATGGTGCATGTTGAATTATATATTTTTATATTTGTAAAATTACGATTGGTTTAAATGGTACATTAAAAATTGGTATCTTTGTGTAAATTTGTTCGGTTAAACGTTGTGTTTCTACGGATAATCACAGATAAATTGAGTTTCGATTCTTGCATTTTAAAAAAAATTGATGCATTCGAAATTTTGTTCGCACTCCGTACTATGCGAAATTATAAAATGCATATAACCAAACACATTTTATATTTTAACGTTTTTCAAGTGCAAGGAACGGAGGGATAGTCATTCAAAAATTGTTTTCACATTTACACTATCGATTTATTGAAATCGTTTACTCCGCGCGCACGGTCAATGTGACGTGTAGGCGTCGTAGGTTTGGCTAATTTTCGGGGATTATATACCTTTGTCTCTGACAAGGACGAACAGTAAGTTAAGCCGAAAAAAGCGCGGGCGAAAAAGCGTGTCAAAACTTGGAAAAAGTACTTACTTCCGCTACGGAGAAAGCTTGGCTTGAACAAGTCTAGCTGCCAGATGTATGTTTCGACAATATTTCAAGTTCACCCATGTCCTTGAATAAAATGTTACAACAAACTTTGCTAATTTATTCTAAAATGGTTAAAATAGGGGTTGCAAGAATAAAATCATAAGACAATGTAAAAAGCACAAAAGGGCCAATTATTAACACTTTGGACTGGAAGCATTTTTTACTATAATTAATTCTAGGTTTTTCTTCCAATGAAGCTCTCAAAATTCAAAAATACTATTGTGAAAGAAAAGAGTTACAATGCTTATGAATTTGTTTATTTTTATTTCTTTCGTTAATTCGCTATATTCTAATATAAAAAGCACTTAAATTTCACATTTTTAAATCTTTCAATAAATTACATATATCGAATTAGAGGTGCCACTCGAGCGCAAAGGGTTAAATCCCAAACCTTCGGTTTTACAATAATTATACAGTTAGAGAATCCTTGTATATACATTACAGTAATTAGCATGTTAAACTTCATGCTTAAAATTTTTTATCTGTATTACCATATTAATATTATTAATTCAGATTACAACTGGAACCATAGCTGGTCCACAGTACTAGATAAATAATTTAAATATTTATTGTATTTGTTTAAAACTAAATAATATAAAAGAATCTGACAATAAAGATACAAGTTATATAAGTAGCTGTAAAGGTAGAGCAAAGCGTGTACGTAATGACGCATTTTGTTGCAACGCGATATTTTAATTAGTTTCAGAGATATAGGGCTTCAAAGTACGTGTAGCGCCCGGTGCGTAAAGGGGTAATCATGAATGGCCGCCATGACCCACATTTCTTTCAGGAAGTGCGTACGCACTAATAGTAATCGTAAAAGGGTTAAACGTAAACACTGACCACGTGACTGGGCCACTAGACAGTCATTGACGGGGTGCGAGCAAGACAGCGCCAGTGAATTACTATCAAAAATTGCGTTCTCTTCTAACGACGATATCTCAGGAACAGATAAAGATATCAACATAAATCAAAATCTTAATTAAAGTAAAAGGTTTCTACTTTCTTACGAATGTAGTTTCATGTAAATATTCCAAGCAGTACTTTGTTGACAGTCGTTTAAACGATTAGTAATTTTAATACGAGATGCTTATGGATTCTAACACACATTCTGGCTTATAATTGTTTCTAACAATATAATATTATTAATTTATTGATTTACTAAATGATTACCAACTTACTGTTACTGTATTTGTTAAAATCTGTTATTTAAGGTTTCTATTTTGGAATGGCAAGCGTAGCAAAGGTAATTGTTTCATCTAACTTCCGTTTTAACCTTTTTAAGCTCAGACTGGTTTATAACAGATCAGTTGCTGGTGAGTTATTTGTGAGTTATATTAACAGTTCCAAAATTTAAAATAAGCTAGCATGAATGACCGTGCCATAAACATTGTAGTTGCATTGAAGGCCGCGTCGTTCCCCAGCAAATTACGCCAAAATATGAAAGAATGTCAAATGTAACCACTTTTTCCATAATCAGAGATTAAAACTTCTAAAGAAATCAAAATTTCAATTTATTTGTATTTTGTATATACATATGTACTTATACAAAAACAGAAGAAAATAAATTATCATTTAACCAGAAAAAATAATGCAAATGTGTTATTTTTGATTGTATTATTTAAACGAATGGTACTGTTTTTTTCATTGAAAATATGAAATTCATCGATTTACACTATAATTCTGTCTTTAATCATTTCTGAGCTCCAACCACACATATTTGTCACACGCTACTTTGAAAGCAGTTTTTATTATAGCCAAGTGTAATCAAAGTTGGTAATTAACACTTTGATGTGCTCCCTTTTTATTAAAAATACAACGATATCTCAATTAATATTATTAAACAAATAGATGCCATATACTGATAAATAATATTTAAAATAATATTGGAAAATTTTGAAAATGGAAATCAAATATAATAAAAAATTTCATTTAAATTGTGGCTCTTTCGATCAAGAATTAGTCATACGGAATAAACAAAGTTGTCCATGAAGAAATGTCGATCATATTGAAAATTCAGAGGCGATAAGACGTGCAAACGGCTCCATGATACAAGTATTCCAACTTTACTTGATGCGAATGTCAATGCTTCGATACTGTTATTTGAGTGACGTAGATAATGTTAAAAATGCATTAGCATAATTTATGGTAGCACCTTGAATAACCGATCTAACTGACAGACAGAAAAAGGAATGATTAAATACCTGTTTTGTGTGTAATATAAAGTCTGTACACGACAGGAAATACATATTTTTTTACAATATAATTATATCTATTTGCATATGCCGACAAGTACTTTTTACATATCTTGTTTTTTCATTTCGCCCCTGTACTGAAAACAGAACATTGTTTTTCTTGATGCTTTCTTTCTAATTTAATTTTTCATTTACTGATGTATCTGCCCTAGTAGACCCTTTTATCCACTGCCGCTTTATGCAGATATTTTCGTAGAAAAAGCCAGGTAGAAAAGAATTGGCACAGTCCATGTTGTGGTTCGCAGAACCTACCATTAAAGAAACTTCAATCGAACGAGTACATTCTTTGAATTTAACTTTGAAATGTGAGAGAAAAAGTAAAACTGAAAAGCGTAAAGAAGTTAACTCAAAAGTTCTCTTCGCTTGAATTTTTAAGGTTCTACTCAAAATCTAGTATTCTGCCTGTACACAAAATCTACTAGAGGATTCTGGGAATGAATGCGGTCTATATTTGGATTGAAGTCAGTTCACACGAACGTTTTATAGGGGAATTCGTGGAAATATCGCGTGGTAGTTAAATAGAGAAAATAAATATGAACGTTTTTATAAAATTTGTAAAAGCTGTTCGATAAGTGGCGCAATTTCATTTCAATAAATAAATTTACATAATATTAAAAAATATTAAAAACGATGGTTTTTATGAAAAGAATTCTTAAACAGAATTTTAAACAAATTAGGAAAATGATTTATGAGTAGATAAATAGTAGTAACTTAAATAGTAGATAAATAGAGTAACTTTTTTTTAAAAACCGAATGACTTAACATAGCTAACCGTTGCACAATGAAAAAGTACACACTATTACTGTATAACTTAATAGTAATTAAACATTTATAGAAGTAACCCCATTTTCGTTATTTCAATAATGTAATACATGAAAAAATAATGATTGAAGGTTTACCAATCAATTTTCAGTTAACAACTGATAGTATTGGAAAGCTTGTTCATCGAATTTTTTTAAAAAACTATAAGGGTTATTAGTTTTACGATAGTTTAAGAGTAAAAACTACTGTATTCTACCGTATAAAATCTCTTCAGACGAAAGTTACTGAATTTAAGTACAATGTAAACGTGTCAAAACTTATCGTACAGGTAGCCCTCGTACAACACGGCATTACACGATAAGAAAATTGCGAAAACCTTTGTACAACACTTCTACAGCACTAAATAACATGATTTTGTTATATTAAATGAAAATAATGTTTTTTGTTTTTTTTTTTTGCTTATATGTATCGTTTCTAGGAACCTATCTACCGTGGATTCTAGGAGTCTAGCAATCTGGGAGGGTTACCTGTATATGTCATTTAAAGAATCAAGATTATATTTTTTAGTTTTGTTATTTGTAAGTTATGAAGTTAGTTATTTGCAGTAATAAACATTAAATAATAAACATCACAACTTGTAAATAAATAGTATATAAAATGTCTCATAAGATATCACCATAAGATTATCACCAAAATACTTATTATTAACCTCTTGCTCTACAATATTATTTCGTACACGTGACTCACCCTGTGTTTCAAATGTGACCTGTATCCTTTATATTTTGATTAACACTCAATTTTCAATTTAATTCTAATCGCAGTGTATATGTTCAAGGATTGTCAAGTATGAAATATATATAATGTATCCAATTTCTTCATTTGTTTTAACATTGAAACGATATATATTTAGCTCTAACTGACGCACCCGTTAGAAAAATCATAGATTAAAGGGTTAATTATATGAGAAATATCATAAACAAAGATCGAATGGTTTCAAAAAGGGAATATCAGATAGGATATGTTCTTTTATGATCACTTTTTCACCTTTATTTTCAAGGAACGTTTAATTATTTTTCTTTTTTTTCTTGCATCATTTGGCATGTATTAGGATGCATTCAAATACGACTTTGATCTTGAATATTGCAAAAATGATGAAATTCTGAAGTAATATTAGAGTTTCATACATGAAAACGCTATTTCTATCTCTTCTGACGCGATAGTTGCACCGGATGTAATTATCCGATTCTTCGTGTCTTCTAGAGTAGAAGTTGTTGGTAAATGTTTTCTTTCCCTAAAGATAGAAGTTTAATGATGTGGGATCCGATGAACATGTTGACCATGATGTATGGCCATTATGTCCGCTCCACGATTCGAGAGTTTTTCGGAAGACATGAAGAATCAAATAATTGCAGCTTGTCCGGTTATTAGATCAGAGAAAAATAGAAACAGTATCACGATTCACTCTGTAGTGTATCTTAACTTATAAACATTGTTTTGATTATTTATATGGGACCATAATATTACTTGAGAATTAATAAAAACGCAATAAAAAAAGTAAATAATCTTCGTTAAACAAATATCAGCTACCTAAAAAAGATTACAAGTAAGAATAATATTCTATTACGATAAATAATGTACTCAGGTGTTCGATTCTATACGAGGTACCCTGTATATTTTTTGATTAATCGACTATTCATTTATCTAGCCTGAGAGTGGGTGCCATAGAGGCCAGTTAAAAGGGAGTCTACAGAACGCGCAAAGGTAGACATGATGGCAATATCTGATAAAAACTTCAGTTTACCGGTTTTGTCAATAACATCCGTGTCGAAGCGGAAGCACCTCGATGATATTTGTAACAAGACAATATTTGAAGCAATTAGTTGAACCATTGGTATGTGAAGGTAGTCGTACATCCACAATACTTCTGCATCCCTGTATTCGTTCGATTTCACTTCGTCTGACTATTTTATATTTATTAAATTAAAGCTGGAATTGGGTCCCACCTGTTTTCATAATACTTTTATTATTCAGACATTTCGGACTAGTTGTCAGAGAGAGATACTGTTGCGCTCAACAATGCTCACCGGATACCTAAATTCATCCCTTTTCTGTCAATCCTTTGTTCCTAGCACATCCTTTCTCAACGAGTTACATAACTTTAGAAAAATTCCTTTCTCCTAAAAAGTATTCAAGATTTTCCGAATAGATACAAACAAAAAAAGTCCTTTCCATTTTTACAAAACTTTCCCTTTTTCATTTTTAATGCAGAGTGCAGAGTGCGCAAGCCTACCCCAACAAAGGTGCTTTTCAGCCCCTTAAATACAGGCTCCAAACGAGGAGCCCACTCATTCTAACAGTTAACTTTGTAAAGTGCGGGACGTATTATTGTAACAGTTTAAATAAAGCATCTCAAAATAAGAATAAGGCGTAGTTCTTCGACAATCCTAACAAATGTTTATCAAAGAGTACTTCAACAATTTGATAAGGAGCTAAGAAATCAGAAAATCTTGTTTGTTTTCTTCGTTATTTAACCACTGTTTATACAGATCGGTTAGAACTTCCATCCATCTACCGTTAAACTACACACATGCAGAACCCATTTTTTTTTTCAAACTTCTTCCAGAACAAGTTTATCGTAGTTCCGATAAGTCGATGCCCTTAGACTATACCGCTTATCGATTCGAGTAAGAGAAACATTTTACACGGCGAGAAGTCTCTATCTGCATCGTTCATCGTACAAAGCAGACGACAATGCAGACGCAGCGGTTTGTCTCAAAAGTCGATCTTCAATGATGGCAAACACACTCGATGATAAAAAGGATCTTGCATCTTCGTGGAATGAAAAGTGTCTCTCGCTAAAAGAAAGATTTTGTTTCTCGCATGTAAATGATTTCCCTTCGTTGTTTGTGCGACCTTTGTTTGCGCTCAAAGACAGATTGGGAACGTACGGTGGAGGATGGTATGTTAATGACATTTGATTTGGGATTTCTTATGTGTGTATCAAAATGTACTTTTGATCAGCTAAAAGTTACAACATTTAAAAAGAGAAATTAAAAGAAAAAAATAAAGAAATTGTTATAGAAATTTTCCACCATTTAATTTAACAAAACAAATAAGGTATTAACTTGTTAGAATTTTGTATAAAAATGAAAGAATAGATAATATTGTTTGTGATCACACAAACTAAGATTTCGTTACAATAAATAATTTATTTATAATGCATTGTAGTCTTTAATGATATGTAAATGTATCTCAAAGAATTTTAAAAAATTCAAGAAATCATATATTTCACAGCTACTTGAAGTACAGTGGATTCCGATTAATTGGGACGAATTGGAGCCGGGCTAATTTGTTTTGATTAAGTGGCACTGTCCCAATGAAATGAATCATATTGTAATTTTAATTTCGTCACAGCGACAATACTTCTTCAATAAATTATAACTACTGAATTAATAAACTAACAGAAAATGAACTTTTGCGTCTTTATAGCGGATACACAAAGGTAATAAATAAAAATTATTTAGCCATTTATTTTATAATTGTTTTTAACAAGTGCAATTTTATAATAACAGTGGAATCTAGACAAAGAAATGAAATAAAAACTATTGTCAAAGTTAATTAAAATTGTCTGTACGAAAATTAATTGAATTCATTGCTACGTCAAAGACCACCGGTTTGGCTGAGTAGACCAAAGTGTAACAAGTTTGTTTATCACAAAAAATTAATTATACATGTTTTTCATGTGAAGCTTTTCATTGTCTTTGACGGTAAAAATTATTTTGTATTTCATTCTCAGATTTTAATTTTTAATTGAGGAAAAGCGGCGTTGATCCTGTTTCAAGGCATTTGCGCCTTTGATTTATTTTCTGAAATTTAAAAAACGTAACTTTAATATACTTTAATTCAGAGACCCAGACGTGGGGTACGCGTCGTTGGGCTAATTGTAAAGCAGAATTTACATTGGGTAAGTAGCCCTTGCCAGTCTACAAGACTGAAGGAAAGATAGTCTGTCAGGTAGACTTTTTTCCCTCTCCCTCATTCTTAGATATTGTGCAATCTACTAGTCTGGCTGCTTACCCAATGTAAATTCGGTCTTACAGCGATTTCCCCACTATCTACCCAGAGTCGATCAGTAAAGCAGACAGAAACTCAAATAAGTTCGATAAAAGAGTTGCTCTGTGAGCAATTTCATGCTCATACTTTATACAAAAGTTATCGAAAAGTTTCTGACAGAGATTAATTGTTTAATATTAACGGTTATCGAATATTTTATTATTAAAGTAAATTATATATATTATTAATCTAATTTAACACGGAGATCGATGAGTGCCACGGGAAACAATAGACTACTATATGACAAACCGGATAAGCCAGATGAACATCGGTGCGCAAGCAGTGCTACCAACTTATATGTAGTAGACTATATGGATTCACGAACCAACAGTTTCCCTTTCTACTGATATTTTTTACATGCACGGAATGAGCAACATTTAACAAAAATTTATATTTTAACTCTATTTCATCTCGAAATAATTTTACAAACATCTAATTTTATATATTATGTAAAAGTTTTCAAATTTTTCAATATCTGAGGAAGAAAATAATAAAAGAAAATATTAAATTTCATAATAAACTGGTGTTTATTAATACAGTATATCGGATTTGTCTTTTAATCTTTACAAAAAGACATTTTCTTGATCCTTTTAAATTAATATCCCATAAGGATACGCAGATTAATCTTAAATAACAGTAAGAATTTAATAACAACTTCTCACTAATAAAGTTTTGAAAAAATATTATTCTTAACCCTTTTCACTCTGAATTATATTTCAATTTTGTTGCTAGCAGCTCTCAATGCTTTTAAGTGTTTCATTTTTACGTTAACTAACAAACAAGACAATTTAAATAAATAAAGGAGCATCTATTGGTTTGGACTTGAAAAAATGTCGAGTGGGACTTGACAAAGGACCTTCCGAGTTAAAAACTGATGTCGACACAAAGGGTTAAAAAAAGTATTTGGAATAACATTTTTAAATAATTTTGTTAACAGTTTTATGGCGTTTATTGTATCATTAAATTTTCGAGGCATTTTTCTTTGTCCCTTATACTTTCAGAATTATACGTAAAACAATAAATAAGTAAAATGAATAAAAATTGTTTGGCTGATTATAGGGTATGTATTAGGTCGTTTGAAAATTTCTGTGCATTTCGTCATATGAATTTAAATAAGCACAGCTCTGGCTAAAGTTAACATATGTATTCAAAATAGGTATACTTTTACCAATGTTTCACTAATTTATATTTACACCATTTACCAAAAAAAAAAAAACCACAAGCTCTGAAACCAACAAAATTCATGAGGGGCTTGTTGTACATGCGTTTATAAAGTGGCTAAAATGTTTGAACAAATGATCGTCTGTTAATTTTTTTAGGTCATCCAACGTTGGTCAAACCTTGTTATTTATGTACTCACAATCAGTATTTGTCAACAGAAAAGATCTAACTCTTCTGCATGATAACGTTGATAGCATGTATCATTAATTGCAATGCAAAAATTAAATGACTTAGGTGATGAAACTCTAAAACATGGACGTTATTTTTCAGACTTTTCAGTAACAGTTTATTTCAACAATTTTTTTTAGGATAAATCATTTCGAAATGGACGTGTATGTAACAAGTTGTTGTAGTTTTTGCTGATTTCAATCTTCATGATTTTTGCGAAAATTGCAAAAATATGTCAGTGAACATTTTAAACGGAGTAATAAACAGATTGTAGATTTGAAAGTTAACATAAAAAATTTAACATGGTTATAAATATCTTTTGATAAAACAGAAGAAAGTGCAGGTAAACACCATTACTTCTGTTGTTTATTTTAACTTTACAAAATTAATCAAAAGTTATGTTGGAAGAAGGAAATCCAGTTAATAATAACTGGTGCCTCTTTTACGCTTCTTCTGTTCTATTGTATAGCAGGAGATACAATTTCTCATGTAAGGGTAGAAGGTTTTTATTATTACTCAGTTAACGATAATATACAGAATTAAAATGTTAACAAATTTTAAAGGGAACGTTTAATTTATTAATGATTTATAGCACATACGATAACGTTTATTTGTTTATTGTAAAAGATAATAATTGAAAGGAAATGCACATCGATTACAGAATTAAATATTTGTTGAAATATCAAGGTTGAGCCTGTATGTCACAACAAGAATTGGTTTGATTGGGTTACGATAATGTCTACTGCTGTTGAAGGAGAATCTGTCACAAGTCAGCACGTTCAAATCGCGATAACCGGAAAATAAAGATAATTCACTGAAAATATTATATTACATATAATAACACGTATTGTCTGCATACAATAATTGTCCTCATTTGTGAATATGTCTTTACGTTTAAATAAATCGTAACGAAAATCTTATAAAAATGAATGAGGACAGTGAAATTATTAATGTCCTATGCATGAATTGTTAGATGTCTGCTGACAAATCAACAGACGTATACAAATTAGGGGATTCATAATTATGAAAAAGTACACAAATTGAGGGCAGTGATATGTGCACTGTTTATTGAAAAGACCCAAATATGGCTTCGACCTTAATCTTAATTGAATCTTGATGAAAAATGTATATTTTTACCTTATAAACTGTCATTGTAAAGAAAAGATGAACGACTCAACATAAATTTTAAATAAACAAATTTAAATCCAGATAAATGAGTATCCACTTCAAAAAGAAAGCAATTACCTTGTTCGAAATGTTTCGATTACTGGTAAACTCAACTATTAAATGTTTAATATTTTATAGAAATGTGTGAACGAAACGCAACTAGTTACACCATAAACACCTTAAATTATATTTTCTCAAAGTCTACTCTATCGTACGCTTTTCTGATTTTTATTCCAAAAAGGTGACGTCATTAATTTGCATTTCGTGCCAGTTAGGTAAAATAAAGGAATTACCATAATGCAACACGCAGGTTAATCGACAGCTATGGGCGCGCGACGTGTGATCAACGCGAAAAGAAAAGAGTAAACCTATATAAAGACGCAGAAGAGAAGGTGAAAGTTGAGAATATTGCGAGAAAAGAGTAAGGAATATAGGAAAGGGCACGGGGTGGCAGCGAGCGTAAACTACCGCAACGGTTAATGTAATAATCTCGGGCGGCATACGCTTTCATCGCTTGAGCTGTATGTTCCAAGAGACTTCTGCGACTGGAGTTGCACGGAATTTCTTCCGGGGTCGACTTATTTCTCAGCCGAGCGTAATAATCTTCTTAGCCTGATATCGTTGTGTCTTTTTGCTCCGGCCAGAGAGACAGAAAAGGTACGGAAACGGCCACCGAAAACGGAACAACGGAAGAGCGAGCTGGAAGAAAGCGGATGAAAAGTAGAAGCAAAACGAGGAGGAAAGAAAAAAACAAAGAAGCACAGAATGTCTTCGCATTTTGTGTATACGTGGGTGCATATTACGGTTGGCCCCGATAGTCCGTTCGATCGAAACGAAAATACGTATAGGTACAATATACAGGGTGTCACTAACTGATGATAAGGCTGAAAAGCGGTGACACATAAGAAAATCAGTCGCAGGTAAATGGAATAAAATTTATTCATGCAAAAATCTTGGAAGATCGATGCTGAACACTTATTGTTAGTACGATGTTCGCATTAAGATATCCTGCAACTAGTGGTACAATCTTCAAGGGAGTAACTTCAACAAAATTGTTTGAAAATTCTTCAGGAATATTTATATGAAAGTTTGTTGACAGCAAGGAAAACAGTAATGCAATAATTAATGGATATTGTAAATTAATGAATTCAAGATATGAGCTAGTTAGCAATTATTTATACATTGTATTGTATTAAAATTTCTACACTTTAAATTTATTAATATTCTTGAGTATATAATTATACTTAAATAAGTATAAGTAACAATATAACGAAAGACACTAACTAACAATAATTATTAGCAGTGTTGACACTTACATTTATTGAATCGTAACATTAATTGTTAAATTAATGAAGAAATTAATAAAATATTGTATCTTTTTACAATATGAGTTATTTATTTGCATCTTAAAATTACTACTTTATTAGTTGTATCGCTAATTACAGTATATCCTGTATTTTTAGTATACAACGGGTGTACAAACTTAATAAATATTCTAATAAAGAATTAAAAACCGTTTGAAACCGTATAAAACCTAAGTAAAATTGAATTTATTTAAGCAAGAATTGAAAATTTTTTAGTATATTAAAGACATTTTGAAGCAAAAAGAAAGAGTACCATTTTTGAAAAATATAAAAAGATATCGTAAAACGCAGAAATAAAGATTGCATGAACGGAAATTTTTATTAGCTTTAAATATCAGTCATTTTAGTTTAGCATGAAATAAAATTTTGATTTGCTGATTGAATAAATCGGTTCTCAATTCGCTATTATAGAATTTTTAATCATTTATTTTAATCATTTCCCTTTGTGAGGTATCTTAAGTCCCTCACATTCAAGTGTTTGCTCCAACTTTTATTATCCTCTTAATAAACTGATGGTTCATCAATTGTTAATTCATAAAAAAATAGTAATATTTCGTACAATTTCTAAAACGTTGAATTATCCAATAATCTTACTTTGGTATTTATATTTAGAGGCTAAAGAATAATAAAAATAAGAAAATTAGAAAAATAGTAACTTTTTGCCTACCACCCGAATGACAAATACGACAGCTTAGGCAAGTTGAATGTTCATTATCCGATAAAGAAATAATAAAATCGCAGTACCCAAAGTAGCACGAACTTCCTGAACGACGTAATAATAAATTTATCCCGCTCTAGGTGAAAATAAATACTTAATCATTGTAAGGAATAATTTATCAAAACGGTTTGCTACCATGAGAACTAAAGAAAGATCTTTTATTAGATGAAAGATCTGATGTAGGATCCACAGGTCATAACATTTTTGTTATATCATTGTACAATCTCTCGATCTGAATTCTATTAAAAACTTATTGGATGGATTGGGAAGAAGCTCGCAAAGCTGTTACACATTCGGAAATAGAATTTAAAAACGATTTTGTGGAAGAATGTCAGCATATTAGAAATACTTATTTATATACCATCACGTGACCCAATGTAAAATAAAAGGAATCTTTTAAAGCATTCAATTACTACTTTTCTTACTTCTTATTATTTAAATAATCGTTTGCAATAAATAAATAGTTTTTGTACCTTTGCTAAGCAAAGGCTAAAATTGCAACTTACTATATTGCACCTTTTTTGTTTATTAGGCAATACTTGATATTGTACTAATGTCTGGATATTTTATAACAAATTATAATAATAAGAATATATTTTCTGAGTGGAAAAGTTATTCACTGGATTGTATAATAAACTATATTTTCTCAGTTTTATCCATTAAAAAGTATAATCAAATTTTGTACGTATCAGACAAGTTTCAAAGTTGATCTTTTCGTAGCTCGCAGTAGAATTTCGTTTTACATGTTTTACTTATTTTCTCGTGTTGGATCGCTTTCTTTTCGCTTGCATATTGCTAGTTAGATGATACCTTAATATACATAAAAATAAGTCGGAAGCATGGAATGAAATTTCCTGATACAAGTTTCTTTTTTAGTAAAATTGGTTTTGAAAACTCGTTTCCTATGCATTTACTTATTCACTCGAAATTATTTACAATTTCGTTGTCGCAAGGTATACAATAAAGTAACAAAAGCACTCAATTTTGAAAAGTATTACTTTCGGAATTTTATTTTTTGGACGTTTTCAAATTTTACCTTTGCACTATTTTTTAACAAAATATATTGGCTTTAGACCTGAAATGAGTACACGTATCTATAATATTCGAAAGTTTTCAATTTTGTGATAAAAATCGATTGCAACTGTTTATTATTTTCGAATATCTCTTTTTAATCCTTTGAGAACGATTATCTATTCGAGATATTTTTGGTATCTGAAAGCTATTACGAAGCACCATATGCGAAAATAAATTTTCCAATACTCCTTTGTATCCGAATCACGAAGCTGTACATTCCAATTTTGAAGACATGTGGAAATATGCAAAAGTTCCGATTTATTAGATTGCAAATTATTGGTAAATATCGGTCACATAATTGTTCAGCATATTAGTAGCAAATAGATGCTTGTTACTTATTTGTTACATCAATTCAATTAGATCATAATAAAACTAATTTAAACCGTTCACATCTCTTAAACAACTTTGTGAATAATAACTAAAAGAAATCTTTGTTCCGGTAAATGCTTCAATAATGAAATAGAAATAAATGAGTTCCAAAAGAGTTCTTTTAAATATTTCCAAATATAAGTACAGAACAACGCTCTCAGGTATTAATAATAACATAACATTTTAAAGCCTTTGTGATGTAACAATTGCCTGTGAAAATTTCAACGAAATTTATAAAAATTCCCGAGAAAATTGTTCATATTATTAAAAAATGTAACGTGTTACATTTTCCATTGCTCTTAAAAACGATAAATTAGTATTTAAAGAGGATAAGCCATAACAGGGCGAACAAACGTATCAAGTAAATTCTCAAAATCGACTTTATTGAAAAATAGATTTTCCACGATCAAAACCTTATTGCACACCTTCGAGTTGTTTTCTTATCCGGAGTCGTCACTTTTCAATGAATGGCAGCGGTTAAACGCCACCCTGTATTAGTTAGGCAGAGTGTCGACCTCCATAAAAGCGAGACGCGTGCACGAGGTGACCGGCCAAGCTTGTCACCGATCGATTTTTCGTATTTCCATGTATCGATAGCCACGTCTCGCGGCAGCCCTCTCTGATAAGTGGATTATGAACGGGGATTTCGAGCGACAGCGTTACGTTTGACGTAACGAGAATGAAGGCGAGTCGATAGCAAGGCGCATGGATGCTCAAGGCAGCCAATGGACTGGTTGAAATATTAAACGGGAGCAAAGACCCTGTTCCCGTGCACCACGTAGCCGTGGTTCAATTTCTGCGCCAGAGGCGACCAGGTCGAACAGCGACCGAGACGAAGGGGCTGAATGAAAATAGACGACAACACCAGACGAAGGGACAGAGGGGATAGAGGCGAAGGTTAGGATTTTGATGGCACTACCAGCGACATCTACATTCCGCTACTAGCTGCAGGGGTGTAAAAAGAATAAGACACCCTTAGGGGTGGCGCTTGCGCAAACCTGCGAATCTCGGCACGGATTCAGCTTCGGAATAGGTGTTAGCCGTTACGACCCATTTCGCGTTTCGCACCTGACGGATGCTGCCAATGGCCTTTCTTGCGCCTCGCGTTGTTGGAAATAATTAGGAGCTCCTTCGAGGATTCAGGGAACGTTGAACAAAAATTCGGAACTTCCGATGATAGCTGATGCTGTGTACGTCGAGGAAAAGGGATCAGGAGTTAGGGGATGTATAGTAAGCTTACAGAGCCATAGTTGATGAATACAAAATCGGTTCTGGATTTTATTGTCAACTGGCTAGATTTCAGATGACGTTAATTAATATTACTAGTATTCTTAGGCATTTAATACGAAGAAAATTATTTTTCGTCGCTGAGCTTTCATTTCTTGAGTAATTAAATAACTTTTTATCGTGTAAGGACATAAATATTAGATTCTCCATTATACTTTCTTTTGAAAGTGTATATACGATTGTCGGAAACTATACTGTTCCACCATCCTTTTCAATTTATTTCGAAAACAATAATTACCTACTTTAGCAATTTCTCGTCTGTTTTGACGACGTTCAAATATATTGTTAAGGCCATTGTTCTGAACAGCTTTTTATTTTTCGAAAGACAAATATTCCAAATAATCAGTGAAGTGAGAAATATTTCAAATCTAAACGACCTGAATTCTGCCCTCGTGAAATCCAGCGTTTACTCGGAAAGTGAAAGAAAATAATAAAAAAACGGTGGAAATTATTTTATGTAGAAAAGTAATGTAATCTCATTAACTGATCTAATATATACGTAATAAAATTTATTCAATAATTAGTACACACTTTTATACGTGAAATATAACTGTCTTGAATAGATAACAGAAAAAAGTGTAAAAAAGTATATTGATCCACCTTCAAGCTACACCGTTGTAGTTTTGCATGTTTTTTTTATCACTATTGTGATGACTGTTTCCTGTTTTAACTCCAATGCTTATATGTCGTCCGGATACTTCAATGACGAGCATTTCAAAAAATATTGAGGTATGGTCGATAAATTTATCAAATTACTTAAAGAAAAATCCATCAAATTTTTCAAAATCCAAAGTCCTTAACTTCTTTTGAGAAAGAAGATGCTTTGATGGAAATATGGTGGGTAATTTAATGAAAATTGTTATGGAAAGGAAAATCGGTTTTCTTTTTTTTTGGTTACTTTCATTATTTGAAGATGGCTCAATACAGGTCACCACGACGGTGATGCCTTAATAATCCCTGTCCTTTTTTTATCATCAGCTTTCGTTTCACGACCATATTGTTTATTCTTCGTTTAGGCATTATTCACAACGTACTTTTGTAAAGTGAAATTAAAGAATTGCTATTTTTATATCAATATAAAATTTGAACTTAAAAGTGACTTAAGAGTTTATTTGCCTATTGATCCACAAAAACAGATAAAAATAAATAGCTACACTTAGCTACACAGAATAGTTATAAAAGCAGAATAACAAGTAACCAGCTAAATTGAATTTATTAACAAGTTATTGATTTCTAATGTAATATATTAAAGATGGAGGATTTCTGCGAACGGTATCGGAGGAATCAAGGTAATTAGACTCGAAAGGAATTTCTTAAGTAGCAATATTGGTTTCACGAGTGGTATAAGTGAATATTGCTGGAACAATTAGGGGGCTGTTATCACATCAATTTGATAATACCTAACAGAGGGGTCTAGGGTTGGAGAAAATTCTTTGTACAGAATGAAGGGTATTAATAGTGGTATATAATCATTATATTCAATTCACTGATGTAGGTTACAGGAAGGAGAAAGAAAGAATAAAATATTGACGATGCCACTATGATTCATTAGAAAGAATCGGTGAATGAGAGATAACATGTTTCAGTAGATTGAGTAACGATATTAATTTCGTAAATTGTACAATATAAATACATAATATTGGAAATAATAAAGGCATTGTGGTTGAAGGAAGTGCTCAATGTTTGATGGATATTAATAAAAATCTTAATAAAGAAAAAAGTATTGGTTATAGATCAAAAACAATCGAACAGAAACAAAGGGCACATACATCCACTTAAATAATTGTTTTGTGTACAAAATTAACGTCTCTCAAAATTACTTTATTACATTTGATCTGAATGTTTTCCTATTAAATGATAACATAAATATCTGTTAATTCTTCTCTTTTATTAATTCTTTCGATGTTTAATCCCTACGACATATGTATGGGTGAGATGTGGAAAGTCAGAAAAGTTTAAAAATACACGTAAACCACTTTTCATATTATTTATAATGAATATTATTAATGTAAACAAGATGAGAATATCAATACAAAATTTTCAATATTATTTATAATAGGTACTAGTACTTAATATAAATCCTCATTAACATTTTATACAATATTATTCAAAATATCCTTGAATTTGTAATTTCATGTAAGCGTAATAAAGTGTACTAATGATTTTACGTCCCGATTAGTACCGAAACAAATTGAATAATATTAATTATTCCGAGTTTTCCATAACGTTTTCGTTGCACGGTTGAACATTTTGTTTCATTATATCGTCACAATTTCAAGAATCAGATTTTGTTTAAAAATAGATGAAGCATTACGGAAGCAAATTAAATAATGCAGAAAATATATGGAACTTGCTGAGATTATTTTATACCATACGACGATTTTTAATGCAAATTTGATATATCAAGTTCGAATTTACTGAAGAGTAAGTGGTTTCTTTTCCATGACGTTAACTAACATATTTTCCAATTTTTTGCCAAGAAATATAGATCATCACCACTCGCTCACCGTATGTATAAATTTGGCAACTTTTATCAATATATAATATCCAATAAACTAGATTTGCTATGAAAATATGAAAGTATTCCGGATCAACATATCACAAATAAATAATAGTATGAAAAAGCTATTACTATCATAATTGGAAAAAAACGTTGATGGTGTATCTAATAAAAAAGTTATTACGAAGTATATTATTTTAGGAAGAAATTTTTTTTTTTTGATGCATGTACAATAAATGCAAATGTATTTACCTGCACAGTATAGAGAGTACGAAAACGCCCGCAGGAAGTATATCATGCAGCAACCAACAGAACGCTTTAAACGTAATCAACGTATCAAACTAGATAATTGAAAATATCTTCAAAACGTAGTAAAAGGTATTTTTAGAAGGTATCCGAAAGAGCCGCGGCTGTCCGTTTTCATAGTATAATGTTTTAAAGAATTACGAACTAATTTTTATCTCAGCGCGTGTGCTTCCAGGTTAAATATTTGCACCCTCGTGCAGGGTAGATAGCATAATTTATACTAAAAGGTACTTGCGTAAATAATGCCAAAAATTATAAGGCTTCTGAATGATTAAACGTTGGCTCATAGTACCCAAAAATGCAAAAATTATTTTCTGTTAATGGACTGATGTGAGTGGCAATACTATTCAGAAAGAACGACAGGTCTCGTTTAGGTTTGATGGTGTTCGTTTAGGTATTTATTAATCGTTTTAACCCCTTGCTTTACAATATCGTGTTACACAGGTGACGCACCCAGCGTTTTTAATGTGACCTCTATCATTTATATTTTGATTAAAACTCAATTTTAAATTTAACTCTAATCGCAATTTGTGTAGTCAAGGCTTGTCAAGTGTAAAATATACATAATGTTTCGATTTTTTCATTTGTTTTAACACTGAGGCGATACATATTTCACCCTTTGCACTCGAATGGCACCTCTGGGACGCCATATGCAATTAACTGAAATATTTTTAAATGTAAAATTTAAGTCCTATGTATATCAGAACATAGCGAATTAACGGAAGAAGTAAAAGTAAATGGATTATAAGTTATTGTAACTCTTTCCTCCCAAAATAAGGCTTTAAAATTTTCAAAGCTTCTTTGGAAAAGTAATCTAAACTTAATCATATCCAAAAATGCTTCGGGTGTAAAGGGTTAACTCTAATTGATGCATTTTAATATGATCGAATATGGATACAAAAGCCTGTTTAAAAAAAAAACTATCATTGAGTGTGACAAACAGTTAAATCCTATCGTTAGTACGATTACTACAAAGAAAATTTCTTCAATTATTGAAAATAACTGTGTTTTATTCAGAAGAAGGAAATATTTCTTGTAAACAATTGATTGTTGACAGATGTTAGGTTTCTTGGATTGAGAGAAAATGAAAAGATGAACAAAATTATAGTTTATTTGTTTAAAGGCGAAACAAATTTGGTTCAGAAAGCAAATTAAAACCTTAGTACTGTATAAATGAATCAAGGCATGATACTGAATTTTTAAATCATTGCATAAGATTTATGATGCGAGTACAACAAAAGAAGAATTTCGGGATATTCTAAATATGTAAAGAAGAATCTCATTGATTGCAGTTCGAGCATGAATATGTATCGTTTCCTCTTTGTGTATGAAAAAACCAAACGTAGCACTTTCTACACCTTCTAAAAAACCTTATTCCTTTTCGTATGAAACCAGCTAAAATTAAAAATGTTTTGATGTTACCTCATCAATATGTATTGAAAGTCGACAGTGTTATATATTACAAAATACTGCCTACTATATGAGATAATAATAATAATAATAATAAATAAGCAGAAATATTTCAATCAGATATTTTAAATGTTGATTAGGTACTTTAATAAATTTCAAATAATATTTATACCTTTGTCTGTTGTATATTATTATAAATGTTAATAAGCAGAAATCATTAACATACATTGTTACTTGTTTGTAAAAAAAATCAATCATTTCCATAACATGTTTTTTTAAATATTGATTGAAAATATACGAATAAATAAAGGGCATTATAAACTTAATTATTAAGAGAATGGAATTTCTTGTATCAAAATTATCAATTAGAGATCTAAAAACGTAGTGGTTGGATTATATTCAGAATTAAATGAACGATATAAATTAGGTGTGTGAATTGATTACATGTACTTTGATCAAACAGTTGTTTATTTGAATTAACTATACACTTCAGTTTGATGCTTCACGTTTTCTAATTGAAATTTAAAACGTTTAATTCTGAAATCGTTGCGTTAACAGTACTTCAGTAAAATATTCCATTACACTGGGACAGATTTCGCCGGAGGATATTCTGATAAAGGTTTATCAGGGAACAATGTGCGGAAAAATAATATGGATCTCTAATTTATTGTATGTTGTAACAGATAACCAATTATCTCATATTAATTCTCACTTGATGGACCATTGAAGTTTAACTTCATGTTTTACGTTATTTTAATTTTTAGCATTTTATGTTATTCATTTACGTATTATTTTTTACATGAATTGAAATATTGTTATACAGGGTGTCCCACGTAACTGGAACAGGCTGTATCTCCTAAACGGCTGGGAGTAGAAGTAAAAGTTAAATGGCATTAGATAGTGCATAATATGCAATGAAATATAATGCACTTTTGTGCATCGGTGCATCAGAAAAATGTAACTGCACTTTTTCTTTAATGGGGACCTATAATTTTGGCTGCATCAATCGATGCAGTTTCTAATACACTGTATAAAAATGCTAATATTCTTATGCCGTAAACTTATTCGTTTGGAAGTTATTGAAGCTAAAACTCCTCTGAATTATTTCGGTCTCTCGGCAAGTGTTCCAGAGCACCTACGTTATGTTTCATTACAACGTTTGTAAACATGAAGCGGCTGCTAATGCTAGTTACAGTAAGATTAAGATGTCTTTCAGTAGTTATTCAAGTTATTCACTACGTAATGGTCTGCCGACCAAGTGTTTCGAAACCGTGGCAATTACGAATAGCGAACGAGTTGACATGTTCAGTTTGTTTAACAAGTGCAATCAAAATGGTGCTGAGGCTGCAAGGCGGTATCGAGAGACACATCCCAATCGGCATCAGCCCCCGCGTTCGTGTTTGCAACGTAAGTACTCCAGTACACTTAACGAGAGACCGAAATAATTCAGAGAAGTTTTAGCTTCAATACCTTCCAAACGAATAAGTTTAAGGCATAAGCATGTGTCGCACTTTTATATAGAGTACAAGAAACTGCATCGAATGATGCAGTCAAAAATATGGGTTCCCATTAAAAAAAAGTGCAGTTGCAACTTTTTGATGCACCGATGCACAAAAGTACATAAAATTTCAATTCCATACTATGCATCATCTGATGCCATTTATCTTTTACCTCTAACATCTGCTATTCTCAGTCGTTTAAAAGTTACGTGAGACACCTTATTAAGAATACCTTTAGAAAGGTATTAATGAAGCCTTCGCCGACTGAAACGCAGATCTTGAACCATTGGTAAAATCTTAGTATTTTATTCATTTTGTTCTCCTGATTTTTCAAATTATTCGATTAAATTAATTGGCAACCGCATTGATAATTCATGTAACGGTCGACGTGATAAATAAACCAATGTATACATTTCCACGAAAATACGTGAATTGAAATAAATTCGAAAATCGATAAGCAAAAGAATAATGATTTATTTCGTTTATTTATATTTCATTCAGTGTGGATAATTTTTTAGGTTAGATATTAATAATTCTATAACTTAATGTAATAGTGGAGATTTTATTTTATTTTGTTTGTAACAAGTTCAAATATAACAATGTTCGACTTCAAAATAATAAATTCAAGTTCAGAATCCAGTGTATGGAGCGATTAATCAAAGGCTAGAAATCTGAATCCTGTTTATAAAATGGCTGTTAAGTAAGTCCGCATAATAAAATACCGTCAAGGTTTTCAGATGATTATTTTCAATAAGTCTCAATTTCAGTCCAAGGTGTTGTTTCAATCACGCATCGCGCACTCGATTAATTAAAACCGAATAATTCTCTTTGGTATTTTTGCTTCCTATTTTTCCGTCGTTTTGTTTGCGTTTCCCGTTTAATCTCGGATCTACAAACATGAGCACCGTGCACGATACAATAGCTAAGCTAAACGATTCTGTGGCTACAGTTTTTCTTATCGATCGTTTCGTAGTACACACGGCAGCTCATCTTCCATGTGTCGTCGATTATTAATGTTTACGATGCGGTGGTCGAAATTGTCGCAAAAGAGAGATAGGCAGGGGATAGAGGTAGGGGGGCCTGGTATTATTTGAATTCAGTTCGACCAGATTATTCGGTTTGATTAATCAACACACAACGACGGTGTCTCAAAAGATAGCCTAACTGAGGAGTTATAGTTGTGCACACAGGGACAGTCATGAGTTATTGCTGTCGCGTTACTGTGGCTCTGTTGTTCCATTGTTTCTATTATTACACACGTCAAACACGCGAATGAATTATACGGCCTGGTAAACGCACAACTTGATTCGCGGAGCTAACGACGTGTACGCGGTCTGTTTGTATTTAAGACGATTTTATACATCGGCTTTACCTGGCTGGCAAATACGTTGTTTTCGAAAGGTAGCTGTAGGGTGAGGCTTTAAAAATTGACTCCTTCGCTGTTTTATCATGTCATGATTGAGTATAGAAAATCATCGGTTTTAAAACTTAATCGATAACGTTTAACCCTTTTAGTGCCGAGCGAAAGAATCCCGGGCCAATTTGACGAATTTGTTAAGGTTCGGAGAAAGCTCATAAAAATCAAACTAAAAATACAAAAAGCAGCATATTTCGAAATTAAGAAAGAATAAAGTAATGCCAATTGTATTCCAATATTTGATACTAACATTAATATAAAACATTATGAAAAACATAGGAAGAGTTTCTCTTCTACAAACAATATTCGCACGTAAGAATAATCATCATTTGATCACAGCTTTATGTAGATCACGTAGTATGAAATATAAATATTACATTTTCAATCATTTCTAATAAAATAACTAATATCGGCAATCCGTTCTTCAGCAGCCACGACGCCACCTTTCCGATTCCAACCCTCTCGCACTCCTCGTCCACACATCTTAAAACAAAAACCAATCGAACACACACGTACATGCATACAAACGCACACGACCCACACATCGTACAAATATTTATATTTAGTTATCTTGCTATTGAACTTATTATTAGTCACATAAATAATTTATTTAGCATTGGTGTTTACTGATACATACACCGTGTAACCCATCGGGTACGCAACAATATTGTATTGTATATTGTTGTTGGCACTAAAAGGGTTAAATATGGATCTTATACTTTTGCCACTAGTGATACGTATTTTGCGTTATTTCAGCAGACTTGTTGACGCACTATAAAAATGTACATATCTGATAAAATGATATTAGAGAAGCACACAGATATGGTAAAATAATATTATTACATAAAACAAAAAACAATGGCTACTGAAGAGCAAAATGACATTTCAATCAATAGCAAAAGTGTTGGATAGAAATAATACTGTATCGATGTTTTTTTAATGCTTCGCAAATTTTGTGTAAATGACAAATTTTGATAAATTAATATTTACCATTCGGTCATTTTTTGGGTTTCCTTGTTTCATTTTGTCTGTTGCAAGAATCCATAAACATTTTCAATATTATCGATATTTTTGTGATAAAATTCCAAAGCGCAAAGGAAGATTAATAGTTACATTTAATAATTAGTAAGGTATTGTATTTCATAAGAAAAGTGATACAAGCCTTTCGTTTTTCCATAATAATTATTTACTGAACATTTTTACAATAAAAGTTTTCATACAAATACTAAAAAATTCGAACACCAAAAGAAATCTACTTTTAATTCTATAAAGTTTTCAATATTTTAATTATTTTGGGCTTGAGAATTGTAAGCAATATTGGATATATTTGATGGATTAATATTGGATGGATATTTGATGCATTTAGTAATAACCTGAATAACCAAGCCTGTTGTAGGTAAATTCTTAAATCATCCGTTTAATCAATTTTTTCTATCGATTCTTTTATTTCATTTATCGATGAGAAAAATGTATAGTCTGCTTTTACAATCTTATCCGGTCATTTGGTATATAAAGTACCGGTATTTTTCATGTTGACACTTCTGGTAATCTGCTAAAAAGTGTTCCAAATGAAAGTTAATCAACCGTTGGTCGGCTATAAATTATATAAAAAATTTCCAAAAAGTTTTTTTTATGATAAGAACAAGTGTTAATATCAGCGATAACAAAGTGACTGTACTATCTTATCGAAACAACAACTTTTTGGAAATTTTTTATGTGGCAGCTTAAACACAAAATTATGTACAGGTAGCTCTCCTACAACACGGTATCCTATAACACGGTTTCGCTCTAACACGATAGGCTAAATTTCGAAAACATTTCTACAGCACTGGATAACATAATTTTTGTTTAACATATTTCAAAACTATATTACCTTAAAATAATGACGAGAAGGAATAATGAACTACAATGCCTTTACATGAAAATATATAAATAAATTATATGTTTGATGAAAAAGAAATTTATCAAATTAAAGTTACATTAAATAAAAATAATATTTTTTGCTTTTTATAGTTTTGTGTTTTTAATAAGTTTTCGGAACGTAACCCTCCTTTTTGTGTTGACTGTGGGTCTCATATAACACGGTTTCACACAACACGGAATTTTCTAGGAACCTATCTACCGTGTTATAAGAGGGTTACCTGTATAAGGAAGGAATTGTCTGAATTAATTTTTTGTAATGAAGGTATTTATCGAATTTTTTCCGATTTTCATTCGTTACCGTTTAAATAGAACACGAAACTGTTTCTTAACGTTGATTTATTTGAAAGGAAATGGCAGAAAACCTTCAGGAAAGTAATACAACGATCGGGATTATAAGATCTCTCGTCTATTAAGGCTTTTGTTGTCTTTACAAGCGAAATAAGGACATCAATCGTTCCAAGATCGAGGTAGTATTTCTGTTCATTTGTATTCTTCGATAGAATAAAAAACACAAAAGCAATTATGCGTTTCTTAATCGTGTACCTGGAGCTGTTTATATGTATAATTAAATCTTTATTTCCTTAAATGGAATACAAATAGGTCCTTACAACTCTTATAAATTAAAGAATGAATAGTTAGTATATAATTGAATCAATTAAACAAAACAGCAATGGATTTAAGTTAATTTGGGTCTCACAACAAATCCGTTAAAGCTAACAGTAGATGATTGTAAAAAACATGTCGAAGGATTTAAAGTCGTGTTGATTTAAAGTTAAATTCAGGATCGGTTATAGTAGATTTGGGTGGATATATTCGGAGCATGGAAAGTAATGTCGAAGTTGCGAAATCAATGTTCTAAAATCGGAAATACAGTGCTTGCTGTCGATAATCGTTAAATATTACAATACTGTTATCGAAAGTTTTGTATTCAAACTTCTATCATTCGCAGTTGTGCAATTAAATCTTCGTAAATCATGTATGTTAATTTAATATTTCAAGCTCGATAAAACTTTGCAAAATTTCAAAACTCTCTATCAACGTCTCTGTTTCTATATGTATAAATGTATAATTTTTATTTTAGAGCAGTAAATGACGTATTAAGGTTAAAAAGAAATGAACACAATATTGCAGATGGGGGAGGATAAAAGCTGTTGAACAAAATAAAGAGTATGGTACACAGAAAATGTAATAGAGAACAATAACGTGATTTCATAATTTTGTAAAAAAAAAAAAATGAAACTAGCTTACTTTTATACTTGGAATTTTGGTATCCTAACGTACGACATAATTTAAAGTTCATTTTACATTCTTATATTATAATTTTTTACACCTATACTATTATTAAAGAATCTTTTTTTAAATTTAAATGTCTGATAGTCAAACTCTTGTTATAAAATTACAAAAGTGTTAGTTGCAATTGATTCAACTTTCGTTATTCACGGTCTGCGCAGTAATATAACTATTATTAACAAATTTAGAAGCAGACAAAGTTTTAATCAAACAAGAATTTAACAGTACTAGTGCAATAGTTTGTGTACTTTTTACAAATCTGAAAAACAAGAACTCGATGAAATTTTTAACATATACACAAGTAATTTACTTCGTTATATTCTGTATGATTACAATCAACCGTTATTTTTTCAAAACGACGAAAACTCGTCGTCTAATAAATTAAAGTTCAGTCCAATTAAAAATAAAATTATTCTGTTTCAAAGACTGGTTAAATACTTCTGGGAGTAACTTAATAAATCTTCACAGTATGTGAATCTTTTATTACAATTAAGAATTTGCAAGATCTTCTTTAACCGTTTCGAGACTTTTGATATAATTTTAGGAGAAATTCATTCGGTATATTTACAATATACAAATTATTAATCGAAAAAAATGATTAGAATATAATTCTTTTTGTATGTGTGTTTAGGGTCTCATCAACTGCTTGGTTATTAGCAACCACGATTGATAATTTTATATTCTGTGTGTAAGGTTTTGTTGATGCACGAATTTAATTGTTTTCTTCAGGTTCTCTTCGTTCTTGAATATTTCGTTGGTCCGATCTGGAGTTTGGAGTCGGTTACCCGCATGTTCTCTATCCTAGCAGTTTGTTAATATACGCCTGACAGTTAGGTTTTGTTAGCACGGTTCACAAATCGGTGGGGGGGGGTTTGTTTAGGATGGAGTTCTGGGTTATTTTTGTGCGTCTAGTAATTAATCTATTGATTATTATTTTGTCTTTTCTATCGAATTGGGTTGTTTTCTGATTTGTGTAGAAGTCCGCTGTCAGGTCGCGTACATTGTATGCGGTATGTCTTTAGTAATGTAATTGTGTTTTTCATTCTGTACGGATAGAACGAGAAATATTTGAGTGGAAAGCGAAGGTGTGCAAAGTTGAAAAATGTCTGTTCTTAACAGCAAAACTTTCGACGATGCACAAAATCGTAAAGTCATGAACGCGTACCAAATCGATGCAGTTTGTACGTTCTTTATTGAGCAAGTTTGTGTTTGGTTAATTACATTGTTACTTCTCTGGTCGTTACTTCGACGTGGCCGAGTTAATGGGACGATAATACACTTTCGGCAATTTACTCCGCCGCCATTCAGTCTGTGCCTGAAACACGTGCGAATTGTTCTGAACAGAAATATTTCCCTTAACCCCTCGCGAGCAAAGATATTTTTTTATATTTCGTTAGAAGCTTATCCGCTTTTACTTTTCTCACCGTTTTAAACTTTCAACAAACTCTGAAAATCACTACTGTATTATTCAGTTGTATATAAGATGTTTGGTAAAAAAAGATTCAAATTCGGAAGAAAGTCAAATTCCTCTGATATTATTAACAAACCAGTGTGTCTACAAAAGGTTAAATATTTTACTTTGAATTTCAGTCTCATTTTAGTTCTTTACAAAAATCAATTTCAATCATAAAAATTGTTTTATTGAATTTATTTTTCACTGTAAAAACTTATGTAAATTATCTTCTATAAATATTCCTTTTGGTTATTTTGATAAAGATTGATAAATTAAAGAAATATGTATTATTACACAGAAATATTTGATATATTTTAAAGCTGCTCATCTATACTTTTGTATCAAGTTTGCTCAAATATCATATATTTTTGTTGAATGATGTTTCATAAACATGTTTGTTACACATATTTAGACTACCTCAACCATTAATGCAAAAACAAAACCATTCATTTAAAAACAAACTCATTACGACAAACAGCTTTGAATACAAAAATGTCGGGTTAATCATAAAATTTAGATTTTAACAATACTTAGAATGAAAGTAATTTACATATAAGATTATTATTGGAAATACTTCAAATGTCATTAAGACAGTAATTGATTTTACATGCCTCTCTCTAATTAAAAATTTTTCCTTTATTAAATATAACTTGATTTATAAAATCAATCTTCCTTTCAGGCAAACCAAATAGTACAAGCTTGCAATATTCACTACATTTTTATAATTGAATTTTTCAATTGTAAATTTCCACGCATGGCCTAATATTTCGAGGTTAATGCCATTAATTTCTAATTGGCTCTTAACTATAAAAGTAACGCAGTTCAATTAAAACAACATAATAGCCTTTAAAATCAATCAATTTTAATATTCCTTTTAACCTTTTAAACTTTTTCCAATAGACTACGTATATATAACTTGCAACCTTCACTAGAATTTTCATCCAACGGCAAAATTTGCGTGTAATAAATAATAAATAGACATAGTCCAATTGTTTCCATGGTAATTTCCAATCTATGTTTTATGATTGAAGAAAAAGAGACGAGGATCGAATAATTTTATTAATCGTCGAAAACATTAATTGAAAATTATTATGAATACAAAGAATTAATACCGCGAAGTAATAATAAGGAGTGACAAAATGATATGGATATGAGTTTATATATATTATGTCAATATGAATCTGGCTGAATAATAATGCTTTAATTTTATTAAAAATAAATACGGTATCATATACTTGTTCAAGACAAATTTAAATTTGACAAAAGTTTCTTTTCCTTTAAAATCATTTATGGTCATTGTATCATTATTATGTGTGGCATGATTTTAGTTTTTAATAAAATTAGAAATGCGTCATTATTATTTTGGGTGATAAATGTGTTGCATCTTGTACAATTCAAGATTCATCGTTACTTTCTTAGTGCCATTAACATTTTTAATTATTTAATTCTAAATATGTCTTTCAACTTCTTTGTTGCAGTGTCTGTTGCTTGATACTAACGAACTGTTCCATAAAATTGTATAGACAACTTGTTTATTACTTACTTTGATGCTTTCGAGGAAGAATCTCTAAAAGCTTAGTTCCATTATTTATTAAATCGCCTCTGGTGCATAAATTATTCACGATAAAAGAATTAAGTTCGTTTAAATGTATTTTCTAAGAGTAAGCAGTGTTTTATGGTTTCTTAGAAAATTTATCATTTCGTATTCAACCAGCAGATCCTCTCAGCACGGTCAATACCAAGCAAAAGGGAATGAAATTTGATTAGCTGATCGCCACAGGAGAAAACTCGAATCTAAAGGATTAATTTAAATGATTCAGCGAACAGTTCTTTGAACAAGAAAAGACTCGACAATTGAAGTGTCCGAGTCCGCAATAGCAAGCGATGTAGACTGATTGAACACTGTTGGATGATTGATTGTTGATAAAATTACTTTTTCCTCGATAAGATGTGTTTTATTAACACTTATTGTAAGTAAACTGTTTAGACTACTCTTTTTGATCGCATAATGTGTATTGTATAACTGACAATGAGTGATCCAGAGTCAATAAATCATGGAAATACCAGTGTTAACAAACTAAGGGGATGAAAATTGCAAAGTCGCTAGCTTAATTCTTAAAATCCTCGATATAGAAATAAATATAAATGTACGAAGTTATTTTTGAAACTGTGACGAAAAATCCTTTCAGTTACCAGATTTAAATTCTTTTAGTTTAATAGACCTTATTTTTCAATGATCGGAAACGGAGTGACAAGAAGTTCTAAAAGTAACCCTTTGCACTCGATTATCTCTTCTGAAGAGACATGAGAAGAATGCAGATGGTTTTTAAGGGAAATGTAACTAATTTATTTTTCTTTTTTCAAGTTTCCTTTTCAATTATTCCTAATACTATATTATCTCATCTACGACGGTATGCTGCTTACTACCTCGTAACTAATTGTAAGTATTTTTGAGTTGCTGGTGAATAATAAGAACAAAATTTCCGAGTGCAAAGGAAATTATTCTAACACCTATTTAAGGTTAAAGAAAATAAAAAAGCTAGCTGATGAGAGATCAAGTAAATATGGCACCTGAGGGACAAAGAAAGTAAATTTTGTGCTAAAGAAATAAATTACACTGTATGCAGAAAAGTATAAAATGTGAAGGTAAAAGTCTGTTAAAAGCAATCAGTGTTTTGTTTAGATTCAGGCGTTGGTTTTGCAACTAATTGCAGTTGGTCTTCTTCATTTATATCGGTGTGGAAACGGAGCCTCGACTACAATAAAACCGTTCCCATTGATGTGTTTCTTTACCATTACCGTGAAGCCGTCGTTGAACAAAGGGGTTAATAAATTTCTCTTTCAATGAGAGTCTCCGTAATTCCCGCTCTATAGAACGTAATTATAAACGCAACGTCGTGTCTGGCTGTAGACCACTCTGGCTGACAGAAAAGTTTCCAGACACTTTTACAGTTACCGAGCAAGATATACTTGAAGTTGGCGCAATATATGTACACGGTGTCCCAGAATTCGCAATACTATCTGAAATGAAAAGAATCTGAATCAAAGTAAGTTGAAATTATGGAGCAAACTTAACCCCTTAAATAACTGTGGATAGTTTTATCTCCTATAAAAGAAAACGTTTGAATATTTACCAGTAATTACACTTTCATTCATCTTAACGTTTATAAAATTAAACAGTAAAAAGCATAAAGTAAGCCGAAACTATATAGGATAATTTATAACGTTATTACTAATCCTAATAACGTAGTAAAAAAAGTATTTCAATTAAGAATCTAGCATTTGGTAAGTAGTAAATAATGCAAAAGTTTGTTAATTCATACTACTTTTCTTGTTTTTAATTGTTTATCAATTAAAGTTAGTAGAAAAATAATGAAACCGAAAATTTTATTGCAAAAATATTTCAAGTGGCTTATTGGGAAAATCTATCCTATCCGTTTTGGGACACCCTGTACGTACATGTATCCATAACTACTATATGAATTTCCACGAGTTCATCCTAATTAACAAGATGAGAATCGCGTCCCTTTCGGCTAAAGGCGCCGGTTTTTAATTGTTTTAATCTAATTTTCGAGCCGAGACTTTCTCGTCGGTGTCGTGATTATCGCGTCGTAAAATCTAACCTTTTTCTAGCCTGTGGCTGATTTCTTTCTCGCTATGAATTCTGTTTTTCACCTGCCAACGCTGAGTTAAGTTGTCACGCGACACTTAACCCTTTGCATTCATCTATTTGTCCTCGTTTACCACAAGTTAACGTTACTTCCAATTAATTTTTTTATTTACATTGATGAATCACCCGTTACGTGCAGCGAACGTACCTTGTATACTGTGTTTCGAGATTTTTTTTCGGAAATGTGTATTATGTTGACAGAAATAGAAAACGAAAAATATGTTTGTTAAAACGTATACACGGGGCGTATGTTTTTCGTTTCTAAGTCATTATATCCTTTAAAAGAGCTTTAAAGCCGACCACTTTCTTCAAAATGATAAACTTTAAAAAATCAGAAGTAATGAAGGATACACTTAAAAAATAATACACTTTAAGAATAAAATATGATATCATATTTTTATATAAGAATGTCAAATTTTAACCTTTGTAGGATGGAAGTACACAATGGACGGTTCTTGGGTCCAATTGGGCCCATTGTAATTTTATAACCTTTTCAAGTATATTTTTTCTAATGCTATAACAACGATAAGATTTCAAATAGCAACAGGAACTTGTACAATTATACTTTTAAAACATTTAGTTTTATGTTTACTATCATTGCCCATACATACAGGGTAGAATTGTACTTGTATGTAGAAAAATGTATAAAATAAAAATAGTCAAATGGACTATAATTCGTCATTTGTCAATTAATGTAACTCAGATGTAGTGTATTGGGTTCTGCAAAAGCGAAGGCACCGCTGTGCAAACGTAATATACAGGGTGTCTCAATATACACTTGTGAATGTTATTATCAAATATAAACTGATAGCGAGAAAGATAGATAACAGTTTATAACTAGAAACCAACATAATTATAAGTCTAAGTCCAGTCATTTTATGGCAACGATGTGTGTACATATTTTATTAGGACACCCTGTATTTTGCAGCTAAACTAGATACGACTTCAATTATAAATTGCATTATGGTATAAAAAGATAAATCTCTTTAGTACGTCTCCTTCTATTTTTACTGAAAACTAGTATAAAGTCTACCTCAGCTACTGAGCGACTTTGTTATTTTTCAAAATACGGAAACATTATTAAAGAAAGGAAAGGGGAGCAGAATATGCGCTTGATACGCGTGTACATAGCAGTAAAGAAAAAAGATTCAATCAATTTCAACTACCTTCTTTAAAATTTTAAATTCGTTGGAAATATTTCGAATGAAAAATCTGGTTTTTTTAACTTCGTTCGTTGACAGTGAAAGAAATACAACGTGTTATTTATTTAATTTGGTTTCATGAAACCTAACAAAAAAGAAATCTAATTTTTTACGATTCGGGCTGAGAAAGCTTGACAAATTTCTGGAAGTTAATTAATTTTGAATATTTATTACAGTTTGTTTTTCAATTTGTTATAGCTCTCCCGTTATACAAAGAACCAAAAGGATTATAAATTTTGATATTATAAGACAGAGCTTTGTCCTGATTTTAATCATCAGTTCATAATAATAAAAATATATAATTATACGTGAAGAAATATCAATGGCCTTTGAAATTTCAATGTAGTAAAAAAAAAAGAGATACCTACTGTTTGGCACCAAAATTAATAAAATGCATTTTATATTCCGGTAAATAATTAAAAGTTCTATGAAATGCAGTTAAAATATTTGATGTATGTAATTAATATATCAGAATTTTACACCGTACAACATCGAACAAAAATGTCCAATTTTTTAGGTTTCCAAAAATATTACAGCTTTCGCGTTCCTATGCGTTTATTTTTCGTTACCTTCTATAAATGGTAAATGTTTCATTCAAAAAATAATAAATCAAATTACAATACGTTGAAAACAATATTATTCTAATGATTATTTTACTCGAATATACATTTTTCATTATATGCCTACTTAGACGATCTCCTTCATAATTAATTATCTAAAGCGTAGCGCAATGAGTGTTACAACAGTTTGCTCTTTGTAACCGCATGACTAAACAAGAAGAGTACGCGACCTTCACTTCAAATACACTCAATTATTGGGTCAAGTACTCAGTATTTTTTGAGGTATTTATAATTAAGTAGAGGCTGCGCAAAAGACCCAAAGTTCGATTTAACCTCGTGCCAAAATTATTTTTCGTTCTTTTTTCCTATTTATTCATACGTGATTGTAAAATTTCACTCTCCTATAGACAAACACGTGTTTTAAATGATAAATAAAATTATAAGAAGAAAATTAAAATTATTTATTTTTCACGTCTAGGATCTGATATTGATAAATGTGTAACGATGTATGACAAAATTCATTAATATTTGAGACTAACATTCGGAACGATTTCCTTGCCAATATACACAGAAATGAAATATCCTAGAGTCCACTTTAGTCGAACAATATATAATGTAATGTAAACTTCAATCCTTTGAAATGTACTGTATGTTATCGACTGTTTCCCTGTCCATTGATTTTATCGACGATTTCGTTGGAAAGCTGTTAAAAAGAAAAGCACATCGTAAACGAAACTCGTAACCAACTAAAGTTTCAGGTATTGGCTAAAAGGCTGGCTTGCTTCTATTTTTATGTCAACTAGCCTCATTAAGTGGCAGCTTTCAGTAACTCGTTAGAGTTCAAAGTTCAGAGACTGTACTATTTATTTTAAAGTTCATTGTATAATGTTTCAAGAATCTTCCAATAATTTAGACATCGTATTAACACGTTGACTGCCATGGTGGTCACTGGTGACCGGCGCTTTAAATTTTATGTAATTAAATAAGTAATAAAAGAAAAGATCAAATAAACCGAGGATATTGCTAGTACTAGACTAATAGTGCAAACTAGTAATTTGAATGGTTACATTTGAAAATTAATCGACAGAAGCCTTAATAATTGGAATTAAAGTGTGTCTTACCATTCACGTCTGTTTTCACTGTGGCAGTCAATGTGTCGATCAGTCAAGTAATAGAAACAATAAACAATTTCAGGAATGATCCTTTTCTTTTAACATTTTTCCAAGCATTCATTTTTTAACATATTTAATTTAGAGAGAATTTATTTTTTATTTACAGTTATACAGTGATATTCTCTTAATTAATAACAGGTCGTGAATATCTTTTTTCAAGAAATATTTAACAAATTAATGAAAATATATATTATACTAAGTTTTCCTTCAATATGAATGATATCAACAAGAATCAATTTATTGTAAAAAGAGGTCGCATGCAGGTCAACCTTTAAGAAACTAATTTATTTTTTAATTTGAGAAACTAATTATATTTATACTTTAATAATAAATATTCTTTCGGTAAACTTTTAACTCTTATTATAACTTTTCAGGCTATTTGGTATACTAAATTAATTTTGGTACGTAGAGGGGTTTGAGGAAATTTGATATAATTTTATATTTCTCCTCTAATAAACATTAGAAAATTGTGCTATAATTGTTTTATTAGAAAAGGTTTGAGCTGTTTGTGTATATATGTATATATAAACTTCTGATTCTTGCAAAATTTTAATTTTGTTACATGCCATTAACTCTTCATTGCATTGTATTGTAAACATACAACATATTTTTTATTTTAAATTCTTTTTGCTGAGATATAATTACTCTATGGTGAAGGCTTATTTTAACATAATGATGGAAAAATCGTTCAAGAGTAATTATTTTTTCCTTACTTTTTTAAACGATACTTTCGCATTTTAACAAACAAGTATCATTGACCTACAGATTTCATTAACAAATTTCACTTTTCGTAAATTTTTCTTTTAAATACATTTTTGCAACAATACTTTTTTTCATTACATCTCCTTCGTAAAAGTTTAAAAATATAATCTTGTTCATTTTCCTATAAATTGCCTTCTACAAGGAAAGGTTAAATATTATATTTTCAATCCGTGTGTATAAGGCGTTTAAACCTGGAATGTTCCGCAGTCAAAAGGTTAAAATATTCATTTTTCCCCAAGATTTGTTTCCTCCATAATGTATCAATTCTCTGCAGTCTCGCTTATTTCCTTAAAAGTTTTTCTTTTAATTCTCCTTTCATCATTACTCACAGACTTATTCAAGGGAATTGACATTAGGATTTTACGGCGGTAATACCAGTAGGGTGTTATGGTATGAAAAAAGAGTGCAGGACTTTTAGAATAAATAACATCTGCCAAATGAAGGAAAAGCCCTCGTAAACACGGGACGGAAAATAAATGTTTCTAATATTATAAATAATTTCTTGTTTTGATTAAAATGTATAATTCGCTCACAATATTTTCTGATACGATAACGTCAATCATCTGTAGAATTAAGAAGATAAACAATCAGGGAAAAATGGTGAAGTAATTCGTTTCTGTGTCGGGAAAATTATTCACTTTAGCTGAAATGAAAACTGCTTTATATCTCTTAAAATAATATTTTTTTACCTATGTTTAATTGGACTTCTCCCTCCAGTATGCGGGGGTGGGAGGGTAGGGGAGGTGGAATAAATGGTTACAATGAAGTTCTCATAAAAATATTTGAAATGTATTTTGTTTTATCTGCCATCGCTCACACTAAAGCGAATATATTATATTTTGAATTTTTAAAATTTTGCTTGCGAGTTCCTTGGTTTGACCATAAAACCCATAAAAACCATGGGCCCGCTAACCGTTTCGGCGACGTCGAATATAATAAATGTTTTTCGGCGTTTTTAGTTAGTCGTGCGACAGCCCTGATTAACTTTTCCCGATAAATAGTTTTCGTTTTGCAAATCGATTGAGTTCAATCTTGATTCGCAAATTAAAGATCCCCAATAGCTAATCGGTAAAAATAGCTAACAAACCTATTTTGTTGAATAACATCTTGAAAACTCATAAAGACAGGAAAGTTATGTATATTGATAAGTATTTTTCAGTGACAAATTAAATGATATAAATGGATTTGCAGAAAGTACACTTATTAAAATAATATTATAAAATATGGTATGTTTCTGTTAATTTTCCTAGTTGAATGTTAATTGATAATGACAATGATAAATTGAAAGTTATGACATGGTATAAAAGAATTTTTGTATTTTCACTGTAGCAATCAGTGTCAAATTGAGAATTTTGAAGAATTTTTTATATTTAAAATATTTATCTATACCACCATATTAATGTTAACAATTCAAACTAAAACTAAATAGTTTTGAATTCATAACCGGTTTACAATGCAAGACAAATAATGTTTATTATATTTATTTAAAAATAAACATTGGTGTTACAGACAGTGACATGATGTTGCAACAGCGTAAAACAACCTAACAACAAACATAAAAGACATGACAAATTTTATATAACAGTAACTCTGTAGATAGAGGAACGTGTTTACTTAATAACGCATTTTGTTGTAACGCGACATCTTAATTAGTATCCGAGGTATAGGGCTTCAAAGTACATATTACTCTTTTTATTAATAACAACTGTATAAAAAGCAACAACAATATTTCATTGCTATCAATTGAAAAATGTCACCTTAATTTGAACTCAGATTGAAAGAAGCAATTAATTTGTGAAGTCTGAAAGAATTATGATATATTCTACTTATGATATTCATGTGATTTGGATTCCTAAGGGCTGTTCTGTATTTCTCAAACCGAAACTGAAGTTGAAAGACATTTGTTTTAATGATATTTTTAATTCGAAATTCTTTGACGACTACCAGAAAAAGGTCCTAACAATAGCTTATCAAAAGTGTTTTAAGGGGGCAGGCTAGTCTAAATGTAAGGGTTTGGTAAATTGGCTGAATACACAAAATTGAGAATTCCATGATGTTTCAACCACATTCCAAACTTTAAATTCCGCTACTCATAAAGTGCGTGGGTGTTCATAGGGAGCGGGGTATTGTTCTCGAACTGGGACACGCAAACCTTGACGGTGTCCCTTCTGGCGCCTCTGCCGGTGGTCCTAGAACATGGAAATTTGGTGTGAGCCTTCAGTTTACATGTCGCTATTGTCCCTACCACGGTCGTTGCTATGAAAAAATTGTAAAAGTCAATTCCGAATTTTTGAAAACAGAGGTCTGTTTTTGGGGTAAATTTTCAAATCAAAAAAAATTCTGGACGCTTCAAATTGACAGGGATGCCCACACCCGTGGTACGGACAATAACGACATGTAACCCGAAGGCTCAAACAAATTTGAATGGTTTAGGACCACTGGCGTAGGCGCCAGAGGGGACACCGTCAAAGCCTACGTGTTGCAGTTTAAGGACAAGACCCCCCTCCCCATGGAATTTAAAGCTTGAAATGTGGTTGAAACATCATTAAATGTTCAATTTTGTGTATTGAGCCAATTTACCAAACTCTTACATTTAGACTAGTCTTACACTGCGAATTTTACGTGAACCTTGAGTGAGCATATTCCGAATGAAAAAGAGAAAATAGAATATCTGTAAGGCCAGAATCTAGAATTTCCAGAGTAGAATAAATGTTATTTGCCTACTACTAAAATCATTTAAATTATATCAATAGTTTTAATTGCTAGTTATAACTTTAGACTAGACACGATTGATTCGATAATTGCAATTAATCCGGAAGAGAATGAAAAAAGAAGAGACAGAAGGAAATATTGGAAAAATTCCAGAACGCGTTACCTCTGGTTTCAACAGCTTGTTTATACAATTGATTCTGCTGTTCAGTATTTCTAGTTCCAGATGTTCCTTGCAGAGCTGTCGAAATAAAGAGTTTTAACCGCGTTAGTTCGCCGCAAACAAGATGGAATACATATATTCGAAATGCACCCACCATTTTCTTCGTCTTCTTTTGAAATATGTCGGTCTGTTGTAGCTGGAAATCAAAAAGCAATTTATCTTATCTTGTAACACTATTGTTAACAAAAACTCGACAGGATCGAAGCATAGGAAGGAAGTTAATGAAAACTCCTTTTCTTTAAAACTTACGTGTTTATGAATGCAGTTGTAAGCTGGCCTTATGTCTGCCACACTTTTCATCCTCGGAATTTTCTGTAAATTGAACGTTGTTACTGTTGCCTCGGTTATAGTTTGTTCGTGTTAATCGCAATACCTTCTTTGTTTCCTTGCGCATCTCTGAGAAGTCCTTCTCGTTGAAATTATTCATCCTTGCACCCTAAAATTGTACATGTTAAGCGGTAATTTATTTATTAATTTATTTATTAATATTGAATTTGAAGATCATCTTCCAAATATAAAAGGCTAAATTCTTAATCCTAATAATACTAAAATATAAATTATTTCACACCTTAAATTAATTAAATTATTATAAGGACAAATAAATCAATATGAAAATATAATCAAAGATATTAATATTGGACTAATTAAATAATATATATCATTAATTTTTCTTAACACAAGAATTCTTCAGAAAATAATTTAATTGCAATTTTAAATCTAAGTTTATTAGGTCCTTTTCCAATTAGAATGCATCATAAAACTTTTCGTTCCGATAATGTTAAAAAAGCGACTGAAATTAAAATTATGATTAATAAAATAACTAAATAAACATATTCTAATAAAGTTACTATTTATATAAATTTTAATTATATTTTATTAAATTTATATCTATGGGAAATTGAACTTACACCGTTTTCATAATCAGTCACTACGCAGTTCTTTTTATTGACCAATTTTAAATTAAACAAAACATTGGCATTTTTTAAGATATTCAATATTAACTAGTTATAAATAAAAAGTTTAAACTTAATTAATCACAAATTATGTGATATCCCATTTTTTTTTAATTGGACTTAATATTGTGGAAACAGAATATAAAATTTGTTAAAAATAAAATTACTGTCGAAGCAAATTTTTAGTGGCTGTAACGTGACAGTCAAAGTATTAAGAAGCAGTCATAATAGTCTTCTAAGTTTGACAAAGAATATTTGTTAATGATCTTGATAAAATGTTTAAATATCGGCTATTTTTCGGAATTAAATCAAGAAAAAATTAAAGCCAATTATTTAACTGGTACGGTGAAGTCCATCTCTGATAAATTTTGTTATAAATGTAATTTAATTAATAAGTATAATATATTCCACGATATTATTTCATTTAGTTTTTAAATTTCCTATAAACATTTTAACATTTCTGAAGATCCTATAGTGTTTCCTACGTAACAAAATAATTACCACACCTGTTATGGGTTGAAAAGGTTTTGGTGTTATATTAAAAGTATATTGAACTGTAAAATTTTATGTATGTTTTGTTTTTATTCGACATTGTAAATTGTATTGAAAATCGATGGGATTTAAAACTTTAAAACAATTCCCAAAAACTGCACGATGGAACCCGTGGATAGCGTAACTGCTTAATTGATTTGCGGTTATTAACTTTATTAATATGTAATTTAGAATTCTTTGTGTCAGAATGGATGTTATCCCCATGCTTCGATATCCGAATCTTTTATTATGCAAACAGTATGTATCCTTATAACATATTCCTTTTACTAGCTCAAACCGCTTATTTGCTATTGTAAAATTCAAAAGCAACTTTAATCGTAACGATTTAACATGAAAATAAACAGCAATCTGTATGACGATAGCGATAAAATGAAAACATCAAGATACAATAACCAGAGAGGTATTAAAATTACTAGTATTAAAAATCAGAAATACTATTGAAAATTATTGTGCCAGTAACCAGAATTTGACGTAGTAGAATAATAAAAATGTAAATGATTTCCGTGGTGAATAAATAAATACGAGTCAACATCTAATTCTATAATATACCAAATTTTCTCTTAAATTTGGAAAAAGATGTTGAACGTTAAAAATTATAGTAACAAAAAATTTGGATGATTTATGATTGTAATTATAATGTAATCACAACTATGTTTTATTTTTGAAGATTTGGAACTTTCCAAATATTTTAATGGTTGCAAGTATTAGTTATTCGAATCTACTGTGACTATTTTCGCGGCGCATTCATAAAATCATAAAGTCATCGGGTCAATTTGTATTTCTTAAAAATCCTTGAAGGTAATAAACATTTGCTTTTTGCAGCTGCTTACCACGTACGTAATTGTACTTAAAAATTTCTTTAATTTTGCGTGTTTCTTGAGACCCAGCGAGCTTTATTACTTTATGACTGTCGAACCGTTAGGTGGACCCGACCTGCAAGCAAACATTTTGCAAAGGCGGTCTCACCCACGTCCCTTGATTTTCTTTTCAACCAATCAAACCTTTGCCTTTTTCTGATTCGCTTGACCATCTCCTACAGCTTGTCGATCCCCACCAATTTACAGTTTATAAAATCAACATTTTTTCATACTTCACTTCATGTCATCATTCCAATTTCATCTCTCATCTAGTCTAGTCAGCTCTCTTATATTCCGTTGGGTTTTTCGAGGTTTTTTGTACAAGTCAAACTTTATTTTTTGCTAATAAACCAAATAGTTATCCTCCATCAGTTGTCAATTTATTTCGAGTGCGAGTGGCCGATGATTCCACACCCCAACTAGCGTGCGATTTCATTAAGTTGAACGCAAGCAAATACAACTACTTTGAATTGATTGATTACAATCGTTAATTGGTGACAATTTAGCCTTGGAAATTTATGCGCAAACCTTAAGAATTTATAAGGAAAACTCTTGAAATAATTACGAGCTTGGTGCAGCATATTTAAAAACATATTTAAAAACATTTTGAAACTGAAAAAGGCTGTTTCTGTAGTTTTTGTTAAATAATTATCTATGCCAGAAAAATAAGGTGGCTACATAAAAAGTTGGTATCCCAGTTCGTTAATTTGTTCAGAGGTCACATGTGCAGCACGAGGTCTTGCATTATCCTTGGTATCGATTTTCTTTTGAGTGCTTTCAGAATTCACTGCAATTGAGCAAACTTTTTATGCATTCACTTCATTCTCCTTTAAGAAATCAACAGTCCAGAAATAAAGAAGCTTTGAAAACAACACAAAAACAATTTTTTACTTCCATAAATAACAACTTTATAACAGGTATTTACTGAGTCATTTCTCGTTAAGGGAGGATCATTGAATGCAAGGTTAATTATTTTAATCGATAAACTACTTAGTTACTGAATAATTGTTAAAATAATTTGATTATCGATTAATTAAAATGGACCATACGTAAAAACGGGTTATTGTATATAATTACAGTTTTGCGTTTCTGTTCTTGAATTTTTGTAAAACTTCAACAGCCTATGAAATGCAAGAATTAAAGATATATACCCTGTGTTTCCATATTTCGCGTATTATTATTTCCTTAATAGTGATGTGTTAGTTTCTACAAAATACCTCGTAAACATTACCACCTACTACCTAACTTTTTAATTGTACCTTGTTTTGAAAGTTCAGGTAATTTTCGGTTAACATAACACAACACGGCTTGGCTTTAACGCAGGTGGCAAATTGTGGCAATCCTCGCATAGCACATTACACGTGGAGTAAACAACTTTATATTTTGACAAATTCAGATATTTCGTGCATCATCATTCTTTTTCTATTCATTTTAACAATTTCATAATAAGTATATGTCACTTTAGATGTTTAATAACAAGATGCGATTTGATATGTTCGACACTAGTTCATTTTTACAATCACGGATAAAAGTGAAAAACGAAAATTTCAGCATCTATACGAAAACAGTTCTAAAAATTAGTGAGGATAGCGACGGTTAATTTCGAGACAGAGTCATGGTTAATTTTCAAGATATCGCTGTTTACAGGGTATTTCAGAACGAAACCGATACACTTCGCCAATATGCTCGAGAGGTGATTCTGAGAAAAAAAAATATTATATACACCATAAGTCGATTCGTTTTCGCTTTCGAAATATACGTGGAAATACTAATAATTTATCGAAACTGTACGTTTCTCTGATGTTTATGTTTCGTATTGCTCTTTTCATCTAACCTAACCCCTCTAGATTTGTTTCTATGGGCTTCCATAAAGCCAAAGGTGTATTTATATCAAAAACCTAATACACGTGACGAATTGAAAGCAAAAATCGAAAATACAGCTTTTGCTATTAACAGCAATCCTTCAAACTCAATCAAGATCATCAAGAGGTGACCATTTTGAGCGATATTTTTAAATTACTTTATGTACCGTAAGTAACTGTAAGACATAGTTGCGAATAAATGATTATGTTTTTAAAAGTTATGTATCTGTGATTCATACTACTTTCCTTTCATAATCTCGAAAACGAAGACGAATCGATCTGTTATAATATTTTTTGCTCAGAATGACCTCTTGAGCATGTTGGCAAAGTGTGTCGGTTTCGATATGGAACACCCTGTATATATATAAATTTAACCCCTTGCCGTGTCACTTTCTCTACAAGTGCGTCAAATGAAGATAAATATTTATTGTTGCAATGTTAAAACAGACGAAAATTTTATTGTTATAATTATAATTGGAATTAGACTTAAAATTTAATTGTGTTAACACTTGTACCATAAGGTGCGTCAAAGTACGGCAAGGGGTTAAAGTTGACAATAAATTTTGTGGTTGCTTATCAATACCAGCAATTAATCATATTTGATAATATTTTATCTTATATCAGGTTTTAAAGCTGCTGTAGAAATACAGTACATATCAAACGTCTTTCACTTCTTTAAGTAAAATCTTGTTTCCTAAGTAAATTGGAATTGGTATACACTAAATAACTAGAAATAAACTAAAGAACACGGAGCGTCGACGCCTTGAAAAGGTCGGACAAGTGCAAAGGGTTAATAACGAACTTGAAATCCAACACAAAACTAACACGAGTAAAACGAAACGATAGATACTCTGGCAACTTCGTGTTGGATTCGAATTAACCTCTCAACTAGTTTACCTTCGATAAAGTGGAGAAAAAAAGAAAAAAGAAGAACCTTCGATCTTCTGGTTAACTGAGTTATAGCGAAATGAGGAAATACGAACGAAGGAAGTAGAAACGATGCAAACGAGCAATCGCGATCGCAGCACACTTTTCCACTGATATTTTCCTACTCGCCCGGGATACTTCTCTCTGGAGGATCAACGATTAACGAAGCAGTGAAGCAACAAATTAAGAGATACGTTAACACGAAGCAGATCGGCGCAAGTTTGAAGAAGTTCTCGCTAAACTCACCAGCAGTGAGCAGAGAAGGACGGTCAGCAACATCAGCCAGGTGATGAACGTAACGAAGCTGCAATGCGGACCCAAATGAAACGCGTGCCTCAATCTCGAGTCGGTGATCAGAAAGTAATAGGTCTGAAACGAGAGGAGACTCGTTACGACCCGCGGTATTTCTCTGTGTACGTCTCGTCGGAGAAACAGATGCGTATTTTTACGAACCAGCCATCGTAACGGATCGTTGTTACGAGCCTTGTAATATCTGTACAATTTCGATTCGTCCATGGTACCGAGTTAACCTGACAATTATTGATTGTCATCACGTGAATTTAACCGAGTCGCGCGTGTTCAGAAAAAAGACTGACAGGTTCGAGTTGTTTCCGACAGAGAGTAGTCGACGCGTGGCGAATGTCAAAATATCGATACTTTATATCGACGACTTCATCATTTATTTATTCGAACATAATTTATTAACGAATATTTCATTTTTCTATGAATCTACCTTTAACTTCAACATCTTGACAAACATCTCTTTAAACATTCTTTATCAACTTTTTTCTGATATCTGTCAATTTGTATAGGCTGTAGAACAAGAACCATTGCATGAGTACCTTTCCTGAGAATCTAATTTTATATAAAATTTTCATAATGATATCGATCCGCGAACTATTATACATTTTTAAGATTCAGGAATGTACGCTTTATTTTCCAGGAGACAGTAGAACATTAATGTGGGATTTTTATCCTTGTCTGTCCTGGAGTTTTTCGAAAGAATGTCTTCAGGCAAGGAAAACCCCGAATGATTGAAATAAATTAATCAGGAATAGATTTGAACGAAATATATTTAACAATTATTACTTCTGATACACGCTTCTTGGCTGCTGGGCGATAACTGTCGATTTTTTGGCCTCGTTTTCATATTCCGTTTAGCTTTTGATTTTCCACCGTTGCCATTACTTCACGCACACACACACTCACTCACACTCATACTCGCAATCCTTCACACCTTTGCAATCATTTGATTCCCCACATTAAGAAAAAAATCGATTAAATCCATAATCATATAGACCGTTTATTTTGAAAGTGGTGTAAGCCCATTTAAAAAAAAAATGAGATATCATATAATTTGTGATTAATTTAGTGTAAACTTTGTATTTATAGCTAGCTAATATTTAATATCTTAAAAAATGCCAATGTTTTGTTTAATTTAAAATTGGCCAATAACAGGAACTGCGTAGTGACTAATCATGAAAGTGGTGTAAGTCCAGTTGCAGCACGAAATATACATTATTTTAGTTAAATTCGCCTAAAAAAAATTAATATAATCAAATTACATACTGATAAATTAGTAGGAACATTGCCAGACTTAACATGATTAACCTATATTTTGTAATTGACAAATATACTGACTTATAATTTTTTCGAAACCACAGAAAATGGGCTTGAACCACTTTCAAAATAAACGGTCCATATCTTAGTTCGTAGGTATTGAAAATATTACGTATATTTTGTTATTTCCGTGCGATAAATGTGTTTCATTATACAGCATAAGCTGAAAACGTAATTGTAATGCCACTAGTCGTAAGATGAATCGGCGTAAATTGTTTTATCGATCTTGAATATTCCACGCAGTAAAATGATGGATAGATTTCACCAATTTCAAATGCTTCGATGTTTAATTCATCCTACAGCGGTAATTAAAGTTTCATGAATTGTTTTCAGTTGATTTTTTTAATTTTTAACAAAAAATAGTGGATCTTTTATTTGATCATATTTACAAATTTGAAAACTTTTTCAATTAACCACCATCAACTACCACGTGCACATTTCTAAATAAAAGAACGGTCAGGTCCAAGGTAATTTCATCATGTATGATACCAACACAGTTTCAAACAAGCACAGTAATTTCTATTTCACATAACTATGCTTCGTCAGGATAAAAAAGCTGAGCGAGATGAGAGATATCAGCAATTCTCTTGGTACCCGACACCTGTGTAATTCATTTGCTACAAAGTTATTTTATTTTCTGACTTGGAAAAAAGCTTCTGCCAAAACATTTCTTCAAGGTAAAAATCCACTCCATCGTATGATGTAGTCCATTTTTTTGTTAAACTTACTTTTTAAGATATATAGAAAAATATCGCAAGAAATCGGTGCAGAATTGACGTTTTTTCCACTCAAATTTTCGTTTGAATGTATTTAAACATTCATAAGGCCAAACCAAATATGTGATTAAAATACTATTTCCACCACAACGTAGAAAAGAATCACAATGAAGATAGAATGGTTAATTCTGCTATCCCTAATAAATGAATAGAAACACATAAATTTTTCTTAATAAAAGAAAGACTTAAAGTTAAGTGACAGACAAACAGTATTGAAACACAGTAAGTAGACCAAGGCCTAGATTTTAAGACATTTAGAATAGCACTAACATTCATTTTCTAATTAGTATAAGGAACTTTTCCTACAGAAGTGTTCCTATTCATCCCATTTTATGAAACCATAATTACTTCTATTCTCATTGTCAGTTAAAAACAAGGTTGGTCTCTTCGAAGAAAAAGTAAGCAAAGAATTTTCCTTATTTTAGAAAACGCCACGTCCTACTTGTCTCTTGCTGAAAGAGGTTGGTTATTTTCACCTTCATTTTGTGAAAGAGAAAGTTCTAGTTAATTTAAACAATTTCCTTCGTTCCATGTAATTCAAACAAGTTACATCTTTTTTTCGTTACTTTTATTTTTGGCTACTATTATCCTTCTTGTTAAGGTTAGATTTTCTTCGCATATGGAATTTCGCTATTTTTTTTTTTTTTTTAAATAAAAAATATACCTTTTGTACGTAAATCAATTATTTTGATATTTCGCATAAAAAAATGTTAAAGTGTGTTAAATAAATATCTTTAACAAGGAAAATAATTAAACGACTCTACAATAGATTCTAAATATGTTATCAATTAACTCAATTTGTGATTCTTTTATAACGTATCCTTGTTTATTTTTTCTTACATCTTGTATAGAATTTAACGGATAAAAGTATATTTTAAAAATACTACAGAAAAAAATTAAAGAAGTTCAAATGGAGTCGGCGTGTTTGTTAATGAGTCTATTAAATATTTAAATTTTTTAATCCTTTTAGTATCAAAGGTCATTTATGACAAAACAGACGAAACAAACTTACATTTACAGAAGGTGTTCAAAGTGATTGCCATTAGTATCAATACAATTAGTATCAATGTAATCTTCAAAAATTTTTTCGTTACTATCGAACTTTCGTATTTATTCGAGGTGGCAATAGTTAATGCCCCACCCTGTTATCTTATTATCTGTATACTTTGTTCAATTTATTGGATTTTAACCACTCTTGTAAAAATGTTTTGTGTTAAAATAAATGTTCCTATTTTCACCAGGCTTCCGAGTTCCTTTCAAACGTACCGCATTCCAAATCATCCACTCCTACCAATCATCTTACAGATTAATTTATTTAGTAAACGTTTTAATAACTTTAATCAAAGTACGTCCTATTCCCTCGGGCAATATACGAATAAAATATTTTATTATTTGCAGCTTTAAAGTCACCGGCCTATTTACTGATCTCTGCATCATTTTGAAATCGTATACCAGAAAGATAATGGTGCATTGACCCAAAGAGGTGTAAATCAGATAATACAATATCCGGAGAGTATGCGGGGCAGGGTAGAGCTTCCCATTCAAAGTTAAATATTATTTTCTTCGCTTCAGCAGTAATATACGGCCTCGCATTATCGTGCAGTGAAACGACTCTCCGTTATTTTGTAGTTCAATGTGGATATTTTCTATAAAATTTTATGTTCAAATTAATCAATTTGTGTTTATAACATTCATATATAACTTCTCGACTTGGTGGGAAGAGTCGTGATGCAATACACCCTTTTTATTCTGATTTACTATTAACATCTGAATAGTCACTTTAAAACCTTCCAAATCAATCTTAAAATGAGCAGTTTATTTTGAAAATGGCCTAAGTTCATTTATGTTTAATTAGAAATATTTAAGAATTTGCGTTTTAATGAAATTAAAAATATGCGTATAGGGTATCAATGTATCACACTCCTTAAGTGTATCTAAGATAGTTAAATTTGCAATTCTTATTAAAGTAATAGCAATTATCAAGTGAATAATATGTGTCTTCATACCAAGAATAGACTTCAGCCACTTTCAAAATAAACAACTAGATTCGTCATAAAATTTGAAATAGCTTAAGCTCATTCGATTTAATTTAAAGTAATATTCAATTTATTTATTTAAGTGTCCTGGAGTGCTTATGTTACAAATACGAACGTGGGGGCTGATGCCGATTGGGATACGACTCTCGATACAGTCTTGCAGTTTCACTACCATTTTGATTGCATTTGCTGAATAAAATGAACATGAACTCGTTCACTATTCGTAAATGCCGTGATTTCGAAACACTGGGTCGGCAGACCATCGCGCACGGGTAGTGAATAACTACTGATAGACATTTTAATCTTACCGCGACTAGTATTAGCAGCCGCTTCATGTTTACAAACTTTGTGATGAAACATAATTTAAGTATTCTGGAACACTTGCCGAGGAACCGAAATAATTCAGAGGAGTTTTAGCTTCAATAACTTCTAAACGAATAAGTTTACGGCATAAGAATATTAGCATTTTTATACAGTGTATAAGAAACTGCATCAATTGATGCAGCCAAAATTATAGGTCCCTATTTAAGAAAAAGCGCGGTTACATTTTTCTGATGCACCGATGCACAAAAGTGCATAAAATTTCATTGCATATTATGCACTATCTAATGCCATTTAACTTTTACTTCTAACGTCTTCTTCTATTCCTAGCAGTTTAGAAGGTACAGCTTGTTCCAGTCGCGTGGGACACCCTGAGTATCAATTGTTAATGTTTTGTATTTATAATTAAGGATTTGTATATTGTTATTTAAATCTGATTTTTATACAGTGTGTATCACTTAACTGGAAACACTTGAATATTTCTGAAAAGGTTAGATTTATCAAAAAAATGTTTATATATGTGGGAATGAATGGTTTGCGATGCGTGCGTGTGGGTTACCGGGTCATATTGCGAGGGACCGGCGCCAGTATATTTGGAAAATTCGAGTGACTGCGAAAGTGTAAACGAAGAGTGTTTGGAACCGAGGGATAGGAAAGTATGCGTTTCAAAGAATGCAAGCCATGGATGCGAGGGACAGAATGCAAGTGAGACGAATGCAAACGAAACGAGTGCGAGCGAGATGAATGCAAAGGGGTGGAAGAATATATAGAGTGGATGTTCGGGCGAGTGGACAGATTTTTGTGAACAGCGTTACAGAGCGAAGAGTCAGCGAGCATTTAGTGTTTTAGAGTATTTAAAATATATGTATTTTATATTTATTATCTTGCGTAGTGTATTTTTATTAATCAAATTCCTCCAGTTCCCCCTCAATCCTATATATAAAAATTATTTGATATCGAGGGGAACGTTATGGGGTATAAACAAGTTTTTCTTTATGAACGGCTTGTGGTCATCTGACTTCGAATTTAATTTATACGTTTAAGTTCAATTTGTACGTAAATTTGTTGTAATTTGTAAATTTGTAATCGAATTTAATTATAAGTCTAGTAATAGGTTGTATTTGTCTGAACAAACGATATTCATCTTATGAATAAGAAACACAAGGTCCTATTTAAGAAAAAGTAATATCCCTCGCGATATTAGATCATTTTTTTGATAACTTTTATCTCTTGAGAGACATTCAACCGTTTCCAGTTACGTGACACACCCTGTATACAAGAATTTTAAAAGAATCCCGAAGAACAGGAAGACGATTTCTTTTTTAACGCCAGAACCATCAGATTTTGTATTTTATATTGCAAAATTGATCAAGACGCTTTTGTCAAAATATAAACTGATTTTTATTAACATAAAGTATCATTCTCTTGTTTCATCCCTTATCTATTTAGTTTTCTATTTTATTTTCAATTTAAAAGAAAGAGTAGATTAATGAAGTAAATTTTTCACCGATTCTTCGCTCTGAGGTGCATTTCATCTTTAATCGTTTCTCATTTTATGCAAAAAGAATTTCTATTATGTGAGAAGATTAACGAAATGTCTCTTATCATGACATGCCATATTTTTCTCGTCATTTTCTATTACTTCGAGTTTCACCGTTTAAATAAAACGCTTCTTTCGCTAAAAAAAAGGACAAAATAAAGATTCTTTTGTTTGTCGCTGCGGATGATAACATTGAACAGGACCTGTTGGAAATACGTTCAGAAATACACATGCCAGGTGTCAGCGTGACGTTTATTTTCCCTGGAAAAAAAATCTTGATCAATGGATGCAGTTAAATATTTTCACGACGCGCAGTTAGCGCACCGGAAACGGGATTTCACGGTTGTTCGCGATCGGAATGTCGATGTCGGAAGTTCGGCCGGTCGGATGAAATTCGAAACAAATTTGAAACGTCATAAATAGAGGACTATCCGGACGGGGGGAGAAGATTTGAAGATCGGATATGCTTGTAAATTTCTGGATTTGTCATTTTCCTCTTTTGATAAACATCAGTACTTAGTTTGAACGATGAACTGAATTTGACCTGTAAATAATAAAAAACAAAACAATCTATTGTCACGTTATCTATTTTTTCGAGCATAAAGTAATATTTCATCTCTAAAAGCTACATGATAAAAGGAATTAAACATTGTGATAAATTTCCTGAAAACGTTGAAACGTTCGGTTTATGCACGGGGTTGAAACGCGTAAATTATGTGACTGCTTATGAATTCGAGTTGGGCATTATTAATTTCACCCTTTGAACTTTGAACTCACTTTAATATTTTCCACTTTGAATCTTTTTTTAATTGCAAGCAATGCTTTACGTTTTGAATTTTCTTTCTTAGTTCTTTTATAATTATTTGATTATATACATTTCATTTTATATAAAAAAATGGAGGTGACCTTGAAATGCCTGAAGTGCCTCCATCTGCAAAAAAACTATTATCACGTATATTCGTACTATGTAAGTACTATTTCAGTAAAAATTTCTGTGAAACTTATAGTTTCGAAGATATTTGAGATGCTAATAGTTACTGCCCCACCCTGTATACTATCAAGAGTGAAAGTGATTGGAATTTCGATCACATTTTTTGTATTCAATTGGCTACACAACTCTTACTGTATGGGTTAGTACCAATGGATAGTTATTAAGGTATTGCTCCGGAATATTTGAATTCAATGAACATTTTAATTGTTAGTTTTTAAAAATGCAGAAACAGTAATGAATGATTTTTGCCTGAGACCTACGGCTTCATAAACGTGATTCGATTTTACCTGAATGTATGCCTTTTTCGCTTTAATGGCTCTCAACTGTTCCTGTTTGCATTCAATTTGTTTCAAACCGCCTCACTCGTTCACTCATCACACACTTGACATCCGCTTTTTTTCCACGATTCTTTGAACAGAAATCTGCAAAGGATTTTTTATTCCATAAAACAGTTTGTGCGTGTTGGATTCAGAGGATGCTTTATAGCAGGTTCAAAAACATTCAGTAGATAAAAAATATCGATTTCGGTAGTTTTATCGCGATAATTATATGTAAATATCGAAACATTGTTATGAAAATATGCATTATGATACTTTAATAAGACATATGACTTTATATAATCTGCAAGGTACATTATACATATATTATCGTGTAAATGAAGTAACAAACATTTATGATTCTAATTAAGTCGAAGTGATCAAGTAACTTCTTATCGTATAAAGCTTCATTTTTATTTAAAAAAAGAAAAAGAAAAATAAGATGGAGCGGTGACAAGAAATCTCATGTCAATAACAGAGATATAAAAATAACGAAAAGATCCAATGCAATCGTTAAAATAGCACCTAATTTTACAAATATGTCTTTTTTATTGATTTTATTTCAATATATCTACATACTAATTATATTAATATATTTTCGCAATAAATACTTTAGGCAGTATAAGAATTTCATATAATGACACATTTAAAAATATTTATTAATTATGTGAGCATACTTTATATATAAAATGATCAAATCAACAATGTGTGATATTTTAAACATTTGACATTCATTCATAATCAGCATTTAATATTTAAATAAGAAGGGAGATTCACTTATATTTCACTATGTTGAAAGAAATAACAAATAAAGAATCTGAGATTTCTTATTATTTAAAGAGTGACATGAAGGTAATTCACATCTTGTTAAAATTAACTTTTAATATGTATTTTAAACTGAATAAAAAAATACCATTGAAAATCAGTGATATTTAACTAAAAACTTTATAGAAATTTTTAAAAGGCTTTCCTTCTAAACTGATACCTTGTAAACTTCCTCCCAAGACAGTGATTTAGTTAAGATTTAATAGTGAGAAATATTAAAAGTACATACTAATAATGAAATAAAAGTGTTAAGTACATCAAGGAGTGCATTTCAGTCGGAAGTAAGTTCATGACCCGTTTCAAGCAATGTCCCGCGTAAACATTGAATATTCAGCAAGTTTGAAAATAAATAAAACAAACTTGGAATTTTGTGATAATTAAAGATTGCTAGTACGCGACGTCATAGTATGCAGCTTATAAGATATAAAATTAGCGTTATTTAGTTTTATTTATTTCTTGAATTATTCACCTAGTATAATTTTTGTGTTTTTATTGAAGACGTATTATATTTAAAAATAATAATAAAAATAATGAAATAAATAATTTCATTAATGTTTTGATTAGTTATATAGAATAAAAATAACAACAGTAATTTTAATTCTTTCTCTTCATTTTAATAGTGATAATTTAGTAATTAAAAATATTATTACACTTGAAAGTAGCAATTACATGTTTGTAAAATTCTATATTTTTAGTTAAATTTGGTCAAAATCCTTAGGTATAAGGTGAAAAATTAGATTATTAATACATTCAGCAATTAGGTAAGTAAAAATACTTCCATTACCTTTTTCGTTTTATTTTTATTTTTAAACGGGTTATAATTTCGATCGAAGAAATAAAATCGTTTCGTTGGAACTATTTTCTTCTTTTTTTAATTAAACGTAGATGTCTCTTAATTTTTTAAATAAAAAATACCTGATAAGAATCTTACTTGTTTTAAAAACTATTAAAGCACTATTTAAATGTCCGTAATGTTAGAAAAATATATTTACAAAAATAATATTTTTGACAAGAAATTACTAAAATTGGCTTATATTTTGTTTAGTTCTTCTCGTGTAAACTGTATAAACCTAAGCCTAATGATTCAACAATTAAAAGTTTTTTTGTACAAAAAATAGAAAATTGTTTTCTTATGATTTCCACGGACCATTCTACGCTTTCCGACTGGTAGAGTTCAGTTTAAAAAACGAGTGTTATGTTGTACTCGTCGCGAAAATAAAAAGTATTAAAAGAATCGAATACCTTAACCGAACTGTTTTTTAAAAAAAATGATACAAAAGTTTTATAATTAAGTAGCGCCTTTGACGTTAAGCCACGCGATACCCTTTCACAGTACAGTGATCGCGAAAGCAGAGTTATTAAATTTAAAACACTATAAAATAAAAAATATTAATTACTGATTAATATTGTAGAATATTCAAAGTAATTAAAGAATTATTCAAGTAAAGAAAGAATTGAACAAAATAATTGCTACTAATCTTATTATTTGAAACAATTCTATTTATTAAATTTATAATTATTTTATTAAAATATAAAACTAATACGGAGTTTTAATTTGTTATAAATTATTGTGAGAAATCAATTTTTTAATTTTATGAAAAGATAAAATTTTAATAGCAATAAACGTAACATTTCAACTCTATTTTAATTAATTATTTCTCTGACAATTTAAGAACGATTTAAGAATTAATATTTGCTTTAAAATAAATCTATATCCGAATAATATTTATTTAGAAGTTTAAATATATAAATGTTGTAGAAATGAAAAATATATATTACGATTATATTTTGCAAAATATCGATGCATATTTTACATTTAAATGGTACGAACTTTTTAATCAATCTAAATGGTGCACAGGAAATAAGTCTGTACGAGAATACGCGAATAAATTATTTTATTTACAAACCAGTTTAATAAGTTTATGGCTGGACGATTAAAAGCTCAATATCCTTTTTTTTCATTGTTGCATTGCACGTGTCTCAGTGTTGCTTTATTACCGAAGAAGCTTACAGAATTACTTACGCCAACTTTCCAATATATAGGGTGATTCAATAGTAACTGCCATTCGACGTTTTTTGTTTATTGATCTTTTAAATTATATGAATCTTTAGGTATAGTAACAACAAAGGTGGAGTCATTTGTATTTCTTTAACAAATTTTCTTCATTTGCAAGTCCCATTATAAATAGAAAGATATAATATAAGGTAATCTTAGTAAATGGAATGTATACATAGAAAATAAGATACAGTCTTTCTATTTGATTAATTCTTTAAAATTAAAATACATTTGATCTAAAATATCATAAAATGTCACTTCGACTAATAGTGACATTTTATTGCCTCTGGTTAGTATTAAAAAAATTATATATATTGATACTTTCCTTAACTCAAATATTTACTAATTTATAAATATCTGAATCTGAATGTATTATCCCGTTAAATACAAATTAGTTTGTATTTAACACAACATATTTGATTCAATTAAAATATTACTGAAGTATTAAATTAAATTTAAATCTTATACCTCTAAATATTTATTTCATTATCAAATTTTCACATTCATATGTATTTTCAACTAAAATAAAAAAATTACTTAAATTAAATATGCTACTTTTATAAAACATCCTTGAAAAATAAATGAACGAAGACTAATTAAATCGATTGCTATCGATTAATTTTAATCTTTTTATTTAATTTCCAGCTTACAAATTAGATATTCATTTAACGTTTGCCGTTTAAGTATTGATTTTTAATATTTTTTTGAAAATATATTTAAATTTTCAATTAAGGAACTTAAGATACACCCTGTACGTAGCATGCTCCAGCTGTGCAGCAAATAAACCACATGAAATGTATATCTTGTTTTATTTATACCATAAGTACGTCTCACGTGTGCTCCTTAATTACGTTCGTGAACTAATTCCTTTAAAAAATGGCGAACGCACGAAGATTATCATTACCCGTGGCTTTCGTAAAACAAGAATACCCTTTGTTCCTTCGATGAAAAAAAATTATACCACAAGATTTATGACACTCTGCCATTATAGAGTCATGTTACACATCCATCTTACAAAAAAAGTAATATTATAAAAACACATCAAAATCATTTTAATAATTTCTATGTTAACGGAAGGTATAATACTGTTTATTGGAAAATTTTATTTAGTATTTAATTTTATTAATCAACAGACATGTTTTGTTAATAGGCTTCTGTGAAAGGATGAATTTTTAAGTAAATCTTTCTTCTATTCCTTCTCTTATTGAGTGAAACTTCTAATTTAATTATTCTGACCTCATATCAGTACCTTTTCTGTACTGACACTGATACCGACTCAACATTTATTTCAAGGTATTCAAATTTTGAAACATAATAAATAATTATAATTGAAAAAACCCTAACCCACCATAATAATTACCTTCAAAATTATAAGAATTTACGTGTGGGATTTTTATCCTTGCTTGTCCTGGAGTATTTCGAACGAATGTCTTCAGGCAAGGGAAACCCCGAATGATAAAAATAAACTAATCAAGAGTATATATTCAACTAGATATACATATTTTAACAATTATTACTTGTAATACACACTTCTTAACTGCTGGGCAATGACTGTCTGTTTTTTGGTGTCGTTTTCGTATTCCGTTTCGCTTTTGTTTATTCACACCGTTGCCATTACTTCACACACACACACACACACTCCTTCACACCTTCGCAATCATTTCATTCTCACATATGTATAACTAGAATTGTACTTAAACTGTAAAGTGCGTCACGAATCTGACTCGTCAAAAAGTGGCAAGGGGTTAATAAAGTTTGTTGAAAAATATTTCTCATCTTTTGTACCAGGGACGAAACAGTTCCTTCAACAAACATTCAAACGCGTGAACACTTGAATTTCCCTTAGAACTGTCGCCCTTATTATTAGGAATTCTTTCATTTATTTGGTTAAAAATATTCTCATTAGATACTGTTATAAAATTTAAAAAAATGCATTTTGGTGTGTCGTTGATTTTTCACTTTTCATGATTTGTCAGGTAATTGAAATTCAAGATATTTTAGTCAGCTACACGAAACATTTATTAAAATCTTTCAAAAGTTTTTGAACAAGTTATATGTAATTAAATAAGAACAATTCCCTTCGTGTGTTATAAACACAAAATAAATTACCACAGTGTTTTGAAAAAAATAGTTCTGATCCATATTGTACACGAGTTCAAGTAATACGACTCGTTTAAATGGTCAATGTGAATTAAACAAGCATTTCAAATACAGTATAGAAAATTATCTACTCATAGACAGAAGAGTTAGACTTGCAATGACTAACAATTATCTGAAACGTTTGTGATACCATAATTCATAACGCAATCTTATTAATATGAATTCCCTACAGTATCATATCACATTCGTGACGCACCCCGAGTTTCAAATGTAACCTCTATCCTCTGTATTTTTAATTAAAATTTAATTTTAAATTTAATTTTAATGCATCTGTTAGAAAAATCATAGGTTAAGGGATTAATGGCTACTGTTATGCATAATTGCTTAACATCTTCAAAGTATACTTTTCATCGGATTTACAGAATATATTCGACGTAAAGCTCTTCACTACGATTTTATTTTGCGAACAAGTAACTTCATTTGGTATATTCCATTGTGTCAAAGTTCTAATTAGATTGGTATTTTATTGGTATTACGAGTCAGTCTGTGGCACTAATTCCAATTTTGCTCTTTCACTTAACACGATTTCGGTATTTAGCGTCATTTTATTATTGCAAAATACAGCTCATTTTCTTTTGTCGAAACCAGCGTTTCTCAACTTTTTCGAAACAAAAATTCCAAAATTACAATTGCTGCTGGTTTACTTGGTCGTATTTTAAGCCATCCTATATTTGAAACTCCGGTCATGTTAGACAACCTTCGTCTATAACGTACAGTCTCGAAGACGGCGAGACGAGAAGCTGAAGGCAGTAACTTGGCGAATTTTTCGCAACGAGTGGGAAACGAGATTTCGCGGTCGCTCGGCGTCGAGATGGCTATGCCAGAAGCGTCGAGCGTCCGTCAAAATTCAGAATATTCACGTCGCCGTCGTGTAGGGCCCTTCTAGCGCACACCGGCAGCCTTGAGAGCGGTTCACACAAAAAATATGTGTAATTAAAACTCGACGCTCCGGGGGATGCTCTGTGGAAAGGGAGAACGAAAGGGGCGAAAACGATAGAGACGTCCAGACGACGCGTGACGAGCGAGAGGTTAGAGAAGGAATAATCAACGGCTCGAGAACGTGGAACAGTAACGATTTTTGATCCTGGGGAACGTTCCTTTTTTCGAAAGAGCACCTTCTCACCGGGGGTCCCGCGTTACGTTCCAACCCTTTGATAATTGTTCCTATTGTTCCGTCCTTGAGTCGAATAATGTATACATATATAGGGTGTTGTTTGTTTAGACTGATTTGATCTATTGCTTGTGAAATCGTTACTTTAAAATTTTGTGTAATTTTTTAGTTTAAACCTGTAAAAAATTCTCCATATTAAAGAATTTTGCTTATTTTGCACTATTATGAATATAAATTTTAATTTTGCAGACGTTATTATGTTCATTTTGATAATCCATTCGAATTGATAAATATGAAATTTAAATATTTGTTGTATGTAAAGTTAATAAATTACGTGTACCTGTTTACTTATCTTAATACAATCATAGAATTTGAAATATACATACACGTGTACTGTTACAGAAACCTAATTTCTAATACTTTAGCAATAATAGAATATTCACTTAACTTTCTTTTCTTCATTAATATTGAACATTTGAAAATTGTTGTATTCTACCAAGATACTTTCGAGACTTGTAGCTTTAAAAAAATATTAAAATCTGTGACTTCTTTTTACGGGCTGATTAACAGAAGGTTCGAATAACTGTTGCAGGGCTGTTAAGTGATTTTGTCTCGTGCTATTTAATTATTTTTATTTTCAATCAAAACTTACAATAATAATACTTGGGTTTGATTGAATTTGAATGTATCAAATGATGCTCAATATAGAGTTGACTGAAATGGTACTCTACGGTACAATTTTACACAGAATGATCTTTTTATTACATGGCATACATAAATTGCTCTGGATAATTCCTTAAGAAATCAATCCAGGAAAAGAATGAAAATTACATTTAAAAATCCAACAATTATTTAAGCATGTCAATCCCCGTTCCGGATTTCGATTATTGTAAATTATTCTGAACAATGAAGTAACATTGAATTCACTTTCTCATTATATAACAAATTATGTCATTTAATACATTAACAATTTATTCCTTTGCGTTTTAAATAGTACATTACTTAATGTTGTTGAATTATTTCGGAAGTTTTATTGTAGGATATTCACTTAGTAAGTTGTTAAGAAGAAATATAATTTAATATATTCTAAACAAAATTAATTATAATTGGCTGATTTAGATTATCTCCAGAAAACAAATGCCTTTTTGTAAAAATATATACGTGACACTCAAAATGTTAATTACACATTATGCTTAATTTATTATTTAACACAACCGTAAATTAAGTAACAAAAGAAACAATAATAGGTGTAATATGATGAAATTTCTAACTCGCCGAATGACGATAACGCAACTAGCACGTGTGAAAAATCTTTTGCCCCTTATTTTGTCTAAAGGGCAAAGATAAATAAGGACAGACAGAAAGAAGAGAAAATGAAATTTGGGAAGGTCTGGTCGCCAAAAGCGCAACGTTGACGTTGAGTAAACAGGAATGAACCTCGGAAAGAAAATTTAAGGAAAGATAGATCGAAAGCTCTTGGTAAAAGAAACAGTAAGAAAAGAGTTTTTTTTTCAATTTCACGGCACAATGTAATTAGCATAGCTCAATTTGTTAATACAATATTGAACTCCTTGTATTCATTAACGTAGCATCAATCCTCCTGAAATGATTCTATAAAAGTTGCAGTTTCCAACAAACTTTTCCATCGTTCTTCTCGAAGAATATCTGCGAGTTGTTTTAAAAATGTTAGATCGTTGTTTTTCCATTACCTTCTCCAAAATTGATCAACTAACAGAGGTATTCTTAAAGATCTTTTCTGTTTTTAATAACTTGCTTATTCACTCTCCTGTCTTAAGAACGGTGTTTCGAGTTTATAACAACAAAATGTAAGAGTACGTGCTGTGAGTAAAACAAAGAACAGACTTCTTCCTCTATGTAAGATAGTCACTATACGACTTTTACAACCTAATGTCACAAGTAAATATAACTTTTTTATTGATCAAAATACGAACTGTTAGAAATTGAATATTTGTTGACAGCAACAAATTATGCTTTTTGATCGCAGTTCATAAATGTCTCAAAAATGAGGAGTTTGAATAGACAAATGTTGAAAGATTAAACTATATATGTTTTAAATTTTGATATACAAAAGTGCAAATACTTATTGGAAAGAAACATTTAAATAATTGATATAATAAGTTCAGATATTTCATATACTACAGTCTAATATTAGCATATGAGCCTTTTTTGTTTCTTGAAAATCTTTTTCTACACATTCTATGCTCTCCATCTAAAAATGGTTATGGTTCTCTCAATAATATATCACTTTTGTGAATAAACTTTTTTTTTATTTCCACAATTAATAGAGATCATTGTACACTTCAATAAATTTTAATTTTCTATATTCAACAAGTATTTTTTTATAAACTTGGAATTTGCCAATGTGTAAATGCAAATTTACACACTAGACTGTCACTAACGCAAAATTATTTTCTCATTAAACGAATGGAGATAAAAGTGGTATTCGAAATTTTTGTGAATAATTTTCAGTTTATTCTAGAAACTACAACGCTAGGGGAAAGTTTAATTTTACTATGCAACACAACATGTATTTTTGTCTATGAAAAATATTAGAGAGAACAGTTTGTTCGTTTTCGTTTTCAGTACAGAAAATAAAAAAATAGTTTGGTAAAACAGACGAGGCCGACAGTGGTACTCACCTTCGGTGGCCTACTTTCTTGTCATTCAACATTACAGAACCAATAAAAGCGCAAAATGAGTACCGCTAGTGACTACGTAAATTTTACTGAGCTACATATTTCGTTTCTATGTATATTCAAAACAAAGTCAGACTTTCTGTAGGAAAAATGTTTGCATTTTTGCGCGGGGTAATTAAATTCTCTTCTAGAGTTTTAGTTTTTGAAATAAATTGAAAAATACATATCTGTGAAAATAGGTGCACTTTGAGTGTCATTTTTTCTCCTAGAATTTTAGTTTTTCAAATAAATTGAAAAATATCTGAAAAATCGTTGCATATCGGGAGTCATTTTTACTTAATTGTTAGTTAAAGATATTTAAACGTTTTTACTGCGACAATCGCTTACATTATTTTATTGGAACGAATTTATAGAATAATTTGATGTTAAGAGGAATCATATAACTATTACTGTGCAGGTACAAAATAACACTGAAAGTGAAAATTTACATTTTCATTTTCAAAGTAAAATATCTCAAAAATTTCTGAAAATTTTGTTTTTAAGTTACTGTATCCTTAACTTCTAGCATCAGTTGTTTGCTTTTATATTGTTATTAGTTTAAATCTCCTTATAGATAAAATCAAGAATTATAAAAGCTATTCACAGGTGGTCTACAGAAAGTTAATGAGAACAAATTGTTACTATTTTTATATGGACAATCATAATTAAAAAATTAAAGACTTTAAAAATTGCAGGTTTTACACAAATTAATGATAAGTATTTTTAAAATGGGTACCAGTCAAATTTGTGCAAAAATCAACTCTTTCCTTAAAACTATAAAAAACGTTTCATAAAATAACTTTTTTAATGACTGCAATTAATTCGACTGGTGCTTTTGAATTTTCAACATTTTCCTTTATGCACTTTTATAAAAAATAACCGTAGAGATTGAAATCTGGCGAGTATAGGGGCCATTTTTATTCCTTCTTGAGCAAACGGAGATCCCAGACCGATGACTCAAGGTGTCATAAACCTGATTTATTGCTCCGAAGTCCTCTTGATTCCGATGTCGTGTAAAATACTTAAATCATTTAGCTGGTTTTTCTAATAAAAACTGTTAGATTTTTATTAGAATATATTTTATCGTCTTCAATACTACTTTTAATTGTTATTAAGATCGATGAACTGGGAAACTCCAGTCTACGGTTTTGAATAATATCACATTTGACATAATTGTCGATAATTTTATCAAAAGTAATTAAAAAATACAAATAATGCGAACGAATCTAGCAGAAACTTGAATGATGTTGTGTGTCCCGCATTTGCTATACAAGGTTTGTCCAAGAAGTATCCGGATTGATGTAAAAAATAATCTGTATAATAACACCCTGTATAACCAATTTTGATATAATATTAATTTTTGTTTTGTTTTAATCCACAGAATACCACTTTTGAATACCATTCAAAATAAAAAGTTCAAAGAGGTAACTTGATCTTTGATGCGCATCTATGAACTAAATTAGAGAACAATTAAGCACGAGGCAAAATGTGCGACAAAAGGCTGTGTGCTTGCGAAAAGAAATCGAAATCGAAACCGGCGAAATTTTTAAATTTAAATGACGAAAGAGTGAAGATTTTGGAGCAAGCGTACGAGCAATACTTGAATACCGACAGCAAGTCGATGCTGAAGAAGCATTTGACCCCAGAGATTTTCAACCAATTAAAAATTCGCGTGACCAACAATAATTCTACCTTAATGGACGTGATTCAATCGGGCCTGAAGAATCCTGATTCGAACGTAGGCCTGTACGCACCCGACCAAGATGCATATGACGTGTTCGGCGAGCTTTTTAATCCCGTGATCGAGGAATATCATGGTGATTTTAAATCCGGAGACGTTCATCCCAATTTAGACTGGGGAACAGCCGATCAGTTGGGCAATCTTGATCCTGAAGGAAGATTTGTGATCTCAACGAGGATTCGGTGTGCCCGGTCGGTCGATGGATATCCTTTAAATCCCACAATGACTGAGGCTCACTATCTGGGTTTGGAGCAAAGGGTAAGATAGTTCGATTATAATATGAATGGCACGATTCATCGTTAAGTTTTCCTGAATCCTTATTTCGTGAGGCGATGCTTGGGGACTCGTGTAGAAGTTGCGTGTTCAAATTGTTCATAATGGCAGTTCCGGCTCAAGGATGTTGTACATTCGAGCCTCAAGAGATAAGTGGAACAAACCATGAAAGAGGAAGGTTTTCACAGTCCTTAAAACTTTTATTTGAACCATATATTTTGAAAGCAGCCTAAGTCTACTTGTCAGTTCTTTTTTTGTTGACTGTAGTAACGGGTATAACTTAAAATCATAAATAACGTTTTGCGCTTAAATATATTCAGAGTATACGATAATTTTGGACACATCAATTTAAAACATTATTTTGAAAGTGGCCTAAGTCCAATCGAAAAGTGTCGGAAAGGTAATATCTAAAATCTAAATGAAATGAAACAAAAGGATTTTTGGAGAAATGAATCGTGTCAAATTTTCTATAAAATATCAATGGCTGACGTACGTCGGAGTAGACCAAGAGAATTCGAAAATATTATATTGACACCACTTTATAAAAATATGTATAAGACAAATTACAACAGTGAGATACAAGGACTCACTACGATATACATATACCACCGGAGTATCGTGGTTTCTTCAAATTTCTCCCGCATGCACAAAATGTAGATGAGCAGTAAATTGTTATGTAATTTATACAGTTAGAAGATTTCTTGAATTGCATAAATAGTGTTTTGGAAGTGTTGTAATGAAATATAAAATAAATTGAATATTATTTTTTCAGTTTGAAGCATTTTAAATTATATCGAATGAACTTGGGCTGTAAAGTGAAACCACTTAATAATTGCTATTATTTTAATGGGAATTGTAAATTTAACTTTCTTCGATACACTTAAGGAGTGCGATACATTGGTATCCTATACGTACATTTTTAATTTCATTGAAACGCCAATTCTTAAATATCTCAACTGAAATATATGTAAATGGAATTAGGCAACTTTCAAAATAATCGGCTCATTTAGAGTTTCTGTAGTCTGAAACTTAAACCAAACTTCGATGCATATATTTAAAATAATGTCACAGAAGGTATTTGATAATTATATGTACGATAATTGGAAGGTTCAATATAAACAAAGAAAATATAAATATTTAAACTTCCTGTAGTTTATTCTGAATTTACTGAATTGTAACATAGGTTCGTATTACTATTTTTTTAAATACAATTTTTTATTACTCAACTCACATTAAATATCATATATCACTGAATAGCTGCTTCTTTTATTTGCAATATCTATTTCTATTATAAATTTTCAAGTTAAATCATTTTTTGCTATGAGCTTATGTTTTAATCAAATATTTAATACCATTTATTGTTTCCGAATAAAAGAATCATTTATGTTTTTGAAAATTTATATTTTGTTATATTATATTTATATAAATTTCATGTCAATTTGTGAATTTCCTGACTAATTAATAAATCAAATTTTTGTGATTTTTATATCTTTTCTTTTAAGAATCAGAATTTTATTGTATAAAATAATAATTGATTATATCGAAAACGCATAGCAGTTTAATATTTTAAACAATTGTCCCCTCCAATTACGAATATTCAGTTTCCTGGCCTTTTGCATAAAACAGGAAATCGAATTCTTTCACCCGTTCAGCATTTATTTCAGTAAATTCTGCTCGCACAAACACGCGTTCAGCTTTATGAATAACAAATCGTTGTGTTCAATCCAAGCAAAGTGTTTTTTTTTTTATTTTCCGCAGAAACCTGTTCAAACTTTATTTCGCTGCCAGCCAGTATTACATAAAATTAATTTTTCCCGTATTTTTCACAAACACCAAACAAAAATCGATTATATCAATTTTCAGCTTTCTAAAATTAATTACTATGTGATTCCTGAAATCTGTAGTTATGTTTTCAAATTATATTAAGTGATTCCATTCGTATATTTCGGACAAAGAATACATGTAAATAAAATACTATTTATTTAAAACATTTTCACGAATATAAAAGGATAGCTGCGATTTGCGAATACTTGTAGTCATTAATTTCATAGAGTAGCATTAATGCATAGATAAACGTTAACGGCTGCTAAATTATAAATTAATTTTTTTCCATCGCCTACAGAAAGTTACAGAACACATTTCTTAACACTTCGTAAAACGAAACTAGTTTTGAAAAAGTAAAAACTAAAATATTTCGCTTTCAACATATCCACAATCTGCTATTCATCATTATTAAATGATTTTTTCAATGTTTTCTAGAGTTTCAATTGAATGATTTATGAATTCTTTTATTCGAAGGAATACAATTAATATAATAATATTCCATAGTTTTGACTAATTTCAGTGCTAATGCTACATATTCTGATATTGAAACCGATGTTAATGTCCTGATATTGACATTACGGTTTAGTAAAAAAAAGTTTACAGTTTATAAATTTTTGACTTTAACATGCTCAGATCGAACAACACTTAAAAACGACAAACTTAATGATCTAGACGAATGGGTAGTAAAATTATTGAATATAGAAGTTGTTTTTTAGTACCTTGTAAATTCAACCTAAATAGAAGAATATTTCGATTTTCATCCATATTATGATGTATTTCCACCTATTTGTATTTTTGTATGTATTATCAAATTAACGAAAATATTAAATCTCTCTATATTGTGAACAAGATACCCCAAATATGAGACAGTAGTTGTGAAAATGTTGTCACTTGATTATCTTCAGGATGTTAGAAGAATTTCGAGTTATCTTCCCGGTCTAAACGTATCAGTTTTCTTGAAAATAAAGATCTGAATGAAAAATATGATTCCATATTTTCGATTTGTGGTTTCCCTGCAGAATCATCCTACCTTGTGTTCCAAAACAATTTCCACAAATTCACAGTAAATTCGAGGATACGGTTGTTTTCATTTGTTTACATGGTGGATTCTTTTCTACTGTTAGGTGCAAGAGGCTTTAAGCTCTTTAGGAGGTGAACTGAAGGGAACTTATCATTCGCTCGCTGGAATGGATAAAGAAACGCAGCAACAACTGATAGACGATCATTTCCTGTTCAAGGAAGGCGACCGATTTTTAGAGGCAGCCAACGCCAATAGATTTTGGCCGGCTGGTGAGTAATAGGACCCTCTTCGCCACACTAACTTTTCTCAAACTTCAGCAGATCAATCTCTGCTTTACTTTTAAAACTGTTCGTAAAATTTGTCGTTTCGCTGATTTTTCTTCGTCCAATAGCGTTGGAGATTTTCATTGATAAATAATTCGAATTTCTCGAACACGAGTTGAAAAATGACGTATTTCATCGTTTATTTCTTGTTTTACTTTTCATTTTTTATAAGTCAGTCAAACCACATCAATCATTAAGTATTTTAATTGTAAAATACTTTAATTCTTTTTACCTTGAGAGCTGTTTAGATAAATTACTTTTATATGTATATATATTCTTTTTTCATACAAAATATTTTTGTCGGTATACTGATTCTGAAAATTTGAAGCTAATATCGTTTTTCCATATGATTAAAGATTTAATTTGTTTCATAATTTAAATAGTTGTAAATTAAGGTTTTTATGCAAGAGTATAATAAGTATAACTATAAGTATTTTTATTTCCTTCATTTTATAAGACTGAAATCATACCTAACATATCGTAAGCGTAAAAGTTTTAAACAATCATCCGCTATTTTCATGAAATATTTTATTTCATGCACTCAGCAGTGTCAAACTACAAATCAGGTCAAATATTTAGGAAGCTGATAAAGAAAGAAATATAATTTTAAAATGACAAACATGAACATTTCTATGTTTACATAACGTGGATCAGTACAATTGGCTTGTTTTAAAGCTCCAGCTCAATTTAAATTAATTTGGTTTTATTGATGACTGACTGATTAAGAGAAGTGTTATGTAGCACTTTATTTATCTAAATTGTATTTAATTTGTACAAAATTGTTAGTGCATTTATAAAGAATATGACAATGTTGATAATTATAATTTAATAAACTATTGTAATATATCACTGTTGTATAATACAGAACTAATTAATGACAATCTTCATCAACGATGAGAATAGGGGCGCTAAATACAAAAAAAAGTATTATTCTTATATTAATATTAAAGTAGGAAAACAAGGAAAGGCATTTTTCTAAACAGTTAATAATTATACACACTCATTTGCTATAAAAAGTTAGATGATTTATTCAGCTGGTGATTTCACCAGTTTTGAATTCCCTAATGTCAACGACACAAAGTAATCGATTTGGCATGGAAACACCTTATTGCAAGATTGGTATCGTTCATTGTTTCCAACGTCTACTGCAGCAAATTTATCTTCAGGTTACTAACCGTAACAAGTTGTATATGATTTCAATTACATCGTGGATATGCAGGCAGCTGTATGTATTTCATATGCTTTAGAGTCAACCGTAAATTCGAAATATGTAACTTTAAACCGTCCGTAAAGCGGTTCGATTAATCCTTGCCTCGAGCCAGCTTTAAACTTGTAATTACTTTAAAGCAGAGGTTGAATTCTGTTATAAAATCGACTTCGATTCTCGAAACAGTTTTAAAGAACCGTTATTTTCTATAACAGTTCTGCAGAATTGAAATTTATGAAGATATCGGTTTCGGTTACTTCAGTTCTATATCGGTTTTGCTTCAGATATCGGTTCTATTTCGATTCTACATGCAATAATCATTTGAAGAGTTAGAAATAGGATTACAATATCCCCTGTTAATAATTCACAAATTTTATATATTAATTTCATTTTGATGTCATATTTAATGTAAAGATATTTTTTAATATAGGTATAAAAGACAAGATTTCATGAAAATGAAGAAAAATGAAAATTACCAACTACAAAATTATGATTAACTTCTGTCATAAATTTTTACTATAAATTTTATTAATTGCATTTAAAAATAATATAAAATTATATTATATTATATCAACATAATATAATATAAATTTTAAGTTCCGGGTCCTTCTCCCTCCATCTAATCGCCGAGAAGTCCCCTGAGGGTGGGGACTCTAGGAACGGGTGACGCGACCAGAGATGGTGGGAACTTCGGCAACATCGCAGAATTCCCTAGTTCGAGTAAAGCGGTGACCGTAACGGTGCGCAAGATGTTTTCCAAAAATGACCTTTTCACCCTAGGAAATTCCGCCGCTTATGGCACGTGAATTTGCTCTTTGTCACCAACGAGGAAATGCCTAGGTCTTTGCGAATTATTAAAGCCTACAAAATATAGCTGGTGGCAAAGTCCCTTGCTACATACAAGCGTCTCGAAGGTGACAATCCGTGCTATAATCGCTACCTACCGAAATTCCAACAAACGGTTACGTTATTTTGGTTCTCGTAAATATTACATTCAAATTTGGCACACAACAGCTTAAAACAGTTATTTTGATAGCTTTCTCGATTTCTACTTTAAAGCGTCTTCCGAACAGGGGAGGATGTTTTAATTATTTCTCCGTCCTCGTGATCTTGCCCTAATGAATTATTATGAAGTATCATGTCCTGACTCGAAACAGCATCTTGTAGGAGGCTAAGCAGTCACTTTATTCTGACTTAAAAATTGATTGATTTATTCCTAGATATTTGAAGGAAATATCTTATTCAATTTATGATACATGATTTAAGCCAAAGTATTGTATACATTTAGAAATCGGTGGGAATGTTGTGACGAGTACTATAACGATTTTTATTCATGTATCCATCTCTCATTGCTAGATACATCGCGACCTCTCATAGCTTCCGCAAAGTTAAGAAAGGATAAATATGCATAGCGACAGATCACGGGAATGTAAAAGAACAACAGTAAGTGGATTTTAAATATTTAGAAGTTACTCCACTTTACGGTGCGGGATGTTCTTGACTGTAGATGTCGTGTTGCTTCCTGTCGCGGTGCTTGATAGTTTCAACCACTTGGCATAGAAAGGCAGACGCATCGTGAAGTTCATAAAACAAACATGAAGTTCATATTCTACAGAATTATTGAATTAGTGTTTAATATGACATTTAACTATTCTTATTAATTTTCGTTATTAGTATCGAATTGTGATATTCTTTATTAATTTGAGAAGTGAGTACTATTTTTTGGTTATATGGAATTTCATTTAATTCTTATACCAAGCAGCCGAACGGGTTCCCACTTGTTGGAACTCTTGAAAAATAATGGGTTTCAGAATAATTATTGAATGATAATACTGAAAATATTTTTCGATCGAAGAGTTAACAAATTCAGACAAACTATATACAGTACTGTACTAATTGTTAGGAAATATCGATATAAATATCGATATATGTATGTTCAGTTGTCGTCTTTTCCGTGTGCGCGGACGTGCGAGGTTATTGTTCATATTGTTCTCATTATTCTTTATTCTTGCTGTGTATTTTTGTTCCAACCCATTAATAAACTGACACTAATTAACCTGAACACAGAGCAAGAATCAGTTTTCTGATGAAGATGTTCTGGGGCTGTTTTTCGCACTCGGGCCCTGGCACTCTTGTTCCAGTAGAAGCCATGATATACTGTGGGAAATATAAAGCAATGCTGGAAGAGTATTTAACTCGAGAGCTGGAGAAAATCCACATCAACGACGACGCAATTTTTCAGCAAGACTCAGCTCTATCCCATGTTTCCAAGACTATGATGAAATACTTCAAGGACAAGAAGATTACTATTCTGATATGGAAAGTCACCAGATCTCAATCCAGTTGAAAATCTGTGGGCTATCTGCAAGGTCAGATTACAAAAAATGGACTGTACCACGTTAACCAAAATGGTAGACGCAGTAATTCAGGTGTGGTTTCGTGACGGGGCAGCCAAGGGTAATTGCAAAAACCTAATCGATTCCATGTCGAGAAGAGTTCAAGCAGTCATTAAAGGGAAGGGGGACATATTTCATACTAAATAGTAGTAAGAAAACCTTGTATATGCACCTAACACTAATTTTATTTCAAATACATGATATTTACCAGAAAATTCTCTGTGTACACATTAATTCGCACAATACTGTAAGATAATTTTGACTCGAATCGAGTACCCATGGAAATATTTCGGAACTTCCAGCAGATCTTGGCCGGTTTGTATAGGGAATTCGAAGCAGACATTAGTCGAATAGGTTAAACCTCGTCGTAGTCAGCTTGAGTTCACTTAAAACATTCAATTACAATGCCCGAAGTTGCCTCAACTCGTTGGAAAACATAAATCCTCGGTAAGCCAGACGGTGGAAATGGAGGATGGTACAAGTTTAAATGAAGATTAAGCCAAAAGTTTTGCAGATTAAAATGAATTCGACGGGACGCGAACTAGGGAAATTGCGAGTTGACGACTGTCACGACTGGGTCCACTTGTTTGTTGACCTTTGTTGGCTTCGGTTTTCTGAACGAAACCGTACATCAACGGGTTAAATGGTTTGATGGAAACTTCTCGAAGGGTCGTGAATGCTCGAAACCATGAAAAATGCATCGCTGCAAAGAAGAATTGAAAAGAAATAAAACCATATACAGAAATATATCTCACATCTTTGTACAGAGTGCTTTGTAGATTCTAACCTTAACCAATCTATAAAAAGATGCCATTCCATTAAAAAATTTTAATATAACCTCCTACAATTTGCAAGAAAGCACATGGCATGGAAACATGAATGGGATCAAGTAATCAACTTTGCTATTTCACAATTCCTGTTTGCTTGTTTCCTGCGATGAAAAAAAAATTTAACCTTAATAGTTCAGACGAATTAAAGTTTTACTGATGAGATTCCTGAACAGAACCACGTGTGTTTTTCATGCGTAAAATGATGATAGCTGTTGTATCAACTAAAATAAGAAGCCAGGATTATCAGAATATTCTAAGAAATTATTTGAAGCCTTATATGCATCGCTTCCAAGCGGCTAATCTTATTTTTCAATAAAACCACGCACCCAAGCACGCACTCAGGTGTGACTACACCACTCTCTAATCCATATCTGACAGGATGTTTCGAACTTTTTCTACAAAGCGTGACATTAAATCAGTACATTTCAACCCCCTAAAAATTTCAGTCATTCATTGGACGAGAATGCTTTCCCTATCTTTAATCTTGACCAGACAGGACATATTCTCGCACTCGAAAACAAGTACAGGAACACTGGCATTAAACATAAGTTGTTATTAATTATCATTTTAAAAGAATCAGAATCATACAAGTACACAAGTTGAAAACCAAATATAAAACATATAAAATTATTCAATCAGGCTCACAAAGTACTACAGTACACCAAGAGCTACATATTTCATCAGTATCCTTATCAACTGCTAACGTATTCAAAACCAAAAACAGTAACCTGAAAAGACCATTTACTTAAAAACTTTCCGCATTATCATCTACATATTATTCTCGTAAATTATCTAAATAATTAACTCTAATACTCGATAAAGAATAACCATAATATGTTTAATAGATAAAGTTTGCGTCGAAACGTAACATTTACCTAGGAAGTTCAAGAGGTGCAAAGTTCAAAGTATACAGATTTCAATAAAATATTCATGCAGTAGGATTGAGAGTGTCGTCGTTGGTGCGCAAACAAAGTTTAAATATAAAAATGTATAATTTAAAGGTCTCACGATTAAATACTTCGCGGTTGTAAAATATTTTAGCTCAAATTAATTAGTAATCATTGTTTAAATTAACGTGTTTAATTAAATTATTTAAGTACATTATTTTGGAGAAAATGTATAACTTCGGTTCTGTAGATAAAATATTTATTTTTGAAGTATGACTCGAATAGGTACATTAAAAGCCAATGTGTCTATTAATTTCGTCGCTACATGACATTCGTCGCTAATGAATTTGTAATACTTTGAACTAACTTGGTGATCTTTTAAATTTTGAAAACTTTGATAAGTTTGACAGAGAAACAAGATCTCCGTCCGAGCAGTCGTTGGTTATTGATAAGACGCGTAAAAATATCCTTTAATTCTGTCGTCAAATCACACAAGGCGAGTTTGAAGTTTAAATAAGTTCTTTATTTTGTTCAGTACAAGTTTACAGGCGCGTGTAGCACTGGCAGAGTGACGATATAATACTGTCGCTTGTTGTTTTAGTCCTCTTTTTATAGGAGGGTTTTGGTGGAAAAATCGGGAGTAGGGGTAGTATGGAAAATTCGTGGGATTGGTCCCGGAATGTGAGAAATGTTGACGTGAGGAAAGGGCCTATTTCGATGGGCCGGGAAAAAGGGAAAGGTCCGGATACATAAAGTATTAGATAGGAAAAAGGGAAAAGGTCTGGATGCGTTAGATAGAAAAAAGGGGAAAGGTCCTGATGCGTAAAGCATTAGCTAAAAAGGAAAAGGTGCGGATACATAAAGTATTAGCTAATGGAATTACGTGGTTTGGAGAAGAAGTTTGGGACTCGCGGTTAATTGAGGGACTGATAGGGACTAATGAAGGGAGAGTGGGTCGACAATTCGAACAAGCTGATCTTGATAGTACCTATGTATATTTTCACAGCTTAAAATGCCCCAACAAAATAGTCACAATGGTGTCATTATGCGAACACAGTGACAATCGACAAATATTTTTTCATCGTCTTCGAGCATAGATAATCTCATGCTTACTTTAACGTTCCCATAGACTTCTATATGTATTATGTTGAGTACAAAGGCTTTGAGTTCGGCAGCCATTTGTAATGGAAGATTGTGGGGATAGCGTTGTAATCTAACCTATTTCAGTTCCATTTTTCTGTGTTCTGTAAACGTAATACGTATTTGCGCAAATATCTACAGTCTAGTTATCATATTTTATGAAATTCGTACTGTTGTTAATATTAAAAAGTGTTACACTTCAGTACCGAAAGTTGGGCCTCTTAGTAATTAACTGACATCCCCATCACGATACGAATTTGCCTCACTTACTACGCCCAAAGTTTTTTAAATTTTCTAAATGATTCTGATATAAAATCACCGATTAGTTCAGTAGCATAAGTAATATTTGTATCGTATATATTTTGATCAATTGCAGAAAATAATTTGTTTTTCATGTTAAATAATTAAACTTATAACATTTATCGAAAGGAGTAAAAAATGTCTAATCAACATAGGTCCTGAACGTAATTATATTTTTAATATAAAATCAATTTTTGTTATTTATTAATATTCAATGCTATAAATGAACTTATCAGTAATATATGTATATTGCATAAATGAAGCAATTTATTTTTAAGTACGTTAGTTGAATATTATACATTTATGATAATATTAGATAATTATTCATTTCAACTAAGGTCACCTGATGGACGTAAACCGAGTCCAAATCCTCAATAATTTTCTATAATATGATTAGTGCTATTACAGCGAAGTTAACAATATTCATCTATTATTCTGATATAAAAATATGTGTTCAATAAGTTATATGGTCTTCTCGGTGGGAATTCTTCGCAATTTCAAAAATATTTATTAACTTTATTACAGATATTTTACTCTTTTATTTTTTCTAAACTGGTATTTTTCATCGAAATGATTGACTTATATTAATTAGACATTTTTTCACTTCTCTTGGTACATGCTTATGAATAATAAAATAGAATTATACCGTGGAATTGTTGCCTTTAGATATTACTCACCCCTGTAAATTCCTTTTGTTTACCATTGTTAATTGAAGTTGATCCATTTGTTAAGTGCTTTGAATATGTAACTAACTGTACCATTCGAAGGACCACCGGGTGATAGGATGACAAGGAATAACAGTATAATTGTTTTCTAAAGTCCTTGTATTTCTAGTGCCTTTATTGGCCATACTGATCTCTCTTGATGGGGTTTTTTCTTCGAATTGCAATTCTTCCAAGGAAGTTCGTATCGAATCTGCGCAACACTATTCCTCTTCCATTCCTTCAGTTTTATTCTACTCCCACTCATTCGCAAAAACAAAAGTGGGGTCTTAAACGAGTCATTTTAATTTCTGACGGTACCAACTAGTGACTGCAAACTCTAGAGGACCCTTTGGAATATAACTGTATAATACCCTAGCCAAAACGAAAACTGGACAATGCGTAACTTCTGAATGGAAAATTTCTAAATGCCACGTATTAACTGTAGACCTGCTAAAAATACCCGAAGGATAAATAACAAATATACAAATTGACTCTAAGAATATGTAACCGTAACACCGCTTACGAACTCAATACCAGTTCAATTATTTCTTTGAAACGATCAATTTCATTAAGGACCCAGAACGATACAGCTGCAATAATTAGAGTGCGAATCGATAATGTATCAAATAATGATTGTCTTTTTGCGGTTCGTAGCATGCCAGAAAGCCGACTACAGGCTTCGTGATTAACTAAATTTGCATTAGTGATTTTCATCACGATGGCCTTGGAAAATCTCTTCGCTGGCGAGATTAAACGGCTCAAAAGGGTTAAAGGATATTAAAGAGATTAGGGCATGTACAAGGGAGAATCAGCTACTCGGGGAGAGGGTTTTCAAAGCCAACCAAAGGGATATCCCCTTCCACCCCTCTTATCGTGAAGACTTCGTCAACATAACTTATTACATTTTAATCTGTTCCCCCGGTGTCGTAATTGCTTGTTATACCGTCATAAACTGTTACCAGTAGAATGCATTTTATCGTTTAACTTCCAGCCAGGCTTTCGATACTTTTTACTGAATTACCATACATCGAATGTCTTTTGGAAGTCTGATATGACGTGATAATGTAAAAACATTGCTAAATAAAATTTGTATTATATCAGTGTGTAGTTTATATTAAATTTTGTATTGATATTTATAATGAGAAATAGCATTGTAAACTGCGCTGTACATTCTTTGTTCTCTTACTATTCTAAAGCAGGATTTTATTTATCAGAATTTTCAGCAAGGTTATAATTATTCAAACTCATAGAAATATTTAGTTAATTAATTGTCAATTAAATTAATCATTTAAATTAATTTATACCCCATTTTAGAGTACTAACCAATCTGTTCTGTGTGTACACGAAATAATTATTTAAAAATTTATATGTACTTTTAACGATATTGCCTTAGAATAACTTATTTCTTTTTTTAAATGCTATTTTACATTTTAATATGCTGTTCCAAAATTGCTACAGGTAAAAAATTTGGACAATAATTTAAACAATATAAAAAAGTTTAAAAGTGATCGAAAAATTAACATATAGACTATTATAAATTAAGGTAAGCAATTTTTGTTCGTAAAAATTTGCAGTATTTTCAACAGTATCAGAGAAAAAAAAAAGTGACGGAAAACAACTGAAATTTTAATAGAGTTTATTCACATTCTCTGTATATAGTGAAAGTTTCAGAATTCTTTTAATTTTTGAAGAATTCTTTTAAATATGCTTACACCTTATTTATTAAAACAATTTTTTTTTATTTTTCTCTTAAATTATAAAAATTAATCGCATTATTCGATCTACATTCATTTATAACCGTATCGAGGACTCTGTGGCTGATATTGCAACCACACAAGATATATTTTAAACTGAATTTGAACTAAATGTTCCATGTCCAAATGTGGCTCCACCATGCTTATTATTCATCCAATTAAAAACAGTTAACTAAAAATAGTTCACCAAGTAATTATCGTTATCTATTAGATTATTTCCACAAATTTTCAAATTTATGCACTTAAACGTTAGAAAGTTGTTTTTAAAAAAATTGTCGAGGACTTATTGATCATCCTACATATAGAATTCAGAGATAAAGTTGGAAGATCGTTATCAAGATTTAATTAATCTCTAATTAATTTGAGTGTGTCGCAACTCTGAATATTGGAAGGGGTAAATTTTCACTCACAATTTCGAGCTGCTTTTATACAGAAGCAGACTCGTGACATTTAATTAGCCTCTGTTCAAAGTTATTCATCGATTAAATAATGTTCGAAGTCTTTTCACAGCCTGTTTACACAGTAATGCTTTACAGGTACCGAAGGTTTTGTTTAAATATCATACAGACCATTGTAGTAAATCTCACGTGAAGTTAACCATAGATTTATGGTTCCATGAACTTTATTTATGGTCAACAAACACGTTTATCTGCGTTAATTTATGCGATTTAATAATTCTAACAAAGTGTCACTTGGAGCACTTACGAGAAATATAATATTCAGTTGTTCTGAATAAGCGTTATCAACAAAAACTCATTTGCCAATCAAAAATGATTTGTTGTTCAAAATCGTCTCAACTACCCCCCATTTCCGGTTCTTGCACTATTTCTGGAACACTCTGTGTATGGATCAACATTTAGTCTTCTGAATATAATACCTATGTATCGAGCGACATCAAGAGTTAAATCGTTAAGACTCCATTGAATTCTTCTTTGCCGAATAAGAGTGCATGTAGCGTAAATTAAATTTATATCAATCATCATTAAACTTTACTTAAAAATTAGTGAACACACAAATTTAAATAGCTTATATTGAGGGATGAAGATTTACTTTCTTAAAATCTTATGGGACATTATTGTAAGACATTTTTGTTGATTTGTTGTATGCTCAGATAATTTGATTCTAAATTACAACAGTTCATAAAAATATTCGAGTACTTTTTAAAATAGCCTTACTTTTTTAAAATTGAATCGAACGACACGATTTTTTAGCAATTAAAAGGATCAGTTTGGAAATTATGAAGAAACTGGTGAAGGTTACTTTTTACAATTTTATTATCTGGATTTGAAATAACAATTTAAACAATTTTACTTTTCCTCGTCTTTAAATACCTGTATTTTATCAATATGTCGACCAATTTCCATGAAATGAAAGCATAGGTTCGCATAAAAAAGTTATAATTTCAACCACTTGCAATGTTTTTAATTACAGGTAACCCTCCTATAACACGGTAGATAATATCCTAGAAAATGCTGTGTTGTGTGGAACTGTATTAGGTATATAAGACACAGAGCCAGAACAAAAATTGTTAGTTTTTATTAAAAATATAAATGTATATATAATACAAAATGAAAAAGAATATTATTTCGTGTTATAGGATACCGTGTTGTAGGAGGGTTACTTGTGCTTTTTTTACGTTATTGAGTAAACTAACTTTCCTATTTGTTTAAACAAATCTAAATCGTTTAGCGCAGTTTTAAAAAAGATATTGTTACGGCGCAACCTTACGTTCAAGCTTTAGCGTGAATAGGATCGTTTAGTGCGAAACCTAATGTCTGTCAATGGATAAATATACAGAAATAATACTCGTGATTAATTAAAATATTTTAATTAGATTTCACACTGCACTACGTGATACGGAAAAAAATAAAACGTTGCTTCTTCCAAAGCCAGCCCTCACCTGTCTTTATTGAGACTACCTTCGTCTCGCCTCCACTCACACACACACATACATACGCATATCCGTCGCCTTTTCCTCGAAGGGAAACGCATTCATTTCAAATATTCAATTTGGCACGCACTTTCCTATCGTTCTGGTCATAGACACTCGCTCATACACACAGTAATATTATTTATATGAAAAATATTACTGTGTCTTGTTTAGGTTAATAGACGTCCCAGACAATGCTAAAGATAATTCTTGCAGTTAGAGACATGAAAATCGTTTCGTCTGGATAATTGGACCGTCGTACCGTATCGATTTATCGGGCCCACTTGCCTCCCCCTTCATCCGGATAATCGACGTTCTCCTGTACTTGCACTTCTTTCAGAGACTTCTTTTCTTTAAGATTATTCGGTATTAGGTAGCAAAGAAGCTTCATTTTATATTCTTCGCCTCCTTCGATTCATATTGATTTTATCTGTTGCTCTTTTAGCTTCAAATACTGCTTCGAATTACACCATCGAATTTTATTGAGTTCACGTTTATAATGAATTCCTTGTTAGTATTCTGTGTTCATTATTGTAAATATTGCGTATGATAAAAGAAAGTCCCGATTCCAAAAGAAAATTAATTAATCCATAGCTTTATGTTTAAGACAAATAAATGATTTTAGGTATTTATTACTTACATTTCAGTTTAATGAATCTCACCGTAAAACAATTAAATGTCTGCTCTTATGTATCGAATAGCGAGGGGTAGATTTAGGAGTTAAAATAAAATCAAATAATTATTTTTCGGAAATTATTTTATTAATTAAAATCGTGAAGAAGTTTCCATTTTGTCAAATACGTAATCATGCTTTACAACTGCAATTTTTACAAACATTTTCAATAATTTTGTAAGCAATACGCTATACATAGCCTTAGTTAAAAGTATTAAGCGCTGTACAACATATCAATTGTTTAAAATCACTTTTGGATTAAGGGGGGAAATACCTTTAATTTTATGAACTTTTTGTATTAAAAAACTTCGTTTTAGATTTTTGAAACTTTTTGCATTAAGTATTACCTATTTCTTATAACCTTTGCCTGTTACAACGCCTAGACATTTTAAAATGACGGAGTTAGGTCATGCTTTCCTGGGACGGTTTCGGCGCGTCTTGTGAAACGGCGCAAACTTTAGCCATCGTTGCATTGGTCTGAAACCAATTTGTAAACGATATTTCGATAATTAACATTCACAGTTAATAGATGAACCTTGAGAAAGTGCAAATTATAGAAAATTGCAGTAAATATATTTTGCAGTAAAAAATTATTTTAATGTTCAATTTTTGTCAGCTAGTCTACGATTCCTGCGTCATGACTCGCATAAATATTCCCGGAATAAAACCTTTTAAAAATTCCAAATTTTAAACCTAGCAACGGCATGATAGTGACAAATACGGTACATCCGTGTACAGTAATCCGTGCCGAAGGTGTGAATACCTGTGGCGCGCTGCCACCCATGAGTCACGATCACCGGCTATAATATCAAAAGGGCTCCGAATTTCGCTTTGAAACTTTGGGACCATATTCTCGTGATGTTGCACTAACATTTTATGGAAAAAAGATTTTGTGTTTTTTTAAGGTTCTAAAGGTATTTCCCCCCTTAAATGAAATCAAATTAATGACATTTTGAAATGGAACTAATTTAGGTTAATGTTGCCAATTTTTTAATAAAACATTTTTTTCCATTTTTGCTTGTGCGATTTGTTGGTAAAGTTATGCAAAGAAAGTAGAGCACCCTGTACATCAGATTATCGTATATAAATTTTCCTGTCTTTAAAAATAACAGAAAAGTTTATAATTTTCAAAATATAATATTTATAGTGGTTTTTGAACGGCTGATTATAATTACGAAATAAAATACCAGAAACTTCGAATAATTGGATCGGTATTTCTCACTCAAACATGTAAAATAACCTGTGTAAAAAAATCATGACGAAACATTCTTTTTACACTTTGCAGAATTCATTCATACGATAAATATCAAAAAGGAAATTTGTTTCGTTCAACATGCAATTTCAATTTCCACTTATGAAATATTAATACCTTTACAGAATACAATTTCCAAGACAAAAGCTGCATTTCATGAAATTATAATTTAACCAGATTCGTTTTACCAGTATCAAGTTATTTGATAAATAGAATATATTTTTAAAAATCATTTCTAGGTACGCTTACAATTTACGCAATTTATATTAATATTACAGTGTATCCTTTATAATTTCGTTAAAACTATTTGTTAATTGAAATATGCGTACTCATAAAAATCTACATTTGTTGAAGCTAAAAGTTATTTCAAAGGACAATCAACTCTGTTATACTAAAAACACAACTAATTAAAATTTAAAAAAATATATTAATTTTTTGAAAAACCATTTAGTAAACTGTATATTTAAACTTTTTATAGAACTAATAATTTTTAAAATAAATCGTTAAGTATCTCACTACAGCTTTAAAAATTCTGAACATCCCTTCAATATGGATGATCGTTGTGAGAAAACAGTATCAGTAAAAAAAAATGTTTCGGAAAATAAAACAATTTTTAGTTGATTTTAATACTTTAAAGATTTGTGTGCAAACAGTACGAGCTGAGTTAGTGGTATTGTTGAATATGTACTAACTTTGCTGCATCAAAATTAAAGACTTTATATACAGAATGTTACCCATAGGAAGTTGCTGACAGTGAATTGCCACCGTTTTAGTGATAAAATATTTTTCATGTATTTATTTTATTGATTTCAAAGAATGCAGATATTATACAGATTAATAACAAACGTTTTCAAAATTAGTACCAGTCGAATTTATGGAAAAACTTCAAAACCATTGAAAACTTTTCCTAAAACATCATCTGTAATACCAGATAAAACTTTTCCTAGAACAGCACCTGTAATACCATGTACAACTTCTATAGTTTTATACCTTTCCTGGAACATCATCTGTAATACCGTATACAACTTTTTCGGTTGCTGCAATTAATTCCGCTCGTGTTTTTGGATTTTCAATATTTTGTTTTATGTAATGCTCATAGAAAGTAGTCATAGGGATTTGAATCTGGCAAATATGGGAGCCATTTTATTCCTCCTTGGGCAAACGGGAATACCAAATCTATGGTTCGCGTGTCATAAACTTGGTTTATTGCTTCGAAGGCCTCTTGGGTCCGATGTGACGTTGTTCTTTCTTGCATAAAAAAGTACCATTGCATCAAGCATTTTTTGTTTGCGGTAATAGTGCAGATGTTTAAAGTATTCGGGTAGTTTTTCTAATAGAAATATTCAAATTTTCATTAAAATATTATTCAATTTTGTTAGTATTCCCTTTGGTTATTATTCAGACCGATGGAGGTGCCTCGAGTCTATGCTCTTTAATAGTGTCATATTTGACAGGACTGTTGGTATTTATGTAGGATGGGTCTGGGAAGGGTGCGAAATACGCAGAGGCTTCGAAACTATAATTATGTATATTTAAACAAAAAAAGGAATTACAAGGAGAATGATCCGCACACGTTATACATCGCCATTAAAAACTAGAATCTCAATTGTTTACACTCACACACACTCGCTTGCACGCTACACACACTTGCATTCCTTCATTTATGTAAGGAATAATTCAGAAAATTTAAATAATGCTAACAAATCTGACAGGAACTTGAACGATTAGGCTCACCAGTGTATGTTAATAGTTCAAATGCTTTACTTACTTTAATTATTTACGTTACATAGTTCCTATACTTTTTTACTTTACTTACTTACTTTAATTAATTACTTTACTTTACTTACTCACTTTTCATACCTCCTTTACTGTTTTTAGTCAAGTGAATCACTTGCAACTCTACATGCCTCATGTTTCCCACGAAACGCCTTATAAGTGTTGCTACACGTATTTCTTCCAGAAAAGTGGTAATCCATCCTTTTGAAAATTACTCATTTTCACAGGAACGTTTTCATTTTTATCACAACTGGAGTAAAACTGTGGAGTTTTAGGTAAACCATAATTGCTTGGCGGACAGTTTACGAAGAAACAGAGGGCGGTAGTATTTATTAAGTTCCAGCAACTTCCTGTGGAACACCCTGTGTTTTATTTCATGATAACAAGATGAAACAGTGTTTTCATTACCTTTGCAACGATTTGTACCAAATCATTCACAAATACTTGTATAATAAATTACCGGGAACAGCTTTAATAGTAAATTTAAATATTTATATATATTTTATAAAAAAATAAAAATGTATTGTTGATTGTAGGAATATACATATACTTAAACAGTAGAGATAGGTTAAAAAATAACTTTTTGTACAATCTGATTTAACTCAAGAAAGTTACATGAGAAATAGTACCTGGAACCATTCGAATCTCTAGTAATTATTTTATTTCTTATTACCAAAATTTATTTTATGACCTTTTTAGATGTATCTAATTAATATTTGCTACTCTGTTAGTAGTATAACAACGGTAAAATTTTAGACAACAGGTTTTATTTTACATCATTACAGTATACATTATTGAGTGTATGTTATACAGGGTGTCCTACGCAATTGGAACAGGCTGTACCTTCTAACCAGCTGGGAATAGAAGATCTTAGATGCAGTTTCTTATACTCTACATAAAACTGCTAAGACTCTTATTCCCTAAACTTATTCGTTTGGAAGTTATTGAAGCTGATGCCATTTAACTTTTACCTCTAACATCTGCTATTCCCAGCTGTTTAGAAATGTAATTCTACATATGTATAAGTGATATAAATGTAAATTGCACACCTTTAATAATAATCTTTCGAACTTACTGAAATTAAGAATAGCATATTGAATATTGATAATAAATATATTTCTTAGAGCAATATTGAATTTGCAATTCAGATAAATGATTCTCTTTGTTTGTCAATTAGTGTGTTTTTGTGCAGTGTATTTGGGTCCAAAAAGATTCAGGTACACACATTCTGGACTTAGATTAGCGGTATTAAAAGATCATAATTTGTTAATATATTAATATTTCAGTAAAAATAAGGAAAAGGTAAATGTACTTTTGTTGTAATTATTATAAACATTCGGATTAAAGTAAATAAATATGATATAATAGATTAATAAGGTACATTTATAAAATATTGCAACATAAATCTAGTACCCTATAACTCTAAATAGATATTTTTTTTCAGTTCACTATTTTGTACGACTATTTCCATATATTTGTTTAAAATAAATAGTCAGGTTTTCTATTTCCGGTCATCACAATCCAGTTAAACAAAGATAAGGGCTATTGTTTTGATATGTTGTTGTTACGTCAATTAAATCATTGTTGCAAATGAACAATTAAATCAACAATTAAGATTTGTTATTATTTTACAATGATATATTGCGTTGGCTTTGTCATTATACGTACGAACAAAAAAAAGACGTTCACCTATAGTTGAAACTAGTTTTAATTCGTTTCTTCTTTTTTCTCAAAATTAAAATTGTACCACTTTAGCGAATAACAGTTTATATAACATAGCATAATATTATTTCTAAAAGTGAAACAGCTGACTCCTCATTTCCTTATTATAACAACGTTTATCTTGCATCGTTAATTTTCATTCATTTCAACCAATTAGGAATTTATGGAATCTTTATTTCACCAGAAGTTTCGAAATGATATTTAATATAATAGCCAAAAACTGGCAGTTATATTTGATTGATATGAAAAATTATTTTAGTTTTTAAGTTGACAATGAAACCCACAACCTTTTCATAAAGTTTGCGTTAGAATTGCTTTTTTATTACGAACAACGCAAAATTATCTTATTATGGTGCTTATATTAATTGGAAATTGTCATTTATTAAATTGTAATAAATATCGTATTATGGAAAAAAAAGTATGGAGGTCTCGGAATTTGGTTGCAAAATTTTAAATTTCAATAAGCGTTAAAGATAGCTTGTGGATATTAAACAGTGGTATTTGTAATTACAAATACAGATAAATGACAATTATGTTCAGCAAATACAGAAATGTGATAATTATAATCATCAAACGTAGAAAATGGCAGTTACGGTTGGCAAACACACATGTTTATTCGTATAGTACGAGATTGTATGTTAATCAAACTTTAAATGCAGAGTATTGACCGTACAGTAAGTCACAAAAGCATTCGTATCGTAATTTCAGGTATCAATAGAGGAAAGAAAATTTTAATTAGAATTGCAAATATACTAACTGTTTCCATGTTAATATGCATAAGTTCATAAAAGATTATATACGTCTTTTTTTTTAAAGAATCGAAACTGTACGATCCAACTAATTTATTCAGAATGTCGGTGTTACAATCCATAGGGCAAAAAAGGAATTGATAACTTTTGGGGTAAGTAGTGCTTGCTAAATGAGAAAATAATATCCTAATAAACATGGGTCAAAAAAAGCAGCTTCAAAGTAATAAATAATTTTTCTATTTCAATTGAAACAAGTAGACTCGCTTCGAGAACTATCGTATCGTATGGAGATAAAGGATTATTTGTCTTTATACTTTACAAACGTATGCAGTACACCTTCTGTAACCAGGAAAAGAAGAAACGATAAGGTAGTTTATTGTTTCCATGCGGTACGATAGCTCCCGAAACGTGAAAGTTATTCGCTTTAACCGAAACTTGGAAATTTATTGCTGCTACGGTAGAAATTTTCTCATCGTTTAGGGTAATAAATTCATTAAAAAAAAAAAAAGAAAAAATAGGGTTCGCTGCGCAACAGATCTATTTTAAAATTGAAAACATTGACGAATATATCTTGTTCGAGAAAGTTGAACGAAAGTAATAGCCATGTTATTAAATTTCCAGGTAGAGGAATATTTTTTAACGACACGAAAACTTTCCTTGTCTGGTGCAACGAGGAGGATCATTTACGTTTGATATCGATGGAAAAAGGCGGGAATTTGGCGTCCGTGTACGGAAGACTTGTTAAAGCGGTTAGCGAGGTCGAGCAGAAAGTGAAATTCTCGCGACACAAAAGACTCGGCTTTCTCACCTTTTGCCCAACCAACCTGGGAACCACCATCCGAGCGTCTGTTCACGCACAATTGCCAAAACTGAGCGCTGATTACGCGAAATTTGAAGAAATCGCAGCCATGTACCATCTTCAGGTAAGAAACAAGTTCGTCTTATGTTCTTTATATTCGCACAAGCTGCTTATCTAAGAGATAATTCCCTCTAAATATTATATTTTACGTGCTCTGTTAGAATATTCTCGGTATACTATACATTGGCGAGAACCACAGGTTTTCCCTAGGAAAAATGGTAATGTAGGGGTTGTATCGTCTTGTACCTCTATTTTGACACGATAATTTACCCAGTCTATTATCCATTTTGTTTCATTATTGAATCAATCAACTCTCTTCAAAACAAATAGTACTCTGAATACATAATTCATAGTAATTTTGGAATATTGAAATAAATGGTTATTTTATGAAAATCAGTCATTGTACACGTTGCCGTACCATATGTCGTGCAATGCCTTAAATAACATGACATATGTTCATAATTTATTTTCATTTATAGAGTTACACTTTAGGAGTATTACGTTGTTACGTGATATCACGTGATGTTAATGTGCTCTTCTATGCCCTCGCATAGTTTTGAAATAGTATTAAATTGGTGTTATGAGTTAAAAATTTTACTTTTCGTCTTTCTTACTATATACAATAACAAGTTATATAAAATTTGACTTAGAGAGGCTTAACACATTGTCTGCCACGTTGAAGGTGTTGAAAATAGAAATTTTATTTTTATCAAATTTTGTCTGTTAGTTTCATAATATTTCATTATTTCTGCTATCTATATTTTCAAATGCTTATTGCAAATATTCCTAATAACAGACAAATTTCTATAGAAATTCAAGTGTCACCCATATTTGGGTGACATGGCAGTCAAAGTGTTACAATTTACATAATACTATAATATCAGTCGTGATAATATATTTGCCAAATTAAACTCCATACAATAAGAAGTAGAGAAATTGATAAGATAATATACATTCTCGTTTAATGTGCATTTTAAAATTTATATCCGAATAAACATTGCAGAATAAATAATTATTAGCGTAGCTTTTATTCAACGATATACATATAAAGATGTATAAAATAGTATATCAGTAGAACAATATTTAAAATTTATTATTTCATGACTAACAAAAATTTTTGTCATTAAGTAATGTTAAACTCAAGTATTAAAGATCTTTGTTTTACATATGAACAGTAAAACATTAATTAAATGCTTTAACAAATGCTTTATCAAATATTTAGAAAATATAAAAAATGGGAAGCGATCATCTTGATCTATAAATAACTCAAACATACAATTTGTCGAACATTTAACTATTAAGAATAATTATAATTATTTATTATCAGATTGTTAAATAATATAATCATCCGACGCAGAGTATTTGCATTTTGACGTAACAGATATACGATAGAAATTTTAAAATAACAATTGTTAAACAAAAATGCTTACAGTAAAAAAGGAGTTTGGTGTAAATAATATTTAGTGAATATAATTATCTTATATTTATGAGCTTATGTTAAGTTCAATAACTGTACATATGTATGTATGTATGTTTCGATGAACTGTGATAATTTATAATGCAATGAAGGGGTAATACAAATGATAACCGGTTACAAGTAAATAAACATAAACACAGTGATTCTCAATTTTGTATCATTCATCACGACGAAATTATTCATTAGTGAAACGAACGACAAACAAACGCAACAAGTTTTCACAATGAGATTAACGTTATTCGTTCACGCGGAACATTGATATTCTTCGCGGTTCCGTAATCCCAGTCACATATAATATAAATTATGGTTGCTGACAAACTGCATGGACAGCTCTGTTTATAATGAAACTATCTGACCCGAATCGTTTCTTTTGGTTGATTTTTGGATCATCACATAAGCTATGTACCCTCATAGCTTATTTGTGACTATATTATGTTATCTGTATATAACGATCTCATATGACAATATATTATTTAATGAGATTAGACATTTAATTTTGTTCGTGAACGTTGTCCAGCCAAATAAAATATAAAAAATACCATTTGTACACATTTATCCCTACTGTAGTACTTAAGGGTAGTTTAACTTTGACAGGATCATATTTAGCTCTACTGTAGTACTTAAGGGTAAAGTAAATTATTGAAATCAATTATTTCAGAAGTACACAATAGGCATCGAGATGTGTAAGAATGTTTAGATTGTGAAAAATCGTAACTTTTATTACATTGAATCATTTGCAGTTCATAATTACGTTAATCAATTTCAATACGATTTAATCAATTTCAATGATTTGCCTCAACACGGCAACCGCCTGCGGCGGTCGTCGGTCATTGGCATAACGCTTCCCATCTGTATTTTCATAATTAAATACGTAAACATTTTGATCCTCGTCGTTATCAATATGTCGAGCAACGTTGCATAGAACAGAATAACACTTGACAACACTGGCAGCAAATACTGTTTCAGCGCGTAGTTAGATTAAGTAGATTGTTGATTTTTAGTGTCTTCTACAACATTTATCACCGTTAATTTTTGGTATTGTATTTCATCAGCAATGTAATTTATGTTATGAAATAGTAATGCTTATTTATTTAATTACAGTTCCGGAGATAATATGTTAAGAAAGAATTAATTTAATTTAATTTAATTATTTTCATCCACATAATCATTATCTATTCGCTATATTTACCTACGCTGATGGTTTGATATGAAAGTTTCTCATTTCTTTTTAAAAGAATGTTCTACATTGAAATTTTGGTTAGGTATTATAAAAAAATAATTTTGAGCACCAAATTTTAGTGTAAAACTAAAACTTAAGATAATTAAAAATTGATGAAATTGGAAAAGAAAATAATCTGACTGAGTATATCGTAGTATACAGAAGATAGTGAACAAAGGAATTGTGTTACAAACAGAGAACATATTTCACTTCATCTCGAATTTCACTAATATTATTATTCTATTGATAATGATATTCAACCGTGTAGAGCAGAATTAAATTAATTGATTTCAATTAGTTAGATTCGATGTGCATGTAGAGATATTTAATATTTAATAATTTTCAATAACAAGGATAATACCAATTTAAATTATGCAGTAATTAAATAAAGCGAAATTTGAACAGAATTGATAAAAGGGACGCATTAAAAATATTTTGTATTATTAAAGCTAATTAATAATATTAAAAATAAAGACTATTTTTCAAATTAAATCCAGCTGTGAAAAATATTAAAAATTTGTTTTCCAATCAAAGATTTTTTCAATCAGAAAGACTGTGGTAAAAATTGGCTTATTCTTCTGAAACCTGCTTTACATCAATAATATAAGTAACAAGAATTTTTCAAGTTAAAGTTGTAACATAGGAAAGATTTTCTACTTCACGCGTAAAACCGCTGTAGTTCGCGCTTGAAATACGACGCGACGCACCAGGATCGTTTCCGCGGTTCAGCGCACGTGAACTGGGACTTTCCTAGGACCCACGAACTCACAAGACCGTTGGGTCCTTCCCCCTTCACCGCGTTAAGTAGAGCACACGTTTGACCACACACTCCGTTTAAACGAGCGTTACCTCAGGGTAGCGTTACAAATGAATGTATCAAAGCATCTAGAAATGTAAATAACGTATTGTTATCTTTGACAGTGTTTTAAAAATTAATAGAAAAATTGATACTATAAAAAAGTCAATACAAGTCGTGCTTCAGACAGAAGCAAGTATTTACAATTTAACGGTATCCTACGAGTAATCAATACGCAGTTCGGCACTTAATAGTCGGCCATCATTAAATGCTTAGCAAACGATGACTGTAAATCAGCATTAACCAGCCGTAGGATTACGTTTAATATGCAGGTAGGGTTAAACGCTGTTTAATTAAATATTCAGATAAGAGGCACCCGTGGCGAGCACAGCGAGAGCGAGGGCGGCGTTTACGACATCAGCAACAAACGTCGGCTGGGTTTGTCCGAGCGAGAAGTGGTTTTCGAGATGAGAAACGGTGTGTCCGAACTGATCAAACAAGAGAAACAGCTGCAAGGGGATACATTGTAATATCACGTGCCCGATGGAAGTCGATGAAGGCCTCCCCTTACCCGGTACCGTACGTTTCCATCGATTTCCTCTCGATTCGACCCGACTACCCCCTGTAATTCTTATAAATCGAAATATCTAAACTGTTTCGATTAATGTTTCCCCCTATGCCGCCCATATGTTTCTGTTACAATCACCGAACGCGAGAGAGAGAGAGAGAGAGAGAGAGAGCCAGAAGCAGCACGAGTGTTTGGTAGCCTGGTTATCGACAAGTTGAAGCGGTACTCGTCTATTTCACTGCTTGAAAACGTCCGTGGCATTCCGCTTCTCTCTCGAGTTCGAAGCAAAGAAACATCGATTCGTTATTAACTTCTGATACGGTCGTTGTGCACAGCTTGATGGTTCTCACTGCAAACAGTGCGCAAAAATATTGACAAAATGAATATTCATGTCGTCTTCTGCTATAATGCAATAATAAACTTATCAAACTAACTAGATGTGCATACACATTTTCTTCTAGAGATTTGAATTCTCAAATAATGATACAACAGAAAAAAAATTATTATTAACCTTTTGCATTCGAAGCATTTTTGAATACAATTAAATCTAAATACGTTTTCCAGTAAAAATTCCAAAATTCCAAAGCCTCATTTTGAAAGAAAAGAATTACGAATTTTTATGATCCATTTACTCTGGTTTCTTTCGTTAATTTGCTGTATTGTAATATAAATAATGCTTAAATTTCACATTTTAAAACATTCTAATAAATTACACGTGTCGCCCTAGAGGCGCCACTCGAGTGCAAAAGGTTAATGTCATAACCGAATAGCCAAAATTTCAAAACAGAAAGAAACTATTTTTCATATATACTGGGTGTTACTTTTGCTTTGACAAAGTAGAACATTTCGTGAGGAATTAAATCTACTGAAGAAATATTTCAGCGTGATTTGTTTAGTATGAAAAGGGACGTCGTATAATGCAAATTAATTTGTTTCTTTTTCGAGATCAAACAATGCGTAAACCTCACGAAATCTTATTACATTCTTACTTTTCGGTTCATATACTGAACCGACTAATATCTTTAATAAAAGTCAGTAATTTCACAAATACGGAATGCTTAGCTAAGAAATTATTAAATATTACATTTTCATTTCAGGTTAACTTGATCCAGAACAGTGTGGTAAAAATTACGTGTGGAAGAATCATATATTAAATAAATGTACTTAAATTACTGTTTATTGTAAAATAATAAATCGAGATAAATGAACTCAAACAACAAGAAGTATAATTACTTTGCACCTATCTACAAAATGGAGGAAACAGGAATTAATAAATATCGTATCAATGTTTTAAATTTTAATTGATTATGTGAACTTTTCGTACACAAATGGTCATATCTTGTTTGTGAGATCAGGATTTTTAAGATATGGACCGTTTATTTTGAAAATGGTGTAAGTCCATTTAAAACAGAAATGAGATATCACGTAATTTATGCTTAATTTAGTGTAAACTTTTGATTTATAACTAGTTAGTATTTAATATCTTAAAAAATACCAATGCTTTGTTAATAAATTATTTAATTGCTCCAATATTAATATTTTTAATTAGTTTTATCTTGATTTATTTATCTTTTTTATAATAATTTATTTAATTTAAGATATGAAATTATTTATATATATTTTAATATTATTAGGATTAAAAATTTATCCTTTTACATTTGGACGATGATCTTCAAATTCTGTTTATGTAATATTAGGATGTATTCGAATTATATTTTAATTCTTGTTAGTATTTATAAACAAAATTGGGTTAATACGAAATAAATTTTAAGTGATATTTAATTGTTCGAAATTGAAATTAAATGATTTTTACAATTGACTAATTATGAAAATGGTTTACGTCTATTTACAACCCTTAAATATAAATTATTTTAATTAAATTCGCCTAAAAGAAATTTATATGACCAAATTACATATTGATAAACTAATAGAAACATTGTAAGACTTGACATAATTAACTTATATTTTTTAATTGACAAATGTGCTAACCTTTAATTTTCTCGAAACAACAGAAAATGGACTTGCACCACTTTCAAAATAACCGGTCCACGTATAGAGAAACCGAAATTTCAACAAGATGTTGACTAATGAACAGAAACAGAATTATTATTTACCAAGAAAGATAGAGAATAGCAAATTAAAGTGGCGATTTCATAAGGTAAGTAATTTGAAAATCATAAATTAAAAACACAAGCACTAGAAAGAAACCAAAGAAGCATACTCAAGTTAGAACACAGTACTCGTAATATGTACATGTCAATAATATTATAACCTACAAATTTGTACAACAGTAGTTCACGATTCATGGATAATGTATAAAAGATCAATAAATATATTTAAATAATTTTTCATTCTTATTTGTGAACTGTTAGCAATCACGAAGATCGAGTTTTTCATCTTTGTTGCAGAAACCTTTGATCTCAGGTTCTACCTCCACCTTTTATTCCGTTCTTAAAGATACTCTTTTGATGCTCGAACGCTCAAGCAACTTCAACGTTATTTAATGCCAAGAACCTGATATTCCTGACACCGTGAAAATATCGTATACGTGAATGTGTCGAGATATAACAATAACGCGGGACGTAACATCAACAACCATCTGAAACTGACAAGAGAACGGTTATGAGAGTTTCTCGGATAACATTTTTGTGAACTATTACATCCACGTAACTTACAGGACAAAACAAAATCCTTATCATTATTTTTCTTGATAGTTTATCGAACGGTCTATCTCTATATTTTTTATCGTTTCTTAAACGGAGTATTCCTTTCTTTCAGCAACTTTTTGTTATCTGAAATGATTTTTAAACGTATTACTTCAAACTTCAATTTCAATATTTACATCGTACTAAAGTTACTGGTACGCAGTTTATTGACGGTCGAAACTCATTACAAGTTTCCTAAGCTTATTTGGTCAGTTACGATCAATTTGCCGACAAAACTAATTAACAATTCGCGGACGCAATGGAACATTAAGTAATTTACTTGCGTTTATGGTCACAGATGCGTTGTAGAAATTTCTATGAATCCGTAGTCCTTTTAGTATTAACTTTTGTTATATTCTTCAGACGTCCGACACTCTAACGAAAAAGGTTCAATTTTCTCATTTCGCGCCCTGTTTCTGGGAGTTTTTTATTTTATTGCGTGTAGGATATAATTTTAAGAGAAACATCATTGGGCCTTACTTTAAAGTGTCTGAAGAATGTTCGGTAATTTTTAGGATCCAAAATAATAAATAGTTTAAACGTGATGGTCGTTTGAAGTCGTTGAGTGTGTCACACTGAGTATGTATCGTATGAAATTTTTATCCAGTGCATACTGTAAACTTCCGGTTTTCACACCCTTTTCCCACTATGCAAGTCATATTTCTACTTCCATTTTGCTGTATGCAGATGACTTGAAATCCTTATTACTTGCCCAGATAAACTTCACTAAAGAAAATGGCACCGTAGAGGAACACTAGGAATGCTAGAAAGTTATTAGGCATTTATGCTTAGTACGATGGATTAATTCACTATCCATTGTACCTTATTACTAAATTAACCAATTTGTTTTGAAATAATTGTTAAGCTTATCATATTTAACCCAATCCAGACCTAACCTAATTGTAAGTATAAAGTGTGGTAAGTTTGCTTAGTAAAGACTAAGCAAGACGTTTCCTAGAAAAGACTAACTGTTTCAAACTGTTCATAATTTTGAACTTAGAATGTTATGAAACATAATGTTAATCAAGAAATGTTGCAATTTAGTAGCATCATATATTTATAGTATTAATAACCTCTCTGTAAGATGTATTCTAAAGGGCTATTTTACTTGTAAATATGAAAAGAAGAATAATAAATATTGTATTGTAATATCGATAAGTTCTATTTTCCATATAAATTTATGTGAAATTTAACAATAACCACCTAGTACTGTTTTTTTGCCCCATGTTCTGGGCAAAAAGTTCCTAACATCTAACAAACTTTTTATGTAATATAAAACTATATAAGTAAGAAAAACTCTTTTCAAATTTATAGATATTTATTAAACTAATATCTTTTTAGTATAAAATATTGAAAGGAAATACTAGAAGAATAAAAACTTTTCAAAATGTCGAAACCATTAAGGACCATTTTTCATTTTAATACGATAATATATTTTTGGTACCATAACATTAACTGAATAGAATAATTAAAAAATCACAAAGTTTTCAAATTAGCTTTTATATCTATTCGTTGCTACCTGTGAACGCGGTAATCAACGGTCGCGTTGCTATGTGCGAATCTAGCACATCTAGTTTTTCGCGACGCTTCTCGCATCTCCGATCGCACGGTAATCTATGCGTATGTTCGCGTCGCTGCTAGATCGATCTTTTCTTTCTGAAATTTTCTTCACGCTGTTACAAACTTCAACTTTAAAATGCCCATTTCACAAACCATTGGTAATATAGAACATAATATAGAACACACCGAACAAAGGGTTTAGCCAGATAAGATGGTCAAAAGTGCCCTTGAACCGAATTCGACTTACGACGGGTCATTCGATAACTTATCAAGAAAACACAATTTGTGCCAAGTTTGAACTTGATATCTCAACGTGGGGGGTAGTAAAGGGCAAAAGTTACAAATTCCGTTTTTGGCCAATTTCTCCTGCTGTAATGCATGAAAAATTCTGAAAAAAAATCAGAAGCATTTCAATTAATGGGATACATATAATAGAATTTTTTCAGACGTTTCAACAACGTCTGTTTTTAATAAGTTTCCGGAACGTAATCCGCATTTTTGCTCTGGCTCTGAATCTCATATAACATGGGTTCATACAATATTTTCTAGGAACCTATCTACCGTGTTATAGGAGGGCTACTTGTATCTAAATTTTAATAAATGATTGCAAAATGTTTCACATGATCTAATGTTTCAAAATTATTTCAAATTCAATGCATCTGAATGTTACATTCCTTTTAAAGTATACTCTAACACCATGATTTATGGCAGTGTCCCTGCTTTGGACGTTTATGCTGCATCGGAATGCAAGCCCTTAGAATTAGAGAGTGACGATAGCCAGTCACTACTTGGGACCCTTACCACGGGTCTCGATTTCGCCCACCCAGGAAAACTTTTCGTAGCCCCCTTCCATGGCAGAAACGTGTTGAGGGCGCACTGGAAGGGAGGGTACGAAGATTAGAAAAATCTTCGTTGTTCATTGGTTCAACTCAGTTATCTGTTCAGAGAAAACCAAACCTCAGACATATTATAATTAATACCATATTACACACACAACTCCACACACCACAATAGTTTAATAAATAGAACTTAACAAGGAGTTAGTCCACAATTATTCGGGTCCCAATCCGTTAATTGGGTGGTCCTTCGAGGAGACGGCACTGTTGTGCAATAACCTAGGAGTATTAGATCATTCCGAAACAATTTCGAAGCACGAAAAAAAAAAAATAGTGTGCTGTTACCGAATTAAAATACCGTTTAAGGGAATATATTACTTCTACAGGAAATGGAGTCTCTTCTGTAGTATGCTTCTGTAATATCAAAAATGGTCGCAGTGAACATTAACGATCTTCTGCCAACATGGCAGTAGACGATGAACTCCATTGTGATAGAATATAGAACTTCAAATAAGAGGCAGAAAATCTTTTCAGTGCCGTTTCTACATCGTTAAGGATTCAGAATTACAATCCTCGGAAGATGGTTATCCGATAAATGGAATAGGCGAAAGCCTAAGAAATATGATTGTCGCACCAAAGTAGGACATACGATTTTGGATTAAGATTCGACTAAAAAAATCACAAGTGCATGCTTTCTTTCTTGAATATAATCCAGCTGTTCAAAGTACACAGTGTCACTGATTATTCGACATTCACTGTATCTGTGTTTATATTATTTGTTTGTTTCCGGAACGCATGCGTTTGACTTTGATTCTTGATAAAGCAATAAAACTTTCTTGGTTACTTGATACAATATTTGTATTCATGTTATTTTCCTGGAATCCTAACTTCTGCATCCTTTTGATTTTTCTTTCCTATGTATGAAGTTACTTGGAAAGTATCAAACTTCAATTGTTAGCAAAACAGGATTTCTCTGTGATTTCCTCGATCGCAATGTCCCTGTTATTTTCTTTCTGGCTCTGCAATCAGCTACTTCGGAGACATTGCATCAAATCTTGAGCGGTTTAACGCGAAACATCTACCAGTGCCTTTCCTTCAGCACTCGATTTTCCCCTGTCTTCGATTATCTTTCTACGTTTCTTTTATCCCTTTTATCCGAAGAAAAACTCATTAGGTAAACAATAATTCCGTAGAGATGCGCAAACACTTAACACTTTCAATTAAGGCGGTGTAATTGCAGGTGGTCGCCGGCAGCGTTTAAATATGCACTATACTGGCTGTTCTCGAGAAATAAAGTGATATTCGTTGTTAATCTATCTACTTTTGAACATTAAGCTGACTTCTTACAACGATCTTACGCGAGCTTTAATATTTGAATAAGCTTCTCTCCTTTAGAACGACTATGATTATAAACGATTATTCTAAGTGATTCGAGACAAAAATTTAAAATTGAAACTTAATTTCACGTTACAACATTTTTTGGCCGTGTCAATAGTAAGTACGTTGAATCTGATTTTGATTAGTTTCGTTAGTAGTATTTAATGGCGGTTCGTTTGCTGCTATTTATATCATGAAACTATTTAACTTTTACGTTATTGAGTTGCAAAAAAGTAATTTCGGTTTTCACGGTTTCTGAGTCTCCGGGAATTCTTGGAATTTGATGTCACTCGAATTTCAAGAAGTGGCACGAATATCTCCTCACCCATCATATTCTCCTAACACAATTTTGCAAAATCGAAATCCTTGGGTTCTGGGTATAAGTCCTAGGAAATTCTTGGAATTGAACGTCACAAAAATTCCAAGAAGTGGCGCTATGCTACCTCCTCGCATATCATGTTCTTCTGATACAAACTACTTGAAACCCGAGAAGTAGAGTTTTTAAATAAACACACAATTTTTCTTTTTCTCTTCTTCTTTATTTTTTAACAATTTTTATACATCAAATTGCCTAATTCAGTTTAATTTATAAATTCTAAAAAACTTAACTTATATTATCTACGCAAATAATCCATTTTATAAACAATAATTTACTTAAACTATTTGTTAACTCTATTTAAAATTATAACTTAAAGCTTTCGTACAATTTTATCGCAATATAAAATCTTATTCTACAATACATATATTGCTTTACTTACAATCAAGACAAATAATTGTTCTTTAATACAATACAGATGAATAACTTATCAATAATAATGGAGCGTGGATCCTCTTGCCACGCTCCTGGTTTGGTTTTTGTATGTTGCGCTCGATTACCACACATATCAATAACAAAAAGAAATTTGTATTAAAATAAACCCATATATACTTGAATACCACAAGACTCAAAATAAAAAAGTGTGGACAAAATCTTTAGAACCAGATACAATGTGCAAAAATGAAGTGTATTTAACAGAAAACAATATGTTATAGTTGCCGATGACTATGTATTATAGTCTACGCGACGTGTGGTAATTAAAGACAAAACATAACAAATAATTAGAACTTCTAAATAAAAATTGACTTCAAATCACAGACAATTCTAACCCTAACCTGTCGAGAATGACGAAATCTTTGTTAATCGATTACACATCGATCCTATCGGGCATTCGACGTTCATTATTAACCCGTTCATTTTCTCGTTCCTTAACGAACGAGCACCGTTCCTAGGTAGGAAAAATATTATCGTTGGTCGCACGCCGGTCTGTCGCTGTTTCATTGGAAAATCGATTCGGAAAACATTGCCCCGAGGTGAAGGTAGCGGCGAGATTACCCGATAGCAGTGAAACGCAAAAGATAAAATGTCGCGGTGGATTTTCGGTCGTTGAAAGCTCCATCGTTGAAATGACAGTTCGTATCCCGTTCTGTCTCTTATTGTTCTTAACGGGCTGCTGCGATTGCATGCTGCGAGGGACAATATCACCGATCCTCCATCAGGATGCCACTCGTTACTGCCACATTTGCGCAAATCACACCATGTGCCAATTTCCGGTACGTAACGCTTCACCGCATTATCCAAGAATTATTAAACGCGGGGACAAAGAGACAGAGAGAGAGGGTGGCATTAATATTTCACTTTCGCTCGGGCTTTAGCGGGCTTTAGTTAGAAGGTCACGTGGTAATCGTTAGTGTGTTTGCATAATCGTAAAAATAGTAAGTTAACCTCTCGACTTGCGGGTTCGCTTCATAATTACAAGTCTGTTTATGCTTATGAAAACAATTCAATTTAGATTTAGACATATCATCGTGAATTAGAAAAATAAATATTTATAGGAAATCGTTGTAGGAATAGATTTCCTACAATCTTTTATCAATGGAATGGTATATTAATTTACCATTATATCAATACCTGTTTTCGAATATAATAAACATTAGTTATTGTATTAAAATATTGCAATATTGTTTAAAATATTGATCATTCATCTCAAAGCATGTTTTTATTATATTCTTTTTGTTATATTTTTGTACTGATAATAACGCTTGGAATGTTATCGGTGTTGAAACATTTTAATAAAAAGAGCTTTAAATGTTTTTTTTTATTCGTGTCATATAAGTATGTACCTTTCAAATATATTTTTAATTTTGTTGCTCGCATTGCTTTTCAGTATAAAAAATTGGAAATAAATGTACCTGTTACGTTGTGGTGTCGTCTGAATCCACAACCATTCGAAATTTGGAGTACAGGTAGCCCTCCTACAACACGGCATCCTATAACATTGTTACGCTCTAAAACGATAAGAAAATTGCGAAAACCTTTGTACAACACTGTACTTCTACAGCACTGGATAACATGATTTTTGTTTAACATATTTCAAAACTAAATTACCTTAAAATAATGAACTATAGTGCCTTGACATGAAAGTACATAAATAAATTATAATTCACTCGTTTATAACTCTATTGCCATGGAAATTCCGAAAGAAATTTAGTAAATTAAGGTTAGAATAGAGCAGTAATATTTCCAATCTTTGTAAATAAAGTGGAATATTAATTTTTCATTATTTCAATAGCTACTGCCAAATTTAACAACTCTCACTTAAAGTACTTTCATTTATTCTGTGTAACGAGAAAATTAGAACGAAGATTACTTAACATTACACAATGTAGTGGATCAATTACGTGGTCATCCAGATTCACAGACCTGGATTCTTTTTCACTTTATTGCGCATTTAATGGGATTATGAATAAATGATTTATATCGAGGTACTTAATCGAATAATAAATTCCATAAATATTCTCACCAATTAGACAAATTGGATAATGAGTTGGCAGAAAAGCTGTTAATTATAATGTAGTGGCAGACAAACGCCCTGAAGCAACATGTGGAATAGGTTTATAATAAGCGATAAATTCGTAATGAAAATGGCATTTTCTAATTATAAGAGAAATCGAAAGTATGCAGTTATATTTGTTCTTAAATATTGGACTTCATTTCTACCTTTCGAAAACGACACGAACTTTCCGTGCAATTTAATATAACGGTCTTTTCGTTTAGAATCTCCTATAGCGAAAAGTTTAATTAACATCTTATCAGTAGGGCTAATATATAGAGGACACGGGCAAATTTAGAATAGCAATTTGGAGTATCGAAGTATCTAAAGAAACTATTAACGTTACTTAATTCATAATACCGCAAATAACAGGGACAAATGATCGATTACTATTGAATTGCAATAACATTATTTCAAATTACCTGCACCTTAATGAAACTGTTATTTTACGATATTTTTCAATTAGATCAAACTTTTAGATACTTTTTATTTTTCCTATTACTGAGAGTTTTAAATATAAAAGTTTATTAATTTCTTTATGATACTCTGCTGTTTTATTTGTTGTTATCCTCTGCCATAATTTTTTACTTCTTTATTTTATTCATCATTCATAAGCGATATCGTGCAAACAGTAGATAAAAATAAAAGTATTGTCCAGAATCATAATTACGAATCTCGGTGAATTTGCGATGACAGCCGATGTGTTAATTGGAGATGAAGTGGATTTCCCTAATTTGCCGGAGATAGGTTTCACAGATGTCGAAGAATCTGGCAGCACCATCGAACAATTTAAATGTCGATAGGAAAAGAGTGAAAGATATAGAGCTCGTTGTTCCAATAAAAAAAAAAAGAAAAGGGAGTACCAGAGAAATATTCAGAGTCCGGAAAGCGGATCGCGTGGTTGACATGCACCGGTAGCTTTGTTTTATACACTCGATCAACGTTAATGCAAGAGGCAGGCGAGGAGAAACCTTTCGATTAAATGCCATTAGGTCAATCGTGCTCTGCCGTTATCGTTAATATCCTTGTAATCTCACCTGTTGGCTGACTTTTGAATTTCTCTACGACGTTCGGTTCAATTATCTTTGGAATACTGTGCTAACGAAACGACGCGCGCGTTTTTCAAAATCTGTTTTATGCTAACACTCTAGAATACCTTAAATGAAATTCTAAATTCAATAAGTATAATGGTCTTATGGAATCAAAAGTAGATCCGTATTTTTTTAATACATCTTAGAGTTTATTTATTAGAAAATTGCGGGTTCGCTTTATATTAGAAAATTTGTTAAAAATAAAATAGAAAACGAAATAAGTAAACTGTATAAAGTAGTTCTTTATTTCAATAGAAGTCAACATTTCGACAAAAGCATTATAATAAATTTTATGATATAAAATACGAAATCTAAAGCAAGTCATTTTAACTTGATTGATAGTTCTAGTGCTAATGTGTATTATTCCAAACATCGTTTCAATCCTGCGAATTACCTAATATTAAATTCGTTATAAAAAAATAATGTTAACATTATTATGTCCTTTTAATTTATTCTTAATTTGCAAAAATATCGATACCAAGTTAAAACTTCACTTATTTTGAAATTATTATTTTCATAATAATAGTTATTTGCATTGACGTTGAATTACTTATATTATTTCCCATATCACATAATATTTTATTTGACGATTGAGAATTTTATACCTAGTTTAAATACATACATATAATGTCGTTCGTATGATTTGTTTTCAAAAGCTATTGATCAGAACTAGATAAATGTTTTAAATACAATTTAATATTTTAGATTCTATACAGCTTAAATAAAATAGTATTTTAAATGGAACAATTAATTTAAAAATTGAAATATGTTCATTCTAACAGTCTAAACTATAAAATAAAATATTTTCATTTTAACAATCTCAACTATAAAGCAAAATATTTTTATTTTAACAACCTGAAACACAAAATAAAATATTTTAAACTTTACCTTAATAATTTGACATAAAATGGAATACTTAAATCTTGCTTAATATAATGTCAGTAGTTGTAAAAACATACTGTACATTTTTTTAACTTTCTTTTTATTTTGTATCATATTAGTATGCTTTACATGTATTTTTATAATTAGACTTTTCCGATATTAACATTTCAGTTCTAACTATAGTTTCCTAAATCTTACCATTATTTGTTTTTCATCTTCTCATTAGAGAACCACTTATATTTGAAAGTGTGTTAATGGCGTGCCATTATTTTCAGCAACAGTATTTAAAGGAAAGAAAATGAATAAAAATAAATTAAATATTTCAGGACAAGATCCAGGTATTTTCAGTCTTCTTCAAATGAAACACTATTCTCAGGTGCTATTTAAAAATCTATAGCATCAAATAAAATAGTTTATTTTTAAAGACATTATCTAGTTTCGCTATTGATTTCTTGTAGTTTGTTAAATTTTCAGTTTGTTCCGGATTTGACTCCTATCAACAATTTGTGCTGCCTATTAATACAATCATCCCGAAATTATAGATTAATCGTGAATATTATAAAATGCAGAAAAACACCGATTACATTCAAAATTACGTAAACTATTCATCATGACGTTAAAAAATAAAATTGCGATCCAGATTTTACGAGAAACTTTCCAATTTCTATTTTTATTTTAAATTACTAAATGCCAAATATTTCTATTGCTTAGACGATATTGTTCAGACAAAGCAAATGTAGCAAGCTATCCCAGAGCATATCACTCTGATCAATTTTATATTAGAAGCAGTATTTAAACATTAATTCGGTCGCACAAAAAAATTCAATTCGCCTCTGTTCCTAGTAAAACAATCAAACAGAAATGGAAATCCAGGAAGAAAAAGAAGAATTTATCGACAGCTTTTGAAAAATTTAGCAGCCGAACCCGCGTGATAGTATAAAAAGAGGAAGGAAAAGGTACCACTTCCTCTGCTGCACATCAAAGCGAATTCGATGAAGCAGCATGTCAAAGCTGTGCCTAAAGAAAGTGCCTGCTTCGAGTAGCTTTCCATTAAATTCGATAGCACTTCATATGAAAAAGCTTAAAGGGGGTATTTTTATTAGGGTCTAGAAATTTATAGTTCGACAAAGAGCAGGGAAGGAAATTGTTAAATAAATGTTCGGGTATTATCTAATTTTAGCCGCTAACGATTCTTAAAGGAGTAGGAAAGATCTGTGTCATAAAGTTATTATGTTAATCTATATCTTAAAATCTCATTAACGTAGTATGAAATTTGATTGGATCGGGGTGTGGTTGGTTTTCCTCTTATTCAGCAAAAATAAATATTCGCTTCGATCGAAATAAAAATTCTTTAGAAATTAACCTTCAGTTTAAAACATTAATAAATCCAAAGCGATAGATTAAAATGTACTTGTTTGACACCTCGATTTATTAAATACTAATTCTTTAAATTTTTGTATAAAATTTTAGAATTTTAAACGTAATGCTGTTATTCCTAAAGTCAGGTAAATAATAACTTGAAAGTATTTTAAATTAACTTTATTTTAGCTTACCAAGAACCATTTCAATTTGTACATAGTATATTAAATTTATACGTTCTTCTTTTTACTGAACCTGAAGGCAAAGTGAAATGATATTTCTGTATTTCTCGAGGTAAAGAATAAAAACTACGATTTTCTTAAACTTCTATTACTTGCAATTTCTAGGTGTGTTAATCAATTTCGATGAAACTTTCTTTCATAGATTTATCCAACTTAAATATGAAAAGTGTATTTTAAATCTTTATTACTGGCTTGAAAAAGAAAATTGAACAAAATAATTTTTACTATTCTTTCACGGTTTCAAATAACTGCAACTTTTTCAAAGTCACTAATACTTCTAGCTTCACGAGAAAATTCTAGTCGATTGGTCCTATTTTAACACTTCAATTTGTATAAAAATTTGTCACCTATATTATTAGGAATTCATGCACTTACAAGGGAAGTTCTGTGACTCGAAAATTCCGATTCTTTTTAAACTTTGCAGATTTGTAGGGGACCTCGAGAGAAGTATAGTGCAATTTTTGTTTTTGGCCCAATTTCAGTTCTTCAGGTTGAAAATACTCCCTGCAGGTAGATAGGTATTTCCATATTTCCCTGTATATTTTTAAAACTATCGTAGGTGTAAAAAAGTGGTTATAATAAACATCGAATGGTTTTTAATGCTCTATAAAACGAGGCAATTAAATTGATACAAATTCTTTGTTTAAATAAAAATTCCTCCACCCCTGCTGCTATTTTGAAAAATTTCGAATTTTCTGTCACGTAGAAAAATATGTAGAACCTCATTATAAATGCAGATGTGTATGCTAAAATTGTTTCCTTGTGTGGGTCCCCTACAAATCTGCAAAGTTAAAGAAGAATCGGAACTTTTGAGTTACCGAACTTTCCTTGTTATTGAATTAGAAGTATTTGTAATAGACATTTGTAAATAGAAATAATAGAAATAACGAAATATTATAACAACGTCATACAACATTTATTAAAAATAAAATTGCTATTTAATGAAATGTACCACAATTTCAGCGCGGCACTTGATGAGTTAAAAAGTTATTTTGTTTTAAATAACGTCCGATGAATTACGCACAGGGAAGTATATCCGTTTGTACAAAATTTTTGCTAAAATAAATAACGGTATCCACTGATCTAAATTGAAAATTGAAGTAATTTGTTCCTTTAATGTGAAGACGGGAATGAAAAATATTGAATGCGATGAAATGAACATGTTGCACACACTTACACGAGGTTATAAAATTGACAAGAAATCATTTAGAGGACATAACTTTGCATTACTTAAACGAAGGGAAAAAAAATAATATTCAAATGAGCATAAATACACTGCATACCAAAACAAACTTTTTTAATATGATTTCTCTAATATTCGATTCCTTCGTTTTGTTGTAGTATGATGTTCACGGAATTACATGCTTAAATTTCGAGAACGCGGATTTGAATCAGAAAGACATTATCGCGATACTTGATTGGCACAACATTTATCGTAACACAGTGGCAAACGGCGAAGAACAAAGAGGGAATCCGGGTCCTCAGCAACCAGCAAAATACATGATGGAGTTGGTACGATTCAGGTTTCTCTTAATTCGAAGTTTTATCATTAAACACCTTTACACATTATTAAATACGCCTATAAAAGAATTAGAAGAACGACTAACTGTAATATAATTTCGTTTACTGTTTAACCCTTTCGTTACCAAACAACTTTTAATACATCTTCTCTTCTGCTCGAAGTTACAAATTTCATTTATCTTTCGTTCCTGCAAGATTTATTGTTCCCCTGCCTTCCTCGCAAGGTCGTATAAGTGGAAACTAAGGTGATGTGAATGCCTCACAAAAAGGCATACTTGACGGCACAGGGGCGAGAGCAGTTCCTCGCTTGTTTCGCGCAACTCTTGTATGTATGTTGTACGAGCCTTGTTAGTAAATGTGATCACTTCGGCAAATGACAGCGTGTGCCGGTACAATTCCATTGAATTCGAGCAACAGGACTCTCAATCCTTTCACGTGCATCCTTGCGAGGCACGCGCAGTACTTCACCTGATTTCCTCCTTTTAGTAAGTGATTTTGTAAGAAAACGTTACTAAAGCCACAAGCGATACGTATCAAAATTTCAAATGAAATACCAAAATGCATAAAGGCAACAATCCCCAATAATATTAAATGTCTGTTATGTGAAATTTATATTTTCACTTCACTTTAATATGCAATTAAATATCACAATAAATAAAAACAAAAATCACCTTTTTTGAGTTTTGCAAACATATTTAAGTACCTCCTCAATCCCTTCGCCACGTATTTAAATTTCCATATTTTCGTATTCCTGAATTGTTTTTGGAGGAGAGTAATATTAGAAATAGTAAGTAATCTAGTAGATCCATGATATGTAAAGCCAACTTTGAAACAAAGAAAGTCCATATAAACGTTTGTTCTAATTGATCTTGTTTGAAAATTATAGCCACTATTGTGTTCCAGTAATTCGTAACAGTTTTTCATTAATTAACTCTCGCTAATGAGATCCAAAATTTGTTTTCCATAATTAGCAGTTCTGATCATACACGATACACTTTGTTTTAAACAAACTTGTGTTTAGTAAACATTCATCTAATCTTTAAAATGTATTCTTATCTGGTAGTCGTCTACCATGAAAACAATTTCTTAATACGAATAATGATTTATTCTTATTTACTTAATTACGTAAATTAAAGAAATTATAAAGTAGTTCCAGGTGAAATGTTGAAATGAGTAAACTCAACAGGTAGGATATATAGATTGTTAAGAAATATCCATAAGATAGGAACCGAGGTTGATCATTTCGAGTGTGTTTTAATCAAGATAAACAAATTATTGTAACACAAAAGTGGCTATAACTTTGAAATAAGGTCAAATAGGACAAACGTTTATATGAACTTTCTTCACAGGGTGTCCCAGATCGAAACTGACACACTTTACCAACATGCTCAGGAGGTGATTCAGAGCAAAAAATATTATTTGCACCATAGGTCGATTCGTTTTTGCTTTCGAAATATGCGTAGAAATACTAATAATTTGTCGAAACTGTACGTTTCTCTGATGTTTATGTTTCGTATTGGTCCCCTGATCTAACCCCTCTAGATTTTTTCTATAGGATTCCGTGAAGCTGAAGGTGTATTTAAATGAAAAACCTAATACACGCGACGAATTAGTAGCAAACATCGGAAATGCAGCTTTTGCTATTAACAGCAATCTTTCAAACTCTCCAGGAGTGGTGCGGATGCAGTGAATGCAGGCCATGGAAGCACGCTTAGCTGCGTGCATAGGATCAAGAGGTGACCATTTTGAGCAATATCTTTAAATTACTTTATACACCATAAATAACTGCAAAACATAGTTGCGAATAAATGATTATGTTTTTAAAAGTTATATATCTGTGATTCATACTACTTTCCTTTCATAATCTCGAAGACGAAGACAAATCGACCTATGGTGTATGTATATAATATTTTTTCCTCAGAATGACCTCCCGAGCATGTTGGCGGGGTGTGTCGGTTTCGATCTGGAATACCCTGTATATAAGAACGTTGCTGACTGCACAAGGGAATTTTTTAACACGTGAACTAAAATCAAAGTTCACAGTGAAAAGGGTAAGAAATAACAGGATTACATCTAATAGCCTGACGCAAACAGTTTGTGTGTCCTATACAATATTCTTTAAAATAAACAATTAGAAATAAATAAAAAGTAACATTGGAAGAAGTGTATCAAATAAGGTAAAAAAATGCTTTAATACAAAAGCATATTCAACTGTATATTGAATAATAGTACTTTTTAACCAATGTAGCGGAAGGGTTAATTATCTGCATTCATGCGTCACATTGATATATTTTTTTTCCCCCGATAGAACTGGGATGATGAACTTGCTTATATTGCCCAGCGATGGGCGTTGCAGTGTAACCTCTTCGAGAAGGATCAATGCCGGGACATTGGCAAGTAACTTTCAATATCGTTATCTGCCATTTTTCAATATCGTAAAAGTATTGCAGCACGCATGCTGCAAAAGTACATATATCTTATCTGTTCGCGTTTCTTTTATTTTTCTTACGACAGTTTTACGAATTTTTTATGTAGGTTCCCTCGAATATCACCGAAATTCATCGAAATACCGGAAAATATTTAAAGTACAAAGTAAATAGTTTCGAAGGATACACAATACGATGTCAATAATTTTTTTTGTTTTGAAGTTAGTTGCGCTAAAATTGAATACTATCTCAGAAATTTACATTAAAATATTTTATAAACTCATGGATTTTCTATATAAATAGTTTCAAATTTCACTGCAGGGAATGAACTATATCGATTTGTGTATTAAAAAACATATACAGTCAGTGTAAAAAGTATTCTTACAGTAATTAATTTCAACAAAAATGTCGTGGAACATAATTTATTAACAATATTTTAACAAATAAAAAATACATACACATTCTTAGATATCTCCAGAAGAATTTTCATTTTAAAAAAATGCGACATCAATTTTTATCGCGAAAACATTAACAAATACGTAGAAAGTTTTTGTTGAAATTAATTACTGTACGAATACTTTTTACACTGACTATAAGTTCATTGAAAAAATGATATCTTTCTCAAAGTCACTTAATTTTCATTGGAATCATTTTATGGTACCGTAAATAAATTTGGAAAGTTAACAAGATTAACAAAATTTAAATTTCTCCTAAACAAAGTCAAGGTTCAGGAAAAATTACATTTTTATTTATTTTTTGCATACTGTAGAATTGTTTGTACAAAACTTTTATCAGTTTATCACTATAAACCGCATCACTGATATTAGTCGTTATGGAAGAAGACCCATTTGGTTTATTGCCTGTTTTTACCAGTTGCTCGGCTGCCACTGATAGATTGATGATAATTGTTGGTTTCTTCAATGTTTAGCTAGGTTTTAAAGAATCGTTTTATTGCTTTTATCGATTAGAGGAAAAGTGTGTTACACGTGAATTGGTATGTACACTGTATAGGAGGAGCTGTTTTTGAATAGGCCAAAAAAGAACAATTGCAATCATAAACAGAAATTGACGAGAGGTAGAAATACAAAAAATATTTTATCTTATTTTTCAAACAATTTTATAGTGTTTGAACGAATTCATTATTTTATGAACTTTCTACATGGCGTGTAGGAAAATTTATATGGATGAGAGAAACTAAAATAAAACTTGTTTATTTTAGTCTCCGTTTTAGAGAGGAACAGCTTTGCAATTTTATTTAATATTTGTTTTCGTTGATACATTGGCAACCCAAAATTATTTATCATTCATATATTGTGTTTTTAAATATAACTTTAGTAATTGTGTAACTTTTACATTAAATTAATACAACTACTGAACATAGTACAGTTTTCTGTGAATATATGATTGCGCACTTTTAATGAACTTTTTATAAATGTTTAATATTTATATTCAACAAATGAATAATTTTCAAAATAAAAAACTAATACTATCATTTCAATTCATTTGGCATTACATTCTGAAAAATTATTCAAAATTTCAAAATTCAATTCAAATTACAAAGTTAATAACATTTAATCGTTTGAAGTCAGTATTTATGTAGATTAAATTGAATGTAAAATATTTATTAAACTTATTAATAACATTTATATTTAAGAAACTCACATTTACTCTCAAAAAGATTAATTACAGAAATTTTGATAAAATAAGCTAAGTGTACAATTTTTGAATCGGAAACAAAGGATTATTATTAAAATATCACTTTACTTCTTCAAGTTACTTTGATACATAAATAACTAATTTTGTGTAAATAAGTTAGGTATAAACTCTGTATAAATTATGTATACAGATCAATCCTTTCAACATTTTTTATATTGATTTTTTAAAACATTGTTTTCTTTTTTATAAAATTATTTCAGTTATTTCAAAACTATTTAAAGCAAGAAAGTTATTACAGCAGAAGATAAAATATCCGAAAATATTGTCGAACAAAATTGTAATTCTCTAGTTGATAATAGTGATCAGCACGTATCTAATTTTGTAACGTTCGATAGGCAATTCCTATAGATTTTTGTGAGCTGAATACTAATCTGCAGCCTGTTTCTTTCAAATACTTAGTTTTTTAAATCAATTTTAAAGAAGATTGCACATCTTCAACGTTGAAGATATCATATGCTTTTATTTCATGTCTCGTTATCTCCTATAATAGAATTAAAAAAACCAAAATAATGATTTATTCGTTAACATTTATTTCATTCCAAACGACTACAGGTATTCTGATTCTACACATGTACAATACAAAAAAATGAAAAAAGAAAAGAAAAGAAATACGTAATTTAACCCGACGTGTCAGGTAGTTCCACCTGATATGTAGGGTAACGTTACGCGTTTTAGTCAGTTTCACATATCTGACATATAACTTTTCCACTATCATAAATGATGCACTTTTCATAAATTACCGGTTGCCAATCTTCATATGGCGGGTGCATGTAAAGCTTGAAATACATAATGCGGGGATACCTACCCTTATCTGGATATTCATTCCCATCTCATTCGTTTCTTCCTTTAGACATCTGTTATTTTACTATTTAAGAACAACGATTGTCGCTCAAATTTAACTAGTTCTGCTCTGCTAACAAGTAGTACAGGTTAGATGTACCAATCATTGAATGTTTGTACTAAAATCATAAATAAAAAATAGGATATGCATAAATGAACATAAAAAAGATTACATTCAAAGAAACTTTCGGTGATTGTGATCGAATTTCTTGTCTAAAATCTTTTGAAATGCTTCCCAATTATATCTTTTGAATCAATTTATAAAATAGTGAAATGAATTTTAATTTTAATTTTAAGTAAATTCTGTAGTTTGAATAGATTTTCAATATTACATAGTCAACCTGCATACAACGCGAGTTCCTATAACGAGATTTCTCATGCAATACTCTATATATATCATAAAAGTTATAAAATATTTTATTTCTTAATTTAGATTGTTAAAATGGGAATACTTTATTTTGTGATTTAGGTTACTCGAACAAAATATTCTATTTTGTGGTTTAGGTTGTTGAAACGAAAATATTTTATTTCTGAAATTAATCATTCTATTTAAAATGCTGTTTTATTTAAGTTTAACAATATCTCGCCAGATATTCCTCCCTCTGGGAAAAATGCAACACAATTTCCTATAACGCGAATTCATACAATGGGTAACATATTAACCGCGTTATACGAGAGTCTACTGTACCCTAATACGGAGCCTCTGTGTATGGGTCCTGCCATAACCTAATTTTCGTATAAAGCTAGAAAATACAAGCACGGATCGTGTATTATTCTGTGCCACTGTTCTATACTATAATTAATAATTAATGTGGTCTAAGATCGTATTACTTAATAATCATTTATGGAATAATTAAGTTAGGTTGGTAGTGGCATTCAAAGATACCGTAATACGGGACACCAAATGGAGACTGGCTCCGAATTTGAAAACACCGAAATACGTGAGCAGTTATCGAAAAGAATCTGTAATAGGGGCAAGAAGAACTTGCTTTGTTTAATTAAATATGTCAAAAATGTTTTATTTATTTTACTTCGAAAAATTATTTTATAAATAATTGTTATGTATTTTTTAATTAATATCGGACTGTTTAAACATTGGAGCTTACATAAGTGAGACACATATCCTAATGTATTAACAAGTATTGTGATTAATATACGATTGAATGATTGTGAAATGCAGCTAAATGCAGTATTATAATATTTTTATCGACATACGGTTTGATGAAAGCTATTATAATATTCTCTTTTCCAGCATTCAACGATCAAATACGTTTAATGGTAATTCTCGTTTCCCGCGTATATCAGTCTGTAATTAACGATAATTCCTATTCCCTGAATACAATCTATTAAGGAGAGTTCGATTTGAATGGAAATATTTTATCTGAAATATTAATTAAATTTCTATTTGATTTGTACAAAGCCACATGCTCTATAATATTTAATCAGCGATAATTAAATTAGGAATATTATTCAAATGCCAGTCACGTAATGTTATCAGTGGATTTTCAAATATATTTTGAAATTCCTGAAGCTTATCGATTTTCTATATGTAATTATAATTCACAGAATGTATTACTTCACCATATTAAACCAATATTATTCGTATGCAGTTAACCTATATTTTCAAACACGTGTTAAATTCTAAATCATTTTAGCTTGCTTAATGAGCATTTACAATCGAAATCTTGCGAACTGTTAATAGGATTTTCATAAATAAATTGACTGAATCGAGTGCGGACGAAAAAGATTCAAGAAATTGAAATGCAGATAGCATGTGGGTCATACAGTTGGTTCCCTTTTGCCAATTCAATGATCACGATAGTCTTTATCAAAACAGTTCTTCATATGAGACCAAAAATAAATTGAAAATTGCTCATACGTAAACCACACCTGACGATTGCTTAATAATATCGTTTAATAATAGAAACAATTCAGCTAGAAAAAAAACGCGTTTGTTATTATTTAATAATAACCACGCTGAATACTTTTCAACCTCAATCTATAAACATTGGATGTTGGATTATTTAAAACTCAGTGCGTAAAATCATTGCGATTCAAAATATACATAATTACTGTAATTAAAAGACATAAACGCAATTAATTTTGTTTGTAAGATATTCTTACGTTTTCAGTTGAAAACACCGTGTATTTCTAGTGAATGGACAAAACAGTGTAAGTTACATTTTGTTTAAAATGAAATAACAATTATTATTAACTGTTACGGTTTTTTCAAAAAAAGAAGTATGTTGTTATAATGTAAATCTAATGAACCGAGTCAAATTATTAATTCTACATAATTTTACATTGCATTTTAAATATTACAGGTGTCCTTCTGTAAGAGTAACAATTTTGTTTTACACATTTTTGCCAGTTATTTAGAACAAGTTTGCAACGAACGAATACGTGCGCTGTCCAAAAATAAAACATTTTTCAATGCATTACAACAAACTCTCGTAACGTAACTCAACAAGTTTAATCACTTATCCGAGATTAATTTAGAGTATGGGGTACTTGTGAGTTCTTTCCAATCATGGTGGTATGCAGCACATCTTCTTCGTTATACATTTGTTTAGAGTAGAATTTTTTACATTTTATTTTTCATGCATCGCTGAAGTATCAACACGAACAGTCCCGTACCACTAATCAAAATTAACTTGCACAAAAAGTATGTTGTGAACTTAGTTAATTTATTGTATACAAAACTTAATTATAATTAAAATGCGTGAACTTCAGATTATACTAATACTATAAGACAGATAATGCAAAAAATGAGAAGAAAGCGCTTAATAGAAAATAGTTTAAAGCCGAATTCAAGTCGAGGATTAATTTTTTCTTGATGCCATGATAGAAAATTCAGTTTCGCACAAATAAAAAAAGGAGTCACGCCTTTGTGTAGAGTGTGTGACAGACAGAGGGTTTGGGAGAGTGTGGACGCTTGTGCGAGAGCGTGTATGGGCCCCGAAAACGCCCACCCCATCCGCAACAAGACCACCCCCAGAGGCGAGGACCACCAGGGTCTCCTCCACCCCTACTGCGTGCATCGCGTCGAAAAGAAAGGGGAATTTGTATTTAAAAAGGGAATTGGACAGGGATGTATCGCGGAATTCTCGCAATAAAGACCGGTCGTCGGTCGAAGCCGAACAGTGAATTTTTTTTGTTTTCCCTGACCTCCCCTGAATTTCGCTCTCCCCTTGAGCAGCCAGAAGGGCGAGGTTGCCACGGACTGTGCCTCTTGGCACTGGCGCCCAACGCTAGGGTCAGCCCAAGTCCCTAATCTTTGTCCGTGGATTTGTGCCCGGGTCGCATGGACCCTTTTCATTCCACCCACGCAGGGAAGCCCTAACCTCCCTTCCCCAAAACCGCGGTCACAACATTAAATTTGAAAAAGTTTTGTTTAGACCCGACACATTCAAAACTGAAACTATAATTTAACAATAAGGTAGTTATTAAACTGATTTTTAAATTGACTGGTCCAATCATTTGCTCCACTGCGAAATATTCGAGCCCTACTAATTTATCGCTCGAAGTGTACAAATAATAATTTGTAAAATACTACAAATTTTCTCGTGCGTGCTAAACAGAGATTTCTGTTTTTTCGTTAAATTACTAATTGACCGCCGTAATTGTATAGGTGCTCGTAATTTAACCAAAAATATTACTAACAGAAACCGGTCAACAGTTGATTGGTATCAAATTACAATATTACAAATTGTTAAAACTTCTTGTTTTTCGATAAAACATTTCGACTGCTTTCAATTTTTTAAACGGCATCATATAACTTCTATCGGTCATTGTAAATGACAATGAATGAACAAATCCAATCAAGCGCAATAAGACTTTTCATTAACGAGTAAATCAATATAGTAGAAGCTCGATCGATCGTTCTTCAAATAATCGTTTTCCCGAATACGTCGTTTGTTTCATGAAGTCCTGAATTAAAAAATAAACGACGGTAGATCGAATTGATCGTCACTCCATCCATCGTTTTACCGCAATATATGTACGTTCGAATATCGCGGATTTTTATTAGTTTATTGAATCGATCCTTTTTTTAATTCCAAAATAACGAAACAAAATAAATGCCTGGAATAACGACATCGCTAAGCCATGAATAGAACATTTAAGAATTGTAGTTAACGTAAATGTTGAAATGTTTGTTGCATTTGTTGATGACGTTTCGAGTTCTGGGTTACAAAACATTCGAAAAGCTGTGTGATGCCAGATTGAAGGTGTTAAAGATCTGCTGCCTGTACTCTCGTTTTCAGAAGCATATCGTTTACTTTTACAGATAAAACCGCCCAGGAATAAATGACAGTAAAAGACTATTTTAATTAAAATAAAATATTTTTTGTATACAATTGTTAATACCTTTTTTGTACAATTGTATAATTGTAGTCTTAACTCCTTGTCATATCATTTTTTCATAGGTGCATTAGACACAACTAAATATTTGTTGTTGCGGTGTTAAAGTGAACAAAGAAATTTATTCTTTATTTATGATCCTAATTACAATTGAAATTACTCTTACAATTTAATTATAATAACAGTACGAGTCAAGTTTGTAACATTTGAACCATAAAGGGTGTCACGTGTCTGATTCGTCAAAGTGCGGCAAGGGATTAATTATTCATATGCATTCTTATATATGTGTAAATATTTGTCAAAAATATTAAAAATAATGTTAATATTTTATTCTGTGTGTTTTCACATTTATCATTTAATTCAATATATCCCTTCAATAGATTTTCCTTTATACTAACATAATTTAGTGATATTTTTTAACTAAATATAATATTATTATTGAACACCTAATAAATGCCTCGAACTTGAAACTGTTTTTACCGCACAAAATTCTGTTACGTTTAATAAATTCTGATATACATACATCTGCAAATAAACTTCCTAAATCAAGTTTTCAATTTGGGTACTATTCGATTACTAGACTTTAACCTTTTTCAGTCCAGCATTGCCGTGTGGTATCATTTCCTTTCATGTATCTATTAGCCCTTTGCTCTCGAAACATTTTTGGGTACAATTAAATTTAAATACGTTTTCCAGTAAAGCTACCAAAATTCAAAAGTCTTATTTTAAAAGATAAGAATTACAATTGTTTATGATCTATTTACTTTTATTACATTCGAAAATAGTCTGGAAGCACCGCTCAAGCGTAAAGGGTTAAAAAATTTCACAAAACTTGGGTGTACAAAAATTAACGAAACAAATTGTTTAATAATTTAAACAGTTTAACAACCTTTTAAAATCGACAGATACAGAAAATATGTATTTAAAAATCATTTTTAACGTGACGATGCGAAAGTTTTCGTTTAAAACCTATCATACAAATGAATGCCCAGTAATGCTATATGACCCACGTTTCTTTTAAACGTATACAAAATTGTATAATCATAAATAAGTTTTCAAACAACCATTTTTCATACGAAACAGAAAATTTACAAATGATACAGCGTTAAAATATTAATGCGACTGTCGGAAGCGGATTAAACGAATTGTATGCCTATATTTTTTCAGAACGGTTTCAGGTATGGCAGAACGTGCACGTGCTCGATCTGAACAGCATGGGAAACGCAACGTCCGTCACGAGAATTCACTTTCATATTCAATCATGGTACGACGAGGTAGAAGATTTCGATTCCGCGGAATTTGGGTAAGCCTAGTGTACACAGTTTCGCGCGGAGCTTTAAAGCTACGTCGCTTTTCGTTACTCTACTTTTTTCTTCCGTCGTATTTTTTATACTCATTGTTTCTATCCTTTCCGAGAGGATCAGTTGAATATTAAAATTTTCCGGATCGTTCGCAGCTGACACGCGAAAAAGAGAAATAATATCAATGCAAGTAACCGTAACAATACTGTTTATTGAGACAAAAACAGTGGAAACGTATTTGTAACAGTTCAGTCAGAAGTTGTATTAGATTTATGATACTGTCGCTGTAAATGCTATTTTTGAAGGATTTCCTCAATTTTTATTGGTCGTATGTCAGCTCCGACATGACATTGCAATTTCACTATGTATCATAAGTTGTACGCAGCGCGGGAGATGACAGCGCTGAACAAGTTGAAACGTCCTGATTGCCACATGTATGAATACATTCTTTTATATTTCAGTTCTTACACGACATCAATCACACGTTCAGTAATATTTCACTTATTATTTCACACGTGTTTAAATATCTCAAAATAAGCAAAGAGACTGTAGTAAAATTTCGAAAACTCTAAAAGTGCTTTTGATTCTTTTAGGGACCTTAACGGTGATACTACTACTAAACTGATACATTTAATATAATATAAATAATATAAGTGTATAAATTAAAGCTTTTGTCATTATACGAGGGTTATTCAATAAGGAACAAGAAACATAACCCCCCTCAACACTTATACATTTGTCCCATCGTTCCTCTAATTTTCTTATGGCCCTGGTGTCAAATTCTTTTGGTTGCTGTTGGAACTACGTTTGCACCGGTCGTCCACTTCGCCCAGCATCCTCGATACTTTCGCGGCCATTTTTAAACTGTTCTACTCACTTGTAAATGTTCGAACGGTTAAACACTTATTCCCGTACATTTTTAACATCTTTGCATGGATCTTACTACTATTAATACCTTCTGCGACTAAAAACCTAATCACAGCACGTTGTTCTTCAGCACTGCAATTCTCAATCAGACTTGACATTTTGAACTGTCTGAATTACAGGTTAGGTTTACAAAATCTTGTCTAACTTGAAATATAGAAAGTTTCGTATCGGTTCATGAAACCGTTTAGGAGGTATATTAGTTTGTCTCGCTACTTATTGAATTGCCCTCGTATATTAGCAGATTGGGGCACAGGACTTCAGAAAATAAAATAGACCCATGCTGCACAGAAATTTTATTGCACTTTAAATTAAACAGAATTGGTATATTTTTATTAACAAAGAAATCACATAATATAAAAATATAAAAAAATGATAATAATTCAATTCTATTCGCTGATATGGGGTAGGACTCAAATAGTCCTACCGTGCCACTCGGGTTGCAAAAAATATTGCTGTTACAATATTTCGAGGTGGGTCTAAAAATGTTCCACCATGCGTTACCGTGCATCAAAAAGGTGGGACATTTTTAACACTAGAACTACCAAACGGGTCAAAATGACCTGTTCCTCGTTTCTTATTTTATATTAAAAATTTATCGAGACGCTTTTGTCCAAGAGTAGGCTTATTTTTAATAAGATAAAGAATCATTCTGTATTATAATTTATGTTTAATCCCTTATTTATTTCGTTTTCTATTATACTTTTAATTTAAAAGAAAGCGTAGATTGAACGCCGGTAGTTCTAGTGTTAATTCCACCAAAGAGTTAATATGAAGCAATCTTCGAATAATGCCTGTTGAATAAAATCGAACAGAATTCCACTCTCGCAGCAAAATAGGATTACTGACATCAATATTGGAATAGTACCTCTGAATTTGCGGCTTCGAATAGGGAAGGATTATTTAAATATCGTGTTGCTTATGTTATGAAAATATTAACGAGTTCTTGTGGCTTGTAAATATATAAGTAATTTTGTCCAATACTTTCCAGTCTAAATTATAAAAATACTTCTCTTTTGGCAGCTTTTGTGAAACCAAATTTTATGAACTCCAATTTTTTTATACATGGGCATTTATTTGTATGATAAGCGCTAAACAAAAAATGTCGCATTTTTACGTTAAAGACTATATTTAGATACACGTGTTCCATATTTATCAATATTAATTTTTGTGTACAATTTTATGTAAATGTTGAAGCTATACCTTAAAACATAGACAACAGTAAAGAATTATCATGTTACGAAATAAAAAAAATATTACTTTAAGAAGAAAACCACCTGCAATTTGTCATAAACAGAGGATCAAATTTACCGTAAAATTGCAAAACTCTTATTTATTAAGAAAGGTGCTAGTATAGAGATGATATTTCCTTGTTGGACACGGCTTACATTCGAAAGTCTCAAGCAATATTAATCATACTTTTCGTCGTTAAATTGATTTCCAATACGAGACCATTATTTGTAAAACAAATAAAAATCAAACTGTCGTATAACGTAAAAAATAGTATAATGTACAAATGGTGTATACTGTATGAAATTGTATTATACATTTCACAGTATTTCACAAATATTCAAATGATCTGTTTTATTTTGGGATTGTTGTGTTGCGAACTGGTAAAATCAGAGTTGAAAATGAAATTATGGGAGGAATTGAACTCTATGAATCTACGGTATTTAAATGAAATTATTTTAAACATAATAAAATATTTAAATGAAATCATCAGAAAAAAGAAATATCTTTCTACAATATTGAAATCGTATTTTATTATAAGTTCGGTAGGTAAAATATGTCTTTTTTGTAGTGTTCAAATATTTTTGTACCATTAGAATGCGATATCTTTTTTATCTTTTAATCTATTTCCGCAGAAATTGCTTATGTACTGAAAACTAAATTAATTAATATTTTTGTAATACACGCAACAGGATATTAAAGATGTTCTTTCTTATGCATTATTCTTACGCAGACATTAAAGTTTCGGAGTAAACGAAACCCTCGGTATCGAGCTGTCGCTTACATTGTACAGAAATTTCAATTTAATTCAAAAAACTGTAACTCAGTGTTGCAACTACCTTCGAAATTATGGCAAATTTGTGTGCAACAAAACGTTCGCTAGTAAGTAGAGTGTTAGGGTGAGAAGAATGAAAGTGTTCAATTAAACACGCGATGTAATTCCATGATATTTTATAATCGAATGTAAGTAAGAAACAAAATTATTACAGATTCAATTGTTTGTCCGGCTTTAATTCCATCGAATACTTATGCACGGGGACGTTCACAATCAATTGCGAATGAAACATCCTTTAACACCATCAAGGGAATTTCGGGACTGCGTAACAACGCGTATGAAGTTTATTTACTTCTTTGCATTGAAATTCAATCCAAAGAGCAGAACTTTAGGTCGCGGAAAGCAGTATACATACAGTTTGAGCGCCGTAATATGGATTCAATAATAATGCGATTACATATGGGCAAGGGATTAAATCTTGGACGACTTTGTTTACTGTTTATGTTCAGTTATAAGGCATCAATGTTTGATTTATGCGTTAATAAGGAACTTTATTACATTAATCAATAGCAAATTATTAATGTCTAGACAAATCATTTATATAACAGTACTTTTAAGCTAGAATCTACGGTTTTTATTCATTTATTTTAATTGTTCGATTCTGACGAAACATTATGTATACATATAATTTACAGGTAACTTTCCTACAACACGGCATTCTATAACGCGGTTTCGCTCTAACACAATGAAAAAGTTGCGAAAAACTTTGTACAGCACTGGATCACACGATTTTTGCTTAACATATTTAAAAACTAAATTACATTAAACTAATGACGGAAAGGAATAATGAACTATAGTGCCTCCATATGTATATATGACAATGTTATAGCTATAAAAGTAAAATTTTCATACGTGATCCTAATTCGATGGCCAGGGGCTGTTTACTCTCCGAACCCTCGTAACTTCTACTATACAGATTACAACAAGTTTTTATTATTCTTAAATATAGTATTTGTAAATAAATCGGTGCAGTATCTCGTTTATTTTCGATTTGGGAATCAGTGAAACCATTCACCTCCCACCTCGCGTTAAAACAAATGCGAGGAACTAACGAAAGTCCTCGATCATGGTTTAAAGCTACAAATACCGAGGTAATATACGAATATAAACACGTTTACACAGTTTCAAAGAATGGTACGGTATGAATTTTTCAGCGACGATGGATTGAAGACGATTAAAGAAACGAGTTGAATGGAATTTCACGATCCTTGGTTCAATGATAAACGCTTTTAGGGATCAACAGTAAAGGGGGTTAGTTCAAAGTGAGTTAAAAGACATAAGGTCTTTCAATGCTCGATTCAACGTGATATAACTGGTGTGTCAGCGGGTGTTGGTTCGCGTGAAAATCCACACGTATTGTCATTCTCCGCGCACCGTGTAATACCCTAAGTTGAATTGATCGAAACGACTCTTATGTGCCAAGGCATTCGCTTTGTGAATGGATACCGTTCGATCCGACGTGTGTGTACACAGTGTTAACTCGCCTCTGAATTTAGGAGAAGGTTTATATCGCCATCTCTTTCTCTCTCGATTCAACCGACGCTATTCTATAGCTTTTACCCACCCTCGAAACCATTCTATTCGACGACAGATCGATTTCAACCTGACAATTTCGACTGTTCGAGGAAACGAAACGACCAGATGAACGGTTATATCGAAGTTTGCTACTAATAAAATCCTTTTACGTCTTTGTAATTGCTTTCGCTGAACATTGTGTGATGAAACTTTTAAAAACTTTCACGATGATTACTATAATTTAATATTAGAAATTTAGACAAAGCTTTGTCGAAATGCAATTATGTCATCAAGTCACAAATTGTACCAATTATAAGATTAACTTTTTTGTTACTCCGTTAATATATTTGAGAAATCTAAGGCAGTATGTATAGACCGGTGATCGATGGATGGACTTGTCATTGTTACTATTTCACGATCTCATTCTTTATTCTATCGAATCCTAACAGATTCTTATCAGGTCGGGTAATTTTATCTCTCTTTAATAGACCGACGTTTATAGAACGAGTAAAATTACCCTTTTCTTCGAGTGATATTTTAGTAAGGATATTTTATTATTCCTTTATTTTTGGTTTTATCTTTTTAAACCTCATCCACTGAACTCACGTATCGAGTTTATCTGTCAAATACAATGCAGGATAAGCATTCAGACGCTCTATAAGAGGGAATAACTTTTATAAATAGAGCATGGGAAAAATGAATCATTGTCGATGTTACCTTCGTTAATTTGAATTAGGGCTAAACTGGCTAAACCAAGGTTTCGTTTTGTTGTTATTTTAAACACTGAGATAAGACTTTTTCGTATTTAATTTGTATGCTTTCTATCAATAATTACGAGGTTATAGAATTCCAAATTTAAGTCCGACTGACCCCCGCACAGCGCGGTACCTATACAATGCGGTTTCGATATAACGCGGTTTATAAATTGTGGCTACCCTCGTATGACACGGCTGTGGTTTCGATATAACACGACATACAAATTATTTTATTATTTCTTTTCACACATTCAGAATTTGTTAAATAATTTGTTCCTTTAATTAGATGAATTTTTGAATGCATAAAATATGTTTTTATCCAATGTCATTGTTATTCATATAATTAAAAAAGTACACAATGGAACATAACCTTACATTTTATACGAAATATAAACTTCACGTAACGTAATTTTTATAACACATGATATTTCTGAAAGCCAAATTGAGCTAAAATAAACTCAAAAAAGTATAAAGTAGAATACAATTTTTTTCATTACAATAAAAATGTGCATGAATACATTTACAATGTAATTTAAACACTATTCTTGACAGGTTTTGAATATTAATATCACAAATAAATTTATAATGTTTTAAAATTTAATTTCAAAGTAAAAAACCGAAAGGGTCACTTTACCATATTATATACGGTAAAGTTAGCTACCATTTGGAATAAAATCAGCTAACATACAATATGAGTTTTAATTAAGATCATAATTATCGCAGTAACTTTATACAAAATTTTTAAACATTCAAATAATTTTCATAAAATACACTTTATTGGTAAAAGTTTTACATTCTTAAGTATTAATTAAGTAAACACATTTGTCTTTGAAAATTATTTTTCAAATCAATCCTTTGATCAATGTTTGATGAAATTTTTATTTATATTTTTGTATAATATAGGGTGGCACGTAAAAAAAAAGGAGAGAAAATGATAAATGTGGACAAAGCAGAAAGGAATAATTATCGAAATTGTCAGTATTTTCAAATAAATAATTAGAAAAGTTCACTTTATTAAAAATGTTGAACTTCACCAACTTCTGTTCCAGGTACATCAACTTTACGGCTCGAAGCAATCTTTCGTATATCGCGTTCGCGTCGGCGACAATTAGCCAAATCGGCTGCGGTCGTGCAATTTACACAGCCAGGCAAGATGAGTCGACGCCGGGTCGTGGAGGGACGGTTGGCGTCACGAGCACAATGCCTGTTAGTTTCGGGGATCGCGTGGAGACTCTTGTCTGCAATTATGGACCCCTCAATCGGAAGACAGCGGGGAAACTGTACGAAGATGGTGTACCGGCTCTTTGTCCGTGGGGGACGATCCGTAGCACGCAATACGCAGCACTTTGTCGTAAGTGTTTCCTCCCTTGTGTCCCATACGTTCGGTCACGCGTTCGCGCGCGATTCTTACAGCTTCCTCGCTGTAGTCGTTAACCGTTTTCTCCGAAGCTAGACAGGATAGAAATACCGACAAATTTTCTTTTACCAGCAGCGGAACTCGTCTGAAGAAAATCCAATTTATAGTGGTGAAACGGTATCAATAAGAAGGGACTTAACACTTAGCACTCTAGCTGTTATGTATTCATAATTTTGATGCACCACCTTTCGCCTCAGTATTTTTCAATTTATTTCTATTCACTGCATTGTGTACTAATTATAATTTAGAAATTAATAACTTTACGGTGTACACTGTATACACAAGCTCGTAAACACAATTCATAAATGTCATTGAAGGATCGCGCAATGTTCGATGCTTGATTGCCGAACCGTTGCGCGATGGATAATAAATTGTATATAAGAGAGTGGAGAAGACTATTTTCGTTGGTGAAAATGGTATATTTTATTTACATGTTTCTAGTGTCGATATTGTACGAGAACTGACAAACTATGATTGGTGTTTTCTCTAAAAAAACGTTTGAGTATCGAAAAGTACGTGGTAGGGGTGGTTTCGCACCCTCGCCCGCGGCTACGTGGAGCTCCTCGCGGCCGAATGGCAATTTTTGGGTTACGGTCACCTTTCGCATTTGGTGACCCGCTGTTTAATATTGGTGCCCGTTGCAGGCTGGTAATAAGCTATTTTTAAATTATTTCGTTTACCTGGAGACAGGCTCGCGACGCGACAGTCATAAAATATGCGCCCGTTAAAGTGTTAATATCATAAGATACAATGACTTAAAATTCCATTAATTTATATTAGAACATAGCAAATTAATGAAAGAAATCAACTATCTGAGTAGATAGATTATAAATATCTGTAATTCTTTGTTTCTAAAATAGGGCTTTTAAATTTTGGGAGATTTACTGAAAAAGAAATCTAGACTTAACTGTATCCAAAAAATGTTTCGAGTGCAAAGGGTTAATGAACGATTACATAAAATTCATAAAAAACGAATGTCAAAATATTTGAAAATTTTATGAGCTAAAACAATAACAGCTGGTATCCTGTGGAATTTATTGCAATACTCTTTTCATGTAAATGCAGGTACAAAAAAAGAATCTATGTACACCATGATAGAGTTACGAGTATTAATAACAGTCTTCAACCATCTAGTTAAAACCACATGCCAACATCCCATTTCTTTTTTTAACAAGGAGTAATTTTGAATTCAAAAATTACAATTTCATGGAACTTGATGAATGTGAAAGGTACTTATATCCTTCTAATTACAACAGAACTTTTATATACATATACATATCTGGTTTACAGTCTAAAGCAGTGAAAAAGATCTTGAAAGTTTTAAAAGATTTTCGTTCTTTTTTCTTCGAAACTGTTAAAATTACCGGGAAATCTCACAAGAAGTTGTTTGTCTTATTGTACAAGTATTTTTTGATGTCGACATGAAAAATTAGTTAAGCAATAGCAAAACGTTGGAAACAATGAAATTTAAAAATAATTGAAAAGTCAATATAAAAAATACCATACCTTAAAACAGCTTTTCCTAATAAAGTTTTTTGGTATTTCTGACGATTGCGGGATAAAAGAAAATAAAACGAAAAATGGTCGAGACTTCGTATCTTAAATTGAAAACTAGTAATAAAAGAAGTCATATTGCAATGAAGAAGTCCCCTGCGGGTTCATAAAGTTTTATAATTTTTTAATTTCCGACTTCAGTATCGTCTCTTGTTAGTCTAGACCTCTCCCCTCCCAATAAAAGTGTGAGCACCCTACTACAACAGATGTATCACTTCACCCTTGCGAAGTAGTTAAAAAAGGGTAAAACATTGTAAGGATTGATCCAGGGATATACGTAGCCACGCTTAATAGGGTTAAGAGTACGTGGAAAAATGAGGAGCTTGGTGCGCCTAGGTCCGACTACTCCAAAAGAAAGGGTGGTGAATTCGGCTGAGTGCCTGGTCCACAAAGGTCCGGCTACTCCAAAGATCAAAGTCAGGTTCACGTTCGCTTTTCCGACTAGACCAGTGGTAGTCAACCTGGTCCCACCGCCCATTAGTGGGCGTTCCAGCTTTTCATGGTAGGCGGTAGGGGTTTTGCTGACTTCTTTTTTTAAATTTAATTGACTTTTTAAAAATATTGAAACGGAAATTTTATGAAGTAAAGTTATTTCCCTACTTTATAAATCACCATTACTGTGGAATCGATGGGCGGTTGGGAAACCATTGTACTGCTAATAGAGATACAAAAGTGGGCGTTAGGTATAAAAGGTTGACTACCCCTGAACTGGACTGTGTTTTTGGATGAGCGTTTTACCCGTACACATATGGGTCTTTTAGATCCCTATCGGGGGTGCCTAAGAGCGGAGAGAGGATTTTATAGCGTTACTAGATTATTTACACTACTTATGCTAAATGTTTTTTTTTTTGTAAGCGCCTTCGCGCTATAAAACTGTATTAACTGTATTAGGGGAAAGTATGTCAGGTTATATCGAACGAGGTATATTTCTCGATTTTGTTAAAGATAAATGCACGGCAAAAGAACGATGCAATCATCTTATGAAGTAACAGAGCTAGCCCGCCGTTGTTGGTTAATCTATTGGACGTACCATTTGTAAATAGTTTGTTTTACTTTTTTTTCTCGTTTTCGTGTTCTCCAGTGTTCGTGTTTTGATACTAAAGAGCTTACCAAAAGACAGAATAAGAAATCGCATTAAGAACAGAGGTAGAACTCGAAGAAGTAGAATGTATGGTTACTTATATACCAAAATATAATACAACGCTTTTATGTGTTAGAATTAGCCCTTTTGGGTGAATTCCCAATTTTTAGGATGCAGAAAGAAATATAGGTTTTGTATATAGTAAATTTTATGTTTTGGTTTCTCTTTTTTTCAATTGATAAAATAATGTATACATATATAAATGAAAACAGACCGACGTTTCTTTTTTTTTATTTCTAATCCCTCCAAAATTAAATAAATATTCGATATCACCCAATTTTCTCTTGATGCAATTCTTTCATCTATTCCAACAAATTCTCTTATTCAAAAAAAGTTTTTCGAAATGATCTCAGAAAATGTATATCCATAGAATAACATTTTTTTAACTTGTTAGAATTATCTTTTGGAAAGTGATTACGACTACTTTTGCATTGTGTTTATTTATTATTTGATAATTGTTATTTAATCGTTTCCAAAGTAGTATCAAATATATTTCAAAAAGGAAAACAAGGAATTTGTTTTAGACCGTAAACTATGTTAATTACAGAAATTAAACTTTCTTGTTTAAATGTACTAAATGTGTATAATAATATTTTTTTTTTAAATTGGCAGTACAAATACATCCGATGATAGTTAAATAAATCGTTTATAATTTAAATTACCACTATTTCAAAGATCTGTCACCTGGAGGTTAAAGGAATTAAATATGGAGATTTATTTTCTTATATTTACGTATTTAGTTTTACATGAAGGTAAATTAACGGGATAGAAAAATAAAAAAATGTTACAAGATTCTTGCTTCCAGGAAATATAAATCCCTCGCGGGCTTTTCATTTTAATACAATTGAAAACATTCAGCAACTTATAACCAACCAATTAAAGTTACCCGCGAAAGGAGGTTTTCAATTGTTTCTATCCAGTGAAACGAGCGTTAAAAATGTACTTTTCTTAAGAAAGAAAGTACTTTTAAGGATATCACTTAGCAGCACAGAAAAGTTCACGGTAAAACTGAAAAAAAAAAAATCAATGTCACTGCTTTTGTGTAATGGACCACGTATTATTTGAATCTTAAAAATGAAAAAAGTTACAAGTTTGAAAAAGTTTTAAACATCGTGAAGTTGAATAGGAACGACATTTCTTGTTCTACGCGAAGAAAGACACAAATTATTATTTCTATAGAACGACGGTAGAAAATATTAAAGGAAAGTATTTCTTCGGAATAAAAATTTAATGGTTCCGCAAACTTCATTTCTTACGTTTTTTATTTTAAAAACTTTACGTTCTTCAGCTGGTTAGTTTATTAAAAGCATTCAAGGAAAAAGCAGAAATGTTATAGGAAACAGTGAAGATGGAATATTGCATCCATATGGAAGTTTTCACTGTTTCTTATTCGTATGTCTTTAATAAATGAATATTAGATAATATATTATATGTATTAAATTATAATTTCAATTTTGCTCATAAATTCAGATATAATGTTGAACGTCTTTTGAGATATATTTAACACTAAAAGTACTTTAGTAGTGTAAGTAAAACACTAAACTTCTTTTTAAATTGAAAATAAAATAGAAAACTAAATAAATAAGGGATGAAACATAAATTACTAAACAGAATGATTCTTTATCTTAATAAAAGTCAGCTTACATTCCGACAGAAGCGTCTTGATTTTGTAATATAAAATAGGAAAGCCAAAACAAGTTATTTTGACCCGTTTGATAGTTCTAAAGAACGAAAATGAAAACTGAAAATTTATTTAATAGATTTAGGACCATTCACTTATATAACGCAAAATAAACACATGTTATTAATATAAATCTTGCTGATCGTTATAGAATATAAATCTGTTGGGAGTCAGGTGGAATAATAACACCAATTTCTAATAAAATACTTTTATTAGCTTAATAAAAACGATAAGAATTCGTTCTGTTCACTCGCAAGACTGAACTCTTGGGTTTGTTTTTAGCAAGGATGTATATATATCTTGCAATTAGTTTAAGTGGGGGGAAGACGACCATAGCTTTTACGACTAAATACGGAGGTGAATAATCTGTTTTGGACTTTTGGCGATTTAGTTGGCGAACTTGGTAATCCTAACCATGACTATCATCCATGAATCACAGTCTAAACGGTGGATCATACAATAAATAGAATTTAAGAGAAAACTAATAGAAAAGTTTATTGGCAACCTTTTCGTCACTACGGTTAGTCGAATCTTCTATTCTTTTGTAATGCGAAAGTTTGTTCGAACCGAACGACCGCCATAACCAACATATCTGTGGAATCGTCAAGCCCATGCGAGACCTTTGCAATTAGGCAAGAAAAATCTATAACACTTCCACAAGTGGATTTAGAGATCATCCAAGTACCCAAGTTTCTGTCTGAAAACGGCAAAAAACCGAATAGCGTCTGTTCCCTTCTTAAACGTCCAATGGTGCAGAAAACCAAACAATCTTGTGTTTCTTAAACTTTTCTGGCTAAAATTCGAAAACGACCACGCATGTCTGAACCAATTAAACATCTTCCTTCCCTACAAAAAATTAATACGTTGCGTACGGGTCACGAGATGTCACGTTTCAATGTTTTTTCATACAAATTAAAAATAAATTGATTTCCTTGTTACGTTACCAGGATAACAAAATTTTGCATATTCTTACGACATTATATGTATATTGGTAGGTTTGTGTAGATCGTGTATTGTACCTTATAAAGTGTTTTATCCTTGTGTAACGTTTTGTTATACATATGAAAGTTAGCATTTTAATTTGCAAAGAAACAGCCTTTTAATAATCTGACAAAATAGATCCTAATTCTAAAAAAGTAGCAAAAGCGTCTCATAGAAATAAAGAAAATGAAAGTCAAGATGAATTGTTGTAAAATAATACTTTAGACGAAAATGAACTTATAATTAGTAAAAATAGCAATATTCTTGGATTGTGTGATGTTAAGCGCATATGTGCATTGTAGAAAGTTTTTTTGGAGCGCTCAAAAATGTACAGGCCCTGGAACTTTGTCCTATGCTGTATGCAATGTATTAATCAATTGTAGAATATCGGAGGTGTTGGGACAAAACAATTATCAATAACGGGTCAAACTATGATGCAATGATTTTTGTTCACTTAAATAAAAATTCACCGTCTTTTACACTAATTTTGAAAAATCGGATCTCAGAGAAAGCTTTGATCGAGTCGAATGAGAAAAACCGTCGAACGAGACTTTGTGAAGTAGACATTTGACACACGAGTTCTCGTTCGCACTTATCGGATGTCTGTATCTCTCTCACATTGATCCCTTCCCCTTCAGTTGAACTCGTAGAAGCCACCTCTTCAAATAAGCGTCTGGATTCGGTCCCAACTTCGAGCGTTTAAGAGGGCGTTACTGTTCTTGGAATTCTTAACTTCATTTAAAACGTGGTTTATCTCTATAACTGAAATCGCTTGCTTTGATTTTTCGAAATTTCACAGCACACATTTTCAGCTAACAATAAGAAATTGTTTTAACATGATGGCTGCCATGGTGGTCACCGGTGATCGGCGCCTCAAATTTTCTATAATTGAATAATTAACACATTACGTACGGGTGACGAGATATCTCATCTATAGCAAGCCGAACTAAGGAATTGAAAATAGATTTTCTCGTTACATTACCAGGGTAACGAAGTCGCGCGTATTCTCATAACAAATGGTTAGCGAAATAAATGAATGAATACCTTATGTGAATGTAATACCAAATGCGAATTAAAAAGTACATATATGCATCGTATGAAGTGTTTCTGTAGAGTCCAAACATGTGCGGGCCCTGAAAGCGCGTTGAACGAGCAGAGTGCCGTACGCAATGTGTCAAATAAAAGAAAAGATAAAATATACCGTAGATGTTGCTAGTATTAGACTAATAGTGTAAAGTAGTAATTTAAATGGTCACGTTTGAAAATTAATCGATAGAAGCCTTAATAATTGGAATTCAATGTGTCTTACCAGGCACGTCTGTTTTCACTGCGGCAGTGAACGTTTTAATATACAGAACAAATCAATTGTTTTCGTATCAGCAACAGTTCTTCCAGGTTAAACTGGAATAACATACAATGCCGAATATAAATTTTATCAGTCTCCACATTTAAATACAACGAGCAGTGAATTTTTGTTCGCAACTGTGTTACAAATATATTCATTGTTTAAATTAATACAGAAATACAACAGATTGTATAAAATCTAGTCGAAGTAGAAAAATGGTTTGATCGTATGTAAAAAGATTGAGTCCTACAAATGTTCAGTCCTACAAATTTTGTTCGATGAAACTGTTCTTTCTTGGTAAATGAAAGACTATGTATAAGTGGCGTTAAAATTCATAAAACTATTCTGTGAAATATAGCTTAAGTTATCGAACATTTCTGTGTGAACATTGAGAGCGGCATGAACATTAAGAGAGTTTCTCAGCAATCTTATTCAGTATTCTATTTCAGTACTAAATCCAGCAGAATTCGAAGAACGTAGTTTGACCAAAATTTTCACTTCTTGTCGGAGTCGTCCCTAAAGCGAACGATCCGTACGTGAGAGTTTGTACAAGAACGCGTTTTTAAAATCATAGTAAACTGTTCGCAATGAGATTTATTAAAATATAAATCAGAAACCATTCACAATGAAATTCTAACATTATTTATTTTAACTTTTGTTGTTCTAACTTTTAATAACAGTTCAAAACAGAAAGGTATGCAAATTGAAAATCCTTCTTACATTTTGGACTACTATTTTATATAGATATTAATGGATTTTAATAATAAATATTGAAATTCATGGTTTCTAAAGTTGTATTTTATCTCGATTATATTTTGTTAGAAGCTTAATGATTTTACAGGACCTTTGTTGTAACAGTTAATATTTTATAAATACCTATAATAATTTGACAAAAAGTATGAAAATAATGTAAAATTTAAATCGACAACAAATTACAGTATTAGTTACCGAAACATATTTCAGCTCTCTTCTAACCCTTTCAAGTACAGATTTTCGATTTTGGAAACTAAAAATTGCATACTTTATGTATTGAATATATAAAAACGAAGATTCATTTGGTACTGAACTTTTAAGTGTTTTAAAAGTTGTTAATATCGGCGTTTATTTTCAATCGAGTGTTGGTTAACTTTTTATCTTGAAAGTTATTTGCTCGATTACCAGAGATATAAAAAAGGTCCTAACAATTTTTTCAATGAACACTGTATAAAATCAGGTTATAATCGCAAAGTGATTTCTCTCCTAGCTTCAAATACTTTTTATTCAAGATTCAATGCAAGATAATGAGCAATTTATCATTCATTCGAATCGAGAAAATCAGCGGTTAAGATTTAATTAATAATGGGATATATTGATTCATTGACGTGGAAACGAGGATAGATGTTACCGAATCGCCATTTGCTCGGTTAACGTAATTTTTTTGCCTGTCATGAGGCGCGTACTGTTTGGAACGGTAAGAAACTTGGCGGGATGATGAATGGATTAATTTTGTCCGCAAGAACTTGGGTTCGATTCCAGCAAGGGACTTCGCGTTTTCCTTTTTTGAGAATATGTAATTACTCGAGAAACGAAGGGCTAATATTGAACGGTGTCCGGGTCGAGTTGAAACCACTAACACGTTCATCATGATGCATTATAAATAAAAATCGTTCATAGATTATGCAGAATGAGGCTACAAATTTATCTAATTGAAATATTATTATTACATATGATAATGTAACAAAAGATTTGATATGTAAGGGGATATAATGTGACAAATAATAAAATTGCATGAATGAGGGCGCAGAAATGATTTAATGATCAATTTTATTTTGATAAAATATCATATTTTGTTATTCTTCTCAAAGTGTTACCAAAGGTGGTTCCGGATCAAATATAGTGGTAAAACAATATTTTTACATTTGCAATATAATACATATGTAAAAAATCAGGTTCATAGCCAATCTGAGTTTTAGGTTTTATTAAGTTTATTTTTTACATGAGGATTAAAGCTTAGACATTCACCTTACGTGACATTTGTTCATATAATGATGGTTGGAAATGGAAGTAGTCTAGGATATGAATTTCTTTGCTTTTTAATAAGGAAAAGAATAATGTGCAGTAAAATTAGTTTCGTTAAAATTTAGTTACTGAGAAAATTTATTTAAATGACGAACAATAAAAGAAGTTAATAGCAGACATTTTTTGAACAAAATTTTATAGTTTCCATCTTCAAACTTGAGAACACGTTTATGATAGATATTAAAAACAGTTATTCAACTGCAACACAGTTATAATAATCAACATTATAAAGCCTTATTTAGGATTCCATTAATGCACGTTGTTAGTGTTTGATTACCATATACGTGATTTTATAGGCGAATTACGATTATGATAAATCTTTTAATTTGTATCATAAAGAATCTTTTCAATTTGAACAAAAAACATAAAATTCATTTCTCATCACAAAATATTAACTTTTAAGACGACTACGGTACTGTGCGCCTTTAATAATTGTTTAGTACGAATTAATAATAGTCGATCATTTCATAATATTTGTAATGCTTCAAAGGAAAATTGATTTTGATTTACAAATTCAATTGAAATGTATATTAAGTAAAATAATTAAGTTGTTGGGCTTTGGGAGCTGTTGCGATCTTATTACATTTAGCTTACAGCTCGAAACTTTCTTTCGAGTTCTTTGAGATCTTTTAGATGCACATATGTATGTAAAAATATATCTAAATCGAAACACATACTTGTAACTAACGCAGTGTATTTTTGGAAAGCTTATCCGAAAAAAAAAAATGAAAACTAATATAACTAAAAGAAACGAGAATCGTCTAAAAAATCGCAAAAGAAAATCGAACAATCTAGTTGACATTTCTTATCAATAAAGAAATAAATATTCCAATCTTACGAAAAATTAAAAAGAAATATGTATATGCAAAGTCATTCACAAATAATTTGTATACTTTAATTATATTTACTTTTATTTTTTAAATTCTTAACATTTTTCTATAAGTACTTTTATGTTTCTATACTTAATGTCTTATAATACAATTATAATTTTAAAGAAACTATTACATATTAAATATCAAGCAACCTCGTAAGTTTGCCTTGACGGTCTTATTAATGCAACTATTAAACTAAAATTTAATTCCCACCTTGTTTCCAAAGTAAGTTTCTATTCCACCTTGGAATTCTAACATTAATGTTACTTATGAATTATTGAACTTATTCTCTTCAAAGTGCTTTAAAGTGTAAAAAAATTACAAATTTCATGGTATTTTAAAGTGAAAGGTCCTTTAAACAATTGAAAATAAAGAAACATTCTTTTGATCGATATTAAGTCGTAGTCACTAGGCACTAAGATCAAAAACATTCAAATCATTTAAAATAAAAATATTATTAGCATCTTAAAAATGAAGAAAATGAAAAGAATTTTGAGATGTTTCAAATAATTTTGCCACTAAAAGAAAAATATGCACTTCTTAATTATTCTACGACTGTCTCAAATGTTCTCATGTTAATCATTCTTGTTATTTTGCAATAAAAATAATTTTTTCCTCATATACAGACTAGAGAATTTAAAACAAATTCCCTGAGAATACGTGTGCTTTTAACGAAAAGAAAAAATAATCCATCAAATTGAAGTTGCTTGCTTTCAAGGGACACATTATCTGATGTCGCTAATTTTTTTACAAGTAAAGTCGTGGACGCAGAGGTTAATCTTGTTTTCATTTAAATGGAACGATACGTTTTCTAATTTACATTTTGATACAGCGTTTTAAAACAAATACAATGACCTATATGAAGGGCATTCCAGGTTACTCAAGGTTAATTGCACTGAAAAACATAATAAACTGTCTGAAAGCGCTCTTTCCTTTGGTTGTTGGTATATCGACTGTAATCATTAGTGCAGGTTACGTTGGAGACAGCCAGATTGATCGATCAGAAGGTGAAACAAATGGTCGTCATGTTCCCCAGACTTGACACCTCTAGATTTCTATTTGTGAGGAAGATTACGGGAATAAATGTACTGCTAAATACCGACAACCACATATTGCCTGTAAGAACGTATAACTGCTCGTTTATAATGAAATTTATGCAGTGTTGTTCATGTTGCAATGTTTTAAATCATGTATCAATCTCTAAGATCACCACTTTAACACTTCCATTAACAGCGAGTATGTAAATATTTACATATGAAATGATCGAGGTATTCGAAAAGTGTTTTTTAACAATTTGTTTTCGATTATGGCTGATGGTCAGTAACCTTAAATAATTTTAAGGTCAATCATTAAAGTGTTTAAAGATTTCGCTATTCTATAATATTTTGTTAATATTATTATTTTGAGAAATATGGTGGCCAAACTTAAAAATTATTTAAGTAGTATAATTTTGTATAAGTCACTGTGTTTGTCTTGAAATAAAAAAACTATTAGAGACAGAGTAGGTTTTTATATATCCTACATGTCCCCATCTATAAAAAAATTAATAATGTCAAACAAATTTAATTTAATATAGTTTTTCTATCAAGAGAAAACGAGTTAGTTAGATATTTTGGATCGAATCCCACTCTACAAAAATATTTCAAATGAATTTAGTTACATTAAATATTATTAATAGAATTAGTAAATTGAAAGAAGAGAATTACAATGAAATAGAATTTCCTAGAAAATTATTTTACAAAAACTTCTTCCATTATTCACCTTATTTGTAAGTGATTATGTATAATGTACAAAATTGATATATTTTCCATATGCATCACTTTTAAACAATTTTTTAAGTAACATGATATTTGTTTTTAGAATGTAATGTCTAAAACCGCTAGTTTGAGAATTTCACGCTATACAATTTTATTTGGCTACAAGAAGTTACAAAAATAGCTATAAAGAAATTGAGGTACCTACACGTATATGCAGAAGTAAATATGTCAGATACCAAAAAAGGTGAATGAACGAAGAGAGGAAACCCGTAAATCTTGATTAATTAACACTAAATGTACCAAGCGGGGTCCAATGACAACTTTCAATATTTACTTTAAAATTGCTATTTCTTTCGCTCATCTGACTCTTTGTAAATGTATCACGAATTCCGTGAAGAAGGAAAGGAAACCCTACAACAAAGAACATCAAGCAGCCCAAGCAAAATTTCTCAATTATAAAATTACTAAAACTTGCATAATTGCATAAAATTGAAGGAGAAACCAATCATATGTAAAAATTGTAATTAATTGATTATTTTATTACAAAGCAAAAGTTATGTTGCGAATTATTTTCTTTAATAAACAAAGAATTTATTTCTAAAAACCAAAGTTTATTTCATAAGGGTTCCAATAACCTCTTATGGGAAGAATAGGTATATGTAAAGTGTCGGTGCGTTTAGTGTTAAATATTTTGTTCTGTCTTCTTTTTTTTTAGTTTCAAATATATTATTACCACAGGGGATTTAAAAGCTGTGATGAAAAATCAGGTGACCAGGGAATGAAATTCAATCATTGGCCTATAAACAGCACGCGACAACAATTAATAGAAACGGTAGGTTTCTTTTTAAATGCAAGCTCGCACAGAATTATACAGCTGTATCGAAAGACCTCACCCTGCGGTATTACACAACGCAAAACATTTTCCAGTTCTGTGACACACGGTGCGCCACAAAACAGTACGAACAGCCACGAACAAGCGATGTCGTGAACAGATAAAGCCCGTTGTTACGCCGTTCGACTTTTTTACCCTGCCACCTTATTTTCCCTAGTCGTTGACCAAATAACGCCAACGACCAGTCTCAAATTGCGTGACACGGTTCGTATACGAAACACGATTCCTATGGACAAACTATAAAAAAGTTGTCGCAACATTAATCGAATTATGGAAATTTTGCGTCACAGGGATTTTCAAACAAATCAGACGTGTACAAAATGGACATTTTTGTTGAAACAATTAACACGTCCAACGACACGTCAATCATCGGTGACCGTCGCTACAAATTTAATACTTTCGCATAATTAAAAAAGAGAGAAAGTTACAGAGAATTGTATACGGCATTCATAATTTATTATTACAGGAAATAGCAAAATGGAAGGGTTAATTTATCAATTGAAACATTTATATTCTTATTAAATGCAACTTTTACGTGTCTGATTACTTACGGCTGTTTATAATAAAAAATCTTACATTATTTTAAATTATTATATGATTTGTTTCCTTGCCATTTATTTCTCAATAATTGCTTAACACTTTGACTGCCACGATGCAGCTACTAAAAATTCCATTTAATAGTACTTTTATATTCTATTTCCAGAATGTTTTGTTACGTTTATAATCTGTAATTTTAAATATCTAATGGGAATGTTTTCAACCAAATAGATGAAAGAATTCCTAATAATTTCATTAAGAATATATGAAAATTCGCCGTATGTGTTACTCGGACACACGAAAAGCGATCAAAAAAACGGTTTTTGATTTTTTTTTACTACGGCGCAGTTGATCAAAAAATTCGAAAAAATGTCAGAATAACAGTATCAATAATAAATATTTACTCGCAAAATATGACCACTGATCCGTAATTCCTCCAATGTGAAATTGGTATTTTTCTGAATTTTTTTGTGTTTTTGATTTTTTACAGCTTGGATATTGAAAGGAAAAATGAAAAAACTGAAATGCCTCTGACTTTTTTCAGAATTTGTCATCATTAGAGTGGAAGGAATTTGCTAAATTTCCCCACGTTGAGATATCAAGTTTAAACTTGACATAAATTGGTTTTTTTTTTTATAAGTTATCGAATTTATTTTATCCGGCTATACCTTTTAAGTGTCACCCATATGTGGGTGATGTGGCAGTCAAACTGTTAAATTATTCTTTTATAAAAAAGTAGGCAATAAAAACGTTAACAAATTGTGTAATTATTCCGTCGGGACCAGTACAATCAATTCATTTTCATATCATTCAGTCTGATCTGTTTTTAGATCAATGGCTAAAGGAAGAAATTGTAAAATTACTAAACCAGTCAAAATGACTCTTTTTAGATTCCTATTTTAAATAATAAAACTTATCATGATGTATTTAACAAAATGTATGTAATTTTATATGAAGATAAAAACCTTCCGTAGATGATAATATATGTTCCAATCTATCTTCATTTGTTTTTCCATTTTATTTTCAATTTAAAAGTAAATGTACATAAAATACATAAAAAGTGTAATCGCTTATAAAAGAAAGTGAACAATCAAAGAATTTTGTGTAAAATAATTTTCTGTAAAATTTTTACCTCCACCTTATTAACTTCCTGGCAAATATTATTTTTTAATTTGGAAATATTCCCAAGGATATTATATACTTTATTCTGTAAACAATCCCAGAGGAAAGTCCACAGGGCTGAGAGCAAGTAATCTTAGGGGTCTTGGGATTTTTTGCGCATAGCCACACAGAAATCATTACATTTGAAGTAGCAAATTAATAAAGCAGGTCTGAATACATGCATTTTAGAGTTACACGTATAATACTTCTAACAAAATTTTCTAATGAAATTTTATTATCCATAACTTCTTCATATTGTTTCTTTATGAAATTAAGTCATTGAATACTAATTCTAGTTGATGGCCTATATGTATTGCTAGATTTTGATTGCCTATACTGTTCTTCAGTTTTAGGAAACTGTTTTAATTAAGGGTTAAATTTGGTTGTGAACGTCATGAGGCAAAAAGGGTTTGTTTGTTTCGTTAGAAAAATTCCTGAAGAGGTCGTCGCAAAAGGTGCCCGATAAGACTACACTAAGCCAGGAAAAGAGTAAACCGATGAATAGCGGAACATTCCTGATTAAACGGGTAATATATCCTGTTCACTTGATGTTATTATTGCTGCCATGCTTCTGGACGTGATCGCCACTCATCGTTGCAACGTTGGTACAATATTTTCCTGATACAGTGCTATTAATAAATCGTTTACCAGGTAAATCATTTTTCTTATTACTTCACCACTTCGGTGGAAAGTTAATTGAAGTTGATCGGAACTGTGGTGCATTGTTAATTTTGTCTGAATGAAATTACATGTTTTCGTTATCATAAAAAGTGAGAGCAAATTAATGGATGATAGTTTACACAGTCTTTGAAGTATATGGTATAAATATTAGAAGCAAATGCGGACACTTCTGAAATATTATTTCAAATAATTAATTATTTCGTTTTATAATTATTTTACTAAACAATAATTTGAAAAATAATTAGCTTGCATTTAAAGTATGCAATAAAATAATGAAATACTCATTCGATACTTCAATCAAAACTATTCTTTTTGTTCCATTTTTTTTGTAAAAGTATATGTGAGTTGCTTTAAATACTACGATAAGCTAATTGATTAATACAGAAAAAATATTTAGTATTAAAATAACATGAACAAATAACATGTGTATTGTGTTTTCTTTTACAGCTTATAAATTAATAATAGCAACGTGCCGTATTCACAACGCTGCTAAAGAACATTTCACAAGAATTGTATTGCTTCTGCTGACAAATCACCTAATGTCATCCAATTGATATAGTACATTTCAAAGCTCAATAAATGATTGGAATTGGTCATATGTTAAATTTTATTAACAATATCATTAGTTTTTAATTTTAATTTAAAATTTTTTTGTAAAATTACAACCTTTAATGAAAGATAGCATAGAACATATAGAACTAAATAACATAGAACATTCAGGTATCGATTAAATGCTGTTTCCACAGCAAAAATTAACCGCCATGCGTCAATAAAAAATTTGAAAAGCGTGTTTCTTCAACTGAAACATTTTTGCCATTTTAATGGACGTCAATGCAATAATACCGATGATGAAAGTGAAAACACAAATAGAGAAAACCACTGTTCCGTCTTGATTTCAAAGGCTATCAAGACTTTTAAAGCGTTTCGCTTCTTGACTGAATAGATTATGAAACATATTATCTTCATCACGGTGATTTTACGCTGATCTTATTGTTAGATCACGATCCAACTAAAATCTGCTCCTGCGTCTTTGAAGAATTCAAACCTCCTGGTAAGAGATAGAGTTTCATCTTTCCGTTTGAACAAGTGATTACAGTTTAATGATAATTCATTCTTCTCTAGTTTTTTTTTTATTAAATTTTACGAATGTAGAAAGTCATTTAAAACTTTCCAAAATACTGGTTATACATTTCTCAAGATTTAATTGCATATCCGTGCAATGCTTCGCCTTGTAGCTATACATAGCTCATATACATATTTACAACACCATTTTAGCCAGGCCGTGACCCCCACTTCGCCTCGTCGATCAGCATACCCTGTGCCACGAGCCCCGCTCGTGCAAGATCCCGAATTGCGGTTCATGATTCTTGCAAGAGAATAAATGGAACTTTTGGCGGCAATGTTAGATGGAAAACTCGTCAATAAAGCACCCTAGCAGGCCAGTGCCTTGGAATATTTATACAATACAACGCAGGGCTAAAACTAAGACGAGAACGTTGAACTGCGGTTTATGGCAATTCGAAAGGAGATAACAGTTTTGAGAAAACGGTTTTGTAAATACTACGTCTTAAATCTAATTACGATCGTCGTTAATGGAATATGTAACAAAAGTAAACGTAAACTATTTAATAATTTTAATTTAATGAATTTTATTTAACGGCGCTTGATTGATAGATTTCACTTTACTTGACTTGAAGACAGATAAAGAAACGATTTGTTTAATATTAAGTGTGCTGGCGTTAGGCAATTTTATTTAACAGTAATTCTCAACATCAAGATTCACTTTTGTATAAATTAAATATCATTATACCAACAGTCGTTATATGTAATCCACGTCTAAGCTAAGTTTTTAGGTTGAAATTACTTACAGTAATGGCTTTCAGCTAACTTATATTCTCTCCTCCTACTACCAATTATAATCTATGTAGGCCTTATTCAAGAAAGTTCTTCCATGCGACCTAGATGGTAAAGTAGTAAAGTAAACAGGTTTCACTCTTTGCTGCTGCTGGCTGACTTCGAATCATTAAGTTTGAATGAAACGGAATAATAAAATCCACGTCGATGCTACGATGTTCTTAAGTTCCAGAAATTTTGGCCGATCACCTCGCGGACCGAGGTAGTAACGTATTTTACATGTCACTACACTCGTCTCAAAGGCTTAACAAGTACGGTCTTATAAGATACGCTCAATCAGCGTGGGTTAAGAAGGAGAGTCCTTGCAGGGGATACGAAACGATGCTAGAGTGTAATCCTCAAGACACTCCTTTGGTATGGTCGAGATATTCTTTAATTTCTGCCAGTATAGCGGGCTAGTACGGGTGCCTGAGCTAAGACCGCAGTTCATTTATACAGGCGTCCAGCACCTCTAGCCCGTGATGTGGGTCTGCCACTGCTCCCGCGAGTCCAATCCAGTGGTCGACAACGGAAGGATACAGCCTCTTCTCGTGAACTTCTATGTCAACCCCAGCGGTATCAGTTTGCCAATTGAAGGAAAGAGCTACATTGATAAAGTAGCAACTTGATGATATAGGTTGTTATAGATGCTAAGACAAACAACCACTTCTTCAACAACGCTTCTGCTACCACTTCTGCGGCGACTATCGCCACATCGTTTATTGAAGAAAGAAACCTAAAACTAATTCCTGTTACAGATATAACTAAAACTATTCGAGTTTTATCTACACTCGTCAAGTTTCCTGGACAAAGTCATAGGATCGATTTTAGACGCCATTAGCATCTTCTGGATGACATTTGAAGTGTGCCTGGAGAATCTGCCAAACTCATTTCAGAAACTATTCAAAAAAATGAAGTTTCAGGCAAACAGAAGTGTTTCGGTCATGTCCTAATGAGCTAAAAATCTAAACCGATCCAGACAGAATAAAAGCCACTCGAGTTATCTCACCGTTGACAAACTTGAAGAAATTGCAAAGTTCTTGGGGATAACGTTGAGATACCAGAGATTCATCCTACTGTTATTCGACTTCACTATTTCGCTAACCCATCTCCTTTAGAACCGCCAGAAGTGGATTCATACATCGCGTCCCACGAACTACGATATCGGTTTGCCACAGTATCAATCGAAATGTATCCGGATTTCACTCGATCGTTTACGCAGTGAACTGGCGTCAGTAATCACGGATTGGGAGTCGCCCAAGAACATACTAACGAAATAGCACGTAGTTGTACACGTCAGTCGAGCACTGAATAACGCGAACAAGAACTACTGTATCATGATGAAGAAATACTTAATCGTGGTCTAGAATTTCTGCAAATGACCACCGGGTATTAACATTTTACCGACCACTCGTAGTGAAACTGCTACACATAAGAAACTGGTTTAGTTGAACGTGGATTACAGGTGTTATCTGTTAAGTAACGCGTTAATTACATAAATATATTTTAGTTAGTTATTAAAAATCTGTTAGTAAATGTATTCGAAGCTTAAGAACAGGCTATCGTCAACTAATAGGCTTCTAGGTCGGTAAAATGTTAAAATCGTTTCAAATGTCAAACAATCTTTCTAGACGTCTAGCTTGTAAAGGCGAAAACGCTTTCACACGTTCCCTTGACAGCCTGAAGAACCACCAGACAAACGCCGCGGGCAATTCACCCAAAAACACCTGGTACAAAAGTTAACCACTAGCTTGTTTCAGTAAAGGACACATGACACCGTTAGTGATGCAAAGCAAATTTTTAAAAGCTTCAACCACTTCAGTTATTACTTGAACCTTCCACAAAAAGATCGTATTATAATATAGATCCCTTCGCCGAGTCATCTCGAACAGTTACAGGGATCCAACACTTAAAATTGCCATTTCACCCACCACAAGGCAGTTCTATGAAGTAAATTAATAAAATGATTAAGGTGATGCTGGCTTAATTTACTGAGAAACAAAAACCCACCTCGAGCACACGTTTATCTAACTGTAAGCGTATAATACCGTGTGCTACGACTTGATTGAGCATATCTTCTTAAATTTCCAGGAATCGTCTGGATGCGCTCGACTGCATCTGACATATGATCGTACTAAGAAGAAGGTATTATATTCCGTTCAACAAGTTCGTAATTTACAGATATGGTAACATTTCATTTTTATGGTATAATACGAATTCGTCTTTGAACTCAATAACTGTCTATCGTTCACTAAATAACATGAGCCAATAGATGTACAATAATTGCTGACTCTTGCTCGTATATTGGTATTTGAATTTTTCGTTTACAACTGGTGACTCGATTCGTTGAATGAACTATAGTCGAAGCATACGAACAGCAAAATAAATTACTACAAATTGTAAAGACGGCTTGCGAATACTTAGGCTCAAGATCAAATGTGTCCTCCCTAAAAAATTAAGATCAGGATTTACAACCCCGATCGAGGAATAAAATCCGCGTTCGTGATCGCGTCCGAGCATTAACATCGCGAAGTGCTTGTGCCAAGACTATACAACCCACTCTCATTCCAAGGGATTTTTCCGGGTCCACTGCCATGATTTGCCAGCTTGAGCTAACGATATCGTTCCTTCATAAGTCACGACGTAAAACATTGCGAGCGTATGTATAAGATTTGAAATTATATTCCATCGCCGATACCACCGACAGAGTGCTGATCACGGTTGCCTGGGGTGACTAGAGACCACAAGGATGTGTATGGGGATAGTGGTAGCAGGCTGAAGCAAGAGGAGAAGACACGTCAGGTCGACAATACCAACTGTGTACAACTTGTATAGTATATATAAGCTATATAGAGGTAGAGGGGGGATGTTATGTTATGTACCTCTATGCGCGTTCCTACTTCTGGTAACCCAGTTGCTGATCCAGATAATACAAATCAGCGTGCAACGCAATGTATACAGTTTAATACTTAACGCTTTGACAGCCGCTATCGCGTATTCGTGACTTTGATGCATCATATTCATTTATTATGTTGTGTATTAATTATAAGTTCGAAACTAATAATTCTACAATGTATACTGTGCGAGCCTTCAAGCATTATGAGTTTATTATCTTCTGTTCCAATATAAACAGAATTTTTAAATTACCAGATTAATGAAAATGAATCGATTAATAAAAGCAACTAAGAATAAGAAGGTATAGATAATAACGAGTTTAACAAGTAATCAGTGACCAAAAAGTTCATATTTTAATAATAAATAATATTTTTCTAATTAAGTAATAGCTCTTATCAATGTATTGGAATTGAAAATTTATTCGATCCTTGAACGAATATCTACATATGTATGTTTTAGCAAAAATTCATACAGTAAACTGATCTGGAAAACTTATTTAACACACTGCCTGCCACACTGTAGCTATTAAAGATTTCGTTTGATAATAATTTTATTTTTGACATACTTTATATACTGTTTCCACAATATTTTGGTATTTCTATTATTCATAATTTCAAATATATAACAAAAATATTTTCAACCAAATAAACGTAAAAATTCCTAATAATGTAGGCCACGATTTTTAATGGAAATTCAAGGATGGCAGTCGAAGTGTTAATCCTTTCCCAGAAATATGTGTTCTCAGTACTTGTTCACATTGTCTTGCTTATTATAATGAACACTTCATACTTAATCCACATTTATGTTTCTGAATATTTTTCACTTTTCGTACTAAATGTAATATGTATATAAATTAGTAGAACATTAGCAAAGCAGTGTTGATAATAATGAATTTTATTTTATATACATACGTATATGTTAATTTTTGTCAAAGTTAAGCTCATTCTCTCATTCAATGTACTTTAAAGTATTAAAATGAAGGACTTACATTTATGTGATTTCTTACTAGTTTTTAATGTAAGTAATAAATTCTACCATACTGGTTTTGCAGCTATGAGCTTCACCAATTCGAAACCCATTTTTACAATCCAACAAATAAACGTAATACGAGTTATTAATAATAGCAGTTGTTATTGAACTTCAATCGATTCGACTACCGCGTTCAAACTTACCAGCATCTACTACACCCCCATTTATCATTTTCATTGTTAATGATTCGTTCTCGAAGTATGCTCATATTTCTACATTAATATTTCTGGAAATTCTCGACAATATTTCGATTGGCATCTATAACACCAGCAAATCAACATTTATTACAATTTTGTTCAAATGAAGGAACAACTATTATAATACACGATATAATATAATATTGTAATGGGAAATAATAAAAAAAAAATAATTTGTGTTCAAAACTGAGATATAAAATATTATAGTACATACAATTCATGTAAATTATCTATTAATTAATTGAAATTAATTGTAACATTTTAGCTTTCTAACTTGTTCATTTGAAAATATTTGAAAAATTCTTGTGTAATGGTACAAAATACAAGTATTTTACAGATTTAATATTATTTATTGAAAGACTGAAATTAAAAATTCCAATTCATCTGTGTTTCAACATCTACACGTAGTATACATATATAAATTTCCATGAAAAACGTTAAACATTTTATGACAGACATTTGCAAAGATCTTTTTTTACTTAATATCTTTATTAACCCTTTAACTATGGGACATTCTACATTTCCTTGGAAGCATTCTATATTTATGGCACAGTGAAATTACTATGAAAGGAATACTTTTTCGCGTACTGTGCTCTATCGAGGTTCGATCGATTATGCAACACGTGGTTAACGATACATCACTGTTACTATTAATTTGGCAATTATAATAAGAACTGATAACTCTGATTGTGGCGTGCACGAATCACAGACAATCTTCTAAATATTATTCATACATAAGTCCATATTTCACATTGATAGCTTTTGCCAGACGCGTACATGCGTTTATGGCAGTAAAGGGGTTAAGCACGCCGCCTTATCGGAAATCTGTTTTCATAGGTAAATGTGTTATAAAACATGTAAATTGTACTTTTGAACTCTTTCTTTGTAATAAATAGTTTCCGAGATATTTGACCGAAATGATTTGTAATCTTAACTTTAAAGATTATTTTCACTACATTAATGAAGTATTTTTTCAAGTATACCAAAAGATCATCAAATTCGAACATATATCACTTTCGTAATGTTTTTTGTCAGATTTATTTGTAGCGAAAAAAACAAATTCCACTTGCAGGACTAGAAATGTCGTTTTTACTTATTTCCAATAACCATTGTTTATTAATTCTGCTAATCTACTTCTTTGCAAATTTTACGTGAAATTTACATAGTATCGTATACATATCATATTGGTTTACTTTGTCGAAGCAGACAAAGAGAATTGGTATTTGACAGAACACAAGGTATCCCGCGAGACCGGCCAATATGCATTTTTAAAACGACTGCAGATGAAAACAGTGTCACCCGACAAAATTGAATAGCGTCGAATGATGCATATTCTAGGGTTAAGTTTATACAATTTTGTATATCGTTGATCCAGAATGGTGTTAAAAGTTCAATAATAGTAATATCATTTAGCCTAACAAAGCGCGCTGAAGAATTATAAAACGCGTGTTACTTGAATTACAAAACTCGGACCGGATCAGAAAATGTTTAAAGCATAAATACAAACAATTGATGAACAGTTTGTTGTATTCGTTTAATGTTGCATTATGGAATACAAGACAATCAATATATTTTTGTATAAGAAACGTAAGATGGTTTCAATAAGGTGAATGTCATATTACTCAAAATGTTTGTGATTATCTCTTTTCGCGCATTGCATTATTAAACCTGTACAATCAAAGATAATGTTAATATAATTTTCTTATTAAGAAAAAACAAAAAATTAAAAATAAGCGTAAGTTTAATTAAAAATTTCTTTTGACTTTAATATTCTAAATGTAAATATAATTCTGATACAAAATAATGTAAAGGTATACATATGTATACATAATTACATACTTTGAAATTGAGAGGAAGAATTAATATTTTACTCTTTGGAATACTAATATCAGTAGAGAGGCAATTAAACATTGAATTAATTTTATTTTTGACATAAGTGTCAAACAACGTTATACGTAGAGAACTTAACGTAATTATAAATTTGCATTATATGTACATTTCAGGACATTTCAGGGCATAATGTATCCGAAAGACAGCATTCTAACTTACAAATTACAATTTCAGCTACGAAAAAATAGTAACTTTTCAATTTTGCCCATCAGTTTATATTGAAGCATTTTATAAAAAATAATTCAATCAAGGTCAGGAATTATAATCACAGTGATCAACTTTAAGCTAAATTCATGATCGTGATCGTGATTCTGTGTTTACTGTCAATGATTTTGCACGTCATTTCTAGTACTTTGCAAAATTTTAATTAAAATATAATTTAATACCCTTTTGCATAGAATAATAAGTCGAATCTATTAGTACAGCTATAATTGATTAATTTAGAAACATATACCTTTTAATAAAATTCAGATAACTCACATTTTTTAATAACAAAATATATTTTGCATATCTCAATTGTTACAATTTATAGAAAACTAAAAATGATTGAATTACGTATTAATTTATTCTGATAGATTACTTGATTGAAACGCATCAAAAATAATGAACACTGTTACAAGATACATTCAAAGTAAAAAAATTACTAAAAAAAATCACTAAAAAATTCCTTTTGATTGTGTTAGTACAACCAATATTTTAGATGAAAATTGAATAGTATCAAAGAACGTATATATCAAAAGGAATACAAAATATGTATAATACATATATTCTCTTGTTACATATTATAGTGAACACTAAAATACGTTCAGAGAAGTATACACATCGTTTGAAGTGACTTTTGACTCTCAAATATGAAATTCGTAATATAATATGATTAAGTCAGAAGTACTTCATTTTCAAACCGAAAACTTTTCATTTTAAAAGAGGAACACATCATTTTCGTTGAAAAAAAGTAATATTCTTCGCGCCGCAACACTTTTGTATCCTCTTCTTGTTACATCAATTAATAGTTAAGTTTCTCTCAAAGACACTATCCGTGCACAACACATGTAAATATTCATTCAAAATTCGGGAAATTATAGTTTATTGTTATCGTTAAACCTCATTATTTAAAGACACCCTTACAATATCCTACCTCCCTACAAGGTCGTAGGATCGCACGCGAATCGTGACGTCGAACAAAATTCGTAACGGAGACTTGCGACCTCCGTTGATTCGGACCTCAAGAATCCCATTGACATGCCGCGAACGCGTACAAACGGTTAAAACATTATCGGTGCCCTTTGGATGACTATATGTAGAGGATTGCCAATGTGTCATTCCCTAAAAACACGACAACCGCTCGACCACCCCTACGATACTCTTTTACTGCAATTGTTGGAACGAAGCGTCCGGGTAGTTTTTAGTACTCTGCTTTCTAGGAGACGACCAACTATTACTTTAGCCATTTTTTCTATTTCAAGAGAGCGGTTATAAAAATGCAGGTAATAGTTTCCGCATATCAAATACGATGTGGTATGCGCACGACCAGAGAGACTGCATTTCTCCACTTAGATTGCGACCAGCGAATAGAAACATCCCAAGAGGCAGGACCATACAGTCCTCTTGGGGTATGCTCGGCCGAGTCCCCGTACTCTCTTCTTTGGTAGATGACCGGCAGATAATCCAACCGTTTTCTTCCCTAGGGAGTGATCTAAGCGTTAATCTCTCTATTCTCCTTGTACTGTAAAGGCGTTTGCAAACAGAACTTCGTACTACGTACCCTGTTTTGATGGGCAACTGATGGTGTTTCATAGAATGTCCGAACCGAAGGAAGTCACCCAAAAGACAGGTTTTATTTTTTACGACATAGAAAATGTTTGTGATAACATCTTGAAAAATTTGTTTATCATTTTTTCTTATAGCGGGTAAAAAATATATTTGAGTATGTCTAAATCATGGCTGTCAGATTATCTTAAAAACCAGTAATGTGACGAGGTTTTTATAAGATAGAAACTTATTACTTATTTTGCAAATGTTCAGTGTTATCCTTTGATAGCGATAGATTTTCTTATAGTAACAGTTCTGAACTATTCCAATTAAATTACTATCAACAAAGGAAGATCCCCAACTCGGACATTCACCAAATTATAAAGCTTTTGGGACATGTATAGGATATATAAACGTGTATTATATCATTTTTTTGCTATTCAAAATCACTTCAAGGTGGTGAAATTAACCCCGGAAAATTAATCTATTTTACAATTTTATGTTATAACTTACAAACTGTAAGCGGTGGAAAGAAGTTTTTATACAAAAGCTATTTATTTTAATTAGGATTATTTGATAACAATTTTATCAATTTCCGAGTTAGGGATCTTTCCTTGTAGCAGAAAATGATAACAGTTTTTGAGCTATACCAATTTGTCTCGTTACTTACTAAATGATCCTCGTACTAAATACAGTAGAATCTGATTATCCGAGTTCTCTATTATTTGAATACTTTATTATCCAAACATGTCTCACATGGAAACAGTTCAACGTGAACAGTTTTGATGCGATACATACTTAACATAGCTTATTGTACGAATTAATAAAGATTTAATCTAGCATTGTAATCACGATGAAGTGATTTCAGCATAATGAGACTTATGCAATTGACTATGCTACTAATATTATGTGTACTTCGAACGGTCAATTAGAGCATTGATATAACGAATATATTATCATTATAGTACTCTAGAGTATTGGTATTCTCAATATTTCGAAATGGAGTTGAGATTGCACAAGTTACAAAAGAATTGTAACTTTACCAAATTAATTCTATTAAGAAAGTTGGGTGATTTAATAACTAAAGAATTAAACGGATTTAATTTCATTGTTTATGATTGTTGTTGTTAATATTTATGTCCTGTTTGGAAATATACATACATATATATGAAGATAATTATGAAATCCGTAACTGTTCTGTGTTATTATAAAATTACATTATTCGGACACTTACATTCTTCAATTAATTTGGATAACCGAAGTTTTATATTTTACATAAAAAATGATACAGAATTTTATTTAAAAAATTGTTGATTACTTTCAATTCGAACAAAATTACGTACAGCATTATGTTTCTTACAAACAAAAACGGCATTAATTGTACCACCATGCAGGTTTTCATTAAAACTTTTTCAAATTTCCACCAATAGTGAACTAATTTAACACGAATATTCTACCGCTTTGCTATGGCGTCCCGATGAATCGTTTCGTAAACGATTTCGTTGTTTCCTTTTCGTTGATGGCTATAACAAATTTAAATTTCTGAAAATATTTGTAGATAGCGGTTGCATAAATATAGCTTCGTTAGTCACTAACGTAATCGATGTATAAAATACGCAAGAGAAAAAAGGATCGAGTAGAAACTCCAGTTAACGTTCAGGATTTTGTTTTATTTTGTGATATGACAGATTTTGGATTGAGGTGGCTTTAAAATTCGATATCAAAAGAAGTGTTCGAGAAAATTATACTCATTATAAGTATATGAAATAAAGAAAATTCATGTAAATAATTTATATATATAAATACAACTTTGTGAAGATAAAAGGTTACTTGTCCTTTTTATAATTATTTAATTAATTTAAGGTATGAAATAATTTATATTTTAATATTATTAGGATTAAGAATTTATCCTTTTATATTTGGAAGATGATCTTCAAATTCAATTTGTGTAATATTAGGATGTATTCGAATTATATTTTATTTCCTGTTATTATTTATAAACAAAATTAGATTAATACGAAATATATTTTAAGTGATATTTAATTCTTCAAAATTGAAATTAAATGATTTTTACAATGGACTAATTATGAAAATGGTGTAAGTACATTCGCAGCCCGTAAATATACAGGGTGTCCCAGAACTCCTGTAGGAGCCGGAAATAGGGGGTAGTTGAGACTATTCTGAACAACAATTTCCTTTGCAAAAATATCGAATGGGGCTTCGTTTTTGAATTATTAAGCAAAAACACTGACCAATCAGAGCGCGTCTCGGGCGCGCGCTCAGTACCGTCAGTGTAGCGTCGAGCCTAGTCGCCCCGGGACAAGCGCCTCGGTAGAACAGGAAGCGTTAAACACAAGTAATATTGAACATAAAAGTAAAAAACAAATGGTAGAATGTTATGAGAGTAATCGTACCTTAGAATAAAGGGAATGACTGAATGGCTGGATATCCCAACAGAAGGAATAAGTAAAAATTGCAGAATATTTTCAAATACATTTTCGGTAATTCCTAGAATTTCAGTGACGTCAAATTCCAGGAATTTTCGGAAACCGTTTATAACCAAATTTACTCTTTTCTGTACCTTAAATATATTTTTCGCTTTTTTTTTACTTTTATGTTTCGAAACTTCTGTGCAATGTTCCTTTACACTATTTCTCGCTTTTTAAGTGAAATTTTTTAAGGACTGGATAATGGAAGTTAGGTTTATAAATGAACAAACAATTGCTTTAGTTTCATTTGATGTTTATTGAAAATTCTTTCAATTATGTATGTTACATAAAGGTTACATTCTTAATTCTAACGCACTTAATTCTAACTACTAACTGTAAAAGCTGCATTTATTCAATAAACTACATGATTTATACATTCAGCTTTACAATAGTTATTATATTATTTATAACTAACGTTTACAATTGTAACTTTGCGAGATTGCAACGGAGGGAGTGGGAGGTCCGATCGGCGGACGTATATTGTTCTCTCGCTCGTACGGTGACGCGGAGGAAGTGAGAGGTAAGATGCTCGTTGCACTCTTCTCTCTCGCTTTTACACTGACGCGGAGGAAGTGAGAGGTCCGATTGGTGGACTAGTGTTCACTCTCTCGCACATTGTGGGAGTGAAAGGTCCGATAGGCGGACTAGTGTTCACTCTCTCGCACATTGAGGGAGTGAGAGGTCCGATTGGCGGACTAGTGTTCACTCTCTCGCACATTGAGGGAGTGAGAGGTCCGACAATTTCTCTCGCTCTTACATTGGTGTTGTGCGCAGGCGCGAGTTTGGCGTAGAGGGAGTGAGAGACTAGCTGCTCGGTGCTCTCACTCGCACATTGTGGGAGTGAGAGGTCCGAATGTCGGACTACTGTTCTCTCTCTCGCACATTGAGGGAGTGAGAGGTCCGATTGTCGGACTAGTGTTCACTCTCTCGCACATTGAGGGAGTGAGAGGTCCGATCGGCGGACTAGTGTTCACTCTCTCGCACATTGGTGTTGTGCGCAGGCGCGAGTTTGGCGTAGAGGGAGTGAGAGACTAGATGCTCGGTGCTCTCACTCACACATTGAGGGAGTGAGAGGTGAGATTGGCGGACTAGTGTTCTCTCTCTCGCACATTGAGAGAGTGAGAGGCCGATCGGCGGACGAGTGTTCTCTCCCTCTTACGCATTAGCGTACTGCGTAGGCTTGGTGCGAGTGAGAGAGGTGACGCTCTCGCGGAGTCTTTCCTCTCGCTGGTGCATCGGCGTACCTGGCGCGGGCTGTGATGTATAATTTTTAATTGTTGCATTACAATAATTAATAGTATGAGTTATTCGAGGTTCAGACTATTGTAGATCGGATTTCGTGTTCGAAAATGTAAAATTTGATACCAAATTAGCCAGTGCTTCTACGTTTTCTATTATTCATTAATGGTCGGGTAGTTACGTTCATCCCTTTTGTGTGAGGTTATGACTAAGCCCCTGTAATTTTATGTACAAGCTGCCTTAGTTTAATGATACATGACTAGAGAAATACAATTTTGCAAACTCGAGATCATTGGTTTCTGAGTCTAGTTTCATGTTACCAATAAACAATGGGAAGGATTTATCTACGGAGAGTAAACTGTTCTTCAATAGTTATACTGAATATATAAGTACATATGTAATTGTAGAATGTCTTTATTTCATAAGAATATTGTACTGCGCTTAAGCTATATGTTAAATAATTATAAAAATATGTTGTATGTAAAAATACTGATATGTAAGTTTTACAATTTGTAATTATAAGTGCGTTAAAGTTAAGAATCTAATATTTAAGTAAGTTTTACAGTTAGTAGTTATAAGTGCATTAGAATTAACAATGTAACATTTATGTAACATGTATAATTGAAAGAATTTTCAATAAACATAGAGTTAAACTAAAGCAATTGTTTATTCATTTATATACCTAACTCCCTTATCCAGCCCTTACAAAATTTCACTTAAAAAGCAAGAAATAATGTAGAAAAACATTGCACAGAAGTTTCGAAATACAAAAGTAGAAAAAGAAACGAAAAATATCGGTTTGATACAGAGAAGAACAAAATTCGGTACAAACGGTTTCCAGGAATTCCTGGAATTCGACGTCACTAAAATTCTGGGAAGTGGCACGAAGAATACCTCCTGGCACATCATATTCTCCTGATACAAAGTTCTTATGTCAAGATTCTGATTTTAGGAGTGCGAAATTTTTGGAAACCATTTTGGAAGGTATGTTAAATAAATACATTTATATCACACTTTATTTGTTTATTTTTATCTTTCTTTCTACATTATTTTAATACTTAATATATAATTTGTATAATTTATACTATTTACAAAATACGTACTATCTCTACAGACACTGACTAATAAAAGTAAAAATTATAAACTATTATAGCAAAATTCTGTATAGAGAAATACGGCGGTACTATTATTCTTCTGATACATTTTTAAAAATCCTGGAACTTGGTTTCGCAAAAGGGGATCCCGGATATTCCTGGAATTCGACGTCACTAAAATTCTGGGAAGTGGCACGAAGAATACCTCCTGGCACATCATATTCTCCTGATACAAAGTTCTTATGTCAAGATTCTGATTTTAGGAGTGCGAAATTTTTGGAAACCATTTGGAAGGTATGTTAAATAAATACATTTATATCACACTTTATTTGTTTATTTTTATCTTTCTTTCTACATTATTTTAATACTTAATATATAATTTGTATAATTTATACTATTTACAAAGTACGTACTATCTCTACAGACACTGACTAATAAAAGTAAAAATTATAAACTATTATAGCAAAATTCTGTATAGAGAAATACGGCGGTACTATTATTCTTCTGATACATTTTTAAAAATCCTGGAACTTGGTTTCGCAAAAGGGGATCCCGGATATTCCTGGAATTCGACGTCACTAAAATTCTGGGAAGTGGCACGAAGATTACCTCCTGGCACATCATATTCTCCTGATACAAAGTTCTTATGTCAAGATTCTGATTTTAGGAGTGCGAAATTTTTGGAAACCATTTGGAAGGTATGTTAAATAAATACATTTATCTCAAACTTTATTTGTTTACTTTTATCTTTCTCTCTACATTATTTTAATACTTAATATATAATTTGTATAATTTATACTATTTACAAAGTACGTATTATATCTACAGACACTGACTAATAAAAGTAAAAATTATAAACTATTATAGCAAAATTCTATATAGAGAAATACGGAGGTACTATTATTCTTCTGATACATTTTTAAAAATCCTGGAACTTGGTTTCGCAAAAGGGGATCCCGGAAATTCCTGGAATTCGACGTCACTAAAATTCTGGGAAGTGGCACGAAGAATACCTCCTGGCACATCATATTCTCCTGATACAATTTCTCAAAATCTGGATTTTGATTCCGCAAAAGGGGCTCCCGAAAATTCTGATACAAAATTCTTATTTCACGATGCTGTTTTTAGGTTTTTTACATACATTCACCTTTATCCAAATCAGAATACCAACATGTAGCATATGGTTGAATTCGTCTCGGTGCCTGCTGTTACATTCTGAAGAGAAAATTATAGCATCCCATTTAAAAAAGTTACATTGACCTTCAGATCTCCTCTACTGCTCCACCCAGAAGAAAATAATTATTACCACACGATGCACCCCATTTTGCCGAACAACTTTTGTACGAACACATTTTTAATAACTACAACCCCTTCCGAAATATCTTAGAATATTGCTATAACAGTTTATTATAGAAGATTACCTCCTGGCACATCATATTCTCCTGATACAATTTCTCAAAATCTGGATTTTGATTCCGCAAAAGGGGCTCCCGAAAATTCTGATACAAAATTCTTATTTCACGATGCTGTTTTTAGGTTTTTTACATACATTCACCTTTATCCAAATCAGAATAACAACATGTAGCATATGGTTGAATTCGTCTCGGTGCCTGCTGTTACATTCTGAAAAGAAAATTATAGCATCCCATTTAAAAAAGTTACATTGACCTTCAGATCTCCTCTACAGCTCCACCCAGAAGAAAATAATTATTACCACACGATGCACCCCATTTTGCCGAACAACTTTTGTACGAACACATTTTTAATAACTACAACCCCTTCCGAAATATCTTAGAATATTGCTATAATAGTTTATTATAGAAGATTACCTCCTGGCACATCATATTCTCCTGATACAATTTCTCAAAATCTGGATTTTGATTCCGCAAAAGGGGCTCCCGAAAATTCTGATACAAAATTCTTATTTCACGATGCTGTTTTTAGGTTTTTTACATACATTCACCTTTATCCAAATCAGAATACCAACATGTAGCATATGGTTGAATTCGTCTCGGTGCCTGCTGTTACATTCTGAAGAGAAAATTATAGCATCCCATTTAAAAAAGTTACATTGACCTTCAGATCTCCTCTACTGCTCCACCCAGAAGAAAATAATTATTACCACACGATGCACCCCATTTTGCCGAACAACTTTTGTACGAACACATTTTTAATAACTACAACCCCTTCCGAAATATCTTAGAATATTGCTATAACAGTTTATTATAGAAGATTACCTCCTGGCACATCATATTCTCCTGATACAATTTCTCAAAATCTGGATTTTGATTCCGCAAAAGGGGCTCCCGAAAATTCTGATACAAAATTCTTATTTCACGATGCTGTTTTTAGGTTTTTTACATACATTCACCTCTATCCAAATCAGAATAACAACATGTAGCATATGGTTGAATTCGTCTCGGTGCCTGCTGTTACATTCTGAAGAGAAAATTATAGCATCCCATTTAAAAAAGTTACATTGACCTTCAGATCTCCTCTACTGCTCCACCCAGAAGAAAATAATTATTACCACACGATGCACCCCATTTTGCCGAACAACTTTTGTACGAACACATTTTTAATAACTACAACCCCTTCCGAAATATCTTAGAATATTGCTATAACAGTTTATTATAGAAGATTACCTCCTGGCACATCATATTCTCCTGATACAATTTCTCAAAATCTGGATTTTGATTCCGCAAAAGGGGCTCCCGAAAATTCTGATACCAAATTCTTATTTCACGATGCTGTTTTTAGGTTTTTTACATACATTCACCTTTATCCAAATCAGAATACCAACATGTAGCATATGGTTGAATTCGTCTCGGTGCCTGCTGTTACATTCTGAAGAGAAAATTATAGCATCCCATTTAAAAAAGTTACATTGACCTTCAGATCTCCTCTACTGCTCCACCCAGAAGAAAATAATTATTACCACACGATGCACCCCATTTTGCCAAGCAACTTTTGTACGAACACATTTTTAATAACTTCAGCCCCTTCCGAAATATCTTAGAATATTGCTATAATAGTTTATTATAGAAGATTACCTCCTGGCACATCATATTCTCCTGATACAATTTCTCAAAATCTGGATTTTGATTCCGCAAAAGGGGCTCCCGAAAATTCTGATACAAAATTCTTATTTCACGATGCTGTTTTTAGGTTTTTTACATACATTCACCTTTATCCAAATCAGAATACCAACATGTAGCATATGGTTGAATTCGTCTCGGTGCCTGCTGTTACATTCTGAAGAGAAAATTATAGCATCCCATTTAAAAAAGTTACATTGACCTTCAGATCTCCTCTACTGCTCCACCCAGAAGAAAATAATTATTACCACACGATGCACCCCATTTTGCCGAACAACTTTTGTACGAACACATTTTTAATAACTACAACCCCTTCCGAAATATCTTAGAATATTGCTATAACAGTTTATTATAGAAGATTACCTCCTGGCACATCATATTCTCCTGATACAATTTCTCAAAATCTGGATTTTGATTCCGCAAAAGGGGCTCCCGAAAATTCTGATACCAAATTCTTATTTCACGATGCTGTTTTTAGGTTTTTTACATACATTCACCTTTATCCAAATCAGAATACCAACATGTAGCATATGGTTGAATTCGTCTCGGTGCCTGCTGTTACATTCTGAAGAGAAAATTATAGCATCCCATTTAAAAAAGTTACATTGACCTTCAGATCTCCTCTACTGCTCCACCCAGAAGAAAATAATTATTACCACACGATGCACCCCATTTTGCCAAGCAACTTTTGTACGAACACATTTTTAATAACTTCAGCCCCTTCCGAAATATCTTAGAATATTGCTATAATAGTTTATTATAGAAGATTACCTCCTGGCACATCATATTCTCCTGATACAATTTCTCAAAATCTGGATTTTGATTCCGCAAAAGGGGCTCCCGAAAATTCTGATACAAAATTCTTATTTCACGATGCTGTTTTTAGGTTTTTTACATACATTCACCTTTATCCAAATCAGAATACCAACATGTAGCATATGGTTGAATTCGTCTCGGTGCCTGCTGTTACATTCTGAAGAGAAAATTATAGCATCCCATTTAAAAAAGTTACATTGACCTTCAGATCTCCTCTACTGCTCCACCCAGAAGAAAATAATTATTACCACACGATGCACCCCATTTTGCCGAACAACTTTTGTACGAACACATTTTTAATAACTACAACCCCTTCCGAAATATCTTAGAATATTGCTATAATAGTTTATTATAGAAGATTACCTCCTGGCACATCATATTCTCCTGATACAATTTCTCAAAATCTGGATTTTGATTCCGCAAAAGGGGCTCCCGAAAATTCTGATACCAAATTCTTATTTCACGATGCTGTTTTTAGGTTTTTTACATACATTCACCTTTATCCAAATCAGAATACCAACATGTAGCATATGGTTGAATTCGTCTCGGTGCCTGCTGTTACATTCTGAAGAGAAAATTATAGCATCCCATTTAAAAAAGTTACATTGACCTTCAGATCTCCTCTACTGCTCCACCCAGAAGAAAATAATTATTACCACACGATGCACCCCATTTTGCCGAACAACTTTTGTACGAACACATTTTTAATAACTACAACCCCTTCCGAAATATCTTAGAATATTGCTATAATAGTTTATTATAGAAGATTACCTCCTGGCACATCATATTCTCCTGATACAATTTCTCAAAATCTGGATTTTGATTCCGCAAAAGGGGCTCCCGAAAATTCTGATACAAAATTCTTATTTCACGATGCTGTTTTTAGGTTTTTTACATACATTCACCTTTATCCAAATCAGAATACCAACATGTAGCATATGGTTGAATTCGTCTCGGTGCCTGCTGTTACATTCTGAAGAGAAAATTATAGCATCCCATTTAAAAAAGTTACATTGACCTTCAGATCTCCTCTACTGCTCCACCCAGAAGAAAATAATTATTACCACACGATGCACCCCATTTTGCCGAACAACTTTTGTACGAACACATTTTTAATAACTACAACCCCTTCCGAAATATCTTAGAATATTGCTATAATAGTTTATTATAGAAGATTACCTCCTGGCACATCATATTCTCCTGATACAATTTCTCAAAATCTGGATTTTGATTCCGCAAAAGGGGCTCCCGAAAATTCTGATACCAAATTCTTATTTCACGATGCTGTTTTTAGGTTTTTTACATACATTCACCTTTATCCAAATCAGAATACCAACATGTAGCATATGGTTGAATTCGTCTCGGTGCCTGCTGTTACATTCTGAAGAGAAAATTATAGCATCCCATTTAAAAAAGTTACATTGACCTTCAGATCTCCTCTACTGCTCCACCCAGAAGAAAATAATTATTACCACACGATGCACCCCATTTTGCCGAACAACTTTTGTACGAACACATTTTTAATAACTACAACCCCTTCCGAAATATCTTAGAATATTGCTATAATAGTTTATTATAGAAGATTACCTCCTGGCACATCATATTCTCCTGATACAATTTCTCAAAATCTGGATTTTGATTCCGCAAAAGGGGCTCCCGAAAATTCTGATACCAAATTCTTATTTCACGATGCTGTTTTTAGGTTTTTTACATACATTCACCTTTATCCAAATCAGAATACCAACATGTAGCATATGGTTGAATTCGTCTCGGTGCCTGCTGTTACATTCTGAAGAGAAAATTATAGCATCCCATTTAAAAAAGTTACATTGACCTTCAGATCTCCTCTACTGCTCCACCCAGAAGAAAATAATTATTACCACACGATGCACCCCATTTTGCCGAACAACTTTTGTACGAACACATTTTTAATAACTACAACCCCTTCCGAAATATCTTAGAATATTGCTATAATAGTTTATTATAGAAGATTACCTCCTGGCACATCATATTCTCCTGATACAATTTCTCAAAATCTGGATTTTGATTCCGCAAAAGGGGCTCCCGAAAATTCTGATACCAAATTCTTATTTCACGATGCTGTTTTTAGGTTTTTTACATACATTCACCTTTATCCAAATCAGAATACCAACATGTAGCATATGGTTGAATTCGTCTCGGTGCCTGCTGTTACATTCTGAAGAGAAAATTATAGCATCCCATTTAAAAAAGTTACATTGACCTTCAGATCTCCTCTACTGCTCCACCCAGAAGAAAATAATTATTACCACACGATGCACCCCATTTTGCCGAACAACTTTTGTACGAACACATTTTTAATAACTACAACCCCTTCCGAAATATCTTAGAATATTGCTATAATAGTTTATTATAGAAGATTACCTCCTGGCACATCATATTCTCCTGATACAATTTCTCAAAATCTGGATTTTGATTCCGCAAAAGGGGCTCCCGAAAATTCTGATACCAAATTCTTATTTCACGATGCTGTTTTTAGGTTTTTTACATACATTCACCTTTATCCAAATCAGAATACCAACATGTAGCATATGGTTGAATTCGTCTCGGTGCCTGCTGTTACATTCTGAAGAGAAAATTATAGCATCCCATTTAAAAAAGTTACATTGACCTTCAGATCTCCTCTACTGCTCCACCCAGAAGAAAGTAATTATTACCACACGATGCACCCCATTTTGCCGAACAACTTTTGTACGAACACATTTTTAATAACTACAACCCCTTCCGAAATATCTTAGAATATTGCTATAATAGTTTATTATAGAAGATTACCTCCTGGCACATCATATTCTCCTGATACAATTTCTCAAAATCTGGATTTTGATTCCGCAAAAGGGGCTCCCGAAAATTCTGATACCAAATTCTTATTTCACGATGCTGTTTTTAGGTTTTTTACATACATTCACCTTTATCCAAATCAGAATACCAACATGTAGCATATGGTTGAATTCGTCTCGGTGCCTGCTGTTACATTCTGAAGAGAAAATTATAGCATCCCATTTAAAAAAGTTACATTGACCTTCAGATCTCCTCTACTGCTCCACCCAGAAGAAAATAATTATTACCACACGATGCACCCCATTTTGCCGAACAACTTTTGTACGAACACATTTTTAATAACTACAACCCCTTCCGAAATATCTTAGAATATTGCTATAATAGTTTATTATAGAAGATTACCTCCTGGCACATCATATTCTCCTGATACAGTTTCTCAAAATCTGGATTTTGATTCCGCAAAAGGGGCTCCCGAAAATTCTGATACCAAATTCTTATTTCACGATGCTGTTTTTAGGTTTTTTACATACATTCACCTTTATCCAAATCAGAATACCAACATGTAGCATATGGTTGAATTCGTCTCGGTGCCTGCTGTTACATTCTGAAGAGAAAATTATAGCATCCCATTTAAAAAAGTTACATTGACCTTCAGATCTCCTCTACTGCTCCACCCAGAAGAAAATAATTATTACCACACGATGCACCCCATTTTGCCGAACAACTTTTGTACGAACACATTTTTAATAACTACAACCCCTTCCGAAATATCTTAGAATATTGCTATAATAGTTTATTATAGAAGATTACCTCCTGGCACATCATATTCTCCTGATACAATTTCTCAAAATCTGGATTTTGATTCCGCAAAAGGGGCTCCCGAAAATTCTGATACCAAATTCTTATTTCACGATGCTGTTTTTAGGTTTTTTACATACATTCACCTTTATCCAAATCAGAATACCAACATGTAGCATATGGTTGAATTCGTCTCGGTGCCTGCTGTTACATTCTGAAGAGAAAATTATAGCATCCCATTTAAAAAAGTTACATTGACCTTCAGATCTCCTCTACTGCTCCACCCAGAAGAAAATAATTATTACCACACGATGCACCCCATTTTGCCGAACAACTTTTGTACGAACACATTTTTAATAACTACAACCCCTTCCGAAATATCTTAGAATATTGCTATAATAGTTTATTATAGAAGATTACCTCCTGGCACATCATATTCTCCTGATACAGTTTCTCAAAATCTGGATTTTGATTCCGCAAAAGGGGCTCCCGAAAATTCTGATACCAAATTCTTATTTCACGATGCTGTTTTTAGGTTTTTTACATACATTCACCTTTATCCAAATCAGAATACCAACATGTAGCATATGGTTGAATTCGTCTCGGTGCCTGCTGTTACATTCTGAAGAGAAAATTATAGCATCCCATTTAAAAAAGTTACATTGACCTTCAGATCTCCTCTACTGCTCCACCCAGAAGAAAATAATTATTACCACACGATGCACCCCATTTTGCCGAACAACTTTTGTACGAACACATTTTTAATAACTACAACCCCTTCCGAAATATCTTAGAATATTGCTATAATAGTTTATTATAGAAGATTACCTCCTGGCACATCATATTCTCCTGATACAATTTCTCAAAATCTGGATTTTGATTCCGCAAAAGGGGCTCCCGAAAATTCTGATACCAAATTCTTATTTCACGATGCTGTTTTTAGGTTTTTTACATACATTCACCTTTATCCAAATCAGAATACCAACATGTAGCATATGGTTGAATTCGTCTCGGTGCCTGCTGTTACATTCTGAAGAGAAAATTATAGCATCCCATTTAAAAAAGTTACATTGACCTTCAGATCTCCTCTACTGCTCCACCCAGAAGAAAATAATTATTACCACACGATGCACCCCATTTTGCCGAACAACTTTTGTACGAACACATTTTTAATAACTACAACCCCTTCCGAAATATCTTAGAATATTGCTATAATAGTTTATTATAGAAGATTACCTCCTGGCACATCATATTCTCCTGATACAGTTTCTCAAAATCTGGATTTTGATTCCGCAAAAGGGGCTCCCGAAAATTCTGATACCAAATTCTTATTTCACGATGCTGTTTTTAGGTTTTTTACATACATTCACCTTTATCCAAATCAGAATACCAACATGTAGCATATGGTTGAATTCGTCTCGGTGCCTGCTGTTACATTCTGAAGAGAAAATTATAGCATCCCATTTAAAAAAGTTACATTGACCTTCAGATCTCCTCTACTGCTCCACCCAGAAGAAAGTAATTATTACCACACGATGCACCCCATTTTGCCAAGCAACTTTTGTACGAACACATTTTTAATAACTACAACCCCTTCCGAAATATCTTAGAATATTGCTATAATAGTTTATTATAGAAGATTACCTCCTGGCACATCATATTCTCCTGATACAATTTCTCAAAATCTGGATTTTGATTCCGCAAAAGGGGCTCCCGAAAATTCTGATACAAAATTCTTATTTCACGATGCTGTTTTTAGGTTTTTTACATACATTCACCTTTATCCAAATCAGAATACCAACATGTAGCATATGGTTGAATTCGTCTCGGTGCCTGCTGTTACATTCTGAAGAGAAAACTATAGCATCCCATTTAAAAAAGTTACATTGACCTTCAGATCTCCTCTACTGCTCCACCCAGAAGAAAATAATTATTACCACACGATGCACCCCATTTTGCCAAGCAACTTTTGTACGAACACATTTTTAATAACTACAACCCCTTCCGAAATATCTTAGAATATTGCTGTAATAGTTTATTATAGAAGATTACCTCCTGGCACATCATATTCTCCTGATACAATTTCTCAAAATCTGGATTTTGATTCCGCAAAAGGGGCTCCCGAAAATTCTGATACAAAATTCTTATTTCACGATGCTGTTTTTAGGTTTTTTACATACATTCAATTTACATACATTCTTCATAAAATAATGTAGAAAGAAAGATAAAAATAAACAAATAAAGTGTGATATAAATGTATTTATTTAACATACCTTCCAAAATGGTTTCCAAAAATTTCGCACTCCTAAAATCAGAATCTTGACATAAGAACTTTGTATCAGGAGAATATGATGTACCAGGAGGTATTCTTCGTGCCACTTCCCAGAATTTTAGTGACGTCGAATTCCAGGAATATCCGGGATCCACTTGTGCGAAACCAAGTTCCAGGATTTTTAAAAATGTATCAGAAGAATAATAGTACCTCCGTATTTCTCTATATAGAATTTTGCTATAATAGTTTATAATTTTTACTTTTATTAGTCAGTGTCTGTAGAGATAGTACGTATTTTGTAAATAGTATAAATTATACAAATTATATATTAAGTATTAAAATAATGTAGAAAGAAAGATAAAAATAAACAAATAAAGTGTGATATAAATGTATTTATTTAACATACCTTCCAAAATGGTTTCCAAAAATTTCGCACTCCTAAAATCAGAATCTTGACATAAGAACTTTGTATCAGGAGAATATGATGTACCAGGAGGTATTCTTCGTGCCACTTCCCAGAATTTTAGTGACGTCGAATTCCAGGAATATCCGGGATCCACTTGTGCGAAACCAAGTTCCAGGATTTTTAAAAATGTATCAGAAGAATAATAGTACCTCCGTATTTCTCTATATAGAATTTTGCTATAATAGTTTATAATTTTTACTTTTATTAGTCAGTGTCTGTAGATATAATACGTACTTTGTAAATAGTATAAATTATACAAATTATATATTAAGTATTAAAATAATGTAGAGAGAAAGATAAAAGTAAACAAATAAAGTTTGAGATAAATGTATTTATTTAACATACCTTCCAAATGGTTTCCAAAAATTTCGCACTCCTAAAATCAGAATCTTGACATAAGAACTTTGTATCAGGAGAATATGATGTACCAGGAGGTATTCTTCGTGCCACTTCCCAGAATTTTAGTGACGTCGAATTCCAGGAATATCCGGGATCCACTTGTGCGAAACCAAGTTCCAGGATTTTTAAAAATGTATCAGAAGAATAATAGTACCGCCGTATTTCTCTATATAGAATTTTGCTATAATAGTTTGTAATTTTTACTTTTATTAGTCAGTGTCTATAGATATAGTACGTATTTTGTAAATAGTATAAATTATACAAATTATATATTGAGTATTAAAATAATGTAGAAAGAAAGATAAAAATAAACAAATAAAGTGTGATATAAATGTATTTATTTAACATACCTTCCAAAATGGTTTCCAAAAATTTCGCACTCCTAAAATCAGAATCTTGACATAAGAACTTTGTATCAGGAGAATATGATGTGCCAGGAGGTATTCTTCGTGCCACTTCCCAGAATTTTAGTGACGTCGAATTCCAGGAATTCCTGGAAACCGTTTGTACCGAATTTTGTTCTTCTCTGTATCAAACCGATATTTTTCGTTTCTTTTTCTACTTTTGTATTTCGAAACTTCTGTGCAATGTTTTTCTACATTATTTCTTGCTTTTTAAGTGAAATTTTGTAAAGGCTGGATAAGGGAGTTAGGTTTATAAATGAATAAACAATTGCTTTAGTTTAACTCTATGTTTATTGAAAATTCTTTCAATTATACATGTTACATAAATGTTACATTGTTAATTCTAATGCACTTATAACTACTAACTGTAAAACTTACTTAAATATTAGATTCTTAACTTTAACGCACTTATAATTACAAATTGTAAAACTTACATATCAGTATTTTTACATACAACATATTTTTATAATTATTTAACATATAGCTTAAGCGCAGTACAATATTCTTATGAAATAAAGACATTCTACAATTACATATGTACTTATATATTCAGTATAACTATTGAAGAACAGTTTACTCTCCGTAGATAAATCCTTTCCATTGTTTATTGGTAAAATGAAATTAGACTCAGAAACCAAGGATCTCAAGTTTGCAGATTTGTATTAGGAGAACATGATGTGACAGGAAGTATTCTTCGTGCCATTTCTTGAAATTTTAGTAGTGTCCAATTTCAAAAATTACCGAACACTGATATCTGAGAAACTGCCAGAAAGTTTCCTGTTGATTTGATGATGTTAATGTGCAGCTTATGTGGCGTAGAAATGTATAACAAATACATCTTCTAATCTGCAACACAGCAAAATACGTTATTATTAACTACTTGAATAAAATTATAATACTTTATACTTACATACGATATAACAAAATTGATCATTTTCAATCAGGTTTGAATTTGATGGATTATGTTTACTCTCAGTAGATAAATCCTTCCCATTGTTTATTGGTAACATGAAACTAGACTCAGAAACCAATGATCTCGAGTTTGCAAAATTGTATTTCTCTAGTCATGTATCATTAAACTAAGGCAGCTTGTACATAAAATTACAGGGGCTTAGTCATAACCTCACACAAAAGGGATGAACGTAACTACCCGACCATTAATGAATAATAGAAAACGTAGAAGCACTGGCTAATTTGGTATCAAATTTTACATTTTCGAACACGAAATCCGATCTACAATAGTCTGAACCTCGAATAACTCATACTATTAATTATTGTAATGCAACAATTAAAAATTATACATCACAGCCCGCGCCAGGTACGCCGATGCACCAGCGAGAGGAAAGACTCCGCGAGAGCGTCACCTCTCTCACTCGCACCAAGCCTACGCAGTACGCTAATGCGTAAGAGGGAGAGAACACTCGTCCGCCGATCGGCCTCTCACTCTCTCAATGTGCGAGAGAGAGAACACTAGTCCGCCAATCTCACCTCTCACTCCCTCAATGTGTGAGTGAGAGCACCGAGCATCTAGTCTCTCACTCCCTCTACGCCAAACTCGCGCCTGCGCACAACACCAATGTGCGAGTGAGAGAACACTAGTCCGCCAATCTCACCTCTCACTCCCTCAATGTGTGAGTGAGAGCACCGAGCATCTAGTCTCTCACTCCCTCTACGCCAAACTCGCGCCTGCGCACAACACCAATGTGCGAGAGAGTGAACACTAGTCCGCCGATCGGACCTCTCACTCCCTCAATGTGCGAGAGAGTGAACACTAGTCCGACAATCGGACCTCTCACTCCCTCAATGTGCGAGAGAGTGAACACTAGTCCGACAATCGGACCTCTCACTCCCTCAATGTGCGAGAGAGAGAACAGTAGTCCGACATTCGGACCTCTCACTCCCACAATGTGCGAGAGAGTGAACACTAGTCCATCAATCGGACCTCTCACTTCCTCCGCGTCAGTGTAAAAGCGAGAGAGAAGAGTGCAACGAGCATCTTACCTCTCACTTCCTCCGCGTCACTGTACGAGCGAGGGAACAATACTCGTCCGCCGATCGGACCTCCCACTCCCTCCGCAGCAATCTCGCAAAGTTACAATTGTAAACGTTAGTTATAAATAATATAATAACTATTGTAAAGCTGAATGTATAAATCATGTAGTTTATTGAATAAATGCAGCTTTTACAGTTAGTAGTTAGAATTAAGTGCGTTAGAATTAAGAATGTAACCTTTATGTAACATACATAATTGAAAGAATTTTCAATAAACATCAAATGAAACTAAAACAATTGTTTGTTCATTTATAAACCTAACTTCCATTATCCAATCCTGAAAAAATTTCACTTAAAAAGCGAGAAATAGTGTAAAGAAACATTGCACAGAAGTTTTGAAACATAAAAGTAAAAAAAAAAGCGAAAAATATCGTTAAGGTACAGAAAAGAGTAAAATTGGTTATAAACGGTTTCCGAAAATTCCTGGAATTTGACGTCACTGAAATTCTAGGAATTACCGAAAATGTATTTGAAAATATTCTGCAATTTTTACTTATTCCTTCTGTTGGGATATCCAGCCATTCAGTCATTCCCTTTATTCTAAGGTACGATTACTCTCATAACATTCTACCATTTGTTTTTTACTTTTATGTTCAATATTACTTGTGTTTAACGCTTCCTGTTCTACCGAGGCGCTTGTCCCGGGGCGACTAGGCTCGACGCTACACTGACGGTACTGAGCGCGCGCCCGAGACGCGCTCTGATTGGTCAGTGTTTTTGCTTAATAATTCAAAAACGAAGCCCCATCCGATATTTTTGCAAAGGAAATTGTTGTTCAGAATAGTCTCAGCTACCCCCCATTTCCGGCCCCTACAAGAGTTCTGGGACACCCTGTATATTATTTTAGTTAAATTCGCTTAAAAGAAATTTATATAATCAAATTACATATTCATAAATTAGTAAAAACACTGCCAGACTTGATATAATTAGCCTATATTTTTTAATTAACAAATATGTTAACCTTTCATTTTCTTGAAACAACAGAAAATGGAATTGCATCACTTTCAAAATAAACGGTTCATATATGTTTTAATGTAGAAATGTTGAGTTTCGCAAGTAAATAACAGTGAATATACATACATAGAGCGTTCTACTTAATGAAATTGATGTAGATGGTACTCTTTATTAAATACCTGGACTGTCACGAGCACTTTGATACATAATTAAGTTACTAATTTACTGATCGAAGGACCACTCAAATGTTTTGGGATGCTAAAACTCAGTAGATAGTGATTTAGAGCGGTTATTTAACTGCCCTGATTGGCTTTGCTGACTTCTCTTGATGGAGTTGTTTTCTTTGAAGTTGTCTGAAGAAGATCTCTAACTAATCCGAGTCTGGTACACTATCTTTCATTCCATTTCACCTACCCTAACTCCCCCTCATTCGCAAAAGACAAAAGTGAGGCCTTAAAGGCGGTTCTTATCCTTGGTCATAATCTAATGAGGACCAAGCCTGTATCACCCCCTTCCAGTGCGCCCATTCCTGGAGCGCGGTACATCCCTGGAACGAGGGTGACGAAATTGGTCGATGATTGACAGATGTTCAGCAACACCGGAAAATTCCGCCAGGTCAAAAAACATACCGTTAAGTTTCTGAAGGTACCGATGCTGGTCCTGATGACCGTAAACTCTAGAAGACCCTTTGGAATACGACTTTATGATACCCTTGCTAAAACGAAAACTGAACAATGCATAAAACTTAAATGGAAATTTTCTAAGTGCCACACGTTTGCTGCAGGCCGGCCTGATAAAATACCTGAAGAAACAGTTAACGGATGTACAAACTGACTGTAAGAAGTATTTGACCGTAACCCTACCCGGCTATTGCCAAACACTATTATTTATTAAATATTAAATTACATAATATAAATAAATAAAATCTAACTGCACTTATTTATCGTTAGCTAGCTGGATTAACTGTGTTAATTTTAATTACATTTTTAATTTTATTAATTCATAAGTACCAATGGATCAAATGGTGTAATCTCAATGGAATAAACTCATTTGAACGATTACTACAGATGATCAAAGAGCAACGTGGTCCGATATAAATTTATGTAAAAGCATAAAACGTTTTGTATCTGCATAAAACTGTTAAGCCATTTATACATCTCTATTCCGTTCAAATGAAAATCGACCGTCATTCGAGGAACAAAACCTAGCCATCTTCGATATTATACAGTATCGATTTGGAATTGGTTTTTCCGCTGCGGCACATTTAAAACAAAAAATGTGCATAAAATTCAATTTGGAAAACAAATTCCAAAAATCAATTTTCTCGTATATTTTAGACAGGTATTAAACAGAATTGACAGTTACGCTAGTATTACATAAACTGCCGGTAGGTCGATACTATTTTCCGTTTTATTGGTAGGAAAGCCATTTCAGAAATCTGCATAGAACCTTTGCATGTAGGATCATAAATGCAAGCCGACGCTTTTTCGACGTTGGAAAGCATGTATTGTTTACGGATCGATTAGATCATTAGATTAGCGGCCACTCTATATTTCTGCTGTTGCACGCATTCATTGTTTCGGTTGGAATACATTTCTCTACACAATCTCGCGGTATCGGAACAATTCTGGTTGCATGTAACTTGTTTGTTTTTCACTGTTTGCAATTATCCACTGATAATAAGGTACTTTACATCAGTTAATAAATATAGAACAACGATACATGAATAACAATTTGCTGATAGGCAAAGTTGTAATTATTGAAATTTAAAGTTTGTTGAGGTTATCTAGGGAATAGTAGAAACACAATACCTAATTAATAACAACAATATATGTATTGACAGAAAAGTTAAAGTAATACAAAAAGAAGATACAAAAGAATATATTTGAGACGCACATCTGAATAGCACGAGGGTCACCGGAAGAAGAATGTATAAACTTAATACCATAATATGCGTCACTCAATATCGTGACACTAACTCCCATTTCTAATCATTTTGGAAGTGCACGTAACTGGTTTTATTTCCGTGGGACACACTGTATACTCGATTGAAAAATGTCTACTCAATCCTAAAATTACTATTGCTTTTACATGCATGAAATTGCAGTCTTTTACCTAATTGTTGGTGGACTTCGGTTTTAGGTCATTATTGACTTAATCAATAAGTCAATGGTTGTACTAATTTTTCAAGGAGAATCTTTTAAAATGTATATTCCTATCTATTATGCTGTTTGGGATTAAGGATAACTAGCACCAAGAAGGTAAGACTTTTCTCAAATGATGTATACACAGTATCGTGCTCCAGTAATGGTAATTTTAATTTAAAGTCGGTAAATGTCTATTTCCAAATTGAGAGGTCCATAAATTTTTATATTAAATTAATTTTGGTTAAATGTATTAATTATATATACTTATCAAGTATTTGTACTTCATTCTTTCGTTATGGCTTAAAATGTAAATAATAAATTCAAATTAAAACTTCACCGAAAGTGTAAGGAATAAAAAATACTTGTCGAGAACGATTAGGTTAAAATAATGTAAAGAGTTGAAAGAAAGGCGAGAATCGTTAAAAGGCAGTGAACGAAATAAACGCCTTTTAACTACTAGATGGAAGAATGAACGGAAGTTATTCGAGAATGTTTGACCGAGAAAATAAGAGGGATCAATAAAGAGACAGTACGTAAGAGTTTAATATTATGCCTGGCGATGAGTTTCAGGAAAGTAGGTCTTGGTTTCTTCTGCACGACAATACACTGTCGAATTCTTTAATCACTGTCATCAAGTTTTTGGCCAAATAAGGGATTCCCTACTATCTTGTCTACTCTGTTTGTCCGATTTGTAGGCGACCAGTTTTTTGTTGTTCCTTGGCTTAAAAGTTGCAACAAAGGGACGAAATTCGAGGGAGTTTCATCAAGCCAATACTTCGCGACGAGAGAACTGAAAGCGGTTCGGGGAAAAAAGCATTTTTCTGGGGCATTTGATTCGCTGTATGATTGAAGTAAACATTGTGTATAGGCGGGCGACCATATCGAACGATGGTATTAATAAATATTTTTGATCCTTTGTACGTTGTTATATAACTTTACTATGAAACTTGTGACTGTAAATATTGCAAACTGTGCCCTTTATTTGCGTGAAATATTTGTTTGATTTTTTATTCGTATGGATTTAGGACAGAGTTTCAACTCAAAGTAATACCGGTTCGAACTTACAGTTTCTTTGCTTCTTTTCAACATAGTTTGCTCCCATTCCGATAAAATTCTGTAGATCCGAAGAACTGTTTTCCTTTTTTAACTGCATCGATTCGAGTTTAAGAAACTAAATCATTCAAAGCTTGATCTTTTCGGTACCGAGATGATTTAAGTCCGATACTTGAACCGAAGGCTCCAAGACTAAAACCGGAACCAGAGCCGGAATATATGGGTAGAGGTCCAGAGAGGAAATGTCCTTCGCCTTGGGCCCTCGCGTATCGATATTTCAAACGGTGGTGCATCTGGGCCGGAGCGACGAGAGCATATCTACAAACGCAGTGACAGCAAGATCGAGCTTAAATCTCTCCGAAACACAGTGCTCTGATCCAGGTTAATGTAAGACACAGGGCTGACAGATACCAACAATCATGTTAACTTAATTTGTGCCGCAGGACATGCTGGAATATTAGGGAGAAGGCAAATCAGGAAGCTTGCGAAAGCGCCTCGCGGCCAAACATGGACCCAATTACCTTATTGTCACCTTCGTGAAAACAATACTGCAGTGTTAACTTAGAAAGTCATATATGCAAACTTCAGGTAATTGTATTTTCTTTTATTTTTGCCGTGCCACGTATAATTTTATCAATACGAAAATTATTTAACGTGGTTCTGTAATTAAATTATTATTAAACTTTTTAAATGTATCTTTCGATAGTCATGACTTTTTAGTTAATAATTTATATTGGTTTACAGATGCTCACCTTCGATTTATTTATTATGTGACCTTGTTATATTCGTCTTATCACACGTCTTATCACAAAATCGTAAAAAATGAAAGTACAACCTGTTTAATGAAATAAAATAAGCAATCATTTTCAGTAAAAATATACAATTCCAACATGTTTAATGATAAAAAAAAATTATTAAAATATATTCATGAAATTTCTTTGAATTTATTTTACAGTATTCTATTGGTGCAATAAATAAATAATCACTGCCTATGATTTGGGCAAATAGTACCTTTCATTATAAATTACATTATTTATCTTGTATTAAAGTATAAATATATACATGGTTTCTTTTTAATTTATTATTGCAATGTTAACAATCTGTAGTATTTATGAAATCGTATACTTGTCGAAGCCCAACCGGATAAGATAAAATTGAGTAATCAATTGATAGCCACACAGCAGAAACACTGGGCGCGAGGTTAATAAAATTAACTTTGCATCGGAAGCATGAGTTAAATTCTAGTTAAATGACCTTCAAAATAGCTAGGTATGGCTCCAAGTTATCTAAACAGAACACTGGTGCAGAGGGAGATACCTAGTACATCTGAGAATCGAACGGGAACCAAAATGCCTCGTACAAGTTGCCTGTATGTGGCAAAGCGGATAAAGCTCGTAAGGGTACGAAGAATTAGAGGGTCCCAACGCTTGAGACCATTTGCTTCCTAGCGTGCATTCGGAGGACATTGGAGAAGGTAGGCTTGTAATTATGAGATTTGCACGAGAGATCGACCTAGAAAGATGCCTCACATTATAGGATTACCTGTACGAGCCTAGGTATAACGGTTCTGCAAGAATTGAATGCCCAGTAAAGCCTCAATAATAGTAGTCGTAAATAATAATATGGCTAGTATTGTTATCACGTCGTTAAATATGTTCACCTATTATTCTAACGTGAAAATGTCACTCATAACAAATAAATAAAAAAAAATAATGAGATAAACTAACGATCAAATTACCTTCGAATTATTCTGTAATCGTTTCCCGATATAAACAGCGGTCATTAATAATTCATTCAAAATTTCTTCCTCCTTTTCATTTTCTTCTTTATCGAACCCCTCCTCTGCATCAGACAATCGATTTCCATGCGAAGCTTCTTTTTCCGAATGAAAAGTATCCTTTTCATCACACTTTTCATTCGGCACAGCCTCCAAAGATGCTTTCGAATTTCTCGACTCGATATTCTGGGATTCGGTACAGCGTTTTTTGAAAATCAGAGGGATGTCGTTCAAGCTTTTCGTTTTTCTTTCGTTTACATTCGACGACATAATGTCAGATCGTTCTGGCACGAACGATACGAGTCGAATAGGCCAGGAACTCGAAGATGAGGCGGAACGTGTGTTCGATTCTCATTATCGAATGAAAAAGAAAAAGGATCCTCTTAATCGAACGAACGTGTCTGTGACACTAAATGCTAACTTCTTGTTTATTACTGGACACGGTGTGAACGAGGCGCTTGCACAAAAACTTCGATAATTTTTACATTAATTTTTCACTGCGCCAGGCTGCACCTTTGCGTACAACTGTTAATTCATTTAATTAGATTTGATCCTGGATGAACCGCTGACAAATAGCACCATTAGTACAAATACTGCTGCAATACTAAAAACATTTATTTTTTCAAAGATATTTTAATTTTCTATTGTTTCGAAACTTTGGAAATGATTTTTCACTCTTAATAAATCCTATAAGCCTTTTAAATATTGGATCTTTCTTATTTAAGCAATTAGAATAGTTGTTGCCATTTATAGAAACGCGTACTTAACTTAATTACGGTTATTTTGATAAAATTTGGTATAAACATTCTGAAACAATGCGCCACACTGTACACTGGCAGCCTGTCCTTTTCCCATGAATTTTCTTTTCCCTTATGCCCGCTTCCAATTTAAAATGAACATAGTGAGCCACGAAGCAGATGATTTTGCGAGAAAAGGGTCATGGCATCCTCATTAAATTATTCCGCGACGTTTCGAGCGATAAGTAATAGTCTGATCTTCGTTTCTCGTGACATTAAACAATTTTACCAGTCGATTTTTTCCGTCCTTCGGGAAACTTTGAGAGTTGTCCACTCCCTTGTTCCATTCGAATTTTCAACTAAGTTTAGTTTTCATAGTTTATTCCCGTGTTTGATCACGTGGGATTTACTTGGAGAGGAAATATTGACTTTTGGTCGGTTCACCAGTGAGGTGTAATTGCCCGAAAACTACTGTTTACAGTGACTATTTTTAGTTCAAGTTCAATATAAATTATTTTGCACGTTAGACTTAAAATAAAGTAAATCATTATTTTAAGTGTGAATTATTTCTTTTTTAACGTCACAATAATTTCATAATACAATGACAATATCGATGCCCAAGAAATGTTTATGTACAACTGTTCGTACGTCTATTAACAAGTTTTGTGATATATAAAATTTAATATCTGTAGTAAACATTTAAATGTCCATCCAAAAATTATAGCAAATACCTCAGGTTCTTCCTGAAAAAATCAAGGGTGTACTGGGTGATGTTGAGTATTGTACATACGTAGAGCGACTGGAGTTATTGCACATCAAGTATTGTAATTAAAAGTGAGCGTGTTAAGAAGTTATGAATCCCCGGATTTGGGGAAAGTTTCTTTCTTCGAAACACACCGTCGAAGCAGCTCGGGGTGCAGTGCACCGACGATTTTTCACGCACACCGTGCACAGTTTTGGAGAAACCGCCTGTAGCGAAAGGGTTAAGCTGCGCTTACATCGAAAACGTTTCCTGATCAAAAGTATTCTTCACAATGCGTGTAACGTAACAAAATTAGCAGGAATTTATTTATTCAATTGTTTTAACGTACTTGTCAAAAGATGCTTTTAGTGCAACTATAACTTCAGATATTGTGAAAACTTTAAACGATCTATTACAATGTTAAGAATTTACTATTTCTTTTTACATTGATTTTTAACCGGCTTCGAAAAGGAGGTTACTCAATTCGATTAGTATAGTTTTGTTTTCTTTTGTCAAAAGCTTTTGTCAATATAGACAATAGAACAAACGATTTATGGGTTCATATTCAGTACTTAAGAATCTATAAGAAACGCTTAGTAAAAGTTATCAAATAAAAAAAAAGTTGCAATTTGTCAAACATTGTTGTAGATGGACGATTTTCAGCGTGAATTATGATTCATAGGTATAATATGATTATATTTATTAATTTTGGTTCTAATATTTAAAAAATATTTAAAAATATTACGTTCGCGTGCTAAAAATTAAAGCAATAATTATGAGCCAACATACATACAAAAATTAATACAAATACTTCGAAGATAATTAATATAATTTAATTACAAATTTTCTCACAAAATCATAATAATTTGCAAACAATAGTTGGATCAATAAAAAATAAAATGGAGACCTAGAAAGCTTTGAAAGTGATTGGAAATCAAATTCTTCGTAATCCAATTGAACAATAGCATTCATTCGATTTTCAAAAGATAAAAATGCTAAGAATTGAAAGCAATTTATACAAAAGGTTATTACTTGAAATACTATACATTAAATAAAATAACTTAACAAACCAAAAACACGCATTAATTTAGTACTATATATCATACTGTTTTAAAATAAACAACCATAATATTTAAAATTGTCTTTCAAAAGTTTTAAACCAAATATAAAATGAACGCCTAATCTTTTATACATATGCCCTTTTATATCAGTCAAAATTTGAACAGCAGATAATTTCTCACAGCACCATTCACCATAAAACATGAAATAATTTCATATTTCTACGTATATTAAAAATTAAAACATGAGGTATCATAAAAAACCTTCTGAATTTCTCGGAAGAGAAATCACTCAAACACTTGCAATCCGTTATTTTATTATATAAAACTACGAGACGTTAAGCATAAAAAATAAAGATAGGCTTACATCTTTATTTTTATTGGATTGAATGAATAACCGAATTAATTGAAAGAAGAAATGATTCATTGACGAGTTAACACCTTAGGGGCTACATGTGTTTTAAAACACAGTAGTGCTACATCCTCCGCATCAACTGGATAACATAAATAGTTCAAAATTTGTTCACGAACAGTTTTCAAGAAACAGTAGTATCGTGTCTACAGGGTGGTCCATCCAATTTGCACCCCTCTATAATTTCCAAAGTATGCATTGCACGAAAAGTTGCTACTAGGTCACTCGTGTTAACAAACGTTGTCACGTAATCTCGCAGTCCTGCGGAAATCTGTGATAAGGTTGAATTTCTAGCTTGATATTACGTGAAGAAAATTTTCAGGAAATAAAGTAAAATTACTCGTTATTTATTAAATCTAGGGCTAATGAAGGTAATATTTTTGTACTCAGAATTTGACATTCTTCCATATTTTGGTATAAAAAATATGGTATTCCGTTTAAAAAAACAAAATCGACCTTCAAATCTCTGGAACGCTTCCACCTACATATATAAAAAATAAATACACTACATAATGTACCTCTTCAGACCATGCAACTTCTGTATATAAAACTTTTTCGTGCAACACATGAAAGGAAGTTATACAGATGTGCAAGTTGCGCGGACAACCCTGTATATGTATATTGAAGCTCAGAAGCATTTCCTGAACAGGATGTAAACTGTTGCTCGTGAACAGATCCTTTAATATCGTTTCCAGCGAACACTGCTCGTTGTCCGCAAAACTGACAAACAATAAATAGTTGTAAAAAATACTCAAACATGCAGAAACACTAAATTTGATCCACATCGTAGTGCTGAAGTTGTAAATCACTAAACTAAAGTTAAACAAAGATCGGAAAATGTACTATATATTTAAACAAACCTTTTATGCAAAATAGAATATAAAATTATTAGTGTTGCAACATCAACATTACTTCAGTGGTTTAATTTACAACTTGCGCCTGTTATCTCGAGTCAGAATGTAGCAAGGTTAATTTATACAAAGCCGTAATGCAAACGTAGCTACCCTTTATCTGAGTCCATTCTTCTCCTCGATTAGTACATAAACCTGTATGTTTGGTTTTTATTCGAAACCGATGGGAAAAATGATCATCAAGAGCGGGTAACTACTATTACAAGGCGGTTGTTTCATGGTTTACACTAAATTAAACTTTCAACTGATCTGTGGTTCGTTAATAGAAATCATTCTTGTAATTCAATGTATCATCTTTGTTGGAAAACTTGGAAAGCCGTTTTATGTGATATAATAGAAACGTGTAAGGTAAAAACAAACAGATAAACTATTTCATTAAAACTATGAAATCCATTCTTTTAAGTTAAAGATTTACTCTATTTATAAACTATTTAAAACAAATAGAAGATTTCTTTTCTATTTTACAATTTATGACTTCATTTTCAAGATACATTTAAGCAACCGAAAATTAATTTTCAAAGAATTTAAAAAAGTACAGGATCAATGATTGCTTTGAGTCAAGACCAGATCTCTAATCACCAGATATAAGTAAGGTAACATCATTTACAGATGCCAGAAGTCGGTTTTCCAATTTTTAATCGTTTGTACTTGCAACAAAATCAAACTACAAATTGTAAAATGATAAAAGAATTTTGTATTTATTTTCGTATTTAAAGAAATGTTCATTTACATACCAGAAATTATATGAATTATGTGTACAACTTTATCGCTGTTATATTTGTGGATATATGTAGATATATTGATCATTAACCGAGTATAAGAAAAGAAACTGTTTATTGTTAGTTACTAACACTTTTAGAATAACGAAAATGAATATTTAAAATGTTAGGAGTACATTCGGTCATGCGGACGGACTTTTTTTTCCTTCATCCCTTCGAACCATGGCAGCTGCTTGTATATTTCACCTGTATTTGGTTTACCTATTTCCAGGATAAATTATTTCAAATTTATTTATACGACCTTCTTGTTTCCCATATCGGTTTTAAATACAAATCAAAGATAAAAAGATAAAAGTTTGACTTCGTTCGGATTTTCAATTTAGAAAATGGATTAAACCGTTACGTTTATTACGATACGTAGAAAACCCGTGAAAATGTATAAAAGTAAACGAATTTAAAGATAACAAGAATTGGGAATACATATTCTCACAACCTGAGGAAAGGTTGACAAAAAGTTACCAGTTTCCTAATTCTTTATTTCTGGTATTTTCTAACATCTACTAACAAGTTACGGTAAAGTATATTGCTTTAATATGTACACTGATAGAAGGTTAAAAATTCTACAAAATTCAACTGAAGTTGGATTTATTTAATTAACGAATAAAAATTTTATTCATTTTTAATTGAAACATACTTTTTAAACCGGCAGAAGTACTATCACTTTTGCATTGCTGCGACGTTATTTTTCGTTTTTGCGCTTTACGGTACATTTTTATTATTTTTCAAAAGCTTACTTTAGAAATGCGTTGTGTTGTTTAAGGTTATATGAAACTTTTGTATACTAGTTAAATTCAGACTTAACTAGATTTTATACAACTTGTAATCTTCTGACAAAATATTTATTCAAATAAATTGAAAATGTGATTACCTTTTTGTGCGCGACTGTATATTTGAATATAATACTAAGCGCAGAAATTATTTTAGCAAATTAATTGTTAAAATTCCAAATCTAAGGAATTTCGCTTGGTCCAAAAATCGAAAAAGTATCAGGGGAACATGATATTCGAGGAGGTAATCGACAGAAATGGTTGAAAAATTAAGAAAGGTATTATTCAACATTTATGGCTCATTGTTTACATTATTACAAGTTGAAAATATATTGAAAATATATCTGTTTTGTACAATCATTAAATTAAAATTCGCGTTACAACATTTCTATGTTACACGATTTAATTCAATCGTCCAGTATGTTAGTGCAAAGTGGTAATACAAGGTTGGCTGAACCGCATTATAAAGTGTCTCTCCGATTTTGTACTACAATGCATACAAAATGTATTATTGATTAAATGGATAAAACAGTTATATTGTTTAGAGAACCCGATGATATTTAAACTTACACATATGTGTATAAAATCTTTAGAACCAAATACAATATGCGAAAATTAAGTATAATATATTTAACTGGAAACAATATGTCGTAGTTGCTGATGACATTGTTCGCTAATTTTGTTCAAAATGTAAAATTTAAGACTGCCAGCACACTCAAAAACACTATAAACACAATCAACTACCCTCTGTTTAATTTTTATTTTAATTTTGAAAGCAGCCGTATCGTTTCCTCGGCGGAAACATTGTACACGTAAACGGTACCGACAACTACGGCAAGTTTGACGATTCTCAGATGTTTAGCAAGTGTTTTCATTTCGTTATCCTGCCAGCACCCTTTCTCTCGTATCATTACTGTTTCAATACACGTGAGAGGTGAAAAGTTTCCGAGATGGCAAAGCTCGAAGAGTTCTATCTCAGATGTGTTTCGCCCCCTTTGCGACTACTCGCGGTTCGGTCGAAATGAGAACGGCACCGCGCAAAAGAACACTTTGGAAAGAACCAGATAACCGAAATTTTATATTTTGCACGATCCCTTTCTGGTCTTTTCCTCGAGGAACAGCGACGAACGGTACTGCAGAAATATATTGTTTTCAAAAAGTTAAAATCTAGGACAATCAAACGATACTGTTCGGTTCTTAATTTGTAATTTCGAGAGGCTTGACAATTAATTATAAGACGTGTAAATAATAATTGATTATATTGTTTGAAATTTAACCGATATACCAACCTTCGCAATACCTATTTAGCGGAATGCAGATGTATTCCCAAACGCAATTTCAAATAAAAATGTCAAAAACTGTTTTTTCGGTCGTTTCAAATTTGACACAACGAACAAAGGACTGTGTTCTCACAGCCAATGTGAAGGTGTAGTTGAGGTGTATTTATAAAAATAGAAAACATTAAAGTTACTATGGTTAATGAGAATCTGTCGGCCTGTTAATGGCAGAAAATACGATGTAGTGAAGGTGCGTACATGAATTCGATAGGGTTTTGGGTAAAAAACTGCTGCTGGTAGTGGAAAAGTACCTACAGGGTTGCGAACATATTGTTGGGTCCCATAATGGCTATTTGCGAACCGTAGCGATGGTAACTTTGACACCTCGGTAAGGGTTTTAGCGACGTAGCTAACCGTACTAAAATGTTTTTTGAAAATTTCATTCGCCCAGTAGAATGATAAGCAGGATCTCCTTTGTTTTCACACAATATGTATTAAATTTACAAGACACATCTTAACTGCGTTATCCCGAACATGGCTAAAAATGGGGCAGTAACATAGTTTATTAATGAAATTGCTTCGATAAGAGAATTAATTGTGGTTGCATGCTGCTACAATCAGCTTCGGTCATTGCTGTACACGCGCTTACTCAAGGTGGGTGTTTAATTGACGGTCTTTCTTACAATATCGTGAAAAGCTTACCCGTATGAAAGGGTAAAAATCCCAGCAGTGTAAGTCGTCTAATCTTCGTTGAGAAAAAGATTTTATTAAGCTGATTATATTGAATTTCACGACCATATTGAATGTTACTATGATGTTGTTACAAATAATTATAATTGAGAAGAGACACACATTTTTTGATAAGTATGATTTTGAAAATGACTTACAGTACTATGTAACTCATTGTCAGCAAAGAAGATTTTGTTTATTTGAATTTTTAAGATAATCCGGCTAGTAGGATGCAAATATCCCTATCAGAGTCTCGGAAATAAAGCAAGAAGTGGAAAAAATGCGGATTGATATCGGACGTAAAAGTAGGAAATAAATTCTTTTAATCTGCTTTATCGACTTTCTCCCACTAGAAAATAAATACAAATTATTGAGCTGAGTATTCACTTGTATCGGATACTATATCTTAACACCATTGTATACGAGTGCAAACAGAAGTGTTGTACCATTGCTTATCAACCCTTGTTTGTCAAGAACGAAGTCAGTATAGTTTTCCTTGAAGTTGGAAAACTTAAACATTTCAGCTATTTCTATTTGCCTAATTTCTAATATTTAATGTAACTGTACAAAACGTTCAAGATTTTCACGCATATCTCCAATCTTGTTAATGATTTTAACAACTCACTGCATAGTAAATTAACCCTTTGCGCTCGAGTGGTGCCTCTAGGGAGAGGTATGTAATTTATTAGAATATTTTAAAATGCGAAACTTAAATATTATTTGTATTAGAATACAGCAAATTAACGAAAGAAGCATTAAAACTCTTTTCATTCAAAATAGTATTCTTGAATTTTGAAAGTTTCACTGGGAGAGAAACCTAGACTTAATTGTATTCAAAAGTGTTTCGAGTTCAAAGAGTAAATGATAAGTGGTACACAACACTTTACAACCGTGGTATTGGCTACAGAAAGTGGAAGATTGTCATCTTTAAGCATCAGTAGCACATCCTTAATTATTTTTAAAATTGAGATTTGAAGATCGTTAATGTGAATCATGTTTGAGGTTTTTTAAGTAAGAACTGCTATGTTTCTAATAAAAAAAACAAAAAACAAAAAACAAATGATGCACTGCTTTTTTTGTTGAATAGTCAATTTTAAAAACTTTAGCTGTGTCAATTGTATATCGTATAGGATTGAAGAAATATTATGAAATTTTAAAAACTATCTGGATAACACAAACTATTAGAAATAATAACTAATACGTATGATGCCAAACAAAAATATTAGTATACTCATTAAAACAAAATAACCTGTTTTGAAATTCAGCCAAACCATTTAATTCTTTTCTAGACCAATTGTTCTTAAATTGTGGGTGATCATAATTTCTATTTGCTGATTATTTCAACCACTTGCAGTAAGAGAAAGAAGTTTTACACTCATTAAAACAGAGTTCCCCATTTTGTGATCGAATCAAACGGTTGGAACTTCTTTAGGAAGCTACAAGCCTCAATTTACTAAATAAAATATAACATTTCTTTTTTAAACAGTTGCAGTCGATTGAAATTATAAAGAAAATAGGAAATATCACTTCTTTCAACTTCTTTACTCGAACCTGTAATGGAAATTTAAAATATTCTATTCGTAGATATAAATAAATTACTCGTAGTTACAAAATTTCATTGAAGTCAGTTGACCTAGAAGCTACAAATTTCTTTAAATTGTAATTGTTCGCAGCTCCTAAAAAGAAACGAGTTTCCAGGGGTGTCTAGGTTTAAATACCTGGCGCACGGATAGCTCGTGAAAAGATGGCCGTTTTAGAGCGAGATTCTATGGACCTAGGTCAGCATTCCTCTGAGGGAGCTAGCTACGGTCTTTCAAGCTGAAGTTTTAGCGACCTCCGGATGTATTAAACTTCATATTTCCATGGAGGTTAGAAATAGGAAGATCTGCATCTGCTTAGATAGCAGAACAGCCATCGAAGTACTTTTAAAGATCAGCACTGATTCGTCCACTGTCCAGGATACCGTGCAAGCGCTCGCACAATTAGGCGAGCTAAATAAGATCACCTTAGTACGGATCCTTAAACACCAAGGTGTTCAAGGTAATGAAGTCGACCCGCTGGTAAAGTTGGATACCCTTAAGTGTTCCAGTGATCGGACAATTGGCCTACCCTCCATCGTAGGGTTAAACTTCATCAGAGATGATCTGGAACGACGACATCTGAACTTGTTAGGGCATGGTCGAGCCCTGAGTATTGCACTACGTTGCGTCTATGTCTGATGTTTCCAAAGGACCACCCAAAGAATGCAAAACGGCTTTGGGACCGTAATAATTAGAAGTCTGTGTTATGTGGAGTGACACAATTTATTCTGTTTTTATGTGATGTTGAGATATGTCAGCGTGTGTATGTGTGTGTGTGAACGTGGAAAGAGCCGTGGCATTCTCTGTTATGTATTTGACTATACAACTGTCTATAATGTTAAAACTGTCTGTAGCTTTCTATATATTTCTCAAGATAAGTATCGCTATCAGTCTACTGTACTATCTATGCTCGTCCTTTGCAGAACCTCCGTATTCATGCACGGTTGTCCACCCTTCCATTGCGCCCTTAACATGGTACCTTTCTGGAAGGGGGACAGATCCTTCGTAGGAGTAAGTGAACAGCACGCCGGCAGCTTGAAAATTCCCAACATCGGGAGATGGATCTTCTTGACCGCTGACAACAGTTAGGTTTTGGCCGATCTACTCGTCGGCTCGGCAAGGTTTATGATATGGTTAATTGACGTTGTTAATTTTTCCGCCATGTCATAAACCTTGCCCAGTTGGACCTTTTTAAATTGACTCTCTAACAGAACTCTTCAAGAAATGAACCGAGCTACCAGCTGGCTAAATTTTTGACATAACAACTTGAGCCAGCAGAAATAATGGCATTAGAACGGGGCTGAGACTCATGTGACACTTTGGTCTCATCGATATGACCTTGGACTTGCTAAACAAGAAGAATTTTTAAAAAAGTTATTCTGTTTTGTTCATCAGCGTATGAAAATGTGGAAAATACGAATCAATTATTGATGAGTTTTCAAAATGGATAAATATATAAAATACTAGCGCGTTTTCCAAAAATGTAATAAGGGAAAAAGTCAAACCAGTATAACTACACTGTGGAATTAGAATATACAACAAACGTGTAAACCATATAACAAATATAAATAGACAGAATAAATTCAAAATCCGCAAAGTATGGAAGATACTGCATTATAGCAATGTTTGTAATCATACAGAAACAGAATATTCTACGAAAACAAACATTTGCATTAAATATACAAGCAAATACATACATACATGTATTATGTGTATACTGTCGAGTACTATAGACCTCCCTCGGGAAAATAGCCCACTGCTCATTTGAGTATTCGAGAATGATATATTATGTATTTGGGTCAGTATTCATTTCAAAGGGAGTTGATTTATTTAATAACGAAGCAAAATGGATAATGAACTAGGTAAATTATCATGTTAAGGTATAATCTCTAATAATTTTCCAGCATAGAATGAAAGGTGAAACCTTATCCCCCATTTTCCCTAGGGAAGCCTATGATTCTGGACGTTAAACACACCTAAATTACATACATAGTTTGTTCTAAATCTAATAAGGCTGTTTACTTTAAATCTCAGATTACTGATTTTCAAAATATTAGTTAGATAACTAAAACGGTCTCCACATTCTTCCTCGTAGAATTATTTATTAACGACCAACTAATAACAAATTCCAATTAAAACGAATACCATTCGAGTTAATTTGGATTCCTTTGTTGCAAAATTTGAATAATTTTGATGCAAAGTACACAGAGAGATCACGAATTTCATTATCAACCTAATAAGTAAATTAACTGTTACAATCTGTAATCCTTATTCAAGTATTAAGTACATCTATAGCTTAATTAATTTAGTTGCCATCGTATAATTATCAGATAAATAATAATATCTCAGGAAAGGACGTCGTGAAAACGTAATATTATAATGACTCAGGTTGCGATCAGGTTGTAATCAAACTCCTTTATACGCTATATCTTAAACTTAGTTCTTCTAACTTCTTTCTGATCCTAAAATTAAAAACTATTTAGTGCATTAGTTGGATGATTTTTCAATTAAAAAAAGACTTTCCTTCTTTTGCATTTATAATAAAATAAAAATAAACACGTGGAGAGTCGTCTTGATTCAAAGAAATATAGATACGAAATATTTTCTTTTTAATAAACATATAATGATATATTTGAAGTTAAAAATCTGTTGGTAAGTATACTATTAACCGCTGCAAATTGGGTTGAATTGAAAACATTTAAATAAAAGACATTTATTTAACAAAAAATAAATAATAATTTCCTTCTTCGAAGCGTATGCTATAAATCTTTGTTGTTCAAACTCGTAATTATTACTTATGTCAAAAACGTAGGGCAATATTTATTAAACATATACACGATTTTGTAAGTTTTTATGACTGTTACAGGCAACTTGCACACCTCTGTAACTCTCACAGAATGCGTTGCACGAAAAAGTTTTATATACTTCTTGTACAGAAGTTGCATGGTCCGAAGGGGTGCAGTATGTATTTATTTTTTTAGGGTGCATAGTGTATTTATTTTTTTTATAAGTGGAAGCGTTTCAGAATAAAAAAGTATTGACCTTCATTAACCCTAGACCTAATAACTAACGAGTAATTTCACTTTATTTGCTGAAAATTTTCTTCGCGTGATAAATATTAAGTTAGAAATTCACCCTTATTACAGATTTCCGCAGGACAGTGAGATCTTTACGTGACAATGATTGTTAACATGGATGACCTAGTAGCAATTTTTCGTGCAACGCATACTTTGGAAATTATAGAGGTGTGCAAGTTGCATGGATCACCCTGTATATGCTTTAATCGCCCGCAAAAGGTTAAATATCTTGTAGCTGATTACTGCGATTATTACAAGTATAATATAAATAAGCTTTTATAAAGTTATAATCTGTTATTTTTGGAAGGGATCATTAAATTTGTTAACATTTCTTACATCAAAAATAAGGTTTCAATGGAACTACCTGATTAACAGACTTGAATTTGTAGCAAATTTTAATTAATTCATCAATTAAAATGATTATAAATACCGTGTAACGGAAAATTGTTTTAAAATTCAAAACAGTCTCTAAAAAAATATATCGGAACTGAAGATCATAATTTAAAAATTCTGTCTCTATCATGCGATAAATAATACTTTCACTTGTCCTGTGTAAAAGTGTTCATTTCTGTATTTATTGAATAATGTGGATTATTTTGTTGATTTCATCAGGTGGATAAAAAAAATATAATTTTAAAAGAACATAGTTAAAATTATAATGTAACTTATAAAATAAGTTTTCGCATATTATCATAAAATGTTTTTCATTAGATATTTTATCAAGTAAAAATACATAGATATTGATTCACAAGCTTAATTTACAACAGCAAATATAATTATTTTTACCCTAGCAAAAATTGCAATATTCAAATCTTCATTAATTGATTATAAAGCGAAAATATTTACAACACAGTTTCCGTTTATCCACGCAATTATCTCCTAAAATATTCAGTTTTATTTTTGGTAACCAATTCGATAACCATTTTTAATATTTTTTTTTAATTGCATATATCCTTATACAGATCTATTTTTTATGATATTAAAATACAAAAAGATATTAGAGATAATATCAAAGGATGAATCAAATTTTTCTAACTAATACCTTACTCTAGAATTTAAAATATCTGTTACAAACTGTCGATACCTTAACATTTTTTTTATGCAAAATATGCCAAAGTATCAATCTACGTAGTTTCATTAAGGAAAGGAATGTCACTCCTATTAGACAACACTTGTGCCCATAACAATATATGTATTCTCTTTGAAACAGTAAATTGCACGTTCTGTATCTACAAATTTATCGATCGATAAATTTTTGAGCAAACTACAAAATTCTCTATTTCTTCAAACCTCTGTAGCATTCTGTCTCTAATCGATAATATTTTCAAAGTTTATTCTTTCTGTTTTTGGCATTGAAACCCGAAGACAAAAATTCTTAAACGAACGCACAGAACTTCCATTGGTTCTCGGAATTTATTATTTGTAAATCTTCCGGTAGCATGTTGTGCCTCGAGTAGAATCCCTGGATTACCAGTTCCACGGATAGCTTCCTCTTTGCCGTAACCGCAAAAACAACGTCCGTTTTGCCCAACACGCCGAGGGGACACGGCGCATAATATCGTAAAGTTCCGTTAAGGACTGTCCGGCACATTTTCCTCCCAAGCCAATATCGTGTTCATGTCTTTAATGCCGCGTGTGCTCCACGGTTCGAGCGGATCGGTGGGCGACGTCGCCGGCGAAACCGCCTTATTCCGCTCGATCGATTCCCTTCTCCTTTGGCTGGAATCCTCAGTTTCCTTCGGCGATACCCTGTGCATGAATTGCGCAGAACAAGAATACCATTAAACCAACGGTCAATCGGAGAAGCGGGTATGGTTTTGGAGAACAAGGAACAGGATGTCCCTGTGAACTCTCGCGTGAACATAAATTTGAAAGGGGATGAGAAGGTTGCTTGGAAGTTGCGATTTAGTGGAAAGCAGCGATAAGACCGAGCTTTCGTTCCCATTCAAGATTTTCGTTTTATCGGGAGAAGGTTGCAGGAATAATGTATTATTTTGTGATTAGGTACTGGAGCTTCAGTATTCTCCGTATTAACGGGCTGCATGTAATGATTTATGGTTGGATGTAAGCTTGTTATCGATGTTTGAACTTATGTTTTAATCAGCTTGAGAAGTATTACTTGTAATAATCTGTTAACACTTCAGTATATTAGAGGATTTAATAATTTGCTTTGTGTAGGTTTCTTTATTTGTAACAATGTTCGGTAGAGGATGTTACGCGGCGAATAATTTTGTTCTATCTCCTCTAAGTCGAATTTGTAGCTGCTCTTATATCGGTTTTACCTTTCCGAAGACACGAGGGTGGAGTTCATTTTTAGTTTCCATCGCCCTAATTTTGGCGGGAGAAGACCCTCTATGACGACTTGTTATTTTGGCTGTCGACCACGTGCGGAAAACGAGATTTTTCCCGGCCACGCTGACCGCGCGGTCCCACAGTCCCTAGAGGACACGGCTGGCAGCGTTTATGGCAGGGTAGTGGCTTTCAACTATGAATGTAAGAAATACAAATTAATTTTGCCGGCTTACAAACTCCAGGGTAGGTTTAACTACCTATAGCTACGTCTGTAAGCGGTCAATGCTATTTTCTGCCTGGCTGCGAACCGTGTGCCGCTACATTCGTTTATAACACTACTGAAATAATGAAAGTTAAAAGTGCCACCTGAGAAAGAAATTGAAAGTATGGGTCACTCATCAGTATCTTAATTTTCTTTAAGTTATAAAGTAATAGTATATATTTTGTTATTTTAACACAGTAGATAATGTGCTAACGGTAACGAAACTGTGATAGGAATTAACATATAGAAAATGAGGCAAACGAATAAATATCAAGATATTTATAGAACCGTGTGCCGTTACACTTTGCAGTAACTTAATATGTATAACGTATATGTAAATGTGCTGATAAAAATATTCATTAAATAAAATTATATGAATTTTGTAATCTCTAAGGGTGAGTGTATCCTTAGTATATACTTATATTAAATTCTACAATATAATGATAAAAGATTCTGCTTTATTATTTCTTTTTTTAATAAGTTTTATTTATACGTAAAAAAGTCATTAGAAACAATGCGGCGACCTGTAATTGGATGTTAACCCTTTCCACTCGGTTGTCCTCTCTGAGGGGACATGAAAAGAATGCAGATGATTTTTAAGACAAATGGAACTAATTAATTTTTTTTCCTTCTAAACCTGCCAAATATAATTTAAATAGAATAATTATTCCTAATACTATAGTATCTTATCTACGATGGTATGTTGCTCACTATTTAATTAAATATTCTCGAATTGCTAGCAAATAATCTGAAAAAAGTTTCGGAGTGCAAAGGGTTAAAATTCCTACCTTATCAATCATTAGTGTATTGATACTGTATACAATAGTAATTAATATACTGCTATACACCGGTAACTATGTACGTACACACTGTCGAGCATCATAGACTTCCCTCTGGAGGGAAAACGAAGCCGTAGGAGACAGTACCCCCACCACTCGCTGTAACACTAGAAAGTTACCACGCAGTATACTCAAGTTAGGACTGGATTAGATTAACCGCGACGAACATTCGACTTGCAATTAGTAATTATTTTAAGGGCTGGTTAATTCCGTAACAAAATAAAATAGATAATGCCTAGACATAAATATTCAATAACTTCCATGCATGAAAGAAACATTGTATTAGCTTGATACTCAAAAGTCCTTGTCTCGACCGGTACAACGCAAAAGGGAGGGTGTGTAAACGAAAAACGAGAAAGTAGTTTGATGGGAAAAAAAGCACCGAAGTATAAGTATATCGTCCGTTTCGAGGGAGAAAACACTCACACCCTCGTTACATCACATACACAGTGCTGTCGGGTCACGGCCTCCTACTTGTGTATTCCGCAAGCAACACAACTCTCTTCAATTGTCTTCAGATTTCGTTGCAGGTGACCGCTGAGCACTCACTGTGCATACATAACCGACAAGAGGATGGAACAAAAATTACTTGTTAACGCTCGGTCCATTGATGATGACGATGTAAACTTGTCGAGGCATCTGGGACGAAAAGAAACTATTTCGCACCTCGTTCACATTTCTATTCTTGCTAAGGTGTCATGCCTTTCTTCTAGTGTTCGGAATCTCTTAAAAATTTTTGAATCCAAAGTGGAAATCACTTTCTTCTATTTAAGTAAAACTTTACATTTCCTTAACACAGAATTACAACCGAAGTCCGTGGTGTTCGTTTCCAAGTTCGGTACAGAACTGAATTGAATTGGAGAAGTGCGCTGGATGTCTTTATGTACCTGGGTTTAATGGGGAAAATCTGACCTTCGTCCCCAGTGACTAAAACGAATTTTGAATCATGGGACCAAACTACTGACTAAGTCGGCGAAAAATAATTTCTTATTGTCAGAGATAAGGTACGACGTTGTTGGTCATCCAACACCATCACAATACTGCAATTCTGCGTGTTTAATAGCTCGTGTGTTCATTTGATAACCATTCTTTGTGCAATTTTTCGAAAGTACACTTCTACCATTAATGCCTTATCTACGAGGGCTATTCAATAAGTAACGAGACAAATTGATATAGCTCAAAAACTGTTTATTCAATTAATACAATATTTTAGCTATTTTTCAACATAATCCTCTCCAACACTTATACATTTGTCCCATCATTTTTCTAATTTTCTTATGGCCCTAGTGACAAATTCTTTCGGTTACTGTCGGAGCCACATTTGCACCGGTCGTCCACTTCGCCCAGCATCATCGACACCTTCGCGGCCATTTTTAAACTGTTCTACCCACTTGTAAATGTTCGAACAGTTTAAACGCTTATTCCCGTACACTTTTAACATCCTTGCATGGATCTCACTACCATTAACACCTTCTGCGACTAAAAGTCTAATCACTGCACGTTGTTCTTCCGCGGTGCTCAATCGGACTTGACATTTTCAACTGACTGAATTATAGGTTAGGTTTGCAAAGTCTTGTCAAACAGCTAATCAGAAGTCGTTTCAAGGATACTAACTTGAAATATAGAAAGTTTCGTATTGGTTCATGAAACCATTTAGTAGCTATATCAGTTTGTTTCGTTACTTATTGAATGGCCATCGTAGAAAGTGAACGAGACTGAACGCTTCAGCAAGAAGAGCGACCTTCATGTTCTCTGTAAGCCCTGAATCTATTGGTGACTTCTCGATTTTTTCGGTGTTTAGACGTCTCTAGCTTTCAATAGGAAGTTATCAGTCTTCGTATTTTCCCCTATTAAGAAGCCTGTCCGTATTCTCCAGTGACCAGGCCCTCCTGTTTACCAACGTTGTGCTTATAGAGCACTTAACTGTTAAATCTTGTAAGGAGTCCACCACAGTGATTTCCGGCGGGAGGAGATTCCTGCGGAACCGATAAGGAAGGTGGTGGTTCCCTGGTGGTCTTACGTTGCTGTTGTCGTCGAGAGTTGCGTGCCGAAAGGAAGTTTTTACCAATATAACGTCGCTATACAACCCACGCTTATGTTATCTTTAAGTTTTACAATTGTTGCAAATTGTTTTCCATTCGCATGCACCTTGCAGGCTAATGTTTCCCAAAGGTTTTCTATGGGGTTGAGATCCGGAGAACGAGCGCACCACTGCATTAATTGAACATTCTTTCTCTGAAACTATTCCATGCATACTGTTGAAATGGGAATAGCCGCATTATCTTGCTGAAATATGCATTCATTTCAATCCTTTTCTTTCAAGGACGGAATCAATACATCCTCCAGAAGTTCTATAATACTTCTCAGAATTCATTTTCGTCAATATTCAACGTATTGGTATCTTAGTTTGAAAGCTAAATACGATCCCGGTCATGAAATTCTCACTACCAATATATCATAAGACTTGCTGAAATCATGCCAGTAATTTTTAAACCTATTTGGCCATTCAAATTAAATTTCTTTTTGTCAATTAGCTTAAATTTGAGTTAGATACTAAATATAAAAACAAATAAAAGAATATAAGTAGAAGAGAAACCTTAATACGTTATGGGTTGGGCCAAGTTGACAAATAATTTTTGCGATAAACATTCATAAGCACATCCTGTTCCTATGAAAATAGTAAAAAATTTCAATATTTAAAGGTCTCTGGTTTTTAAATAAATTTCAAACCAGCAAAGTGATGGCTTAACTCCTCTGCCCCTAATTTCACACATACCTTATCATATTTCATTCTGATAAAATTCCTGGCATCAACGTCAAAAAGTGATCGATTCGACGTCTAACGTCCTATGTACAACATATAACTTTTTCAGAATTTTGTATCGTTAGAAAATGCTTAGTAGAACCAAAGTACACAAATTCAAATCGTACTTTTAAAGCAGGCAGTAGTTGATTTATATTTTTAATTGACTAGTTAAACAGATGTGGTATCCATTGTCCTGTGCACAACTGAACTGTCAATTATTTAGCTTTTTATTAAACCTTTGAACATTGAAATAAGAACAAGTTGAAAATCCAAGTAAACAGATTCAAAACATTGCATTACTAGCATAAGACAAGAAGAAGAAGACAAGAATTAATTGCAATAGAAGAGCTACATGTATGTATTGACACCTTCAAGAAACTTCTCTTGGAAGATTGTACACTCATGCCAGCATCTTATCCAACCTTAAAAACAATGATGAAACTGCCTTTGTAAAATACTTTGCAGAACCGCAATGGTATTACTTCTGCTGACATTAACAATATCCTAAAAATGTCTTATTTTCAATAAAACCAGTTTCAAAATTATTTAAAACGTTGGACTAGAGAATGCCATCAATGTATAGTTTCCCAAGGGGAGTACTTTAAAAACCAAAACAGTGATATATTTAAAACTTTGACTGCCACGTTGCAGCTACTAAAAATTTCACTCGATAATAATTTCATTTTTAACAAACTTTATATTCTGTTTTCACAATATTTTCTTATTTCTATTATTCATAATTCCAAATATCTAACAGGAATATTTTCAACCAACTAAACAAACGAATTGCTAATAATATAGGCGGTTGTTTTTAATGGAAATTCAAGTATCGCCCATATGTGGGTGACATGGCAGTTAAAGTGTTAAGTACCTCTTTTACCGCGATCATTTCGCTAACCTTATACGTCGTAGACTGGGCTACGTCGAAGATTTTGGTGACATTTTCGTATAATATTCTTTGAGATTCTCACCTGAAAAGTAGGGTAATGAATTTCTAGAGCAAAAACGGTACAATCTTTAATTTGATATACTTTATATATTTTATATTGTCAAATTTAACAAATTCTATTTTAAACATGCTGTATAGTTAAAAAAGTTAGAAAAGAACACTTCTCTTGAAAGCAACTGCGGAGGGAAACCGACAGATGTCAATTATTTATAATTGAAATTTGTTATACTAAATGTTGGATATGTTGATTATTTTATCTCAACACACATATTTGTTCTTTTTGTTATATACTACTTTAACCTTTTGCACTCAAAGCATTTTTCTTTATGTTAATAAGAAACACATTACATTTTAACAAAAGCATCTTGATAAATTTTGTAATATAAAATAAAAACTCTGGAACAAGTTATTTCGATCCATTTGGTAGTTCTAATATTAATTTCATATTTACATAAACTAGAAATCAAATACGTAGATAACTATCATGACCCTTATAAACGAAGAGTTTCTTTCCTCATTATTCAGCAAACAAACCATATTTTATGGAGCTTGGCAAAATAAAATGAAATATAGGCTTATCTCCAAGGAACTCGTCTAGTTTATAGATTTTCAAACTTACCATTCCTTGAAGCAAGGAACTCTATTCTTGTCTAGAAAACGTGTCCCAGTTTTTGCTTTCCTTTTACCAGCACTTTCGTGATTTCTACGAAGCGTACCGTTTCATTGTTCGAGTTTGAGGTGTCGTGGCTTTCAACAACGGAGCAGAACAACGATTAATCGTCACAATGAAATCATTGTATGCACGTTCCTTGAATCGTGTACACTGCTGACAGTGTTATGTGACGGGCACAATTCCAGGGGGTTCGAAGCCGCGATCTTAATTCCGTCCACGGTCGAGGATTTAGATGAAAAACAGGCGGGAGAAGAAGTGGAAAGGAACGTGGCTGCGAGAGTTGTGCAGAAAATTGCTGCAGAGGGAAACATCGGCGAATCTAAATGGAAAATCTATGTTCCGATATTGCGTGTTCCACGATTCTCAACATATCGAAACAATCAATTGTCGATGTTATTGTGTGGCCCGAGTGTTTCCAAGAGTCTGTGTAACTTACCACGAACGTCGTGAAACCCTTTCTGAACTGCTATTATGTTGTAATTACTTTTTCAAGCCGGCCCAGGAAATTGTGTGTTTTCTATGCTTTCATTTCTCCGCCGGCTAGAGTTTCGTTGAAAGAAGATCGAGCCCGAGTTTATTTGAATGTGTAAGCGAATTCCATTTACTGCTTTTTCTAACGATCATTCTTTTCTTCTACTTAAAGAGTTTGGGAGAATTTTAAGTGTAATTTATTTTACAAAGTATCATACAACAAGGTAAAATCGATTTTGAAAACTTGCCTGATAAATTTGATTTTAATTCGCTGAAAATTCATGGTCCAGTATTTGTGCATAAAACAATATGAATTGTGCTTGCAATAATTTTTCGGCTAACAGAATAAAACTGTTAGTAGATGAATATCTTTTTGTTTAAAATCTTTGATCATAAAAAAAGTTACTTTATATTTTCAATTAATTATTTAGGTGAAACTACGATTTTCGATTTTCTATCACTTATTATACAATGTCTTCTGTAATTTATTCATAAGCATTTAAATATCTTACTATTCATTGGCTTGCCTTATTTTCTATATGTTAATTCCTATCACAGTTTCGTTACCGTTAACACATTATCTACTGTGTCAAAATAACAAAATATATACTATTACTTTATAACTTAAAGAAAATTAAGATACTGATGAGTGACCCACACTTGCAATTTCTTTCTCAGGTGGCACTTTTAACTTTCATTATTTCAGTAGTGTTATAGACGAATGTAGCGGCACACGGTTCGCAGCCCAGGCAGAAAATAGCATTGACCGCTTACAGACGTAGCTATAGGCAGTTAAACCTACCCTGGAGTTTGTAAGCCGGCAAAATTAATTTGTATTTTTTACATTCATAGTTGAAAGCCACTACCCTACCATAAACACTGCCAGCCGTGTTCTCTAGGGACTGTGGGAAAAGTCTTGTTTTCCGCACGTGGTCGACAGACAAAATAATAAGTCATCATCGAGGGTCTTCTCTCGCCAAAATTAGGGCGGTGGAAACTAAAAATGAACTCAAATTAAACTACAAATTCTGTCTAGAGGAGATAGAACAAAATTATTCGCCGCGTAACATTCTCTACCGAACATTGTTACAAATAAAAAATCAATTACAAACAACAACTTGTATTCCATCGTGAATCACCTAATTCACTACAACGAAAATATAATAATTGAAGGTTTATTAATCGGGTTTCAATCAACAACCCGTAGTATTAAAAAGCCAATTAATAGGGATCCATGGTTACACGTAAAAGATATATCTGCACCGCGAAGAATATTTATACTTTCAGCTTAGAATCTATTTGTATAATGAATGATAAATAAGGAAGTAAAAAGTTCAAAATTAGTGATTTTGTTGCGTACGCGTTGTCTATCTCAGATTAACTTTGCGCGAATATTTAAATGTTAGTGGACTGTATTAAACATGTTAGAGGATTCAACAGTTGTAACCATACTATTTATTTCAAAGCTCGATTTATGTTCGAAAAGAAATTGTTGTGGAATCTGCTTTTCGTCGTCGAACATGGATATTTATAAGACTCGGGTGGGCGTACACAAATTGGTAAAAACTTGTGATTTGCAAACGAAGAATTACGGAGACGTTGCTTAAAAGTAATAGGGCTGAGTTGACATTCGGGAGGAGTGGGAAACGTCGTCCTTCCCCAACAATCTCAGGGAGGTACCGAATACACCCCCTCGAGTGGCACTCGCAGTCGATCCAACCATCCTTACAGCTTACCATAGCACGTAATAAAACCAAAAATCGCCTGAACTTCTAAGAAAACATATGGAAAACATAAAATATTACGACGAACCCTCAAACCTTTGATAATAACCAAAACTAATAAAAACTAGGAATTTAGCAAGTAATGGTTTCTTGGGTATTTATTGCTGCAAGTGAATTATTGTTATAAATGCTTCCACACTTTTGGAATAAAACTACGTTAAATATCTATCAGAACAAAGCATATGTTAGACTAATAAATGATACTTATGCATTTGATGAAACGTAGCGTATATCTTTTGTTGTAAATACTGAGAATAATAAAAGAACGAAAAAATAGTTTTTACTTATGCGCATTCCACTTCTCTTCTACATCAACTTTTCATATCTACTCCTATAAAAAGAAAGAAAAACTTTTCTCTTTAAAATCTAATTTTCCAGCAACTCAAAATTTGAAAAGAAAAACGACTACGTACTTATGTAGGTCTGACATGTTCAGCGGAGCTCTGGGATTCCTCCACTCCGTGTCCCCTTCCCTCGAATAGGTTGTGACAAAAGAGAATAGATTTTATCCTATATCTTATCTGTCATAAAGCCTATTCTTTTTTGTTACAACCTGTCTAAGGGGAACGAACACAAAGTGGTGGAAAACAAAAAATCTACTATTTTGTGGATTTTTTTATTTCTATTATCTTTTAGCATCCATTTATATCACTTTATTAGAAATGGGTGATTAAATAACAAAACAGTTGTGAGAGGAATTTTTCGGAATGTGGGCGTACAAAATCGTTTTACAAAAATACTTCATTAATTAGTCAAGAGTGTCCTTTTCCAGGCATGACGCCTACGCCACTATGGTCCTCGTTTAACCGTTGAATGGCACTTCCCCTTCGGAAAAACCCGAGTCCTTATAAACAAGGAGTACCAGTGGTTCCCATTTCTTAAATTTCCTAACAGTCCCTACTTTCCTATTTTCCTATTTTCCTTCATCCTCTGAGAACAGTCCGAACCGTCTTAGGTGCATCTACACAATTATCATAACTTCGCTAAATACCGCTTGACGTTGTAACTTATTACATATAATAAACAACCAACATCAGCGGAATACGACAGTATGTATTTTCTATTTCTTTTCATCCAATTATTTTTTATAGAGATGTTTGCACATATTTTTTGTCACTGTTTTCGTTTATGGTGAAGGCCCTTCTCAAAGATTAAAATTTTTAACAATTCACTTATTACAGAAACTTACAAGTGTTTCAGATTGAGTAAATTGATGAAATTATATATTGAAAATCAGCAACGATTCAGATTCGAACTTAGAAATATCCGAAATAGAACATAATGAATAAGTAAAATCTGTCATATAAATCAGACAACAATAACAAATTTTGTATATTTAAAATTACAATATGCAAAATCACAATATGCAGTTGCGTTAATTTATTAGATACAAAACACTCACGAGCTACTCTAACAAATAAATTGTCAAAAATTTTAATCCCTGAAGGGGAACTTCATCATGGATCAAAAGGTTAACAAAATATTATTATAAAAAATAATTGGATGAAAATAGATAGAAAAAACATACAATTCTTTGTTTTCATTTTCTTATTATTAATAATATCTCGTTAAAAATTATAGTAACTTCATCATAATCATTATCAACCCGTTGACTGCCATAGTGATCACTGGTGATCGGCACTTCAAATTTGATATAATTAAATAATTAATAAAAGAAAAGATAAAATAAACTGTGGATATTGCTAATATTAGACTAATAGTGCAAACTAGTAATTTGAATGGATACATTTGAAAATAAATCGACAGATGCCGTAATAATTGGAATTAAAGTGTGTCTTACCACACACGTCTGTTTTCACTACGACCGGAATAGTGTTAGTAATTAATCCTTTGCACTCGGAAATTTTATTCAGATTACCTACCAGCGACTCAATAATACTCAATTATAAAGTAGTAAACAACATACCATTGTAAATAAGCTAGTAAACAATGTGGAATAATTATTTTATTTAAATTGTATTTGGAAAGAAACTTAGAAAAAGAAAAATAAATGAATTATATTTCTCTTAAAAATCACCTGCATTCTTTTCATATTACCTCAGAGGGGAGTGGAAAGGATTAAATATACTTCTTTGTATCTTTCTTTTTATATTAATTTTTGTAGAAAAACAAGTAGAAATGTATGAAACGGTGTAATACCTGTTTCTGGCTGTTTTCGGTCGACGCTTTTGGGCTTTATTCCTCGAGCCCCCGTTAGCTTCGTTCCGCTTTGCTTGCGACTTAATTGCCTCGATGGACTCGTCACGAGTTTCAGTTTGTTGATTCGACGGGTTCTCTTCCGGCTCGTTAAACAACTGCTGGTATCGAGGATTTCCGTCACCGGATGCGGAAGACGTCGATGACAGGTCGTCGTCGGCGTGCCGCGAACGCCTCCGTGCCGTGATAAATCTGCTATTTGCTGATCTTATTCTACGTAGACGTGCCTCCGTTCCTAGCAGATTGTCGCCTACGATAAAACGATCAATTTTCTTAAATTCAACGTAACACTTGCCGCTCCATCGATCGCGTGTCAATATTTATCCTGGATAATTCTATTTTTCATGTACAGAATGAGTTGCGCAATTTATACGATGTTACTAAACGTTTTTCAAAATGAATATTTAAGTATTCATAAGTTAAATAAATACGTAATGAACAAACGTTCTGAAATTACTCTTTTTCTGCGAAATGTTTATTTTAAATATCTTTTTTTTTTTTAATTTTAAATAGCATGAATACTGTCTAATAAAATTATTAATTGTACAAAATAGCTAATAAATCATATAAGAAAATTTACAGAATTAACGGATAAATTATTAAAGAAATATTTATATACCATATAAATTGATTATTAGAATATATAAGAAAATTTGCATAAAACAATTAACAAATTTCAAGAGTAAATTTGCATAAACTAGATTATAAAAAAAAATTTACATAAAGTAATCAGTAAATTGTAAACAAAAAGTTTAAACAAACCAGGTAATAATAGTTAGTTATATAAACAAAAGAGTTCTAAAAGAATAAAAAACAAGAGTAGGTTGATTTATAAATTATAAAAGAAGAATCGTGATTACCACCGAAATCGTTATCACTCGATTCAATGAAGTATTGTTTCTTAACGGTGGTGACTTGTTCCTCCAGCGGTATTTTGGTCATGGTGAATTGCTCCAAAATTTGCAGATTTATTTTCGGATTAGCAGGTGAATCAACCGCCGCGGCAGCGCGTTCGGCTATTATTAATAGCTGTTTGAAATCGTTCGTATATTCAGAAGCGATTACAAGTTCCAAAAGTGGATCCTGATAATTCTCAGCCGTGATCGAACCTAGAAAACAAATGGAAAGGACATATTGCTTTAAAGTTTTCGTGCTTCGTAGTCGTTTGATGAAATAGGACTTTGAGAAGACTAGGAAATTCAAAACTTGATTCTTTTTTCATCTTTTGAAAATATTATTCTTTCGGAATTAATAGATTTATGGTAACACATCTTTAACGGGTGTTTTCTCGCCAGACTCTCACCACAGAGTGGGCGATTTTCTGCAATTTGCGCGGAAAATTACTCAGTCACCTGATCCTTATCGCTCGGCCCCAAACACTTCGTTCGCACCTCAATCTCTCCAACTCTGCCATACAAACCTACCCCCACACCCTACACACGTTTAAACGTTTAAACGTACGGGCGTCGATCTAGTGCTCGTGTGTCCCCGACCTTATTGCAAAAAAATCACAAAAAGCCCACCGAGAACAATAATCCACCAATAATTTGTCGCCTCCAGCGTTTTAATAACAATATGCACTTAAGATGTGTTAAAGTTCACAAAATTACGGATTTGGCTACTAAAAAAATTGAAGCGATGTATGAGGGCCATTCAATAAGTAACGAAACAAACTAATATAGCTCCTAAATGGTTTCGTGAACCAATACGAAACTTTCTATATTTCAAGTTAGCAACCTTGTAGCGACTTCTGATCAGCTGTTTGACAAGATTTTGCAAACCCAACCTATAATTCAGTCCGTTGATAATGTCAAGTTCGATTGAGAATTGCACCGTGGAAGAACAACGTGCTGTGATTATATATAATGAGTGTTACATTTATCGACAAATTTATTAATAGTTACAACTTCTGTTTTGCCAGTGAGCCAAAAAATTGATTCAATATTGCTCATTTTACGTTATAAAATTCATAGCTCTTGTTCGATCTTACTAAAAATTTTAGTTTTGTGCTGTAAGTTTCTTTGCATCGTTTTATTTATTCTTTCAAAAACGCAAGAGAAGTAGCGATAGAATACTATTTATCTTGCATCAAGAAACTTTTGTAGATCTTTTTGGGTCTCTATCTTGTTAGGCTTTCGTAATACTCGCATGGTTCCAGTCGCGTTTGATTACAGAACGAAACGTCCTTTCCTGTTTGCGTCGAAACTGCTGTTGACAGTAGACTTGTTTTCATTACTTTAATACGTGTAGACCCATTTTCAAGTTTTATTAACGCGCCACGCACAACGCGGTTGTAATAAAAGTTGATAAATCTGCTTTAAATCCTGACAGATGCGAATTATTTTCGAGCAAAAATGGGAGATGCTTGTTGTGCTCGAATGCAAAGCTGTAGTGCTTAGACTGTTCGGTTTCATTTAAGTAACAGATAAAGCACAGATATCGTAAACAGAGCGTTAAGTTTGCAAAGATACAAAGTTTATGTTATTTAAAAATGGACTAAATTGAACCCTTAAACGCGTGATTTCTTTAATGTAGTCAAATATTTGAAAATTATTAATTAATCTCATTAGTTAATATCTAATTTTATAATTTTCAGTAAAAAAAAATCGTTTTGAAAAAAAAACAATTCTTAAAAGAATTACAAATTTTCAATTTCAAAAATATTTTCTATATATAGCAATAGTTATTTAATTACTTTTGACGTGGCAAAATGTGATAAACTCTGGAATAAAATGACAATTAGTAAATGACAAAGTAAATATGTTTGAATAATGATACGAAAAGTTTATTACGTGTATGAGAATTACTAGAACTAACTATGCAAATAAATATTCAACAAAATACAGCTGAGTCAGATTAAAAACGAAAAAGCGATAAAACCTAGAGTAACGTGTTAACATTTCAGGCCAATCGGCTTCTTTTATTTTGCTTCGTCGGTTGTAAAAAAGACATTTTGAGGAAAACGAGTTCAAAGTTCATCGTCTGCAATGCGGCGTGCTGCTGTCGCTCACTATAACAGGCCATAAAAACCAAAATGTTTCGAATTTTGCTGTCAAAATTCAACAGCACGTTCTTGAAGGTTCATACTTTTACCGAATAGAATAGAAATAAGATTTTGAAAACTAATTATCAAAAAGACTCCTTGCAAACGAAGAATTTTCAATAGCCTTTTTTTAACAATCTAGAATACACTGAATTAGATACTTTCCGACAAACCTTTCAAATGTGTTTCATGAATGAACTGCTTAATAAATTTATTATATGAAATAAACCGCTTTATGTGATCCAACTATCAGAGAAATCCTCAATTCTAAGCCTAAGTAAATACGTATTCATTTAAGAAAACGAATGTTCCCCACAAATCACATTCAAATTTATCAATCCAGATGTTTCAATAATAAACTCAAGTCTTGGTTGGCTTCTAAATGTATCTGAGTCAGTTTTGTAATAATCTCGAAATTAAGAGATACAAATTCCCCAAGTAATTAATAAGTAATTAACAAAATAACCTACGACTTGTTAAAAATTATTTCTCTTTAATTAGTTTTGTTATGCATTTCTAAATTTGTTTTAATTGATTTGTTTAACCTTATTTAAAAAAATCCTCCAAGATTGACTAATTTTCTGCCATCTAATTGTATATGTCCCCTTAATTGATCCAACGCGAGAATGATTCAGTCCTTTAATTGTCCGCAACTCGTAATTTGTTTGGAATAAACAATTATCTTAACGTGATTTTATTAATAAAAGTTCTTCGCTGTTAACTCAGAAGAACGCGGTGGTTAACCTATTCCTTCACCACGGCCAATCTAACTTTGATACCTTTCATTCAAGAAAGTCTCTTACTTAGTGATTAAAGTATGTAGGTGTTCCATCAAGCTAGAAAATGACATTTCTTATCAAAAGGGGTATATCTTATAGTAATGCTACAAAGCAATTCGTAACATTGGAAATTTATAAACACAAACGTGAACTGAAACGATATGCTGCAGTGGAATGTGTTAGGTCGAAAAATATATGTATACGTGCACCGGGCGAACATTTAAAGTCAATTTTCTCGGCTTTATTACCTACATTTTCAATTTATTTTATTTCATGTAGAACCTTTTTCGATTGCGTTACCAGTTACTGATCACCCAAAATAAGTACAAAACATTTTTGAAATATCGTTTGCTGTATTATAATATTTAATGAAAAGAATAAATGTTAAAACTTGGATAAATTTTTACACTAATGCCTACTGTAAATGTAATTTTAAAGGTAGCGAAAAGTTGATGTGTTTAATCATTTGAACATTGCTTACGGAAATTTAAAGACATATTAAAATATGTGTATAATTATATAATTCCATATATTTAACACTAGTTCTACCGACAATGAAAATAAAGTAGAGAACGAAATAAATAAGGGATGAAATATGAATTATAATACAGAATGATTCCTTATTTTAACGAAAATTAGCTTACACTTTGGCAAAAGCGCCTCGATAAATTTTTGAATACAAAATTAGAAATGTGGAACAAGTCGTTTTGACCCCTCTGATAGTTCTAGTGTTAAGTCTCCTATTTTAAGTTTTTAAACAAAAGGTATAAAATTCTGAACAGGAAAAGTTTAAAAATCGATGTCGATATGTAAAGGATTTGTGAAAGAGAGCTTTAAGAAGCGATTAGGAGAAAATCATGAGCCAAGTGAGAATTTATTTCCGACATATCTCGTTCATTTTTAGCATACCAACGTGCAGCGTTTGACCTTTTTTGTTTTACCAAGCAGTCCTCGAAGTATCCTATGGATTTTTCATTGTTACGTTAGTTTGTGTTATATTATTTTTATTCGTGCTATAAGCATGTTTTATTCGAACTAATAAAAATGTTCCTCAAAATTATAAGAATGAAAAAAGAGTAATAATAAAGAGAGTTGCAAAATTATCGTTCTACGTATAGAATTCAGAACGCATTCAATCATAGTCCCTTACAAATACACGTTGAAAACATTTATAACCCACTTATGAATCACGTCATTAATTTAAGTAAAGATATAATTCGTACATAAGTATTGATTTATTTTTATACCGATATTATGTCAATCCATTAGTTACTAAAAAGAACAAAAAATAAAAATATTAAAGCGAGGTTTTCAGTGTTTTTCCAAAAATTGTTGTACTTAGATTCTTTTCAATCCTTCACCATTTATCAAAATTAATAATAAGATACATACATAAATCGTTCGTGTTCTTAGTAATTACTGAATAATACTAAAAAAGATATGTACATAAGCAACTTAATTTTTATTAAACATATAAATGTATGCGTAACACAAAACGAAAAAAAAAACAAACAATATTATTTTCATTTATTATTTTCAGTTCTATAGAAGTAAAGCAATTTTCTTATAGTGTTATAGGATACCGTGTTGTACGAGGGCTACCTGTATTAAAATTTATGAGGTAACTTACATTGGAACGCTAAAAATCGCGCGAATTTTGAAAAAAGGTCATGTAACAATTACAGCAAATAATATTTCACAGGGTATGAAAAAGTTGCTGTCTCATCTGAGTACTTACTTTGTTTAATCCAATAAGTTTAAGTGGGAAAAATATTGATATCTTATGAACCAGCATTAAAAAAGGTTTCAGTAAATAAACCAATAAAATTGTATACTAATAGCCTAATATTATGCTTCTCCTTATAACACAAAGAAATATCCAACATTTTCATTTAATCATTAGTATTAAAACCGATTTAAACTTTTTTAATGTGTTAATTGGCATAGTAACCATCGATCATCATTGTTATGAATTTATCGTAGTCAAATAATAAAAAAGTTTTGAATACCACTAAAACTACAATAATACTTAAAAGTAACAAAATGAAGAACTGAATTAATTAAAGTTGCAATCAACTTATTAATCTTAACCTATACAAAATTAACCGTTCTATAAAGTGTACGTTAATCATATTTCTGCTTACTTTCTGCGTTCTTCAAGTTCATTTTTTCAACATCCACAACTTCTACAGTTTTCTTATTGAGTTCGCTTTTGTCATCTTGTTGCTTGTTCACAACCTCTGTAGCGGGTTTCTCTTTTATCGAAACCTTTTCTTGATTATTTGTCGTCAACTTTGTTTGTTCGCTGTTAACAACCTTGGATTTCGATTGTTTTGTGTCGATGTTGGTTGGAATTGATTCTGTGGCAATGGAGAGATCCAAGTCATGGGCAAACGCCATAACGTCCAATGCTGCTGTTAATGCATCCCCAAAACCAGCGGTAACTGCTGATACCGGAGGTTCGCCTACGTTCGGACTGTGAACAAATAATGATATAATTGTATTCCTTTATTATCTGTTATTAGAAATTTAATTACAGAAAGAGTTAATATTGTTTGACACTGATTGCTACAATGCAACTAGGTAGAAAATATGTGGGTGTCTACTAAACTATAGACAGTGACAGTTTAAATTTAATTTTAAATTCTTTCCCGTATAATCTTTAAAATATTCCGCTTAAAAAGTTTGAATGTCTGACTATAATGTATTGCATACACTTAACATTTCGACTCGTTTTTAATTATCTAAGACTGTATGTTTACGTTTCACGTGATACGTTATTGAAGTTTAACCCTTTGCACTCGAAACGTTTTTGGATATAATTGAGTCTAGATTTATTTTTTCTTAAAGTTTCCAAAATTTTAAACCGCTATTTTGGAAGCAGAGAATTATAAATGCTTATAATTTAAGTCTAGATTTCTCTCCCAGTAAAACTTCCAAAATTCGATAATACTATTTTGAAAGAAAAAAGTTATAAATGCTTCTTTCATTAATTTGCTATATTCTAATATAAATAACAGTTAAATTTCACATTTTTAAATATTCCGATTAATTGCACATGTCGCTCCAAAAGCGCCACTCGAGTGCAAAGGGTTAAATATCCTAATCGCAGTCAAAATAACCCAACTTTATCAGTGTTCAGAAACGTCCGGAATATTTTTCAAACCTAAATCCAACAGATTACAGTCTGGTTTATTTGAAAAGTATTACCTACGTTGAACTATATAAAAGCTTGATATTTTTAAAGTGAACCTTTTCGAAGAAATAAGACACAATAATAGTTGAAGGAGAATCTTCCAAAACGATTATGGCCCTGTATCAAAACAAAAGGAGGCCATTTCGAATCTCAGACACGATTCTCCGAAGACAAACGTCGCGATGTCAACATAAATACCGCGTCTCGACGTCAGAACCGGTAGACGGTGCGACGAGAGGGCCACACGGCAATGACAAACGTGGTATTGTAAGTTGTAGCATCACTTTTGCAAACTGTTGTGTTTCCGTAACATCCTTCTACGGTACTCGATGAGCAGGCGTGCTTTTGCCGTTTAATCGCTGACCCATCCCAAGGGTTTAAGCTTATCCTGTGAACGCTGAAGGGTGACAGTGCTTTTGTAGGTGTCCTGCGGGAATCCTTGGGGAAGGATAGGCGCACCTCCACCGTCCAAGCCCAAAAGACATCCAACTCTCGCATCCCATTCATCCTCCTCGGCACCGTATCGGGTGGACTACGGACATCTCTCACTGTCTCTCGCGGATTTTGCACGGTTGTCTTTTGTGGATTTCTTACGTCGTTACTTGCGGACACTCTCGCACCGCTTTTCTTTGTAGCTCTCATTCGTACCGTTTTATTTTGTAAATGTTTTTCGTCCGATTGTACCTATTTCCCAGGTGCTGCTTCTTGCGAATTCCAGAATTGCACACTGCTGCCCCGAACCCGACGTACCGAATCGAGTCTCAATTTTCGCTTTGATCGAAACAGTTTTATGGCGAATTTAGATCCAACTGTTCTTTCATGCCTCATTCAGACAAAATTTAAGTCCAACGAGTATTTGTTCGTACTCGTTAAATGTATTTCTTTGAAAGGCTTTTTAAAAATCAATTCACCTAGTCACAACTGGCTCCGGAAAGGATCTCTGATCGACAGTTTAGATTTGTACTCAGAAGGTCGGCGGAAGACTGGATCATAGTTGCAGTACCGCTGTTCAACAATATCCGGTGAACCGTAGTGTAGAAAGCTGCAGCTGCGCCTTCGGTCCTGTCCGCTGAAACCTCATACTCGACAACCTCGTGAGAGTATTCGAGTCCTCGATCAGAATTTGATTTACCGTTCATGCGAATAACCTAGTTCTCGTGAGACGCAATAATAAAACGAACTAGAACTGAACAGCCAACGCGTTGTTGACCAGATTTCAGCCCGGTGTACGTCGGCCAAACTTAAGATCTTGGCTCGAAGAGCCAAGGCAATTGTTTTCTGGAGTGGCGGGATTAGGAAAGCGATATGCAGACAGGGGAGGAGCGCCTCCCGCCTGGAAACGCAAGGCTGTTTGCACTTCTAAGACGGACTTTGCGAGAGATTCGAACTGACAAGATCGAGTTGCTATTCTTCAAGTTAGGTAAACTACCGCGATGTCGATGGAAGCTTCGCTTTGACGTTCTGTCTGAAATATACGGAGGAGTGTTCGTACAAAAGGTACTACTATGAGATGAACCAACCTTCATCAATAATTTCATCAAATATTACAGATTATTCTGGAATATACGTAGCTGCAAGAAGGAGCCTGTCCAATTCCTGCTTTAACAGCATGGGGCCTTCTTAAGAGTACACTAACGAAGTTGTTAAGGGTGAAACACCTTCTGTTCATATCTCTTCAGGAACAGTGTTATTAACAGAGAGTCATGTGCCCGTACTCCGTGATTTATACAGTCGGCCACTTCCTCTTCGAGTGTACTTAATCGACCTACAGAAAAGAGACTACACACGAAATCGTTTTATCCAGCGAGTAGAGATCGCTGAAAGTAGCACAACATTTCGCATCGTCTTACGAGGCCTTTTTAGTGCTCGCTGAATTTTGCAGCATATCCCTGTGAGTCAAAGAATTATTAAAATAATGTTTTCGTAATCATTTTGCACAAGCGCTATCACAGTGCTCATAGAAGACTATGTAGTTCCGTAATTCTTCGCAGGTAATTATTCCATCGAGCGTCCCTAGATCGACTGGTATCTTCCTTTTAAGTTTAATCTATTTTGTTCACTTTTAATTTTTTACATCTATGGATTGGTCTTAGAGCGATGCTGAATTTTTTGTCTAAATATGGCGGCATATCCGCATTAACTTTAGTCGACAAAATTAACACTAACTTCACCTTTCACCGTTAAACGCAATTGTGAGCAGCTTAAATGGCGCCGCGCAGATATTGGACTGCAAAATGAAGTGGTAGAAAATCGTCTTCTCTGTCGAGTCACAAGCGTGTCTAGGGGATGCATAGTCCTCGGTTCGTGCCGTTGCTATCCTCAAATAAATGTAATGACTTGGGAGGTTACGAAAAACGGTCCCATCTCCTGCATATCCAAGATAACGAACACTAGGTATTTAACTGATGTTCTACAGCTGGAAGTGGTACCTCTAATGTAACAATTCTATGCTAAACAGACAGTACATTCTAATGCTTCCGTGACCGGTTTGTTTGTCTTGACTCTTGACTAATGTTGAAGAGCTCTGACCGCCAGTCAATCCACTATGGACGGCAATTTCCGAAGCTACGGTTCAACACCCCTGTATTCCAAGCTGCCAATGGCTAGAGGCGATACTGAGGGTAATTATATGCCCATGCATCGAAATCTATCTTAGTAAGACATTCTTCGTATTTTACTAACTTATACATACACAAAGTTTTGTTTAATAACATTTCATGTTCTGAGGTTGGAGGGAATAAGAGGGGGGACTTTTGGTCAATAATGCACAATGCATTATTATTTTAACATAGAAATACCAAATATGCACTTAATGTATAACTCTATCAGTGAAAAGATTATTGCAAGGGTCCTACTCCCTCCACCATTAAATCATCGAGAAGTCCCCTGATGGTGGGGACTCTAGGGGTGGGTGACGCGACCAGGGATGAGCAGAACTTTCGCCACGTCTCGGAATTCCCCAACTCAGGTTAAAGTTGTCCCCGTAACGGTCTTCAAGACAGGTTCAAAAATTCCTTTTTGTCCTGGGAAATTCCGCCGCTTATGGCACGTCAATTTGCTCTTTGTCACCAACGAGAAAATGCCTGGTTCCTTGCGAACTATCAAGGCCCACAAAAAATAAACTGGTGACGATGTCTGTTGCCAGATATAAGGGTCTCAAAAATGACAATGTGCCATAAACGATACGTATTCCAACATATTTGTTAAAAAATAATTGAATATTCATTATGATATTTTTCACTCTGTAGATTTGGATGTTAGATATTTTTTGTATCACTCTGTATAAAGAAGAAACCAGTTATTATGTCATTGTTCAAACATAAGTAAGCCAAAACGCGATTATGTTGACTTGTAAATATGATAATAAATACAAATGGGCGTACCAGTATGATAAGAGATTAATTTGTAAGATCTTCTCTGTTGAAATTATATCATTTTTATAGCTGTTTTATAATGATAAACTTTCGATAAACAGAATACTCAGATTACATATTTATTCAGGTTAATAATGGAATGTGAAGAATAAATAATAGAATTATCTTTAAAGTTAAACCCAATCACTTGGCATTTGGAGACATTACCTAAAATTCAATTTACAATTAAAAATAAATATTCAAAAATGGAATTAACATTGTAATATTTAGCAATTACAAATCAAATAAGTAAATCCAGCTTCATCCGTTTGTTTTAAGCGTTTGAAAAATTTTGTTAAACCGTGTAATTTGTGTGCTGCATAACCGATTAATTTAATTTTTCAAATATATATGCTAATAAAGTCAGCAGTTTCATTGTTCTACATTTACCTTGCACCTTGACTAAAGTTTCCAGACCATTCGGAAAGTTAATGTTGCTAGAAGTGTAAACGGGCAAGCAATTACGCAGGTGATAAAAAGCATCGTTGTGGCACGGTCTGAATCATCCGTGCAAGGTCGAGGATTGGAAATTTATGTTCACAACGTTCATGGACACATGGCTTTCATGGACGGAGAAATATTGGTCTTTTATTTGTAACCTTAAAAATTATATTACCCGTTCGATATTAAATAAAAATGCTTAGTAAAAAGCGTTCGAATATCATATAATATTGGATTTAAACAAATTGCAAAATAACACGAATAAACATAATTCGTATCTTTTCTTCTGTTTTTAAATATGTGTATATCTAAAAATCTAGTTAACTATCACTTCAAATATAGAATAGCATTGGTATTTTTTAGTACCTCATAGAAACTACTAAATACTTTCTAATTTAATTCAATCAGCATCTTACTATAAAATTCCGTGAATTACTTTTGAAAATTTAGATAATTAATAAACAATCATTTTCTAACAGAATATATTAACGCTTCGATTGTAAACTTTGAAATAAAATCAAAACTAAAAAGTAGCAAAATTTTTGTCAATATCAAATAATAAAAGATTTTAAGCAGTTTCAAATTTCAGTGACAATTTTTCTATTACGCTGTTTGTTAGTACAAAAATAAGCAAATTGCCGTAAATAACTTGTTTCATTCAACTATATTTATTTCTGGAGTAAATTGTAATTTTGAATAAAATGGTCCAACACAATAACTTTAAACACAAACACAATAACTTTATGTGCTGAACCAGTGTTTCAGAGATTTTTTCTAAACTATTGTGCCGAAAACTTTGCAGCATAAAGTATAAAAAATGACAGCAAAACTATTACCTTACTCTAACCGGTGTAGAAAAAGAAGCTCGACCCCACATTATTCGTCGCAAATCTTCTCCTGTCATCCCACGTTTTCTTAACTCATTTATCGTCACTTTCCCCACGCGCTGCAGGCGTATAAAAATAGAGGAGAAAACAAAAAGTTATTAAGCTATAGCAAATTAAATGATTGATATTTCTACCAAAATTTCAATAGCCACGTTTATTCATAAATATCCACTTAAACTTTGATTGCTTTTTCTCACCATCTTTTAAAATATTTTTCTAAAACAAAAATGATAAGTTAGGGTGAAATATGGATTTATATGAAAAAAAGACGCATGACTCAATTTAAAAACAAAATACACCTACGTTTAATCAGTGCATCGTTGCATACTATCACGTCCTAAAAACATGTATTTACAATTTAGAGTAACAGTAAAATAGTTCATCTTATTCCTGCACCGTTCAGCGCCTACCTGCAAAGGGAGAAGCGCTGTCAGCACCCCTTCCCTACCTTATTTTCTAAAATTGTAATCTGATTGGTTAGGGTGAAACTCCCTACATTTGTATATATACCAGACCATCTTTGTAGAATAAAATACTCGTTACAAAAACGTCAACACTGTTGTTTGACACCAACGACTCAATCAATATAATTCTCACCACCAAAGCACCTCAAATAAGGGAAGCTATCGAGAGCGACATTACTGCTCTCGCTGCTATACCACTTTAAAACACATACTAAAAGAAATAAATATCTAGCCACTCCACATTTTCTGTACGATTTTTCCGTATTGTCAATGAAATCAGAGCCTACAGCCTGTATCAAAGCTATTGCATATTTTGTATATTAGATATATAGATTCTTTAATAATTGATTTTGTTTTCGTAAGTATAGCTTATATATTTTTTACATACTACAATGTAATGTTATTTGTTACGTGTTTGGAAAGTGAGTCACGCAATTACTGAAAAAGTGTTTAAGTATGCTGTGACTTCAAGAAGTATGATAATTATGTCGTTTTAATTATCATCTGTTTTGCCTAGCAATAAATAATATTGCTTGTTAATACTGGTAACCAATTATTCTAATACTAGAACTACATAGTATATGTTTCTATCTACCTTCATTTATTTTTCTATCTTATTTTCAACTTATAGAAGTAAATGTACATAAAACATCGGTAGTTCTAGTGCTAAGGGTGAACCACGAATCATGATCAATAAACTCTGTTGTTAGCAGTCTGATCGAAAATGTTTTTATTAGGTATAGCATAGTTTCAAAAGAACTTTAACATATTTATAGTAAATTTTTTGTCAACTCTTTTTTTCCATAATTTTTGAAGGTCGTTCTGAATTTTTTGCAAACAAACCTATCACTTTTTACGTCTATCTGTTAGAGGATATCAAGACGAATTTGGTAAGTATCATAACATATAACATGTGTTACCTTTTTTATCAGGACCGAAAAAAGATGAAAGAAATATTTCTTATCTTAAGCGATGTTCAAAATGGTGCCCATCAGCTGCAATGCACTCACGTAGACGACGAATAAGAGTTTAGTACTTTCTATGATTTCTGTGATATTAACTTTAAAATTTGCTATAATCACGTTAAAATTTTCTTGAAACCACACTATACCTGATAAAAACATTTTCGATCGAACTGATAATAACAGTAATCTCTGATCACGACTCGTGGTTCGCCCTGTATAATAAAACATCATTTTAATATAATTTTAAGATACATTATCAAATCGTATTAGATATTTCACATTTTCAAATCATGAATTTAATATTGCAGTAGGCTGATAGTTTCAACACGGTATTAATAGATAAAATCAACCTCATTAACTGTTACATTATCTCTTTCCTAACTATTAAGCCAAAGATTTCCATGTCAGCAATATGTAATAATGATAATACGCAGTAATTGACGTTTACATTATCGCAGGGAAGACTTTATGGAAATAATTAACATTATCCAGGACATGGAAGTATAGCTAATTCCGAGTATTGCTATTTGATGTGATTATTCTATTCGCCATGCAATAATACTACACTAATGCTATTATAACGTGGTATATGATTCACGTTTGAATTAATCAAATACATCACCAGTATAAGCAATCTATAATACGGTTATACTGATAATAAATTCTTACAGGTTAACCCTAGTTAGTACAGTGTATCTTTTTCATCGGTTGGTAAACTATACTTGAGTTCGAGGGCTGCAGATGGATATTAATATTAATGTTAATATTAATGTTCATATATAAGGTACATATAAATGTTATACTATAAATTTACATACAAATTTTGTGTATTGTTAAGAATTGAAACAAAATTATGAAGTACAAAAATGTCAATAATATTCATTAATATCATTATCATTCTTTTTCTGCTACATACATGTAAATTTTATAAACTACTATTGTTAGAAAATAATAACCCTCAATGATTCAATATAATGAAGAAACAATCGGAGTGGAGTATTAACATGTACACTTTATTGATGAAAATCTTAACTCTGAAAAAAAAGTATATTATTAATGCAGGAGAGTCCTATTTTGAAGATTATTAAGTCAAAGTAAATATATCTTCAATAGATTATTTCTTACGAAATCAGTCTCGATACTTCTTGTATAGACCCTGTATGAATTCACATTATAGAAAATCATGTGACATGACACTTTTTTTCATATAGTATGAAGAATATAAAGTATCATGTTGGGAATGATGACTGTCGTGTCAACTGTCATTTTTTACGTTCTACAAATTAAGATAGTTTTTTAGCTCGAATTAAATAAACTTTTTAACTTAAAATAAATAACATACGTATGATATCGATTAAAATATTCACAAAAGTTTTTAATTTCGTACGTTAAATATTTCTAAAATATCTTGAATTTGTTATAGTAAACATCATAGGAGCGTACAATTAATAAAAATTAAAACACAAATAAAAAGCATTACCTTCCAATTAGCCACAGCGCCCTTGCGTTGCTTTGCCTTGGTTTTTGATTTACTTTTAATCACCAGAACTCCACGCTGCTCGGACGCTGGATTGTTTGGGTCATCTCCAGGTCCCAGCTTAATACTGTATTCTTGCAAATAATTTTGCGCATCCTTTTGCGAAACTGCACGCTCCAGGGAGACCACAATTTTCGCCCACTGGAAACAGTTACATATTTAATATTAACATTAAAGATATTTCAGAAATCGAAATGACATGTTTTCCTTTCTGCTTACTTAACATATCCAGAAAGGATGTTGAAAATGTGTGAAAATTTAAAATGTTGCCTTTTCTATATATTCTGAGATAAAATTGTTGAAAACATTCCAAACATCGAAGAATATCATAAAATTAATTGAAAATAGAAAGCGCATTTTGGAAGTTATAGTTGTTTTAAATTATACAACCGTATTTCAGGAAAATCTTATGAAATAAAAAACATTTAATTGCTATTACTCATAGTAATTGCTATGAGTAATATTTGAGATAAATCAAGATCGAAAGTAACAATTTGAATTTGCGGTACGAGTTGGGTACCTTAATTTGATCTCTAGTATCAACACAAGACACACCGACTAAAGATAACAAACAATTAAACACGTTAATTCTGGAAGATACGAGTTAATTATGTCATCTGACAAATATTTACCTGCTTCACCCACTCCTTCTCGCTTTGTTCAATCACGTGCGCGTAAGTGTTACCCATCATAGCAATCAGCATGTTCAGTAGCAGTATAGGCACCAGTACCATGAATATAGCGAATACCATCTTCGATAAATTCGGGTACGTAGTATAGCTGAGATCTGTATACTGAAAAAGTAACGATTCGAATATGATTCGATATAGTGGATCATCCATGATCTATATTATTTATTCAAAATCGAACTTCCTTTTTTTGGCATAATCAAAACAAAAAGAAACAAAAGGGTAACAAGTATAACAAAAATACAATTGGTTAAGTGGTGATATCTTTCTTTATTGACACCTTTTATGCGCAATAATTACAGGTTTCCGTCTTTTTCTGTTAATTTTTTTCTCCCATTCATGTAAAGTAAAATTAAAGGCTGTATTCTTTTAATTGGTACATAAATCGACCCTGAATGTAGGTACTCTGCAATAAGTTAATGCTACAAATATTAACGAGAGGAATTCATAAAGTTCTTATTATAAAGTTTAAAATTTCAATATAATATTCTATCAGAGTACAGCATAATCCATATTTATAATTTTAAATATTAAAATAAAAATTTCACAAATTCCTCTTGTTGATACTTATCGCAATTATTTATAGTTAATCTGCTGATAACTAAAAAGCTGGGGGTAAAAATTTCTTTTTTGATTATTTTTAGATTAAAACGTATTCTATTGACAAAGGGATGTTTAGTACATAATAAACATGTTAGCATTTTTGGTACTAAAACTATCAAAATAATTTGACAGTTAAGTGATTTTTCTTTTTTTTTTTTCGTTAATTTACGAAATAAACGATATTAGTTAAAAGGCTATTAATATTTCTCGTATATACGGTGGTGTGCAAACGTTTTTTACCACTCTTTCAAACAAAATATTCGTTTTTAAATTGGACTAAACTACTTAAGTGTGTCCATGAAGCTAGAGCAATTAGTTTATTAGATGACATACAAAAACAATGTAGAAAAAGTTGCAATTATACATATAAATTACCTTGATACTCAAAAAGTATGGTTTAAATGTTCATTACATTCTCGAATTAAAAAGTGACTTTCACTACTTCAACTGCATCATTTCAAAAAATGTTGAATGATCTTGTAATGAACTAATTCTTTTAATTTCACAAACGTTTAAGTCGTTTGATCCAATATTAAAAAAGGAAATTCTGCTTTAAATAATAGTCGACAATTTGTGCACGCCGCTGTAACTACGATACAAGTATAGTGTTCTTTGATGCTCGAACAATTAAGCAGCCTGAAAAATACAGTGAACGCGGTGCAATGAATCGACAAAAAAATCGTGTCACGAGCAAGTGCATGGCCAACGAAATGGTTTCGTGGATTTCCGACTGAAAATCCGGGTGCAATCCCATTCCTCCGGTTTTTATAATAACTCAACGCATTTCACCAAATCGTTAGGCGAACCGTAAAACCGGGCAATGATTTTTACCGGACGTTTCGCGAAACGTTATTTACTGTTCATGACTATTGTAAAGACGACCGTGTACGCTATGACACGTGTTGCAATTAAAATTATCGATCGCTTTTTGGGGTGCAAATTGGAAACTGCAAAAAAGAATAGGCGATAAAAGGAAAAATAAATCAAAATATTTCGGATTTATGGGGTCTTTCAGTAATTATTAGAGTTGCAAATAAGAATTTTGGGTTCATGATTTCAATTTTTTTTCAATTTAATATCATTATACATATATATGATTATTAATCACTTTTGTACGCAATGCTATAAGTAATTATAAACATCCCAAACCTCAAAACTTCGTGACCTAAATAAGTTAGGAACGAATAAGAAACTCAGTACTTCTCTGAAACTTGAAAATTCATGATTTTAACTTAAAATTAAGCAAACATTGTAGTGGATGAAATGACTTATACAGTGATGTATAACATTTAACTCGAATAGAACTGCTTAAAAAAAACAAATTTATTTAAAAAAAAAAGTATTCTGAACTTCGTTTATGTTACGATCCAAAACGTAGCGTGCTTTGTATTGTGTTATTGTAGTTTTAATATTTTACCTGTAAACAACGTCGAACATAAATAAGTTTGCCTGAATAATGCCTAAAGGGGGCATAAATAAAGGGCTGAATCGTAATAGAACGGAATTGTGGTCTTTATTTATCTGAAACTTGGTCTCATCAATTGAAAAACAAACACAGTATAAAATAAAATATATTTGTAATTAATAATAATTTGATCAATTTTAACGTCTATAAGAACATACTTTCGTAATAAGAATGTAACAGCGTTCAAACCCTTAAGCACGAAATCAAGTTCAAAGTTTATCCTCTGGTTTTGATGAAATTTTTAAAGTTTGTGAGACAGCCACTTGGTGATGCCTTTCCAGTAAATTTTTATGGAAAATGCTGTATAATTAATTAATCGCTATTACTTAAAATGTAAAAGAATTAATACTGACTATTCATTTCAGATTATAATCAAATCTTAAGAAACTTGACTTAAAATAATGCATGTATTACACCTATGTAAGTCAGAAACAGTTATAATTTTTCTATTTCATATTACTTTACACAAAAAACAACGTATAAAAGAACGTAATTCCAAATCATTTTAATTTTGACTTTTGTTCCTATTATGCACTTGGAATTCTGTCCCACCATGCCTCCAAGTTATCGAATCTTACAAGGGGAGCTTACTATACAGTACATGTACATAGAATACTCCTCGATATTTTTTATTTTCATGTGTTGTACCGCCGGATCTCCTGAGTAATCTTGCCTTTTTAAGTATGGGTGCTTTTTACCTTTTCAGAGTAATTATCAATGGAAAATAACCCATTTTTATGTTTACGATATGCGAGTTAATGTGAACACGGAGCAAAAAACAATTTTCTGATGAAGATGATTTCTGGGGCTATTTTTCGCACTCGGGGTCTGGCAGTGTTGCTCCAGCAGAAGGCATGGTGAACAGTGAGAAATATAAAGCAATGCTGGAAAAATATTTATATTGACTCAGCTCCATGCCATGTTTCCCAGACTATGCTGAAATACTTCAAGGACAAGAAGATTACTATTCTGGAATGGTCTGGAAATTCCCCAGATCTCAATCAAATTGAAAATCTGTGGGCCATCTGCAAGATCAGATTACAAAAAATGGACTAAGCATTTTAACCAAAATCGTGGACGCAGTAATTCAGATGTAGCTTCCAGATGAGACAGTAAAGGATAATTGCAAAAACCTAATCGATTCCATGCCGAGAAGAATTCAGGCAGTCATTAAGGGGGCAGACCAGTCTAAATGCAAGGATTTGGTACATTAATTATTAAACCAAAAACACTCAATACACAAAATTGAAAATTTAATGATGTTTCAACAACATCCCAAACTTTAAATTCCGTTAATAGTTCGAAGAAGTTACTGTCAGATTCTTTGAAATTTCGGACGCAACGGTATGTTTCGTATCAGGCAAACCGACTGCGCGTGATATCAGACATGTGAATTTGAGTTTCAAATACTTGTGAAGTAAATACATTACTTATATTTTGTTTATATTTCTTTGTATTTTAATTTAGATCTTAGATTAGTAACAGAGTAAAGATACATTTCAATTTCCAAATTTTTTAGTATGTGGATTACGAACTCAAATGATGAACCTTTTTTGTAAATGATCGTGTTCAAGATCGTTCGGGGCTACCAATTTTCAAACAGTGAAATCTTTGATTACAAGTTGAGAGCGACTTTTTTAACCCTTTAACAAGATACGTCAAGTTAAGTGGATAATATTATATTTACCAAAATATCTTTAACTTCAAACATATCAGAATGTTTTTATCAAAACGGAAAATAATTCGTATTTAAACTTGTTGGGATTAAAAGGTTAAAAATCGTATGCACAATCTCAAGCATGTTCAGCTTCGCTCTGTTGAACGGGGCATAAAGAGAAGACGCCTCTCACCGTCGTTTGATGCGCTCTTATTCCTCAAGCCACGTTTACACTAACATTCGCAGGCAGACAAGTAGTTCGCTAACATTAAATTGTAAACCATATGCGTCAGCTGAATAGATACTTTCAGGAACAGTCTGTAACAACATTGTTTGCCCAGGAGGCACTATGTCAATAGGCTTGAACGCGTACTGTTTGCAGGCTGCCTGCTAACATCATTGTAAATGCAGCATTACGCGCGAGAAGAGAACGCTTGTTTTTTACCGCCGCTGCCATTCTGCTTTCACATGTAAGGAACAACAGCATATAAGGCAAGTGATAACAAAGTTTTGAAGACCCTTGAAGAGGACCCTTGAAAGACGATTGAACGTGCATAGAATTACCTTTTATCATACCTTTATTGTAAAATATTTACATTATATCTAATATGCCGGAATTCTTATACTAGTTTGCGAGTACGACGGTGTGTCCTGTTTGGTGAAGAGTAGAAGTAGAAAAAGTATTTTCGTTTACTGAAATGGTTGAAATTGTCAGGGGTTGAAATGTGTTGATTTAAAGTCATACCTTGTAAAGAAAATCCGAAACCTTCTGTCAGGTATGGATTGGAATGTGTCGTTATGGTGTTGTTGTATACCATCTTTCCTATCATACATACATATATCAATAGTACAGTCATTCCATCTACTCCATATCTCCAATATCTTTTACACACAACCAGTCATCCTCAGACTCATCCTGGTCCGCTTCCGAAAATTAGTCACCTCTAACCTTTGTCCTTCCCTTCCTCAAACCCTTCATTACCCTCTCTTCCCATTTTCCTGATCCATATATACATCCGCCTAAACCCGCACTACTTAGAAATATTCCTTTGTATATTTCAAAGTTGTTTACTGAAGGCTTTTTTATGATCTGTCTATTTGTATTCTGTACTTGTAAAATTTAATATTCCTCAATTGTAAAAGTTATAGGTAGTTACCTTTACAGTAGTCTTTTTTAATATGTAAAATCAAGAATTACATTAACAAAATAGAAAAAAGAAATGACTGACCATGGAAAGAACTGACAATTTAAATTGAATTTTAAACTGCAACGATTATCAAATAGGGGCACGTGCTATCCCCCTGCCAAGAGACTAAGCGCTCTCCTAGCGCGAAAGAACTCAAATTTCGGCGTGCAACAGACGAAGAAAAGAATCAGCTTGGGGCTTCGGCCCCAGGAGGCTCTCCAGACGGAATCTCAGAGGGAGTCTCTAGCCAAAGCAACCACCTCTCTTATCCTGTGCAGAATACCTGGCTATGTGAACTGGAAGCCGACATCGTTGTAAAAGAGAGTTCACACAACGGAGCTGGCCACCTGACAAACCCGATTGAGGGTAGCTGGTCCTTCTATTTCGTGGAAGATTTTAGGGAAAGCAGACTAAAAGCCGACGTCGCTATAAAGGAGATTTCTCATCCGCACGAAATGAATATAATGTTACAAGAATATAACGTTACAGAGACCTGAGCGACAGTGACGCTAGTAGTCACAAGTATGTGTGTAAGTATGTGGGTTTAATATATATATAAAAGAGTGAGTCAAAGTAATCGTTAAACATCAAGAGGAGACATCGCAGCGAAAACTAACACGTAGGAGGAGAGCTGGAAATCGAGGAATTGACTAACTGCATGAAATAAGAGCAGGGAGAAAACTAACACTGATATCCATCAATGTCCAAAAGAAGAGAAACGATTAAACTATCCAAACAAGAAGCTTCAAGCCACCAACAGCGCAGTGGGCGGACAGGAACTTCGATTCTGCGAGCTAGGGAAGAAATTCCTCAGTGGCATGTCACTTGCGGACGGACAGAGTTATTGTCTGTATCGAACTTGAAGGCCATTTACCCATTCTACCGTGCCGAGACTTCAGTCCATACCGGCCTGTGGGACGAAACATGGCACAGTCTTAGTAAAGATACTGCCACTAAGAGATCCACGCCAAAAAGGGTCACCAAGTCAAGGCCTAGTTGGCCCTCCTCACCTTTTGCTGCCGGTGGCATTTGTTGCTTACAGATGTAGGATTTGACGTAGCTCCACCAACGGCTTTATAAGTAAATGTTGTGCGGTCTCTACCAGAGACTTGCTCATAGACAACTGACCAAAACAAGGCCTAGGGCAGGCTAACTAAGACGAACTCGACCGCACTAAGGGTAGCGAAAGCCAAATCGACAATCGCTGACCAAACAAGAGCTCCGTGAACAAGGAGAACCAGCAGGCAACACCTCGACTGAACCATCGATCGCCGAGGAGACCAAGCCACCACTGAATCAGACGGTAGGAGTCAGTTTCTAACTGCAAATTGGACCAGAAGAGTTAACCGATAAGCTCATTTTACCGGAGACCTTCGGTTAATGCCATTAGGTGATGGAATTGCCAATTCGACGGCAGCGGCGACCATGCCTTGCTGAAGCAATTGAATGAGCTGCACGAATTTTATCAGCCGACGAACCGACAGACGGTACAAAGGGTCCCCGAGTTGCTGTGAGGTCAAGCGCAACTACAATTGCAGAATTACAATAGAATCGACGAGAAACGGTGATTTGGCATGCAGATCGCCAACCAGAGGTAAGCACGAGATGAACTTCTGAGAACATTCATCACTATCACGATCACTCTAGTACGCTGTTGAAAGCTATGTACTATAATATGATCTAACCCAGACATGGATGGCAAGTAGTATATGTGGTGTCGAATCGGTCGCCTCGAAATAGCGGACTTGGATCCGACGGGAATTACGAAGAATGGATGTAAATCAGATTTCGGAGAACAACTCGTTTATTAAAAAGATTATGATAGGTTTGGTTGTCGGTTGGTCGGTGGTCGAGAAGGTTCTGCCTCTTTAGAAAAGTAGGAAATTTTGGGAAAACTCAGATGGAAGCGGGATCTTGTGAAATTGTATATAATTGGCTGTAGGATACGTCGAAATGATGGTATAAATGGCGAAAAGTTGGGGTGTAGGGTCTTAAAAGGCTTTGGTAATAAATTATTTTGGCTTAGCACGGTACAAAATGTCAAACACGTGACCATCAGCTGTTCGGTAAAACGGTACTTGGCTTGATTTTCAGGTGAGTCCCAGGAGGTTTTTTTTGTATTTTTATGGTCGCACGACGGAACAGTATACAGAAGAGAAACCATTTCCGGCACTCTAGTGCTTTGTGGTGAGCTCAAAAAAAAGCATGAACCGAGCCAACAAGCGGAGAGTTTATTCTCACTCGTCAGTTTCTTAAGGTCACATAGCCGAATATGTGTTTTTCTTCCAATATGTCAATATACTTTCTGTCTCATTCGCACCTTATAATGCCTCCTTGTTACCTAAAGATAGCTCCAAATAGACTAGACAATACATCAGCCACTCTTTGAGCAGTTTTCGCACTCATGCCCGCACTAGTGTACACATCCGGCGCACCCGCATATGAAATATGGCCCAGCTATTAATACACGTCAAGACGGTTGTGGACATTATCGCCATACCTAATGCACCAGCAACGAAGGAGGAAAGGTGCTGTCCATCCAGCCGCAGAGCTAGTGATACCGATCGGACAAGCAGCCGATGAAAGCCCAACGTCGCCACGGACTATCACCGAGACACTTGCTGCTGGCGATGTGGATAACTAGTGCCGAAATACACCGATCTAACTCTACTTCCACTGTGAATAGAAGGAGGTGATCCGCAACTACCTATGTCAGAAGCCGAGAGACTCCAGTTGGACTGCAGATCTGTCCTAACAATAGATCGTGGTTATTGCTGCCACCGACGCCATCAAAGAAGTAACTCAATCGAAGTACAGCATGATCTTCTTAGGGGGCGCTCGGTTTTATGGTAGAGGGAAGCACGTGTCTCTGTTTGATAACCATTGCAATTTAAAGATCAATTGAAATTGTTAGCTCTTTCCATGGCCCGTCCTCCAAGGTTAAACGTTCAATTTCCCATTTCATGCAATTATTATAATAACAATTCTATTTAAGATCTTGTTTTTTTGCTTTTTAATTTTTGATCTTACGTGTTAAGGCCGCACTAGCTACTAGGCAACAACACTGCACAATTGTTCCTCGGAAGACATCGTCAATCATTGCCCAGTATACTGCCAACGTCGCTAATTATTATCTACCAATATTTGAAGATAGAGAACAAAGGAACGATGACTTCCAGTGAGCCGCAGGAGAACTCTATCCCGACAACCTTCCGGACACCGGGTAGGAAGGCATCTACCTAACTTAGCGTCTAAAATATATAAATATAAATGAAATAAATATATACGAGGACCAATCAATAAGTATCGAGCCAAACTGATATAGCTCCTAAACGGTTTCATGAACCAATACGGAACTTTCCATATTTCAAATTAGCATCTTTGTAACGACTTCTGATCAGTAGTTTGACAAGATTTTCTAAACCTAACCTATAATTCAGTCAGTTGAAAATGTCAAGTCCGATTGAGAATTGCACCGCTGAAGAACAACCTGCTGTGATTAGATTTTTAGTCGCAGAAGGTGTTAATGGTAGTGAGATCCAAAACAGTTTAGAATTGGCCGCGAAATTGTCGATGATGCGCAGCGAAGTGGACGACCGATCGAAGTTTCAACTTCCTCTCTTGACAAAATTTTACACTAGGGCAAGTAGGGCAAGTAGGGCAAGAGACAAATAGGGCAAGAGGGGGGATTATGTTGAAAAGTAGCCGAAATATTGCATTACTTGAATAAACAGTTTTTGAGCTGTATCAATTTGTCTTGTTATTTATTGAATGGCCCTCGTATTTTGCTCCGACATGTTCACTTGCATAGTCTGTTCCTCCGTGGGAATGGCACATTTACACCGATCCTGACGTGCTGAGCATTCCAACAATTGGAAGCACAAAATTTACACGCCGTTTTGCCACACTGCAGCAAACGGACGCAATGTTACAAAACTATTTTTCTTTTTTATTCTTAAATTCTAAAGCATTCTTTTAAACATCCATTCTTTCAATATACAGGGTGTCTCAGCTAAAGGGGACTACCAAAATATGCTTTTCATGATACAAAGAATGATACAGATTTTAGATGGTCTAAGAAGCTTTGTATAAAGGTTTTGCGTTTATAAATTTTATTGCTTAACAATTGAAATACCGCCATTCACGTTTCCTGTGTCTATATAACCGATCTAATTTCGTCGTTCAAGGGTATAACAAATTAAGTTATCGTAAAGTGTGCTATTGTATATATATAACGATTTTCACTCTAACAAGAAACTTTCAAATCATTTCATCAAAACTATAAATAATTCAGTAGATAATAGTGAATAATGTTCACCTATCGTTTTTCAGATTTTTCAAGATAGAAAACCAATAAGTTCGACATAGTATAGGGATAATTGTAATGTTATCAACTAAGTTAATTTTCACTTCTTTTAAGCCAAATTTATTATCCCACATTTTTAAGACCGTTTTTCTTTTATACCAGCATTTTCTTACAGGAAAGATCCTGGCCCCCTGACTCCTACCTGGTTATACCAATTATTTTCGTCATGAATCAATTGTAATAATACAGAATAATGGAGATTAAATATATTAAATATTATTCGTTTCGTTGCTATTTTTTTTAAAGTGTGGTTTTTATGTAAAATAGATGTTCCAAACAAGAATATAACAAAATATAAATTTATGAAGTACCATGTTCAAAGGTTATTAAAAAATGTGTTTTTCCCTTAAATGTGTATGTAACATGTAATAATTCAGGTCGGGTTTTTGTTACTAATTATAAAAATTATTAAAAGATTTATTCCAAACATGTAGTATTATTCAAAATCATACAAATTAATGGAGCCAATACTTTAAAATAATAAAAAAAAGTAATAACGAGGATAAAAATGACCCGACCTGTGTGTTTATGGCAAAAAAGAAACACCAAAATACATCTTTTGAGTAACCAACCAGCTCCTAACTGTGAACAATGCAATCTATCACTCACAATCAATTATCTTATCTTACACTGTCCAAAATATAGTACACCTCGGTAAAAGTACAAAATTGAAACCAGACATCAAGGCCAACTTGGAAGATGGGAAAAAACACGAGCTGATTAAGTTTTTAAAGGAAACTAAATTGTATAATCACATACTTTAAGAAAATTCATAGGAAAACTATCAAGCGTCGCTAATAACCTAGTAGTTGATGCGACGTTAAACGCTTATATATAAAAAAAAAAAAAACAATAAAATTTTAGATTGAAACTTACAGCAGAAATTGATGAAGGAAAGAAAAGAAAATTAATATAAAATAGAGAACAATTTGTGCGCGCAGAATATACGTGCATGAGTGATGAGAACAACTACGCTACGGAAATAAAACGTTGATTTATAGACGGGCTTACGTTATAATCGCCAAGGGTTACTTGAAACAGTGCCATCCATGTCGAATGATACGAACTATAGAGGGATGATTTCACTCCCGGGAAGCCTTTGTATAAAAAGTAGAACGACTGGCAGAAACCGAACAGCACCACCATGTAGATTATTCCAAAGGTCAACATGTCCCCGGTTATCATGCTGTAGACCATGGTGACGAATGGTCCGGTTAGCCGGATAGCGCTGTTGAAACAATCAAATAATATACGATGCAGCTCGGGACAATATTGCATTAAATCGGGACGATGTTTAACTCTTTGCAGTACGGTGGAATTAAAAATGTCCCATCTTTTTGATGCACGGAAATGCATGGTGGGTCAATTTTAGACCCGCATCGAAATATTGCAATAGCTGCATATGCATAGGTTTATATTGTCTTACTTAGGTAAAGCAGTTGATAATACCATTAACAAATGTTATAAATGTGTTCGCTTGTGTTAGCAAGTTTCAATATATCAGTACAGGTTCGTCAATTGTTGCAAGCGGAAGTTTAATCGCGACAATTTTTTTCCTGCTTTATGCGAAAAATCGTATAAGTTAGTTTTTATAAAAATTAATTTTATAAATAATTTAAAGCACAATAAAATTTCTGTGCAATATGGATTTATTTTATTTTCTAAAATCCTGTGCCTCAAAGAGTTGAATATTATTATACATTGCTCCATAAGTAATGTGCATATTCTCCATTTTCGAAAAAAGTCAAAAGCAAAAAGGTTCACTTTCAGTTGACAAGAGAAGCTCTCTTAATAACAGCATAGATACTTCAAACAGGCTAAATTGCTTTCTAATACAAAATAAAACTGTATCAGTCATTCTTCCACAGGTGGTTCCTATCTGTCCCGATTGATTTTGGTTTTGTACACCTCGACTCCGTTGGTTGTTGGCTCTTTCTGTCCCAATTAAAATAAAACTCAAAATTCATAAAATGGTAAATTTCAACGTCGCAACAATAATAATTTATCTCTGTCTGACGCATCTGTAGAAAAAATAATATGGCAAGGGGTTAAAACCACATGGTGTCTCCTTTTACTCCCCAGTTTCTTTTATTTCCGAAGAACTTTGATTTTTGACGAGATATTGCGAAAACAATTCGCAAATCATTGCAAATCATTGAAGTATAGTGTTTCTTTTGGGAGCACTATTCACGCATCGTGTAACAGATATCGATCCCTTGACGCATTTGCTAGCAGCGAACATAGTTATGCCATGAGCCCACTGAACGGTGATCCGTAGACAGGAAGGCAATAACCCGCATCTGCTTCTAGAATACATAACGCGATTACAAACGCAACGATCTTCGGGCTGTCGATGCGGTCGGTTTATTAAATTTGCAAAGGGTTAACTCTTGTTAACTGACGCTTCACGTGATCGACAGGAATTTCATAGACCATGAATCACCCTATCCTTTAAGATACTTAGAATTTTCAACTGGAATTTTCATCGCGATTAATATTTTATCACAACGAAATTATAACCAATACCTATTAGGTGTAGAAATAAGCTGTTTCCGATTTTTTGGTAAATAAATATTTTATTTAGAAAAAGATATAGATAGTTAATCGTCGAAATATTCGCCATTGTTTTCTATGACCTATTGCCATTTTTTGGGTAAATCACGAATTTCTTCACTTTATGACTCACTGTTTCACTGGGATTAAGCATTTTATAGAACAGAATTCCCTTCATGCCCCATTATATGCAGAGTCTCGTATCGACGAATTTTGTTTTCTCCCGATAACTCATGGGGAACCCATTTTCCAAATTTCTGTATTCTTCCAATTTTGTATAAATGGATAAATACTACGTTTTGTGTAACGTTAAGATGTCTTGCTACTTCTTTTTGCGGAAAAATATCCCGGCACAAATGATGATAGCAAACGATTGAAATTCGTCGAAAAGAACTTATTTCTACACCTAATACAGTCACAATGTACCCAAGTAACACGCGTGAAGCGCTGCGCCTATTTTTTTGTATCTTTTGTATTCGCTGTAAATACTGAAATTATGTCTTTCATATCCACTTCTCGAATATTCCAAATCACATTCGTTCTCAATATGCTGAATCAGTAATGCGAAAATTCCATGCCACATTTTGTGCTTCCGAAATGTTTGAAGAATTGGCACAAAATCGTAAAATTAATGTGCGAATGAATGGATTACAGGATTTACTTCAAAGTTATCGTATTTCAACGATCCTTACGGAAATTGAATGCTTACTCAAGAACTTTTGCAAGCTGACGTTTTATTTCACCACGGATTAAGTAAAAAAAATCAAAACTTTATGATTTATTTATAAATTTCATTGATTAATAGACCATTTAGCCTTATTAATCGTGGCGTTACAAAATAATTAATAATAGTGTTAATACTAATAATATTAATAATTAATAATATTGTTATTCATTTTTTCTTGTATTTTGCATTCTAAAATATCATTAACATTCCAAATATTATATTTGAGATTTTAGTAACTTACAATATTGAATTAAAAAGAAGTGAAGATACATTTTTTTAAAGGGCTACGTATTTTTCTTAAATTTTAAAGTATGATATAAAAAAATGTCAACAATTTATAAAATATTTAAAATTACTTTTATGAGATATTTCATTTTTAAACTTAAAATGCTTCACAAATTATTGATTTTCTAACATTACCTGCAGCTTAGTATTTTACAAAAGAAATATGTCATTCCATTAAAATTTATTCGGTAACGGTCATTTACAATACGTAATTTACATTTCGCTCCTTCGAATAGAACATACATTGCCTTATTTATCTTTTCATAATTATTGAAGAAATAATTGAAGAAATTTTTGTATCGGTAGAGTGAAATAACAAAATTAGCACCCTATAACAATGTACCATTTCAAACATTCAATTTAAAAATATCTACATTAATATTTAATTGTAAAATGGACGCTCATTTATGCAAAATGCAAATAATGTTTCTTCATTAAAACGACTATGAAAAAAATTATTTAATGAAATAGCGTAATTTTGTCCTGTGGAGTCTTTTAAAATGAACAATAATAGACTATTAAAATATTAAGTTGGAATGTAAGTTTTAGTTAAAAAATTCTTTCAATCTGAAAACTATAATTTTAATTTGGAATGAAAAAATTAAAAAAGAAATATCGTGAACAAATATTATGAAGTAGCAGTGATACAGTGGGTGCCTAGTAATTTCTTTGTTCTGAATTTTCTAAATTAGACTAATTGGTAGAAAATTACAAATGAAATTGAGAGATATAATCAGAATACACTCAAATCAGTAAGTGAAAATCGTCACTTATTGTTCAATTTCAATCAATGCACATGAATATTTCACAGAACTGAAGAAATATCTCAAAATCTAATAATCCTATATTCTAGTTTTTTGAAACGAATATAGTGATTTCCTCCGATTCTGTAAATTACAGATACCTTATATAACATTTAATGTAAATAAAATAGCATTACAAAAAATTTTATTTCGAAAAGAATAGAAATCGGTACAAACCGATAAAGTTAATATACTTTTTCATAAATATCAGTCAAATGGAAAATGTTAAACTAATTAGTTTTTAAGTTCCTTAAGTAGTTTAAAAATTATTAAATGAATCTTTTTGAATAAACTTATTTCCTTATTTTCCAATAAAGTCCAATTAATAACAGATTATTTCTCAAATTCATAGCCACGATGGATTAATTGTTACGAGTTGGCAAATGAATAGCAAGAAGTTTTTGATTAGAATTATGTATAAATGGAATAGCCCAAAGAACTGTTAATCAATTGAACAGCGGTCGTGGTCGCATTAAGTCCGCAATGGTTTTCGTGGCTTCCAAGGATTTCGCATTAAATTTCACCACAATTATATGCACCATAATTCACGGCAATTGCTCCATCATCACCAGCACCATCAGACTATAATTATTATCTCTTCCGGGTAAAGGATTGCGCGTTTAGAGGCGGATATTCAGAAAATTTTATGCTGAACCAGTTTGAGGGAAATTTACTAACATGCAATATATTTTGAAAAATTTTGAATTTTAAATCGTTCTATTGTTATTAATAACACAGAATTGCTGAATTAATAAAAGATTGTATTCATTAAACTCTCTCATGTGTAAGAATATTCCTATAAGAGCAGGAAGGTTTTAATTGAAATTTATTTCTAAAATAAAAATGAATTTTGTTATATTTGTACTGTTTAATCTAATTTGACTGGTTTAATTAGAAAAAATTTTGTCAAATATTGATTACATGAGTGTAATTAATTAAAAGGTGATTAAAAACCGGCCTTCAAAAAGTTAAAGTAATATTAATTGAAGAAATCGATCAAAAAAATTGTTAATTCTTTAAAAAAAATTAAACTAAATTTGTAATTGTTATGATAATCCCCATTCAGAATGTTTATATGTCAATGCATATTATTAATGTAAGATTCATAATTAATATCATCATAACTATTTTGATTTATTATTATCGTAATGATGTAAACTTGTATAAAATACTGGATGCTAGATATCAATCACAGTGTGCATGAAAAACAAATATTAGAAAATAAAACTGGCTATATGTCACAGGCAAGATTAAATATCTCGTATTTAAAACTACCCAAAATTACTCTACATTGTACTGCCTTCTGTTTTAGATTGGGTTTTAATGTATTACGCAAAAATTATTCAATACAAAAACTGTTAACTTTCAATGTCGACATCATAAATTTTATTTAAAATAAAATATGACGCAGTATACGTGCAATTAAAGTCGGATTTAAGTCATCGATGCGCTGATTCCGAATTTATCTGGAAAAAAAAAAATGAATCTTTGGATTTTATGACTTCTGTTTATTTTCGTGAAAACTAGCAGCATTAGTGATATTTCGCCCGAGATAAAATAATAATCCTGACAGAGTATATTGAAACAAAATCCTAAAATAGAATCCACAAGTTGATATAATTTGACATAAATTGGTATCTCCCCCATGCATTCTTTCTCATTCAAACACAATAGAGAACACACATACAATTTTCCGAAACTTTACCTCCTATGATAACAGACCAGTTTATGTTCTAACGATAAGTCTCGGTCAGTTAACGCGGCAACACTATATCCAGTACTGTGCGAATTAATGTGAATACAGAGCAAGAATCAGTTTTCTGATAAAGATGTTCTGGAATTGATTTTCGCACTCAGGGCCTGGCAATCTGGTTCCAGTAAAAGGTATGATGAACAGTGAGAAATATAAAGCAATGCTGGAAGAATATTTAGCTCGAGAACTGGAGAAAGACCACGTCAACGACGACGCAATTTTTCAGCAAGACTCAGCTCCATGCCATGTTTCTAAGACTATGGTGAAATACTTCAAGGACAAGAAGATTACTATTCTGAAATGGAAAGTCACCAGATCTCAATCCAATTGAAAATCTGTGGACCATCTGCAAGGTCAGATTACATAAAATAGACTATATCACGTTAACCAAAATGGTATACGCAGTAAATCAGGTGTGGTTTCGAGAGGAGACAGTAAAGGGTAATTGCAAAAACCCAATCGATTCCATGTCGAGAAGAGTTCAAGCAGTCATTAAAGGGAGGGGGGACATATTTCATACTAAATAGTAGTAAGAAAACTTTGTATATGCACCTAACACTAGTAGTATTTCAAATACATGATATTTATCAGAAAATTCTCTGTGTTCACATTAATTCGCCCAATACTGTAAATATAGTCTTCAAGATCTAAAAATAATTTTAAAACACAGGATTCTATAACACTTAGTTAAAATATTTGAATAATGTGTCTAGTTAGGGCAGAAGCCGATTTCAAAGGACGGCCGAGGGGAAACGCGATCTCTTCCCTTTTCAATTTGTGATTTCGGCTTGTATTACCCGTAGCTTCAGTTTCATCGGACAACGGTCGCACTGGAAAATAGGATAATCAACGAATGCGAACCAGAAATACTGGCAACCTACCGCGATGGGCAACATGATAGCGTTGGTAATATGAGCAACTTTATCTCACTTTGATCCATTTGCCCCGAACTTGTTCGTCCAACCCCGTTGACCCGTAAACTGATAACAAAGGGAAAATATAATGGGCTTTTATATTACACGTTATGAACACAACATTCCAGACAATCGAACAGAAACCTTGCAATTAACGCACCGACTGCCATGCTACGCGAGGATTACAAACGCGACGTCGCGTCGTGAATTGCAACCCTATTATGATCCTCGATTCAACGACACCGTTCCAAGCTCATGTTAGTGATGAAACTGCTATCATTAGAAGATTGAGTTGACGAAAGCTATGTCCTTCTCGTTTTATCGATATCGTAAAGTCATCAGACATCTAAAGAAGATTGGATTTCACGAGAGAACAGCGAATTCAATCTGACATTAACGTCTTGAACTGACCGTAGCCGTTAAATGTCACTCAAATCAGGGACGTTTGAACTTGTAAAAGTGAAGGAAAACTTCCAAAAAACGAGAAAATTAAACAATTTATTCGAAAAATAACGTTATTGCTTAGATTTTCATTGTAAGAACAGACTTTATCGTTGTTTAAATGAATTATTTGAAAAATAACTATTAGGATAATATATTATTTTATTTGGCTTCATGTTATTTAAAATAATTATGTTTTAATTTATTTCAACAAATTAATGATTTCGTTCTAGATTATTTCATCGTTTAGAATTCAATTGAAATAATTTTTCATTTTAGTTTTTGTTTGGTCAAATATTTTTTTTAGTAAAATTTCAGGTACTTTTTGATTCTATGGTATCAACTTTGTCAATTTCGTTTTTTACAGAGAGGTTGCAATGAATAGCATACAATACAGGTGCTTTTTTGAAAAATTCTTTGAAATGAGAACAATTTTGAAGGCAATCGTGATGAAACTATGTAATAAAATTGTAATTTAACTTTATAATTTCTAATATCAAGTTATGTATTGTTTTATTTTATTGAAATACAGGTAACCCTCCTATCACACGGTAGATATACACGGTGAATTTACATACAGTGTAAACATTAACGATGACTTGACTTCAAGTTAACAGGATTGCACTATAAATTCAATTATAATATAATAAACAATTCTTGTGATTATTATTGTGATTAAATGAGTAGTTCTTACATTTACATTTATTTGAAACATATTGTAGTTTGAAAAAGATAGAAGAGTAGAAAACAGTGATTTAGGCTCTTTTGTCTAACAAACTTACCTATATAGCACCGTATAAATATGATTGTGAGTACGTGTTTTGTATTTTATGTATTATAAAACGTCGAATGGAATTAGACTTTATATCGTGCGTCAGAACTGGTATTGCGCAGTTTTATTGGATGACGACGGCCTGTCAAAGTAGGCAATGATTCGTTCACGTTGAATATTTTCACAAAACTGCCGACTTTTTGGTGCGTTGTCACATAAAAAAAATGCAATTTTGTGGTATAGCTATTTTTGCAATTTTTTTAGTACATAAACATCAACAGCTAAACAATACATTTCCTCGAAGTCTATCAAAAAAAGAATATTTATACCGTAAACTAAGGTTGGAAATTTGTTAAATAACTGTACGAGTATCTCAACATTTTTTAACTATTAGGTCGGTGCATAATTATCAGGCGTTTTTTTCTTTTGGTGTCTTATTTTTTAATAAAAACGTACAATATTTTATAAACTTATGAATTAAAGTATTCTTCGATTTTTAGGTGATAAATATGCGTGTTGATAATTATGCTTGATCACTTCGAAAAAGGATGGAAAGCAGCGCAGTCATTTCGCGATCTCAACGAACTTTTTGGCGAAGAAACAATCAGCGAAAGTCGATGCAAGGAATGGTTTGCCCGTTTCAAATCTGGCGACACTTGCTTGGAAGATAAGCCAGAAAGAGGTTGACCATCGAATTTCGACCACAAGGCACTTTGGCAGCCGTAGAAGAGGACGAAAACTTGACGACTTCGAGATCGCGAAATGACTGCGCTGATTCCCATCCTTTCTCGAAGTGCTCAAGCATAATATGACGAATATGAGTATGACCATCGACACGCATTTTTATAACCTAAAAATAGAAGAATATTGTTATTAATGAATTTATAAAACATTGAAAATTTTTATTTAAAAATAAAACACCAAAAGAACGGCTGATAATTATGCACCAACCTAATATATTACTGAATATTGAACGTAGACACGAGTTCTCAGGTGATACTTCAAAGATATTCCTGTTTCAGCATGATACCTAATTAATATTCCATAAAAAATCCACATTCTTAACCCTTTCCACTCTATTGTTCCCTCTGAGGGGACGTGCAAAGAATGCAGATGATTTTTAAAGGAAATATAACTAATTTATATTTAAAGAGAATAATTATTCCTAATACTATATTATCGTGTCTATGATGATATATTACCCACTAATTTGTAATTAAATATTTTTGAGTTGCTGGCAAATAATCTGAAAAAATTTCCAAATGCAAAGGATTAAAATTATGCTATCTGGTTTTATTCAAGAACAGTTGTTTATTGTTTGTAAAAGTTATGTTGGATTTACTGATAATAGCAAATTTGTATAAAAATATAAAGTATTTGGTACTATTAATTAGGTAACTTGAAAACTTTATACTAATTATTCTTAGTTGGGCGGACAATGATATTTGATTTTAATTTTATTCCTAACGAATGTATTAACTGTTAATCTCAACTCTCTTCCTACTAAATATTAGATCTGTAGTTATAATAATTTTGCTTTTAAATTCAAACAATTACATTTATAGAAAATTAACAACTATTTTTGTTTTTTGCAAACATCTTATACATGTAATTTAAAATAGTAATACAACTAAAATAGTGATGCGGACGGTGATAGTAACAATGATAAGAATAACGACAAAAATAATGATAGGGACAAACTAATATAAAAATTAGAGGTAGTTAACAGAAATACGTGCAAGATGTAATTTATTATATGTAATACAAAAGTGATTAAATATAAGTAAGAAGATAGAGCTTCAAAAGGGGTCCATAAATTATAAATTAACACATTATCTATCACTCTAAAAAGACAAAATAAGTACTATTGCTTTAAAATCTAAAAGTAAATAAAATTTGAAAGAGCAACCCTTATTTTCAACTTATTTTTCATCGTAGCCCATTTAACTTTACATTTAAAGAAACATGGTACTAATAATCATTCGAACAGATCCTTCTTATTTAAAAAAAAAAATAAATATTAATCTAATTAATTAGTTAGAGAAGAACGACGCATCACCTATAAATTTTCAGTATGGAATAAATGCGAAAAATGAAAAAAATGAGATATAGCAGCTTATCTAAATTTATTTAGGTGCGCCCCTATCGATACCAAGCAGCGATACAATGTAATTCCCCCGCACTAAGGATTCTAACCGCTTCCTAACCCTGTTAAAAACCCGGTTAATCGTGGTTACGATGTGGAAACCCATAATGACCACCAATCTATATTTTTTCTGAATAGTGCTAAACTGAATTCCATTTAGGTTTCACACCCAATAAGCTAGCATGAAATACGGCATTGCAATCTTTTTTTATATTTGATAATTGATTACACTGTTCAACAGATTCTTACCTTATATCGATTTTGTAACTTCCATATGCAATTCCTATAGATTTTAATAAGAATCCATAGTTTTTGGAAAAATCAATTTTAAATGAATTGAAAATTTTCAACTTGGGAGGAGACTTTGAGCTGTCAGCTGTCTTTGATATAAAAAGAAAACATGAGTTCTTCCAAACAAAATAATATAGATTATTATCGTTTGTACTTTGTTCATTATTTAAACAAAGTTGACAATTTCCAATGTTTTTTGAAAACTGTGGGTTCTGGGAAAAGACAGACTCAGATTCGTATTTAATTATTCTATTAATTGTCATAATAATATTGATTAATTTTGAGTATTTTTATTGTATTCTTCCGTTAACCGATCAATAACCTTGTCCTTTCAAGAATTACTGGCACTTGTAAATCTTCGATTTTTCTGTAGTTAAGTTCAAGGGGAAATACAGTCATAGTAGAAAACAATAAAATCGAATTAATACATATTATTACAGAGGTGTTCATTTTATACATTTGATTTTTTATTGTGTAATCTATTAATCAGAGATAATTAAGAAAAAATAATTAATTTTGAACAATTGAATAATTAATAAAAGAAAAAATCAAATTAATTTTGAATATTGCTAATCTTAGGCTAATAGTATAAAGTATTCATTTGAATGGTTACATTTCATAATTAATAGATAGAAATCATAATAACTGGAATTAAGTGTGTCTTACCACACACGTCTATGTTCACTGTGGCAGTCAACGTGTTAATTGAAAAATATGTGAAATAATGCATTTATAAAATAATGATCACAGAAAATGAACCTATGGATGTGTGATGTCTATGTGAAATTTTAATGATTTTCTTTTGAATCAATTTGTTATAATGTGTGTATATAATAAAAAAAATAATAAAAATTGGTGGTCGGATACCAATAACTACTAAATGCATCACCTATTACATCACCATCATGTATACTATCGAATAGTGATATTTGAAATTTAATTATTTCTTCAAAAATCACATTAATCTGTAACGTTTTTTAAATAAGTATAAATATGAAATAAAATCTTTTTTACTTCCACATTTTATAATATTTTGACGTATGTACTTGACTGCGCATTTGCATTTAGATTAAAACAATTATAAAGTAAATTTCTTACAAAGTCAAAATGAATTAATTAAGAAATAATCACCAAAATCTATCAGAAGACATCACATGTCGATAGGTTGATCAAAACAAGATTGAAAATTGTTCAAACACTTTTGCTAGGAAAACAGAACAAGTAAACGATGTTAAATACCTCAGGTACTTATAGAATTCTTTCATTTCTGCTTTTAACAATGTTATACCTTAATATTGTTTCGCACAGATTTTCTCGATGAATCAATTTATGTAAACGTAAAATAAATAACCGCATGATTCGCCCCTTCCAAAACATCTCATTTTTGCGTAAAATTGTTTTCATCTTCTTCGAATATTCCAAGATCTTTAGTTTGACAGATTAAAATGGGACACCTATGTGTGCAGTTATAAATTGAGTAGAAATTGAAATTTATAGATGACTGAATTGACCGTAAATTAATTCATTTATTTAAGATTATAAAATATTAGAGATAGTAAAAAACCTGAACGTATATCATTCGAAATCCGTTTAAAATAAAATGAAGTTTAACTTTTTACTACCAAAATGAAATCCTGGAGATTCTGTTAATTTTACGATTTTTATTCTTCCATTATATTTATGATTAAGGATTTGTACTTCAAAAGCGTACATCGTAATACTGCTGGAAGGGGAACGAAATGCAAATGCCTAGTTATTAGCAGAATGAAGATGAATATGAAAAATAGAATCAACGAAGTCTTTTAGATTTCACCTCGACTGTAGAGAGCTAAATAGAAAGAATGTATTCATCATTTTGTTCGTAGATAAAGTGATATTAATGTTTTTTAATATAATCAGTAATAGCATGTTGAAGTAACAAGTAACAATGTGATTTTCATGTTTATAATTGTTCTAATAATTTGAAATTATTTTTTACATTTATTTCGTACTTTTTATATTTGTAATATCAACGAATTGGGGCACCTTAGACTATCACGTTTCCAAAATAAAAATATCAAAATTGAATAGATATCAAAAAGTACTTAAAATGAATAGAAAAAATATTAGCATATCTGGTTTTATCGTGGTAATTGTATTTAAAGATTAAAATATTTTAATGAAACGTTGTATCTTGTGGCACTTTAAGAAATAGTACAAATAACATGGTATGCTGTAACACTGGCTTCTAGGAATTACAATTGTTAGTAGACAACAGATTGTGTTAAATTTTTGTTGGTCTACTGTGTCTTAAAATGTTTTCCTTTCCCTACTGTATCTTAATGTTTTCTAAAATAGTTAGTTTAGTAACACTACCCCCAAACATTTAAAAGAATAAGTGGTTCTATTATTCATTTATAATTTCAAGTTAAATAAATTTAAGAATTCTTAATAACGTGGGTAATGAATTTCTATGGAAATTTGAACGACACCCAGCATGGATGACCTGTCAATCAAAATGTTTCAAAGTAATATTTATTTTTCTTTATTTTTAGAAAACAACATAAGTTTCTTTCAATCATGAAATATAATACCTTCTGTCGTGACTTTTACAAATTGCAGTCCCAATTCAATGAACTAATTATATGTTATTCATTTTGTTTCAAAGCAAAGTTAATCAAGAACTTTCTATGACATCTGTATCACGATATTGTCAAATTGATCGGTTTCAATGACGGATTTAGAGTTTGTATCGGCTGCACCGAGGATTCAATGTTTGGAGAATCGGTTTAGTTTCACCGATTGCCAGGCTGAGCTTGTGTCGGAACAACTATAACTTACAAATCTGTATTAGGTTCTTGGATAGTGGACATTCGATTCATACCTGCCTTTGCTATCTCACTCGTTCTCCCGATCTCACGGTCTCTGAGGATTATACCTCGTTAGGCTTGTGAATCTAAACTATGCGGGTTTGCATCTCGAGGGTAGATGAGCCACAATTATGTTCGCTTCATGTGGCTATAATTAGAAGTCTGGGCACGATGCTTTCGTGCCGACGAATCTGAAATATTTGCTCGTTAGGTAAGTGGAAACGTAAGCAAATTGCTGTACATCCAAGATAATTATTTTATTAGGATAACAGATCATATCTCATAGATAGCAAGGCGGTTGGGGAGGATGGAAATTCGAACCAAATTGTTACTCAAATTCTCAGTTAGTTATTTTGCGAAAATTGGAGGCAATATTTTAGTTAAATCGCAGAGGGTTTGATAGAAGAAATAAAAATAAAAATTTAAAGAAACTTCCTGTTACCAAGTAGTAAATGGTTTATGGAATTAAAAATAATTGCGTATCATTAAATTGTAAAAGAGTGAGAAGAATTTAAAGCATATTAGTGTAAAGTACCGTGAATAAATATTGCATGGAGATGGAATTAATTTGTTCAACTGCAGAAAATTGGGACCTGTGATTGTGCGGAACGGGATTAAAAATTTAATTGTAATCGTTCTATGTCTCGAATAATTATGTTACTGGGGTAGCAAATAATTTGGATTAGTATTTAATATTTGGATAATTCTTATTTACGATTTGAAAGTAATTTTTAATATGTTATATCGCTCCTTAATATCTCAAATGCCCAATAGTAATCTAAACCATATCACAAAGATATGAATTATGTGAATGTTAGCATTAATAACAATAATTAAAAGTTAGAAAAAAATCATATTGTCGTTTTACTAGAATTTACTAGAAGAATATTTTAAAATTAAATTTTGAGGATTGCTATAAAATAATATTAATGTTATCCCTTATCATTAAAAAAACAGATTGAAGTAGTCCTATTTTGAATTGTGACAATATCCTTAGACTCATAATTTTATTGTATATTCATCACACCCCTATCTTTCTATAGATAAAAATATTAGAGTTGATCTTTAAATGAATAAAAGTTAACGAAAGGAGGGCCCTCAATTCGATAAGTATTCCTTTATCTCTCTCTCCAGTGATTACTCTACAACGGATGAACCATCAAGATGAAACCTATTGAATATTGTAAAAAATGTTCCTGCAGTTGGAATCATATTCCTGGTACTGTTGGGAATCGGGTGGAAATAAGTAATTTTATATATGTATATTGTAGGGTGGCACGTAAAAAAAGAGAGAAAAGAATAAAAACTAAATAAAATGTGGACGAAACGGAAAGAAACGATTAGAGTTGTCGGTGGATATTATATTGGGCGTTCAAGGGTTACGGAGATAGTTTGATTTGAATATTAACAATAGATATATTTACACTAAGGATTACACATAGTTATCTATAAATATGCACAAGGTTCTTAATAATAGTAATATCTCCAACTCCGATGTTCTAACTCCCCAAAACAACAATAACTCCTCCAACGTAACAATCCAACTCTTAAAAAAATAAAAAGATCTTAAAGTTCTCACAAAACGTAACAGAATTTTCTCAAAAAACGTGTAAAAGTCTTTTCGAGCATCGGTATTTATATTTTTCTTAAGAGAACGCGTTTCCCACCTTTACTAATTAAAAGTCTAAATCTGACGTTCGAAGATCCCCCCTCAGTTAAATTCACTGTCCCTAACAGCTCAACGTCGGTCAAACAGGCCAAAACTTCTTGAATTGTAAAATTTTACCTATAATATATATAAAATTCTGTCAATTCGGATGTATTTATACATCTGAATTTCGGGATAAATCTAAGGTTTGAACCCAGTGACTAACTCTAGTCCTGAACCTTGGAGGTGAACTCCTAACTGAATCGTCAGAAAAACAATCCCTTATCATTAAAAATAAGAATGACGTTTGTTGGTCATCCAATAATACCAGTTACAAAGATCTTTGAATTTGTTTATTTTTAACTACTTTTATTAACAATTTTTATTAAATAGAGTAAAACAAAGAGAAAAATAATTAAATGCGAAGATGTCATAAAATAAAATATAATCAGCATAATACTGCATCGGCTTGCAGTCATATTTTGTATGAAATTAATTTAGGACGCAACGATGGCTTATTGCCAAGTGAACGGCAGCAATTATGGAGGGCAAGAAGTCTGGTAGTGAGAGTTCGAAAACCTTTGAGAAATTACGCCCCTGTACGTGTACTTTCAACAGAAAGTTCGAGACAAAAGAGGATCCTGATGGACAGTAATTACGCTACGGAATGCAGACGGTTTTATGTGGATACTGGTCCAATAAAGAAAATACATTTTCGACACGCTGCTTCATGCCAGATAACGTCGTTCGTCCCGACCCTTATTATATTCAATTAAATCTATATTTCTCTTACTGGGTTCCCTTTTATTATACAAAACGAGGATATTACTTAACATTGTAAGAGAAGATTCTTTGCTGAAATTGTTAACATTCTGAAGAGAAGAGTAAAATAACAATGATAAAATCTATTAAAATTCCATGTTCAATATTAAATGACTAATATATTTACTAACGCAATATTAACATTTATTTGTGTAAAGTACTTTATTGACCTGAAAATCTATAACGCAAGTAAATATTAGGGTAATTCCACGCCAAATCGATTAATTTTTTTTGTGGCGATGTCTCGGATTTTGTTCTGAATTGAATATATTATAGTTCGCGTGAAATTATGGGGGGTTTAAGTCATCATTTTGCTTGTTTCGAAACCGTTTGAGAAATATAAGCCTTTAAATTTCGTGATATTTGCCTATTTCCGTGAAAATGGGTTGTACGTTTGAATTTTTATCTCGGGAACTATTTGTTCTATTAACCTAATCCTTCTTTTGTTTTAATAGGGAAGGATCACTCTTTTAGAGTATATTTTTATTGGATTGAAAACTGCCTTTTACAATACTGAAAATTATAAACAAATTCTTTTTGTGCAAAAATCGCTTCAAGGTCACGTTTTTAAAAATCCGAAAAAATTATTTTCGTATTCCTTGAAATTTTCTCTATAAAATAAATACATTCCAGGATGGTGTTCTTCCTAATAACGTCGCACAAAAATGTTATATATAGCCGCTACGCGCCCTAACAGGTAGACGGGCCGTAGTTCAGCTCGCTATTATTATTATGGCTATCAATAAAATTTTAATATTGTTGCATATCAAGTAATGGATTCCAAGGCATAAAAAAAAAAAACGTTCAACCCATTTTTTGGTAAATCCATTTTCAAAAAAATAATTAAATTCCCCGCTACCCCCATAATCCTACAATATTAATATTTTTAATTGTATTTTTATATTGATTTATTTGTCATTTTTATAATAATTTAATTAATTCAAGATATGAAATCATTTATGTTTCAATGTTATTAGGATTAAGGATTTATCCTTTTATATTTGGAAGATGATCTTTAAATTCAATTTATACAATATTAATATGTATTTGAATTATATCTTATTTCTTGTTATTATTTAGAAACAAAACTGGATTAATACGAAATATATTTTAGGTGATATTTCATTTTTCAAAATTGAAATCAAATGATTTCTACAATTGACTAATTATGAAAATGATGTAGGTCCATTTGCAGTCTGTAAATATACATTATTTTAGTTAAATTATCCTAAAAGAAATTTATATAATCAAATTAGATATTGATAAATTAGGAGAAATATTGCCAAACTTGACATAATTAAACTATATTTTTTAATTAACAAATATGTTAACCTTTAATTTTCTCGAAACAACAGAAAATGGATTTGCACCACTTTCAAAGTAAACGGTCCATTTATTCCTGTCATTAAGAAGTTCTATCTGTAATAAAGAATTTAATTATCTTGATGATTATTTTGACAGTAAATTAAAGGTATTTTGAAAAATTGATAGAGATTTCCAGAGAGATGTAGAAAGATGGTAGAACGTAGTTGAGTAGATACGTGCCGTTCCTTTTTAAAAAGGAAACGTAGAAAACTTTCGAAACTAACTTCTTAATTCTATGAAGAATTTTTTACGTACACAAGTTACATACACAGAAACTGCTCGAATACAATTTTGTATTAATAACAAATATTGTTATTTGTTATTTGAAAAGAAAGAATATTATTTTTAACACGAGGCTAAGTTAACAAAATGATTCGTTACACTTTTTCTCATTTATACGCGTAATTATTTTTATTATACCGATAAAATTGCCAAATTATCTTATTTAAATTGTTAAAGTAGTTACACTATTGGCTAAGAGTAAAGAAAATTTCTGTTTAAAAGAAGGGATTTCAAAACTTTCTGTGTGCAGCTACGCATAAAACGATATATTTTACCAAGAAAATTTCTTGGTGTATATAAAAGTAAAGAGATTATCACCCCATTATGATCATGACGCGTTAATTCACGGATACAAAGTTTAGGGGTTGGCATAAATCACGGAAACGAAGCTGATAGGGTCCAAAAGCTGACTGTTATTAGGTTCTAATGTACGAAGGGACGATTTATGAATGTTACCAGTCGAAAATAACTAGGTAAGAATTTACTCGATTTATTGCCTCTGTTTTTTATCGATAGGGACAGTAATCACATTGACTCCCCCTCCGAAAATAATAACGAAAAACGATGTCAGTTATTTCCTTAAAATTGATACACGACGGTTTCATTGATGATTATTTGATCGATGATAATATGAATGTCTCTTTTCGGATGTTAACGAATGTTTCCAATCGATCAAATATTGACACACTGTATACCGATTCTGTCGTATAACAAAAATTCACTGCCATCGTGGGCATGTGCATGTTTTCACGTTTGCAAATATTTGTTTCTCATAAAGTTGGTACACGCAACAAATATAACAAACGTTATGTACAAATATATAATAACATAAATATTTTGTTGTATGAAAATGTAAAAAATATGCGTTTTCTCTAAAACATTAACAGTAGATCATTGGGACTACTAATGCTCAGTGTATCCTTACTTCTAAATCGAAAATAAAATAAGTAAATAATGAAACGTAAACTAGTATGCAGAATAATTCTTTCTTAATGAAAGGAAACTCGACAAAAGCGATTTAATACGTTAAATAATAACGTTTAACACAGTTACGGTATTGGAGTATTAGATGGAAGTACTTTGGATACTTATAAGTTCCATTTTTTCTATATTTTGCTGCGATACTGACACAATTTGAATATACACATTTGCATGAAAATTGGTCAAATTTTTTATTAAAAGAATGCGCAAAAATACATCATTTTCATTTCTACATAATGTTGTCATCCGAATAACAACAAAATTAAAGAATAATAAAAAATAATATTTATTTTGAATATTGCAATTTGTACAAACCTTGAAACCAAATCTTTGGTTCTAGGTCTGAATGGTACAAGGGTTAATACTGAAAACTACTTACTTGGTCAAAGTAACGTCAAAGCTGTTTCGAGTCAAAGTGCGTTCGTCGAATTACCTGAAAACCGCGACAGGTAGAATAGAAAAGAAGTCGTCTACCAGTACCGAAACGAAGAAAGTGGAGAGAGAGAGAGAGAGGAACCGAAAGTTTCGCAGTAATACCTGCAGGAAAGTGGCCAGGAAGAGGACGTGGTGCACAGGCGAAAAACGATTGCCAAGAAAGGCGGGTGAATGCGAAATAGCCAGCATTATCTTGTCGTAAATCACGTAAAAACGAGGTTTGAAATGTGGAAGCGCCTATCGTCTGTCCGATTATAAATGCCGCTTTTTTTGCTTCTCCAAACGACGGATTTAACGGACGGAATTTCGTGAAAATCACACTCGAAATTCACGTTTTATTACTCGCTGATTGTCGATGAATGTTCGCCGATCGAGTGAAAAAGGGAATCTCTGGTCGGTTTTACGCGTTTAGCTCCGAGTGAATTTGGCACAACAAATTCTGTTTTTGAAATTATATTCAGGATGAATTTTGCGAATCGACAGGTGTAAAATTTAATTGAATTGGATCCTCAATCGCGTACGTTCTATTGTTAGAATGTGACCCATGGTGAATTTAGGTATTTTATGATGATATACTTTGATCAGAATTCGAATGTATTTATTTCAATGGTAGAAATGTTGTACTCTATGTGCATGCGTTCTGTATCTGGAAGTACAACCTGATTAAGAAATTATGCAATCCGTAGAATTGTTTGTTGCGGTATAATTCCAGATGCATAAGTAAGTTACTAGATGGGAACAATTGAATGTGATTGTACAAAGCAAAATCAGCACACGCTAATTATGTGACCTTCAATTTAACCCTGTTAGCTGCGTTATTAGCGGAACAACGTGCGTTTATCTACGTCAGTCTAAGTACCATAACTCTGTAAAGGTTTGCAGCAAATATTTCGAAATGCATTCAAGTTTAAACAGTTGAAGAACATTTTCTATAGTATAACATGACTGCTTCTTAAATAATAATTAAATTATTTTAAATAGTTTATTATATACAGTATTATACGAATTAATGTCACTTCGGAGAATTTTCTGATAAATATCATGTATTTGAAATAAAACTAGTGTTAGGTGCGTGTGCAAGCTTTTCTTACTACTATTTAATATGAAATATGTCCCCCCTTCCCTTTAATGTCTGCCTGAACTCTTCTCGGCATGGAATCGATTAGGTTTTTGCAATTACCCTTGATTGTCTCCTCTCGAAACCACACCTGAATTACTGCGTCCACCATTTTGGTCAACGTGGTACAGTCCATTTTTTGTAATCTGACCTTGCATATAGTCCACAGATTTTCAATTGGATTGAGATCTGGTGACTTTCCATTTCAGAATAATAATCTTCTTGTCCTTGAAATATTTCACCATAATGTTGGAAATATAGCATGGGGCTGAGTCTTGTTGAAAAATTGCGTCGTTGACGTAGACTTCCTCCAGCTCTCAAACTAAATTCTTCCAAGCTAAAGTTCTTTCAAGCTGAGTTTTAAGCTAATTTAAGATTTTTGCTCTGTGTTCACATTAGTTCACACGGTACTGTAAGTTGCATAGTTTTTAAATCACTTTGTATACTTTCAGTAATTTGAAATGCAGGGGATTTTGAGTTATGTGTAAATGTAGATGTGGATTTTTATAAAGTAACGTAGAACTCTAATTAGGTTTTGGAATTGAATGAGATTTTAAAAATAAGATTTAAGGTGACATACATGTGTGGAGTGTTCTACCTAATTTGATCAATTCGAAAAGTTGTTACTAGTCACCCATTTTAACAAACATTGTCACGTAAACATCTCGCTGTCGTACGGAAATCTATGATAAGTTTGAATTTCTAACTTGATATTACGCGAAGAAGATTTTCAGGAAATAAAGTGAAATTACTCGTTAGTTATTAGGTATAATGTTAATGAAGGTCAATATTTTTTTACTCAGAATTTGACATTATTCCATATTTTGATATAAAAAATATAGTATTTTGTTTAAAAAACAAGTCGACCTTTAAATCTCTGAAATGCTTCTACCTATAAAAAAATAAATACACTACATAATGTACCCCTTTAAACCATGCAACTTCTGTATATAAAACTTTTTCATGCAACGCATACTGTGGAAGTTACAAAGGTGTGTAAATTGCGTTGTTCACCTTGTATATTTATTAATTTATTTAGAGATTTTTTTTATTCCGTTCAATTCCAAAATGAATCACTTTCTTCTTTGAATGACATATCTCTTCATATTGAAACATGCATTTAAGTTCTATACTTACACATGTATATCTGTATTAATTACAAAGAAATTGTTTCACATCCAGTTTAAAGTAAAAACATAAAGATTTCACAAATGTTTTTAAATTCTATATTGATTGTTAGATTTCAATTACACAGATTCTAAGTGTGAAAGACGTAATTGTTGTTTTCAAGAATATAAGAAAGATAAGAACATCGTGTGCGACATTTCAAGTAATAAGTGGATAATAAATCGATGTTGCATGTCCGAGGTACATAACATTTATCGAGCATATCCTTATCATCATTCATGAATATTTTTCTCGTAAGTGTATAAACTGCACTGATAGAATTTTGGATCACAGCTCGCTCATTAACCAGTGGGTTATTAACAAAAGCTGCGACGCTGTTAATAATTCATTTTCTATTAGTGAAACGGCATATCAGATGGATTTTCACTTACAAACGTGCCCCAGTTAATAAAACCGGTGTACAGGAATATTCGATCGTTAAACGTTATTACAGAAACATAATATATACATATAATAATCAAATACTAAAACTTTAACGCATTCTGTATCACACGAAACGTATAAATTTTGGTAAAAAGGAAATTAATAATTGCAACATAATTTTCAGTTACGGTATCCAGCAGCAAATTTGTATTCTGATATTTACCACACCAACAATTCTTATAAAATTCATATTAAATTGTTTTAGTACATGAAAAATTTAATTTCGGTAAAAGTTAATATTTTCAACACTTCAGCATAATTTTTTTACTTATATAGATAGGATGAGTTGCTCTAATATGAAGTAGATGTTCAATTTAAAATATCAGGATATTAAAGCCATCTATTATTGATAAACACAATCGATTTTGATTGTCAATAATTTGAAGTAACAACTTTCATATTAGACAGATACAGTATTTGACATACAGAGCATCATCAGCTTAATATAGGAAATGAGAACTTCAGTAAAAGTAATAAATATTATCTAATCGTTCTTAAAAAAGAAGAGGACGAAAGCCAATGAGTAATATGAGTTACACAAAAACTCGCCATGTATATAGGATGTTCCAGATCGAAACCTACACACTTCACATTCACATTCAATGTTACATACAGTATAGGTCAGCTCGATTTCACTTTTGAAATCTGCGTAGAAATATTAATAATTTGTCGAAACTGTACGTTTCTCTTTTGGTCTCCTAACCTAACCCCACTAGATTTTTTTCTTGGGGGTTCTATGAAGCCGAAGGTGTATTTAAATCAAAAACCTAATACACGTATCTAATTGATAGCAAAAATCGAAGAGGCAGCTTTTGCTATTAACAGCAATCTTTCAAACTCTCCAAGAGTGCAGCAGATGCAATGGATGTAGTCCATTGAAGCACGCTTGTTAGCTGCGCACATAAAATCAAGAGGTAACCATTTTGAACAGTATCTTTAAATTATTTGATGTATCGTAAATAACTGTCTTCAGAAGTTATATATCTGTGATTCATATTAGTTTCCTTTCATAATTTCGAATACGAAGACGAATTTACCTAAGGTGTGTACAACATTTTTTGCTCAGAATAACCTCTCGAGCATGTTGGCAAAGTGTATTGGTTTCGATCTGGAACACCCTGTATATATCTAATTACTAAACACAACAAAACAAACCACCTTTTCACAAAAAGACTACTATAAACTACAAGTTAATTTGAGTTAACGCATGAGATTCTTTTTCCATTTAACGACAATGTTTCGTTTTTCATGTACTAGCAATTGATACATGTAATAATTAGAAATATAACATGCAGCGAAATTTTAGCATAGGTAATGAAAATTTGGTTAGTAGTAAACTTGATATTTTCTGTAATTACATACAGCAATGTACACATTTCTTAATTAACGTATAAAATATACTTTATTTTATCGATTTCAGTAATGTATACATTGCCAGTATCGTGTACAATAAAGCAATGTGATCGATGCAGGGTTGTTAAGTGAATTCTCCCTCGACAGAATACATAATGTCACATTAATCCTGCCCTACTGTAGAGAGTATACACGGGACTTGAACTAGACCTTACGTCTAATACGAAGCGAAACACAACCGTTATTTGCCCCCTCCACCCTCCCCACTCCTATTTGCTTACACTACGACTATTTCCCTTAATTCCCTCGATCTAGTAACCCTGGATCGATGTCAGCTGCTTCAAGCTATACATTATCTGCACAGACAGTATACACACTACTCAATGGGGTCTCGATTATGCGAATTACTTTCAACCGAGGTTTCGTGTTATCCGAAATGCTTTAAACTTCCTACTAAATAGCAAGGATTGATCGTACATATTGATTTCTTGAAAATGCAGAGCGACTCGTTAGAGCACTGCAGTCAATATACGGATAAAGATTTTACCATTCAATTTTTTATGTACTCATTCTGCAGTTCATAAAGATAAATTTGATCTGAAAATCCACTCGATACATCAATGTACTATAAGAAATGTCAAACAGTACCATAATTGATAAAGTACACGATAACAGAGACTACATACGTTTTCTAATAAAGCTTCCAAAATTCAAAAGCCCTATTTTGAAAGAAAAGAATTACAAATGTTTATGATCCATTTACTTTCATATTTGTCATTAATTTTCTACGTTTTAATATAAATAACTCTTTCTTTTTCGTGTTCTTACATTTGATCTGTCGTCGTTTCTTTTGACCCAACCCCCAAACCGGTGGGGTTAGCCAATCGTTAATTTGTTTACTCCCGCTAACTCGCACATCCCCACTTGTGTGCCCGTACCACGTTTTCCTAACTAAGGGTGTGTTTTTTAGCGGGGGGTGACATAGCGAGATTTCCTAAGGCCCGAGGCCTACAACCCAGAGTTTATGACCAGTGATTTTCTAGGCCGTTGACGAACTTTCTACAAAATATGCTTTCTTAGAATTTATTTCAGGAAAAAGGCTTTCTCAAAAATAGCTTCGCTGTCCTTCGTGTCATAAACCGTGCTGGGCGTTTGCACGTCAGGTATTTCTTTTGCCCGTACGGCTATCCGCTATAATATTGATCGGAAATATTACAAACATTCACTTACCCAGCAAAAAACATCAAAAGGAACCAGGAACCAGGTACAGCTACGACGAGGATGGCGTCTTCCGCGTGTCTATCTTCAACAAGGCGGCAGGGAATACACGCGAGTATAAGCAGGTTGCTGATCAAGAATATGAACTTGGCGGGCTCGTGACTCTGGAAGACAAAATGTGCAAATGAAACGTCAGAGGGTGGCACATATTCTTGCGCGCTTTATAGTCTCGCACAGAGAAATCGATGCACCATGAAATTCCATGATAAAAGGAATGTATCGCACAAAGTTTATAATTTAATTTCGATCTTCCGTGTGACGTTGTTCCTGAATCGTTTTGTGTCATACTATGATACACGATCAAGTAGCAAATCGAAAAGATATTGGCACATCCAGTTTTCTTATAATAACTTTATTCGACACTTTTCTAGTAAGTATGAAGCGAACACATAAACACGAGGATAACAGTCAAGAAGTCGATACACAGGAAGAAATTGTATATTTTATGGCATGGATGCGCCGGTCAGTCACGTAAGGATTTACGATTGTAGGTGCTCCCGAACAAAAGTTAAATTTTGACTTGTTACGGACTTTTAAATTTTACTCTATTACTTTTCACAAAATTAAACCTATTACAAAATATTCTCATAAACAGACAGAGGCCCTCAGAATATTGCTTTTCCTACAGCCTGCAATGTTGTTGAAACAACTCACTCGAGATATCATGGACATACTGAACGATACCATAACTACACGAGTCACTTTTGGAATATAGTTCTTCCGACTACCTCGGTGTAACTGTTAGGGTTTGGTCGAGCTATGAGTAATGCACTACGTGCCGTCTATGTCTGATGTTTCCGAAGCACCATCCAAAGAATGCAAAACGGCTTTGGGACCATAATAATTAGAAGTCTATGTTGTGAGGAGTGACAGGATTTATTCTGCTCTTATGTGGTGGTGAGGTATGTTAGCGTGTGTATGTGTGCGTGTGTGTGTGGACGTGTACAGAGCCTGGTGCTCTTTGTTATGTGTTTGACTATACAACTGTCTATAATCTTAAAACTGTCTGTAGTTTTCTACATACTTTTCAAAATAACTATCGCTATCAGTCTACTATACTATCTATGCTCGTTCTTTGGAGAACCCCCGTATTTATACACGGTTGTCCACCCTTCCATTGCACCCTTAGCGCGGTACCTTTCTGGCAGAGGGACAGAGCCGTCGTAGGAATAGATGGACGGCACTTGGAAGCTTGGAAATTCCCAACATCAGAAGATGGTTCTTCTTGACCGCTGACAACCGTTAGGTTTCGACCGATCCACTCGTTGGCTCGGCAAGGTTTATGACATGGTTAATCTCCTAAATTGCCAAAAATAAACTCTACTTCATCTTAACTGACATTGTTAATTTTTCCGCCATGTCATAAACTTTGTCCAGTTGGACCTTTTTAAATTGACTCTCTAACAATAACAGAAGAAATCGTCCAACAATTGACTGAGCTGCATCGTCCATAAAGAAATGGATGATATCGTTAGGGAGTATCTTATTCAACTTCAACGTTTCACACCAGAAGTCAGTTCAAAAGCACTAATATAGATGCTGATACTAAGTGGCTGAAGATTCTACAAATACCCGTCATTGGTTGGTTGAATAGGGTGAGTTACGATGGAAATCAAGATGCAGTCACCTTCCCAAAGCACGATTTGGGTCGCTTTTTTTCTTCTTTCTAAAAAGTGAGCGAAGAGTTGCACCTTGTTGAATAGTCTTTTTTCCACACATCTTTTAACATAATTTAGACATCTTCAAATAATTCACTTAAGATTTTGTAACTTTTTGAGTAATTTTCGTATTCCAGTGAAAAATAGCACTCTTGGACATATTTCTCAAAGAAATTAGGTTCCTTCTCCTTCAAGTTGTTCGAAATTGTCCATACACGTTCTACGACTATGTTAGGTTCAACCTTAATTATAACTAATTCGTAGAGATAAACAATTTGTAAACATATACATAATGGGAAGATCAAAAAGTTGTTCAAATAACTAAATGTCTAACAACTAATTAAGGAGTAATTAACAAATGTGAATATTAACCACTACTAAGAAAGACGAAGACACTGCTGCAGGAATATGTAAATTAGTGACTGATTTGCCTAACGTCCTAATTATAATTTCATTCAACCCTCAAATTTTGAAAAAGAAAGAAAAAATGCTCAAATAACTATTACCATCTAGAATAACTCCGAAAATGTAATAGTAATAGAAAAATTTTCAAAACAAAAGTCACATGGGGCAACAGGAGCCGTAGTATGACATTAATCTTTAATTTCTAGGTGGATTCACTTCAAAAATATAAAGATTACCTTTGCATTTTTAGGTAAAATGCTATATTTTAGTGCCCATTTTCTGACGGCGCCTGTTAAAGCAACTCCAACGAGGCGCAACATTAAGGTCTTTGAAGGTCAACAAAGGTCATTTATGATAAAAAGGACGAAATTAACCTACATTTACAGAAGGTGTTCAAAGTAATTGCCATTGGTATCAATGCAATGCTGCAATCTTCTTAACACGAATTGAGTAGTATTTCTTATCACTTCAGCACTTATCGTATCACATGCTGTAACAATTCTTACCTGCATATCTGCTGATCTCAATTTGTCGTGCAAATGCATTTAACCGTACGGCGTGTAGTACATTTCTGAAGCGACGGTTTCTGTTGTCTCATCCAACTTTAGTTTCGGAAACTTTTCTACTACTATCATACCTTCGGAGTTATTGTAGATGACAATAGTTAGCGTCTCACTCTGTAGAGGACGTAAATTACATGTAGGGATCTAAGTATTAAATAATTAAATCTGAAGGTCACACTTTTGAAAAATTATTTACTAAAAGTATTAATTTGATGAATCTATTTCTAAAATGTGACGCGGTTACTGCCTATAGTTTAACCATGCATTCGGCAATGCTGAACAAAGAAAACGGAAGTTTCCAGAAATTACCAACTGTTTCAGGAACGAGAGGAGACCGATGTTGATAATTTCACCGCCTAGTTGCACGAAAATATAACCCAGGACACCCAACACCGTGGTACACTCGGCTATCGTGCGGCCAGCTTCCGTTACTTCTTCCGGCCACTTCAGGAGGACAGCATCGACGTTCGAGGGCCTGAAGTAGACAGCCAGGGACAAGGACGCCAGGTGAAATGCCAGGATGATTAGACGTTTTAGGAACTGTAACTTTCATAAAAGAACAGTAACGTTGATTATCGGTGGGTCGTATACGTACACGGTTTGTCCACAAAGTTCTCGAAATACGCGCTTTACATCGTTTCAGAAGATTTTGAAATGCCGTAAGAAAGTCAGATTGTGGAATTGTTTTCAGACATTGTGTAACAATTTGTTAAATGTTAGGAACTGATTGATAACGCGTCCTCTTCATGTGATGTTTTAGTTTTGGAAAAGGGTAGTCTGCAGGTGCTAATTTGGGCGAGTACGGTGGGTGGGCAATCGTTGTCACCTGCTTTTTGGCCAAAAATTAATTCACTACATATGAAGTGTGAGCCAGTACGTTATCGTGCAACAAGAACCATTCTCCGCTTCGGTTTTCAGTAAAACACGTGACATTAGGTATACATGAAACAAAACACGATCAACCAATTACAGGGAACTACTGAGATGTAAATGAAACTGTTGCACGCGTTACCAACCCCAGAAGTCGAATAATAACTCTAATAAAAAATCATTCCGGGAACTTTCCGGACAAATCGTATATTATAAAAATGTAATTTAAAGAATCCACCTCCAAAGTTTCTGACCTTCGCATGCATTACCAGTGTCACATCACTGAATAACCAATCAAACCTAATATTAAGCGTTAAGCTAATATAAATGACAGGTACAAGTTGATAAGTGTAGCATAATAGTGTGCAAGACCTATACATATATCATCTATTCACTTCTTAAGGGGGCATATACAATTAAACGGCAAAAAATTAGTCAACCTTGGAGGATTTCTTTTAATAAGAATTAATTATTCTACACCCATGAAATTGCAAGTACGTTGAAATAATGTATTCAGGTATACAAAAACATTCTTTTATTTAAATTAACTTCAAAATGGCGGAGCTGTCGCACAAAGTTGCGACGGCAGTTGCATAACTGGCGTGCAATCTAGCTGCTTGCAGCCTTTGATTTGCAACAAAAGAAAGCAATATTGTTTTATTAAGTACGTATGTAGTTTCTATATGTCGTTGGTGAAAATGAACAAAATTGCATGCATGTAAAGGAAAAAAATAAGGCCCTCTTAAATACCTATCCAGTGCCGAAAATGTACGTTTCACCTATGAAAATATATAACCTTTTAATGGACAAGGCAAAGTTGAAATCTTTTTAGTAGTATACATGAAGATCAAAGTTATTAGAGGTGGTTAAGTGGATAATTATTCGTAATCTATTTCCACAATTTATTCTAATAAATTTATTCATCTAAATTTATTCAAATTCTAAAATAACTCAATTTAAACACAAATGGACTTAGGCTACTTTCAAAACAAACCGTTGATTAATTTTTTTTCTATTTTATTTTCAACTTCCAAGTAAATGTACATAAAACGACCGCAGTTTTAGTTCATCCTAAGAAATACCGACTACCAGAGAATACGCTCTAATAAATTCGAAAACGATACTACGAGTACATTTTTCGCTGATGCAAGGATTGCAACTTTTCATTGACGCTAATGGTCAATACTTTGAAAGCTTATCGTAAGATACATTAGGTAATCGTTTACATTCGTAAGCTGATTCCCGAAGTAACATCTCAGAAGCCTATCTTGAAATTTCACTCCAAACAACAATACATATATCGACACTATTCCCCTCAATTTGTGCGCCTTTGTTTATTTCCTGCGGTGTGCTATTTTCCTTATCTAAAGGACCTCTTGTAGCGTGGAAACTAGTACGTGGCAGGACGCCACATGTAAAATTCCGCTCCGCTACGAGCGTTTAGGTTACCAGCACATTTGAATTTGAATGGCTTTCGCTCTATAACACGTTCGATCCCGGGATAGCAGCTGCAACATTACCCTCTATAAGATGGGGTCGTAAATTAAATCATTAAGGAGCGGTATCCTTTGATGCCGCAGTCATCGGGATCGTATGCTAAGTTTTATGTTAAGGTTCTCATTTGATATGTTGCGGAAAACACGCTCACATTCTGCGAAAAGCTTTTTATGCGACTTTAGTCTGAAAATTCTGTTTCAATAATCGAAGATCACTATCACTTGATATATTCAAAAATCATAAAAAAATATTACATTTAGTCAAATCTTTTGAATTCAAATGAAAAACGCGATTTCAATCAATAAATAATTGCCAAAGTAAGAATTTATAGTATGACTCGTTTTCAACAAATAAACTTATAACCTATTTTTTATCAAAATGTCAAGATGACTCCATTTTATGTGCACTACATTATATTTTAAACGTGGTCGATTTAACATTGAATAATCCTTATCCACGAGGGCTATTCAATAAGTAACGGTACAAACTAATATAGCTCTTAAACGGTTTCATGAACCAATACGAAACTTTCTATGTTTCAAGTTAGCATCCTTGCAACGACTTCTGATCAGCTGTTTGAGAAGATTTTCTAAACCTAACCTATAATTCAGTCCAATATTTCAAGTCCGATTGAGAATTGCACCGCTAAAGAACAACGTGCAGTGATTAGATTTTTTGGTCGTAGAAAGTGTTAATGGTAATGAGATCCATGCAAGGATGTTAAAAGTGTACGAGAATAAGTGTTTAAACCGTTCGAAGATTTACAAGTAGATAGCACAGTTTAAAAATGGCCGCGAAAGTGTCGGTAATGCGCAGCGAAGTGGACGACCGATGCAAATGAGGCTCCGACAGCAACCGAAAGAATTCTACACTAGAGCCATAAGAAAATTAAAGGAACAATGGGACAAATGTATAAGTGTTGGGGGGATTATGTTGAAAGTAGCCAAAATATTGTATTAATTGAATAAACAGTTGTTGAGGTATATCAATTTGTCTCGTTACTTATTGAATGGCCCCCTATATCTGTAATATGTTCAAACGTAATTCTGAAACAAAATGTAATATGCGATTCTGATTACACAAAACAAAGATCGGAAGTTTTCAAAACTTTTATCTCCTACGCTAATAGACCATTTTCGACCCATTAGTGCTAATTATACTACTCTGTACGCAGAAGACTTCGAACCTCTTTGAACCTTATTCAAACTCGAAAAGTTTTGAATCTTGAAGTCTTGAAGGCCCTAAATGACTTGAAAATCTTCAATTCCTTAATAAGCTTGATGCAATTGAAATCAAAGCCATTGGCGTGTTTGATCTTATCACAACCAAGAGGACAATTTCTTCCGTTCACATTACTGTCTGTTTCATTATTACCGCACCTTGAGATTTATTTGTCGGGCGTGCTGCAATAACCTGTCACCATAAACGATTACGAGATTTCGTGAACGACCCTCTCTGAAATTCTTGGAATAGATATTATTCTAGGTATGCATATTTTTGGCGATAACCTCCCACCACACGATCCTTGGAAATAAAAGTAAGATAAGTTATCCAAGAAACCACTTCTAGGAAATTTCACAGTCCAACGACTCCATAGAGGAATTTGTAGCCAGTGACAATGATTACCTTGCTGTGCACGTCAAGAAAAGATGGTAAAGTTAGCGCCTTCGTCACGCTAAAATAATTACTTATGTAACCAAAGAGCCTCTTTTCCAAGAAAAAATGATAGATATATAAGAAATACAATATATGCAGTGAAGCTAAATACAAAATAATATTCTCATTGGGTTTAATTATAAATTAAAACTATGACGATAATATAAAGCTAACAGACTGACTTTGTTTTTCTCTCCCAGCCAATCCTTAAATTCGTAAATTAAAGTTTTTACGTTGCCATGGAATAAAAACATAAGTTAAAACAGGAAAATTTTACCTATTATCATTTTTTTCAGCAGTACACCAAACAAAAGCAAGTACAATACAATATTGTAGGATCGGAACCCCTATGACCCCTCATAAGTGAAGTCGTGGATGAATCAGCACTGTCTGATCTAAGGAATAGCGTTGCTTCCTGCTATGACTCTACGGGGCCCGAATTCAATTCCCGACAAGTAAGGTAAAGTAGGTTTGCTTTATTCCACGATTTCCTACCGTTTATTATAATGGACATTATTTAAATAAACTTAGCAAACAAAACGAAATTATAGGAAAATAATGAATACCTTTTTATTCGAATAATTTTCAAATAAAAAATTTATTTAAACCAGCACTCGATTTGCCGGTTGCTATTAATGTGCCCGGCAAATTTAAAAATAGGAGAGCCTAGCTGGAACCTTCCAGCAGAATAGACGTATTAAAACCGCGCTCTGTATATTTGTAAACAATAAATTAGTGCTAAGAAATTAAGAGTTGTTCGTTATTTTCTAATAACATCGTTTCACTCACAATTTTTGTTCGAAGTTTATTCAACATTCGCAGATATTATTCCTAAATATATTTAATACAGATTAATAACGATTCTAATTACCTTATTACATAGCAAGTTTTTCCACCAATAATACCCACATGAAATTAATTGAACGTTCTGTATACTAAAACGAGAAATTTCCTCTATAAAATAGGAGAAAAATTAAAATAATTGCTCGAAGACAATAACCGACCAAATTCTATAACATTTATTCCTTGAAATCGAGAATTTTTTTGTTCAATTAACAGAACCGTTAACCGAAACGGCTTTTAAAATGCACGCATACAAAGTTGACGGGGCGTGAACGGGTAGAATTGATTAAAAAATTCCGTATTTAAATACTGCCAGCTGCGTTTTCCATGCGAAACAATGGAAATAATATACTGCAGTCGGTGACGCATGTATTAGTTCAAAAATTTTCACCTTTCAGAACTAAAAGCCGTGTTCTTGTTCGAGTTAATAAACCAATTTTAAAAGTTAATTTGATTTCCAACAGTTTTGTTTATCTTTTGTTATCTGATATTAATTTAAACGGCGATTTTGAAATGTTTACATCGAGAAATGAATTAATCAGAAAAATTGATTCGAAGAAATTTGTAACGAACTTAATAGAACATCCTGTAGCTCGAAGTATGTACATACAACGGAACGTTATAATGGCACATCATCCACAATGTATCCCACTTATGGTGCTAATTATGGCCACATTCAAACCACATACAAGCGTCCAATGACCAATTATACTGTGATACTGCACACAGAGATTAGCAGGGTTTTAGTATAATTAATCACGAAGCACATTGGATGGTAACATGTCGTTACGATAATCCTATGGAGAGTTGAGAATTTACTTGGAATATCTGCAGATACGTTTTCGTGCATTAAGGCATTTACATACCCACCAAAAGTTTATTATTGTTACTTGTTTTTTTTTTAACATTGGTACAAATTCTTAAATACGATTTATTATGATACAAAAACGCCACTTATGATGGGTATAAAATTAACATATTCTGATAAAAAGTAGTGTCCTCGATGGTAATAAGTTGTTTTCACTGATCACCTTAATTTTAACAGTAATTAATAATAAAAAAATCATTCAATTATATTTAATTAAAAATATTTTATAGATAAAATTAGTGTAAAGATCGGAAATGAGGGGTAGTTGAGACGATTCTGAACAACATTTTCCTTTGCAAAAATGTCGGACGGGGCTTCGTTTTTGAATTATTAAGGAGAAACACTGACCAATCAGTATAGTGGTATAGCTGTAATTTTTTACCAATTACTAATTATTATACTCTTTAATTTATCTTCTAAAGTAAAATTCTAATGTAAAATCAAATATATGATAGGACAAACTCTTTTTCAAGAAATAATTTAAAAAAAAAGTGAAATAAACAATGATTTTTCAAATTGAAAAGCAAAATATCACCCCATATGCTGCTGCGTTAATTAAAAAAGTCATCTATTGTATAAAAATCTCTTTCTCAGATAATTGCATTTTTATCATTTCTTCCACGCTATACATAATTTTTATGGTAACAAAATTATTTGATATAATTTGTAATTAAATTTTAGAATTGAATGTATATAATTTCAGAAACATTATTCGAAATATAACTTCTGATACCTGTAATCTTTTTTTATCTAATCATCCATAGTACACGTTTTGCAAATACACTTTTTCTATTCTCTTATTGTACGATTTTGTTATGTTTAATTAAGACCTGTGCAGATAATGAAAGGGAGGTGTTCATATAAATCTCTTATCGCAAAGTAGATAGCGATAGTGGTAATCAATGTCATGAAACAGCTACAGATGCCTGACCACCAGGCTTTCAATAATCAATTATATTTTGAATTTAATTAAGCAGTAATTAACAATTAGTTTTATTCATGATTAAATTCCCTTTGATTGAGAATCAAATTATAATAATTGACCGAATAATTTTCTAATTTGCAATTAAAATGTAATTTTGATAAAACTTATCAAAGATTAAAATATTATTTTGATCCTTTGTTCTTTTCAACTAGATGTAGGTTAATTTTCATTTGATGGTTGAAACATTTAATTAAACAAGATTTTGATTACGATACTCTAGATTGAAATTAAAATTCGATTATAAATTAAACTTAAATGAAATATTATCATTCTTATTACTTCTATCAGTGTCATTTGTTAGCACCGTTACATTCCCACAATTAACAATAATAAATTGACATTTGAAAGCGTAATAATACTTATTTACAATTTCATATGAAACATCTGAACACATTGACTGTCACAGACGTGTGTGGTAAGACACAGTTAAACTCCAATTATTATAATGTCTATCGATTAACTTTCAAATGTAACCATTCGAATAAGTACTTTACACTATTGCCCTAATATTAGCAATAATCAAAACTTATTTGACTTTTTCTTTTATTTATTATTCGGTTATTTAAAATTTAAGACGCTGGTCACAGGTGACCATCGTGGCAGTCAACGTGTTAGTATAATTTGACTAAAGATAGCCAAGATGAGGCTTGCATTTGACTAAACAGAGTACTCTCTCCTTAAATAATATATTATTTTATTTATGTATTTATTTACCCCAATTCTAATTATCAATAGGGTGAAGTTATAATGAAGAATTAAAATTAATTTTGGTTGAAAAGATAAAGAAGAAAATTTTCATTCTTGTTTCAACACGATCGAATTAAAAGAAAAATTCTTAATTTCCAATTAAAACTTATAATTTGATTATCAATTACAAAATATTCGGTATCTCCTTTAATTGTTAATAAGGTATTTAAAATTATAACTCGTGTGAAATACACGCAAGAAATTTTGCAAAACTGATTACCACTGATGTTTAGAATCTCATGAATGTATTTAATAAACAATTTTATTTTTGTAATTACCATACACGAAACACAAGTAATGAATAAACAAGTACAAGTAATGTATAAACAACTTGTAAATATGTACAAGTTGATTAAACAAGAAAACGATAATGCTAATAAGTAAGGAGATTATGTTTCAGAAACAAGGTTCATACGCTTTTGTTAAGCACACTTCTTTTTTCTTATCTTCTCTCAAAACTGACTTCATCCCCAACCAGTAGTAACGAAATAACTTGCCCGCTGATTTAAATTTTTTAACAGCTACACGTTGTATAATTTACACGATTGTACTCGGTTTCCCTGATCTTATATTTATATTGCAAGACGACAAGAAGAAACAATTTATTAAAAATCATTATTTGTCTTTAAAAATTCGGAATCCACCTTTATAATTTTGTTATAGTAACGACCATGGTAGGGACGATAGCGACATGTGATCCGAAGGTTCACACCAAATTTCAATGTTCCTAGACCACCGTAGGGAGATGAAACGTTAACAAAATTAAAAAATTAATTTGTGAATAAAACCATTTTATCTGACAATTGAGTTAAATGATGAACATATAAGATGATTATATTAATTTAATGAATACAGTTTTTGGTACCTTTAACTGATACAAAATACATTTCATCACTTATGTATTTAAAACGCTGTAATGAAGGGAGTATTAAATTCTAGACACGAAATAGTATCGACAATTTTAACCTACGGTGGAACTCACCTGTTTGATTTTCTAAAATAACTGTAAAGTACATAAATTATGAAACGAATGTATCATTTTTGAAAAATGAGAAATTCGTCGTTCTATTCCGATCATCTCAGCTCGTGTAAATTATGCGACTAAATAATTGATGCATTAAACTTATTCTAAACCATTACATGATATTCAATTCTGTACTGATAAAATTTGCGTTTATTTAAAATTCTATTTACTAATTTATAGTGCTAAATTATTCAAATTCACATACGTGAAACCGAGAATTTATTTAAATTTTCCATTGCATTATTTAATATCTATGTTACTATATTAAACTATATTATTAATTGATATGCAAACACAATGCAATAAAAAGGTCCGAATGTATTGAAAATAGAAACAAAAAAAACACATTCGCCATGTTACCTGTCTTAAACTATTGCATCGAGTTGACAAATGACATAACAGTGCATTTATCTTCAATATCCAAGTATCATAGGCTACACAAATGGTAAAATCCAAAATGGTATCATTTTGTTCGATAAAAATGCTGTAAACCTCTAGTTAAAATTAGCAGGTAAGAATTTAACCCTTTACGAACCGGTAATTAATTTCGTAATTAATTTCCATCATAAGTTCATTTCGCTTCTTATCTTTTATACTTTATAATTGTAATTTGTGAATACATTCCATAACAAATAAATAATTGAATAAACATTATATTTGGGATCTTGTTTAGAAGCATAAGTATTTTTAAAAATACTTCATCATTTTTTTTTTTTTTTGTACACGTGGAAAATTCAGAACATAAAGGGTTGAACATTCTTTAAAAAATATGAGAATGTACGAGTCGGTGTACACCCGGCACGATTTCGATCAAGACATCTTAAAACGGAGGTCCTCAGCGGGTTAAAAGCCTCACAATCAGCGCAAATGTGCCGACGATTTAAAGAGATCTGCTCGTTAACCCTTTTCGAGATACGGAACGGCCCGTTGAAGGCACGGTTACGACCGCAATCTATTTAACCGTACAACATCGACGACCATCTTTCTGAGATTGTTCAGAGATTGCCGATATGTTCGTGAATACCCAATGCTGAATGGAGATAAATCGCGCGTGTACTCAACGACCGTAGAAAATTCCCCGTCGATGCCACTCGATCGTCTACGCGTCGAGTATATTCGGATGACAATCACTCCAAGTCACTTGAACACATCTCGATATCAGTCAATAATCGTTGAAAATTAGTTTGAAATACTGCAGCGTTAATCAGCATGCGCAACGATCGTTTTCCGTCCGCTGCTTAGTCTCGTGGGGATAATTAGGACGATTGACGTACGTGTCAACTATTGTTGTACGTCCACTTACATTAGAGGATAAAAATGTTCGGTCGGATGGACTGTGATCGACAATGGATTGGTCATCGAATACGAATTAATCCGTAGTTGGCTATCGGTAAACTAATTAATTAACCCTTCGACTACGGCACGTTCCAACTCAAAATCATCAAATTATACATACAGCGCTATGTATACTGGCGTCAATCCAAACGCGCAAGATAATTTCTTAGGAAAACAATACAAAATATGGTCGTAAATATTTCATTAGAATGTTGTAACAAAAATACCAAAATTAAATTGACTAAATTCTCCTTCCACACACATATTTTGTCATATTTACTGAAATTTAAAATTAATAGTATTATTGTAATAAATTGAGTCTATTGCCACTCAAATTTCATCTTAATTTTCTTACATTCAACTGAATTCAACATAAACCCTTAGTATTCATTTTTGGTACGAATTAATTTGTGTTTGAGGATTTAAATAAAAAACCAAATATTTATAATTTTGTTATCTTTGGGATATTTATATTTTTAATCATGATATATGCCTATACCAATTGACAGAATAAAATTTACACACTTCATACATTAACCCTTTGCACTCTGTTGTCGCTACTGCAGCCATATCTAAAAGAAACAATTTTTTAAAATGTATTCACGTCTTTTTATTCAATGAAAAAGCAAGATTTTGAAGTTTGAAGAATCATTTGGAGTGCAAAGGGTTAATGGATTTTAAAAGACCTATATATAGACCCTTCGTAATTGAAGAATTAAAGATGGTAGGTGTAGTAAAATTTGTTTATATTGACAGTCACAGAAGAATACGATAATATTTTGGATATTCATTTGTTGATATAATAAATAAATGGGGAAAAAAAATTCATTCATGAAATTGATCTGCGTGCCCTAACGAATCGGGAATGAATATTCATGTAATGAAAGAACTATAAAAAAATAAGTGCAAAGATACGAATACAATCAACATCTGAACTCGATACAAGCAATGTTCCTCTCTCTCTCGTTTTTCTCTATTGAAAATAAAAAGTTTTTTCTCGAAATTATTATGCACGGTCTAAGAAACCTAAAACTAATAACCAATAATATGGACCGTTTATTTTGAAAGTGATGTAAATTGATTTAAAAAAAAAAAATAAGATATGACGTAATTTATGCTTAATTTAGTGTAAACTTTTGATTTATAACTAGTTTGGTTATTAGAAATTGCGTAGCCATTGATTATGAAAGTAGTGAAAATTCAATTTCCCATAGACATGAATTTAATAAAATATAATTAAAATTTATATAAATAATAATTTTATTAGAATATGTTTGTTTATCGGAATGGAAAGTTTTAGGATACATTCAAATTCGAAAAGGACCTAATAAAATTATTATACAACCTTTTAGTGATGCAATTAAATTATTTTCTGAAGAATTGTTTTTTACAAAAATTAATTTAAGATGTGAAATAATTTATATTTTAATTTAATTAGGATTAAAAATTTAGGATCAAATTCAATTTATGCAATATTAGGATGTATTCGAATTATATCTTATTTTTTGTTATTATTTATAAACAAAATTGAATTAATACGAAATATATTTTGTGATATTTAATTTTTCAAAATTGAAATTAAGTAAATTTAAAGTGGTGTAAATCTATTTGCAGCCCGTAAATATTCATTATTTTAGTTAAATTTGCCTAAAAGAAATTTATATAATCAAGTTACATATTGATCAATTAGTAGAAACATTGCCAGACTTGACATAATTAACTTATATTTTGTAATTGACAAGTATGGTAATTTTTAATTTTCACGAAACAACAGAAAATGGACTTGCACCACTTTCAAAATACACGGTTCAATTGTATGTTCATAACGGGTGTGAAAATTATATTACACAAGTACAAACATAAGAATGTTATAATCTTTAAATCTTACTTATACTCAATAAATGTTACTCTTCTTTTTACATTACTTTTCGGCTAGAGAGTATCTTAATTCCATTATTTTACATGACATGAGAAATATTTAAAGGACAATTTGAATGGTATTAGTTATCTGACAAAAAAAAAGCGAAGGTAATGCATATTTTGGTGGCTTCCTTTAACTAAGACACTCTGTATAATTATTAATTTTGAATTTCGCAGATATAAAAAATAATTCAGTGTTAGAAAATAATAGACAACAAGTCTTGGGCGTCAAGCGATGATTATAATTATAATTTTACATTTTTACTATTTTTATCTGTGGATTTACCATAATACGCCAATACTTCTTTCATTTGTACAAAAAAGGCAAATAAAAAAAAAACACGATTGAAACATTCTACGTTTATACCTGATTTTTCCGACTCCCTCATTATTTCCTGTACAGGTAATCGATAACTATCAATTCCTCAGAGTATGTGGAATAGCATCGTGAAAGAAGTTTTCTTTTTCATTCAAATTAAAAATATGGCAGAAGGAATCATAGTAGCAAAACAATAATCGCAGTTACATTTACATAGTAACGCGCAGTATAAATTTTTCATTCTTTGATAAAAAAACTAATTGTATTGTTATTGAAACTTTACTGTTTGAAAGAAAAACAGAAATTGCTTACATCTGAAACCCATTAAATAGGATATATGATAATCATAAGAATTTCAAATATTAGGACAAATTTTAAAATAATCTAAGTTACTTTAAGTTACTTTAAATTATAAATAGGAAGAGAAGCGGTAATAATAGTAATTATTTATATTATGCCCTATATTTTTAACATATTCCATGCCGAGGTCATCCCACATGAAATTGTTCAGATTTTGTTAAAGCTGGAATATAATCCTTTAATGGTTTCAGGTTTTCATTTTTTTTTCAATTACTTAAGTTTATTTCAATCACATAAAAAAGTAAAGCTATAAAATTTCATAAACTTTGTAAACATATCCCAAAGGACTTTTTAAAAGTTAAAAAATTACTTATTATACAATTGCCGGAAATATAACGTTAATCTCTTGTTAGTAAATAAATGTTAACAAACTGATGAAAATGAGTTTCTGCTTGCTTGCAATAAAGACGTATAAGTAAATGGTTAAAAATATTTCAATTTAAAAAATATGTATTTTAATCACTTATTTAAAAGCTGTCTTTAATATATCCAATATTAAAGGAAATATTAAAGAATTTAACGAAAATGAGAATTTTTAAATATGAACAAAGATGATGTGTATGTGTTACGATAAATGTGATTAATTCAGTAGTTATGTATAATTGCCGGTTTAAATATATAATCACCACTAAATTTGGTAAATCTGATTTTGAATATTTATCAAATAAACCGGCGAGTTTAGTCTAATATGTCTAAATAAGTAAATTTAAAATATTGAATAATTTGTAATAGTAGCAATAAATATTTGGAAAAATTGTTATTTGGAAAATTGTTTTTTTCTCTAGAATATAGGTTTAGTTTGTTTTTGATATGTAACTGTTTTCTGTGAGTTCTAATAATACAATTATTTTCTCTACTTAGGACTTTCATTTAACAAGGCATGTCAGTCCCTTATTCAAATTTCGTTCAGACTACACCCATGTGACTTGAAGTAGCCACTTACTGAATTTTTTTATTTTAAATTCATCACATTTACCAAACCTAGTGGTGGTTATATACATATAATAACCGGCAATTATACATAATCACCGGATTAATCACATTTACCTTAACATATATATACATATGTATATACAGAAAACATGTGTCTTACATGTCAATAATGCCCGTAGTTGATTATTCAGAAATCATTTCTTGAAACTATGAATAAATAACTGATGAATAAACGGAAGCAGTTTCACTGCATAACAAAGCAAAATCTTATATGTCAAAATATCAATAAAACAGACTATATTAAAGAACAAGCAGTTCCTCGTATGTGCGCGTTAGCTGTCAATAATATTCGTAGTTAATTATTTAAAGTTTTTTCTTGGAGTTACGAATAAATAATTGGTAAGTGTTTCGTGATGCGTCCTTCGCCGAATCGAGTCAGCTAAGAACAGGTGACTATACCCTGACGGGGAATAAAATAATTATCTAACGTTTTCTTTAATTTTATTTTTTTCATTCGTTCGATTGTACCATTCGTGCATTGAGTTCGTGATGCCAACCACCGATACTCCCATCCCCCACCCCATGGTATTCAACTTGTTAATACAGAGCCAAACTGTGGCTGACGAATCACCTTTGACTACTTTTTCACTTCACAGACTGAAAGAGAAAATTCCTCATCATACTTATTGACGCCGAACTCATCTCCGAATTACACATGATATACAGAAAATATCGACTTAACCTTTTCACTGCTACTGGCATCTTTAGGCGCTCAACAATTGTATCAATCATAAGTCGTTTAATATGATACTGATAACACTTTAAATCATTCGAGTTCCATCTTTCCTCTATACTACAACTACTTACTGTATTAGTTACCAAAAAATTGCTATAAATCTGCTATATGGAGTATGCGCCCTGTGTTTGGTAAATTAATTATTAAAAAAAAACGCTCTATACACAAGATTGAAAATTTAATGATGTTTCAACCTCATTCCAAGCTTTAGAGTTTGCTACTCATAAAGTGTCTGGAATGGGGAGGGTCTTGTCCACGATTTGGAACACGCAAGCTTTGACGGTGTCCCTTCTGAAGCCTCCGCTGGTGGGCCTAAAACTTTGAAGTTTGGCTACCGCTATCGTCCGTACGGATTTAATCCTTCAGCCCAATTTTTATTAATCATCACACATCATTCCATTATCGTATTTTATCCATCTTATTATCTGTGAAATCAACAGAAGACAAGATTCGCTTGAAACGATTATTTAACATAATATTTCAGATTTTGCATTGTCATGCAAAAAACTGTTTCCATTTATTCACCAGTTCTTTATTCCTAATCTCAGGATTTAATACACAGTAGACGCGGGTAATATTTGATCAGAGAAAAGTTGTTTATAGCCCAAGGATTAATGACACAGTGGCATCTCCAAATACGAGAAGGCACATTTTGTTCGAGGCAAAGCGATGAAAAGCGACCAGGAAAAAAAATTAAGCAAAGATATCGTCACGTGAACGTACTTACCCGCGCGAAGGTCTTCCATTTTTCCTCGAGTAATCGTTGAATAATACCGCCGTCCAGCATGTTCAAGTGCTCCTCCTTGGTACCGTTCAGAATGATAAATAGCGCAGAGTTCCAGTCTGAAATAGAAATTCGGCGGGGACCGTTTCGGGTTAATGGAACATCACTTTACGCTCCACTCTGCCGCGATAATTATGGGTTTTGCATTAGCGTCTATACATATATACGTGTGTGTATATATATATGTATATATCTATATATTAGATGCATGAGTTTCCGGCAGCTTTTTCTGTAACCGCGCCACGTGCGGTACTAAACTTTCTTGCATGTAAAGATAAAAGTTTACGTGGCTCTCGCAGCGGGAAGAATTCCGCGGAATCGTTAATCCAACGGACCAACTTGCCGAGAACCACCAAAAGTCAACTAATGTTAGTTCGATGCACTATTTGAATTCTCGTTAAACCCATAAACGGCCGTGGTGGTAAGGACTGCTTTATGGAAATCATTATTAATGTAACAAGGAATGAACTTTAGGGGAATAAACATCTGCACGATGAAGGATAGTCGCTCGAATTTGTATAAATATTGCTTGAGTATTAAATAACTATGTTGGATTTATTTAACCTCTTGTCTTATGAATGTTTTTAATTACTACATCTATCGGAACTAATTATTCGCTATTGTAATGTTAAGACAAATGAAAATAAAAGAAATATTTGGCATACCCATTTAATGCTGCTTACGTATGTAAATGATAATTAGAACTAAATTGAAAATTTACCTATGTTACAAATACCCAAGTTCGTCATAGATGGATTGTAAGTTGTATCACGAATTAGTAACAGTGTTATTAACCATTTACACTCGGAAATTTTGTTCAGATTATTTACCAGCAATTCAAAAATACTTACAATTAGTTACAAAGTAGTAAGCAACATAGCATCATAGATAAGATGATACAGTATTAGAAATAATTATTATCTTTAAATTGTATTTGGAAGGATTGTTAGAAAAAGAAATATAAATTAGTTATATTTCCCTTAAAAATCACCTGCATTAATTTCATGTCTCCTCAGAGAGGACAATCGAGAGGAAAGGGTTAGACATGTTTCATCACTTGACTCTTTCATGTACAGAATTATAATTATACAATGTGCAACTAAACTATTATTATAATTCTTCAATTACACCACTTTAAATAAAATGAATGGAATTATCCTAGAACACACATTATTTACTTAAAAACTTTTTCCAATTATTATTTTCAAATATGTAAATATTATTTATTTCTCCTTATGCTCTTATCAAACATTTCAAACCAAAATTGGAGTATTTCAATGAAAATTAGTTTTAAGTGCATTCGATTGCTGAACCGTTACGCGTAGTCTGGATCTAAGTGAAAAGAAGAAAACTTGAATTAGGAGAACAGTTCTACAGGGTGTTCCAGATCGAAACCGACTTGCTCGGGAAGTAATTCTGAACGAAAAATGTACACACCATAGGTCGATTCGTCTTCGTTTTCGAGATTATGAAAGGAAACTAGTATGACTCACAGATACATAACTTTTAAAAACATAATTATTTATTTGCAACTATGTTTTGCAGTTATTTACGGTACATAAAGTAATTTAAAGATATTGCTGAAAATGGTTACCTCTAGATCGTATGCACGCAGCTAAACCTACTTCCATGGACTGCATCCACTGCGTCCGCTGCACCCCTGAAGAGTTTGAAAGATTGCTGTTAATAGCAAAAGCTGCATCTTCGATTTTTGCTTTCATTTCGTCACGTGTATTAGGTTTTTGATTTAAATACACCTTCGGCTTCATGGAGCCCCATAGAAAAAAATCTAGAGGGGTTAGATCAGGGGATCAATACGAAACATAAACATCAAAGAAACGTACAGTTTCGACAAATTATTAGTATTTCCACAAATATTTCGAAAGCGATAACGAATCGACCTATGGTGTGTATAACATTTTTTTCTCAGAATTATCTCCCGAGCATGTTGGAGAAGTGTGTCGGTTTCGATCAGGAACACCATGTATATTTGAATTTGTTGTGGGGAAACATTAAGTGTGTGCCAATTGGATTTACAAAAAATTGAGTGTGGCAAAAAAGTACGTGAAGAGAGTGGTTTTGCACCCTCCATACCAGAAACTCATCAAGACCTAACTGCATTTTATGTTTCGATGGTAAGTTATCAAGGAAGGCTAATAATACAACTATTTCTAAAAATTATGAGCACTTTGGCCACAAGAAGGTTCGCGAGCTGACAATTAAACATAGCAAAAAATTGTCTTTCAGAGTTTAAATAAATACTTTGCTCATGCAATGACAATACTCTTTAATCCAATATGAAGAAACTATACTAAACAGTGATAAATATATTGCCTAATTCGCTTCTGCAATAACAATATTTACATTTACAAAATTAACATTTAAATTTTATGGAAAATAATGATAGCAAACAATGATCTAAATATTGTTTTTAAACATTTATAGAGAAATTAAAAAGTGGTTAAATTACACATACATGTTAAAAGAAGTTAAAGGAATTTGTAATTTTTATGACCAATTATTAGAAATTAACAATTTATAAAAATCAATAAAAAATCTAGTTTGAAAAGCATTTCAATGTTGTTCTAATTATAAATGCATAACGTCTCTATACGAACAATAACATGTTTCGAAACAATGCTTTCCATGGTTATTATATTTCCTCGGATTTTGTTGTTTCTCAATGCAAACAGATGCATTAAATTAAAATAAAACATACGGAACTAGTAAAACAAGAAACAAGTAATGAAAATATTACTCTTTAGTAAGTAACGAAAATATTACTACAGACTTATTATCTTGTTACGGAGAATCTCTTGTTTATTTTAATTTATAATCCGTTATTTTTCTAAATAATGTAGTGTACTTACTCTACGTCTGGGCACAAGAACGAAAAACAAGTTTTTGTGATAAGTGTAGCAGCGAAGATAAAGAACAGGATGTCATAAATGAAATATTCTCATCTTTTAAAGACGACTAGACAAAGAAGAAACCAGCATTAACGACTGTTATGCGAATATTGCGATGCCTAATATCGATTGTTGTTTATTAAAATGCACGGCACTTAAACACAAATCGGCTATAATTAAGTATTTCGTGATTACTTCTGTTATTAATGATAAAAAATAATTATAGTCACTAATTAATACATTGATTGCCACGCTGTAGCTACTAATAATTCCATTTGATAGTAATTTTATTTTTGACAAACTTTATGTTCTGTTTCTACAATATTTTGGTATGTCTATTATTCATAATTTCAAATATCTAATAGGAATATTTTAAACCAAATAAACGAAAGATTTCCTAATAATATAGGCGATGGTTTTTAATGGAAATTCACGTGTCACCCATATGGTTGACAAGGCAGTCGAAGTGTTAATTAATTTGTTACTGGAATAAATTAGTAACGTTTGCTAATTTTTGTATCATTAACTCTTATAATCCAGGTATACCACTTCGACACACCAATATTCATACACTAGAAAATAATTGTTACTCATAAAATTATTTCGAAACCTACTGCATTTAAGCATATAAGAAGCAACAAATAACTATTCTAATTTAATTATAATTGAGTAACTCATAATTTAATGTTTTAAATAATTTAAAGATTACGGCAATTTATATTAACCCTAGAAAGCATGACGAATGATTAATTTATTTTTTAATAAAATTTGCGTTATTACCAAATACTTAAGGGGCAACCCCACTCTAGAATTTTGAAAAAAATTGATTTTTTTTTTGCTTCAACGATGCTTTATTATGTGCAGAATATGAGAAAAAAGTTGTAAGTGGGGAAAAAATCGGAAATACGAATTTTGTTTAAGTGGATTGCAACCACTCGTAGCGCGCTGCAGATGTGCTTATTGTAATTCGTGAATCCTGAAAATATTGATGTGGATCCAAGATTTGGCTACAGAATATTAAACTTTGCTACTGTTTTCTCTGCTATTTCTGAAGTAATCAAACGCTAAATGTGCAATGGAAATATAAAATTCACCGAGAATGGCAAACGTGATGGTCGTATGGTCCATGCAGCTATCTGAAAAAGAATTGTTTAAAAAAATTCACAAACCTTCTTAAAAATATATAATAAACCTTTTTTGTTCCTAACCTTACACCTTGTACGGTTTTTACAATAAAACATCAAAATAAGATTAAAATACCAAATATCTGAATTTATCATCATCAAAAGGTTGAGTTAATCGTATCCATTGGTTACGTTTGAATCGATTATTTAAGTTATTCATTAATTATGATGAATTACTTAGTAATCGTAATCAATAATCGCAAATACGATTTCTGGTTAGCTGTAATCTTCAATCATTGATTACTTTTTGTCAAATCCTACGTTCAAATGGTTACAATGCACTGCTTGATATAAAAACAAATCAATGTTTGTTATCGACCTCAGAAAAGTCGTAACGTAGAAAGATAAAGCGCTAAAAAGAGAAACGTCTATGTGCAACCCGGCCGTGCCCGCTTCGCCGGCATTCGCTGATTTGTAATGCTCCCGAAAGTGCATCGGCTCGAAACGGTCTCCGATACGGTATTTATTGCAGTCGTGTTCATGCGCATTTATATTGCATCCATTCATCGATAAATACGCGAACAATGTACAGAGGCAGGGGGCAGAGGGTTACCTAGAATGTAACAAGCGTAGAAGATTTGGGGAGCGGACAAATACCAAACAACGGCCAACGAACTTCGAATCGCGTCGCCACAGGTATTGATTATCGAAGCTTGCTCATCTGACTTTACGTGAAATATTTTCTCCGGCAACTTCCACAAAGTTTCGCGTATGCCATGATCGGATTCGTTTCGTGGCGTGAAATTCTTCGCAATGCTTCACGGCTCGATCGCGTTTTCCCAGACTCTTTAATCAGTCGTCGAGCCAAGCAAAGCTGCTTTCACGGTAGCTTAAAGCGTCTCGAAAGTTCGCAGTTTCATTGAATATACAGGGTGCTTTCAAAATAACTGTCCGCGCCGCCTGACTGACGTAACAATAAAGCACAAACTGGACGAACTTCAATGCAAGAATGCTTTATTTCCCGGTTGTAAATACCTTCAGTTTACGGGAAATCGTTTAGAAAGTGCGCTTCGTTAAAGAATTTACTGGAAACGAGTTCTTTCCTTGGGCAATACATGTCGCGCATTGTTTAAGATGTTCAGAAATTCTCGAAGCATTTTGAATGTTGTTACGAAACACGATACTATAGTCTTAATCGCTTACTGGTCAAAACCGTATTCATAGTCTTTAAAATGTCATGGGTCATTGACCAAAAAGCAATTAAAAGATCTTTCTCTTTTATCCGACTAAAGAATAGAGCTACCTTTTCGGAATTTTCTTAAAATAAGAAATTACTGCAGCTATTAACATAAAACTTGGAACAGCTCTTACCCGGACTTTGAATTATTCATGCAATTTTTTGCGATAAAATACAATATTATTTTTAGGCAAAATGATCCGGTTATAATCCAGACGTGGAAAAAAGAGGATTTTTCAAATGCTTTTTTATGTTCTTGGCGCCAAGATAAATGCTATACAAACCATTAATGACTGGCGTTACGAAAACATAATTGACTAATTAAACAATATTAACCCCTTAACCTATGATTTTTCTACGGAGTGCGTTAGTTAGAGTTAAAACAAATGAAGAAAATCGAAACATTATGTATATTTCACACTTGACAATCCTTGACTATGTAAATTGCGATTAGAATTAAATTTAAAATTGAGTTTTAATCAAAATATAAAGGATAGAGATGACATTTGAAATACGTGTGTGACGGGCAAGGGGTTAAAGAAAAAAGATATTTAAATAGTTTTAAGTAGTATTCAAAATTTAACATGGCTAATAAAACAGTCGTAATATGAATATTTATAGTTATAACTTGCTGTGCCAATATGGTCGGCTTCATAGCCGTGTAATTGTATTCTCGTACAAAATTCGTGTTGCTATTTACTTCAATCAAATCTTTCATTTCTTTTGTCGAAAAAATAATGGATTTTAAGTGGTTGGAAAGCTGAATTACAAAATTAAATTATAAAACATAATACTTTTCTTTTTTGCGAAACCTCGTTCTTTCTAGAAAATATCCATAATGTAACCATGTCAGTCATGAAACATACTTCTAAGTACGTTATACACACACATAATATAATTTAATATATAGTGTCATTTAATGCTTCTAACTGAATTATTATATAAATATCAAGGATCTTGTTTTACTTAAAAAATAACAAATGCTCCAAACTTTTGAACAACAGTGTACATGTCAAGTTTCAGTAGTGGCCCAACGTCGCGACGGCCCAATTAAGGCAACCCTTCCCTACAGATCAGCTGGAACCTTCAACAATGAGAAGGGTATTAAGATGTCTCCGTAAACAAAAATTGGAGAAATTTAAATCAAAGAAACATGTAAGTAACGAAATTAATCCTCCTTCGCCAGTCTAACGACAAATATAGTTATTATTATAGTGATAGTGAATATTTTGTAAATAGTTAAGCGACGTTAAACCTTCGCTCTCCGGCCTTGCATCCCTGATAGGGACCCAAAAGACCTGTATAGAGCTGCATATAGACCTGCAGACTTTTAAAAATCTCCAACCCTTTTGGCAGTCGGACCTTCTCGGACCAGGCTCCCTGTCTTCTCCTAACCCTGTTGGATTAACCCCATGATCATTTTTATATCCGGCGAAACTCGTGAACAATAAAAGTACTTCGAGTGCGGAAATTATACGTTCGTAACAACGCCTTAATAATTATTATCGATCCTCCTCACCGGTTTCGCTAATTTTTTTAATATGTTGTCTGGATGATGACACTAAACACTTCTTTCCTACACATATAAATCGGTCATTCGAATTTAGTTTTCGAAATATTTGCATACTGCTGCGACTACCACATATCAATTCTGCGTACATGTACACGTTCGTGGCATCGTACGCGCCAACATGGGACCACAGCTTATTTTCTCTTTTTATAAACACATGGCGACGGCTAAAAATCAATAAGTATAACGGTTGAATTTAAAAATCAAACACACCTAATTCCAATGATTTTATATTTTGGATTTCGTGGCCGGCAGTCTCTCGGTAGTCCGAATATAAATCTAACCGATCCTAACCCTAATCCACTAATTAATTAATTAGCTAATTCCTAACCTCGATTAATTAACTAGCTAACTACTAATTAGTAATAAGGGGTAGCCGCATACGGACGCTCACGTTACCACGAACCCATATATGTGTGTAGACAAAATTCAATATAATATATAGTACCGACAGTTTCTCGAAAATTAAAACGGAACAGATGGTTATATGTATGTATAGGAAAATATTGTTCAAAATGTTCATTTGCATGATATATTTAAAGATCATCAAAGTCAGAAAGGTGAATGTACTCCTAAATAATCACCAAATATTACTTCTAAAAATTGTATGCAAATAAATTTTCTATAAAAATAGAATCTTTTTCTAGACATGAAGTATGCAAAAAAATATGATAATGAATATTTTCCTAGCTTTAGGTTAAACTCAAATATTTATCAATATCCTGATTTTATTTTTATTGACTTTTAAAATACTGACTAGGTTGAATATTCCAACAAATGACAGTAATGTATATTCTACTTTCACTTGTGTTAGAGAAGGATAGTTCCTACTATCATACAACTAATAAGATCTGCATTAAGATCTCACAATACTTCGCTTCAGCTTTACACAGTATGGTACATGAAAAGTAAAATGATAGCGTAAATAGATATTCATACTATAATAAGTTGCCACTTCCTACAAGACCACCTCCAGGGCTCCAAATACAGTACCTTATCACAGTACAATGCAAATTAATGAGAACTTAGAGCAAAAATCATTTTTCTGATGAAGATGTTCTGGGGCTGTTTTTCGCACTTGGGGCCTGGCACTCTTGTTCCAGGAAAAGGCATGATGAACAGTGAGAATTATAAAGCAATGCTGGAAGAACATTTAGCTCGAGAGCTGGAGAAAGCCCACGTCAACGACGACGCAATTTTTCAGCAAAACTCAGCTCCATGCCATGTTTCCAGGACTATACCGGAATACTTCAAGGATAAGAAGATTACTATTCTGGAATGGCCTGGGAATTCAACAGATCTCAATCCAATTGAAAATCTGTGGGTCATCTGCAAGGTCATGTTACAAAAAATGGACTATATCACGTTAACCAAAATAGTGAACTCAGTAATTCAGGTGAGATTTCGAGACGAGACAGTCAAGAGTGATTGCAAAAACCTAATCGATTCCATGCCGAGAAGAGTTCAGGCAGTCAATAAAGGGAAGGGGGGATATATTTCATATTAAACAGTAGTAATAAAACCTTGCACACGCACCTAACACTAGTTTCATTTCCAATACATGATATTTACCAGAAAATTCTCTATGTTCACATTAATTTGCACAATACTGTATCTTTACTAAGATGATGACTACTTTGATATTGCGCCACGGCTTAGTGACTGTTAAAAATGCAATAAATGCTAGTAGCTCACAATTTAATTTGATTGATTAATTACAATTTACTATTGCAATGAATAGTATTACTCTAGTAAGGAATGTACAAATTAATTGTTTCTTCAGTAATATCATTACTGAAACCATTTTATTTCTTCTCTGAACATTTTAACTATTCAGTTCGACTTGACGTAGTTTGGAACACTGTTCATAAAATATGGAACTATCTCGTCTTTAATTAGATCTACTTATATCTATTAGATCTGTTGGTTTCTTCTGAATAATACAATTTTTATTTTTAATTTTGAGATATTTAATATAGGTTTGAAAATTTTTAATGTGTTAAAATTCATTTGTACACAAATTCTTAATTACTCTCTTAAGAAATAAGGAGTGGCAGCCTCTTAAGAATTACTCGGACAATTGTTCTTGAGATTATATTACGTCCAGATTCAAGGTCTTTGAGGTGCCTTCTTTGAAGTAAACATTTATAAACATTTACCGATAATATGGGATTTACGTGTAATACAGGGTATCCTAGAAATAGTGTAAGAACCAGAAATGAGGGGTAGCTGAGACGATGATTTAAAAATTATTCCATGTGATCAAGTTACATATCAATGTTACATATCAATAATAATAAAATGTATCGTACGCTACTGTTACGTTCTAAAAACTTTAATTATAATTTAATTGAAGTCATCCAAACGATAAAATAAAGGGAAAAGTGCTGACAGCACCCCCCCCCCCCCCTCCTCTTCCGTATTTTTAGATACACTCTGATTGACTAGGGTGTGTCACTACAAACATTTGTATAAGTAGCACACAATTTCAGTAAAATAAACACTCATTACAAAACCACCAACGCTGTCGTTTGTCAAATTGACACCTTGAACAACTCTTAATACCAACCTCGCCACCAAGGCACCTCATTAAAAAAAGGGAAGATATCACTACTATACTACCTCCAAACCAGCTGTATTAATAGTAAAATGAGTACAATCTGACTTATAATTAATTATTTTATTATGAATGTTCATGGTGACTTTCATCAACGTCAATGCTATTTATTATCCAATATTAACTTTCAAAGATGCATAGATTTTATTTAGACACCTTGTATATTCCAAGAAGACATGGCAGTCTTGAACGTTTAATCTTCAATTTTACATACTATACTTGTAGATTGGTAGACGTAAGAACCGAACTTTGTAGAAACGGCAAATTTACTGGGGTACATGGTCATTACCACAACTCGTAATTATATCTAACTCTAGAGCAGCTCTCTCAGAAGTTTTCCCCGACGGTCTAGTGCTTCCTTCTCTCATCACATTTCTCTTTTCCCTATGCTGGGTTCACGGCGATGACCAGTCTGCAAAAACAGACGTTAAACCAAAGTTGAATAACGATTTGCCTTTGGCGCTTCGCTAGCCGTTATCGCTGATGATCATCCCTAAGTGCTGTGCTCGGATAATTATTAACGTTTTAGCAGAGGCGGTCATCCGTGTTCCCCATAATCGATTTAAGCTATCTTTCCGAGCTTAATTCCATTAGGGAACATCAAAAGTCGATCGCTGGTGATATAATAGAGCGGCAGATTGTATCAGAAACCCCTATCCCCATGAACGCACACACTCGACGGATTTTCATGGGAACTCGATGCAAAGAGGCGTCAGAAAGTCCATCGATCAATTTCGTCGCCACTGTTCCTAACTGCTTTCTTTACTTACTTTCCGATTTTCTGATTACTAGCAATTAAGTAACATATCATTTTCATAAAGTAACTGTGCAGGTAATAAGTTTCATCAGAAGAAATTACAAAAAATTATTTTACTTTTTTACATAGTGATATTTATTTACATATTTGATCAAAAAGAAATATGAAAACGTGTCAAATTAATCAATTTCTCACAGTTAAATCTTTTAAAAATACTTGGTGAATGCAAAGAGCTTGACGAAACGGTGAAAAATAACAAATATTAATAAAAGAACAATGGTCACCAATTATAACTATTAATAAAAAAAAATGTTAGGAATTTTTCATATTGTCATGACCACTCATTTTTATACCCAAATCGGAATCACAAATATTTAGACAATTTTTTATATCGAGAAGCTAACAGTTGGATGCGCATAAAAAATTGCATTTTTATTATGACTTTCATATAACTTTTTATGACTTTCTCGCAAAATTCTTCCATGTCCAAAAATCATGTATATCTTAGTGATTAAATTAATACAGCAGTATTTTTGGCATTTTTAATACTTCTAAATTTATCCTTTCGAATACTATATAGTTCCAATTGATAGATAGCATGAAAGAGGTACTTTATCATGTAATTCTGAAGTTGTTAGCATTGAATTTTTTACAGAGTTTTAAACTATGAGTTGATCCATTGTGAAAAGATTGATTGGTTTTAGTGAATGAAACTAGAACAGAGTTTGTACTATTAACCTTTCATTACCTTCCCTTGATTAATTTCAATTTATCACAATCATAAATGTGAAGAATTGTATCCTTATTTATTTTTAAATAATCAGCAATTTGTTAAAAAAATATTACATTCGTCATCATTTAATTAAACTATTAAATTTTGTAATTGAAAACTAATTTTCTTTCCACAAGACATATTTAATCAGTATTACCTTATTAAACCACAAAAACGAAGATAAAGCGATAACGTTTTTATGAATGATTCATAAATAAAGAAGATAAGAACAATTTCTGTGATAATAAATAATCGAATAAAAATTTTTGTCTCATAATGACCAACGCTTCAAAGAATTGAGCCTTCTTAATCTCACGTTTACCTGGAACGAATTAAGAAACTTGAGTTGACGAATTTCAAGAAAATTACGTCGTCCCGCACACAACGAACGGTTCCTGGTCTATTCTTTCCGTCCGTTCAATCCATCGCAAACAAAAACGTGATAGAAGGTAAGAAACGGGGAGATAAGGGGTGAAGAAACTGAATAAAGAAGAACGGTAGCAAGTCTGGACTTCGGTTAGACGGGTTTGCCCGTCGGGCGGACTCGCTGACTAACTAACTAACGGACCCTGACTGGCTGGCTCGCTGGCTGGCCTTGGCTTACAGTAATTAAGCATACCCGTAGGAAGGTGCAAGCCGAAAGTTCACCCCCTCTGATATACTGGCGGCATGGTTACTCTCTTTCTCTCTTGCTCCGCTCGGTTCGTCTCGGCTCAGCTATCGGTGAATCCATCGGATGACATTCACGCCGTGCTGGCAAAGAGGGACGAAGGGAACGAAGGAAAGGAGAGAGAGAGAGGTGGGCGAAAGGATAATGGATTCCGAAACTAAATGAAACGCGAGCACCCAACTCCTCGTCCGCGGCTAATCTCGAAACTTCGTTAAATGGCCGTAATTGCATCCTGCAACGACCCGCTTTCCCTTGTCTTCCTTACTGCCTCCCCCACCCCTCACTATTCTTCGCTCAATCGCAATGTGGTACGGGTTCCTGTCGTTACACAATCTTCCAAGCATCCTTGCTCTTCGGCTATGAATCACGTAAACGTCTAGAAAACTCGTCGATAGTACGCTTTACACAAGATACGACACGAAACAGTTGGAAATTCGGATGCAATTTGGCAGAAGTCCGATTGCCAATCTCTTTGGATATAGATCATGACGAAGCTGCGCGACGCGTTTCTGTCGAAGGTAAATTTCATGGAAATTAGACAATGCGATACAGCAAAGTCTCTATTTACTCCGCTATTAAAAACCTCCTCCCTCTTTCTCAGTTATGCTTTCTTTCTTTGGCAATATCGGGTAAAAAATTTCGATAAATCGTTTCTTCTATTTTGTTCACATTTCGTGGTCCCGATATCGCGACAGAGTCCTTATCCCCGTTCAGTAAGAAACTCTCATTTCTTCGGTTATATTTGCTTTCTTTGTCGCCATTGGACCAACGACGTCGGCAAACCATTTCAGCGTTCCTGCTACCTGTTAGATTGTTGACCCGTGACGGTATCGAGGTACTGCCAAAAATAGAGACTTTACTGTATCGAATTCTCGTTTGGTAACATAGAAAATATGATTGCTCGTTGGCCAAGCGGAAGGTAACTGAAACGTTGAATCGCTTTTTATCGTTCGGCATCATCGCTTTGTTACGATCGTGACATTCGAATTTTGATTCTGTTTACTGCTAACAAATAACGTTCATAAGACATATGAGCCGTTTATTTTGAAAGTGGGGCAAGTCCATTTTTTTAAAAAATGAAGATAATAATAATTATATATAAAACTTAATATGATCTTATTATTAAGATATAATTAATGTGATCTTACTATTAAGATAACATTAGGTTTTTATATGTAGATAATATTATATTTAATATGTATATAATATTCTTATGATCTTAATATTAAGATCATATTAATATTAATATATTCTACTGTAATATTTAAAAACTGTTTTCTTTGTTTTATTTCACTTTCTATCAAATGAATAAATATTAATATAAAATTGAATAGTATTTTGTTTTTATTATTAAAAAAACGCTGATACAACTGAAATGTTATCCGTTTAATTAACGATTACAATAATTCATTAATTCTGAAAGTGAGGCAAGTTCATTTAGGTATAATAAAACCTTTCTTTTTTCTTAGGCAGCAATATAAACATTATTGGATAATAAACTTACATTGTGTAACACCACAAACTGCAAAAAATATGTCTATTAGTACTTACCAATATTTTTAAATTTATTAAAATGCAAACCTTTAAATATCTCGCAGTAACAAAAAGTGAACACCACATTTTAAAAATAAACGGTTCATACATCAGAATTTTAGATAATTAAAATAGCAAACAATAAAATAATTTTATTGAAGACTGTTTATCCGCGAATTAGGGTGCACTTATTGTTAGACTAAACGAATAAATACTAATCCTCTCCCACTTCGGCAAGATTCAACGTTCTGTGTTTTTCAGTTTAGTTAGATTAACTAAACATACCCGTTTATTCCATAAAAGAATCAAAAATATATACACATATATATACACAACAACACGTAGTATGTACAATACTGTGCGAATTAATGTGAACACAAAGAATGTTCTAGCAAATATCATTTATTTGAAATAAAACTAGTGTTAGGTGCGTGTGCAAGGTTTTATTACTACTATTTAATACGAAATACGTCCCCCCTTTCCTTTAATGACTGCCTGAACTCTTTTCGGCATGGAATTAATTAGGTTGTTGCAATTACTCTTGACTGTCTCGTCTCGAAACCACACCTGAATTACTGTGACTTCCATTTTGGTTAGTCTATTCCAAATCCATTTTTTGTAATCTGACCTTGCAAATAGCCCACAGATTTTCAATTGGATTGAGATCTGGTGAATTTTCAGGCCATTCCAGATTAGTAATCTTCTTGTCCTTGAAATATTAGGAGCTGACAATGAGTGTTGCTGAAAAATTGCGTCGTCGTTGACGTGGGCTTTCTCCAGCTCTCGAGCTAAATGTTCTTCCAGCATTGCTTTATATTTCTTAAAAACAGCTTCAGAACATCTTCGTCAGAAAACTGATTTTTGCTGTGTTCACACAGTATTGTATATACAAGTACATAACTCAAAACTCACACGCGCGATGAAACACTCTTGTCAGAAGCAGAATACAATAAACTATGAGATGTACAGTGTTTCTGGTTTATTTGAATACATTCTATTGTTTCCTTAACTATTAAAAGTACGTAATCATGTTTTATATGAATGTTGATTGACTTCATGGGAGAAATTTAATAAAATATTTCGAATTCGTATTATACATAGGTATATTTAAACGACTACTTGTAGTGATAAAATGAATAATATTTTCAAAAAATAAGGACTAGTTTAATTAATAAGAAGTAGCAGAATCCCTCAAAGGAAATAATGAAACGAAGCTCATTTCTCTGGACCTAGCCTGCCCACGAGATGACTTGAAAGTGCAGGGTGCTAGAATTTGCCATATACCTGGGAGAGCGATGACAGAAATGGTACCTAGCACGAAATAGTACCTAGAAGAAGCTTAAATTACTCGCTTCATACTTTCTTTTGCCCTTTTTTAACATTTTCTGGTACAAAATTTTGGACTTCACTTGAACATCAACTTAAATAGAAATAGCCAACTTTTTGACCAAAAAGATTACACAGAATCCCAGACACATAATGCCTATTTTATATATTTCTGACAATAAAATCAATCGTTCTAGCGATATTTCTTATACAAATAATGAAATGGTAAGAAATCTTGAAATTGTTTGAAGATTTAATCAAAATAATATGGGCATAGAATCATTTATCAATGTAAAGATTAAAATATGAGGCACCAATTTTCGATCCGGATTAGACTTCCTGTGAAATCTCATTCCATTAATATTACACTATCTCTACATACGTCTTCATAAATAATTGGTTCTATGCACAGACATTAGATGTAACCATAGACTGTGCAAGCAAGAAGTTTGTAACCTGTGGCGAAAGGTATTGTAGGAGAAAAACATTCGGTCGATCGGATCGTTAGACCCGGATTCAAACTCTAATCTTTTGCTCGCCCAGCGACTGCACTAACAATTAAGCTATCCAGGTCTCTCCTTAATTCTTAACACATACATTACCGACTAAAAGTTTCAAGTTGCTACGTAAACTGACAAGGGACATCTCCTACGTGTAATGCTTCGATATTGATGCAATTTACGTACGAGATAATCTTTAGAAAAATATTTAATAAATTCTTTTTATCTGCAACCGTTTATGTCTTAAAATTATAAAGGGAAAATATATTTTCTTTAATACCTTAAAAACTATTTAGTTAAATAGTTATCATTCAATAGTTTACTCATTTTCAAAGATAACGATTCTGATCATTTAATTTGGTTTAATATGAAACTTTTGCATAAAAAATGAATAGAAATAAAACCAAAGGATGTATAATATACCAACAAAGATAAGAAAATTGAATTTATTTTAGGCTTCAAAGAAATTTACAGCCTAATGGATTATTTATTGCTACAAATAAATAAGTAACAAAGGGTACAATTTCAGAACATGGCATTTGTTTGAAAATGTTAGAATCTTGTTCCAAATATGAAACTAAGTTTTCAACTTGTCTTTGAAACAGGCATTTACCTCAATCAGAAGTAACTTTGGAGCACTAAGTGCAAGGTGTTGATCTTGCTATAGTGCATACAAAAAAGGATAGTTAAAAGATAGTCACAAAATTACAATGTCGGAAACAATAATTATTATACAATAAAACTTTATGGTATGGACTATATGGATTTAAAGGGTCTAACCAGATAAGGTGGTCAAAAGTGTCCTTGAACCAAATTCGACGTGCGACGGTCATTCAATAGCTTATCAAGAAAAAACGATTCGTGCCAATTTTGTTAAAAATCACGTCAAAGACACAAAAAAGCTAAACTTTAAAATTAAAAAATTACATCAGCCGATTGAATAATCGGTATTTTGGAGCTCTATCGGTTCCATAAGTTTAAATTTATTTTTCATACATTACTGGACGATGGATCAAATTGTATTAACCTTTGAGCGCAGAAAAAATAGTTTGCTCACGTTTTTACCAAGGACGAGCACGAGTCAGGACTCTTCCGCTTGTGGACACTTTTACAAAATTTTGCCGCTCCTTTTTACCTACGTGGTTTGTTTCTCGTCCTTGTCGGAGGACATGGATATATAACTGCGGAAAACTAGCAAAGCGGAAACAGTCTCGAAAGCCACGAACGTCCGTGCTACCTGCACTATTCAGGTATACATATGTATAGCTTACGACTATTTGACTATGCATTTTGTTTCTGATCATTTCTTCTTCCACGTCACAATAAAAATCGAGGTGCGGAAGAAATACCCAGTGCATCGTTATTTTATCAATATCTTCGTCTCAAAACCAATTTGAATTCAATGTTTACGAAAAAAACAGTGCATGCTTTTATTTCTATAAAAATATTCACATGTGGAAAATAATTCGTGTAGATTTTATTCGTAAGTCTGAATTCCCATAAAATAAATTATGACTTTGTCAAAACACTGTTTCTCAGATCTAATAAATGAGACTCTCAATATTTTATACTTTTATGCGCACATTTTGCTTCACATTGGAAATCTATAACTAATACATCCAAAGTTATAACTTTTCATTCATCAGCTATAATAACCAATAAACCGAACAACTTTAGAAACCTGGCATAAATAATAATCACACGTGTGAAACTAATTTACAAAATAATGTATCAGAGACGCAAAAATAATTTAATAGTCGGAAAGACATATTTTCATGGTATCACAATTTGCATAAATCGATTTACACATATAGTTCTATTTAAAAAACTCTGGTCACTCTGAATAAGTGTTAGTAGTACCAAACGTTCTGTGAATTTCGTTGACATTCTGAACGAGTTAAATGAATTCCACATAGTGGAAGTGACGGGAATGAAACACGCGGATTGGTTCACGATAAATTTTTGGAAAATCGGCTGGGAAGACGATCGTTTTCACTGATAGGATAAAAAGTGTTTAGTGACAATCACTGCCAAGGTGACCACCTCGTAACTACCGGTTTCCCTTAGGTAACGAGAGTATCCTCGAGTGAAGTAGCTGAGATATTTCACGTGCCTCGACCGTGGCACATAATCGCTTTATCAAACATCTTGACCTTGCTAAAAAGTGCTAAAAATATCAAGACTGCAAAATGGTAATTCGAAAAAAGAACGAGGACACCGGTCGTGAAAACGTTTATAAAATGTAATCGATGGTCGATGGCTTCGTAAACTCGTTATTCCTATGGACTGGTCCAAAGTTTCTTAGAATATTGGAAACGGTTTACAACGGTGGAAACTCTGAAGTAGCTTATGATGTATTTCTGAGTACTAATGGTCTGTAATATGATGTTTACTAGGTATTTAGAGAATATCGAGAGTCAAATTAAGACAACTTGAAAGGATTTACGAGTATTGGTTCTCCTTGCTTTAATTCGGTTTGACCTTGCAGGTTCTACCCAGGGTCATGTCTCGACACGTGTAATTATCGCTTAGAAAGATTTGCTTAAAATCATTTATTTATTACATTAGTCGAATTACTATAAAATTTGTAAAAATGTTCACATTTCTTAATAATTCTGGAATATATTCAAATTTTTGTTTCTCTAACTTACACGACCATAGTAGAGGGACTTGGGGAAACTTAATACATAGGAATGCTTGATCCAATTTTATATTACCCCCCGCCAACCCTCAATTAAGCAATAGATAATTATTCACAGTCTAAACAAATTTGTTAAACTGTGGTTATTTTATTAGAAAAAATTACCTTTCTGATAAAAAGTATAAATTTTCATGCAACACAAACGTAAACTGTTGACAGTATATTGACTTCAATAACATTTTAATTATATTCTTGTTGCTTTGTATTCTTTTCAGTTGTTTAACCATATACTACTATTTTTAACTAACTACCATAACAATAAGCAACCGAACAACGTACATGCTAATTGTTATTTAATTTTTGTTCAAAAACATAATAATGAGAAAACTATAAAAGGGGATCGTTAAAACATTTATTTTGATTTCCACGATGTTTTTAACACTAGAACTACCTAGCGGGTCAAAATGACTTGCTGCAGGTTTCTTATTTTACATTACAATATTTATTGAAATTTTTTCGTTGAAATGTAAGCTGGCTTTTATCAAGATGAACATATATCTATATTTTCCTATTTCCAATTTAGAAATAAGGATACACTGAACTTCGGTGGCTCTCGTGTTAAAAATGTAACAATCATTTTCAATTTTTCCTACATTGGTATATCAAATAGAAGTAACAAAACACATTACGAAAATTCAAAAAGTAGCCTTAATATAACTAACGTGCCACTTGAACATTGATTCTCATAAAATGGTATGCCAATATTACTCATAATATTAAAATATTTAACAGGATCTCTTGAAACTGGAATAAGTGAATTCGTGTATGATAAAGACGAAAGAATATAAATAAATAAATATTCTCAGTGGTTTAATCATCCACACTAAAGTCTATTTAAATACAAAGTTTTTTAAATAAATAAACTAAATGAATCACATTTATAGCAGGTATTACTGTATTAACCTTGGAATTGCAAATGCGATTAATGAGTCCAGGAAATACTCCGTATTAAAGCGCAGCCACTTTCGCAATGTTGCAACGTAGTTGCAACTTAAGACTTTTAGATATCTAATTACCACATGGCCAAACAACCAACAATTATTACAATTTTGTCAAGAAATGCCAAAGCAATTTGTCTGAGAAACCATATCTACAGTCAAAATACTTACATTAGTCAAGAAAACCGTATAACCATTGCACATATTTAAAAACCCTAACACAAATTTTTCCTAGCGTTATAAATAGATTCATTTTGACTTTTAACTAAATATGTTTGTAAGTTCTCTTATTCACAAAAATAAAATTACAATTTCAAAACACGTTTTCTTGTATTCTGCTTAAGTCTTATTCCCGAGTAAATTCGTTCGGTGATCTATAACATACTCGATAATACAGTCATCGCAGGAATATAGCGTTACAATATAAAAAATAATAAGTTCCAAATATTAAACAGAAATGTCAATTATCTATAATTAAACGAAGTATAGTTGCTAGTGTTTCTTGTATTATTATTTAAAACCCTATAGCTATTATTACAAACATCAGAAACTATTAGGGGGGCTGGAAAGTAGTCGTTTTTTTTACATTAAATTTAAACAAATAAATTTTTAATCGATGATATAATTACCCTCGTTACCAACAACGAGGCCATCTAGTATGCAAATTTTCAATGCTGGATCGATAAAAATTAATTGGTTTTTGAGCAAAATATCTGAAGATATTTAACCTTAAAATGTCTTTGGCACAATTTTTGAGTACACAATGACCTGAATAATGACAAACAAACATTGATACGCGCAGAAACGACATTACTTTCTGATCCCTCCAATATACAAACCGCTACAAACATAGAACTATATTTTTACGATGACTACAGATTCTCTTAAATAAAATATCAATCTGGTTATATTGAATCCTTCTCCTTTAACGAATCGTAATGGTGTACAACATTCAAGTATACTAAACGAACGTCTTTGAAAGGATCGTTTCAACTCCAGGTTGGATTCGTCAAAGAAACATCGATCATGATTAGAAAAAGGTAAGGCAATTACGTGGCATTAGCGAGTGCACTTGGAAGCGGCTTAAGACCGTGGACCCTGACAATTATGCGAAGACACGTCACAAAGTGAGTGGCCACTTCAGTGTGGCTCGTGAACGACAAGCCCAGGACGACGATTCTCGAAAGCGTGTAATTCGATTAGCATTACGACGTACTTGTTCTGCCGTCGGGTAACAGCGTGTCGAGTGCATTGAGGGGGTACGCCGAGCAGGTGATATTACTGTAGCGCCAGAATTCTCGTGCAGACAGTTCCAACATCTCCCGGAAGACCTCTGCACGGCCCAGCTGGCAGGCTAGCGTCAATGGGGTCAGTCCAGCGGCGTTCACGATCCCATTGCGGGCTGGTAGCTTTGGATGGCGAAGAGCATAGCCGAACATATCCTGCGTAACACAAACGCGTGTTTATAGTTGATTTAGTGAAAATCTTAACAGCTAAAAAAAATAGAACGCGGCCAAGTTTTTATTTCGCATCGTAGAAGAAGGAGGCCGAATATTAAGAGAGGGGTTTTCTAGTAGCTTGTAGATTTAACCTAAATATAGAAATATTTCATATTTTGATCTTACTACATTTAATCCTTTGCACTCGAAGCATTCTTGGATACAATTAAACCTAAATACGTTCTCCGGTAAAGCTTCCAAAATTCAGAATCCTTATTTTAAAAGAAAAGAATTACATATAATTGTGATCTATTTATTTTGATTTCTTTCATTAATTTGCTAATGCTTTCTAATATAAATGACTCGTAAATTTTACATTTGAAAATATTCTAGTTAATGTTACCCCAAAAAGAATGCAAATGGTTAAAATAGAATGAGTTGTCTTAATATGGCATACCCTTTTTCATACACATATTTTGTCTGTATACAGTGCTTCTGTATAAATTTAAATACTATGATTTTGTAGAAATCTGTATATTAATTTGATTGGTGACACCCAAAGTTCAAATATACCTACTAACGATTCAAATGATATTTATTACTTTTACTGAAGTCTTTGTTTACTATTTTCTAATATGGAATACCATGTTCGACTAATATAAAAATTACTTTTTCAAACATCAGAAGTAGAATATAAACAAGTCACCCGTCTGATAATGATTTCTATTAAAAGAATTTTTTAAATTTTTTATACAAAGTTATTGTTCTCAATGTATTTTCTTTTTTCATTTCCTTGGTATTTCACAGAAGAATAACTTAATCTATTAGATCGTATCATGATGTATTTCCATTTCCATGTACCATCATGTACCAATCTTCCTATATTGGAAACTGGGTGACTCTAATATGGCGAAGTGCAAAATTTCAATATAAAAATTTTATTGTACTTCTAACACATGCTCCCAAAAGTTTCAGTGAAATTTAGTTTAATAAAACCTTAGTAAAACTCGAACAAAAACTTATGCAATTGTGGTGTTTATCAATTTCAAACTCATAAAACGTAATAGTTTATCTTTCAATAAAGAAAAGTATGAAACACAACGGGATGTAAAAAATGTTCTAAACAGTTGTTTTAACAGATCAAATCCTAATATGGAATTAACGACCAGAATGTACCTGGTACCTTGTGTATTCGAAAAAATGACATATTTGTATTAACCATACCATTCATGAATACATATCTTTTGTTCAGTCACATTTTAGACACTCCATGATCGGAACTCTCCACATATTAGAAAATTTTCCTTTATCCTTAAAGATATTGAATGAAATAATAGAAACACTGATTGCGATATTCAGAAGAAAAGATATGGACAAAAATAAAGTAAAAATGGAACAACATTTTCCCATCAGCAAGATTATCCACAGACATGTGCTTTAAACGCCTTCAGTTTAAGATTCGTCTCGAAACACAAGTCCTGAGATAACACTTGATCTCAAGACATGTCTGGAGACTTACCTTGATATAACGCTTTAATTATGTAAATTACAACCACTTTAAACATCCGTTTTCTGAGCGGACAACACAACTATGAACTGTATTACAGCCCCTTCAAATCACCGGATCTTAATTATTCAATTTTTTTCAAAGACTTCATTAAATCAAAGAATGCACTAACAGCACAATTTGGAACATGACACGTTATCTATAAAATGTTTTGTTTGTATACAAAAATGAGATTAGTACTTGTAAAAGAAATCAAAAAGTTGCTATAAATTAAAAACTCAAACATATAACAACTTGACAATTATTAGTTTAAATAATAAAATATTCTACCCCTGATTTTGAAAAAGAAAGGAACGATCTTTAATGTCGTATATTTAATAGATGTACCTTAAAGTATCAATTTATTTAATATCATAATATCGAGTAAGATACTGGATAGTAATTTAGTGATGTCCTTAACAACCTTAGTGAACCGGGTTCAAACGTTGCTACAAAGCTTTGCAAAATGATATCGAACCTCTACTCTTTGATTCTTCTGAATCATAGGGTATCAAGTATCACTACGAACAAAGGTCTCGCGCACAAAAAATACAGAGGAAAGTACTTGAACGAGATATTTCTACACGTGGATAAAATATATAAGGATAAACCAAGGTTGGTCGGTGAACAAGAATTTGGGCTATAAAAGCCGTAAAAAGCTTTGTCAGAAAAGATTATACCCGCGCTTTACTCTACTTTGTCGGAAAAAGTGACATTATCGAACATATTACCTAAAGTAATCGAATAATGAAAAATATTCTACAGACACAATTTTAATCATTTTTGTTTTAACTTTTGTTTTAATTGAAATACACGCATTACGGTGTAAATTTTAAACCTGTCTTCAAACGTTTGCCAACAATAATAACGAAACCAACACGCCGGTTAATATCATTGATACATTTACCTTTGAAATTTGTACTTTTACATTCACCAACAATTTTAGATTTACCGTTAATTAAAACTGACGAATGCTGTATTAATACGTGCCAATCACAGCAAGGATTTAATATCAATTTAATTATAAATCGTGCTGAAAGCATACAATAATCGTTTATCAGATATCATTGAAAAATGTAAACAAATTACGTTACAAATAGAAAGAAATAAAATACTTTTCAAAGATTAAAATAATTATATTCATATGTTTTACTATATTACAGTATTTAATAATAAAAACAAATAAGTTACTTGAATAAATAATTAAATAGTAGTAAGAAATTATGACATACAATTGTAAGAACTACTTTCCTATAAACTGTTTACTAATTATAGTTATTTCATTTAATACACTGACAAATATATAATTAAATAATTTTTTACAAAACTTTTATTACGTAAAATATACCTTTTTTGTCATCATAACCATAAAAATATATTATTATTTTATTTTTATCATTGTAATTACATATTATATATTTAAAAAGGACAAATCTATGATAAATACTATAAAAAAAATACGAAATTTTAATATTATTGTTTATTGATTGTACCTTCATTCTATTACTATAACTCTGAAATAAATGTAACGCTTTTAATCCCATTAAATTAGTATCACATACGAAAATTTCATTTATTAATATATCATTATGTCACAAATGGCAAATTATCCTTGATTACTCAAATTATTACTAAATACATACACAATCATATGTATACAGCAATTAACTATTTTCTTTCTACTTTTGAATCATTTTAATTTGATAAATATGTTAATCTTTTAACCACTTTCATAAGCTCAGTTATATTATGGGATCAAGATAATTGAAAGTATTTAAAAGTGGAATGTTTGGTGCTTAAATATTTGATTATATGTATTAGAACTTTTCTTGTGAAAGAGCTCAATTAATGAAATATTATTATAAAACAACGATAGACTTATATCACTTTCTTTAATAAATATAATACCTTAGTAACTAATAAATGTAATTATTGTTCCTTTAAGCCTTTTGATTTCTTTACAGCAATGAAAAGCATACAAAATATTGACATAAAGTACATTTTAGAATAATGTATTCCAGTATAAAAACGTAGATATATATCTTTTAAAAATTAATCAAAGCAGATGTTTATTGCGGAAATGTATACACCGGTTCCTCGTTTTACACGGTACTCTTAATACGCGGCCTTCCTTTTACACAGAAATAGATGCTTCCGTACACGTGATACGTTTTATACACGGTTTTCATTTTACGGTATTTCATTTTACACGGTTAAAAAAATATATTTCTCGCTTGTGGAATCCCTTATCGCTGCATATTCGACGTCTTTGAATGTAAGCCAGGTCGCCGCGTTTGCGGGGATAAGCAAACTCCATTTGCAAGGCTGCCAATCATGTGAAAAGACATCGCCCGCATAGAATCGAAACTTCGCATAAACCGAAAGCTGTTGTCACTTATTAATGATTTTAGTAGTCGAATTCTTGCATCACTATTTTCTCGTCTGTTTTATATATACTATATTATGTATAGATTATATCTGTAAAGTGCTAAGTTAGCAGTGACATGCGCTCTCTCTAACTGACAACGTAGAATCGAAATAAAGTACTCAACAACGTTTTATGTCTCGAATAAATTGCTTCATTTTCTGTATTTCGTTTCTTCAAAATTTCATCTCTGCGTTTGCTAATACATTTTCAATTTAGCGATTATGAAAGCCAGCTTAAGTTATTAATACCAATTATACTCACTACCTTCTTACAAAATTGAATTTCCCTCAGAACTACATCTTTGCAAATAAAATTAAGAATTTTTTATGAGTTTCAACTGTTTTTTCGCTTGTTGAAATTGTCAATAAACCATATACAAACGATCAAAATGGCCATGAATACTGACTTCTGCAGATCCTCGAAAGAATTTGTTAATAATGATAAATCAAACTTGAAATATGAGAATTGGTAGCCAAAAAGAATCTTTACATATAAAAATACCTGACCTAAATTACACCAGACACTCTTTCGCGTTAAGTGGAAGATTTTTTACGTGATATCTGTCGGTAAACAACAAAATCCGAAAAGCTATAACAAACTTACTTACAATGCGCCATAAAACAAATCTCCTAATATCTCCTTCTTTCAACGCGCAATATTGCAGATAATTAGCTTTCCATATGAAATTTTATTATCCGTGTTTATTTTAAATAGGCTGTAACTAAAAATTTGTAATTTTTTAATTATAAACATGGGAGAATGTGGTTTTTATTTGTGTTTTTTGTTAGTACAATGTAGGGAACAAATTTTTTAAAAAGAGCAGGTAAAGCATTACTTTTAATATTTACTTAATTAATTCTTTGTCTTTATTATTTATAACCTGCAATGTTTTGACATCTATTGAATTTAAACCTTATTTAAAAAATTAGACTGAATATCTATTTATCCATGCAATCTTCAATAATATCTTTACTTTTCGCTTGATATTTCATACTTTCATTTAGTATGTTTTTTTAATTTGTGCTAAGCTTGTTTATTATACTTAAGAGTAATGATTGAAGGTATCTTATTAACCCTTTGCACTTAAAGCACTTTTGAATATAATTAAGTCCAAGTTTCTTTTTTAATAAAGCTCCAAAAATTTGAAAGTACTATTTTGGAAAAAAGTAGTTACAAATGTTTATGAGTTCATTTGTTTTCTTTTCTTTCTTTAATCTACTATATTCTAATATAAATAACACTCAAATTTTACATTTTAAATTGCATATTCTAATAAATTACACGTGTCGTCCTAGAGGCGCCACTTGTGCGCAAAGGGTTAATTATTTTTATAAAACATAAACGAATAGACTGTTCCTAATTTTTGAATACGTATACTATTTTAGGTATATTTTTACAATACTTAAATAACCCAATTTGTTCATTATTTCAACATAAATATTGCTTCTAATCATCACTGTGGTTACTTTCATGTTTAACCCTTTGCACTCGAGTGGCGCTTCTAAGGCGACATATGTAATTTATTAGAATATTATAAAATGTAAAATTGAAGTATTATTTATATTAGAATATAGCATATTAACGAAAGAAATAAGTATAAATAAATTCATAAGCATTATAACCCTTTTCTTTCAAAATAGTACTTTTAAATTTTGGAAACTTTATTGGAAAAATACCTAGACTTAATTAAATTAAAAAATATTGCGAGTAAAAAGAATTAATAGTGATTTTTAAATTTTGTGCCTTCTATTCTATATGCATTTTTCGTAACATATTTTCTATACAAAGTAGGTAAACTTAATTCGTTTTCATTTATAATAACGTTCCTCAAGAGTTATAATTAAAATCGTATTCAATAATTTTGTAAATAAGTGAAATTTTCAAATGATATACTTCGTATAAAAATGCAATTTTTGCTGAAATACTTTGTTTTAATGTTCTATTAGTATGTTAGCGTTGAAACTTCAGCACCGTCCACAGAAACCTTGAAACAGGAAAAACACGTACCAGTTTATCGCAGACCACCACCATGTGCAGTATCATATTCCCAAAAGAATCCTGTTCGTCAGGATCCGCGCCGGAATCGAGCAGCAAGTTATAAACGCTCTCGTTCGCGCAGCAAGCGGCCCAGGCAAGAGGATACTCTCCCAGGTAGGCCAATCCCTCGTAATCCGTATTCTTGGCCGGATTCATTCGTTGTTGGTCCCTGGGTAGGAAAAAACTGCCGATCGCGCGCTGAGAAATAATCGCCCCCGCTTCAACGAGGTCTTGCACCAGTTCGTTATTATTGTACGCGATCGCCAGGTGTAGAGCACTGGCACCGAGGTATTCCTCGCCCTCGACAACGTCAATGGCCAATCGTGGAAAGCACTTGAGTAGGATACGCGCCACTCGCGTGTGCAACCTGGTATCGCATATGATCAGAACATGCAGAAGGGTCTCCCCTAAAGAGCCTCTGTACTGCATCTGCCAGCATGCCTGGTGATCGTTCCATTGAGCCAGAGGATCGAACCGCGACAAGGAAGCCTCTATCGGAAGCACAACCTGTTCGAGATCTCGGAATTTCCAGCGCAGATACTCCGCTCGATTAATCACCTGACCTTTGCCGTTTGCGTACATCAGTATACCGAATTGTTCCCGGATCAGTTTTTCCACCTCTGCCTGACCGCCTTGTGTGTAAGCGTCTATCAGTTCGCCGCTCTTTTTGTAATTGGCCAGACGGTACAGCAAACATTGGTCCTCGTCGCTCGCTTGACTGATCACGCGGTCAAGGATCGAGCCAGCGTTAACCTGGCTGCCGCGACCTCGACAGGAGCAAACACCACCCATTCAGACATCCCACTTTAAGACCGTATCACTGACATTTGTCCACACTCGATGACACTCGACGATCCACTCTAAGCTTATCAACCACCAGCCGAACGGGATCTTCCTCGAGTATTCTCCTCGAGCACAAGAGTTCTCCCATGTTTTAACGTTACGCCGTATGGCTAACCGCGAACGGATTCATGCGAAGACGATCCTTGAAATTCCTTCAAGCTAACGAAAGGTGGCACACAGGTGGAACACCGTTTTCAAGCTATAGCAACCAACAGCCGACAGGTAATCTATAAACAGTACCTGGCTCCAGTAGACACGGTAGGGTCACTGGGTGAGGGGTGAGCTCTTACCTCGATATCAAAATTAATCTTTTTTTTTTTTTGGTACATTTAGCAACAAATATTTTTTCTTTCTTTTAATATACGCATCGAATTATTGATCTTTCATTCCATGTATTACAGAACTGCTTTCAACTTTTATATTTTTACAGAGAAACTGTCTAGTTGACACGAATTTCATACGAACGCTGCTTCTAAAGTAACAAGCGAATATTTGTCCTACTTTTTGTTCGCTCGACCTTAACACAGATCGTTACGTCTGAAAATGCTCGTCCGGACAACTTTACAGCCCGATTAGAAACGGACAAAATAGTGTAAACTCGGCTTCACGTAACGTGAAAAAGAACTGTATTGTTTTACTTGTCTCATTTTTGATTTGCACCTACAATTTTCCAGTAAATATCCAGGATTTGAAATAAAACTAATGTTAGGTAACTAATATTTATGTAATGTGAAATATGTCCCCCCGTTCCTTTTAATGACTGCCTGAACTCTTCTCAGCACGGAATCGATTAGGTTTTTGCAATTACTCTTGACTGTCTCGTCACGAAACCACACCTCATTACTGCGTCTACCATTTTGGTTAACGTGGTACAGTCCATTTTTTTGTAATCTGATGGCTCACAGATTTTCAATTAGATTGGAATCTGGTGAATTTCCATTCCAGAATAGTAATCTTCTTGTCCTTGAAGTATTTCACCATATTCTTGGAAACATGGCATGGAGCTGAGTGTTGCTGAAAAATTGCGTCGTCGTTGACGTGAACTTTCTCCAGCTCTCGAGTTAAATATTCTTTCTGCATTGCTTTATATTTCTCACTGTTCATCATGCCTTCTACTAGAACAAGAGTGGCAGGCCCCGAGTGTGAAAAATAGCCCCAGAACATCTTCATCAGAAAACTGATTTCTGCTCTGTGTTTACATTAATTCGCACAGCACTGTATGTAGGAACTTGAAATCCGTAATACAAGCAAGTGATTTTTTTAATTTTTTGCCATAATTGTAGGTTATAAATGATGTATTGGAAAACCAATCAGGCAAAATTGTTTCGTAACACTTTTATTATATGTATGTATACCTACTTATTATATACAATACTTATATTCTTTAAAATTTACTTTCACTTATAAAACCTACTTGCATTCTGGCAATCGTTTCAACTTGATCGAATTTCCACTTTGCGGTTATACACCACTCGTCATGGTTCAACTTCATCACCGTCACTTTAAAGACACTCCAGGAAAGAGGCAACGAAACTGATTGATATCTCACAAGATAATTTTTTTTAGTATTAACCAATTCCTCTTTGAAACTTTTACATAATTGTAGAAAGCCACAAAAAGAGTCCTAGCGAAAAATGATCATAGGTATGTAAGTAAAATCGTCAATACTTTATAGTCCCAAAGATTCTGTTTTTATAGTTATTTTAATAGAAAAGATAATAAACTCTGATCACTTTTTTAGAACAAAAATTCATATCCGTGATAGTAGTAAAAAATTTCACTTTTGATTTGGAATCACTACGTTTTTATCCTGGATCGTTCAGATCATAACATGCACTTCTTTGAAATAACGACAATTAGTGCCCAAAGGTTGATTAATATCTAGTTAATTCTGCGTATTACACATATTTGTGCTTAATACTTATTAAACCTTTTATAGAAATTCTATTAAACGTAGAAACCGGTGTATTAACACTAGAACTACCAACTTTCTTTTAAATTGAAAATAAAATAGAAAACTAAATAAATAAGGAATGAAACACGAATTAGAATATAGAATGGTGCTTTATGTTAATAAAAATCATTTTACTTTTTGACAAAAGTGTTTTTATAAATTTTCCAATATACAATAAAACATCTAGAACAAATAATTTTGACCTATTTGGTAGTTCTAGCGTTAAACGAAACAGGGTTTTGAGTTTACAAAGCATAATTAACATTTTATCACTTGCTTTGTATACGAAACATTGTATAAATGTCTATACATGTTAAATCATTTATAAATATTCAAGCCAATAAGTAAGAGAATCAAACAACCTCTGATATAAATAAACATAGAATATATTTGCAATTTTTGTAAAGTCCTGCACATAACAATTGTATAACCATGTTTTTTTAACCTTTGTTTCCAAAACTTCGATTTTCATAACTTTGACTTACGAAAACGTTGACCTTGTTATTAACCATGTATATAATTGTATTCTTTTAATTAGTAATTCATGAGTTCTCACTAACATAGCCATTGACTTTCAAATTAATTATATTCCCAAAATTCAGCAGCTGTTAAAAATATTAAATTGGATTAAGCCTTTAGAGATTTTTTAAACCAGAAATTTCTTAACAAATTACTTTACTAGATAACGTATTTTCATCATTTTTAAAAAATTACGGTTGGTGAAATCGCGAAGAAAATAGTGAATGTTGCTTTTCTCAGTTTTTTTGCATTGAAAGTTTGTAGTGAATATAAAAAGAAAACGGACTTAAGTCAATTCCATAAGTAAAAATCTTTAGATTTATCACGTTTATAGACCGAAAGTTATAAAAAACTGCGATTTTTATTATTTTGTTACCATTTGTAATTTACAACGATGTTAACCACTTTCAATGGAATGTTTAGCATGTGTACAATAAATAACGTATTTTTCAAATTTCCATACAGGGCTGAATGCAAAAACTAGATAATTCAAACCAACTGCAATTTTTTTTAAATGATGAAAACATAACACTCAATAAATTAATCTTTCTACCTCGTATAAAAACTCAAATGGTTTGCTCAATTTAAAAAAAAAGTATTCTGTTTTAAAAGGTGTCGGAATAATTTTAAAGGTCATTGTGAGTACAATATGTATAAACAGGAACATACATAGTAAATACTCACTTACGTACGCGCATATTTAATGAAGTTTTAAACTTGCGTTTCTTGCAAAAAATTTCCAAATGACATATTTATTCCATACTTTGAATTTACTTTGGTTTCACAATTTTGCGTGTCATTCTTGCACAGCCATTACGTCACATTAATTTCTAAGTTGTTTTATTAATGATTCATAAGGAAATATGAAATTTTTGATGTCAGTTATATAAAATAATAGACTACATTAAAATTATACTTATTTAAAGTATAATTGCTTTATTTACCAATAAAAGTTTCCCTTCTTTCATTTTTTAAAATTAATATTAACCCCTTAACCTATGATTTTTCCAATCGTCGCGTCAGTAAATGTTTATTGTTCCAATATTAAAACAAATGAAGAAAATTCAAATATTATTTATACTTTGCACTTCATAAGCCTTGACTGCATTAACTGTAATTGCAACTAAACTTAAAATCGACTTGTAATCAAAATTTAAAGGGGGACCTCACATCTAAACTGTAAGGTACGTCACGAATATATAATAACTCGATATTGTAAGGCAAGAGATTAATACGTTGATTGCCGCGGTGAAAACAGACGTGTGTGGTAAGGCACATTTAAATTACAATTATTATGATTTCTATCGATTAATTTTTAAATATAAACATTCAAATGAGTATTTTACACTATTAGCCTAATATTAGCAATATTAAAAGTTTATTTAACCTTTTCTTTTATTAATTATTCAATTATTCAAAATTTAAGGCGCCGGTCACCGGCGACCATGACAATCAACGTGTTAATACTTTATCAACCAATTAATTAGTAGGTTCTCCAATATTATTGATTATTGGCTTAAAAACAGTTAATAAACCTTTTGGTAATTATTTGTTTTGGTCTATGACACTGCTAAAATGATGACAAATAAATGTACTACTATTTAAAGAAAACTGAAAGTAAGGGTTACTCCTAGAGTTTAACTACTATCAAATGTTAAAATAATATTGCTTATTACTTCATTTTATGGTGATAAGTAATGTGCTCATAACAAAGCAACTAATTGTAAAAGGCCAGTCGATGCTAATGTATTGTTGTGTGCTAATACTTGACAAAGTTAAGACAAAACTATATTACATTTTATATTAAAAAAAACCCTTCAGGTAGGATTTAACATATTTCATTTCTCCGCAATTATTTAATTGATAACGCAAATTGTAGATGTACCAACTGGTAGCCAACTAATTACAGACCAATTAATCGACTAATCGGCTACATACTTTGAAGTCAAATAACATTTAATTATATAAGAAAATACATTATGTGTGAAAAACATATTTGGTTTAAAGGTAACTACAAATATATCTGTGAAAGTAAGGTAAAAATACCAGTAATTAACCAGTTACAAGAAATACTAAAAATACTCCTAAAGCTTTCTAAATTATGCAAGTAACCAAACTTTACCAAACAATTGTGTTATTTCTTTGCGTTTAGTTCAATACGAGGGGAAATTTCCTTACAACGACGATTGACAATATGCGAAAATGTTTGTATAACTTCAGGTCGACTATCGAGATGATAGTTGAGAGTATTCTGATTCTACTTTTTTTATATTTTCTGGTTTCGAATAGTATTAACCCCTTGCCATACTTTGACGAGTCAGACTCGTGACGCACCTTACGCTTCAAATGTTACAAACCTAAATTTTATTTTTATTACAATTGAATTTTAAATGTAATTTCAACCACAATTGGTATGGTATACTATCGTTAAATATAAATTCTATGTAACATTAGATTTTTCTTTGTTTATTTTAACATTACAATAATAAATATTTAGTTTTATTCGACGCACCTGTGGAAAAAGTGATACGGCAAGGGATTAAAAAAGGGGTGATATTTTCCGAGGTAGGAGGAATCATAAAACGGATGAAACGCAGGGTGTTTCCTCCGAAATTCCCCGAGCCAGAGCCAGATCATCAGTAGCGAGATTATGACCGGTCCGAAAGTGACTGTCAAATTGTAAACCGAACCCTTGGAAAGTATAATACAATTTGAATAACTTCTGTAGAAACACTTTTGAACTTGAAATAACAAATTGTATTATAAAAATTTAAGTAACCACTTCAAAAGCTGATCACTTTTAAAAGATAACGTTGTATTTGTCAAATATAAAGCATCATGAGAACTTAAGGATTAAAAAATTCAGTTTAATAAGTTTATAATCCGAAAATATTTTTACTTAAACTGTACACCTGATCATAATAAAAGTATAAAAAATATACCACTCACCTTAACCAAATTAAACGTTCGTTATTACTATCTATAATACATTTCGCATAATCAAATTGTAAAATTCGGTTGATATGTACCTAGATCTATAGATCATTCTTACCTTTTATCTATGGTCAATTATTGATACCTTTACCTTACTGATATGCATGGCATTTTCTGACCGCAATCGGAATAAATTTACAACTGAAAAACATTACCTTAAAAATGAACAAAACACAATGAACAAATATTGATATTACTATTGTTACTATCATTATTATAACTACTGCTAGAACTATTATTATTTTTGTTTGTTTGCAGAGGAAATGCATTTACGCACACCTGGCTGGACCACCACGGACAGCAATAGTTGTACCCACTAAAACTCCTCCGTTCCCTAATACCCCCAGTCCAGGACCGCATTTCCGCATTACTTCGGCCCGGATCGTACTACGTGCACCCATTAGATGCGTTGCGCGAGTGGGTTCTGCAGGACACCTTCTCGTTTCCGCCGTGAAACTCTCCCAATAAATCGAGCTGCAGCGTCCGAGTTCTGCTTTGATTGCACCATTGCCGTGACGGTGTCATCCAGCGAGCTGCACCTTCGGATGACGCTTTTCAACTCTCCCTGTTCGCCTGCAAAATATTCGCACGCGAAGAGAGCGTGAAGCGCGTCGTCTCGGGACACGCAGAGGAGTCTACCTTCCCCATCTTTCACGGTTACTGTCTAAAGTACCCGTGTCCAGTTAAGAACTGGGTCATGTAGAAGACGACTTCCTCCTTAAATCCGTTCCAACCACGTGTCCAAGTATTATTATTATTATTGTTATTGTTATTAAGTCAACTGCCACTTGTATTATTACTATTATTATTGTTACTACTGATACTACTACTATTACTACTATTATTATTATTGTGGCTATACAGAAATCTGATTCTGTATCTATTAGTTTACTCTGTCAACACCAAATCTGTCTCTATGTTGTGTACTGTGGTACATTTGAATGCAACGCAGTTCAAGGGAATATGGTAATTTTGAACGTTTAACACGTTAAGCGTCACGCCGATTTTGCGAAGCACAACCATTTTTATGTTTACCATGTTTTAACGAAACCCATTAAAATTTTTTTATAAGAAACATTCAGGTACATTTGTCAATTTATTAATAAACACAAATTTTTTAGTTTTATATCGTGTTTTATACTGTACGTTGTAAGCCACCTGCGACTGTCGTGGCCTGGACGAAAAGTTGTGTCAGTCACCTATAACTGACGTGGCGCTTAACGTCATACATCAGACTCAAAGGAAATGAACCTTACACGTTGAATTTTATTTACTCCATTTTTCTGGGCTGAAGGTCATATTGTGTTACATAGTTGAATTACATTTAAAAAAAAGATGTTAGTGACCTTGAAAACACAGTAGAGACTCCCGTATCCGTACCCCCATTCAAATACCCTAATATACGATCGTTTTGTAGCGATGTTTACACGCATGATACAATGTATTTAGATGTAATAAATACTTTTCTGTGTTCGACCTGTTGCAATTCGGTCTGAAACAGACAGAGAATAGTATCACAATGGCATGTGAACGAAAACGGGTAGTTTTAACTATTGAAGAGAAATACAAAATAATTAAAGATCTTGAAAATGGTGAAAGTGCAACAGAGTTAGCAAGAATACATGGTGATGAAACATCTACAATCACAGATATTAAAAGGCAGAAACGCAGTATTGAAAATTATACACAGAACGTAGATTCCACGGAAGCTAGTACCAGTAGAAAAAGCTTAACGAATCCAAAAAATAAAAATATTTTTATTTTTATAGGTGACGCTGTCTTTCAATGATTTCGCCAACAAAGAGACAAAGGCATACCGATATCTGGACCCATTTTACGTGAAAAAGTCGAAGCATTTGAGTCATTTGAGGCACAATTGGATTGTAATTCTACACAGCTGCTTACAATAAAAAATGTATGTGACTTAGCGGCTAAAAAGATATGGTATCCTTAGATGTTCAAAGAAACTGTCAATTTTGTTCATTTCTACTTGAATAAATGAAATTGAATACAAAAGGAAGTAATTGTTCTATTATTCGAAAATTCCACTATCCGACCACTTTTGTCTTTCGATTAGTTCGGATACGGGAGTCTCTATTGTACCGAACAAATGATAATGAAAAAAATAATATTATAATGGCGATGTGCATCCTTCGAAACCATTCTATATTCTGGTGTATCCATATTTCGTAACTTTAAATTCAACAAAGATATGGAGGCGTTCTGCTTTGAATGTAAGTTAATTGTTATAATATAAGAAACGCTATTAGATGCTATTAGTTATTTTGTTTTCAATAAATATAATTTAGTCCTTTTTATCAAATATATTTCTAAGTTTCATTTTTTCCAATTTAGTAAAATTGTAAAGAATAAAAAGATTTATAGCAAAAATACGCAAAACTGTTTTTACAGGCATCCGCTTTGATACATGTTTTTCTCATAAATTTTTATTCTGATTTACTGCTTGCACATGACTGTGGCGATAGATGATGTTTAGTTCAAATTATTTATAATTAAGATTACATTCTTTTGTAGATGCATGTATACGTTTGAAAACGTACAAGTGATAATGCAGGAACAATAAATCAGTTTTCACGACAGGGGAACTACTTTTTTTTAGAATCACTGTATGTTCTGAGAACAGCGTGATAATAGCTTAACGACGAAATTTTCGTGGAAGAAGTTGAATAACGATTGGAAATGTCATTTAGCGGTTCGCCATAGCCGCGTAATTTAAAAGCAATGTTATTTGCCATCGGTTCGACGAATGCTGGAACCGGAAAGCAGCTTTCCAAATTGACATTCAGCTGATGAATAAGAGTAGATCACTCCGCGTGTACGTGCCTGTCATTCGTTGTATTCGCGCGAGGACGTGAGACAATGAAATAGAAGCGTGTATATACACTTAACCCGATAGGTGTGTATTTATCTTTTTCAGGCAAATAATGCATTGCTCGCAGAAGTACACAAGCGAAGCGGGTTCGCGCGTACAGGAGTATATCGTGAGCTCGGAAAATCAATCAAACGTCGCGAAACGATTTCACGCGGCGCAGTTACCTACGAATTATGATCGCCACGTATTTCGCCAGGTTTAATAAAACGTTTTAATCAATGCCTACAAATTTTCTCTCAACGCTGCTGATAAATTAAAACAGATTTCAGGTTATTTTACTTTGCCACAGTTTTTATGGCCGTGATTAATTGATATACCGTCTTTCTTCGCTCAAGTATTCCAACTAACACTTCGAAACTGTATTAACACTGGAACTACCAAAGGGGTCAAAATGACTTATTCCACATTTCTTATTTCGTATACAAAATTCATCAAGACGCTTTTATTAGAGCGTCAGCTGATTTTTATTAACATAAAGCATCATTGTATATTCTGACTCGTGCTTCATCCCTTATTTTCTATTTTATTTCCAATTTAAAAGAAAGTGTTAAAATGAATTAAAATAAAATTATTGTTAGGTCCATACAAAGTGCATACGATGTTTTAATTATGCTTTCGAAAATATGGAATATTTCAATGTTTACACAAATGAGAAAATGGTAGGTATTTACCTAACCTACTAAGGTGTACTAAAAGCAGATTACAATGCCTTTTTAGTAATGTGTCCACAAATAAATAAAAGGTGGTATCACCGTGGTATCAGCAGTCACTAAGCTTGAAAAATATTAAACGGCGTCTCTTATGAATTTTTATAGTACTTCTTATAACTTTCTAAAATTGTCAGATTTAAGTAATGCGATATTAAGTAATGCCGTGGCATGTTTTACTCAATCATTTTCATATTGAAAATAAAATGTGATTTATAGTAATTATGATATCATATGAGTAGTTAGATTTTTTGCTAATTTGTGGTATCTAAAATAAATTAATACGTTCCGGATGTTCTTTTCACGTTCAGAAAATAAAATAAAAACTAACAACCATTTTATATGAAGAATATTAATAAAAGATTTGTATAATTATTTTCATGAAAATTGAACTTTCAAATTGATATATTATAATTGCTATTGTGATACGTTCGAAGCATTAAAACAACCATTTGTTAAGCAAAAACTTAAAGTTTGTCTGAATTAGTACTCGAATTACTGCTATAATTTCAGTATTATTCAAAATTGCCCATTTCCTTTCATTATCAATGACTCCCGTAACAGTTAACATACAAACTATTATGGAAACCCATAAAATCGAACAATTTGAAAATCAATACGCGGAAAAAGAAATTCTCTTCCAGATTTTTCTTTGTAAAATAAAGTTAAAGGTATCACAGAAATCGACGCGTTTTAAGTGCTCTTTTTACTTGGTAATAATTTTTTTATTTTATCAAAGTCCATCCAGAATTACTTCCTGAGTAGAATTACTACTAAGACCACGTAGAATTACTTCACGCTTAAATTATTATTGTTAAAACATAAACCTTCTACAAAAATGCAAAAAATGTTTCATTTATTTTTACTATCGATCCTAGCACACAGCTGCATAATATCGTTGTTAATGAATTATGTTTATTTCTGCCAACAGTATTAGCCTTGTGAGAAATACATAATTATTTATTATCACTAACAGGATAACTTAATTTCCATCTTGGTCAATATGGTAAAATATAGTAATTTTATTACCTTCTATTATTTGAAGTGTCACACGTAAAATCAGGGTAAATTATTTATTCGATGTTTTTGTATTCTACTTACAGTACAGGTTTATGTTTTTATTTTTCTAAGATTTAAACAATAAATGAAATAGCTGAAACTTGAAATAATTCAATATCAAAATTTTAATAAACAAACTACTACATGAATAATTGGATTTAGTGTAAACTTTTTATTTATAGCTAGTTAATATTTAATACCTTCAAAAATGCCAATGCTTTGTTCAATTCAAGATTAGCTGATAAAAGGAATTGTGTAGCCATTGATTATGGAAGTGGTGTAAGTCCAATTCCCATAGACACGAAGTTAATAAAATATAATAAAATTTATATAAATAATAATTTTATTAGAATATGTTTATTCTAAGATTCGCCGCGATCCTAGATTCTATGGCAGACACGGGGTGCCGGTGACGGCACCTCAAAATTTTCGAAATCAGGTCAAAGCCCCTTCGTTCAACAACCTTGACACGTGGACTACCCCCGGACACGTGTGGATGCTAACATATTTGGCAGATGATCTTCAAATTATATTTTATTTCTTGCTATTATTTATAAACAAAATTCGATTAATACGAAATATATCTTAAGGGATATTTAATTTTTCAAAATTGAAATTAAATGACTTTTAGAATTGACTAATTATGAAGGTGGTGTAAGTCCATTTGAGCACGTAAATATACATTATTTTAGTTAAATTCGCCTAAAAGAAATTTATATAATGAAATTGCATATGTATAAATTAGTAGAAACATTGCCAGGCTTGGCATAATTAACCTATATCTTTTAATTAACAAATATGTTAACCTTTAATTTTCTCGAAACAACAGAAAATGGACTTGCACCACTTTCAAAATAAACGATCCAATTGTTTTGGATAACAGTGGTATTAACTGTTTAAGAAGTTTGTGTAGAAGATTCGAATCGAAATGTTTGTCGAATTCTTTGGAGTGGCAGTTAATCTTATGCGATCAAAGTGTCTCTTAAAAAATAGAATCAATCAAGCCCTGAGTGAAAATTTTGAAAATTCTACAGAAACATAAATTAACCCGTTGCAAACGGTCAACGCGTACATGTGTCCAAACCAAACAGCCACCGTAACTTGTATTCTACAAATATTGTTCTATGGTTTCGACACAAAGAATAACTGCGTGTGAACAACAGAGATTTATGACATATACTTCGAAGAAGGGAATTATTACTTATTTTATTTCGTATAAATAATATTCCGTGCATGCACTGTGCCAAACGAGTGTAGATAAAAGTAAAATAAGTAGTTGTGAGTGCTCCGTTCTTAACCGGTTAAGATAGAACTCTCGTGATTACTTTTATATTGTTCTGCAGCATTCTACGTATGCATTAAATCAAAATCAATTAAATCTATGGACAGATTGGATTCATCGTCAAACAGGACGTGAATCAAATCATTGAATATTGCAGTAACGTGGGACAAGGTTATTTATTGAGTAAATTTACGGAATGGTTATTTTCCTCAAATAACAAAAACTAAAGAATAAAAAGAAAAACATTGGCATGCTAAAAATAGAAATTACCTTTATATGATTCAAGCTTTACGTGAATCCACCATTTAAAAATTAGATTCAGTGCAGTTGCTGTCGTAACTGATCCCGTGAAAAATGCACCATTCACATTTTGTGCAAATACATATCTCATGCACTGCACAAAGTTGCCCCACATGTCAGGTAAAATTGTGTTTCTCTTTTTCTTCTTCCTCTTTTTAAAATTCCGCGTTTATAGAACTCGCAACCGGCTTGGTTGTGACTTAATAAACAAATATTCAAATAGCAGAATAAATTATTGTATTTTTTTCATCTAAAAGATAATAACAAAGATTAAAATGGAGGATTATTCCAAAAATATTTTGGAGAAAAGTTAATAAAAGAAACTTGTTTATGAAAAAATTTTGTTAACAATCAATTTTTATATTTTTTTTTGAAGAAAGTGTCGGGAAGAAGTCATTCTTGCGACAAACAGATTACAGTTAGTATAAATGTACAAATTTTAGAAAGTGTATTCCGTGTTTAAAAGTGTGAGATAATATTTGCAGAACACAAAAGTGTAATAAAACCAGTTGCAAAAGGTTCATGATGACCCAGCGAATAACGATGTGCATGAGTTGGGAAACTGTACACAATATAAGTGCAGTTTGGAAATTCAATCTTCAACTGTGATACTTATATTCAATTCCAAGTACATATAAAAATAGAAATACTTATTTCCTCAGAAAGGAGTATAAATAGCACTTAACATTTAATTGTAAGTGAAAAATCATATGCATTTTAATAAGCCCACTATTACTCCTGTAGATTGTTGATGTTACAATTAATTCACAAATAAAAGTCCATTTGTTTAAATAACAAAAGATTCTTACTAAAATATGTAACAAACAACATAGAAAACAATTGGTTTAAAGTAATAGGACAACAATTATCAACTTACCGTTGAATTTTGTAGAATTTAAAAATAATATTAACCCTTTCCACTTGATTGTCCCTTCTGAGGGGTCATGAAAAATACAAGTAATTTATTTTTCTTCTTCTAAGTTTCCTTCCAAATATAATTTAAACAAAGTGATTATTCAAAATATTATATTACCTTATCTACGATAGTATGTTGTTCACTACTTTGTAACTAAGTATTTTGAAGTTGCTGGTAAATAATCTGAACAAAATTTCAGTGCAAAGGGTCGAGTTTCGAAACAGTACGAAACAGTATAATTACTGGTAAAACTATTTCTAAAACAGTATCGGTAATTAAATTTTCTAAAATGCTGGCGAAATTTTGTGATATTTACATACATACAAATGCATGTTTGTGCGCATTACTCATCACGAATCATTTCCCCAATCTCCCTTACTTAAGCGACGACTTAAATCGTATTCTAAGAAATCCAACCACACAACAGTTTTATGTTTAGTTAAAATTGATCTCCTCCTCCTTTGTTTAATGATTGCCTCAACGTATTTAATAATGAGTCAGTGATAACAGAGTACAAATATGTATATTATTTTATTTTATCATTTTCCTTTTCAATTGAATTTCAATATGTAAAGTTCATTATAATTAACGAAAATTAAGGTTTCAACGTTATTACAGATGTACAAACCAGTAAACATTGTTATTATTTCTGAATTGCAAGAAATTTATATATTTATCTGTCATTAAATACTATATATTCGTATATTAAATTACTTAATTTAATGTTTAAATGAAAATATAATATATAACTTTGTCTGCTGAATTTTATTTACAATGTAGTATTTTTGTATTTATTATCTTTTTAGGATTTATTTTGAATGTTCACTATTCAAAAATATATTTTTTGACAAACGACTGCAGTCGTTTTTCATAGCGATAGAATGAACTCTTTGAATGGAGCATGGTTTGACAAAAAGTCAAAAAAGTGATTTTTCTTCAAATAGAAAAAAAGATTATAGTCAAAGTAAAGTTGACTGTTATTTAAAATTTGAAAGTATAAAAATGCTAAAACTTAAATTTTCAAGTTAGAAAATTTCGAAGTTTTAATATTCCAAAATCTTCAAAAATAAAAAAATTGTGAAACTTCCAAATGGATCTACTGAGCACATACTTCTTTTGTAGTCAAACGATTAATATGCTTTATGAAAACTTCATAAATCTATGAAGAAAAAGAAAAAGATATTTTAAGTGTTCACTTATTTATTAACGGAAACCCCCTTTAATGTACAATAATAAACAACCAAAAGATCTTACATCACCAGAAGAAAAATACAGACAAGCAATGATACAAAATTATTAAGTGCATAAACCAGCGATTTATCTAATAATTAAGGGGACGTGTACAATTAGACGGCACAAAACTAGTCAATCTTTGAGAATTTTTTTTTAAAAGAAATAGTTATTCTAAACCTATGAAATTGCAGGTGTATTGAAATAATGTGTTCAAGTATACAAACAAATTCTTTTTATTTAAATTAACTTTAAAGTGACGGAGCAGTTGCACAAAGTTGCGACAGCAGTTGCAAAGCTGGCGAGTAACCTAGCTGCCTGTAGCCTTTGATCTGCAACAACAAAAATAATGTTGTTTTATTTAGAGCATATGTAGTTTAAATACGTCGTTGTCAAATTTTGAAAAGTGGCATACATTTAAAGGAAAAAAACAAAATATTAGGCAAAATTTTTGTACCTATTTTCAAATTTTTAAAAAACAATTTTCGACATATCAAAGCTAATAGTGTTAATATGTGTACAAAGTTTCAAGTCGATCGGTTCAACAGTTTTCACGCTATCCTGCACGCCAATTTGGAAAATATAGTTTTGAGATAAACGCGTTTAAAGTTTTGACACCCAAAAAATCAATCATTAAAATTACTTATACCAGGTCCATATAATAAACCTTCCACTTGTTGATAAACGTCATTTTCTTCCATCAAGGATTCTCTTCGTATTATTCGGGCCTCTTTAGTTATTGAAAAGCTGTGCCGCTCTTATTGTTGTATTCTGAAAATGGCTGAAAAAGTCAATAGAATTACAGATTTCGTCGGCTGATTTCAAAATACAGTATTTCTTAAAAAGATAAAGATTGAATTGTATTAAAAAATATAGGATATACTGTAATTATTAGTACGGGCAATTTTTTCGTCTTTCGAATGTGCTGTCTGTTTTTGATAACCATAACAAAATAAGAATAAAGAAAAGCTGTAAAAAATAACACATATTCTATTTAATGTTATTTATATTGCAATTTTTGCTTTGCTATTTAAAAAGACGCATCCACAAAATAATTGAATATCTCTTTTTTATAATAAGAAAAAAAATAACAAGAGAACATGGTCAATAAAAAGTCTTCTTAAAGATTATACTTGTTTATGTTTTGAGATCCCCCATTTGTTTTTAATGACACTAAATATGTACATACAGTTTTATAGCACTGATATAATAATTGTAGTAAAGACCAATTCAATTACAAATCACAATATGACCTTTAACTTATAATAAGGCTTCCTTTTAATAATATTTATTTAATTATTTCAATAAATTTATTACAATTACATCAAATAAAACTTGCAATTTAATATGAAATATACTCTTCTTTTTACTTTTACATTCTGTTATTTCATTCATCTTTTTATGTCCATATAACCATTTTTCAAAGCTACTTTATCAAAAATACGTTATAAGTTTATGTTACAAATGTATAATTCTGTTCTCCTCAAATCAATTGTCCTGACTAAAAAATGAAAACCCTTTTTTTCAACTGGTTAGAATGAATTAAATTGTTTTTAGGTCCTTGCGCAATATGTTGGTTTTAATTTTGCTTAAACGATGTAGAATATTTCAAACAAATTTCATAATATCTTGGAAAATCAAAGCATGATAGATAGGACATTTTAATTAATACGAGCAGAATTTATGAATTCATTCATGTATTCATGTAATGCAACATTCATTCTCCTAATCAGTCATGCATGTTCATCATTTCATTCATTCGTGTCACTATTCATCTATTGTATTCATTCCTCATACCAACACTCGTTTATATTCATTCTTTACCATAAAAAGCGAAAACACATAAGAATAAACTTTAAATAATAAATTAACTGTAATGACAAAATTAGCAAAGAAAATTTTGTTTAACAAGTGCTTAGAATGATATGTTTCAACCTCCATATATTTTTGTAAACAATGGACTATTCTTTGAATTAACTAGTAATGCTTATTTAAACAATTCTTTACTGTATACATAATATTAACACCTTCTCCCATAGTTACGTACTCGTACTTTCATTTTAATAACAACGGATTTGTATTTGTACGACACTTGCGATTTTGAATATTTCTAAGTCTGAATTTTGATACTTATCGAGTAATTTTACCACTAGAACTACCAAATGGGTCAAAGTGACTCGTTCCAGATTTTTTATTTTATATTATAAAATTTATCTAGACACCCTTGTTAAAATATAAATTGATTTTTATTAACATAAAGCACCATCCTATATTGTAACTCATGTTCCATCCCTCACTTACCTTTAAATTTTTAAAAAATTGTAGATTAAACTTAAAAATAAAATAAAAACATTCGTTAATATTAATCGTCTTTATTAACCTTCCGGATATCCATATCCATATTCATTCCCGTTCATTTCCGGATATTTCATATTCAAGGCCACATGAAGGTTACGTTATCAAAGAATCGGATTAATTTAACACAACTTGGATCTTAGCTTTAAAGAATACGAAAACAGAAAAAATATGGAAAGCCATTGATAACTTTGACAAAAATTTTTTTTTTATCATAATTATTGCCTTTGCAATTAAAATATGTCTTTCTCTTACATTTTTTTCTATTATTAAAAACAAGGTCTCTTGGTTTGTTTTTCGTAAACTTAATAAACAGTAATTGAATAATTGAGAAAAAATGAGTAAAAATATACCCTGTAGCAATTTTTCTGCTTCAACGATTCAGCAGTCATGGTTAAAAAATAAAATAAAAATCATTAATGCTAATTGATTTAATATTTATTATTCTTAACAAACAGTTAACTCGCTTATAAAAGGATTAAGGAAATTCGTTCGAGATTTCAATGCACTCAGAATCTGCTTTTCCGCGACCAAATTGCGCAATTCAAGAGCTCTCGAATCTTCTGAACACGTCACCGCTTCTGCAGGTTTACGTTGAAGAAGACAATATACATATTAGCTTATGTATATACATGGTCGATGTCAGTATGATATTTCCAGCGACTATGACTCAACATTTACGTCGCACAATCGTTTTGGTACCAGTCTCAAGAACAGCGCACTTACTGTTATTGCACCATAACTGATAATGAAAATCTTGTCGATGAATTATCCACCATTAAGAAATATACGATTGTCAATTCTAAACACGACCATTGCTGTGCCAAGAATTAATCTTACTAATATTTCATGTGCAATGAAACAAATCCTCGCGTGACATCTATTTTTCAGGCGCGTGTTTATTATAAAAATAGAACAAAAATAGAACGGTCATCGATGCTAAACCGCGTTAATGACGTAGAATTATTAGAAACTTCGGGAAACTAATCGGTTACTTACTAGCGTTACGTTCCTGTACGACGTTACTCTTCCCCTCCGTCCTTGTAGTTATTTTTCTGCTATACCGTATGCGTGTATTGTGTGCTCATTTGATAACACATTTCTTTTTCTTTCTCACACACACAACCCTTTGCCCTCGAATGGCATCGCTACAGTGGCATGTGCATGTCATTTTCTAATCAATGTTAAAATAAGATTGATTTCAATTCTAATATATTCAAGCTTCATTGTCACCTATAACGACACAATCTATACTACATTAGATGAATAAACTTGAAAAATGTTATAATACAATGCGCTGAAAATTTTAAAACGTTCTTCCGTATTTTTCTTTTTTTAATATATATTTAGATTATATTATATTTACAATACAATAATGAAATCGGTGTCCAAAAGCCACATTTTAAGCTATTTGAAGAAATAATTAATAAAATAATAGTATTCGTGTATTATTAACGTATTTTAATATTGCTATTTCGGTTCAAATACGGTGATATTAATCTAAATCTCAATCTAAATAAACGCACATATTTGACGACGGTTAAATATTCTTCATAAATTTTCTATAATTAAAATAAAATCAACAAACATACTATTACTTCTGAACTCAAATCAACTTTATGCAAGGAATTTAAAAAATAATACAATGCACGTTTGAAATTTTATTCAAAATCTTAATTAGGGCGGGGAGGGTTAAGTTCACGTAGCTCGTCTATCTAATCTGGAATGTAAGTACCGTTATCTTTAACAATTTAGTACGACATGAAATTGTATAAAAGCGGAAATTAGTTATTTTGTAAAGAAAAATTCGAAGGATATGATAGTCACATTTCTGATTTTTGAAGATGCAATCTTGAAGTGAAATTTTCGAAATAAAAATTTTGTTTAAAATATTCAATATTGCAGAAATCATTTCTCCACGGAATAAACATTTTTTTGAGAACAGTAATATTTATCAATTTAAATAAAACAAATGTAAATTTTTGAGGATCACACTAAGCTCATCTATTGTTTCTTTAAAAGAATATATTGTTGTTTTGATATTATAAAACTACATAAAAGACAAGCTCATATACGTTTTCGAACTAACCTACAAACGATTCAAAATCACAAGGACGAAAAAATATTAACACAGACGTGATTTAATAATTCTGTTACTTTACATCAATTCTTACCTCAACTCTTAAGCATTGTTACATTCTATTGCGAAACAGTTGATCGCAGTATTTCTACTTCTATAACTTGTGCATTGATTATTCTTATTTTCATTTTTCGTCCTCTGGTTAGCTGCATTTTAGAAATCACTTGTTATCCCCATAAGCTGTACTCTAAGGGTGTTAAGTCTGACCTTACCACCAATATTGGTTCACCACATCGAACCAATCTTTTTACTTTTAACACATAATGTAATAAGTCACAATCATATTAAATCCTTTACCTTCAAGTTACTTTATTTCTTGTAACAGATAAAGTAACTATAAAGAAAATGAATTTAATGCGCCTTCGGGAAAATGTGGACCAATAATTTTACTACAAGCTACAGTGATACTTATAAGTACAATAACAAAAATATTAAGTCTCGTCTGTTTTAAAACCCTTTTTTATCATCATGACTTTGAATTGTCTTAACCCTTGATGGACAATGTGGATCATGGACGGCACAAACGAAATGTGATCCGTCTTTAAGGTTTGATTTTTATTTTACATAACGAAGACACTATACTAAAATATAGTGTTCCGTTAAAAAAACATGAGACGACATTATGATTGTAACGAATTGAAAATAATTATTTTTATTTTATTCTACATTTGCATAGAAAATTACTAATCCGATTGTACGAACAATTATGTATCCATAACAATCAAAATTGGAACAAGTTTCTACAAAATATTTGTACACATAGCGAGTTGCTCTCGATTTGGCATTTGTATCCCAACAAAGCCTTGAATCTGCTCAACTCATGTTAACATTACTCGTCTTGCGCACGATGCAACTGCTAAATCTACGGTATGCAAGGTATTGCGTATAACTAGTTGAATAAAGACACCAATGGGGGTCTTGAATCGAGCGAATAAATTCAACGTTAAGACAAGACTAATTCGATGAAACTGTGCACTGAGCAATGGAACTCCTTCCGTTATTTCTTAAAGCACCTTAATCGTAGGAGTCTTAGACTTTATCTCTTACTTGTGTACGTGCACTGTACATTTATTCGAACGAGAGAGAAATGTAACTTTGATGCAACTATGATTATTGTTCGAGTTAGTACACTTGGTTGCGTTCGGGAAATGGATCTTTAAAGTGAACGAAAATTTATTCAAAACTTATCGCTGGATATTATCATTTATTTTAACGCGCGAAGATCTGTTTTGATGTACTGCAGTACCGAGCCTGATTGAATAAATTGATACGTGTTTGTAAATATGTTTCATTTGATTTTTAACTCGTGTACTTGTATGATTCTAATTCTTTAAATTGATAATTAACAATAACTTATGTCTAATTCCGATGTTCTTATACTTGTTTTCGAGTGCGAGGGTGTGTACTGTCTGGTCAAGAGTAAAGGTGGGGAAAGTGTTTTCGTCGAATGATTAATTAAAATTGTCAGGAGTTGAAATGTACTAATTTAAAGTTACATCTTGTAGAAAAAGTCCGAAACATTCTGTCAGGTATGGGTTGGAGGTGCTGTCGCTCTTTGTCTATTTCAAAATTGTTTGCTGAAGGCCTTTTTATAATACACTCTGTTTCATAAGAGCGTTGGAGCTATATCTAAGAAACAAGTAAATATTTTGTAAAAATTCAAAAAAGTCATTAAAGTTTACTTAGAAACTACGTCGCAAATACCTCACATTGTGGGAAATCTCCTTTATTTTATAGTATACCATCACGTCCTTTTAGCATACTTTTAATCAGGTTTTCAGCGTATTCGATTGGAAATGATCTCTAAAGCATTCTTATTGGATGTACACTTGTTTCTCCTGAATCCTCGTGTTAAGAATTGCCCATAGATTCCCAATGGGGTTCGCGTTCGGTGACTGTGAGGGCCAGTTTAAAATATTAATACAGCTTCGTATCGCCTAGCGTACGCTGTACTCGTTTTTACTCATTTCTAAGCATTCGCTCGCTTGGGCTGACGAAGTGATACCAGGCTGTTCTGCTTAAACATGGGACGCAAGTCGAGTAACGCGACACTCTTTATAAGCATTCTAAGTAAATTTGTTAAACACTACCGCCCTTTTGATTCTGTGATTAGAGAAATCGCTCCAACGCTCTTATAAAACAGACTGTAATGTAATGTTTCAATTTTCTTCATTTGTTTTAACATAGAAGCGATACATATTTAACTTTAACTGACGCACCCGGTAAAAAAACCGTAGGTTAAGGGGTGAATCAGCACTATTATTGCTAACACTAGAATTAGATCTGTAAATCAAAATTTAAGTACCGAAATTTTCCATTTCTTTTCAAACTTTTTGCCGAAGGTGTATACAATTTTCTATAAAAAGGATAGAACTCTAGTACGAGCAAGAACTATACCAGAATAACATTGATACATAGAACAATATCGTTTATTGAACGAATATGAAACGCGTATCTGTTTCCATTATTTTATCCAATTACCGTGTTAGATGCATGTTAACGACTGCGAACGTTTACGTACCTCATTTAATTGCAAATTAGATCGCATCAATATAAAAAAAGAATGACTAACTATCGTTCGGAATACAATACTACATATTATCAATTTAAAAATGATAGCCATTATTTTGTCCAACTCCTGTCCTGGTGCATGTAAGAATTATGAATTTCATATTCAAATTGGTATTACCATTTTATGTCCTATACATATACATGTATTGATACGTATTGGCATTACTATTTTACTTTCAAGTTATTCTTTTTCTTTTTCTAGTACAATCTAATTTACAACGAAAGAATACGTTATTAACGTATAAATACCTAATTAACATTAATATTGTTCAGCACTGGATCTTTTTAACCCTTTGCAGACGGGACGGTTCGAAGTGAACCGTCCCGTGGTGCTGAGCTCCTGCCGCGATAGTCATTAAAAATTGCCAGCGCATATATGTGCTTAAACGCGGTTTTCGTTCATAGCACTTCAAGTCAAATTCTGGACATATTATATGTACATGCACAGATTTTCCACAGGATAAATAAAATGTTTATTTGTTTATTAATTTTTCGCATATTTGAGTTTCTCGGCCATAGCCACGCATTTACGTGTGACTCATATATGCGTTTCTCGGCTCTATCAGTTGTTTTCGCCAAACGCATATATGAGTTCTTCGGCCAATTTGATGATTTACGCAGAACGCATATATGCGGCGGTAGTCCGCAAAGGGTTAATATCGAAACTTTATGTACAAAATTAGAAGTTATTACCTTTTAATACACCTTACAAACTTTTTTAACCTCCTGCGAACCGTTTATACTATGGCATCATTCAATTTGTTATTAGGTTAAATAGGATAAATTTCGAATCGTCCTTAGTAGATATATTCGGAATAATTAACAGATTATATTACATCTAAATTCTATTAGGACCATGATCCTAAGTTATTATATCGAAACAGGTACTTAACGAAAATAGAAAACTTATTATCTTTACTTTACTTTTATAATAAACAAAAAGGCAAAACCACTTTTATCATATTAACTATTTCACCTCAAGCTTTCTTTAAGAATTTGTAGATACATATAGTATGTCCAGTTTATTCGTATACACACTATTATTTCCTTAATTATTGCTTAATATGTTTATGCAAATTCAATGCCAAGAAAGATTTTGTAATGGCAAACCTACAAAATATTAAGACAAATTATTTGTGTTAATGGCTTGTTTATTCACTATTTTATTATTTTGTTTTATTACAATCCGGAAAGTATACATATTACCCACTTATTTCCGTATTTCTACGAAAATGTATTTGTAAATATTTTCGAAACGGTTGTAAAGAACTTCTTTTGTAATTTTGTTTAAATTGTAGTAGATATATTTAAGAATATGTATAAACTGTTTGTATCATCAATATGAAATAACGATCATATAATTATATAAATTTTAAATTAAAATTAGCCACTGTACAAATACTGTTTAAGTCCAATATATTTGTGTTATTAAGATAGAACACACGAAAATTACAGCAATGTTATCGTTAAAATAACTACAAACGATATTATGTACAGTACTTGTAACTAGATTGCGAATTTCTCCACGTAACTTGCACATCTCTATAACTCCCAAAGTAAGCGTTGCACGAAAAAGTTTTATACGGAAGTTGCACGGTTTGAAGGGGTACATTATGTAGTTTATTTATTTTTGTATATGGTGAAAGCGTTTCAGAGATTTAAAGGTCGACTTTGTTTTTTTCAACGGAATTCTGTATTTTTTATACCAAAATTTGGAAGAATGTCAAATTCTTAATAAAAAAGTATTGACCTTTATTAGCCCTAGACCTAATAATTAACGAGTAATTTCACTTTATTTCCTGAAAATTTTCTTCGCCTAATATCAGGTTAGAAATTCAACATTACGTGACAATATTTGTTAACACAGGTGACCTAGTAGCAACTTTTCGTGCAACGCATACTTTGGAAATTATAGAGGTGTCCAGATTGCGTGGATCACCCTGTATTAATTATAGCTGATTCAGTACGATTTCAATAAAGTTTTCTCAGAAAGAAGAACTTACCTCAAGAACTCAACGCAGAGTTAGTGTAGTAAAAATTAGAGAAGAAGAAATGCCTTTAATCGCGTCAATAAAAGACATGTACAAATATAAGAAAACGATGAAAAATATATCCCATTTTTTGGTGAATAAATTAGAGAAATATAGCTGTATTTTGAAGAAAGAACCTCATTACGATATAATATAAAAAATTCCCAAAATTCTGCGTGATATATCAGTAGAATGGTGTTAAAACAAATTTAAATGTAATAATTTTTTTGTAATTTCAGTTTACAATTTACAATACCAGTTTACTTTTATTTACTATAACGTAAATTATAATAACTAAATATATATACATAATAACATGATTAATAATCCTTAAATGTTAATACTATTTGTGCACATCGTGTATTGAATATTTGAACGCGTTTTGGCTGCATGTAAAGCGGTCTACTTACAATATGTTAATATAGTGAGTCTTTTGGCTCTCAAAGAAAACGTTAGAAGGAAATTTTTCTTTGACACGGCACTGACCCGAAGGCCTTAAACAACATTAATACCATCTTTTAATCTTACGACTTTCTAAACGATCGCATAAAATATAGAAATTACATTTTTAAACGTTTCCACATTTCTACAAATCATGGATTTGATCAAAATGATTATATGTATGAATATTTCCATAATCAAGATTTATTAAGGAAAAGGGACACGAGGTAACTGGTTTTGCAACAAAATCATACCGAAAAGTTATTCGTTCGATAGAATCGTGACACGAACACACCATCTACACGAAACTTTATGGTGATCGATAAAACACAGGAAATCCCCGTACATTTGAACGTGACCCACGTTGTTTACGAGACACCGAATTAACGCTTGTGCCTAGTCTTCCTAACGAAATAAATCCACAACAACTGATGATCGTTCGAATTTCACGGCTTCAGTGAACCAATGGAACGGAACGTTCAATCCAGAAAGCGAATTGTTTCCACGTTATTACAAGATATCGCAAGATCGACGCGAGGTGTGCTTCGTTGTGCCCTATCACGCATTGATTTTATTTCATTCTTCAACACATTCAGTGTTGTTATTGCCACTTTGTTTACACACACTTCCCACGGGTATTTCCATCCGTTACTAGGTTGTTAGTCCTGGGCCCTACGTTTCAGGAGGATCCTGGTTTCAAAATTAACCCTTTGCACTCGAGTGGCGCGTCTGGGGCGGCAATATTTTCAAATGTGAAATTTAACTGTTATTTATATTAGAACACAGCAAATTAATGAAGGAAATTAAAGCAAATAGATTATATGCATTTGTAACTCTTTGCTTCCAAAATAGGGATTTAAAATTTTGGAGGCTTCACTGAAAAACAAACCTAAACTCACTTGTACCAAAAATGATTCGAGTGCAAAGGATAAAATTTCTTAAAATGAAGTACTTAGAATTACCTCAATTCTAAAACATTTGATAAATAAATTTAAAAAATACGTTGAGCAGGATATATCGAAAACTATTGATTTTGACGATATTACTCAATAATTTGTCAAAACCAAGACAAGTATAATTTTATTTGACAATCTCTTTAATGAAGTGTTGTGAGTAATGTATGACTCAAGTTTTCTTCGTATCGATTCGTGCCATTGATATAACATTGACTGGAGGATATAAATATTTTTCAGTTAATTTAATTGCTCTTGACAAGAACGGAGTTAGTTATTAGGTGTAGGTTTAAAGTTTGCATGACTAATTCTTAAACTAGTTAAAACAATTTTGTCTCTTCTAATGAAAAACCATCCAGGACTGTTCAAAGTCATTTTTCCATACTTGATAGACCGATGACATTCATTCCACTTGTTGTTCCATTTTTTGTTTGCAATTTTTAAATACAATGCATATCAAAAGTTTAAACGCACCGTATTCTTTTACAAAAACATATCACCTGATGAATTTTTTATGGATTTTTTTTATCGTATTTTTTTTAATCATAATTTTTCAGTGCATTCTAAACATACGATAAAAAAAATCAATCACAGATTCATCAGGTGGTATGTTTTTGTAGAAAATACGGTGTGTCTAAGCTTTTGATATGCACTGTAATATCGTGATTGTTAATAACCCTTAAGGTTGATGCAATTTTAAAAAAGAAAAGAAATACAAAAGAACAGATAATGTTATTTTTGTAAATTAAGAAAGAATATTTGAAATCGTTTTGCTCACGTGTTTCTTATTTGCAGAATCATTCTTATTGATAGCTCAAAGACTTACTGTACAGTGTACATTACTAACCATGATCGGCCTCCCTAGGGAAAAACACACCGCAAGAAAAGATACCACCACCACTCATTATAGTATTAGAAAGTTACCACGCATTATGCCTGGGTTAAACACGACAAGCTTAGTAATTATTTGAAACCGAGTTGGTTAATTTAGTAACGAAATAGATGGATTATCAGCTAGGATAACCCCCGTACTTAAACATAAATTAATAGTAACTTTTTAGTATAAGATAAATGGTGAGGCTTCCTTTCCCTACATCACTGTTTTTCCTAGAAAAGGCTGGTTTTCTTGATAATGTACTTACATCGAAATAAATTTCATTTCATTAAAGTTTGATTAATGAAAAATTCACTTAAAGATTGAACAGCAACGAAAATTCATTTTCCACTTCATTTTCCATTTTTTTGGGCTACTAGTCAACCATAATACGAATCATTAAAATGATCGATCTTTTTCAAAAATTGATATTAATTTCAGTTTTGTCAACATTCTATGAATACGTTATCACTTTTTGCAGCGTTACAGACAAAACTGATTCATTATTTCGACTTCGACTGTTACAACTTGTCGAACCCGCAGTTGTGACCGACACCGTTAGTTCAATATAATATTCCTATAAAAATGAATTAAATCGTAGTTTTCGGGAGTTTGGTTTTATAATCGGACAGGTCATAATTTCGTCACCGATGACCTGGATCTATCTCGAGGAATTTTTAGGAAGGCAGACTTAGCGCGTCATCCCTTTCCCGATTTCTCCCACCCCTCTAACACAATTCAAAAACAGAAGTATATATTTTAATAAATAGAATCCGTCTTTTGGGAATAAGACCCAAATCCCCCTCACGTTAAACCGAACGTAAGGAATTAACTCCTTAACCTACGATTTTACCAATAAGCGCGTCAGTTACAGGTAAATATTTATTGCCTCGATGTTAAAACAAATGAAGAAACCCGAAATATTACTTATACTTCACATTTGATAAGCGCTGACTGCATTAACTATAATTGCGATTAAACTTAAAATTAAGTAATAAATAAAATTTGAAACGGAGAGGTCACATCTGAACTGTAGGGTGCATCACGAGTGTGACTCGATATTGTAGGACAAGGGTTTAATACGATGACTGCCGTGGTGGTCATCAGTTAAATGTTGAATAATTGAATAATTAATAAGAGAAAAAAGGTCAAATAAATTTTACATATTGCTAATATTAGGCTAATAGTGTAAAGTACTCATTTGAATGGTTAGATTTGAAAATTAATCGATAGAAGTGATAATAATTGGAATTTAAGTGTGCCAACGTTAATAGCTATATACATATAAATGTTTTGGGTACAATGTATTCTCCAACTTAAAACCTGCTTAATTCTTCCCATTTCAACATTTATGTAAGAAAATGGTTCATAAAGAACACTGCAATGCCCAATGGGCTTGCTGGTAAAGTTCAAAATTCAATATTCTTTCAGAGTTTCATACGAATACTTACCCGAGGGATTTCAGCATCACTAAATTCTAAATTTAAATCCAAAATTGAAAATTCTACCCAATATAGTTGCGGAATTTAAAATATTTCGACAGAGCTGCATAAAATTCAATTTTGTTGAGAATTTTCGGAGTCGCTTACATCTGATATCGAGATCTGAAAATTCAAAAAACGAAACCAATATGGCTGCAAACGTTCCAACAGATGGAAATGAAATCCTTATTTAAGACTTTTTGCCTTTCCCGACTCCGAATCCGATAATAAAAATTGAAAATTAGAAGTAGAATGCAACAACATAGCAAAGTTATATGAAAATTTTTATTTGGAATGTATAGGAGTCAAAACTGAGGAGAACTTTAAATTGATATTGAATTTAACGTGGTGAACCAAGTAACAAAAAGGAACTGAATTTTTACAATAATTTATGGCAAATGATAGAGAAAGAAAATTTCCACAATCGTTCAATATTGAAATCATTTCCTGAACCCATAGCATTTTACGTTTATCTATAAATATTTTAATCCAGTTTCTTTGTATTAGGATCGAAATAAATAAACCTAAAAATCCTCATATGAAATTTGTATGCACATTCGTCAAAATTTTAATAGTCCCATTGATCTGGCACTTAAAATATTAAATTTTAGATATCATATTTACAAGTAGTGAGTTACATAAAATTCTGACGAATTATTAAAACATAGCCACTTTATTGAGCTTCTTAATTCACTATTTAACAGTTCGAAATTTGTATAATTACTCAAACATAAAATATAATTGATTTCCATTTAAACAATCGCATAAATTAAATTTCGCTTCACGATTATTAACGTTTAATAAATATTTAATAATATACAAATGTTTCGGTTCAAATAATACATTTAATGACATAGTGAACAGAATTTGTAGTTTGATTTTAAGTCAAATTGATTAAATTCCCCTACGAGGGTTAAGACAACTTTTCGTGTTTCGTACTTGTTTATTTAAGTTTTTAAGTATATACATATGTATCTTGTTGCTGTACCGAATTCTTTTCTCTCACGAAGGTCCTAAAAATTTATCAGACCTGATTTCAAAATGGTATGAAGTCAATAAAAATTTATGAGATTGTTTGTTTAATCTCATTGAAGTGTGGAAATTTTTCATCGAATCCATAACCATTTCAGTTTATATTAATTTTATATCTGCTCTTATAGAAAGAAATGATTTTGAAAAATAAAGCTGGTAGGAAAGTGTTGAAGGGATGATACTGTTACGGTAAATGTGATTAATCCGGTGATTATATATAATCACCATTAGGTTTGGTAAATGTGATGAATTTATAATTAAAAATTTAATAAATGGCTATTGTAAGTCACATGGATGTAGCCTGATCGACATTTGAATAAGGAACTGACATGTCTTGTGAAATGAAAGACCCAAGCAGAAAAAATAATTGTATTATTAGAACTCATACAAAACAGTTACATATCAAAAACAAACCAAACCCATATTCTAGAGAAAAAAACATTTTTCCAAATAACGTTTATTGCTACTACTATAAATTATTCAATGTTTTAAGTTTACTTATTATAAATATAAATATTCAAGAATTCAGCACATTTACCAAACCTAGTGGTGATTATAAATACTAACTGGCATTATACATAATGACCGGATTAATCACATTAACCGTAACAACACTAATGTTTCCAATGTTTTTGTGCATGTAGTACTTACCTATATTAAAATATCTGCTAAATTTGAATTGCCTTCGGTATATGTGAAACGTAGATATTCAAATATATGAAACCACTCGTACATTTGTCTGAGATTTTAGCTTTGATACATCTTTAATGTCCAGAAGAGGAAAATAGAATAACTTTAAATGTAAAACAGCTGGCAGAATAGATTATTCGTGTAAGGTAATAGTCACAGTATTACTAGTCAATATTTTTTATACATTCGATTTATTCACTATGAATAAGTACGGCCTTTATTTGCCGTCACAACAACTCTCAACGTTGAGATATGTTATTGCAGCCAGAAAGAATAGATATCATCTATTGTGACTCGTTTCCGCCCAATCTAACCATCGTACCACGGTAAATCTTTGTTCGAGTCAGCTGAAATCGTTTAATTCTTCCTTTGAAGAAAACAGTTCAGTCTAACCCTATGGAAAATTTTCTTGTATACCTAATATTCACCGAAAATCGCTTCATGCCGCTTTCAATACATGATTATATTACCTTTTTACCTTGATAATAGACTTACCTTGATAATCACTCAATGCAAAACAGGTGTATTTTCCTTGATTTTTTGCGAGCTCCCAAGTCAAAGATCATGAACGGTAATAAAATTCAGCTTCGTTACGTCAAGTTGTAAATATTTCAAAAAGAATTTGAGGTTGCTAACGCCTTGGAATTTATTTACATCGTCTATAGGAAACCTAGTATGTCACAATGAAATTACAACGAACGATTTCAACGATTTTGTCAAGGAAATTTTGTTCAGATGTCGAAGAACGTATGAAATTCCCGACAATTATGAATAATGATATCTCTCTGTGCACCGGGAAATATTGAAATAAATAAATCTAGGTACGCTGTATAAAAGTTACCTATAATTTAACGTAGAGCATGCAATATAAACACAAAGTGAACACAAGTGACGATATAATAATATATTGTATGAATACGCTCGTTAATTAGAAAATTACGGGAATTCGCCCGGAGAAATGTTTGTCGTCAGTCCGTACGATTTTAAAATCTGACTATCGGCAGAAAAATAACCTCTTTTGAAACTTGTGTTTGAAGGATTGGTGACGGGGATCAGCTTCTGATTGTTAAACTTTGAATTTGGTGACTGACAAGGAGGCGGGCTTCTCTTTTGCCATTTATTACAAAAATGCACACCTCCAACGTAATGGTCACCTTTAGGCAGGGCTATTGACATGTCCGGGAAATTCCCAAAGTCCTGACTTCGGACACCCCATGATCCCTTACCGGTTACAACTGTTAGATTCATGGGTATCACTATGACGATTTAATATAATATGTTGATGATACCTTACGGCATTGCAATAAGTTTTACAATCTTAACGGTTTTTCTAACCCTAACCATTTTTCATATTGATACTCGGAATAAAATATTAAACTTGTCTTTGAATATTACGAAAGAACCTTCGCTTTCTGAGTAAAAACATTCTGCACAGAACTTTGTCATAATAATTTTCTAAAACTTGTGCAACATAAAATGTTAAAAATGAATTTATTATACGAATTATGATTATTTCCTTTGCTTATTTTCTATTATGCGTACGTGTCTGTAAAACTAAGTTTACTCGTTAATTTAAAGTAAGTTGAATTAAATATTTTGCAAAAATAACATGATCATTAAAACGATATAACAATAACAATTTTTTATTTCTTTAACTATGGCGCATCTTAGCAAAGTTTAAAAAAAGTTCAAGGTATTAGTATCACTAATGCAGATTCCTTCATCCTCTTTTTATAGCTGGAATTTTCAATTAAAAATCTGAAAAAGATTCTATTATATGTGCCTTGTTAAGATCAGTACTTCTGAATTTTTCAAAATTTGTCATGCATAGAGTGAAAGAAGTCTGGCAAAAATATGATTTTTTATTTTTTCCCTTTACTACCCTCTCAGTTGAGATACAAAGCTGAAACTTGGCACAAATTATTTTTTTTTTTAATGACGTACGATACGTTGAATTTCGTTTGGGGACACTTTTAAGCGCTTTATCCGATTATACCCTTTCAGAGTCCAGGGTTATTTATTTTTCTTTCGTTTCTTTATACAAAATCGTCGAATTTCAGAATCAAATACATATTTTAAAAACTTTAATCGCGAATATCTTGAAAAGTATTAAATATCTGACATAATTGAGTATGTTCATAAAAAGACTTTTACCAGATTCCAAAGTTTCACTCAAATCGATGAAGCGAATATACAGGGTCTTTCAGAACTCGTATAAGAACCGGAAATGGGGGGGAAGGGTAGCTGAAACGACTCTGAACAACAATTTCTTTGCAAAAATATCGGATGGGGCTTTTTGAATTACATGTTAAGGAAAAACACTGACCGATCAGAGCGAAACTTCCTGTAACACATTTATTTGTTCAGTTGTCATCTAATTTAATCAATCATAAGTTGTAACTTTCAACATCAATTGTTCTGTCAGGTTTCAACAATTTATGCGAAATTAGTTTTTGCTCGTTCTATCAAATGCAGGAATGGTTCAATTTTTAAATCGTAAAAGGCCACTAAAATAAACTATTCGCGCAAAGTTAATTCATCATGCGAAGTACGAGATGTACTATTACTCGAAATAGACAACGCGTACGCAACACATATTGTTTGTTACAGCGATTGGCCGGTATTTGTCTGTTTGTTATTTGTTTATATTTGGTTTTAGAATAGGAACTACTATAGCTCCCCGTCAATTATCAGGGAAAACTTTGTGCATCTACATGCAGTTGCAGTTGTTTTGAGACCGTGTTTTGTACCAGTTGCCGGGAATATTTGTATTAATGCGTCTGAAATGTTGTCTAGACCTAGCAATGAATTCTTAGTTATTAAAAAAGTGTAGTTAATTTCGCTTATAATCATTGGAGTACTTAATGGGTAATTGGTACCGTTCACGTCTACTTGATTTAAGAATTAAAATCAAAGGGTTTATAATTCGCGTTACCTTTTAATTTAAATTTCCCTGCAAGGGTATTTTAGTTATATCGTTTGGGTGCGTTGTGCATTCATTTTCATCTAATTCGAGGAATTGTATTGTCTGAGACGAGCAGTTTATAAAGTAAATTTTTTCCATACCTCTGTACTTGGTTCGCAAATGCATTCATTTTTCCTTTCTTTGATTAACTTGCGGAATGTGTAGTCAGTGCTTTCTTGAACATCGGTAGATTTTCTGAGGTCGGGTGACTCAGTTGAATACATGATGACCTTCCTGTAAATTGGTTTTACATTCTACGTTCCACCAGAGAGCGGTGCATTTTTCGCTTAGTTTGACTTCCTAATTTCAAAGACGTAGTCTACCACGGTTATGGCGATTGTTTTGAATTTATCTATTATTTCGTTATTATAATTTAAGTCGATTTCGTACTATAGATCCCTTCTCCTCTAGTATATGCGTTATGTTTGTCCGGTATGTGGACTAATCTGTTTTTTGTTTTGAAGAATTAAAAATCTAGGAAATAATCTAATTGAAATAAGACTGACATTTTTTCAAGAAAAATTACTTGAAAAAATTGCAACATAGATTTTTTGTCATATCACACAAGAAAATTAATAGCTTCGCGAAAGATGAATTACTCTGGTGGCCAGTGCCACTGTCAGCACTTTCTCCAAGCATTTTCTTCAAGATAAAAGTCTATTCTTTTACAAATATATTTCAATTTTATTCTGAATCTATTGTTTTTTTTTTTTTCAAATTAAAAAATATTTAAAAAAAACTGATGTAAAATCGATGTCCCTTTATCTTTAATGATCATTTAAATGTCTTCAAGCAATATAGTGAAAATTAATGTTAGTGTATTGACTAAAACCTGACAAAATTGTTGTTGCACATAAAAATTCGATTATTTATAGTTACGTCATGAAATTTGTTTAAATTTGAAAAGTATGTTTTTTATTTAACGCCAATTTCTTAAGAACTGCTGTTACGTTTCGAAACGTAAAATTTTCTTTTCTTTTTTATTTTTCCGTTATATTAGCCGGATGTGATTCGACAATGTGTATAGCATTCTGGAAACTACACAAATCGAACGCAGTACGGTCTTTGATATTTACGTTAGCGACATTATCTTTTGGCGACCGATTGTTAATATAATAAATTCCTTCCTTGAAATCAACGTGGTCCCACGCTCTAAAATCATGCGCAGCTAGGGGTCTCGTTTACTTCTAACAAAAAATCCTGTAAGAACTACAGGAAGTGAACTCCAAAACATCTCATGTAGCTTGATAATGCGTGTAGCATTCTGGAACGTACTTTCTCAGGCTTCGCGGGGATGACCTAATTCTACTATTAAAAACACTTCGATTATATATATTTAATATTATACAAAATTTTCCGCTATTCCAATTTAATATATTTTCGAATATTGTAATATCTTATTAGTAGTTGTTAGATTGAACATTCTGCATAACACTAGAGGTATGTTTTTCTTATCATAATATTGCGATTAAAATATAACCGATCATATAAAATATTATAATGAATAAGAGGATTCTGATTGTAACAAAGGGTAAAGGAATGTACTTAAACTAAAAAGAGTAAGACATATTCAGAGGAAGAAAGGGATGCACACGTACTCCTATCGTACTCCTGCTGCACCACCGATTAGCGAATCCCGACTCATCACACTTCGGTTAAGTAGGCAAATTCGTTGGTCTCATTATGACGCAATGTAAACAATTTCGGACTAGACCTACTTTGGTCTTCTCCGAGAGGTCCAAGTTACAACACTCTTCGACGTACAATCGCGAGGTGCGTATCGGGTGGGACCGTGGAGTGGTCAGAGACTAGTTTTGTCACTGATGTGTTAAAGTCACAATTAGGGCAAAAGACTCTATTTTCACGTACATTTCAATTCCATTCATTCTTATTATTTTATTTCATTTTTATTTTATTTTGTTTCAATTTCGTTTTCTTTTATTAATATATAAAATAATAATAACGTAGTTTACTATAATAGATTCTACAACAGTTTGGGGTTTTCAAAATTTTAAATCAGTGCAAAAGTTCACCGTGTGCATTTCTGTCTCCTCAGGAACCAGCAACGCAGCATTCAAAGCAATTCAATAATTAAGAGAATCGACTCCAGTTTTAAATATATATATATACGTATTTTGGTGAGTTATTTTTCCTTTACTCTTCCAGTTTTATAAATTTTTGGCAAGTAACTTCCAGTAGTTAATAATCGACTGTGGGATTTCCCTAACTGGAAACTCCTAAATTTTATTATTTTTAATAATCAGATTTCCTCTTAATCAATAATTGTGTATCTAACAATTTTCATATATTTTATAAATTATGTATCTACCGATTTTTCATTTGCTTTTGAATATCTATCTACTTTTAAATTGCTTTTCGTTCAAGTATGTATACTTTGTGTAAGACTTATGATTATTGTATTCAACATTTCCTGATTATTCCATAATATATTATTATTTCGTCCACTTTAATTATTTCTCCATTTCTTTATACAACTTTTATTAACTTCCTTATCATTTGGTAGTATTCAGCGATTGATGAAAGGGCTCGTATGGGACAAGCGTATCTCCTTATCGATGCAACATTGATGGAATTGCAATAGATCTTATCATCATTAGAAATAAATAAATACAAATTTCCGGCCGTACAGCAACGCGTTCGCGCTGCACGTAACACTGCACTGTCACATTTGAATTTGATTTCTTGTTACCGTTGAAATAAAAAATAATAATTTGCATCACTAATTACTCAATAATCCCACATCCTACAATTTTGTTTGTATTATAAATTCCATTTATTTTTAAATTATTAAGGTTCTTATAGTTATTTATATAAATCTTATATTTAAGTTTATTAAATTCCGATTTATCTTTTACCGTCTGCGTTCAGCAGTTCCTTAAACAGTCAATCGCTATTTAATTTACTCTATTGTTTTGCTTGCAATTTCACTACTAGTTAAATAACGTAACATAATACTTTTAAAAATTGCACTAAGTAGATATTTGGACGCATTAACATGGCAAAATAAATATCAAAATACCGCGGTATACGCGGTATTCGCGGTATTTTGATTAAGCAAAAAGAATTGTTAAGTCAAGACTTTCTCATATTCAACGGAAAAACTTTTAAAGGAATGCTTTGAAACTTCAAAACTCAGAATGGAAGATAGTTGAAAATTCAATCACAATTTTGATCTCTCTCCAGAGTATGTCGTTCCAAGATTAATCTTGTCATTTGTCTTTCATCATAGAAACAAACCTAACTGTAGTAAAATCCCAATTATTCGAAACTCCGTTACCCGAATTCTCTATTATTTGAATGCTGTATTATTCCAACGTGTTTGACTTGTAAACAGTTCAATCTGAGATAATCTATACACGGTACAGTTTATTGTACAAGTCGATGAAGATTTAATCAAGCCCTGTGACTACGATAGAATAGTTTTAATGTAATTAAGTTTGTTTAAGTAACCATGTTATTTGCATTATGTGTGTATAATAGAATTATAACTTCTTCGAACTAAGTCTGCAAAACAATTATATGATAAATTTGTGAATCTACATCAATATACTTAATGTCTAAAGTATACAATTAATATCTATTAAAACCAAGTAGAAAATTAATAATCCATCATCAGGAATAGTAAAAACACTGCTAAACGTTTGTAACTCCGGGGAATAGTTCGACCAAAGTACGCCAATGTCAAATCTGTTAATTTAATTATTCTTGGTTACTATTCATATTCTGTTTTGAAATACATATAACACGAAGATAAATATATATCAATGTCGGTTCTATTATTTCAAAATTCCCATTTCCAAACACTCATATCACCCAATTAATTCAAATAACTGAAGTTCTACTGTATTTACATTTGTCTATAATTATGTCATAAATGTTTAAACGTGTATAATCATTTATTTATTATTTAAATTTACTGTTAACTTAGTGCAAATCAATTTCAATTATTAATATTTCAATTTTTCCGTCAGTTTGGAGTGAACATTAACACCTATCTTTAAGTATGGAGATGAATTTAATCATTTAAATTTGTATATAATTTTGTTACACATTTTTGTACGTATCTTTTGAAAATTAATTATTGGAATAATTAATAATAATGTCAATTTGGTGCAAATGTGTTTCCTGTTCTTTTCGTTCATGTTGAAAAATTTCATTCAGCAACAGAGACACATTTTCGAATGTTCTGATTTACCTGTGTACACATCTCTCGACTCGAGATTCGCAAAACTGAATACGACGTGTGTACACCGCTTCGACCGAAACCAGGTTAAAAGTGTACTTATGTCTCTGCCGGTTACAGCTAATTATTACATATGTACATATGCACTTTCAACGTTTCTGTTGCGTATACAGTTAACTCTTTTGTTACGGATAGATGAATCGATTAGTTACGCTGGTCAGCAAACGTATCGTTGATACTTTTCTTACATACTCATGTACAGAATTTTTTTAAATTAAAGTAGAATAGAGAAAATGTCAGTCACTTTGTTGGTTGAAAACCTGAAACTCACATGTAACTGTAATTATTATTTGAAATGGTGAAAATTAATTTGAATAAAATTAATAGAAAAGTAAAAAGTGGAAGTTAATTTGCCTTTGTAACAATTTGAACTTATTATGATCGGAATGATTTTGCGTTAAACACCCATTTCTAAGGAAAAACGTCACTGATATACTAGTTGCAGAAGTTCTGACAGTAATGGAATTAGTTATCTTTGGAAAATTACTAAGGTTATCTGTTAGCCAACGTCAGCTGTTCTGCACGTTTATAAATTTAACGATACGCAATATTTTGCATATATATAATATGTTTAATAATTTAATATTTCTTGGGCATGTATATTTCAAATTACATTATTGATGTAAGTTCCATATTTTTCTTGATAACTAACGGTGCTGATTAGTATCTTCAAACTACTCGAAACGTCTATAGACGGAAGTATTGAAAGCAATTATTGCATTCCATTCAACTAAAATTAACGATACCATGATTACAAGGTCGTCGATAATTACTTTTAGCAAAGTGTGAAGCGTATGAATCAGACATTAATTAATCCGCAACGATGATAATTTTCTAGAAACTTCTTCTTAACCTTAAAACTTTATGTATCTATTTAATCATTTGTAAATTATACATATATATAATAAAAAATAATAAAAAATCGGATAGGAACATTTTCAATCAAATAAATAATAGAATTCCTAATAATATGAGCAAGGGTTTCTAATGGAAATTCAAGTGTCACCCATATGTAGGTAACGTGGTAGTCAAAGTGTTAAGCAATTTGTTGTTATATGTTATTACAAAATGAAAATAAAATCAAATTACCAATGCGGCCAATCATCGTACTTTAGGTATGTTCTGTAATTATTGGATGTGGTAAGCTGAACTTATATCTCAACGATATGGCAAGTATTCATAAAACAGCTGATTTCATGTTACATTACAAAACTATTTATTAAAATTCAACAGATAATGATTTTCAAAGAAAATATCATTCGAATCAATAATTTATGATAATTCAAATGGCTCAAAATAAAATATAATTGTCAACCTAATTTTCATAGCCGTAACAAAACCCTCATATGCAATCAGTATTTTTCTAGGTTGATAATACCTCATATTATTCATTAAAATACAATCACTGTTTTTGTTATGTTTACTTATTTCCGTCATTCGTGTGGATAAAAATAAAAGAAGTCAATGGAAAGTGAATGAAAAAAGAAACATTTAAATAGTTACATTTTTCAATGTGGTCTTTAATGCATCAATGTAACATTTGTGTAATAGTAACAACATTCTTGTACCTTACTTTGAATTGAAAAGTTTTGAATTAGAAACATTTTACAAATTTACATTTCTGTTAAATTAATTTTTCAACTCATACCTATGTTGAATAGGTTGTCATCTATAAAAAAAAGATTATATTTGAAATAAAATACTTCCAACTGATCGAAATATCGCTTTACAAAGACATTATTACATTCTTTGCATAGCAATACCAAAAATCAAGGTTTTGATTCAACCTTTTCTTGATATAATTTTTTATTTTAATAAAAGTCAACATTTGCTTCGACAGAAACGTCTTGAAAAATTGTGTAATTTAAAATAAAAACTCTCGAACAAGTCATTTTACCTTCCTGGTAGTTGCAGAATTAATATAAAATATGAAACGTTTAATTAATAAACATTCTACGAAATAGAGTTGAATATCATGGTTTTACCGTAAAGAACACGTTGTTTTTTCCAAATAAGTGAAAAATGAGTACCTTTTCGCTTTTTTCAGTAACTGAACTGATTTACCTTACCGCAGTGGTAACAAGGAAATTTTACATGATATAAAGAAACTTGCACAAAGAGACATATACTAAACCTAAGATGGTTATCTTACAATTGAAACAGTAAGCATTGGGTTTAATGACTGTACATGAACGTATACCGTAAACGTTAAAGATACGATGCATATGAACGTTTTAGGGAGCAGATAACGCAGCTGCGGCTGACTATTACACGTATATACCTTTTATAAGCTATTAGTTGCACCGGCGCCTTTCGAACTGTTCGCATCCAGTCATCAACGTGAAATCACGTACCTATGATTCAAGGAACAATCAAACAATTTGTCCGTCATGTTCTTGGAGTTGGTTCCCTGTCATTAATATCAATACCTTCATTGTACATGTCGTGTATAAAATTCATGGTTGAAATAATTATATCAACACTTATGTTTACACAATTATTGAATCCGATACTGTACGGTGGGTGATTAGTAATCCCGAGAAAAGCCGCGCCATGAGTCAAGCGTCGCGCCGTACGATCACGTGAACAAGTGGTCATGTGACCGGCGCACGGAGCGTTGGAATTGGTCGAGCGGTGGACGAACAATCACATATAGAGTAGCACGAGGTAAAAGCCGTAGCGCAAAGCGTCAAGCGAGTTTGAGTGAGCTGGTTCCGCGTGTGACCTTGATCCTCTCGTGAGTTCTGTGACAATCTCGTTCGTCCAGGCCGAACCCGCCAGTACTAATCGAATCATCGTCGCAGAAAGTTACCTGAACGGTTTCCGAACACCACCAGAAAACGACAATGAAGACCCTCGGTGTCGTATTATTCGTGGCAGTGTATCTCGTCGCGTGCACCCACAGTTTTCCCGGTAAGTACACCACTTTGTTTACAATAAACGAAAAAAAAAAAAAAACAGGGTAAACACACGTTGTTGATTTTTCTAACGGAACGAAAAAATTCGAGTGCAAACAGCACGTGTATGAAAGAACAATTTATTCGGAAGTAATTACGGTGACAGATAGCTCGCTCACGTTCAATCGTTATTGTTGTTTGTTTTCCGGTGTTCCCTTTAAAATTAGTTTTCCTTTACTCCACGACAGAGTACGAAATACGTTTTGATTCTATGTTCGTACCTTAGAAACGATTCAACATTTCTCTCGAAGAACAAATAAACGGACGTAGACAAAGCGGCCGAATTCCTTGGCAATTGTTAAGGTCATATTCGTGATCTTGTCGCGTGACAGCTGAGCAAATGCTGCTCCCAGCGAAAGGAGCATGCGTATACGTACGGGGACGAAATACGTGTATAGGTAGATGAGGGTTGGAGCGCTCCAAAAGTCACGTTCGTTAATCACAACGTGTTGTGTACAGAGCGTTCAATTAAGGATGCTGTTCTGTTTTGAAATTTAATAGTTTAACGAAGATTTGATACAATTTTTCTAATACGCGAAAAATATAACTGAAAAATTAAATGATTAAATATTTGCTAAAAGTAACCTCACAAAATGAATCAGTTCAAGCTATTGAGTGACTCATTATAATATGGATACTGGTTAGCAATTCAAAATAAATCTTTAAGTCAGGATAGATCGATCTGTTCACAGTATGTACTATTATTCGACGAGAAGTCAATGCGGAGAATTGAGAAACATTTTTTTTTTTATTTACTACGAACAAAAGGTCCCATACCAAATATTTACCGCGCGTCAAATATAATTATACGTTTCGAAACTTTTCGAAAGATTTACTTTGTACAAGAAAGATAACTGAAAAGATTAAAGTGAGATGGACACTTGTAGCAACGTCTGTTGAATACTTCACGTCGCTGGTCTATGAATCTTTTATTTATGAATACATAGGGACATGTTCGTTTGCAAATGGACTTAACTTTTCGCGTACGGAGTATTTTCGTGCCAGAACAGTGCCATCTTGTTATAAAACTTCGCGAAACAAGAGCTGCTTACCTGGAGTTGTGTTATGTAGTTTTATGCGAAAAGTTGTACGCTAGATAACCGTATGCACAAAATACTCGTTTCCTCTCATCTCTTCCAAACTGTGCAAACGGGAATATTGCCAATTGGCATTGTACGTCTGCTTTATTTCCACTGCGGTATAATTCGCGTGCACGTCTTAATATGGCACATAAATTAAAGTTGTATCTACGCCGTGAGACTTTAACGTTTTACTCTCGTCTGTAAAGTAACGTTGAAATTGTGTTAAGTTTAACACTTGACACTTTCGGCACTGACAATTTTTGATGAATACTAATAACACAATGATTTTAAATTTTAAATCTTATTGAATGTTGTGAATTATAATATTCTAATGGTAAATTACATATTATTAAATATTGACAATATTAATTCAGTAATAGGAATGCAGAACGAAATTTTATGCACAGTTAAATTCACACGTTCTACCATTAAAAAGTAATTAAAAGGTAATGCGTTAAGTACCGTATTAGAAACGGTCATAGCTAATTCAACACATCCTTATGTGAACTATTACTAATGTTGAAGCTTAATGTTTTAATCAAATGTGTATTTTAATTAGCGATAACCGGTGACCCTCGTAACAGCCAACGTGTTAACAGAAACATTAAGTAATTGAGATTGCGTATAAATAGAATAACTGCAGCAAACAATGCTATAACAATTATTTTAACGCTTTATTTATAACTCATACAATTTTTTGCATTTGAATTTTAATTGTTTGCAAAACTATGTATCTATTGTTACAATTATTATCAGAAATAATGGCAGAAAAATGCTAAATTGTAACGTTTGATAAAAACAACAAATGTAATGTTATTTTTCTGGAAAAAAAAATATACAAATTGTTTGTTTATATTTGCGATTTTTAATAATTAACCTTTGATCGACAATGATTTGTTTCTTACTTGATGTAATGAAACGTGTGAATTGTTTTCAATCCACTCTGAAACGATTCTCCGAATAATCGTTAACTTGCTGTACTTTAATCGTTTACAAGGCTGTAAGGGGATATTTCTTGAAGCATCTTAGTCTCTGGATTCACTATAAAATTCTGTTGGACCGTAGACTTTGCTAATTAGCGTCGGCGTCGTTTTTGTTAGGACGGAAGAGCGGAGAACTCGTTTAATTGGTGCCGTTTCGTTCTGTAGATAATTGTTCAGATGAATTTCTGTCGAACTCGAGTTTACCCCATGCAATTTTGATCCAACTTTTCTGTAACTCAAGATCTGTTTCGCGTGCTTTGGCTTCCTTGGACGTATTCAATTATTTTGTGAATGTAGGGCGGAGCGTTAAAGGCTGTCGTAAAAATTTTTATTTGTTCCGCGCACCACTTGCAGCGTGATAATTAAATAAAAGACGAAAAACGAACGATTATGTTGCCCTTATTGATGTCTCGTTAGTATTCATGTCTTTGAAACGAAACGAAACACTTGCACTGCATTCGACAAAAGCCTATTAACCTTTTTGTTACTTTGTACGAAACATGTGTGAACTACTTTACTTCTTTCTTGTGCTAACCCCTAAGGGGTCAAGGAAAATGAAATTTTTGGTATCTTTCTTTGTGTTAGACCTTTGAAGTATTGCATTTGGTAATTTCCGCATTTATACATTACATTTCACTTTTATAAGTTAGTTGAATAATTCTTCCGTACATTTTTATGATTCTACTATGATGCATCATTTAAATATGTTGGAGTCGTTGCCTATTTATTTTATAAGAGGCAAATTGATCTAAATTTGAGATTACGTCAAAAGGTTGCCTAACGAGGTCATTTTTGTATGACCTTTATAATTATCATCAAGTAAAATTATTCGATGAAACGAATTATAATTTGAGTTACAAAATTTCTTTTCTGTATTGGTTTTAAGTAAAAATTGAATATGAAATCATTTTTTTAGTAAATAAAATAAAGTAATTCCATTTATTATGGTAAATACATATAAACATATAAACGTATATTTAACAAGGAATACTCATTATAATGAGGAAGAAAGAATAGAAACAAATCACTTATAATAGGATAATAAGCTCTGGGAAAACGTAATCCCAAAGCTCGGAAAAGGATTAAACACATAAGCTAAGTACGTAGCTACTTACGTGGGAGGGGCTTCAAAAACAAAGAATGGAAAAAGGAGACGTGGAGTAGCTCAATATCCAGCCACTGCAAAGTATCCTGGTATGTTAAACGTTGCTTCGAAGAATTTTATTATAAATCATTTTTACTATCATTATCATGTTGAAATCCGGGTGGAAATAAGTTGTTTCGGATTGAATTAAAACTTTATATTTCCTTAGCACTAGATTACAACGGAAGTCCGTAGTGTTCGTTACAGAGTTCGGTACAGGTTGTGTGGAGGAGCGCGCTGTGGATGTTTTTATATACCTAGGTTTAAAGGGGGAAAATCTGACTAAAATGAATCGTGAATATCGTAAGAAAACTACTGACTAAGTCGGCGAAAAATAATCTTTTATTGTTATAGATATGGTATGAGATGTTGATCATCCAATCATTCATAAAAATGAATAAAAATGCAACTTTCATCCAAAATAATCAAGATTCCACATAATCTTTTCATTTAAATTATGCAAAATTGAAATAAAAGATAAATTAATCTATAAAAAATGGGATGATCAGCAAATCAAGGGCAAGCTCAGAAATTAGTTAATTCAATCGATGAAGGATTAATAGACTTTACGATTCGTGCAGTTATTGATTGAAAAGCGCTTAATAATTTTAATGGCTCATATATAATCAAATCTAAATAAACACGTTATAATTGAGTGGATAGTGTGCATTACCAATTAACTCTATCGGTGTTTAGTTGCAATGAAATTTGAACACGATAATACTTACCCATCTGTCCACACATGATTGAGGACAAATATTTGAATACAAAATAAAATTATTTTAACACTTTGTTAGTTTAGTTTGGTGATTTAACGGTTTAATCGATACACATGTCACGAAATCTTTGATCATCGTAATTTCATGTTTATTTTTGTATTCAACTAAACATTATTAATTAAATTATAATTGAGAACTTCAGTTTCCGTGAACTACAAAATTACTCATTTTTAAATGACAATTAGTATTTAACATAAGAGATGAAAAGAAAGTAAAAGCGAAAATTAATAAATAAATGGTATAGAATATTAACTGGTATGTAAGTAATAGAACATACATGATTCACGTCATTCTTTTATTCTTTTACTTAAAGATACAATAAAAATGCGATTAAAATGAACGAATTTCTTGTAATAAAACTGTTTTACGTCTCCACGTTTTCATAATATAAATTTATATAAAAGCTTCTTAAAAGGTTAAATGTCAAAATCACAAACGTGTGACAACGACCATCACAATGTCAAGTGTAATTTCTGTAATATTTAAATGTAACATGTTAAATAAGAATTGACCATTCAAATGGAAAAAACATACCTTAACAATATTGCTGCCGTACCAAAAAGCTGAAATAAATTGAAAGTTTTAAAACTCTTTATCAAGTATAAATATCGTAAAGAAACATATATATGTAGGGGTTATTTTTAGCTACTTATTACAAACAATTTGTTAATTGTTAATATATTTTGTCAGCATTATGTCGACATGATAACATGGTTTTACTTGAATATATTTCTTTTTTATAAAATCAGAAACTGTTGCTAACAATCTCGAAATTATAGTTGACAATTTATAATAATTGTGGATACGATTCATATTAAACTTTTGATGTGATTACGTATAATTAAAGATAAAAAAATAATAGATTTATTTTAATATTATTAAAATTTATAATAGTTATTTAACAATTGATTAAACGAAAGGTATTCACAGTAATTTGTAGACCGTGTCGTATTGTATTTGACTGCAAACTTTGAAAAGTTCATTAGCAACACGCATTGTACGTTCCTTTGATGACTCACTGTGACCGGAAATGACTGGAAAACTTATTTCGTTTCCTGTGTATGGTCAGAACTTGGCTCAAGTTATCTCTTGGAGTGTACTTACAGGATTCTAATCTCTGTATTTACATATTTAAAAAAGCAAAAGAAAATGTATAAAAATACGTGTGAAACCCTTTATTGTATTAAAATGCGATTTTTTGCTCATGTAACAAAAGATTAATCAATCTCGTGGTATTCTAATCCTACAATCGTTCGAACAAAAAACCATAAGATTTTGCATTTTTATCTTTAATTTTCAGAATAAACTAAAAAGGGTGTTTCCAGTGGTTTACAGAATCATTGCAAAAAGCATTTGTACAACTTTTACAGTTAAAGCACAAATACAGTTTTACGTTGAAAAGTTTTATTTTTAAAAACTGGAGTGACGAGGAAAAATGGTTCTCAGACATATACAAGGACCTAAAAATACACATTTGGAAAATGTGTCTTCAAATACAGAATACTACGTTATATGAAAATGTCTTATTCGTTTAATTTTTGAATATTCCGAATATGTATAGATCTTGTATTTTGTAACTACGCACTGATATTTGTAACACTTTACGAACCCCAGTTTGAAATTAGATGAATAAATTGATGATTGCTTGTGGAATGAATCACAATTGCAACTTGTGAAATTGCAATTGCGATTCATTCCACACATATTTCTCGGTACATCATGAACATTTTAATACTTTGATGTTTTTCAATCACCCGCTAGGCACTTAATTTTAAATGATCCAATATATTTTCTACTACTTTTCATAATAATTCATAATAGGTGAAAATTTCGTTGTGTACTATAAAAATAATCTATTTAAATTAGCAGTCCAATTTTTATGATACGAGCATAATTTTTTATTCGTGTTTTGCAAATACAAAGTAATTTAGGACAAGAACTGCAAACTTTGAAGATACTAACTTAAGTATGAGGTGTTCAGTTATCGCCAATCTGTAAATCAATACTAACGAAGATGTGTGTACTTGCCAAGTCATATTTCTGCTTTAACTTTTTACAAAAAGAAATCCATTGTTTGCAGGAAGAAAGAACTTAAAGCATTAGTCATACCAGATTACTGAGAAATGACATCAACGTCACCAAATTTGATAACATTTAACCTACTTTTAGTTATAATAACCTAAATTAGCAGTGATAACAACGAGCACTTATGGAAATAAGTCGCAGTATTAGAAAAAGAAAATAAAACTGCGAAACTATTGGATCTGTAATTTTTTTGCTGGTATATATTTTAATATATTAATTGTATAACAATTATACCGATTTCGAAGTAGGGTTAATTAAAAATTTGTTCCCTAACGTATTAAATACTTTCATAAAGAAAATAAATTAATTTATCGACTTGTAATAAATGAACCCATTATTAATTGTTTTTATTTCAAGACTTGTGTATACAAATTTCCAAATTAGGTTTAATAAAATGTATTATAATAACAAGTGTTGCATATTGCGTAAAGGCACGTTTGGAGCTGGTTAACCCTACTTCCTATTCATGAAAGACAAAAATAATTACTTTATTATATTTGTAATTTAAATTAGCATGACGATTACTGTTTACTGTTCAAAGTACGAATTGTAAAAGATGTAATGGTGGATTTGAATAAATGAATACTACGCTGTAGCTGTAAATAATGTATGCATGTACTGGTTGGTCGAATAACATCAAGGTCATTCGATAATGAAAAGGATATAAGCACTAATTCAAATAATACCGAATGAAAACTATAGCACTTTCAATATTGTTAATTGATATCGCTGTTATTAACTTAAATTAATTGCTTGTCAACTGTTTAAATGCGCGTAATCTCTAGTACTCATTTATTGTAATAATAACGACAATTCTGGTTTTCAAAGGTATTAAATTATGTAAAATTTATTTCAAAATGCTTAAACAATGTAGTATAAGTTGCGAGAGTTGTGAACATTTTTACGAATCGATGGATCATCACAAAAATGGTATGAGTCACATAATTGTGTTCCCTAAATTGTGTACTTGTAAATTATTTGCCATAAAAGAACTTGTAAAATTTGTTCGTGAAACAATATTTCACTGTTTTATCGAGATACGAAGGCGATCTTAAATTTTTATAATATAATGTGTAACACTTGACCGTGCGGGTCGAAAGAATACCAGATGTTGCGTAAAGAATTATTAATATATGTACATGAAGTCAGAAACGTAATGATTAATATATTCTTCGATGAAAAATTATGAAGCTTTTGTGCATAAAGAATCCAAACTTTTAAGTGTTTTTAAATATTGACAATAACCGGCAGTACTTTGAGCACAAATTAATTTGAACTAATTTAAAAGACTCTGTAATTATTAGTTTCTGACTTTAATTACTATTCAATACTCTTTTGAATCTGAAGCTCAAATATTACACATTGCAAGTAAAAACTGAAAAAAATATTAAGAAATTAATTATTACATTGAACGCCTCGCTTGGTGCTAAACAACTTCCGTTTGAGGCATTTTTTATACAATGAACTAGGTTCTAAATAAATTTAAATGATACAGTTAAGTGCAATGAAGAAAACTCAAACCATTTAGTAATTTAACACGATAAATATAGTTTTTGTAAATGTTCATTTCAGAATCAAACATTAGATACTAATCAAACATCAAACAAATGAATGCTGCAATTTTGTTTCAAATTATGATAAAAATCGTTTAAGTCATGCAACATGATTACAAAAAAATTCAAATGAATTATGCAATATTTTAGATCTTTTTTCTTTTCCGGCGTAAGACTAAACACTAATCTAAGATCTTAATGAATTAACACCTGTAATGAATTATGATTTCATCAACTTCGTACGTAGTTATACAGTTTTCCTGGCAATTGAATACGTATTCAAAAATTAATAAGTTATCGCTCAAATACCAAAAGTAGAGAAGGTAAACTGAAACATTGATAACCTTCAAGTTCAGTTAAAATTTAATTATTACTTCAATACGATTTATTTTCTTGCATTTAAGTTGTAATTTATGATACAATTTTACTATAGCAAAAATAACGAAGTAGCAAGAGTAAAGCAATCAGGTAACTGGTTATCCCATTTCGGACGTTTTCCGAAATTTTTGAAAAACAAGGAAAAACCTAATACAAAGTATCTCACTTCTCCATTCACGAATTTATGCGACAGTAACGCGTCCAATCGATTGCGATGCCTCGTAAATTAATTTGCACCACGGGATCGGCCTGGCCAGAGTTTAATTATGTCGCGAATAGGATACGTGACTAATTACTTCCGACGTCGTTCGATCATTAATTGCTTTATCCAGCATATCGCGGGACCAGCTATGGCCGTTGTCGTTTCTCTTTTTCCAACGTTTGACGTCCACTTTCTTCCTCTGTCTATACATACGTATTTACGTATCCGTTGCTAGCGTAAATAGGATGTTTGCATTTCCTCGTGCCGTTTCATGTCACGCTCAGTTGCTCGGTTTATTGTGTATACGTACCTTTGCCTGCTACCCAACAGCTTAATAACCGTCTGCGCTGAAATAGCGTACCGACAGCCAAGAATACGCTCGAGCGAACGCCTGGTTTCGTTGGATTTGAATTTTCATTCGCGGTCCATGATCACATCTTACGATCTTCTGCTCCCTTCTGATGCGGAAACTTTACCGATAATCGGCTACTTTCAATAATCCTGATGCTCTTATTATTGTAAAATGTACGAGATCAAAATTCATAGATTAATCTAAATATTGTAACATTCAAATGCATTTGTTATCAAGTTACTAAAGATTAATAGTAATAAAATAAATTATATGAAGACCATTCGATAAGTAACGAGACAAATTGATATAGTTCGAAAACTGTTTATTCAATTAATAAATTTTCTTATGGCCCTAATGTAAAATTCTTTCGGTTGCTGTCGGAGCCACATTTGCACCGGTCATCCGCTTCGGTGCGCGACCATCGATACTCTCGCGGCCATTTTTAAACTGTTCTACCCACTTGTAAATGTTCGAACGATTTAAACACTTATTCCTGTACAGTTTTAACATCGCTGCATTACCATTAACACCTTCTGCGCGGTTAATCACAGCACGTTGTTCTTCCGCGGTGCAATCCTCAATCGAACTTGACGAACTAAATATAGAAAGTTTCGTATTGGTTCATGAAACCGTTTAGGAGCTACATTAGTTGGTCTCGTTACTTATTGAATAGCCCCCGTACAGTGGTGTTAGCCATTTTAAAAGCAATAAAATCATTAATTAAAAAAAAAACCTCCCTAAACCTCTTCGCATCACTTTCTTTTGTTTTAGCAAGCATTGAAAGAATTGATACAATACTGATACCCTTTTACTGGGGAGCAATTATTAGTAAACAGCTGTTGTTAAACAGTTATTAATAGCAGATAAATCCTATTATTATGTTAATTGGTAATTGCGAAGGCCACACATGACTGATACCATAACTTACGGGAAAAAGATTGACACAATTTAAAATAGTATGATTGTTATCGCAGGTACGCAAAGTATGTAAAAGATTTAATTTGAAAAGTGGAAGAATAATGTTTCTACAGTAGCAATCCATGCGTTAAATGTCGCAGTAGAAACGGCCGTGTTTCGTTCAACACGCTGTGTAATTATTTAAAATACAATTGTTTTAATTTCTAATTGAAATTTTCCACTTGTTACTTTACAAAATTAATACGATTTCTCTTTCTGATTATTGAATAACATAAAAGTTGTGGTGTTGGTCACCCCTGTGTCATTCAAAATGTCTACCCCGAAAACCGCGCGTGCAGCGGGGAGAATCGCGATAACAGGACCTATCAACGCGCAAAAGTTGATTGAAATCAGTGTCAGCCGGTGGAGGAAAGTGGTACTTGTTAGTGTTTCCACTATTTTATCCACGGGTCTGTACGCGTGGTCCATACCTGCGCACAAATCGCAACCACAGATTATCGCCAACTCGTATTATTTTCCTGTCGGGAACAGACCGGCAAGCCGTGTTGACGCAGTGTGGTGTTCGGCTCGCCTTGAGTGGCAGTGGCAGCGCACAATATGCGGCCATTAGGTATGCTGGCCGCGTCGCAGCGCACTACCGCCTTCCTTCGAGTAATTTAAATGAAAAAAGGGGGTACACCCTCGGCCGAGCCAAGCCAGCCAGCCAGCCAGCCAGGCAAACTGCTACCGGCATGCTTTTTCCCTCGCTCTGATGATAGCTGCATCCGTTTTCGCCGTCCTTTGGGTCAACTCTAACGCGCGTCTCCGCTGGCTCCTCTTTAGGAGGGTCAATTTAGCGCACAATCATGAGCTACGTTATCAACGATTGACTTTATGATTATGGGAACTCACTGAACGTGTCATAGTTACTGGCAGTGAATGACGGAGCGATAAGATAGTCGTGTCTTTTGGACAGTTTATCCGGTTACCCCTGCGCAAAATACCGGCAAGAAATATCGCTCGATTTACATACGATCGTGATAACATGATTCTTCGCTTCGTACACATATTTCACCCATTTATCTTATAATTGTGTAGGAAATATTGTGTTATTTTCACTGGTGATAATCAAATTGTGAATATAAGAATGGTTTAAATAATGTTTGATATTTTTACTTAAATCTTCATTTCATATATTTGTTTGATAGTGCTGCTAATATAGAATAATGTGGTCACCTAATATCGAAGTTACTCTTTTGATAATTAACTTTTAGTTACCGATAAATATCCACATTCGAAAGACGAAAGTAGCTTCTAAATTTTAAATTAAAATAATTATTTTATGAAATTATTTTATGAATTTTAGTTTTGTAGTCATATCTGATGTAATATTAAATAATTTTCATTATTTTTGAAACACTGTATTAAGTATGAGCTTATACAAAAAACACGAACACACTAGAACATTTAATTTCATACTGATAATAAATTGTATGCGCATAATTCGTTCATATTTTGTACCCTATAGCGATCGATCTCCATTATATTCCTATTATTAAAGAGGATGTAAATTTTAGTATTTTGCACAATTATGTTATTATGTTCATTAATACCATATTTGGAATAACACAGTTCTTGTGATAAGGTATGTAAGCACGCATAACTATAATCACTGCATCCCCACGCTAAATAATATTCTGCAGTAAGAATTAGTAATTGTGTTTTCAAAATTGTCCATCATTTTCTAATAATTATTTAGTAATTTTATAAATCTAAAATGGTAGAAGAACTCTAAATGTTTATAGTCCACAGTTCAAATACCAACCGTATTACAGTTCGTATCGTCATCTGTACCTCTTATGGCATTTAATCGCATACACCGAATAATAGTCATTAACTGTAAAGTAGCATATCATGCATGCAGTATTATTTGTTGCAAGACAGAAATTAAAAATTTCGGTTTATTATAGTTATATAGTTGGTATAGTATTTTATATATAGTTAGTAATTCATTTGCTAATTAAGTTAATTAAATAATGTCCTTCGCAAATAGAATTTGTTTATTCCGCTACTATAAATTACTGGGAAAATACTTAGTAGAATACTAACTCCTAACTTACATCAGTAGAATAAATAGTGGAATCAGTAAACCTATTTAGAAAAATCCAGTTTATTGCGTTTATATAAATGATTGTAAGTTACACAAACAAGTTACTCGAACTATTATAAGCCACAAACTGTAAAGCCTCTTTCCCCTCGCTAACTCACTCAGCCATGCATACAAATGTTTAGAACGGAGGGGGTGAGATACAAACTTTTATCTGGAAATCAACCCTTCTAAAATGACCTAAAAGTTCCTAGTAACCTATCAGAAATTCCTACTTTCATAAATTAGTGTTGTCATACATATCTACCCCTATATCTCCGAAACTAGCTAGACGTGGGAATGTGTGATAACTTATAAGACACGTTAGTAGATTCAGGGAATATTACTCATAACATTAAAATTGTATATGTTACTGTAAATGTGATTAATCCGATGATTATGTGTAATTGCCGGTTATAATATATAATCACCACTAGGTTTAGTAATTGTGATGAATTTACAATGAAAACTTCAATCAATGGCTATTTTAAGTCACATGGATGTAGTCTGAAAGAAATTTGTATAAGGGGCTGGCATGCCTTGTCAAATGAAATATCAAAAACAAACTAAACTCATATTCTAGAGAAAAAAAACATTTTTCCAAATAACGTTTATTGCTACTACTGCAAACTATTCAATATTTTAAGTTTACTTATTTAGACATATGTGGGAAAATAAAGAAATCAATAATGCGGTGATAATATTACAAAACTTTTATATAACAGCCGTACAATTCTTCTGTGATCTTCTCGCAAACTCTCAGAAAAACACACTGCCGTTCCTGACCTGCTTGATGCATCATTCGGGCCAGGCGACACACGCACACTCATTCACGCTCGCAAAGGTTAATTCATTTATTTTATAATCTGTCACACTCATTTCCTAACATTCTCTTTCTCATTCATTCCTGAGTTCATTCACCTCTCGTTGTTTTATTGTTTTACCATCCGAAACTTCATTCATACCGCCGATCGCTCCTGACGTCCGCAGCGACTCTCACAATTATTCTACTCCTACACATATTAGACTAAACTCTCCGGTAAATTTGATAAATATTTATGAATTCATCACATTTACCAAGCCTAGTGGTGATTATATATAATAACCGGCAATTATACTTAATCACCGAATTAATTACATTTACCGTAATATATACACTTTATAAAAGTTCCTGTTCAATTTCTGCGTACGTTTTCAAAAGCTAGGATCCGTTTACAGACAGGCAATTAACATATCAGAAAAGCCCACCAGTAAAATTGTTTCATTTCCTAAACTATTGAAGTGATTTTCTGATAACCACTTTTGGAGAAGAATACAATCTCGAAATGATGCACAATGTACTTGTTTAATATAATAAAGAGAGATAGGATCTATAAATTGTAATTTATATGCAGCAAATTGTGAACAGATCATTCAAAAATATTTCACAATATTATTAATAATCGTTATTTATTACACTTCAATAGTCGAGTATACTTGTACGATTTTAATAGATATGTAGCAATATTAAGGTGCAAAAAGGACTTTCCAAATTGACTTTTCATAGAAAATCAATCAAATTGCAAAAATGTATTAATGTGATTTATCTTATTACACTTTCAACAATGTTAAAAAAAACTATTTAATAATGTGAGTATACTTCTTATATATGTATTTTAAGATTTTACGATTTTGTACAGAAAGAATTGTAACGAATGAACTAAATACTTTCCTTTCTTCTATAACTCGCTGTTAAACTTGTATCGATGTAATATCAGAATCCAATAATTTCCGTTCACTACGATTCCACTCCCACATTTGTTAAATTGGTTTCCTTTCAAACATTACTGATCCCAACAACTTATAACCGTTATTAACGACTAGTTAACCAAAAACTATCGCCCCTTTCAATCGATACAATGTAATAGGTAATGATAAATAAACAAGAATCATTCAGTTATGTATTATATTGTTACAGCACTGCAAAACTAATTTAAAACGTTCAGATCTTTCATACTTTTATACTTTCGCAAATAATGTTTAACATATGTACATATGTATTAAAACAATTCCTTCACAAATGTTGTAATACAACGGAGACAAGAAGTTATGAAAGCAACGTACGTTTATTTTGATAAAACTTTGTGCAGAAATCTGCTCGAATTACTATAGAATGTCCCAACAAAATTTGAATAAACACTATAGTAATATGTGAACCGATTTTGGACATCCGAAAAAAAGCGACGTTCGTCGTTGAATCTATTTTACAATAGACATTTTAGTTCCTTCAATATCTATGTAAGTACAGTATTCTCGTCCAATAGGAAAAGAGAATTCATATATACTGTTTAAAGTAAAAGGGTAAAACACATTTCAGAATAATAATGAATTACGCAGCATTAAACGAAGTGCAATTATTAAGTGATTTATTTAATATTGAAGGTGTGCACTTGGATACTGCAAAACGTAATAATCAGAAAACAATGAGAAAGAATTTGAATATAATGACAAATTTAATTATTCTGGTTGGTAATTGCTGCCAACCATTTTTTACTTTTTACCGGAACTGTGGAAATGTATTAAAAATATTGATTATATCTTGTATTGTTTAATTAATCAAATTTTAAGTTCTAAGTATTAGTGAATCTTTAAACGATCAAAATTTAAATTAACAATAAAAGTAGAATGGTTTCTCATTTTGTTATAACTTTTTTTCAATTTCACAGTCTGTTTTTATCGAGTACACTCGTCATCGTTTAAAAATAATTAGCACACAGTTCACACTTTCAAAGTTAAATAAAATGTTTAATACTTTGACTGCCACGTTAGAGCTCTGAAAAACTTTATTTGGTAGTAATTTTATTTTTAACATGTTTTATATTCTATTTTCACAATACTTTGTTGCTTTTATTATTCATGGCTTTCAGTTTTCAATAAGAATATTTTCGACTAAATAAATAAAAAAATTCAAATGTCACCCATGTATGGCAGTTAAAATGTTAAAGGATTAAACCTTAGAAGTCATAGTAAATGAAATACACGAAGATATGAAATATTCCTATATTGCATAGCACAAGTCGAACATATCAAAACCACCTAAATGAATTAGTCGAAATCAATTGACTCATACGTTTCTGACACTTCGGCAAAACTAGACAAAATCCGTTACTATTTAATTAGATAGAGTCGTCATCGAGACTGCTGATAACTCGATTCCAAACAATCGCTCACACATCTCTAAATCCCGTTAAAGTTGTTACGCGTTTGATTATTTCCTCGGGCAGGTTCATTGAATTGCATTCGAAGCTAATACAACATGACATGTAGTCAGTGTTTGCAGTAGGATCTCCGAGCGCGTACATTCTCCTTTGTGATTAAATTTCTTAGAATTACCGTTGTTGATTTAATTCTCGGTTAGATGTCAACTATCTTTGTAATTGAAATAGAATGATAGCACAAGTTGAAAGATAATCATCTCACAGAGCCAACCATTGAATAGAATTTATTCGCAAGAAGCTTTCTTTTCGACGAAATCGATTTAAAACATTCGTAAAATGGGGATTCCAGGTAAAAAAATAACTGAGGAAGGTAATGTAAAATTCGTAAATTCATCTTTGTTCCGAGTTATTTCCATTTCGATAATTGACTTATTTCTGATATTAAGCAACGTTTCTTAATGTCTTTAATTAATGTCCTGGGCGCAGCTTATTTGAGAAATAAAATTGTTGAGAAAGTCTTTATCCTAAAAGCATTTCTATTGTCTGATAGAGAGCTTTATCACTAAAGATGTCGGACTATTATAAATAATAGAACATAAATTCAATCGTAGTAAACATTTTCTATGATTCATACTACGATTAAATACACAAGCTTTATTATTCGTATTAACTAATTCTAGGTATATTTTGATCTTTGACAAAATTTGGTAAATTGCATTTAAAAAATATCTGTTATAACCAAGAAAAATTGCTAATACGATATACAGCGAACAGACGAATTTATAAATCCGTAAACTGTGAAAAGACAATACTCTGTACTCAAGGGAACACGAGATACTTACATTCGCGAAGTAGTCGCATCTTATGTTCCAGATAACTTGTGATGTATCGCTGGAAAGGACCTGTTAGGATTGAACTTTTGTTTCATCTTAGAAACTATGTACCTGCAACTTACATTTAAGTCGAAGCGAGCGCCCGCATTTTTGAAAATCAATAAATACTTATGCAGCAAGAAGATAACGGAAGTACAGAAACTTTTGGTAGGAAAGAAAATAGAAGATCGCATATCTTTTTACTATAAAATTACATATTATAAACTACGTTTTTAGTCAAATAACATTTCTTCCTTTATTAAAATTAACTTTAAGTTAATTATATTTCTTCATAATAAAACTTAAATTGTTCATACTTTATATAATTAACTAAAAAATATTCACCATCAGATTGATTGCATTAACATCTTTTCTAAGAATGATTGAAAAATATTGTCAACACTTAAATTGAAATAGACCTAAATCAAAATCCAATGATATAACAGCTGTATAGAGTAAAACATAGTTCCGAGTAAATGATTATGTTTTTAAAAGTTATGTATTTGTGATTCATACTACTTTCCTTTCATAATCTCGAAAACGAAGACGAATTGACCTATGGTGTTTAGAACATTTTTTGCTCAAAATCACCTCCCGAGTACGTTGGCGAAGTATGTCAGTTTCGATCTGGAACACCCTGTATAAATCGTGTGTTAACGGCGCAGCTCTGCACGTCACGTTACTTACATGGATTTGAGAACATGTGAGATAAATCTAACACAACACACGTTATATAAAAATATAATGTAACCATCAACTATAATAGTCTCTATAACGTATTTGTTAACGTTGCTTACTCTTGAAGCGTACTCAGATATGCTTTTACGATTACATGATTTCGTAATAAGTGTACATCTTTGAATACAGTTCATTTATGAAAATAAGAAATAAATTAGTGTTTTCCGTAGCAAATTATACATCGAAAAGGAATATAAATGACCTATGATGTAACAATTCAGTCGACGAGCATGTTACTCACCCAGAAAACATCTTTATAATTTCGTCCACATGTCCTTAACATTATTACATTCTTTTACCGATGACGTAATAAATTTGAAAGTGATAATTGTTTAAGTCTGTAATTATATTTTAGCAACTAGAAACGTTATTTAAATAAATAAAGTAGTGATAAGGCAGAAAGTTTAATGATGCAACAAATTTATTATATTATTGGAGATGGAATGTAAAAAGTGAATAAATTTGCAACAGTATTTGCCGAGATAGGTCTTTCAAAGCGAATGAAGAGTATCAATTATGCTTCTGTACACTTTTAACAACTTCAAGAATATTTTGCTTTCAATAAGTGTTTAAAATCTAAGTGATTCAATACGTTGACTGCCACAGTGAAAACAGACGCTTGTGATAAGACACACTTAAATTCTAGTTATTATAATTTTATTATTTTATTATGATTAATTTTCAAATATAACTATTCAAATGAGCACTTTACACTATTAGTCTAATGTTAGCAATATTTAAAATTAATTTGATCTTTTTTTTTATTAACTATTCAATTATTCAAAATTTAAGGCACCGGTCACCGGTGACCACCATGGCAGTCAACGTGTTAAAATTCTAGGTAATTACCTAGTGTTCATTTTACGTAGGTATGTTTCTAATTTTATTAGAAACAAAAACCATATCGTGTACATGTCCATGCCTATTTTCAGTTACCTGGGCTTACTTAGTGTTTTAATATTCCCATGTCAGCTCGGTGTATGTAGAAATACTGAACATTGTATAAAACATTTATTTGCTTGGAAATACATGAAAATTTGCTGTATGCACTACACTGATACATTAAAAAACGATGAAAATAATTAATTTTTGATGAAAAAATCTGAAAAAAATTCAGAGTATTAGTATCACTAATACACACCTAATTAAACAATATGAATTCAGGTTTGCAACTTTTTTTATATAAACGTTTAACGTCGCATCAACTGCTGGGTTATTAGCGACCCTTGATAGTTTACCTATGAATTTTGTTACTGTTTCAGCGCAAAAATGGCATTTTTCATCATTTCTTTATGTTTTTGTTTTTTTTTTATATAGCTGAAATTTTCAATTTAAAAATCTGAAAAAATTTTTATAATATGTGTCCTGTTACGATCAGTATCTTTGAATTTTTTCAAAATTTTTTATATACTAAGATGAAAAAATTTCTGCAAAAATGTGATTTTTTATTTTTCCCCTTTACTACCTTCTCAGTTGAGATACAAAGCTGAAATTTGGCATGAATTTTTCTTTTTTAATAAGCCATTGAATGACGAATCACATGTTGAATTTCTTTTGAGGGACTTTTACCTTATCTGGCTATACCCTTTCATAAAAACTTGATTATTTCGAAACATTGATAGGTGTTACATCAGTATTAATTTGAATCATTCATACTATGGTTACTTTGTACCAATAATGTGAATATTAAAAAATTTATATGAATTTTCGCATTGATTTTACTCCTATTTAACTTTGAATTATGCAGCAATTAAATGATGCTCGTTAGTGCTGCAATTTTAAAGATACTTATATGAGAAAGAGGTATAAATAACTGTTATGCATGTTTCGTGCAGCTTCGTCAATTTTTCTTTAATCATACACCGTGCAAAACGAAACTTAAAAATCCTTTTTTCATTAACATCCTGCGTTTGTATCGCGATATTATCTTCGAATGCGTTACAAATGGCGATGAAAGGTAGAGTGTTTATTAGATGTTTTACATAAGAAGAAAAAAACAAAGTAGAAAAGGCACGAAGGTGTTCTTAAAACATTCTGCTTCCCCTAACAAGATTTTAATAAGGCGTGAAAACTTTTCAGTCTAATATAATTTCGTGTAACTTTTCACGCGAAACTTCTCGTATTAACGCTCCGATTCACATCGGCCGAGACAGGATAACACCTTTGCGAAAACGATTGGTTAAACAGATTCGAACGGAGAGAGGAAGGTGCTGCTAATTTTGCTGATCGTTCAAGCGGCGAATGGAAAATACCCCGTTGACGGCAAGCAACGAAATCGAAGATATTTTTATTATTTTCATTCAATTATTCGTTTATTTATACCGTTTGCCCGTTTCATACACACCTTTTACTCTAGTTTTACACTTTAAGTGGAATTAATTTGAAAATTTGACTAGGAAATAGAACAACGCGTTGTTGCATATCAAATAAACGACTTTGAAATGTAAAAAGACTGACGCAATTTGATAAAAAAAAACCACTTGACTCCCGTATCACCTATCTTCTAATGTATATTAACGAGACCGCCATAAGGTAGCGAGAATACATTGTATACATAGCACGGCGGATTATACAAGGTGTTACGTTTATGTAACGGTACCATGTGTAATTTATCATTTTATGAATTCGTCATTTGTATGTTCAAAATGTTAAGCACACTTCTAATTGTTAGAACATACCAGAGGACCGGGATCGTATAACAAAATAACTGTATAATAACACCATATTCTTGATTTGTATACAATTTGACCTTTTGCGCTCGGAAATTTTTTTTCAAATTATTTACCAGCAACTCAAAAATACTTAGTACAAAATAGCGAGTAACATACCATCGTCGATAAGGTAATATATGTAGATTAGGAATAATTATTCTATTTAAATTATATTTAGAAGGAAACTTAAAAAAAGGAAAATGGCTGGACTTTCGGAAAAGGATTCCGAAAAGATTTTTTCCACGAGTTGATTACAAAAATGATGATGAAAATTGGTGCAAATTTGATTTTCACGGTGAAAACTGTAAAAAACCCGCAAAAAGTATGATTTTTTATGTTTCTCTTAAGAAATACTAAATGAAAATACTAAGTGAAATTGTAGATCTCATCGAAATACATATTTTTCTTCTACGACTGATACTTTTTGATAAAATCATTGATGTAATATGGTATCTCACGCCCCACCGCTTAACTGTAGGCTCTCAATATTGAATACTGTTAATGTATACGCTGTCTGCACGGAAATACTGCCTGAGTAGGTTTGATGTAGTTATTGGCGAGGGCGGCAATATTGAATACTGTTTATGTATATGCTGTCTACACAGAAAAACTGTCTGAGTAGGTTGGGTAAAAATGTACAAACTGTATAAATGTACAGTATCACGATATAGGTACATATGAAAGTACACGTATAAAAGGTTCATTTGAGTCATAACAGCAAAAATAATAACTTTACGAAAAAAATGTATATAACTTTTTTCGTAGAGCTTTTTAAGAGCTTTATTTTTTGTCGGAAACTTTTTTCTCTAAAATCAATATTTTTGGAGGTACACAATATAAACGTTTCAAACTTTATCTCTTCCGGTTAAAGTTTGCCTCTTACTATTATTTTGTCTATTCGGAAGTTTTAAAAAATATAAATTTTTTAATGCATGTTTAAATGAATCTACGAAAGGTAAATACAGCCAATCATAACTCAAACATAAATAATACTGTTTCAAAATAGAATTAAACAGGCACTTTTAAGTTTATCCTCCTTATCGATTTCGATGATTTCTTAACATTAAGGATGATTAGTCTAAGATATAGAAAGTTCAAGTGAAACAGTGTTTAGATTCGTTGTTTAAACGGTCATCTGAAAAATTGTATGAATAAATCAATGATTTTATCCACAACCTAAATAGTTGAGTGTACACGGTGCAGTGACGGTTTCGATTTTACGTTATGTACAAAGAATTATAGAAGCGTTCGGTCAGTCGACAGACAATCCAATTACCAACGAGTTGCGAAGCCATAAACTTCGACCTCTGTGGTCGCTAACTATCAAGTAATTATGAATAGTCGAGTGCATATCGCGCGTGGAAATCAGAATTAAATTGGTTAGTTGGAAACTCATTTGGGACCAATCAGAGGATCAACCCTCTATTATCTCTCTGTTGTTTCTTTGTTCGTTTACCTCTTTAACTGCGTGAAATTTCAACGCGAAACGCGAATTATGACTGGCAAACGTATAATAACCAAACACATCCTTTGATGAGAGAACATGATTTGAACATGATTTAATGGGATAGTGATTTTTAGGAGGTCGTAAAATGTTTCAAAACAAATTCTCATAGAATTTCAAGGTAACTTGTGCAATATATCGAAACAGAATTTTTACAGGTAACTCTCCTACCACACTGCATTCTATGTATAACACTGTTTCGTTCTAACACGATAAGAAAATTGCGAAAACCTTTGTAGAACACTGTACTTCTACAACACCGGATAACATGATTTTTATTTGACATATTTCAAAACTAAATTACCTTAAAATAATAACGGAAAAGAATAATGAACTATAATGCCTTTACATGAAAATATATAAATAAATTATCATCTACTCATTTATGACTCTATTCCGCTAGAAATTCCGGTAGAAATTTATTAAATTAAGATCACATTAAATGAAAATAGTTTTTTTTTTCGTTTTGTGTTATACGTACATTCATATTTTTAATTAAAATTAAGTTGCTTATATGAAATCAAAAGAAAATGTTTGTTGTTAATAAGTTTTCGAAACGTATCCCCCCTTACTGTATTGGCTCTGGGTCTCATATATCATGGTCTCGCACAACACGGCAGTTTTTAGGAACCTGTCTACCGTGTTATAAGAGGGTTACTTGTATATACAATCTTCAACGTTGCACCATCAATGAATGCAGCTTTCTAATCATTTAACCATCATAGAACAGATACCATGCAGCAGTTAAAACTTATTTTGCAAATTTTACTACTTTTATGTTTGTAGCAAGATTTTGACGTATAATATTATATTATATTTTATATTAAATTTGAATATAGTGCTCTACAATGAAATTTTTGAAATGTCTAAATGAAAAGAGTTAATCCATCAGGATTAGCTTATACACGGAAATCGAAGCAAGACAAACAAACCAATTTGGAATAATGCGCATCATTAGCCCAATTCCAATCAGAGGAATATTTCCCCGGACGAGTTTGAATCTACTCCGTCCACCTTGCAAATAGTGGTGCAGAAATAACGGTATACAATTAGCAATTCCAAGTGAATCGTGTACTTAACAATCCACGGAAGACACGTTCTGATTGGTATTTCGATGGACGTCGAGTTATCGTCGTCGTGCTACATTACTCGAATGACTAACTTGTCCTAGTCTTCCTCGGTTTTCCTCGTCCTATCGATCGGAGTCGTAGATCACGAGATCGTCACGCTCGTTGCAGGTTGCATATTACGGCATCGAATAAAATAGGTTTTCTATTACACGAAGGTGTTTATCAGATAAAAACTGCTATCCAAATACAAGTATTATTCAAATTATAGTTATTTAAATCATGGTAACAAGGTAAATTAGTGTTCATTAATGAATAATATACAATATTAAAATGATATGTTACTCTAAAAACAATAATAATAATTTTTATTTTAAAGAGTTGAATGTTAATATGGTTAATTGCAGTGCAAAAATAAAATATTAAGTTGACTAAGTTATTCGAAGCAACAAACTTAACGTCTTCGTTGATAGCATTTTTTTACTACACATAATCTACTCGTCATTCTCGTCAGGCATAAAATGTCAGGAAAAATTTTGCCACGTCATTTGATTTACATAGTTTCTGCAAAATGTATACTCAAACCTATTCTTTAATGAGAAATTAATAAATTTGCTTCATGATATTTCGATGTAACTTTATGCCAGTTTCGGTGAGATTCCTGAATGTAATTTACTTGTCTTTTTTTCAATCTGCAATATCTTAATATAATAAAGCGTATAAATTTTATTAACAGTATTTTGATCATTGTGTGATAAATTAATTCCAAATCTTGCAGGAGAGTTTTATACATTTAAAATTAATTTTGATCGAAATTTGAGAGTAGTTTTAAATTTAGAAGTTTACCCAGAAACTGCCATACTGATTACGTTCAAATCTTGCTTACCTTCCTGATTGGCTACATCGTTGTTTATATAAACAAATAAAAAAATATTATAGTTCTATATGACATTATATATATTATTAAGGAGAAAAATACCTTTAGACGGATGGAAATGAGCTCATTTTTATGAATTTTTTTCGCAATGAAAAACTTCGTTTTATATTTTTGAAACTTTAGGTATCATTTATTATAACTTTTGCCTATTACAACATATTTTATTTTTTTAAAGATATTTTAAAATGGCGGAGTTAGGTCATTCTTTCCCGGAACAGGTTTGGCGCTTCTTGTGAGGTTTTAAATATGCACGTTAATATTTAGTGCGAAGAAAGTTATTTTTCTTAGCTGACCTCTTCTTTCTCAGATAATTGAATGACTTTATCGTACTGTGTACATTATCTTCAGCCTTTAAAGTATAAATGAATAATACTATTTCTGCAATTTTCACTAGATTGTTGTCTGTTTTTATTTCGTCAAAAAAAAAAAGATGAAAACCCAATAAAGAGGAAAGTAGGGTTTGTTGAAGAAATCACGGGGTGCATTATTTGAGTGTCTTGAAAATCTTGAACCTTTCAGTACACTTGAAATAATTAATACCAAGGTTACCTCCGACTTTAGTGTCATAACAACCAGGAAGGAGACTTCCTTCATCCATATTCATCACTAATTATCAGCATCTTACAAGGAGAAGGCGAAACATTCGCACGCTCCGACTTTTTTCGTAACTTATACGTTTGTAGTACTCGATTAGATAGCAGTTTATACAAATAAAATGCACTTCTCCAGTGTTTCATATGCTCAATATCGTGACCCTACGAGAACGTCATGGATTCATATCACACAAACCGACAGACATTCTGGACGTTACCTACCAGCTACTCGGCGCCACTTTGTCGCAAACACGTGCATTTACGAATCCTCATGTTATATAGTACAGTTTTAGAACTAAATAAGTAATTATAATAATCCAGATTCATATGAATTTGTAGGTATCGAGAATATTTTATTTCTTATAATTTTGAATGGTATGATCAATTTTGAAGTATTCCTCAATATTCTGACGTAAAACCCGCTGACATTTTTTTTATATAACTTAATAATTGTACTATTTGAACAGAAAACTTCAAGGAAACATGCATTATACATACATTTCTCAAAAAGTTGCGCTGGAATAAGTTGATTCCCCTAATGACTAATAAACCTTAATGTCCCCTCAGAGGGGACATCCGAGTGATATGCTAGAATTACAATGTCCCCTCGGAGGGGACAACGGAGTGCAAAGGGTTAATATAATAAACATTTGTTAAAATATTGTAAAGATCTAAATGAAGTTGAAGTTTGAAAGACATTTGAGAAAAACAAACAGCTAAGGACGATGGCTACTGATTGCTAAGGCTTTCTCTATAATTTTAATTAGACCCGACGTATTTAGTAGAATATTATCGAACCGCGACATTCAAAACAAAAGAAGAATATAGTACCGGATGTTCTCGGTCGCCTATCAGCACGAAATGATGGGGTGGGTGAAGAAGAAAAGAACCCTAAACGTATAACATTAGCTTCATCAGGCCATTTGTTTTCAAGATATTATTTAAATACGCTGAATTCTATCTATACATATGTACGTAACTATTATAATACAACCGCATTCGTCGTCAAGTATCAAATTGCCCATAACACAATAGACATCCGAGTATCAATATCTACCGTATGCCGCAAGTAAAAATTCAAGAAAACTATGGTTACAAAATGTAGAAGTAAATGGTTAACTAATATTAAGAAATAAATTTGACATGGAGTACTTTAGATGCGGAGGACGACGTCGATATTGTATTATCGACCATTCAACGATTCACAACGACGGCAGTGCTATAATGAAAGTTTCTAATTAATACCTTGTAATCTAATAGCTTAATTAAGCTTATATTTTATATTACGGGTTCATCCCCCTTCCTCCCCGCATCCACAAAATTCGTATCGATCGGCCACTGGGGACAGTCAGAACTACAGCCAAGAAAAAAGTTGATTCGATTCGATTCAATTCGATTCGAGAAAATTTAAACTGGTATACGTATTAACGTAGCCGATTGCGCAACGCAGAACAGTCGGACGCATATCGCATTCCATGTCACGTATCAGGACACGTGAATTGAATTTTAAAAATTCACCTTATAAACCCGATACGTGATTATGTTCACAGTAAATTATATCTACCCGCATAATTTGCTAAACGATTGGTCCATCAATTTAATCCGACACGTTTGTACAATAGTCTGTTAACTGTCTCGTATTTTGTATCGATATCGAAAGAGAACACGTTAAAAACATAGTTGATTAAGAAAACATCGACGTAATAAGCGATTCCTTATTAGTTCCTGGCTCACCTTGCATACGTCTTAAGCTTACATAATGGGATTACTCCGAGAGGATAAACGGTTTCAACGATACGACAAAGAGGAAAGATACGTTGATATGCATCACTTGTGAACTGTGTTTGTGCACCGGGAAATATTGGAATAACTAAATCTAAGTGCGCTGTATAAAAGTTATTTATAATTTAATGTTGAACTTGAAACAGAAATACAAAGTGAACACACGCGACGATATAATAATTAATTCGAAAATTACGGGAATTCGCCCGGAGAAATCTTTGTCGTCAGTCTGTACGATTTTGAAATCTGACTTCCGGCGAAAACCCAACCTCTGTTAAAACTTGTGCTTGAAAGATTGGTGACGGGGATGAGTTCCTGATTGGTCAATTCTGAATTTTGGTGATTGGCAAGGGGGCGAGCGTCTCTTCTGCCATTTCTTACAAAAATTCGTCTCCAACGTAATGGTCACCCTTAGGTAGGGCTAGTGACGTGTCCCGGAAATTCCCAAAGTCCTGAACTCGAACACCCCATGATCTCCTACCGGTTACAACTGTTAGATTTGTGGGTACCGCTAAAACGATTGAATATTTTAACGATACTTTACGACATTGCAATAAGTTAAACTACGACTACCCAAAGAATATCAAAATTTAATTAAAAAATATTTAATAAAACACAAGAAGGTACTTAATTAAAATTTTAAAAATATTCGTGTTGTGATCTAATTTAAAAATCACCGAGTGCCAAATGTAATGTATGGACTATAATTCATCGAATTGTATCAGTTATTATTTATGCTTTTATATTTGTAATTTTCGCGGAAGCTGTACAAAAAAAAATGAAAAATTATTGACTATATTGCAAAAATGACATATCTGTCATTTATCCAATTAAAAGCATTCAAGTAAAAAAGGTCCAGTAAACAATTATAAAACATATTTTGAAGAAAAACTGTCGAGAATTTATTGATCACTTCGTTCAACTCTTGCAATAGTTGTATATGTATATGTATATTACATATCATCTGTGGTATTATAACTAACAGCCAGTTACAATAATTATCGATAAATTTTATACACCTATATTGTAACATTATGCTTATAACTACAAATATGAATTTAATACTGTTTTTTATTTTTAAAAGATTTGTTATTATTCCTCTCCAACAACATTATGTTAATTTATTTTAACAATTTGTCTTAGTCTTCGGGTAAATTTACTATTGGGCATTGTCTTCCTAAAAACTCCTTGAATTTTACAATCATCTAACCAATAATTCAATCATAACCTTACCGTCGAAAACTCCTGTAGTTTAATAGTGAATTTTTTTCGATAATAAAGTATTAATCAGTCAATAAGCGTATGACAAATGTCACTTCATTAACGATATCATTTTAATTTTATTCGTAATTTCAAATATATAAAATGCTTATGTTAATAAGTTGTTTGAAAGTTTAAACATAAAGTTATTGTTAGTGTGATTTGTGTCAATGTATGAGTAAGCCTAAGTAACCTATTATAAGCACATTCTATTGTATTATATGGCTTCTAAACGTAAATGGATATTATAATACTTTCTACATAGATAACTTTCGTCACATTTAATATAATTAATTATTACCTTTAAACTTCTTTCCAAATGCTGTTTACGAGTTGTTTTGTTGTAGCTTTTCGCTTGACAGCAAATTAGTGTCAAATTACTGTTATTGGAAACATTAAACCAAATAAAGTGTTCAGCAACAACAGTAGCGAATATCAGTAGTCTTCTCATGAAGACCCATCATTCATCTTATACCCAAAAATTAACACATTGTTGACCAGCAATTTTACTCAGAATTTATTTCATGTCACCGTCTATTATTTCGTAATTGGATGTGGAAGTGAAACAATATAAATAAACTTTAATAATTTTTATTTAATATTTAACTGTGAATATAAACAAAAGCGCGTCACGAGTTTACTCGTGGCCGATCAGCAACGTTTGAGCATGAAAACACAAACAAGTTAACTCGTGACCGGGCAATAATGCGTTAATAGGAATTATTCCTAGATACGGTAATTAACCTAGCCCATCTTCCATTATTAATTCCCTAAATGACTCATTTAGCAATATAATAACTGCTACTACTAATGATGTATTCACCAACTTATTTTGAAACAATTACTAAATCAAATACTCGTCACGCTTAGATTAAACCTAAGTTTGATGTATAGTTATTTTCGAGTATTGAAACAAGTGATCGGAATTAGCAATAAGTTTTCTTCCCTTATGGCACCATTTTCTCCAGGGAAGGTTAACATGCTCGGCACTGTACGTTTTCTGCATAAGAAAATGGCAGGATTGATTTTAGATATAAAACTTCACTTTGTTTTGATGGGATAAAATTTTAAAAATTTAGCAACAAAATTAACATACACTTCCTCGTTTCTTCGTCATATTCCCAAATTTGTGTCACATCCCGCTCTTACATCCTTTCCCTTCCTTTAATTACGATTCAACGATCAATAGGAACTTGTAAAGGAGCGTGTCTCTATTCAAGCATGAAAGAGTTCATTGTACCGTTTCCCGGTGTGTTACGACACGGTTGTTGGCCGTGTAGCTAGGAAAACGTGTCGACGATGTGCAGAGTGCCGGTCGCATTCCAAGATGAGAGTTGGCAGAGGCAAAGAAGTGGAACGACTTCCAATTATCGACAGTCTCTAGCGCGGAAGTGCACGCGTTTGAAGGACTTCGTCGCGAATCATCGTCGCGAGGACTCGTTTCTTCTACGTCTCGCATACTACACTTTCTATCGGTACGATAGTGTCTGTACAGGTGTATCGCGTACGTGTACACGGTTTCTTGCGCGTTCTCGCGACTCCTTGGCAAGGGCAATGAGCGTAACGAGGACAAGAGATATCCTCTCACGGTCAACCGTATATCCTTTTTGAGCAAGTCAGCCGCACATATGCATTTCCTACCGCGGGTTACGTTACACGCGCATACGTGTATGCAATGAATTTCATTATGATAATTCTTCTTTATTACTAGCGCCTTGGGATATGACGAATGCCACGTGTATGTAATTCGCTTGCGAATACGTTGTTAAACGTTTGCAAGTCTGATCTACCAGATCGTAAATATCAGGGGGACCGAAAAGCAATGTCATTTTTTTACACTAAATTCAAACAAAAAAATTTTTTACAAGTTTTTATTTTTAAACAATGATGTGGTCATTGGTAGCAACTTGTGAAACTCAAAAAGCATTAAGATTTAATTATATACAAGTAAACAACTTTAACCTCGAAATGTCTTTGGCACGATTTTGGAGTACACAAAGACCTGACAAATGATTGAGTCTAGATTTTTATTTCAGTGACTCGTTCAAAATTTAAAAACCCTATTTTGGAAGCAAAATTTATTTACTTTCATTATTTTCATTAATTTGCTATGTTCTAGCATAAATAACATTAAATTTCAGATTTTAAAATATTCTAGTTAATTGTCAAGGGGTTAAATTGTGAATTTATATATGTAAATATAATAGTTTCTGTACAAATTAGTTTGCAATATGTGAAAGATTTCTTAGCGCTTCCATTATTTTACAGCGTTACAGTAAACGATAAGTGCTTCCAAGTTATTACATCTACAGCAACAAGTAGATGCTCGTACCGGCGATACTCGCGCGTTATTTCGACTTCAAGTTTCATAATGCTGGAGCGCATTGTAGAAGTCGTTTTTAGCTGAACCTTTGCCTTTGCTCTCTTTCTCCCGCCGGTGTTTTGCTCTCGTTGGCCCGTCAAGTTGCATAAACCTGTCCTTCTCCTGCTCTGATTGAAAGTAGAACTTCGCAACGGATACGTTGCCAGGATAAAAGCGTTTCAACTACTTATCTCACTGAGATTTCATATTTTTTGCGGAGTACGCTCGTACCGGGATATAATTTTTTTCGGTTACCTGTTTGCCTGACGTCCGTTCATCTTCTGCGCGCGTTCAGATTGAAAAAGGAGGTTAATACAGGGGAATGATTTCGATATTAAGAAACAAATTTTCTGTTTAATGCTGCTGCTTACATATTAATTTATTAAAGTCGAATTAGAATTTATATTATATAAAAGGTCAATAAAATATTAGAATTTTGAAATTGAAAAGTGGTACCTTTTTGTGTAGGTTTGAAACTTCTGATAAGAGAGAAGTTATACTTTTACTAAATACATTTTCTTTTTTACATTCTTTTATTAATTACATTATTAATTGTTATTAGTAATTAGTACTTTGTAACGTACAATCTGCGATACTTGATTAAACACAACGATATTATAGCTGTATTTTTGTTTAATGATGTTGAAATTAATATATTTTATTTTTCCAATATGATAGTTTAATAAAAATTTACACATTTACATTGAGAACTTATTTATTTAATATAAAAATATTCGCATTTTTAAAAAAAATAAGAATATTCTTGCAACATTTGAATAAATGCATTGTAATTAAAAAACAATAATATTTAATATTTTGTATTTCCACCATTGGTATTTATAATTTTGAATATACTATTAGGTAATGGTTTATACAATATTTCTATATAATTAAATGGTATGTCGTCCCATTCCTTTTTAATAGCGTTTATGAGTCCTTCTCGAGAAGAAAATTGTCTACTATTGATATATGTACACTTTTCTTGATTAGTATCCCCAAACATTTTCAATCATATTTATATCGGGTGATAGTGCTGGCCATTCTAAATAGGTTATTTCCTGCTCTTCAAACCAGTTATTAATTAGCTTCGCGGTACATGTATATTGCAGCATTATCCTGCTGAAAAATCTAAATGCATTTACAAATTTATCCAAATGCAAAATTAAATATTTCTATCTATCCAAAATCAGAAGCATCAAAATAAAATCAATATAAAATAGATTTATAAATCTTTTCGTGATAGAATAAATCAATATTTTTTAAATCAAATTATTTTTATATTGGCATACACAAATTATGATGATAAATTATAAGGAAGTTAATAAAAAAATAAAATTGAATACCGTTTATAATTACCTGTATCTGGATTAAAATACTAATATCGATCAATTTTATAACACATTACTATCCCTGGCCATCGAATTAGGAGCGCACACAAAATTTGTATTTTTTATAATACACTACTACATTGTAAATGGTGTATTATAGATAATTATGATAATTAATAGTATGAAGTTAATAATTACTACCTCATTTTCAAACATCTTATTTTTACTGATTGTAAACATTTTGATTTTGTAACCACTTCAATTAATTTCACTTGAAAATACTTAAAGTTTTATAGAATTTAAATAAATCATATTCTTTTCCTGGTATTTGAATATTTCTTCATCTGCATTAAAACTTTTAGTGTGAAAAGACTTTAATAAAAAGTTGTATCCCAAATAAGGAAATGGCTTATATCGCTTTCTTTATTAAACATAATATCTAATTAGTAAGTAATAAATGTAAATATTAACGTTTCCTTACTCCTACAGATTGTATCAAAAAAGTAGAAAATATCATTGATGATAATTCTACAACTTTCAAGTCATAAATGGTCATTTCATATGCTCAAAAGAATTAGAGATAAAGGTGTGAAAATGTGCTCTTATTATTCAATATACGTACATATATGCATACATTAAGGAGAACGAGCAAGCCTCTAGAATCTAGAGCCCAGAGTCTAGGTGGATACGGTAAATGTCACCAAGCGAGATTTACACACGTAGGTCATGTATGCTATGAATCACACGCGATTACGGAAAACTTGTTCCTTCGAGTATACCAAGAAGGCAATCGTGCTTCTCTGATCTTAGATACCTGTTCATTACATATTCATTCCTTGAGAAGCCACATGTGTTATACATAGTTTGTTTCCGAACAATTCTTTATGACAAATTTTACGTTGCGTCACTGTTCGGAACGGCCCGATATCTTATATCACTGTTACCTATATATTAATATAACATTGATGTAATATACAGGGTGTTTCAGATCGAAACCAACACACTTTAATTACTATAAAAGAATAAGTATAATATTCTTTGTCGACTAATATCATTTATCATTATTTAGATCAAATTCAGTGTCTCATTAATCAAATACGCCAGATATTGAAGTTAAAACTTTAAAAGTATTATGTAAAGTGTAGTCTACCTTTCTGCCTTTAAACGCTTCGAAATTGTACATACGGTAATTTACAAAAATGTTTGGACGCTCTTTAAAAAAGAGTAACTTTTGTAAGATCGGACTAAATTATTTAAAATTCTGCTCTTTCGAAGAAATTTTAATTGGTTAGAATCGTAAAGAAAGTAAAAAAGGCGATTTTAAAACGATTTTTATTGGAACCTTTAATGAAAATGTAAGAAATACGTTCTGTAGGTTTATGTCAGAAACCGGTTCCAATTATGGGCTGAAAGTCGTAAAAAACTGTGATTTTTAAACTTTTCAATATTTACGACTCGCAGCTAACGTTGACTGATTTTGATAAGATTTTCAGTATGTATGTTTACTCAAATTTACACAAGGTATTTTCCCAACTTTATTCAATATTTTCTTCGCGATTTAAACCACTTGTTTTTCTTGAAACTATCCAATCACGTCATTTAATAAATTAATTGAAAATTTATTAAACCAATGAAAAGATTGATCTACATTTAAGAAAGTTATTCCTACTAAATGGTTAGCGAAAACAAACCAAAGTAACAGATTTTGTGAAAAAAAGTATTCGATTATTTATTTTTATGTTTAATTACTTATTGTTAAGCATAGAAACGTTATCACTTATATACAAGGAGAAATGATAAAGCACCTTTACAGATACTTGCACTTTCAAATCGTAACCAGTGAACAAAACACAATATTCATTCTATTACTCTGCAATTTACTTGTTATGATACACGCAGGTTGCAATCGTGCGCTATGAAAGAAGATATGGAAGAAAGTTTGAAATTTACGACAGAAATTTGATAGGTTACTCGAAAGTTACACGAGTGCATAAGAGGATTAAGAATTCTTTTCCTTTCAGAAAGTTTTACAAGTACCCACCGAAATAAATGGTAATCGAAAAGTCCGTAGAATACGGCGAGTGGTGCAGCAGTTTTCAACCCAAATTCATTGTTTCTTTTTTCAAGCCCCTTAGAAAACAGATAATGTAGTAGTAATTGTTTTATGATCTGCTCGTATTGTATCTAACAAAAAACCAGATAACTTTAACGATCGTACAGCAGGCAAAATTTTTCCGATGCACACAGTGGTGTTTGTTCTAACAAACATTGTGACCATTATTCTCGTTTATAAAAGAACTATATTGGACGAAAATCAGTATTAATAGCGTAACTAATAAATATTCCTAAATTGGCCAGTATATAATGGCTAAAGAATATAATCACTATATATTTTTTTAACACTGACACTTTTTTATTTCTGACAAATTTTATATTCTATTCCCACAATATTTTGTTATTTATATTATTTATAATTTCTAATGTCTAATGAGAACAGTTTCAACCAAATAGATGAAGGAATTCCTAATAATATGGGCGACAGTTTCTAAGGGAAATTCAAGTGTCCAGAAACAAGTTCAGTAACTACTTATAAACAGAATCAACAAGTTTAAAATTTTTGCTTAAAATTATAGAACTGAAAAGGTAACATTTAGTACGTGAATTAGATCCAATGGATCCGTCTAGTAGACAAAGAGTCGAATGATTCCTTTTTACCTGGTTCAATTGTTTGGAACATTCTGTGTAGAAAAATAGTAGATTACAGTATTAAAGAAATAACAATTCCTTAGATATTTTAAAGTTTTGCATGAAATATCTCACTTTTGAACTAAAAAATAAATTAAAAGATTTCTGAGTTAAATGAGATTTCTGGATTTTACCTTACCGATAATAATTTTTGAATTTTTAATTATGTAATGCCGTTTGTTATACATATTGTTACGTTTTATTTTGCAATATAAAGATATTTATTAAATAAATAATAATCCAAATTTCTTGTTATTAGTATCTAATAGTATCTAATCTTATTTATATCTAGTATCTGATAGATACTTATTCAATAGATTTCAATGAAAAGTAATTGTTAATACTTTGTATAATAATTATATTACGTATAAATCTGTACAAGTACTTACCTAAACTACATATTAACAGAATATTAAAATTCTACTAATGACAGTTAAAAATTTTAAGACCGATACTCGGCTTAATTGACTCAAAATAAATTGAAATTACTCTATTTCCTTTTCCAAAAACATATGACTTAACTGAATGCGGTGCACGCCGACAGAACAGGTCTACAATGACTTAAAGTAACGGAAATTCTAGTTATAATCATTATAGGTATATTTGCATCGATTTCCATAAAGCACCCACTGCGCCATTCGTTCCACTTCACAATTTTCTGGAGTTGGCAATTGCAATGACTTGATATACTGCGGTATAAATTCAACGGGGATATCCGTGTAGGTACGCAAGCCTAGTCCATTGCTGATGGACCCACATCAGCGTCAAATGAGTTTTCTTTCCTGAAATTTTTACAAGATACAAAATGCAATTTGCAGCTTGTATATCGCGCTATTTTTAAGAAACATGATTGGAAAGTTAGAAAGATTCTTTTGCATATAATACGAAATTTTAAACAAAAATAATACAAAATCACACATCCATTTAAAGAAATTTTCTAATATTATAACGCATTAAACATTTGTTCCCAAAATTATACGCTTTAATTTACTGAAATGACAAAGTTGAAATGATTGAAAAAAAAAAACGATGTCATATCCTGAAAGAAAATTAGACGTTTTTTAAAGTCGCAACTATGACATCTCAAAAAGAAATTGATTAACTCTTCAAATTTTGCACATATATTAAATAAATATCGTTGTGTATTTTGAACCAAAATTATATCAATATCGACAATATTTGTTTATTGCTAAAAGAAATTCTAATTTTAATGAATTTTTGCCTCGCACCACTGCCATTTTGTTATCAAATGTTTCGTTTTTAATTCTCAAGATAACTGCTTTTATATAGATTACAATCATTCATTATCTTTAACAGTCACGAAAAGTGATACTACGAAAATCATACAATAATGTAAATAATAATAAAGATAGTTACATAAAAATTAAACTGTATTATCTTAATACTAGAACTACCAAAGTGGTCAAAATGACTCGTTCCACATTTTTTATATTATATTACAAAATTTGTCAAAGTGTAAACTAATTTTTATTCAAATAATAATGCATTATAATTCACCTCTTATTTAATTCGTTCTCTATTTTATTTCCAATTTAAAAGAAAGTGTAGATTAAGTGTTGGTAGTTCTAGTGTTAAAGCATAACCAACCATATATGTATATGAAATTTTGACACACTTGGAAAGAATAAATGTCGCAAATCGTTTAAAATTCACAAATGGAAGTATCTTCTTCAATCTATCCCAGCTAGTGGTTCAGATCTATTCTAACATCAATCGTAACTAATATTGGAATTCCCTTTTTATCAAGACCGAGCAAATTCGAACGGGATACAGGAGAAGAAACATTATCATCCGTTTAATTGCCGGCTATTAATACATTTGATTGTGTCAATATTTATAGCTATACTAAGAGGTTCACCCTAATATTAGCCTCGGTTACTATCATCAAGGAACCGTATCGCCACTGTGTGTACACACACTCCTTGTATATTGTGAGCATCCAGTAGCTGTGTCGATGCTGCTACACTGTAATCACTATAATTACCCGATGTCCAGAACCAGACGGTCCGCGTTTCGAACGACCGAATTGATAAGCGCCCCAATTAAGCGTCTCGCCACGCCACCGGATAAACTTTAACGAATCCCACAAAATCACCGAACGTGCATTGCATATGTTGCGATTTCGTTTCGTTGACTCGCTCTGCAGCCTGGTTGCGTTAATTTCCGCGACAAACCGAATTGCGTGGACCGCCAAAGAATTTTGCTGTTCGATCGAACTGAAACGATGCAAAATGTTCGGTTATGGCTTGGAATGTTTTTGTCATTTTCACGTAACTTCGACAAACAATTAGAATTATCATTAGTCCAGTATTACAGATTGAAAATGTTTTCATGAATCCATGTTCACAATTTTGCTAACTGAATCACTAACAAATTTTTACTACGCAAAATAACACCGTTCTAAAAATTAAAAGTTATTAAAAATACAGAATTTTGTTGGATTTATATAATAATTTATATTTCCCTGTAATTAAGTTATAAAAATTATTGGTATATAAAATTATAAATATATATATTTATTACCAATTTTATTTTTTACTATTATACAAACTATTATACTATTTTATTAAAAATAAAAAACTTTATATTTATTTCATTTATTCTATTATAACATCGTATCTTTTGTTACTTCTTTAATATAAATATGTTAATTAACTTAATGTTACCGCAGTTAAAATACCTTGAAAGTATTCGAAAAGAATGTTGCAATCGACAAAAATAAAGGTTACATGGAAATATAAGACACTGAAACGTCCCTCGCAAAAATATAATACAATGCACGGAAGGCAATAAGGCGATTTTACGCAACTACCGATTACACTTGTAACATCCCATTGAAACAGGAGCTTGCATAATCCTCAGACTGAACCGATCCACAAACCCATCTCGTTAACAGAACACGTTTATCACGAGCCTTCTCTTGTGAACGTTTCAAACAACTACAATTTTAAACATTCATTCGTTGAATTAATTTCTAAATACATGATGTTAAAAAGATTCTAACAGTAAAACTTCTAATATTTATAATATTTCTCAAAAAGAATATAAAATGCATAAATCAATGTACGTCCTAAATTCAATAATTCACGTATAACACTCATATTGATTTTAATTTTTATTTTGTGTATATTCAGAAATATCAATAATGGTAAGACCATGAATAAAACAGGCTGACATTAACCTTTACCAAGCCAGTGCAATCCTTTGTTGATAACCAGTGACCAGCAGTGCCCAATGGACATATCATTGACTGTTCTAATAAGCAAATAACGTGACATAAATTTATTGTTATTGTATTGTATAAGCTGTAGATTAGGAAAAAATTGAAATGTTAACACAATACGAACTATGAATGGATTTGTGCTTGATAATCTTTGTTAATACGTATTCATCAGAAATGTGTTTTTGTTGTAACAATTTTTTTCTTCAATTTCATTACCAGAACTTATGTTACCATAGTTGAATATTATTTTTTACGCCAAGGGCGATTGTTACAAGACCTCTATTAATTAACACATTGTTGACCGATCACGAATTAACTCGTGTGATTAACTTGCATTAACTATTTCAATTTTTAAAACACAGGGTGATATAGAATATTGCAAAAGCTTTGTTCAGTGGCTTTATTATACAAAAATCCACTCCTACGTTCAATTAAGAAATAGCCGGTGATGTGAGACAGCTTCTGCGTAAAATTGCCAATCAACAATGTGTTAAGCAGATTTTTTCTAAAGCCTTGAAATAACCTAAGATACAAAAAATGGTGTTGTTCGGACATTAGGCGTTGCGCGTGTAAATTAGATAGTCTTTTTATACAACTCGTTGTACATAATGCGAATACTAATTGTAAGCAACAATATAAACAACGTTCTGGTAATATATAGATATTTCACAACAAGATCTACCTACTTAGAATCTTGTAGTAAATCACGTATTAAATATTATATATTGAAAAAAAATTGTAACAAAAGTAATTATTCTTTCACAATGTTGATGGAATGAGTTTTGTTTCGACTGTTCTTTAAACTTATTACAGGTGAATCTCGTATAACACGGCATCGTTACAATATTATCGCTACATTAAGGAAATTTCCCTATTACAACAAACCATTCCCATAATGCGGATTTGCTCTAACAAAAAAAGAAAAAAATAACCGATTTTGTGAAAAAAGTATTCATTCATTACATATAAATAATTACTTATTTTAATAAAAATATTTATCAAAGCATCTTCAGAAAAATGTCTTCGAATTATAAAATGGAGATTATACCAAATTCTAGTTACATTAAATATATAGCACAGTCTCGATTCTTCAAAATAACGTAGACAAAGTGTTCGTCGAAAAATAAATCGTGCAATAAAACCGTTATATCAGTGCCGTAACGTCGTCCATATATTTGGCTTGAATTAAGGTTTGTCGAAGAGTTGAACACCTTAGTATTACAATATTTAACAATCCGTCGACGTTTATTGCGCTAGATCTGAATCACCCTATATGGCCACGCCAGAACTCGTCGATGCAGTTTCGGTGAAGGGAAAAAGAGGAAGAAAGAGAGAAAAAGAAAGGGAAATATCAGTTTTTTGCTCAGAACATGGACTTCATGGAAAAGAAATGGAATTTTGCCAAGGCTGAGCCGCGGTTAGAACGCCACCGTGTATTTTATTCTGCAGTCAATGGCACTCGCCATCCACTTGCCGTACTTCTACACCCTTCCCTGTTTCCCTTTTTGCAGGCATCGCATTAAACCTGCCTAATACCACTCGGAAAGGTGGTAGTGGAAGGTGGAAAAAAGCAGCCGATAGATCGATCCGGCTCGAATTTCTCAAGGGACCGAGATAGTCGTGTGTGTACAGACTACTATCGTGCACAGTGTACAGAGTGCGAGGAGAGAGAGAAGAAAAAAGTCGAAAAGAAGAAGAAAAAAAACGAGAAAGTGTTAGAACCATCCTCGTGTGCGCTGGTAAATACGACAATTAACGAGTTAAAATGATATCGAGCATTCGATTCGAGTAAAGGTAAATCTGGAGAAGAAAAATACGAAAGTAACGGCGAATTCGTCTGGCAAGAATCAAACCCTTCAGGGCAGAATTCAATAAAGGACCAGTATCTTGTCGACGGTGTCGTCTGTCAAAACATTTCATTCTGCGGTGGCAATCCGAACGATTTTCATCATCGTACTTTCACGAATTTCCCCGGGAGCTACGATAAACTACGCGTTCCTCGCGTAAAAAGGGTTGGCAGACAGGAATTAGATTGACTGAAATTGACTCCTACACGCTTCTCGTCCGTCAATATGAATTGGCAACGAGCAAATTGGATAATCGCCAGAAATGTCGAAGAAAAACCCCCCGCTGACGTCGCCTCGTACAGCATCCCCCGCTACATTGTTCTCTATTTCACTGCCCTGTGTGTAATATTTTTCCGACGGGGTGAAATCTTGCTACTGTCAAACAGAAAAAATAGCACACTCTATGTGTTCTGATATTTGAACGCAATAACTGAGACAAATGTGTACTTTACAAAATTATCTACATTGTGTTGCTTACACAGTAAGTCAGACAAAGTCATGGCGCTTGCAACACATTTTAACTTTTCCATTAAAAACGAACATTAATTACCATGAATAATCTCTATTATTTCGGTACTGTCACTGCGTAACAATTGAGAATACATCGTGATAAAAGAAAAGTTAATGCAACTTTTAAATTATCCAAAGAACATTTGTGACCACGTAATTTACTAAAAAATATAAATTATCGTATTGAAAAAAATTATCGACCTCTTTAAAATTATGTCATACAAATTTAATTATGACTGCATACAAAGTGAATGTCTGAAAATATTGGAGCACATGTGAAAAATAATCGATTTTACAGCAGTGTGAGTCCAGAAAATAAAAGAAGTTACGAAGGGATCCTTTTCTAATAAATCAATAAAGAACTGGCTGACAAAAAAATTACTCGTTGAAAATAAATTAACTCAAATAAGTCTGACAATTTTAACTATTTTTATTACAACACATGAAAAAGAAAGCAGTTAGACGTTGACAGGTGATTAACGACTACCTTATGATTTAAGTCAACATGAATTATCACTGAAAGACAGATATGAATTACATTTATTAGCGGTAGAATAAGTGATCATAATTACATAGGTTTGTAATAAGAAAGGAAATAAATAAGCATATCTCAAGAATCACTGGAAATGATTTCATGTTTCAACTGAATAAATAATGTTCCCGTTCATGTAACAAGAGTAGTCAAAATGATTTTAGTTTCAGAAAAGCTTTATGCCAATAATACTTAAAGAAATAAATGTTTTCCCATTTGAGGAAATGATGTATTTCCATTCCAAGATATTTAGAAAAGCTTCCAAATATTGATAACGCTCGTATAACACGGTTGACAGGGTTCTAAAAAATACCATGTCACACAAATTCATGATATGTGAAACGAAAAACTTAGTGCAAAAAATAGAGTTAGTTGAGTTCCAGGAATTAACAAAACTTAATTTTTTTACTGCATCTAAGAATAAGTGACGATTACTTTTAATTTGATTTGTTAAAACAAAACTATATATAGGAATGTGGTGTTATAAGCACATTTTCGTCAATTTTAACTCTGTAAATACCGTGTTATAAGAGAAATTCGTCAATCTTCGAACTATATTAAACCGAAACTGTGTTATGTACCTGTATTATTGAATAACAAGATTCAAAAACTTATAAATAAAAAAAAAATAAGTTAACTTACAAGTGAGGAAAAAACACTAAACAGAGTTGCAGTTTTGGACACGAAAAATATTAATTTATAAATTATTGAGAAATAAATAATTTTGAATTTTGTTTGTAATTAATAATTCTGCTTCGTTACTGAGCTTCTTCTGTTCAGTAACCAAACGATGCAATAAATAAATGTTCTCAGTATTGCTCAACCGAAACGAAGACAATAAATTTCAAAACAAAAGAAATCACTAAAATATACGCAATCTTCCACAACAGAAGATTAATTGTCTGAGATATTTCTAGCAAAATATGAAGGACACTGTTCTCTCAAATGCAAACAGAATAACAAACAGGAAAAATAGAAACGATATCAACAAAGACAGAAGTTTTTACTTTCTCCGAATCTCCTCCATTTTTTAATTGATCAACTGATCGATTAAAACCCATTAGCTAATTAACGACGAGGAACATTAACGCCGGCACTGTATAAAATGTGTGCATCCCAATGCATATCAATTTCATTGGATTTCCACATCCCTGAAGAAACTGAATGCAATACTAGCGAGAGGTTAGGAACAATTTTTGCACAGATACAGTTTATACCCGGAAACTTTAAATAATATTAAATGTGACAAACCATACGATACAAATTTCAAAGCAAAGAAATAATAAAACGCATTGTTTCGTAATGGTAGGACCAATATAAGAAATTGATTTTTTGTATAAAAACAATACACTCTAGAATTAGGTGTTTATGCAAATATATGTCTTTATCACATATTTTCTCTTTCTAAATGATTGAAAATATATATTTTATTGGATTATGAGAGAATAAAATCGTTGTGTTGATCGAGAAACAAATCTATAATACTGCAAATTATCGTAGCCTTGTTATAATTCACAACGTTTGCAGGTTTTTGTTGGGTTTAACAATCAACGCTAGAACTACCAAAGAGGTCAAAATGACTTGTCCCACTGTAAGCTGATTTTTGTTAACTTAAAGCGTCATTCTATATTCTAACTCCTGTTTTATTTCGTATTTATTTAGTTTTCTATTTTATTTCCAATATAAAAGAAAGTTTAGATTAGGCGTCAGTTTCTAGTGTTAATCTATCATTTGAAAACTTATAATATTTTTATATTGCAAAAATTAGGATAAAATATAGAAACGGCATTTCATGCATTCGATAAATACATATTTATACTTGTTTGTGTTATGCTAATTATGATTTACTCGTTACAACAATTATGTGTAAAATAAAAATATTTGCTCCGACATTCATGGACGGACACCCTGTATACAATACATATTTTCAAAATTTGATGTAGAAAGTAACTGATAACAACTTTTAATCAAATGTTCTAACCAGAAGTTGGATTAAAATTTCATGGAGCCTGAGGCTACCCCGAGGAGGGGAAGGGATGCTCTGAGGGCGACTAAAAAAAGTAGATGTGTATCAGCATAGAGAAAACTTAATATTTTCTGTACCGGAAGCCTATTAATTGGCTTTTCAGTGCTATCAATTGTCGACTCAAACTTGATAAGCAAACATTTATTTACTATTATTTTCTTTAACACTCTTAAAAGTAAATGAAAAATAGAAGTTACTCTTCCTATTTTTTAATTAAATTTAAGTTATAAAGTAATAGTATTTACTTCTGTCATTTTAGAGTTAATAATGTATTAAGTTATGAGTTACTTATAACAGTTCATTAAAAAAATTTATTCAAAATCCAGATCCCCCTAAAACTTAGAACCCCCTCCCCTTAACCCTTTGACCGCCTCGTAACCTATATATGGGTGACATTTGAATTTCCATTGGAAACCGTCGTTCATATTATTAGAGATTTTTTTATTTATTTGGTTGAAAATGTTCCCATCAAATATTTAAAATTGTAAATAATAGAAATAACAAAATATTGTAGAAATAGAATATAAAATTTGTCAAAAATAACTTTATTATCAAATGGGGCTTTTTGTAGCTGCAGCGTGGCAGTCAAAGTGTTAATCCGACACTGGTTCTAACATTTCAAAGAAATATACAAATATTTTGTATATTTATTATTTCTCAGCATTCATAATGCATTATTCAGAACCCTGAGTATAAAAGTCGATCGTACAATTTTACATTTCACCTTGCAACGTGCGTCAAATAGTAGATTTTCAGCGTTCTTTGAAAGAAATGAAGTGTTTAATATACAAACAAGAGGAGGCTCTTTGAAAGAAGACCCGATCGATCATTTCGAAGCGATACAATAAAACTTAGGTACGCGTAGTGCTTTGACACTTTACAAATGAGTCGTCAGGTGGTCAATCTTTTTCTTTTTTTTTTTTTTCAACTTTTGCTTACTACTATGTGCTTATTGATTGCCTATTGAGCTTGTCCATGCGTATCAAGCCCTCTACACAGAAGTACAGAATCCTGCATTTCCTGGCTGACAAAGTGAGGTCGATGGCGAATTCATTGGTGTGGCACTAAAAGGGCTCGACGATAAATCACTTCGGCAAATTCCATGTAAAGCATTAAGTGCTGTGTGGCATTTGAAAGGATCGTACCCGCGGCGAGTAAGAATAATTATATGGTTGCATTTACCGCATTTCGATTCTAAACGGATCTCGACGTACCCGAAGTTTCGAATTTTCGGCGTTTACGATTGCTTGATGTCGATCGATTTTTCTTCTAAGCGTCGCGTTTCGTGGAATCACCGTTGTAGCTCGATTCGAAAACTAATGTTAACGGAAAGAAATTTCATCCTTGACCGATTTGTATCGTAGAGAGATTCATAAACCGTGTCTTCATCACTGGTGGATGTTACGTGTAATTTGATTTTGATAAGAAATCATACTTTAAGAAATCCTTTCGTACGTTCAACTATTCTCTACGTAACATGATAATGTTACTAATTCAAATAAAGAGGAATGTTCATTATTATTACTGTACATAGATACTTTTAAAGCGTTAGAAAAGCTTAATTATTTTTTAACTAGTTATATGTTATTGTACATAAGTACACATAGTTTCTGAAAGTTAATTTTTTTTAATGAAATCTTATGCACTTCTGATAGGTCAATTTTTGCTTTACAAAAGGTTTTCAAATTTTTGAAAAGCAATATCTTAATATACTAATATTTTTTAATTATGTGCATTTTTTATAATATAATTATAATTCTTTTTCATTACTTGTTTCAGGTTTACGTGATAGCGATGATGATGAAAAGAAGAATGTGGACACGGTTCTGGTGCTACCATCTGATGCGAGAAATCGTTTCGTCCGACCACTGGGTGCCTTTAATTTCCCTGATATGAGCTTCGAGGATAGTGATAGCATCGAGAATCCAACCTGGACCTGGAACAGCTTGCTCAGATCGAATTTCTTGGATGGATGGTACTCGAGCGTACAAGGTATGTGATAGTCGTTAGTAGAAGATAATTGAATGCAATTAGAGTGTCTCTCTTACCATTTCCTTTCAATCTTGACCTTTTGAGAGCAGAATGTAAAATTATATTTTCGGTTTTAACGAATATACTTATTTAAAAGATATTTGAAACTATTAGATTAAACAGATAACATGCATGTGCAACGTTAATTATAAACTTATTAAAGCATCAATTTTTTTTTAAATAATACCAACGCCACAACATTTTTAAAAATTTTGTTATAATATAAGTTACTTTACTCACAAATTATGTTTTATACTTATTATATTTAATTATAAAACCTACATAAGTTGGGCTTACTCATATTGACTGTTATCAATTTGAAATTTTAATATTATCTTTCAAATAGTTCAGTAAAATAGACAAAAATTTCCATTGGCACATAAAAAAAGGAATACTTTAGATCTATATTCAGAATTATTATATTAATTATATTAATATTTATTACATCAAACATTATGAAACTTTAAATCATATTTCACATAGAATAGGTAGTCGAAAATCAGGTTTTTAGCCGGAAGATCTGTGAATTGTCGAAATCAAATTTTAAAACGATAACCACTATTCATGGTCAAATTTTGGTCATATTTAAAAGAAAACATAAGAAATCCTAAAACCAGATGCAGTCCGTGTCACATAAATGTGATGTGATTTTACGACGTAAAAGCTTGCGTATGTAATATTACATAGAAAACATTAACCTTGAACATGTGCCCTTAACACGTTGACTGCCATGGTGGTCACTGATAATTGGCGCTTCAAATTTGATAGAATTTAGTAATTAATTAAAAAAAGATAAAATAAACCGTAGATATTGCTAGTATTAGACTAATAGTGCAAACTAGTAATTTGAATGGTTACATTTGAAAATTAATCAGTAGAAACCTTAATAATTGGAATTAAAGTGTGTCTTACCTCACACGGCTGTTTTCACTGTGGCAGTCAACGTGTTAAGTATATGTTCGCTAAAATTTTGATATTTCAATTGAAAGCCATAAATAATCCCTTTATATTTTTAGATAATCGTAACTTCTTTTGTTATTCTTTAATCTAAACTTTATACTTATGACATCTTTTAAACAAATTGAATTTATGAATTGTGCTTTTTAAGATTACGCTTGAATTAAACAAAATACACTAAATATATACATATATTCCAATATCTCACAATAATGTTACGTTAATTTTGTATCTGACTGAGAATTGACAGAATTCTACAATATATTTCATAGTTTACATAACATATGCTTCAACATTTCCAATTTATGACTGTAATTCACAACAGAAAAATTAACATAATGTGTAGATTTTAAACAAGGTTTTCCAATTTGATACTAATTTCACGTGACATATTTAATGAATTGTGGCTACCGCATTTAAAGAAGTATAACATAAAAAAGTGGTCCTGAATTAAGAACCTAAACATTAAAATAAATGAATAGCAATAATCTTTTATAAAATTATCTACTATCTAGTTAAAAAGATTTCGAATATTATTATTACGAGTGGTAGTATAGTATGCAAGTGAAACTCGAGTAATCCTAATTGTAAGTAGAAGAATCAATAACAAATATTTAGTAATATCATTTAACATTTGAATTTATGAATATGTATATATTTATAACAAAACGAATAAAAGTTTGACAAATTTTTAAATTAATAAAACTTGTAACGAACAAATACTTTTTCTTATTGGGAATGTTTTGTACGAGTGTTGCCACAAAAAGTGCAAAAAGAAAAAAGAGAATAAAATATACATGTGAATTAAATTGTAATCATAATTGAAACTTTAAAATCTTTATTATCGATAAATACATATATCTGAAATACATATTTTGTTTTATGGCTTTATGGAACAATTCCTTGAGAACAGGCTGCTTTTTAAGACAAGATTTATAAGAGTCATACAAAATTTAATAACCATTTAAATAACACTTGTTGGTTCGAATTGCCAAATATTTTCTCAATAAATGAGAAAAGCGTAAACTTTTTATTAAAATCATCTGATGATGAAAGAAAACAGTTTACCTGTTCATAATCAACATACATAATTGTGAGAAACGAGTGGCCAATGTTAAAAAGCAGAAAAATGTTGCAGTTTAGTGGACAGGGTGTCATGAGCCAAATAGACTCGCACCCTCACGCGAACGGAATGACCGCACGTATGCCGCAAAATCGCGATCACGGTTCGACAAGCACAAACATAAAATTACACGGATTCGCGCGCGCAATCGTGTCCGTATTCCGCTTACATGCGGTTTGTCAAACGTAACTTCCGGTACATGGTGCGCGCGATCGGTCTGCAGTCTGTATACAGCGAAGGCCGATTGTCGTTTCCCGTGGCGGTGATACGTGTTTCATGTTTGCGCATGTTCGTGAAAGTATCCGCGTCCCCGTTGTCGAAATTTCTCGAATTTCCGACTCTTTATTACGCCATGCACTCTGCGGCATGGTCGCTTTAGATTTTAGATAATGCCAAGAGAATGAAGGAAAATTACTCGGTCGTTGAGTCAAAACTACCCGGACGACTCTGAAAACGATGATTGCTCGGTCACCAATAAGGGAAATGTCATTTTATTTTGTGTACACGCTCCGTGGATATTGTTATGCGTACCATGAAATGCGTTTCGTTGAAGGGAATGTCATTTGAAGAACCATATTTGAGGATTCGTGTCGTGATTATAAAATGTCGTTTTAACCCTTTCGCATTCTTGAATCGGTTATCCCACAAACTGATTTCGTTCGTTGCATTCTTAAAGGGTAGATGCAACATTTTTTGGGTCCATAGTAAGTATTTTATATGTGTAAAATACTATGTAGACACGATATGTGTATAATGTTTAATCATTGTGTTAATGATCGAATACCGCTCCAAAGAATTAAAGAGTTTATGCTCCTGTTAAAATACGTATTTCAACATCGTCCTAGATTTCTATTCTTTGCATTTAGTTGGTATCGTGTCTGTTTTCAAAATAAACGCTTCTCTCCCAATTAACACTTAACATAGTTTTATTATTCAAATATCCGATTTATCAGCACTTGTATGTACATGCAAGGGAAGAAAACAACCCTCAAAGTTGAGGTCGAAAAATGTATTATACATGTATCAGCCACATATTTAATTTGTTTCTGATATATTATACAGAGTGTCCCAGATCGAAACCGGTACATCCTGCCAACATGCTCAGATTCGTCTTCGTTTTTGAGATTATGAAAGGAAACTAGTACAAATCATAGATACATAACTTTTAAAAACATAATCATTTATTCGCAACTATGTTTTACAGTTACTTACGGTACATAAAGTAATTTAAAGATATTGCTCAAAATGGTCATCTGTTGATCTTATGCACACAGCTAAACGTGCTTTCATGGCCTGCATCCACTGCATCCGCTGCACCTCTGAAGAATTTGGAAGATTGCTGTTAATAGCAAAAGCTGCATCTTCGATTTTTGCTATCAATTCATCACGTGTATTAGGTTTTTGATTTAAATACACATTCGACTTCACGGAACCCTATAGAAAAAATCTAGAGGGGTTAGATCAGGGGACCAATACGAAACATAAACATCAGAGAAACGTACAGTTTTGACAAATTATTAGTACTTCCACGCATATTTCAAAAACAAAAACGAATCGACTTATGGTGTATATACAAGGCAGTGTGTTTTTGACATTTATTCATAGATATCCTATTTTATTCAACTGTCTCCCACTTTTTCAACAGGATGAAAAGTAACAAAAAAGGAATAGGAATAATGAAGCTAGTTACCAGACAGCCAAATGTTATAAATCAAAATAATCAGTATGTAATTTCCTATTTTTTAAATAGAATGTTTAATGTTTTTTATCGTAAGTTTCGACATTATATCGGGATCAACCCGATGCACGGTCTACAGCTTACTTTTCAAGGGAACGCTGATAATGAAGCGAACAATGAACCCATTAAAGACTAAACATCATCAAAAACAAGTTTTTAACATAAATGAAAAATGTCATTCGCTTCGTCCCGTAGGAACATAGGCTGGCCAATTGATGCGGGAGGCGTAGTAATAAAACAACGCGACCGTTAAATCGATGTAATTATAGAATTATATATCGGCGATAAAGAAAACGGTCGTTCGGACTATACTAATGAAAGCAATTAGCAGAAATTACCGCCCTAATTAGCTGGTCGTGATTACTGCGGTATCGCGGAAACTGCGGATCCTTTCGGTACTCCTCCTTTCTTCCTTCCGTCTATGCTCTTCTCCCCTCAACCCCTTCTTTTTTCTCTTTGTTCCGTTCTGTAACGGAAAATTGATTTTATAGCCTTCAAGACGAGCCATCTGCAATTTGTTACTAGTTCCATGAGCTTCTGCTCACGTTTCCTGAAGCAATTTCATGAATATATCTGCATACTGTTAGGATGAGTTCCGAAAAGAAAAAGGAACAACGAAAAACAAGAAGGACGAGGGGAAAGGAACGACAAGAAAGAAACCTCACAGAGACGTCGCGCCGCCCGATGGGGAAAGATTGATCACATTATCGCGTGGAATTCACAATGAAACCGCGTTTGAAAACGTACGGAAACGCTTGATCGAACAAGACGAAAATCGCGGGCTTCGCGACTCGACTTTCCTGATAGAGATCGGAAGCAGTGTTCGCGTCGAATCTCTTTGAACGCTGTTCGAAATTTTTTTAAAGCATTAAATCCCTTGGAGGCGTCCAGAACCTTGAAAATCTTGATTATTCGCAAGGAGTTAATTACATTAATTACATCGTGATTAATTATACTGAAAAATATCAACTGGATATACAGTAAAATTGATAAATTCTCTTATTTTTTACAAATATTTGAGTTCTTGTTTTTCAATTTCGAATAAATAACCTAAATTTAATTTTAAAAAGCACCCTCGGTATTGATACAGAATAAATCAAGAAAATCAATATGTTCTTAATGATTCATTCGTTAAATACGAGGGCCATTCAATAAGTAACGAGACAAACTGATATAGCTCCTAAACGGTTTCGTGAACCAATACGAAACATTCTGTATTTCAAGTTAGCATCCTTGTAACAACTTCTGATCAGCTGTTTGACAAGATTTTGTAAGCCTAACCTATAATTCAGTCCAATATTTCAAGTCCGATTGAGAATTGCACCGCTAAAGAACAACGTGCAGTAATTAGATCTTTTGGTCGCAGAAAGTGTTAATGGGATCCATGCAAGGATGTTAAAAGTGTACGAGAATAAGTGTTTAAACCGTTCGAACATTTATAAGTAGATATCACAGGTTAAAAATGGTCGCGAAAGTGTCGATGGTGCGCAGCGAAGTGGACGGCCAGAGCAAATGTAGGTCCGACAGCAACCGAAGGAATTTTACACTAGGACTATAAGAAAATTAGAGGAACCATTGGGACAAATGTATAAGTGTTGAGGGGAGATTATGTTGAAAAGTAGCCAAAATATTGTAGTAATTGAATAAACAGTTTTTGAGCTATATCAATTTGTTTCGTTACTTATTGATTGGTTCCCGTATTACACAATCCTGCAAGAGTAGAATGGTATCGCACATACTTTTCGCTTCCAGGAATCATTAACTTGATTCTTTCAAAACTATTACATTATCACATTAACCGAAACTATTCAATTTCTCAGGCTTGAGAAATTTCAAAAGTTTCTTATTTCGAATGGCCACCAAATCAATTCAGTATTTCAAATTAATGAAATTTTGGAAAAATTGTAAAACCACGTATTTAAATGCCCATTGCTAATCTTACTTTGCCAAGTATCGTTTAACAGAAATGAGTAAAGTAAACAAATATAGGACGTGGCGTGGAGGATGACGTTCCAGTGAATTCCACAGTTGCGGTGGCATTTCGTCGAGAAATGAAATTTTTCCATTGCTCTAAATATTTCATATAGCATTAGGCGGAGCGAAATTAAAAACGCGTTCTAATTACATTTTTTTAGATGGAATTCGCATTGCAACCTGACGTGCGACGTTACTAAATCCACTGCAATTATTTCTGCTCAAGATGCGACCGACACAACGTGACAATAAGAAAGTGACAATCGCGAGATTAAAGTGGCTACGTAATGTGAGCAAACAATCTGTACGCTATTGCACGGTAAAAAAAAAAAGAATAATTCGCAGAAATGTTGGACTTGTGCATTACTACCGCGTTATTCACTGACTCAAACGGCACAATGTAAAATTAAACGACGGCTCGCAATGCTTGTTATAAGATTAAAAGTACATATTCTCTGAAAACGTTGTTCAACGAATAACAGGGACAATTGTTTGAAAAAGCAGAATAAAGTTTATATATTGTTGAACAATCATCTAAGAATTGATTTGAATAATAGTATCTACTGGAACAATGGCTTGGTAAAATCTGCACACATCTACTAACAAAGAAAGAACAGCTGATATATAATCCTTTATTTTTACAAGTAATATAAGTACAATTTTGAAAAAAAGAAATATATATATTTTTTATGGATTACTTAAAGGAAGTTTGTCTCTTTAGCTGACGGTGAACTAATTTATTTAACAATGTTATATTTTGTTGTACTTATCATTAATTCTTTTAATCTCATTCTGATCACTTCAAACAAAGGATTAAAAAATGGAAAATTTGAATATTGATTTTAATATTGATTTAATATAAACTTAAATAATTAAAATTAAATAATAGTTATGACAATACACAACTACTCTCAAAAGGAATAAATATTCATTTGAAAACTTTTATATGAAATGATTTTTGATTTTTAACACTTAGCGTTTTCGACGAAAAAATTTGAAAAAATTCCCTAACATACATTACCATGCCTCAAATATTATGGAATTTTTTCCAAGTTTTTACATGCAATTAAATAGGAAAAATAGGGTATACTTCGTAGAAGGTTGAAACTTTCTTTTGGCACGTTATCGAATAGTATATTGTCAGCCAAAATCATGTTTCTAATACTTCAAGAATTATCTAAATATATAATTATTTCAAATTTCAAGAATTGTCATAAATAAACTATTGTTGATAGACATTAGGAGATAAAAATATTGTGTGCAAGAAATCGATATGTAATGGCAAAATTACTATATGCAAATATTTTAGACACTAATTTTTGTAAACATGAATAGTTATGTTACAAGCAATCCGACGATTTCACAAATAAAAGAACTAAGAAATTTAAAAAAATGTTCCTTTACTTTTCAATAGCTTTTCTAATCAACAGAAACACTCGATTTGAACATTATCGAATCAGTATTAGTAGTTTCAGAGACTGGAGCGAAAAATTGATAACCATTTCTGGCATCTCTGAAGTAAGTTGAAAATGTTCTTCAAGGAACTTTTACGAGTCCATTACAAGAAAACTTGAGGCTATATTAAAAGCAAAAGATAATACACTACTCCAACACATCGAATGTCAAAGAGATTAGAATTAATTTTATAAAATGTTATAGCTACTTAAAAAAGAATTTGCTTTTTTAAATTTGCTTCTCTACATACCAAAAGATTATTTGAAAATTGTATCGCTTATAACATTTATTCGTATTAAAAAAATTCATACATCGCTTTTCCATTTAAAAGTAGTGTAACCTTTTTATTTCTTAATATTTGAATTATTGTCAATTTCCTAATTATAAATTTCTAGAATATACAATAAACAGAGCTGTACAACTTTTAAATGAGAAAACACGAATCTTAAAACATTAATTTTATAAAGCTGATTGCATTGTACATTTACTACTTAACAAATTTTGAATATGAATCTAATATATAAATTCATTATTTTTCCATTAGACAGAAGTGTCGTATGATTTATAAAACACGTTTCTTTGATCGGTTGAACAATCCTCCATGTATTAGAATAAAGTGGACTGCAAATGTCCATGGATAAATATGATCCGCCAATGCCCATACCTTATCGGCGATTATACTTTCATGTTGTTTTGCAATGTTGGCATAAATGAAAAAACAGTATAACGGCTTCGCAAATAAAATAAAAGAAAAGGCAATTGCTCACGATCGTTCAAACAATTACTTCAAATTCAATCGTATTTATTTCACGACAAAATATAGTTATTATTTGATTTGATTTAATTTTTTGAACAACATAACATTCAGTATTTTTGTTTCACAGGGATGCGATACATGAAATTCATAATTTATTTGAAAATCTCTGAGTGGGAATAATTAATGTATCTAGGAACAAAACAGAGAAGCAAACGCAGTCATGACAAAATGTATGATATGTACACATGTCCCGCTTTCGTGATTCGTTTAAGGCCGATTGTGAGGGAAATCTATGCTTCGTCCAACATTCCTCGGTGAACACGTGTATATCAACATTCATTTTCGTATTGTTGCACAGACAAAATAGTAATCAACATTATGGTTGCTGCTAACGTTACACTTAATTCTAAATGGAATATTTCGAATTTTAGCAGACCAAAAGCAAGAGATTGTGTTGTTTTTTCTTTTGATTTTCATCAAATTATTTTATACATGTATATGTTACACTAAATGTGATTAATCCGGCGATTATGTATAATTGCCGGTTATTATACATAATCACTACTAGATTTGCTAAATGAAACATTCAATAAATGGCTATTTTAAATCACATGGATGTAGCCTGAACGAATTTTGAATAAGAAACTGACATGTCTTGTCGAATGAAAGACTCAAGTAGAGAAAATAATTTCATTATTAGAACTCATACAAAACAGTTACATATCAAAAACAAACTAAACCCATATTCTAGAGAAAAAAACATTTTTCCAAATAACGTTTATTGCTACTACTGCACATTATTCAATATTTTAAGTTTACTTATTTAGCCATATTAGACTAGACTCGCCGGTTAATTTGATAAATATTTAAGAATTCATCACATTTACTGTAACATATAGATCTTTGTCCATATTTGTTGTCCACGTTTCAGTCTATGACGAAGACTCCCCTCAGAGATTAAAATTTCAAAAACTCATTTGTTAGGTAAATTCATGGCTATGTTTTTTTGTATTGAATAAATCCATGAAATTGCATATTGTAAAAGCTTTTACGTGACCTTATTTGGATTTAGAATCAATTTTAATTGTACTATTGTACAGCACAATGAATAAGCAAAATCCACGATACAATAACGATTGAAAACTGGTGTGTCAGTTTTCAATTTGAATGTATTAACTTCAGAATTGCGTTAGTTGGTGGTATTTTAATTTAGCGGGAGGTCGAAAAAAAAAGATCGGTAAATAAAAATTGAGGAAATTAGAAAATCCGAAATCTATGAAAAAAAGTCGGTTCAAAAATGATAATGGAAGGAAAATATTTAAAACAAAGGCAAAAATTGTTTTGGAATTAATTTAATACAATTATCAATGGTTCATTATTTTCTGTATATCTGGTTTACAACACCGTCACGGGAACTCAGTATCTTATTACCAAAAAGAAAAATAATAATCACTAATTCCATACCGATCTAATGAAATAATCCATCACCGTGTCCCAAATCGCAATGAAATCACCTCTGTAGCTAGTTAGTTTGTTGCTTAAAACCTAACACACAAGAAACACAGGCAAAAAGCATGATCAAGACAACTCTCACCTCGAACTCGAGTAATAAAATAAGATCTACGGTAACTGATATTCGACCATTTATAATATTGAAGCTACGAGAGTAGGTAAAATGATTTGTTTGATATTTATAATTTTTTAAATTTACCTTCACTTTTCACGTATATCTGTTTTTGTTCTGAGATTACTCTCGGCAAGTTATTTTAACCCATAATTAATTTTTTATACATTTCTAAACTCTTATAATGTTTAAAATACATTTGTATTTCGATTTCGGTTTACAAACTGATGCAAAAATAATTTTTCTCAATGCTATATCGTTTCTCAAACACTAACCACGTTTATGTCTCCAATAATGTCAAATGTCAAGCATAATACCACGGACCGTATTTACGGTCCATATTGTATATGAGACTTTTATTATCTTTGAGATCGTAAGCAATAGTGATGGTTCTATTATTCATCGTTGCTCATTGCCGGAAAGATCAGAACTTCCGCCAGAATTTTAAAATATTGTCGGACTTCCTGTTTTCTCAATAGCGATTGACTCATCGTACACCAACATGAAAGTCGGACCTTGGCCTTTAAAGTTGTGGATCATTTATCCTAAATAGGTGAACAAGTTTTACGCTCAGCACTGTTACATTTCACACTGTTATATGCAACGCTGTTGCGTGTAATTCTGTTCCAAGGCTCTCAGTGTAAACCGTGCTCCAAAGAAAGGAATTTTAAATTAAGACGAATTATACGATCGTTTGTGAAAAAAGTACCTACGATGTGTCTTTGCAATTGTCTGTGCAATTTGTCATACAACCTGAAACTGACAAATCGTATCGTCCGTAGGCCGTTTTACACACCATCGTCAATAGACGGTACGAATTCTGTATTACATACAGGGTGGTCCACGCAACTCGCACACCTCTATAACTTCCAAAGTATGCGTTGCACGAAAAGTTGCTACTACGTCAGCCATGTTAACAAACATTACCACGAAAGCATCTCGTTGTCCTGTGGAAATCTGTAATAAGGTTGAATTTCTAACTTGATATTACGCGAAGAAAATTTTCAGGAAATAAAGTAAAATTACTCGTTACTTATTAAATCCAGGGTTAATGAAGGTAATATTTTTTTATTCAGAATTTGACATTCTTCCATATTTTGGTATAAAAAATGTAGTATTCCGTTTAAAAAAACGAAGTCAACCTTCAAATCTCCGAATCGCTTCCACCTATACAAAATAAATACACTACATAATGTACCCCTTCAGATCATGCAATTTCTGTATATAAAACGTTTCTCAGCGCGAAAATGCACTTAACTTAATAAAATAATTTAAGATTAATAAATTTGCAATCATAACTTAACGCTAACTACAAAGAGCACCTTCGCTGAAGCGTAATATCTCTTTTATTCTTTGACGGGAAATATAAAAATGCATCAATCCTCTCCAGCCTCCCCTACATCAATCTTCGGTAGGTGTAGCATGCAGTTAAGATACGAGCAATATCATTTTAGTACTCAAACAAATAAAAGTACCAATTATTATCTGCATCCTGGAAACTTGCATAATCTTTGCATAACGTAATACTGTAATCTTCGCATAACGTAATACTCGTAGCTCTGCATTCACGGAGGTTGATTCTTCAACGCCAAGGTCAGCTATATAATGAAGTTTAATTCAAGCGAAGAACACTTTCACTGTCGAAAGAGCCAGTTAACGGTTACGTAGTTACCGATCTCGAAACAAGCCGAGGAAAAGAGAAGAATAATCGCAGGGTTCGATCTCGTAATGAATTACGAGAGGCGAACCGGCGGGACTCGGTGAAAGGGGCAGCAATTTTCGGTAATCGTCGATTGCACGAGCCGATGAATCGTTATTCAGATCCACATTACGAACCCACTGTTAGCCAGAGTGGAAGAAAGGGCATTCAGGATTAAAAGTTGCCGAATCGATAGCATGATTGATGAGAGAGCAGGAAGAGAAAGAAGAAAGCAGAACTGCTGTCGAAAAGGAAGAAAACCTTATGGCTGAAAAGAAAAACGAGGCAGAGAAGTGTATCTGGATATACAGGGTGGTAAAGAAAACAAGATTCAAGAATAACAGGATATTCGCTAAATAAAGTACTTAATTCGCTATTAATGTAGTGTATTTTAAACTCGTTACTGTACCAGTCATTTTAAATGGATAGTCGCAGTTTGATAACTATTTAATAAAGTAACTACCCCTTCTAATATTACAGGGCCATTTTGATTGACACTTCCTTCTACAGGGTGAAATAACAAAAGTGTTCATAACTTTCAAATGTGAAGAACATTCTAACAAACATAACTAGAAAAACTAATAACTTTAAAGTTACACATAGCTCAAAGCTGTTTGTTCAATTAATACACTATACATTTGTCTCGCCGTTCTTTTAATTTTTTTATAGCTCTAGCGTTAAATTCTTTCCGTTGCTGTCGAAGCCACATTGCACCGGTCGTCCACTTCGCCCAGCATCATCGACACTTTCACGGCCATTTTTAATCTGTTCTACCCACTTGTACATGTTCGAACGGTTTAAACACTTATTCCCGTACACTGTTGACATCCTTGCATGGATCTCAGTACCATTAGCACCTTCTGCGACTAAAAATCTAATCACAGCACGTTGTTCTTCTGAGATGCAATTCTCAATTGGACTTGACATTTTCAACTGACTGAATTATAGGTTAGGTTTGCGAAATCTTGTCAAACAACTGATCAGACGTTGTTACAAGGATGCTAATTTGAAATATAGAAAGTTTCATATAGGTTCATGAAACCAGGAGCTATATCAGTTTGTCTCGTTACTTATTGAATAGCCCTTGTAACTTTCTTACTTCGAGAGCTATCGTACTGTATCTTCTGTAACCACAAAAATTTATTTAAACCTGCAAAAACTGTTTATAGCTTTGAAATATTATTGCGACTTTTTTTCGTCGTTTGATAAGCACTATCTACCCTAGAAATTACAAACCCTTTTCTTATTTCGCCCCACATACAATGCTTATCAATTTTTTTTCACCTGATGATGGATTTTATATTTTTCTGTGCAACTATAAAGATATTGTCATGCGTTAAAGTGTTTCCGTATCCGTTTATTGCGCCATCCACAGTGCATTCAGTTTTCGAAAGTCAAACTATACAGAAACGAATCCTGTGTTTATCGGTATTGTATAAGAGCGTTTAAGAGCAACAGGCATACAAAGGAAAGGGAAGAGATAGAATAAAAAGAACCACTGTTGCAACCGCTAGACAATAAGGAAAGACTGCAGTAGGGCCAAGAAATAGAGCAGTTCAAGTTGGTTCTCGAAGACGTAAGAAGCCCGGAAAATTAATAAAAGTGTGAAAATATTTTATTTATTAGGGAGGGGACACAGTTCAAATTGATGAATTCTTACAATGTCGATCTTTGGAATTTGCTACTCTCCCCTCAAAAGAAAACTCTTGTAATGATATTTTAATAAATTTTAAATAGTAACATTGACTAATAGTGTAACCAATTAAGAGAAAGAAAAACATGATTGTAATATAATAATCCCCTAAATATTTTAATCAATTTAAGAAAAGAAATGGTGAAGTATTTTCAAAAACACTTATCTTTCTAAATTGCAACAAGATTCTATCAAATATTGTATAAGACAACATTTACTTCGGTAGGTTATAATTTAATTGTTATGGCATAAAGTGCAAAAGATGAAAAGCAAAATTCAGAAGTACAATGTGTCGCTCAAAGTTATACGAGCCCATACAAGGACTGCGTATTAAATTGTTGCTTAAAGGCAACAATACGATAGTTCTGAAATAGGCACTCTGTGCAAGGGTATACGTGAAGGGTATATAAAAAAAGTAAAAAAAGGCAAAAAGATTGTACCTACTAGGTGAATAATTCAAGAAATAAATCAAACTGAACGGCGTGGCGTTGACGTTAAACCTTATAAGTCGGACGTTGTGACGTGTAAGAGAAAAACTAAAACCAACATCATGTTCAGCAACTTTTAATTAACGTAAAATACCGGGTTGACTTCGGTCTTTTTTAGTCTTATTGAACTGTATTATTGATCGTAGAACAAAAGTTTAAATATACAGTTTGCTCATTTCAGAACGTTGAACCCATCTATTTCATCAGTTTTACAAACAATGCATGAAAAGTAACTTCTTTTCTGTGTATAAATCTTTTTGATAAAGTATCTGTTTTCAAGAACCTGGGCCTGGTATATAAATAAATTAGAGCTATCAGTATATTTTACTCTTATTATAAATTTTTGGTATATTTTAACGGCCAAATTAAGTTATGGATTAATAAAGAATAACGTAATAATTAGAAAAATGGAATGGTATATATTGTCTGCTATAGGGGTTGAGACGAGCACTTCAAATTCAATTTCTAATCAATTTCGAACATTATATTCGCTCCCTCAAGGTGGAAAATTGTTAATAAAAAAGTATATAAAAAAATGCATGTGAAAAATTCAAGTTCTATAAATCGATATGTACTAATTGCAATGTCGCCCCTAGAATTCACAGAACCCGAGATTAAAGTCGATATTATCCGAAACGCATAATCTAACTTCTCTATTTCTGATCAAATTGCGTATAAAGCAATAAATGAAACTCGTATAACTTACATTTGTCATTTATTATAAAATTTAAGGATAAAATTCTTTTTAAGGATAAAATTTATTCATTGATAACATAAACATTTCAAGAGTTTTATTTTTCAGAAAACTAAATTTTCCTTTCTGTTAATTTACCACGTGAATAATAACATTTTTAAAATACGTTCGAAATTTTCATAAGTTTAATTTTTTCAAAATGTGAAAGTCGCGGTAAAAGTAATGCTCTTCACGCTCTGCTGAAGCGGTGATTAGTTGGACAATATTTTTTATTTGCTATTACTTTTGACAAATGTAATTTGTTATTTTAGTAATATTTTAAATTCTTCACTGTACTTAAATAATTTGTCACAAAATGGGTCACATGGTCCTTGTATTGCATCTTGCAATTCGTTCTCTTTAACAACCTGCTGACAAGGATTCTGAAAGCGATGTCATGGTCTCGTTTTACCGGTTTTTGAACACGCCTCGCTTATTCTTACAAAATAATTGAATATAATTCCCTCGGTGAACAAGGTGAAATTATTAAACCCGTTACCAGCAACAAGGCGGAGATATAATTAGCTGATCCAATAATTAGGCTGTTTTTCCGTACTCTGGACTTTTTATTTATACATTTATACATCAAATCAATTCTATAATTATAGCTGTATACATTACATAAATTTTTATAATAGTATATGGTTACGCGTTCTACCATTTTATTACACAGAATCTTTGTTTATTCAAACAAATCTATAAGTATACTGTTTCTTTAAAAATTATACAAGCAAATATTGCAGCAAAATTTTGAATATTATTACAGATACATTTGAATTCTCTCTTTTTTTTTCTGTTTCTGCATGATGCATAAATTCTTGGATGTATTTAGTTTCCTCAGAACAAACTGAAACTTTTAAAATGCAGGTCTAAAGAAAATGTTATCTACAATAATTCACCTTTCCTAGCAAATCTCTCTGTATAGATGTACTACATAAGAATAAAAAGGCAAAAATTTATAATATTAATTATATGTATATTACACTGAAAGTTAAGAAAAATATCGAAGAATAAAATGTTTTAGAAATGATTACTTTATAAAGAAATATGAAAAAGGAAATTCGACCTTCTTAATGATTCTAGAGTTAATTTTCTCTGCGTTTTACTCGATGAATTTGATCCGTTCACCTTTTGAATAACTTAAATAATTACAAATTTTTGATAACGTCGAGATTTAATATTTACGCTGAATTAGCATAGCGTTTAGTAATTTAATCATTGTTGTATAATTATATACAATAAAAACATTGTATATAAGTATTGAAAATTAAGAACATATTTCTTTTCATTCGCAATTGACTTTAATTGTTAATAACATCAGTATCTATAAAACAAAAATTACGTATAGTACCCAGCATGTAACCAATTTTTAGATGCAGTAAAATTTTAGTAGCTGGTAAAAATTAAATTTACAATAATTAATTTTTTCCTCAAATATCATTAATTTATAATACTGTCAGTAACTAATAAGTATTTGCACTTGTTTTAAACATAATATTTCGGAGATAAATAATTTTGAAACTATATTTTATTTGGTTAAAACAATACTCTTTAGAAATAAATATCTGCAAAAAAATCAACATTTTTCCTCAGGTACGATAATTTGTGTTGGTTTGAGCAGTGTCGGACACTCGTGTCACAATTGAATTGTGGCAAAAATATACCGCAACAGTGGAAACTCTTTCAAAAGTGATATTAGTCAGTTTTCCTCTCATTTTGTGCGAAACTTAGTTTATAGTAACTTATTTATGTAGAGCAATCTGTGATAAAAACTCAGCTTTTCCATACGAAAGTTGCAGTTAAATTGAAACAAAACAGTCCTAGAGTAATGTACATAAAATAACTTATTTAAAATTAGATCAAATGGCTTGAAAAACTAGAAGGGTTAGTTTATTAAATTACGCGTATTCATGGTTAAAAAAAAAAAATAAATGGAATCGGTCGGAACTGCGAAGGAAACAGTGTAGTTTATTTTCTTTTTCATTTTTAACTTTTTTGTTTGAACCTGAAATGAGAATTTAATCGATTAAACCAATAATAGTTGGAAAAGTCTTTATTTTTATTACACTTGTATGTCGAATATTGTGATTTTCACCACTTTTACTTAAAAATCTGCAAGCTGTTTCTTAACTCCTCATTAAAGCTCAAATAAAAAAGAAAATAAAAAATGGCCTTCAATATTTTCTTCGCACTTTGTTCTCAACGAATTGCAACTAATTCTAGCTTCTAAATGAAACCAAAGTTTTTAGTCTAATTTTAAAAAAGTTATTTCATTTTAAAGGGTAGCCGCTGGCTTATGGACGGGGCTGTACGTACACATGCCAACACTGAGTATACCGGGTATCCCATAAATAATAGTACAACCGAGAAGACACTGATTCAAAAATAAGTTAAAAGTATAAAATAAAATGTAATTGTATGTAGCTTTATTTTAGAAAAAATGATTAAATTTAGAAAGAATTCATTTATAGCTGTAAATGAATAAATGTAAATTTTTATACCATAAAACATATCTCGAACCAATATGCTTTATGGTATTGTTGCTACATGAGTAGTAAATACATTCTCAGTTAACTCTTTGAATAATATCGTAGATTAGACTGAATGATGACAAGTTTTATCAGTATTTAACACATTTACTGTAATCGATTGTACCATCAGTTTTATCATATTGTAATGTGATTAAGAATTTATTAATACCTGCGGTAAATTAAATTCCATTACAAGAATATAACGTGTAAAGGAGTCTTCGTTTTTGTCAAAATAAATTAAATCAGTGTTTAATATTCATTCTGCAGTTGAATAATTCTGCTATTGAATTATATTCCGTTAAAGCGGCAGTACATGCAAATACCGAGAAAATAACATTTCCGTTTGCCCATTTACTTGTACATGTAATCATCCGTCGTTATTCTTGCGATATGGTCTTATCTACGAGTTGAAACATTCATTTCTTTTTTTTTTCCTCGCGATACGTTTGTTAATCCTCGAATTGCCAGTGGTTCTTTATGGTTGTGCGAGTCCCTTCGATGTAAAACAGCAAAACGTTGTATCGCCTCGATGGTAGCTATTCCGGTGTAGGAAAAGTGAAATCGCGGTCACAGACAGGGTCGTGGAGCAACACGAAATCGATTATCGAGGAAATTACCATAATATCGTTGACGTTGAATCGGTGCTCGTTAAGGCGACGAATAAATTTACTTTTAAATAAAATCGTTTCGATAGTTGAAAACGCAACGATCCCCTAATTGTTCAAAGTATGTAACAAGTTGCCCGACTGGATTAGCGTACGATTTGATAATAGCTCATTCGACGAAAGAAGGCTTTTAATCCGATAACGGCTTAATTTAAGAATCGATTTTTCATATTTGAATGGCTAACACAATTATACTTTGTTATTAAAATGTGCATCATGAATATTCACGTGAAGTACAGATAACTAAAAGGATATTTCCTCGTACATTAAAATTTTATTCTTTCAACCGTAAAATGGTAATATCCCTTCAACAAGTATTGACGGGTATAAAATTAATATAATGGAATAATTAAAAAAGAACAGAAGAAAAAGATGCTTTTTAGAATGTTACAAAACGAAGTACTCATATTTTTACATATTTCTGGGAGGGGGTGCGGTATAAGTGTATTTGCAAAATTTATTATTTTATATTAACGAAATCTTGTATATACTGTACACAGTATAGTTTCAGAATTTCCAAATTACAAAGAAGAATTATATTTTAAAATTAACCTATTCGTCAACTAAGAAATAATTGCCAGCAATTATTTATTATCTTCATATCTTTTGTCAACGAACTATTACGATATACACACAACACGTCAACGAAGCTATTATTTATGGTTAAAAAAATCTAAATGATTCAACGAGATAACCTTTCTCGAGCAAGCAAGGACGTGGTCGAATAATCAACTGATGATGCTTCGTTGTTGTATAATAAACAATAAAATATACTGAATCGATCAAGTTATCATGCGCCCATGCATTCCTGGCCTCGATTCGAACAGGAATTATAGCTACATTGTCGATATTTGTGATCGGTCATTGAAGTGTCGACCTGTTTGCAATGCGAGTCTTATCTGTTATTTATTACACTGTGTGTTCTCAATGCAAAATGTGCGGTGAAACTTTCAGAGGTATACCCCAACCATTGATGAACCGTACAAGTATAAATAAACACATTTCGTTATGTTTATAATTGCATAAAACTTGTTAAATTCTTTTTTATGACTTTTCTATTTATCAAGACATGTAATTGATGAATAATAAATGTATATATGCACAGTTTACTTAAATACTTTATACACAAGTTACATGTATTTATAAACTCAAAGATAACATAAATAATTCAAAAAGTCTTATAAAATGATAAATATTTTACTGGGTATTTGTATAGTTTCATTATTATAATTTTATCCATTTCCACTGTATTTGAAGGCCGGATTTTCTCCTCAATGAACAATTAGCAAACAAAAGCATTTTCTGATGGTGAGAGTGTTACGTTTATAAATTTATTCGCTTTGGTTTAGGTCAAGCATGAATGGCCAGTAATAAATAGACCCATAGGCACAATAGCGGGCACTCTTTCACTTTTTATCTTCTTAACCCTTTGTGGACTATCGACGCATACGTGCATCCAAACCGAAGCGCCATAATACTCACAAATTCGTGCATATATTCTACAAATGTTGTCCAATCTTTTTGACACGAAGAATATCTATACGTGAACAATAGAGATTTATTACACATGTTTTGAAGAAATAAATGATCACTTATCTTATTTTAAATTAATAATATGCCAAGATTAAAAATGCTCCGTCCGCAAAGGATTAAAATTAACTAAGTTACATATGACTCCCATCATTCTATCTTTACCTAACCTAACTCAATGTTTAACAATAACTCGCAATAGAATACTGTGCCTACAGGATAAATTGGAGGTAATTTCCGTAGAGTTGAAAGATATCCATACAAAAATTGCTATCAAATTAAAATGACTGTGCTTTAAATCACGTATTAACAAAACTTCTAATCCGAGGGCAAGATGCGACCCTCAAGCACTTTTAATTCAACCTGTGGCCTGTCCCTATGAAGACAGTGATGATTAATTAGAAATTTATCGAAAAAAAAAAACGAATTTTAAGAGATGTCAGAAGCACATAAATACAAAAACATTGAAAGACGCTATAACATTTATTTAGCTCGGTCATTGACTCCAAGAATGATAACTTAATCTCCGAACCAGTAAAGGTTACCCACACCTACTTCAAATTATTAAATATGCTAAAAATATTTCAGACTGTAAAAGTTAAATAGGTATTAGATATAATAGCAATAAATTTTTCTTTTAAAATACTATTTACGTTCTCGCGATTTGATGGTGCATATAGTATCATTCTGATCCAATACAGTACTATACATCGTTATTGATATTTAGAATGGTAATACTATCAGAAGCTGAAACATCCTTGAAAGTGACACAGAAAAAAATCGCATAAGGTAGACTACCATTAAGACATTACTCGGTTACGCTGATAAGACGATTAAGCATAATTTTCATAAACGATTCTATAGAAGCAAATCATAGTATCTATTTTAGTCTTTGTTTCTCCTACTAACCTGGTCTTGATGTTTCTACACTGCTTCTTAAATTATGCCTGATGTTAGCCTTCATGAACGCGATGCATTTGCAGCTTTAACGTCGCTCGGGTTTTCTCAATACTGTTTATGCTAACGGAAAAGTAAGCACGGCGTATTTAAAGTACCAGTTTATTTCGGACGAATACAAAACTGTAGCAGAAAATTGCAGCAAACAAAACTGTATGATATTATAAAGAAACTAATAAACTTTTATATTTGAAAAAATAATTAAAAGCCTTGATCTAATTGCAAAATGGCTTTATTACAGTATAGGTATTCCAGCATACCTTCCTTTTGTAAAAATGAAAGATAATTAAATAATGGAATTATTTTCTCTTGTGATTCGAATACAAAAATTACAGAGTAGGAATAATCATCTATGGTGAATATCAATTTGAAGTCTAAAATTTCAGGTCACATTTTGTATTTTCGAAATTTATGTAAAGACCACAGAATTGGTATGCAGATGAACAGATTAAATGATTTACTTTAGTTTCGACATACTTTAACGATGATTGCAACAATTGAATACCCGTAGAACAACTTTTACAAATCCATGTTTTTTACTCCACTGTGGATTGAGTCGAAAATGTCACAATTACGATTCGTTCATAAATTTCATTCATTAACACTTTGACTGCCACGCTGCAGCTACTAAAAGTTTCATTTGGTAATAATTTTATTTTTGACAAATTTTATAGTATCTTTCCACAATATTTTGGTATTTCTATTATTCATAATGTAAAATGTCTAATAGGAATATTTTCAACCAAATAAATCAAAGAATTCTTAATTCAGGCGACGGTTTTTAATATCGATGACGTGGCAGTCAAAGTGTTAATAGAATCAACCGCCTCCGTTATTCACAGTTTTACGAATTAAATAATGATAGTAGTTTTCTGAAAACTTCAGCATTCCAAATATACTGTATTTCCTTTATACAATCAGTTGCAATTCGTGCACTCAATCATTCTCAATTTAAACACTGGAGACAAATCGATATATTACCCCTTACGATTATTTATTTCAGTTTCACGTTTTATGATATTAAATCTTAAATTTGTTTCGGGATGATGAATAAGCAGTTACAAATGGATGAAATAATAATTTTTCATTCTGTTGGATTTGTTTTATGCACGTATATTTCACAGCTGCAATATACGTAAAATATCATAGAAATTAGCGTAGTAAATGTATTCACAAAACACCATGAATTATGTATGTTGAAAAAAAAATTACTAATAAACTCAAACCGACGTTCAATGCCGTACGATATTTTGGTTTAGAACCGGTTTTTCGTTACAATGTGTTCGAGAGATTGTGCATAATAATTACGTGTTATTAAATAAGTTCTAAAAATAATCGAATAGAATTAACAACTGCTTTTATAATATATGAACCTCAGTTAATAGCATTTTCTACTTTCTATTCTACGGAAGGTGGAAGAATTGAAAGCATTGAAAAATACGGATAAGTTTAAAGCGCTGATATTTGCGATCAACCGTGTGGTACATTCAAAGATGTATTGGATACAAAAAGATTCTGTAAACTTGACAGGAGTTATTCCCTTATGGCTCAGTGAAATGAGAAAGCAGATATGGTAACAGAAGGTACAGCGGATACGTTCGAAAACGAAATTAACACACTGTCTACCGCTCTAAAATGACAAAATAGCATTATCATTTTATAACTCAAAAGTGATTAAAATTTAAACAAATAACCCTTACTTTCAATTTATTTTTCGTCGTGGCACGCCTAACTTTCAATACTTCAACAGGTTTAAGGCAAAAAAATTATAATAAAACATTCAATAATCGGGTTTCAATCAACGACCTATAATTTTTAAAAGCCGATTAATCCTTTGCGGGCGATTGACGCGTATATGCGCCCAAACCAAACCACCATAGTAACTTACAAATTCATACGTATATTCTACAAACGTTGATTTATAATATATACGTTGAAGAAGGAAATTATTACTTACTTTGTTTAAAATAAATATTATTTCAAATAGGCTTCCGGTAGATAAAAAATATGAAGAAAAGTGCTCATTTGTTCATGCTAACTTTGATCATTGAAAATGCGGTACCAGTTGCTTTGTATATAAAAGTATGATATGAACCGCAAAATATACATCTGTTTTATCTTATTAGTTTAAGAGATTTGAAAACCAAATTTTTATGGAACCATATCATTTTTTGTGTCATTTTATGCTATGTTCGAATACAGGTTGCCCTCCTACAACACATCCTTCCATAACATGTTAAACACATTGCGACAATTTTTATACACCACTGTACTTCTACAGCACTAAATAACATGATTTTGTTACATTAAACGAAAATAATATTTATTTTTGAGTTTTTTTTTTTTTCGTTTTGTGTTATACATACATTTATATTTTTGATAAAAATTAAGTTGCTTATAAGTAATTAAAACAAAATGTTCTTAATAAATTTTCGAAACGTAACACCCTTTTTTCTAGATTAGCAGCTATTTCAGTAATTAAATAAATTACTTCGATTTAGTCATTATTTCAGAACGAGTTGGTTAATTTAATAATAGTTATCATTAAATTAGTTTAGTAACTTGAAAGTTACTATTACTAAATTAACTATTACTAAATTAGTAATAATTGCTGGGCTAGATTAATTACCATGCAAAGTTCTTTCCCTTATACGCCATTTTTCTTTTTTTAAAAAAAGTTACAAAAAGATTATAAAACTATTCGAGTTATTGAACATTGAATGTTATTCAATATTGAATAGTTTCATAATCAATAATTCTAGTGCTAATTGCAATTATAATTGAGAAACCCATTTATCTCCGTAAATCAACTGTCAACTAACATATGTACTATATCAACTTTCTTGTTGTAAACTCCCCAAAACTGTAGGAAGAAATAATATTACATCATCAGCCCCGAATGTGTACCCATCATTCTTCAGAAATATATAAGTTCTTCTACCATTTCTCAAAATATTCCTACACGATTCGAACATGTTCTATGAAGTTTCAATATTACATTTCACTTTTCAATTTCATATTTCCGATGTCCTGTCCTTTCATCCCTTTTGCTCCCTACTTCTCTCCAAATCATCTTTCTATCTCCCTTCCCCTTCTGTCCTTTATTTTTCTTTTTTTTTCGCACAAAGGATGGTATGAGGGACACGTAACGACAAGTTGTGCATCTGTGTGCGTTTACGTTCCTTCCGCAGTCTTTCGGTTCTAATCTCCAACCTCTTTTCAGCCCATATGAAAAGGTTGAAGGATCAGATAGCTGGCATGCTGTCACATATTTCCGACCAAGGCGCCGTGTCCTGGGACAAGATTCCTGAAGGAGCTAACACAACATCCACCACCAAGGTGAGTCACGTAACTTACAAACATTACGATAATTTCTATCTGCATTATTTGTATTAATACAATATTTTGGCTACTTTTCAACATAATCCACCCCAACACTAATACATTTGTCCCATCGTTCCTCTAATTTTCTTGTGGCTAATTTTCTAGTGTAAGATTCTTTCGGTTGCTATCGGAGTCACATTTGCACCGATCACTTCGCTGCGCATCATCGACACTTTCGCGGCCATTTTTAATCTGTTCTACTCATTTGTAAATGTTTGAAAGGTTTAAACACTGTTAACATCCTTGCATGGATCTCACTACCATTAACACCTTCTGCCACTAAAGATCTAATCACAGCACGTTGTTCTTCAGCGGTGCAATTCTCAATCGAACTTGACATTTTCAACTGACTGAATTATAGGTTATGTTTAGAAAATCTTGTCAAACAACTGATCAGAAGTCGTTATAAGGATGCTAACTCGAAATAACCGTTTAGGAGTTATATCAGTTTGTCTCGTTACTTACTGAATGGTCCTCGTACATTTTTGTTCGTGCACGCGTATTTTACAATTGGAAATTCAGTTCTTTTCATACTGATTACACCATAACTGTGGACCATTATTTGAGTAACATTTGATAGAATTAATTATTAAACATTATAATCTTATCACTTGTTATAACTAATAAAGCAGTTATTTAATTTTGAGATTGATTAGCATTCTTATTTTGAATAATAGCTGAAGCTTTAATTATCTTAAAATATACTTCAATATAAAAACTTCAAACTAAACTAAACAATGAAATATGTCACCTCATTTTTCTAGTGAAATAAAATTTTGCTGCAACTCAATACAGTAGGATACAAAAATAAAGAAAAGAATTGAAAAAAAAATGATTGTCGATGGTGTCATAGTGAAAAAGTTACTAATAAAATATGATTTCACTTTCCTAAAAATTCTTGTTTTTCTCAGAACTGTATTTTTGCATCGATACAGTTTTTAAAATATTTTTGAAAGTTTAATACTCTTTTAAGTACAGAACTCGGGTCAAGTGTTTCGTTTGCCCCGCACTACCCCGCACCGGCGACAGTCTCAGAACCTTACAAACTTTCGAACTTGAATTCTAAGAATTTAAAAATTAACTTCGAACCCACTTCAACTAAAAGCAACATCGATAAGTCCTCGTATATACATGTTTTCATACCTAGTAGTGTTTCAATAACCGTTGGTGGTCAATAAAACCCTTCTAATTACAATCTAATTTATAGATATTAGCTTCTTTGTTCTTTGATTATATATTTATAATATAAGGTATAAAAAGAATAGAATATGATTGTTGTGCATCTCTTTCAAGGAACAGTTTGTTTATGTAATAAAGAAATTATTGTGTAGAAAATAATATACTTTACAAGTGAATCAGCAGCGTAGCATACAAAATTTATAAGCGCAACTCTTGTAAAATGTGCAAGGTTGTTCGAAAGAATTGAATAATCCGGAAAGCGAGAAAATAGCAAATAGAACCAGAGTGACCCATTTGCTCGAAAGGGAGTTCAAATTCGTTAACCCTTTGACTACAGCGTGTTTTAACAAAAAAAAGACTCTCCAACCGAAGATAGAAAAATTATAATCCAATTTAAATTAATTTTTACTTGAAATCTGAAAATTCACAGCCAAAGAGATAAAAGAGGAAATGTTATTTCCCACTTCTTGTTACTAACGATCTTATAAAAATTTTCATTGAATCTGAAGAAATTTTTTGTACAATTTTATCTATAAAATGCAATTTTATTCCGAAGATCTTTATTTTCGCCAAAATTCAAAGTGTTAATAGCACGTAGACGTATCACTACCACCTCCACGATTTTATACCTACAGCAGCTTCCCTATTAGTTTCGTTTAATTCGACCAACCAACACTTCCTCGACAATGTTCACACCGACAGTATTTCATATATAGGTACAGTAGACTTCTGTATAACGCGGTTTATTAACGTATTCATTGCGCGCTGTATGAATCCGCATTATAGGAAATCGTGTTACATTTTTCCCAAAGGTGGGTAATATTTGGCGGGATAAATATTTTGAATACTGTTTAACGTCTTACATGTTGTTCCACTTAAATAAAATGGTATTTTAAATACACTGAATAACATCAAAAATAAAATATTTTCATTTTAACAATCTAACCAAAAAATAAAATTATTATCTTAACAATCTGAATCACAAAATGAAATATTTCCATTTTAACAATCTAAAACGCGAAACAAAATATTTTATAACTTTTACGATATAGGGCATAGGGTATTGTATGAGAAATCGCGTTATAGGGAAACGGTAGTCAGTATCTTTAGCACGTTATAAAAAAATCCGTGTTGTAAAGACACGCGTTATACGAGAGTCAGCTGTACAATTGTAGGAGTAGAATGATTGTGAGAGAGTAGAATGATTGGGAGAGTCGCTGCGGTCGTCAAGAGCGATCGGCGGTATGAATGAAGTTTCGGATGGTAAAACAATAAAACAACGAGAGGTGAATGAACTCAGGAATGAATGAGAAAGAGAATGTAAGGAAATGAGTGACAGATTATAAAATAAATGAATTAACCTTTGCGAGCGGGAATGAGTGTGCGTGTGTCGCCTGGCCTGAATGATGCATCAAGCAGGTCAGGAACGACAGTGTGTTTTTCCGAGAGTTTGCGAGAAGGTCTCAGAGAAATTGTACGACTGTTACATAAAAGTTTTGTCATATTATCACTGCATTATTGATTTCTTCATTTTCCCACACAATTTCATAGTCATATTTTTACTAACAGAATATTCATTTCTGCATTGTTACAAATTATTGAATTCGATTAAATACTATATTACAACTAATGGTACTACTAACATATGTATATCTGTAACACGTTGACTACCATGTTAAAACCGTCAAAAAATAAATTAATTGATACTTCTATTTAGAACGTATATCATCTATTATTTTTACAATATCTTATTATTTAAATCGTCTAATTTCAAGCACTTTATTAATTGAATAAATAATCCCCTAATAAGACAGGTGATGAATTCTGTAATTCAAGAGTCACCTATCACTTATAAATGATGTGGCAGGCAAAGTGTTAAAAGCGAGACACTTTTGAATTAACGATGTTATCGCTAAAAATAGCGAGAACAATGTGTCTATGAAACTGCATGCGATGAAACCATACATAAATAAAAACGTCTTGATGAAAGTATGTTCCAATGACAAATCGCGCATAAAATCGATAAACCCTTTTTTATTCACTTTGTATTATATGTATTAAAATAAGGTAGCTATTTTGTGGCTGAAAAATAACTCACTGTCAGTTATTGAATTAAAGGAATATGATTCATTCTTTTAAAATCTGAAATATTACTTTTCTAATTCAATGACGCTAAGTTTTATCAATTGAAATTATTTTTGTTTAAAAGGATATAATGATCATCCTGAAAATTCGACTTTTAATCAGTTTAATATTTTTAGTTTTCTCACCAGTTATTCAATTTATTTTCAAAGATAATTATAAATTAAAATGACAAGCTACAGATCAATTTTTTAATGTCAGATTGAAATGAAATTCATGAAATTCAACCCCTTGCATTATTATTTCTTTAATGATTGCCACCCATTAATTGGTTGATTCCTTAAACACTTACATAGCAAATGATTCTACTAGTATTCAAACTTTACGATTAAGACGGGAAAACATGTTGAAGCATTTATTTTCTAATGCATCATGCTTTGGATGAAGGAACATACTCTCTATGTACGAACAAAGACGATCATAAACTTCTAAAATGAAATTTTAAGCTAATAAACGAAACCACGTATAAATGTCCAGTCAACAAAATTTCAAAGTTCCGTTCTGAATGAATAAATCAATGCATCGTTTCAACTTACTGTCGCACGTGGTATCTCATCCTCTTCTCACATTTCCTCAGCATTAAATAACGTGTCGTAACTGGAGAATATGATAAAAGGAATAAAAAACGAACTTAAGTGTTCTTTAAAATTAAAGAATCACAATCATCTTTGTTTTTAGATCATCGCAGGACACGTAGTGACCATAAACGAAACGACCTACATGGATGGCGACGACGAATTCGGAACGTTAATCCGTATCCGCGTTATCGACGTGAAACCTCAAAACGAAACGATCCTGTTGACCGAAAGCGAGGCGGACGCGGAAGTAACCACCCTGCCCACCATAACGACTAGCAAAACCGTCGTCAGCAAAGAAGAGACCACCACACCACCGCCAAGAAGCGTGGAGACCGTCGAAGATTTCGACAATGACATACCGAAGAACCAAGTCGACACTCTGACTGCTTGAATGAACCGAATGAATATAAAAACAGCCTAAGATGTGCCTGTTATCGTCAGAATCCATTGAACTCGAAAGATGGTTACTTTTTTCAAGTATACCTGGCGGTTAATTTCTAAGAATTAATTTTGAATGTTATCATTAGTAAGCCATAATTGTAGATAAAACTTAGGAAATTAAGTAAACAAGAAAATTTTGAAGACTATTGAAATTACACCAATAAGTTGAAATGTTAAACTGTATAAAAGTAATAAAAAATGAGTAAAAGAATCAAATTTAGTGTATAAATAAAATTACACTAGCAATTTGAAACAATTGACTGAATGTCTAAATTAAAAAACGAATCATAATAGGTTTCCAATTGGTAAAACCATGTATCAATGAAACGTAGAAATACGACAAAAGTATGGATAAAGAGACTTCGTTCGCCGTTAAACCTTCTTTCGATTTCAAGCTGACGACGATTCGTGTGCGAGGAAATGGTGTATAAATATTTGCGAAACAACAGAGTATCAACTATAGTAGAGCTATAAAAAGAATATATACGTTACATATATTTACATACTTTCCAGTAGTTAATAATCGTATATTTATAAGTCGTCTGCGTGTCGAAACAGAGATTGCGGTAACCTTCAAAAATGAACTCCGCGAGTATGGTGTATCGTGTTTTGCGCAGCTTCGTTATGCGAAAATCCTATAAAATGTACCAACAGTAGTGGTAAGACTAATATAATTTACTACAGGTTGTACCGTCTATAACAACTCGACAGAAATACGGTTTAGAAGGAAACAAGAAATATTGCCCTTATGTTTCTTCTGAATTCTATTTTTCCACTCTGTATTTCTGAAGACCATCTAATACGAGTATAATGAAAATTTTTTTATATTTACATTTTCTTTATTTGTAATGGTCAACCGTATTTTATTTATGCTATTAATAAACGATCAGGAAAAACGTTTGAATAACGTATATCCGTATAACGAGAAAAATCAAGGGTACGTAATCAAAAAAGTGCAATTTATATCGGACAATTTAAAGATTATTAAGAATATACCTGTTCTTATTAGTTTTTCAACTAAGTTGGGATCAAAATAAAGTTGTAATAGAATTATAAATTATTTTGGAATAGAATTATTTTGTAATAAAAGAAAATCTGGCAACATAATCAATAAATATCGTTGACATAACATGTTGATTATCTTTTTTCTCTTTTCACATATGTGTAAATTAATGTGTGATTTAATTTAATTAAAGTCTAGTATAATAAACGTTTTTTTATAAAGTTAACAAAAATCCAGTTACATTTCTCTTCTCTAAATTTAGAGCTACTGAAATGATAGCTCTTAACTAATACAACTTACCATACAAATTACATTTCGCTGTCATAAAAAGTAATTCGCTGCTGTAAAAAAGTATTTATCTAATGTTTACTACGAGCTAATAAAGCAAATGTTCTGTACAAACTTCTATCTCATTTTGAGATGCACGATGAATGTAAATTATGAGATTCGTCTTTTTAGCGACTACAACATAGTGGTAGATAAAAAATTCAGTACTATTTAAAAAATTCAAGAGAACCTTAATATGCCAAAGAGATGGAATTACATTTTTCTGACCAGGTCCCACCAATACAACAAAATTCCTTTCAAATATTTCTAAAATAAATTGATAAAATCAATGGGTATTTAATTATTCCAAGCAGTCATGTTTACTGGCTCACTCTATACAGAATGAGTCACTTAGCAAAACCTTACAATAGCTCCGTTGTTTTTGACAATCCCAGAAAATATCTAAGAAAAAAGATGTTTAATTTAAAACGCAACAGCGAAAAATTTATAAAAAGAATTTATTTAGAACTCAACGTGAAGTTGAATATATAAAACGATACAGATATTAAAGAATTTTACAGAAAAGCAATAGTGCGATTCTGTTTCTCAGTCTAAAATTTTCAGTAAAATAAAACATGCGTGGTAATTTAATAAACGTTTGGAAGATTCAAAATCTAATTAATATAAATCCCCTTTCATTACAAGTGATTTGTGCCGTGTAAATGTACGTTATCAAAACTTTTAATCAATGAAACAATTTAGACAGGGTCGAATTAAGGGGAGGAGGTTAGGGTACAGGCTATTATGAGGGTAAAGAAGCGGTATGCTACTCGATTTTGATTAAATTTTTGACATATATATAACTTTCCTAAATTTACAAAAGGTATGTTTTAAACTTTCATTACAGGCTCAAATAAAAAAATTTGAAAAAAAACAACCGTCACTATTTTCTTCATAATTTCGACTATTTGTAACTTTTATGATTTTATTTTACATATCATTTAGTAAATTAATCCTTTTAGCTTCTGAAAAAAATTAAAAATCATTTGACCCAATCTCAAGGAAAATATTCCGTTTCGAAAGACGTATGATCTATTTTATAAATCACTGTTGAGGCGTGAGCAAATTTGGAAAAAAATTTGTTTTTGTTGAAAGGAAAGCTTTCTAGTATGCTCACTTCGCACGTCAACGAGTTTAACAAAATAACAAAAAATATAACTTTATCTATATAACAAGAAATTAAAATTGTCGGACACTTGTAACTCGTATGATCGTAACTATTTGAGAATCTGATTTGTTAGGGCAAAAACAGTCCCTTAAATTGTGTTCGTGGAGATGGGCAAATAGGGATGAAAAACTGTCATTGACTGTAGTAGGGTTGACTTTAGCCAAATAACCGCCTACATGACATTGGCCAAGATAACACTTACAAACCAGCGGTCACCCTTGGGTAGTGTAGGTACCTAAGGGTGCCGCGGATGAAAATTTCCCGATGCCTCGACCATAACAGGCAATAACTTCATGAAGCTTCTTTGAATCTAAGAACACATACTGGAGATACGGAAACAAGCTAGAAATATTACTTCAAAAAAAGGCAATTGTCGCTAAGACGTTCGTAAAGGACTAAAATATTCAATGGCTTCATCACCTTATTCTTATGGGTTGGTTCAGAATTTCTATAGATGGTCTTAATTTCCTTTTGAAAATTCCAGATTATATTATTTAATTTTACACTGTAACAATCACTGTATATGTGTGGTACTCACTACATAGATACGATCAATTGTCGAAACGCTGATTGTTCAACTTTCACTATTATTTTTCATTTGTAACCGTGACAAACCTAATGGTACAGTAACTGTAGTTTCAGATTCTTTTTGTTTCAATGCGATTGTACACGACTAGCTACATAAAATGTCACGAAAATATGTACCGAGTGCTCTAAAAGAACGTATACATACTTTTAGAGCCTGTAACTATATTGAAGTATAATTATTTTCAAATAGATGAAATAGAAGTAAGAAAATTGAAAAAAAATATTGTTATTTCCGTACTTTAATTTAACGAGCGGTTTTGAGTGATTATTATGTAGGAAAATTAATTCTCAAGAAACTGGAAACAACACTTGCTAGTATTTATTAAAATCTATTTATCGATAAACGATAATCAAGGGTGCGGTTCTGAGTAGTGTAACGTAGAAGAATTTTTTCATGTTACGCGCAAGCGGGTAGCCAGCGCGTCAGCGGCCAGGTACCTAGAGTCATAAAACTCGGTACGCGGTATTACCGCCGACGCTGGTTGGTGCGGGCCTAGCTACCTGAATCGGTATAAAAAGGGCAAGAAAATACGGAAAAAACATAGTCCGACTTCGGCACCCTATCACGGTAATTGCATCCGGACCTAGAGCTCTTTTCGTGATAGAACGCATTCAACAGGCTTTTGCATTTCCACAGAACTTGCATCCGGGCTTCGAGCTCTGGGACTCGTTCCGTCCCTTCCGCGCTAATTGTACACCGCGACATTCTAGGACAGCTTCCGGGGCCCCGTTCACTGGTACTTTCCTAGAATCCGTAGTATTCGTCGGTAATATAACTCGGGTAGAGTAAGCGTTCGAGCACCCATTCCATCGAATTACGCACTGCCTTAGAGTAGTGTTATAGTAGTAGTTACTCTTACTCGACGAAGTTACTTTTTCGTTTACTCTTCTATACAGTTGCATTACAGTTGCAGACATAGTTTGTGTTTTTTAAGCTTTTGGTTACGAAATTTTCAATGTTGATGTTTCAGAATTTTCCAATTTAAACATTTCAGGTAACAATTAACACAACTTCAACCATAATTTTTCTTTCTGTAATTTAAAAGAAAATCTTTTGTTCTGGCTTTTTGTCAAAACGTTCCACTGTCAAAGGATTCCGCCGACAAGACAACTCGTGAAAGAGAAATGGTTCACAATTTCGGAATTTGAAAGAAGTTTTTGTTAACGGTAATTGCCCGGAAAATATAGATTAGGAGTGTTCAGGCCAGCCATACATTTTAAACTTGTATATATTTTATTAGTATCAGTCCCAGAGGCTGGCTCAAAACAGCAATTTAAACAGCAGGAGGAGGTTCGTTTCATTTTCAGAGCAGGAGGTCCTAAGGTCCGGCAGCTCCGAAGGTTGAAGTGCCTGGTCCGCTAAGATCAGGCAGCTTTGGTAATTGAGTAAGGATATGTCGTTTAGGGTATTCCGACTAGACTGAACCTTTTTGGCAATGTTTTACTCCTATTTATACGGGTCTTTTGGATCTCTATCGGGGGTGCGCAAGACCGGAGACCCCAGGAATGTGCGTGCAATTCCTGGGGGTGTGTGGAACTCACCACTCCTCCCGTAGGCAAAGTGACCTCGTTGCCAGGGACCGTCAAGGGTGCAAGATGGTTTCTACCCACTAAAACCCCCTCCTCAACCAGCATAGGATAGGCCCCGGAATTCGACGTTCAGCCACTACTTCAATAGGCCGTCCATTCGCCTCAAGCCGCCTTCAATAGAAAGGCGACATGACTGTCTCCGAGGGGCTGCAAACCTAGCTGCCCTAAATTTAAAACATTTAAATCATAAAAATATCTTACAAATAGATTTTAGAATACCATTTTCTTCACAGTATACGAATTAGGATTACGTTACCTCATAAATCAGATTTGCAAAATAATAATTTTTAAACAAATACCAAAGTCTGCGTTTTCAATTGTTTCAAACCTTTTTCAACAACTTTGAATAAAAATTAACCAATTCTCTGATGATTAAAAATGGAAAACTTATCAAGTATTCTTAAAACAAATATTTTATACAATTCCAAAAGCGGTAAAGTTGTTCTTGTATTATAAATTTTAAAAGACGAAAGCGTATACTATAACATAGTTTCTTTCTATTATTTTTGTGATTTCTGTAACTCATTCAACCTTAACCGTTTCGCTTTATCCTGTATTCGCCTGTTACATTTTTACATTACGCTCCATTGAAGTTGTAACACATTTTTGTTACAATTATTACATATAAAAATAAATATACCTAAACATAATAGGGTAACAGTATAAATATACCTTAACGTAATGTATAAAGGATAACAATGCTAAAATTCTTATCCATCCGATCGTCTCTTATAAATCTTTACCATATTATTGATACTTTTGGAACATTAAAAAAAATCATCGTAAGTTTTTCAAAAAATTTAATATAAAATATATTATACCTTAGTTAAGTACATATTCAACACTACGTACGTGAACAATGTGTCTACGTATAACAACTACGAATGCAATCATTCTCGGCTTGTTGAGCTGATCGCGAACAAAAAAGACCTCGACAATACGGAAATTAAAAAGACGCATCACCTTCGTGATAGTTCATAATCAAACTATTAAAAACAAAAATTATTAGATAATCTTTCCACAGAAGGAAAGCTTATACCACTCTCGTCTAACATTTGAGCGTGCTGTATGTACATACATCTCTAAATACACAAAAATCTGGAAGTCACACGTCAAAGAAAGAACCAATGCTTACAATTGCCTTTAGAAAACGTGTGAAAATTCGTCAAGATATTAGAAAACTGACGTTCGTAACAATTAAAGCTGAGGTTCCTTCACTATATCATAGCATCACTGTTATACTTTCATACACTTAATAAATCGCTCATATTGTTTTGTGGGCATTAAATAGACATCACAACCACAAATGTAAAACTTAAATGCAACAATGAACTAAGTTAGCGTATTGCCAACCTAAGGTAAAGACTAAAGATATATATAACTGCTTTATCAGTTCGTTAACATCTTCTAATTGATAATATCAATACATACATAGCGTTTTTATATTTGTTTTTACGAAATAAAGGGACTGTAATGATAAATATCAAAGCTACTTTCTTCTGACATTAAAGGACAAAATAAACGACTTTCTTAATACCAATTCATAATTAACCTTCACCTTCCGCTTACGTGTAAATACACATTTTATTAAAATGTCTGTCAATTTAGATCGAAATGGCCCCAAAGTGTCAGTCTTTTGGTTAAAATTTTGTTAATTTTATTATACGTAGTTGAGCATAAGTCTATGAAGTCCAATATGGCCTAGCAAGAACATACCATCTACGTTCCACAGCCAACGACTTCTATGGTACAACTATTACGGATGCATATGTAATAACTTGAGCATTTTGTTCGAATATTTCTTAAACAAATATTTATATATAGTTACACGCAATCTTAATTAAAGTATTACTTATTTAAGTTATAACTGTTCACACTACATACTACATAAATATAAAAAAATACTTAAAGTCTACTAATTCGAAGTAAAATGAAAAGAAATCACACAAGGAACATATGTATATTACTAAGAACTATATAAAATAATCTTACTTGAGTAACTATTTGAACAAAATGCTCACAGTTATAAAATCAATAACTATATTCTTGCAAATAAACGTCAACGAAATCCTTATATTAAATATACTACTATACCCGAATATATGCAAATACAAATTGCATAACTTTTATGTTAGATACTTTAATAATAGTACTTAGCTATAATAGAAAAAACCCATAATGTTTGATTATCAACTTCTATGTACTCTTATTCTACAAATTACTTAAAATACTTTCTTTAATCCTAAAATTCATAAAATGAGCTGTTGTGCCTGTTAAGATCTAACACAATGAAATATTCATTTGGATTCTTCTCATTTAAGGACAAACAATTTTATGAAAAAAATAAATAGGAACCAGCCTATAGCTCGTATATAAAATCAAAGTACATACAAAATGAATTACTTGGTAAATTCAATAAAAATATGGCAGTTCAACCAATTTAAAGAATTCCAAAATAAAATATATCGTTTCTTCGCGATAAAACGATTGTCTTAGGACCTATTTATGTACCAATATTTTGGTCGTTATTTAATCATTAAACCATTACTTTCCTTTTCTTTGCGTGTGCCACTTTAACCACATTCACAGTTTCCATTATCAATGTATCCATTATAGCTACAGTGAGACCATTTTTTACCGCGAGTTCATCATGATGAAACTTTGTCCATTCGTCTTCCTCTGCTTGGGCCTCTCTAGCCAACAATTCGTCGACCCGATCCCTTCGTTTTCTGCTCCAACGCATTACCATATTTTCTCGTTGCAATTTTGTCTTGAAACCAAACAACGTAGCCACCTCTTTATTCACATAAGCGTTAAGTTCTTCTAGAGATTTGGGAATTTTCATGATTGGTTTCGTTTTCACGTTTGGCTTCATCCAACTTGGACCCGGTTTCTCGTATTCAGCTTGATAAACTTCAGCGATCGTTTCTTTGCACAGGTCAAACAGAAATGTATTGTAAATTCGTCTATCTTTCTTTACAGTCTCATCGTTTTCTTTGGTTAACTCGCATATTTCCAGAGGAGCTTCTAGCCTCATAATATCTTCTTCAGCTTCTTTAGCCTTAAATATTATCGCTGTAGCTTTTTCGGTGAACGCTGTTAATTCGTCTATATTCGAAGGAATTACAGCGGGGGGAGGAGAAGGTGATCCAATGGATGTAGAAATTCTTCCACCACCACCAGGTGGTGTATACGGAGGTGGTGGTTTATTAGGTATTTCTCTAACGTAATAAGAAACTTCCTCTGCTTCCAGCTTTTTAATCTGTTAAAAAAAGATAAATATTTCCAAAAGTTATTATTATGTTAAAAAACATAATGAAATTACAAAAAAGTACATTTTTACCTCCAATTCAATTTGAAGTTGTTCAATCCGAAGCAGTTTCGCTTCCCAATCTGCAACTTCCACACCAGGTTGCTCCAATGATGCTGCGCAATGAAAAATGTAAAATAACATAAAATTGTGAAAAGTTTTATAAATAAGTTTTCCAGGAAAAGCAACACGAATCTTTACATTACATTATCAGTTCACATTTTACTCTGATTAGGTGCTTTGAAAATGAAACAAAAAAAAATGTCCAAGTATGGATACAAAATCTGTCTGATGCATTAATAAAATATTATAAAGCTGTGATTGTTATACATTCCACGGAAAGTTAATGTATACAATAGTAATTCCTGTTTCAAAATACTCAGGGAAAACAAAGAAGGGATAATGTTTGACATATGTGTTGTATTCACAATATTCACAGGCTTTCCTGGTGCATACAGAAATCAATAATTAAAGGTCAAGCACTCATGCAACACTGATTTGTACAAAGAGAACAAGTCAATGTTTGTTTTATTCAAAGTTTCGTGTTGTATTACCTTTAGACAACTATTATCTCGACTTTGCTATTCTGAAAATAAATAATATATCGCTATACGAGGCAATGCTTTGCACAGGAATACACAGCCATTATAAAAATCAGAACATGTCTCTGTAATGTATACAATATGCAATGTGTAGTCACTGACTATACATTATTCAACACTTTACCAGCTAAATAGTGACTAGTAATTATACTCCATATACTAATAACATTTAGTAATAAATAAACAGTCATTTAAAATATCATACAATATTCTAGGCTGATAGAATGTTGAAATTACATAAACAGTGTCAAGTAAAATCAATTTGAATTTAACTAGCTGTATCTAATAAAATTCATAATCCATTCAGTAGCAGTATGATTTCAAATTAATCACACTTTATATACAAAATTTTGTTAAAAGATGAAATATTTACAAATTTAATTATGAATTGGATGTTTGAAAAATATTATAACAAAATTCAAATTGCACCATGTATCAAATCTACACGTTATATATCCTTAATTAGATAACGATGTAAAAATTAAAAATGTAAACTGTTGAATGAAAATTATACCTTTCAATTTATCTATCATGACCACTATATCCTTTTCAGACGTTGTAACAATAGGTGTAGCGTGGTATGTGGTTTTGGAATCAACGTTTTGATTTTCCACATTGGTATTATTTAATAAATCATCGTTCAATGCATCGACATCTAATCTTGAGTCATTAAGTTCGCGGGAAGAATCCATTTCAATTTCTGATACACCTTTCGGTGTATCTCTGCCTTCGTTCGATTCGGATGATGTATCTTGCTCTTGTTTCTCTTTTTCTTCCGCATTACTTAAACTAATTATTTCCTTAGATGCTACTATTTCAGATGTTTCATTTTTCAAATTATATATCAGTAATTGATCATCCTTCTTGTGAACATGTTCCACAATATCATCATCAACTTTCGAAGGCATAATATTATCTTCTTTATCAGAAAATTCTGTTAGTGATTTCTCACTATCTTCGGAGACACGCTTATCATCCTGAAACTTATGTACGTTGTATTCTGAATTACTGGAAGATCTCTGGGTAATTTCATCGAGTATTTTTAATACTTCCTCTGATTTATGTATCGTTTCATATTTTTCTGGTATAGAATATGACTTTTGAATAACAGCAGATTTCTGAAGCTCGCTTTTATCGAATATTTCAGACACTTCAAGGCTTTCTTCTGAAATGTCCTCATATTCTGGATCTTTCAAAATATCAAATGTTTTATTTACTACATTGCTTGGCGAACTGGATGTAATCACTTCACAATTGTTCGCTATCTTAAAATCATCCGCGATTACGGAACTAACTTCCTTCTCTTGGTTCTTTATTTCGTTTTCCTGAATATTAGATAGCTGAATATCATTTTTAGGATATGATATAGAGTCAGACTTGATGATAGAATCTACAAAATGTTCTGTTTGTTTTTCTATAACATCTAATCTACTTTCAACTACTTCTACCAAATTATCAAGTTGTTCACCATCCGAGCTATCTTGTTCTTGTATGGGATCTAACGATTTGTATTCTTGTACTACTTTAATTCGTGTTTCTATTTTATCTTCCCCATAATCTGTTTCCATAGATTCTTCCTCTGCTAATTCTACTTTAGCATCAATTTCAAGCTCTGATAAACTCTCACTTTCTGCACTTCCTGGTTCTAACTCTGTTATAATAATTTCTCGTGATTTAGTTTCACTGTCATATATGTTCTCACGATCTTTCATTTCTGAATATAAATTAACATCCATAATGAAATCAATATATATTTCATTAGATGTTACATTTTCGTCAATATTTTTATTGTTTCTACTATTCAAAGAAATAGTTTTCTTATTTTCATTAAATGCCATTTTATTCTCATTTCTTGATATATCCCTTAAGTTAGAACTTCCCGAAATTGATTTTACTTCTTCATCTTTTGTCATTTTTATTTCGTTTTTATTTTCTATAACATCAGAATAATTATCAATTTTCTCTTTTATCGAACTATCCTCAATACTTCTTTCAACTTTATCCAATATTTTAACCACAGAATCATAAATAGCTTTTTGGAAATCATCGGTTTCAATGCTGTGCACAGTTTCATCTTGATCTTGCTCCTTATAGCTATTCGTACCAATTGCATCCAACACAATATCAGCTTTATTATTACTCTTTTCAATAGCGGGACCCGATACTGTCTCATCAAAATTAACTTCATACTGATCGATATTTGTAGATTCACTTTTTGGCATAAAAAGGGACACATCTTCTACGTCATTAATTGTGTTACCTTCCAAAACTTGATGTTTAGAACTGTCAGTTAAATAAAATATATCTTTTGAATAGTAAGATATATTTTCCCGGGGAGAATGAATAACATCTTGCTCAATATCAAATGAATCTGATATAGTCCAGTTATCTTTATCAATGCAACTTTTATCGATCGAAACTTGTATCATTTGATTTTCATTTTTCTTCATTTCTTTGCCGTTAGTGCTTAGAGCATAATTAAATGTATCATATGTAGATATTTTATCAAGTTCCACTGGAGATACTCCCGAATCTACATTTTTATCTTGTATAAATGAAGTTTCATTCTTACTATCATTATTAAATTCTTTAGACTTGTTGGATATTAATTCAGAGCTATCTGTTTTTGATATTGGATGGACTTCATTTGTACTTTGCTGCCTATCATGTTTTGTTATGCTTGTCATATCGTTAATATGATTTCCGGAAAGTTCTTCGAAATTTTCAATTATTCCAACTGAATTGGAAGATTGTTGAGAAATCTGTTTTTGTACTAATTCAGTTTCACATTGTATATCTGGTGTTTGTTTAGTAATACTATAAGAAAGCTTTAAAGAAGTTGAGTCATCATTTTTTGAATGAATTTGTGCGGGAGAAGTATTATTTATTGCAGAAATATTTAATAACTTATCGTCTTTCTCCAATAAATTATATTCGTCCAAAGATGTTGAAGAACTTTTGTTGAAATCTAATGAATGATGATTATCTGAATTATGAGATTTAATTAAATTTTCTGCAGTATTTACATCAACGTCTTCTTTAGTAGGATATGCTGTTTCAAATTCTACATTGCATACACTTTTCTTGCTTTGAGCTGACTTTGAATAAATTTCAGATAGCGATTTTGTGTTAGTTTCGTGTATACTTAAATTATTATTCTCAGTTAATATATCCGAACCGTTTAGATCATTCTCACTAACTTTAATATGTTCTGATATTATTGACTTTTCAATTTCATTTAAAATTTCTTTACTTTTTGCTTTATAATCAATTTCTTGATTCGATTTAGAAAAGGATATTTCATCTGGAGGAATTATAGCAGACATTACGTCATCAACCTCTTCTATTACACTTTTACTGTCACTAACAATAGTAGTTGATTTTAATTTTTCATTATTCGACAAATATTGTGAAACATCAGAGTTAATCTCTTTTTCATATATCTCTGCATTTGTGTCTCTATTTTCCTTTAGAACTTCTATATTATAAATTTCATTGTTTTCATCTGATTTAGATATCATTTCTGTTATATCTTTCGACGTACTCTTCTCTTCATTTTGTAACCCTTGTTTCGTTCCTTCATTTTGTTTGTTACTAAAACGTGACATCATTTCTGAAAGTATTTTAAGTTCATTTTCCAGTGAACTTATATCTTCGTTCAAATTTTGATTATTTAGGCATAAAGAGTCCAATTTCTTGGAGAAATCAATAATTTCATTGGCAGATTCAGTGGTTACTTCGGCATTAGAATTCTGAATATTAGATTTTTCAGACGGTATATGAGAATGTTCGGTACTCTGTATTTTGTTAGCTTCATACTGCGATGAAATACTGCGTCCTTTAGACTGCTCAGAAATCGTATCAAAATCAGATTTATATTCTCTCAAATCAGACTGAATTGTTGTTTCATTTTCACAAAACTTTACTTCTGATTGTGTAAGTATATCAGTTCCAGATTTTGCGCTGCTTAATTCAGTTTTAACTTCTTCCGAAGTATTAGTTCTCTTCACTTCAGATGCAACTGATTTATTTTGCACTTCATCAACATCGTCTGAAATCGATGACATCGATACAGAACCAACTTTATCGACCTCAATTTGTTCCGATATACCCTCATCGAAAACAGTACTTGCTTTAGCGCAATGTAATTGCTCTAAAGTTCTTATTTGTCTAGAAGATTTAATTCCTCTCTCTGAATTACTTTTATCGCACCCAGTTTCAATATTTTCGTTTCTTAATAAGTTTATATTTTTCATACAATCTTTCATCGATAGGTTTTTTGTACATAGTAAATCAGACTCAGATCTGGATCTCAATAAATCATTATTCTTGAATATATCTTGAATTTTCTTTAAGGGAATCTCAGGTACTTTAAAATCTGCTAACGATTTCGACTCTATCGCTAATTTATCATTATCCTTGGTAGATCCCCTTTTTGATTCCAATTTTCGACGCATTTCATGAATCGTTGTATCATATTTCTATGCATACAAAAAAATCAATAAATAACTTTATTATACACAAAGACTTTTTCGAAAACTATTATCAAGAAATAATTTCACCGCTTACCTTAATTTGATTTAATAAATTCGCTTCTAAAGCTCGAAGTTTTTGTTTCGTTTGTTTTCTAGCTTCCCTTTTCAAACGTGACATTTCTATTCGTCGTTCCGCTAATTTTTCAGTGAGTAATTCTATCCTTCCTTCGACGTCACTCGTATCAGACGAAATAGTACTATCTACAAAGGGACATACACTCCTCTCTGATAGTTATCAGAGTTAAAAACATACATAAAACCGATATTTGTTAAATAACGTGCAATTCGAGCATGACACGATAACAAATTTACCTTGTTGCGAAAAAACGTTGGACGTAGCAGTTACAAGTTTAAGCGCAGCTCGTTCCATTCGTGAAACGCGGTCCTCTTCGGTTCTTAATTTTGCATGCCAGGCCATCCACTCTTCCACGCAGTTTTTACGTGATGTAAGCGCAGCTTCGCGTGCGTTTAATATTCTAAAAAACGTAATCGTATCCGATAACATAAATAAACCGTCCATAACGATTGAATAAGTTATTGAAAAGAGAAAAACTGTAAATCATTTAGAAAAATTGTTTAACCGCGAGAATAGGCACGGATGTTCTTTGCTACAGAGTAATACTGCAATAAATGTGGAATGCACAACGTTGGTGCAGTGATTCTATTTTTACAATGCTTCATTTCATAGTGTGAATCTACAGTTTATTATTAGATTTCTTACACGTGCTTGCAGCAATTCGCAATTTTATTAATTTTGTTTAAACGTTGCATTAAGAACAATTTACAAAATTATTAATATACGTTAATGTTTAAAAAAAAAAGAAAAAATGGATGCGTATGCACTTACTGTTCAAGCTTTTTTGAGGTTTTTAAATTATGATCTTGTGATCTGAGAACTACAGACTTAAAGTAATTTCTATCACTTTCTCCAGAACTATGACGAGATATTGCGAAGTTGCTAATTTGAGATTTTACCGAGGCGTTGTCCAAACTATGCTCGCTTTTGTCTTGAAGAAAAGAATTCTCATAAGTCAGAACATTTTTATCAAATACTTTTTGACATAATATGTTTTCCTTACTTTCATAATCATCTATTCCGTCAGTTAATAATTTTAAATTATCTTTTATAGATTTTGAGTGTTTAGTTACAGTTTGCAAAGAACTTTGATTCTCATTGTAATCTACATTGTCCAGCACTGCATTTTCATTATTTCTGTCACACTGAATAAATTCTTTTTCCATTTTTGTTCGTTTATTGTGATGTTTAATCAATTCTTCTGATATTTGAGAATCGATCTTAGACCGTAATATGTTTTCCGTAAGTATACTCGACGACGATTTGCTTTTTTGGCATTTTGAACTCTTACGTTTAAAGTTTGACTTAGATTCCGAACTACATTGAGTCTTTTTAGACGTATCAGTTGGAATAGATTTACTACTACTTTTTTTCGAATTTTTATAAAACGTCTGTAAAATATCCTCCGAAACTTGGGACGATTTTGATGTTTTTGACACAGTATCTTGACTGAGAGAACTTATTTCTTCTGGAACACTTTCACTATTTATAGTAGTAGCTTTCAAAGATTCTCGTTCTCTCGGTGATGCTATACTTTGAAAATGATTATCGATCATTTGCGACGATTTTGATTTCTTTGATAATTCTTCTATTAAAGTATCCGATTCCGATTTAACTTGTTCAGATATGGACTTATTTAAATTATGTTCCAATAGTTCAGACTCGTCATGTGATTTGTCTTTTTCAAAAAGATATTTTCTAGGACTACTAATGGAATGACTTGACATCAGTACTGGATCAGCAGAATGCTGATGCGATTTTAGCCTTAAAATATCTGCTCTGGGCATTTTTTCTTCAAATTTCCTGGATTTTATCTCATACTTTGATTTATTTCCGTCTTTTTGCGTCTTATAAAAACACTTTTCTTGAGATATATTATCCTGAATGGATTCGTTAGGTTTATCACATCTTAAAAATGACGCATTAGATTCTTCCACAAAATTCATGAATTTATTACTTTTTGGCAAATCAATTTTAGAAAATTGTATTTCATTTTCTGACATTTGCATACGGGTATCTGTCTGAGATCGATCATGTTGAGATTTGTCGGAATCAACTAAAGAACTCATAGAACTATTACTTCTTATATCATAACCCTTCATTGGACCAGATAATCGTCTTGGAGATTGACTATCCGCACTTCTTTTTAGCTTTGTTAAAATGTTTTTAGTAGACATTTGAGGGTTGAACATATTTCTTTGTTTTTGCAACATAAGTTTGCGTTCTTGACTTGCAATTTTATGTAATTCTTTCAATCTAAAAATAAGGTAATTTTGTGAATATACATAAACGTTCTGAATAGATACAAAGTATTTTGGAATATAAAAAGTGAATATACCTGTTCATTTCATCCTTTTCTTGTTGCAATTTTAACAACAGAGCTCTCTGCTTCTTTTTTACAGAACTAACTCGGCTATCTTGACCAGTATCTTTTAACGCACGTTTCTGTTCTTCCAGTTTTACTAATTTTTTGGTCTGATCGTTTAACGTTTTTTCACGAGATTTAAATAACATTTCAATTTTATCATACCTTTGTTTCTCATCCTTTATTAACTGTGCAATCTGTATATATATATGCGAAACGTTAAATTCACATACTCTTTCAATACAACAATTTTAATTAAATTTTAATACTTACTTCTAGATCTAAGTATTTGTTAAATGAACAAGTTACATCTCGAGTGGAAATACTAATCTCAGTTCCAGTCTCTGTTCGTATAGATGACGTAGTTTCATGTAAACTTATTTCTGACATTGTTCTTAATTTACTAGGCAATGATATTTCTTCTATTTGATCTAGGTCTTCAAATTGTTCTATTGAATCCAATGAAAGTTGTGGAATTTCATTGTTCCCAGCAAATCCTCGTTCATATGGAATTCCAGATATCTCTGAACATCTACTCTGCATATTTCGTCTGCTTGAACGTATATCTGTTTGTGTCGCTATATCATTTACTGTTTGAGTTTGTACTTCTACAGCTTTAACTATTGGTTTATTTAATTTATTAAAATTATCAAACTCTGCCATAGTTTGACTAGTAGTATGATGTACTGTATTTGGAATCGCTTTAACAACGTATAAATACTTTTATTGATAATGAATCATTTTTAAAGATTATAATAATTAACATACTAATATTTTACCTTTATCAGTGGAAACATTTTTATGTGATTTATTACTCTCGCTACAATGTTCCATGTTGTCAGCATTCCTTTCGTCTTTAGACAAATGTAATTTTACTTGGTCACTCAATTGGCTATGCTGTAATAGTAACTCTTTTTCTTGATTTTGTTTAACATTATGTAAACATTTTTCAACATCCATAACCTGCCTCAATGATTCATTAAATGAATCAAGAAGATGCAACTCTGCTTGAAATTGCATATGTAAGGCAGTTGGATGCAACTAAAATTGTAAAATTTTCTAGTAACATATCTGTAAAATAAAAAAAACAAAAATGAACTTACCAATGAAATTCCTTCTTGCTCTACTTCAGTTTTACTGGTAGTATGCTTTGAACATTTAGGATCAACTTCTATATTGCTATTTTGTATGAATTGTCTTTTTCGTTTAGATCGAGGTATAAGATTCATATCTGGTGTTACCAAATTACAAAATTCTTCTTGTAAACGACTTTCATCTCTGAACGAAATTCTTCTTAAGTCTAATAATTTGTCAGACAAGATGCTATCAGTTAAATCAGATTCATTATTATTACTTGTTGGCTTAATTGTTGTAGCAACACTTTGTATAAAAGATTCTTCTTCTTTTTTTGTAGCATTATACTGTGATGAAGAATCATCTGTATATTTTAAATCTTCATTATTTTTATTTGACAAAATTATATTCACGTTATGCGCAGACTTTTCAGAATCTTTTTTTATTTGCTGCATAGAAGTAGTGCTTGGGCTGTGAGTTCGCATACTTGTGTTTGAATCTGTTATGCTTTCAACACTTTCAGATTCTTTAGAATTTACAATATATATTTTACTGTCCATTTTATTTATAGGTTTTATTTTTTCTGGCAATCTTTTAGTTTGCTCTTTGAAAGGCGAACTTTCAGTTTTTCCTTGAGACTGATAAGTTACTCTATGCTGTTTTACTTGTCTATTTTCCAATGACAATACATGTTTTTGATCATTAACATGTTTTAACATATGTAGATCATCATTATATTTATAATCAAAATGTTCAAACATGTTCCTAGACTCTCTAATGGTAACTTTATCTGATAATTTTGAGAAATACTCAGAAAGTGACTCATTACTGCAAGATCTGTTTTTAGACTCTAATGAAACATCTCTTGATTTTAAAGATCGAGTATTACTAGATCTATGCCTTTTATCGTTAGCTTTCTTAACAGTTGACGTTGCAAAATTTTTTGTTTTTGGCTTTATTAAAGCAAAATCACTTTCTCTGGGTACATGTAATGGCATTCTATCAGTTTTCAATTTTGCAACTGATGTACTCTCATTTACATTATTAGAAAAGTCTTTTCTAGAAACATGCCTTGGACTTCTTGATCTCTTAAAAAAATCTTGTGTTGCCTCATCTTGCTTTAAAGATAAAGAATCATCTTTCCTTATTCTTTTTGATCTGTTTTCCTTTTCTCTAGAATTTTCTCTAATGTATTCTTTCTTTCTTGACAAATTTGAAGACATAGAAATATTTGGGACCTTTAATGGCTCTATTTCACTGTTGATTGTTGATGATACATCTGATGTTGAGAAGTCTAATCTTCTTTGAACCCGTTCAGAACTCTTTGTTGGTTTATCTACTCTTTCGTGAATAAACTCTTTTGAAGGTGTTTCAAATTTTGGTGATATTAATTCTTTAGATACAGAATTTTCCCTGTCCGAAAAATCTAATTTTTTTGCAGAAATTTTCAAATCTGGAACTTTTAATGGCCTTATAAAATCCATTTTTTGTATTATATCATGTAAATTCTGACCACTATCAGACTTTAATACTGTTGCAGATGTCTCAATTGCATTTTTATTATTTTGATCATATATTTTTTTACCAACTTCAGACCCATCATCTATAGCAAGTTTTCGTTTGACAGTATTTATAAATGTAAAAGGATATGGTTGTATAGGATAATACAAATTATTTAAATCTTTCAAGTTAAATTCAATTGGCAAGTTTGATAGTTTGTCCTTAGATATTTGCTTAGCAATATGATCTTGATGTTCGCATTTAAGAACTTGGGTTGTCTGAAATTATATTTTATTAGCTTATTAGCTCAATAACAATGACAATAATAATAATATAGAAGCACTTAATTGTACTTACTGAGGCAGATGTTTCAGCACATTGAACAATAATATTTGGATCAGAAAAAAAGACATATTTCTTTTCCTTATCAATGTCCTCCTTTTTAGAGCTGCTTTTCATATTTTTTATTCTTCCATATTAATCAATTTATACTTAATATATTTATTCATATTTGCAAATATTTGCAGCAACTATAAAATTAAAAATGTTCATTGTATAAAAATTTATTTATAAAACGTGAAATATTATTCTTTGTAAAATACATTTTTTCTGTACTTATTATTACGGAAATACAAAATATTTATTATTAATTTCTAAATTAAAATAAATTTATATAATTGCCTCTGATCTGAATGAAATAAACTAAACAATATGTGTCTCCAATACGTACAATTTTGACATAATAGAACTAATCTACCGTTTAATAACATTCTTATTACATTAATATGTTAAACTTACATTCGAATATTTAATATAGTTAAAATTAAACGTATTTAGGTAAAATAACGAAGTCACAGAAAGTCAATGAAAAACATTTAACGTATTTATAACCTATTTCAAAACACTATTTTACAAATACATTTCATGGAATCAATTATTAAAAGTTTGATGCAAAATAACAAATATATTTTAGAATACTCAACGAAAAATTAAGTTTTCGAAAAATAAATTACACATCATTCATAATTTCATAATATTGAATAGAATATCGAATGGAATGACAACGGTCATTTGTAAACGACAATCACGTGGTACTTTATGATTTGCTACTCGTACAAAATTGAAAACATGGCAACGACAAAACATGAATGATCAATAACATAATTATTTATAAATACAAGACAGAATATGTTACTGATATAATAAATATAATTTTCTTAAGTAATGTGAATAATGTTATACGAACTTTTATTCTTCATATAAGGTTTTAAAGAAACGACACGACACCAAGTAAAAAAAGCGGCAATCGTTTACATTATTAAACGGAAATATATTGGTCACTCTCACTTCAACACTTACCTACATTTTTGCAATTCTATTACTCTCGTTACATCTTATAATTTGAAATAAATCGGGAATACCAATATATATAAAAATGGTATTTAAACATTAGCAAAAAACTAAAACTGATAATAGTTTTTAAATAAATAGTAGCAAATTATTTAAATGCATATTAATATACAAACCATTAGCGTAAGTAGAATTTTTGTCCGAGAAAATACCAAATTCCCTACCTTTCATTTATTGGTCTTATTAGCTACATTTTCAACGCAAGTTTTATATATTTTATTATATAAAATGATTTCGTGTATAATAATTTTTTAAAGCTGCCTGTCTCCATTCTTAATCAAAATTTCTTGTTACACTACAGTTTTAATTTGTAATTAAAATAAGATTTTATGATGTGACCAAAGTTTTGTCATTTATTTCTACAGTTTCTAGGGGGTGGCTAACTATTGGGTTGGCAAGAAAGTAATTTCGATTTGCGCAAATAGATAGCGTTGTGTTTGTTTCGTTAATTTTCTGTCAATGGTATAATGTTTTTCTTTTGAGATTTGGTAGATACTTTAAGGTTAGTGTAGACACGAGTTTCGTGTAGTCTTGTTTACAACTGTTAATTTATGGTTAATTTTAACATGGAGTGCAAAAATAAGCTTTCCGACATATTTTACTTTTGTATTTTTATATTCACTCGTATCAAATCATTTTCAATTTTCAATAAAATTTTTAATTACTTTCTTGCTAATCTAGTAAATTACCTTTTACAAAGTACGGAAAAATTTAGGTTGAAATAATGAATTTTTATACATTATAAAGGAAAAAAATTTACATAAAATCGGATTTAGAAATGTGTACAATCTTTGCGTTTTGTAATACAATCATAAAAGTACACAAAATATTTCTTGAATTTGAGAAATTAATGAAAATTTGGGAGTATATCATATCAGGGAAATATACGACAATATTGTACACTTACTTAACTTCTTAATAACAATTAATCTACGTTGTTAATATGAATAAATTGGATATGAAATAATTGTTTGGAGAAATATAAATGAAAATTACAAGCCAAATACTTAGAATCCGTATTAAATTGAAATAATTCATTACTGAACATCATCGGCAAAACATATTCGTATAAAACAGATATTAGAAGTTTCTACAGACCTTATTTAGTGTAATGCAATCATAAAAGTTCGCAAAATAATTCTTAATCTTGAGAAGTTAATGAAAATTCGTAAGTTCGCATATAGGTAAAAAGGTAATATTACGACTCATATAGGTAAGAGGTAATATTACAGCTCGAGAAATCGGTATCTATTTAATACCAACCAACCAAATGTTATTAGAAACTATTCAAGTATGTAGTTTGAACCTTTCCCTTTATTCTTCAATCATAAAAGGTTACAAATTGTTACGATGATCGACAGAATTACTGAAAATTCATCAAGTGTTTAACACAAATACTAATTTCACAATTTTGCAAAATCGAGATCCTTGATTCCTGACATTTGACGTTACTAAAATTCCAAGAAATGGCACGAAGAATATTTCCTCGCACTTCATACAAGTTAAAAGAAAATTTAGTTAGCATAAATGCAAAATTCAACTACGCAGTCATTGCAATAATTGCCAATAATTTAGTAATTACAAATAAAATGTGCATAAAAATAGCACAGGAAAATTCCATAGTCATCATATTTGAAGAATTGATCATGAAAGTTCAGTTTTTAATAGGAATAAGCTTGTAATTCGATAACTATCGAATATCGATTATTCGATAACTGTAAGCATTATAGCAATATACCTTCTCACAGATTCTACTTTCCTGATAGAAAGAACAGTTTCGATAGCCGTTACACTATTGACGGTTTTCCCATTCGCTAGACCTATCTTCCGTTCTATTCGCCACTTCTACTATCCTACTACCAGGAGCAGTTTCCGAAGCCGCTACGGCATTGGTTATCCTACTACGCCAGCTCCACCTCCTTCTGTTCTATTTGTTACTTCTACTATCCCTATTGATAGGAGCAATTTCTCTGAGCCACCACGCTGTTCGCCACTTCTATTATCCTATTACGAGGAACTATTTACTCAGCCGCCACGCTATTGGCAGCTGCCCTACTACATTGGCACGCTTCCTTCCCGTGCTTCTCGTGCCACCTCGTGCCACTATCCTACTACCCAGCTACCAGGACCAATTTTTGCATCTGAATTTCATTAGGGTTCCGTATTTCGTTATACTTCGAAGTGAATCACATCGTTCGCATATGGTTAAGAATACTTTACAAGTGATTTGCGTGTTTTAAGATATTTATTGAATAGTTCATGTTTTGGCAGAGATGTAGAGTAAACCAAATTGTCCGCCAGTAATGTTGTAAATTCATAGACATGAAATTTTGTCAGTTGTTAATAAAACGCTTTTTATTGTTAAATATATACACACGATTGTTATTGGTCCTTGAGCATTACTGAAACCTGAATAGCAATCAAAACGAAATTGCTGCTGCAGTGTTACTGGACTACTATTATTTTTTATTTCATTATTAATGAGGGACATTCGTGTCACTTAGTGGTGCGTGCCAGAACAAATTTCTAACATTACCGACGTTCATTTGGTAATTAAAAAATGAAATAATAAAGAAATTGGTTTATTAATTAGTTCTTCTCAACATTCTAGTACGTATAATGCATTCATTTCCGAAATTTGGATTATTTATGTACAAAAAAATGAGTTACAATTTTTATAACGACAGTTAATATTTTTTCTAGTGATGCAAAATAAATAAGAAGATAGAGATTCATTTAAGCATTCAAAAGAGATATACGTGCAAAACAATCGCATATGTTAGCGTCCACACGTGTCCGAGAGTAGTCCACGTGTCAAGGTTGTTGAACGAAGGGGCTTTGACCTGATTTTAAGGATTTTGAAGCGACGATACCGGCACCCCGTGTCTGCCTCAGAATCTAGAACCGCGGCGAACCGAGGAGCCGCGAGGCGCTCTTCCTTTGGCGGAAGCTGAAATGCTCGCGCCCCACGGTCCTGGCGAATCTTAGGAGCCGCGGATAGCAATACATTTCCTTTGGTGGAAGCCGAATACTCGTGTCTCGCAGCCAAGGACGCGACGTCCTGGTGCTGCGTGATACGTGCGGACTAACAAATGAATTGTTAAGGGATCTGGCCACGGAGTGGGGAAGATGTTATATCTTCTGGTAAGAGGACCATGGGAGACCACTTGGCACTTACCTCAGAACCGCGATTGACAGTGGACTAAATTCTAAACTATTCTAAACAAAGATATGGTTTGTTTTTGCATGTGTTACAAAATGTGACGATTTTTTTAGTCAAATTTCTAGCTGTCTTACTTTCGAATAGCCTTGAATTTTTGTCACAACATCCTGAACAATATCTTCGGATTTTGTGAACATCTTTTTTTCGTAATTGATAAACACTTCTTTTCTCAATATATGTTACGGCCTAAAAACATGTACCTACAATTTAGAGTAAAATAGTTCAGCTCATACCTGACCGTCCAGCGCCTACCTGCAAGGGGAGAAGCGCTGTCAGCATTCCCTCCCTACCTTATTTTTAAAATCGTACTTGATTGGTTAGGGTGAACTTCTAACTTTTGTATAAATACACGATATTTTTGTAGAATAAATGTACTCATAACAAAACCATCAACGTTGTCGTTGGACACCTCTCAATCAACCCTCGCCACCAAGGCATCTTCAAATTAAGGGGAGTTATCGAGAGCGATATTACTGCTCCCGCTACTATACCAGCTCAAACAATATGCACAGGAATTTCTTCACCTGATTGCCGTACGAGTGCGTTCACCAATTGTCTTCGAAATGATGTGACTGATATTTTTTTCCCCGTTACTTCTTCAAACATAAACAGAGCATTTATAACAGCAGTATTTAAAAGAAGCTCGAGTGCTAACTTCTGTGGTGTTTTTAAATTATAAATGATTTATTTAAACAGAGTTTTAAAATTATAATTCAATTTAATCATTATACGCAAACTACGCCGAAACTACAAACTCGCTTTTTACAACGTCGCTAGGGTCAATAATCCAAACGCCGCCGAACATCACACATCGAAGTTCATACCAATGTAAATATCGATATCTTCACGTTACATCGATATCCTCCACTACATTCGGCCATCCTACAATGACAGTTGGCCTCAACTGTATTAAATCTCCTCATCGGCTGAATACTCGACAAAATTCTCGATCCAAGGCTTCATATGATCTGCTGATGTAGTTGTTTGTTGAGGACCTTCGTGATTCCCTACCTTGCGTACTATACATAACAATCATTACGAAGTATCTTCGTTATTTCATATGGACCTACATATTTCGAAGAAAACATCGAACTAGAACCGATCTGTGTACGCTTGATTGCGATTAGATCGTCATCTCGATACTTTCTAGCCTCGACTCGCCTTTTGTTAAAATCTTTTCGATTTTGCTGTTGAACTCGTCAAATATTTTCTTTCGCTTGAGATCGCATTTCGTCTCTTTCGTTTTGAAATATTTTTGCGGGCGTGGGAATCCCTATCAATTTGAAGCGTCTAGAAACATTTTAATATAAAAATTCACCCCCAAAAAACAGATTTCGGATTTAAAAGTTCGGAATCGACCTTTATAATTTGTTTATAGTAACGACTGTGGTAGGGACGATAGCGACATGTGATCCGAAGGTTCACACCAAATTTCAATGTTGTACGACCACCGGAAGTGGCGTTAGAAAGGACACCGTAAAGGCCTGCGTTTTCCAGTTCGAGGACAAAACCCCTCTCCCCATGAACACCTACGCACTTTATGAATAGCGGAATTTAAAGCTTGGAATGTTGTTAAAACATCATTAAATTTTCAATTCTGTGTATTAAGGGGTTATATCACTGTAATAATTTTCAGAAAATCGATTCTTTTTTTTATTGACTTAAAAGATGCTTTGAAGCTTCTAGAATAAGGGGAAAAAAGTTTTATGCCTGTACAACTTTTTTTTCTTTGAAATTCCGATCTCTTTTCCAAGCGCGTCGGATTGCTCTGAAACGATAGGCTTGGTGTGACTGGAAGAAGGCACAAGCAACGGATTTCTTAGTCACCTTCCATCATAAGCCACCACTATGGACTAAGTTTATCAAGCAGTCAAACCGATTTATGAGAAATTGAGCCGTGACGAGTTGCTAAATCGTTGTTTGGGAAGCTACACGTAAAACAGCAACGAAAGCTTCAATGCAACTGTTTGGAACTTGGCTCCTAAGTCCTACTCAAGTGGCAAAAAAGTATAGTTAACGACGGTATGACTAACATTCTGGGAATCATGAAAGTTTTAGAATTGGATATTAGCCTTCAAGCATACAATTTTTGTCTTGAAGCCGATGCTATGCGTACCCAGCACGCCGATTTGTCTTTGACAAATTGCGTCAAAAGATGCACGCACTGACATAAAATCGACAAGGAAAGAAAATGAGGAAGAATATTTGAGGAGGGAAGGGCAGCTTTATAGTCCTGAAATAGCAAATTAATGGAAAAAATTTTTAAACAGTCAAATTTTTCATTTTTTCACATCCACAACACATTTCAAAACTTTAAAGGCGTTTTTCTTGAAACACGATTTTTTAAAACGGCACGCAGTATAACTCCAACAATTTTCATTCTATTCACTCCAAATTTTTACCATATCATTAAAATAACATTCTGAAGAGAAGTACGTAGGGGATTTTCGATAAGTTGATTCTAACATTGTTTATTGACAAATGATTGCCCCCATTTTTGTCAAAAATTCAACTTTATACTTCAAATGATCGCCAATCATACAAAAATTAATATTTTCAAAATCCCCCACGTACTTCTCTTACTATACTCCATGTACATTAAGAAAAAACATTGTTTTTTTGTTCCACATTCAAATCTTGCGTCCGTTACACTGCGTGCCGCAAAGCGCCTCTAGGAATTACCGAAAATGTATTTGAAAATATTCTGCAATTTTTACTTATTCCTTCTGTTGGGATATCCAGCCATTCAGTCATTCCCTTTATTCTAAGGTACGATTACTCTCATAACATTCTACCATTTGTTTTTTACTTTTATGTTCAATATTACTTGTGTTTAACGCTTCCTGTTCTACCGAGGCGCTTGTCCCGGGGCGACTAGGCTCGACGCTACACTGACGGTACTGAGCGCGCGCCCGAGACGCGCTCTGATTGGTCAGTGTTTTTGCTTAATAATTCAAAAACGAAGCCCCATTCGATATTTTTGCAAAGGAAATTGTTGTTCAGAATAGTCTCAGCTACCCCCTATTTCCGGCTCCTACAGGAGTTCTGGGACACCCTGTATAACAAGAAGGTAAAGGTCTTTCGAAAATTCGGAATACCTCTGTATTACACCGTGGTTAGGAATCATCTCGTTCAGTACGAGTTTGTATTTGACATGAAATAAAATACAGTAATACTTAAAAATGAGTTTAATATTACGACATTGCATTTTGAGCCAAAAATGGCAATATATGCAAAAATGTGTGGTCTTCTATAATAATGCTAACAGTCCTCCATATAACAGTAGTTATATTAAGGTTAGAATTTTGTTTTTAAAATTTTTCTTTATGTTTATAAAACATCACGATACCTTAACCAAAAACCCTTAAAAAGAATGTAATTAATTGTGTACTCAATTAGGAACATTGAATAAATGTGAAAAAAAAATGTTTATAAAATAATTAATGATTTAATCCAAACATTTTGAAAAATCTGTATTGTTTATTATTTCATAATAGTTACCATTTAACTGAGTGTAGTATTTTTTTATAAAAGTAATAAAATCAATTATCTTTGATATTCTAGAAATTTGGACCAATTTCACATACAAGACATTTTAGTGTGCAAAATGATCAGACTTCAGACAGAATAGTTATTTACAAAGGACAATTTACAAGTCGACTTCGTAAACATAAAATATCTACTTTTGTGTTATCAATTGGAGGATTGTGCCTAGAACCCTTACTTTTTAAGAATGTTATGGAAGTGGAGAATGTAACTGCTGCAATTGAAGTATGTACAATCGTGGGCTTGTTTATGATAATTGCTCCATTCATTTCAAATAGAATGGCAAGAAGATATGTAACTCAGATGTACTACAACCCCAAAGACGATACATATGTTGCAGAAGTATATAATTTCTTTGTTGGTAAGAAAGAGGTATGCATTTATAAGAATTGAAATCTGATTTATTTTTTCCTAAATTTATTAATTTATAAATTATTATATACACATTTTAGATAATGTTTACCAAAGATGATGTATGTGTACCGGCAGTAGATAGAAAGTTTACAACTTGTAAAATACATGGGCAGCCAATGCTGTTCATTCAAAAAGACTTTACAGTTCCCATACATTATTCTAATATCCTGGGATTAAGGAAAGAAGAAGATTTTGAGTTGGACAATATAACCAAGGAAACAATTGTGGATTTGAGAAGAAAAACCATAAAAAGTACTGAGAAGGATTATAAGCAAATTGAAAATAAGCAAGAAAAACAAAATGAATCTGAAGTTAAAAATAGTTTAAAGTAATTTCATTTATTACAGTTTCTTAATCTAAAATTTTTATACATTACTTAAAAGTACTATATACGTTCGTAGGTACAAAATATGTACAGTATATTATTAATGTATAGAAGGTTCATACTGAAAAATATAGTACCAAATTACTAAAACTCAATATAAATCATTGTTTTTCAGTTGTTCAATTCATTAGAGAATCACATATCTTTAGTTGATATTTATAATTTTTTCCCTTTTTCTTTGTTTAAATGTACAATTTGCAAATAAAATATGCTACAAATAAAGATATTTCAATCTGGTATTTAAGTGTTGACAAACTTCAATGTTTTCGGAGTATAGCTTCCAAATGTAATGGCAAACTATAGAAGCAATATAATGTAATTTGGTAACCATGCATGAATGGCGGATACGTTATTAAGAGATCACAGATTATAATCATAACCTTTGAATTCATTTCAAAGGTATGAGGAAAACAGTTATACGAAGGTAGTTGTGCAATCATTGTACACTAAGCTGGGAGCAAATCAAAATCATCCGAAACGTGTACCATTGGAACATGAATATCTTCTATTTGAGGTGTTGCTTTAAATTCGCATAGTCCAACTTCTTTCAGTTTCCATTCCCAATCCATTTTTTGCACAGCATGCAGTGATTCTGCCTCATTGTGATGTCTGAGTAACATTGCTTCCTAAAACAATAATATTTACTTTTTCGCTTTTAGGAATTAAAGTATAACATCAAAAACATTTATTAACCCTTTGCGCTCGAGTGGTGACTCTGGGACACCATAGAATATTTTCAAATGTAAAATTTGAGAGTTATTTATATTACAACGTAGCAAATAAATGAAAGAAGTAAAAGTAAATAAATCAGAAATATTTGTAATTCTTTCCTCTCAAAATGGGGCTTATGAATTTTGCAAGCTTCGTTGGAAAACGTAGTTAGGCACAATCATGTCCAAAAATGTTTCGAGTGCAAAGGGTTAATGTATTACGTCTTTTTAAACCGATAGAATAAAAAGAAACTTATCGGTTGGTTTTAACGTAATATTAATTAATCTAACCCGAACAATTGAAGACAATACATAGAATTACGTATGTCCATACAATAATTCAGGTAGCATACATATAATTATTATAGTGTTTACCTTAATTTTTTCCCATTTGTCATCAACATCTTGTAGCCAACTCAGGAACAGCCTGCCATTGTATCTGCTTCTTGCGTTTCTATCTTTTTCTTCTTGTTCTGGAGTAATAACATTATAAACTTCTTCGTCTTTTAATATTGTACAAACAGAAAACGGAAGAGATTGATTAGCAAGAGCCCTGGCAGCTCTACCGTGTACTCTAAGAATTTCCTGTTCCACTGATAAAACTAATTTCTCTTTTTCGACTACGTGCTGCATTCTAAGACGATATCGCTCTTTTTCTTGTTCAATATACAAGTCCTTCATAGCGCCTTGCAATCCAACGGGAGGATTAACATTTGGTTCTTTGTTCGCATTTCCAGCTAATACATATGTACAGCGATTCATTAAATAGTCCTTGAAACCCTGAGGTGGTTTCGGTTGAACTGGAAAAAGGCCTTTTCTTCTTCTTTCAATCTAAACAAGTAAAAATATTTGTTACTTTGTAAGAATTGTATTAAAATTATATTAAAAATACAAACCTGTTTTCTGATGTTTAAAAATAATTGATAACAGTTAGTGATGGGTTGGTCATGAGGATGAACTTCTGGACCCGTGTTAGTTGTTTCGGACGTTTCATTAGAAGCAGCTGTGGCAGCTTGTTGTGCTTCTTTATTAGGTTTCATTTTTCTTTTTCTAGGATGAAGTTCAACAGGTGGAGCTGGAGTGCCTACATTCGATGTTGTCGATGAGGTAGTTGTCGAAGTACTTTCCGAGTTTTCTCCTCCGCTATCTTTCTGACATTTTCCTCCAGTTTCGGTATTTTTTTCAGGTTTCTCTACCATAACATTTACCTTCGAAGTACTGCTATTATTTGAAGCCTCTGTAGAAACATTTTTATTCGATTCGGAACCAGCAGTCTCTGGGGTTGGTGAATGATGTCGTTGTTGCGGCGATGAATTATTAGAACGATCTGTAGCAGTCACCGGCAATGGCGAAGAATTCGAGTAATTTCCATTACCCGCGGTGGTAGAAGTCTCTTTTAAAACTGCTGATCCATTGCCACCGTTACCGGATCTGTGTGAACTTCGGAGTACTCTCTGATGATGCGTCGATCTTTCTTCTCCATGCAAAGCACCGCTAAAATCTTTTTTATCTTCATTTTTTGTGTTATTTCCACTTTCCGTGGGACTTGTTGTACCACTAGCGGATTGACTTTGATCTTTATCCGTTGAATCATTACTATTAGAACTGGCGACTACATAAGGCAGTTGATGACTCCTATTAGACATGCTTTTCCCATTTCTGTTACCTTGTTCTTGTTCAGATGCGGTACTTTGCGGAATAACTATTTTTAAAGGTGGTACTTTAGGAGCTGAATTCGAATCGGAACCTTTCGATCGATCATCTTCGCCATCGGATTCGGCAGGAGCTGGTGTAGTTGTTTTAGTATTAGTTGTTGAACCAGAAGGATTTGACGGCTTTGGACTGCTTGCTATTGAAGAGGTGCTCGGACTTTTCCTATCTGCACTAATCGAAGCAGTGTTCTGGTTACTTTTACTAGAAGCTGTCCCAGACGCCTGTTTAGCTGATTTTGTACACTATAATAAAAAATATAAATATTAAAAATGTTTTAAATATGTATATTAAATAATAAAGCTAATACCAATAACATTTACCTTTTCCCCTGTGTTGGCAGCATTTCTACCTGTGCTTTGTCTTCCGGTAGTTGCATTTTTTAAATTTTCTTTCACAGGTTCCGAATCCTTCCGCTTTTTTCGACGATTCTCTTCATCTTGCTCTTCTGTATTGTCACTTTCAAACGCACGCTTAGACGAAGGCGACGCTGAAACTGTAGGAGCATCATCGCTGATTACCGATGTTGTCGTTGTTTCGCTCGAAGATGTCGCACTACCAACGGTAGATGCGTTGTTACCGCCACTTTGACTTCCTTGATTACTAGCAGATTTGCTACCATCTTTATCCTTTTCTGGATTTGGATTTGGCGAAGAACTTGCACCTCTTACTGGTGTTGGTTCTTTTGAACTTTTAAATTCATACACGTCACCACTGTCGGTAGTTGACGATGTATTCCCAGATGCAGCAGAGCTTGAACTGGCATTTACGGTCCCAGACGAGACGTTTGACGTCTTCGATGAATTTTCCATTTGACCTTGATTCTATGAACATTAATTTTCTTTTTAAACGTTGTTCTTTCAAACGTCCATTTAGATTGGTGTCAAAATAAATTAATTTAATATGTGAAATAATATCTAACTTAGTTAAATTTAATACTAAGCAAATCATTAACATTACTGTAATTACATTTTTAAAGCTTCGTATTATTTCATACTTATCGATCATTTACGTCTAATCAAATTTAATCAATCGTCATACTTTCGATATCATTGATTTACAAACGTTTACTCGTCCCCTCCCTATGACGAAATTTAGAAATCGCGCGCTCTCGAAGCGCTCCGTCAAAGTATAAAACACCCACTTGTACGAGTAGTTGTACCTGTGCGTTCATGCCGCCCTGACGGGAATTAGCAGCGCCCCCTCCTTTCTTCTCATCCCTCGCTCCACGTACCTGGTTGAGTCGAAGCGTCACCCTCGCCGAGCTTCCAGACTGCCCGGTTCCCGATCTATCGACTGTGAAGAACAAAATGTCGGTTAATTTCAAGAACGGCAAAATGCTAGAGAGAACGGATATTCCTATGAAAGTGGTAATACTCCTCCTTGTGCACCGAGGGAGTACGAAGGAAGGCTGAAGAAATTGAGAAGAGAAGGTGCTTGGTGAGAGGAGGTGGGAGGTGGAAGCGGGTATATACATATGCGAAGAAAAGGACGGTGAGATAGATTCAGAAAAGCTGCTGGTTACTGGACCATTGAAAGATGGTCGTTGATCACAGGACTTTTAAGAACAAGTTCTTCGAAGAAAATGGAGATCTCGATTCGTAATCGATTTATTAGTAGCTTTTTATCGTACGGTCAGGTTACAGAAGGCGTGCCATTAAACTCCATTCGCCTCGATGCAGTGCGCCATAGCCGGTACGATAAGTGGAGCTTACCGTCCGATGGAATCAAGTCTCGATTTCTTGAACTTCTCTTACTTTCAGCTTGCCGCTGCTACACGACAAATGTTCACTCTGTACCAATTATCGTTCTGTTTTCATAACGTATAAACATCGATAGTTTGGGTTTCGTGTACCCAACACAGAGAATAATACATTATTAAAAAGCTTTGAGATTATTTTTATCGACAAGCATGCATTCATTGTAAATGAAAAAGAATTCACACAATTACACAATTACTCTGTACAAATATCTTGAGTAGTTTAATGGTAAGGTTAGTCGGCGAATTTACAAACAAAATAAGAAGAAAATGGATTCACGATGAGCTATAATACATACTATAGTTTCGCGATTCCACGGAACGCTTGTTTCGAGAGATTCTAGGATACCCCGTCGTGCAATGTTGAAAGCGAGGCTGACGCAAGCTCTGGTCGATCAATATGTAATTGAATCTACGAGTTAACGCGACCGTCACCATAATTTCAAAATTCAGATCGATAAACACCGAAATACATATACAGGAATGCTACTTGGATCAACAATTAATCCTATTAGCCATTTTTCGCCACGTAATTTCTACTTTTACTAAGATCTCTTTCAGTTAGTCACTGATCGTACACCCCCTCCCCATTTCCTTCTAGGAGAGCAGAACTCTTAATATTCCCTTTCCCTATCTCTCGTGGAAAAGGGAATTGTGCCAATGAAACTTGGCTTGCAAATAGTGCATCCCAAAATACATCAAGTCCGCTAGTCAATGAAGTCGTGGCTATTTGCCGCCTTAACGACATTAACGATTTACGGAAATGAAGGATTTCTCTGTATACGGAGTCAATGTTTTCCAACGAGCTCAAAAAATCCTGTTCAATCCTGGTATGTTATTCTGAAATTATTATATCTTAACGCCTCGTTTAACTGAAAACTCAAAAGAAACAAACAAAATTCTACTAGTTTTAAATCAGTATTTATTGAATTTTATTGTATTAAAGAAACTTTTAAAGTTTTTAATAAAATCATTTATCAAGAAATTGTTTTTAGGTAATCGAAGTTGGCAACAACTGAAATTAACCACCCAATACCCTTTTCTAATCTCTGGAATATATGGCATGTTTGTCATTGGCTCAGTTATTGGCGATGCGAGTACGCAGTATAATATCGTGCAGAAAGAGAGTACATATTTGTGGAACATTCTTACTGCGAAATGACGATATGCAAATATCACGGTATATTCGCGTACGTGCTTCTCAGAATACAACGTATATTATTTCGTAGCGTATTCTGCCCTCCCACTTCCTGCTGCACGAGATCTGTCTTCAGGCTTGAATTATCAATGCGTTAAAAAACTATCTACCATGTAGTGATTGATTGGTTCTCTCGCTGTTAATCGGTACAAATAATGTACGCAAACACGTAAGATGTTAAGAAGGAGTCGACAACGTAAGATTGATTTGAAAGATTAACTCAACATAAATATTCGCTAAATCAAACATTGTCGATCGATAAGATATTCGAAATACGTAATTTCATGAAATATATGTACTTACGTTGTCTTATTTCATTGGAGAAATATTCAGTGATAGATTCTTGATACTTTTTTTTTTATACCTGACCTTGTAAAGAGATTGAGAATGAGTTTTCAACTGGCGTCAGATATACTGTACTCACTTTTTGGCCGATAACAACGTATTTTATCGAGTACTACTTTGCCAGCAAATTCATTAACCTGCTGCAGTTGGCGATAAATTGTACAACCAATGACATAATCAGACACAATTGTGTTATAATTAAATGCTGATTAAATTTTCAATATTAAAGGTACAGTTTTATGTAAACATAATAATTATAACTTTTAATAAATACGCATTGATAGTGTAGTTATTTTGAGGAAAAAGACGGAAGACAATTGAGGTTAATGTTGCGACAAACATTTTATAACATTTGGTCGATTATTAAAGTATCGATTTAAGTTTAGTTATCGATCAGCACAATGACGAAATATGTTACAATGAGAATCAAGGTTAGCCCAAATACGACTTTGTAAAGTGACGCCGTTTCCTCCTACGGTTCACTGATTTATATGAAGAAAGATTAGCATATCACTTAAGCTGAAGTTTAAAAGATTTTAGCTACATTGAAAGCGAGCACTGAACACGCTATATCGTGTTTCAAACATGTTCCAAGAAACGCACGGGACAAAGTATGTAACCGGTTCTGATCTCACTACACATACGTTTAATTGCCGTGGTTATATATTTTAAAGTCTTTGATTTAACTTCGTTAACGACTAATAAATTCTGGTGACGATATTAGCACCGTCTATGTGTTAACGACATTATTTTGCATCATCGATAACAAAACTTGAATATTAATTATAAGGATAAATCGTGTAGATATTTGTTCTCTATTTACAAATATGAACGGTGTATCAAATATTCCTATTCCACATTGAAATAATAGCATGAGAATGTAAATATTCTACGTAAGACCGTCAGAAATTGGTATGTTTGTTGTAGCAACTGCAACATAGACCCCCTTTCGGAGGTACGATCACCCTAGTGGTGTCGATGGACGCAGTCCGCGAGCGCAAACGTGTCCAATGTACTTGCCAGTCAGTATGCTCCTTCTCGCTCACTCCACATCTACTCCCTCTTTTTCTCCCCTTCCTCTCTCGCACTCCTTTCTCTCTCACCTTTGAGAAGTCTGCCTTTGTCTCTCTTTTCTTCGACAGCGAAGACCAGAAGAGATGTGTTCCAAGATTCGGCACTCCCGTTTGGATGATGCTTCTCTTAGCGAGGTTAATCGAAGTAAACGAGACAATATGAGAATGACGGACGCACGCAAGTTAAGAAAGTCGAAACACGCGCCGAGCCACGTGGTCGTTAATACTTTCTAATAACGGTACTTTTGGGTCATCCAATAGCGACAAGAGGGGTCCCGAGCAAACAGAAACATAGCCACGAATGCATACTTGGATCATGCAACAGGGGCAACTGACAGTATGCAGCGTAACGATAAAGGTCCCGATATAGCACTACGAGCGGACGAGGACAATGACGATCAGCGCGACGACAAGCAAGAGAGGTTCAGTAGCCGCGGCAGCAGCGTGTGTACACTACTGCCTCTTGCACGGCTCCCACACAACGCGCGAAAGCGAAGACACTGAAAGTTAAGAGAGAGAGAGGAATCGGATCGCGACTGTGTCGCCGCGTCTCCGTCTCGACCAACTTCTACCAGGCGCGGCACTGCATCGCGCGCACGATACCGACGCGTCACTACTCGGGAATGTCACGTCTAATTAAGTGCTGTTTCTGCATCGGTCGCTATTATTACCGATAAGTGATGATTGTACACTTGCGCCTATCTACATAATGTGTGAATGATCTGTTATATGCGGGCGTTTATTCGAATAAACTAAAAATGTATTGAATATTCATCGTGAATCTATATTTCTGTGTAAAGAAAGTTTTCCCAGTTAATTATACGAATTTGTGGAACGTTTAATAGTATTAGAAAAAGATTTAAAGCTATAAATACGAATAGTAATTTTGTTTTCATAATTGCCACGTATTCTTCTGAATACAAATTTTTGAAGATTATTATACTCCTTATATAATTATGTCAATTAACTTACTAAAAGTTATAATTGACTTACTATAAGTAGAAAAAGATCTTTGAATAAATATAAAAAAAAACATGTTGAAATATTTTTCTATACATTATTTAAATTTTGGTAAAAATGAAGATATGTAATTTTTATAAAGCAGCCTATCTTTATTCTGTGTCGATGTGTCTCACATTCGATAAATTATTGGTTACTGCTATGTCGGTAAATACTTTTTTACGTCGGTAAAGAAACATAGCAAAAAGACATTAATATATCTGTAATTATCACTTATCAAACAATTAATATGGATATACATAAAATATATAGAGAAACATGTTTAAGATGACACGTTTTATGTTATATTACATAGAAATGATCATACACAATCATTTAATGGTTTCTACGAAACACAAAATAAATTTTTAAAAATTTCGTAATATTTGTTATCTAAATTTATTATTTTAAAATTTCATAAGTTATGAAATAAATACACATCTTTAATTCAAAACAAAAGATTTATGATACAAATAGGTATGAATTTCGTGTTTAAGGAAATTTTATTTACAAGACTAAAATTAATTAAAATATTAAAAATAACTTTAAAAGATTATAATCATTCTACGTTATAGTTAAGTTCATATAAACGTTGTAATTTTCTTCAAATATTTACTTTGAAATTTGCGACATTTGCTTTTTTTTTTTGTTTTGATGAAATACTTTATTTATGATGGACATCGTGTGAACTCACCTTTATTCTGCGGTGGTGTTCTCCGCATCTCACAGGGGGCTCCACTGTCTTCAACAACGTTCGATGCAGCGGCTGGTGCACTTCCGGTCGTACGTTGCTGTTGTTGAAACTGAGAATGGTGATGTTGATAAAGCTGTTGTTGTTGTTGTTGTTGTTGTTGTGACTGTTGTTGCTGCTGCTCCTGCTCTTGTTCGTTTGACGGCGCTGCTGCGCTCGTGTCACCCGGAGAGCATGGGCTATCAGGGGCAACTGTCGTACTCTCATCAGGTGAACTTGCACCTGTAATATCTATGACCACAAATGAAACAGAAATAAACACTCATGGATGTGATCTTACAATTATCACAACAAAATTATTAATTTTAATTTTAATGAAAATGTAACTTAGAATACAAACTAATCAAGCAGTAGCTCGAGATAAACGTTCTATAGAGAATATAAGCAATTTTAAATTTTTAAATTTCACTCTTTCGTTATACTTAACAGTAACTTGTTTGATATTTTAAGTAAGCAAACTAACATTTTTAAATTATATTAGTTCAATACTTTCATATCACTTAAAGTCTATGTAATTTATAAACACAATATGAACACTTAGAACGTGGAAACTGTGCTTGTTATTAATTTTGGAAAAAAACTACACTCTCAACGCCTTTCAATCTCAAATATTTGACTAGTATTTTCACAATTTTGTATATATATAAATAAGATTTCAACTGTTCTTTCACTCTATTATTAATACAGTCTTATAATAAGAACACACCCGTAATAAAGCAATAATTAATTGACAAAAGATGAATTCTTTTACGTTCAGAACAAGATCCAATGTGAATTTATGATACTTCGAAATATGATGGATGAATTGTCATCGTTTCGAATATGCTTTAAAGTTCAATATATTGGCAGCTCGAAGTCTCGTCTCAATTGATTTTCACAAGTTTTTTTTTAGTGTATTGACATTTGATCACTTTTTATAATGAACAGGTTTCTTCTCGGTTTCCTTTTTTTTCTTATGAGACCAATTGTCACGCTGATCTTGATGATTCAAAGATGGTCAGGGCGACATCTGTCGGTCCGCCGGGGGAAAGTCCGTACGCGTACGTGCTCGACGTGCACGCGAACACGGCCCCTCGCGAACTAGAGGCCATGTTGCGTCGCTATGTCGACGATTGGCCCCGCCTTTCCCCGCGGCTCCCCACCAACAGAGAACCTCGAACGCTCTTTTTCGCCAATCCGAATCAAGCTGATCCCGCCAACGACATTGTTGGTCGTACGCTGTACAAGACGGTCCGTGAAATCTATGGTTGTGTGCTTTATACACTGCAGGAAAGGCACAGCTGTATTCGATGCTGATGGGTATACCGAAAGCACACATGTCCTGTACTATAGGACCTATAGCTACATCCTGTAACTGCACATGTGTCAGTAGCAGCATTTCCTCACGTGCCGCTCCTGCGCTCAGCACACCAGTCACATTATCGCTTACTTTCCGAGCGTGTTCGCGCGCCCTACACCAAATAGAACTGCATAAGGGTATAGACTTTCGATTATGTATCAGGGAAAAATGGAAAATAGTTTTACTTCCCTGTACAATCAAAAATACTATTTTTGGTCATAACAATCTTTCGTTAAAAAGCAATTAAATGTTACGGATATACATATACAGCAATCTATCATTTTTTAAAAAATGGATTATGGTTAACAATAGAAAAAATAATTGTTTGAAGTTTGTAAGTTACTAAATCAGTGTTATCGACTTCTTGTTCTATTAATGCAATCAACTTTGTACTGTTTTTTTTTTTTTTACAAATCACATTTTCAATAATGTAGATACTTTTACATTTAAAATTTCAAAGCAAATTAAATACACTGGTTTAAATTCAGATACGAGTTTTAATTAACTTACAAGTACTACATAAACAAACAAAAATCAATATTTCACAAATTCATGTGTATTATAATATATAAATGCATTATATCAGGATATTTTATACTAATCGTCAAACGACTTGTTTATCGTCTGGTCATAAATTGACCAGACTATAGCCAATGTAATAAATCAAGATGGTTGTACGCGTCTCCTAAAAAACGGGAGGGACAAACGAAAAACAACTCTTTCGAGAGCAGCAGATGAAACCACTAACAATTTCTGTAGCAGTCACATTCGAGAATCAACGAAGAATAAAGAGAATAAAAAGATGCAGGGAAGAAGGTACAGAAGACTTGAAAAAGTGAAAATACATTTCGGTAGGATGCCAAACTAACTGCCAGAAGAAGACTGCTGTTCGGTCGACGTGTGGCTTACTGGTGAATGCGAAAGGGACGAGACATGCTCTGCGGGTATTTACACACATGAAAGGCAACGTTTACTTTAAAGGAGATAGACTAGTGCGATTGTTGCAGTCGTCACCTTGTTTTTTTCATGCTGCTTTTTTCTTTTTTTACCACCAATCTCCTCGAGTACCATGTGTCGTTTGTCCACAGACAAACACAACGAAGATAATCGAAAAAGACTGAATTCCTTAACAATTGCATTTTCGCCATATCGAGTTTTCCCTCTTTATTCCTATCTATTTTGCTCACATCGCAAAACCCGTGTTGTCATTCTATGAACTTATCAAATGATTATATTCTTATATAAGTTTACCAAATTAAATTTATCGACATTTCGCGCAATACAGTTTTTTGAAGATATACCTATCAAATAGATTATTTCTAATCTTTATTAAGTTATGCACTAGTATTCCTGTGCTCATTAACATTCAATTTATTTCTGATTAATATACTCATTTTGTTTGTTTGATTTTACACTATCTAAAGTTGGAATACTTTGATTTAAATTTACAACTGCTATGTATAACGATACAATACTAGATCGACACAGATGAATTAATATTAACTATAAACAAATTTAAAAAAAAGTATTTATTTTTTTATGCATCAATCATTTTTATGTATTACTAATATATAGACGTTAATCTTTATCCTCCACTTTTACAGATACTACGGAAATTTTACCTTAATCAATTTAAATCGAAATAAATAACATTTATGTTCTAAAAAAATTCCACCATCAGATAAAAAAATAAAAAGACATTTCAAGGTGTTTCTACTTTCCCCACAATTCCTGCATTAAAAATCAATTTCAGTCAAAGCAAGTATGTTTTTCTACTTGAAGCACAGCAACATTTTCAGCAGATATTTTCAAGAGTTCTTGTTATTTCTATCTGGTAGAGCAAAACAAATGTCATACTGTGAAACAGTTGATGTTTACAGACGATAGACACTGAAAAGAGTTGAATACCAATATTCTGTAGGGTATCATGTAAACCCGTGAAACACGGCCCCTGTCGAGGAGTTGGGACATTTGTCGACTTTATTCCTGATCGATATCTCTGTTGTTAGAGTAAGACTGGCCATTTATGGTCAAAGATGGAACACGTCATCCTCCAGAATTCCATGCTTCTATTTTCGGGTCTCTTTTATGTATGCGTGTTGCTTGAATAAAACGAATTTTTCTTTTTAACATGAAAACATTATAGTTTGTATAAAACATGGATATTATTTAAAGACCAAAAAAAAACTGTCAGATCCGGTAGTTCAAAAAAAATAAATAAACACTAAAAGAGAAATTGTTAATTAATCGTAGAATAATATTAGATAGTTAGCTGTTAAGTTACATAGAAATAAGCAGTTTTTAACTTTTAAGATAAGAAAGAGTAATACTATGAAGAAAATATCGTTAAACGTTTGCACTTGAAATTTACAGTTGATACATTCTCCCAATAAATGGCAATTCGACTTAATAGTTTCGGTTATGCAAAAAAGAAACTGCGTGTAATCATTAAGGTTTGTCCGCAATAGTCAACAGGTAGAAAACGTGCAAGTATTTTAATGTAACGGACTAACTGTCTCACACAAATGTAACGTTAGAGGCTAGAGTTGAAAAACTGATTTGTAGTTTATGAACACTTTAGCGGAAATAATTAGTTCTAAGACTTTCTAGAGAATAGAGATAATACGGCAAGATTTGACGAAGTAATGAAGTTTTTATGAACCTTTGCTCTAAAAGAAAGACACTTAAGATGATTTTTCAAAAGTTTTCGAAATTATAAATTATAATTTCATTATTTTTTTTTTTTATGGAAGGTTAGGTTGATCAAAGCACGCAGTAATAAGTGTAACAAAACAAGCTTAAATATTAGACAAATTAAGAGATGAAGAGTTATAGAGTAAAATGGTAAAAGTAGGCATTAAACTGATACAAAAGGTGTAAATAAAGAAATGGAAATACATACAGAAAGAAATAGATTTGTAAGAAAAAAAGAGGTTAGGTGTTACACAGAACGAATAACGAGGGAAAAAAATTCGATAAAGTGGATATTAGAGTACATCTGAGAATAATAAAAAAAGAGAACTCTGTGACATTACAAAAAGTAACAACACTACTATCAGCGCTAGCATTGATAATAAATAAACTGGATTATCTCTAAGCAGAAATTACGAAAATTGGGAGAGCATTTAGAAACTCCATGAAATTAAATCACAAATTGAAGAAAGAAAAAAAAGTGGCAAGAAAAGGACATAAAATTAATGAAGAGATTAACAAAACTTCAGAAAACTGAAGAATAGAAAGAAAGGCACTGTTACAGAAATAACATAATAATTAAGAAATTAATATTAGAAAAGGAAAAAGTAAGAGAAGAAACTGAAGGTTGAATGTAAAATGATTAGGCAATTAAAACATCTTATGGAAAAAGAATATACAAGGTAGAGTTACAGATCTGGCAAGATAAATTGAAAATGATGAAAAATAAAAATAATTTAAGTAATAAAAAAATGTACAACAAAGAAAATATAATCAGAGTGGATCAAGAAATACAAAGCAGAATAATTCAAAAGACAAAAGAAGAGAGGCAAAGAGGGAATAAACACCAGGTTTAGTACAAATGAATAATTATTAATGGGGAAACATGGATCTGGAACCTAGGAAACGATGAGATTTAAGAAAAAGCCCTTTCGTAAAGAACATAAAAATAGGGTTGGAGAGAGCAGAGACAAAAAAGAACTAGAAACAGAAAGACCTGATATAAATAGAAATTGAAACAGGTAAAATAAAACAAATCAAAAAGGAAGAAATACATGAAGGAAGATGAACCAAACAGGAAAATTGGCAATTATCTAGGAGACTAGATAGAGGAAACGAAGAGAGAGGAATAAATGGGAAAATAAACAAACAATGAATACAAAATGGAAAACATCAAGAAATATTTTGTTCTGGAATATGCAAAAGACAAGATGTAGAAAATAGCTACATAATATGTCTCTGATAGTCCTGAAATGTAATGGATATAATTATTTTTTGAACAACTATTTAGAGGTAAAAAACAAGCAAGAACCAATAACAATGAACTAGGATGAACTAGTAGGATTTGCTATATTCTATGCAATAAACAAGTCTAAAGAGAAATAGAAGTATTAAATAAAAGTGAGAATTAAATAACAATAATGGTTAAAATAGAAGACTGAACAATGACAATAACAGGGTCTACATCAAACTTAATACTGCAGAAGAGTTAATTGTTCCACTAAATAAAATATGAATTAAGTATGACAAATGCATTCATCAAAGTACTAACACTATAGATGAAATGGTTGCTGATAGGAATACACAGTAACATCATAAATAATCAGAATAGGCTAGCTAGATAGTACATATTTGATTAAATACTACTTTATTAGAATGACAATCTAAATTGTCCAAGAAACTATAAAAAAATAACTCTAGCCTATGTATGTTAAGGATTTTTACAGTAATTTTGATAAATGAAGTTGAAAACTGTGAAATGAGAAATGTAAAATCCTCCTAGAGTATTAGAAAACAGGGTTTAAAAGCAACATTTTTGTGCTAAACGTCTAGATTACACTAGCACTAAAAAATGAAAAGGAAAACTAATTGTTGCATTTAGTGATTTTTGGACATCTATATGAAAACAAAAACAAAATGAAGAGTAACATAAAAAAGAAATAGAAAGGTGACAGGCGACATAAACTGGAGATAAACATGAATAGGATGAAATTAATGGTAATCCAAAAAACAGAAAGAACAAAAAAATTAAAGAATGTAAATACAGAGGTACTACACTTGAGTATTAAAAATTGTACTTGTTTGAAAGTTCTGTTTTGTAATTCAGAGGTATTCAATCAAATGACAAACTATTTTGTAACTAAAGGTAAAATAGCACTTAGAACGATTTGGATGGATGAAACGGGAGACCAAAATTGCTTAAGGTAACAATATTTGAGTAAGTTACGGGATACTTAAACAAGGAGAAACGATAGAAAAAATCCAAACGCTTTCTACATCAGGTCATCTGTCATTATTTAATAAGACGATAAACGGGTGTAATTAAAATGGAGTGTTTGAGTTGACAAAATTCCACACAATAGGAAAAATATATTTCGAAAGATTTGCATAAAAAAAGACTTGGACAAAAACGCAAACAATCCTAATATAATTGATATAATTATTAACCCCTTGAGTGGCGCCTTTGGGGCGCCATATGCAAAGAAATAGAATATTTTAAAATGTGAACATAGCAAATTAACGACAGAAATCAAAGTAAATAGATCATAAGTATTTGTAACTCCTTTTTCCCAAAATAATGCTTTTAAATTTTCAAAGCTTCTTTGGGAAAGAAATCTAAACTTAATCATGTCCAAAAATGCTTCGAGTGTAAAGGGTTAAAAACTAGATCAACGCAAATATAAAATATAAATAGTAGAGCTGAAGAGGCAGGAAGAGATGTTGGGACTGATAAAGAATACACGGTCTGAATTAGAAGCCAAGTTCCTTAAAGACGGAGAAAGAGCATTTAACCCTCAGATACGGCCCCGCGTGTAAATATATCAGACACAAACTATTTATTGTCGAGTGTGTATTACGGAGCTGGCGCATAAAATAGGTGGAAAAGCGAAAACGCGTATAAAGGATTCAGAAGTACATTAATTATGTCACACTGAGAAAAAGCAATCGTTAAGACATATTACGTCAAACTGTTTTCAATATCAGCAAAACTAGACCATGAAGGAGATAAAGGAAAATAAGTTTACTTAAATACTGGTAATTGAGAATTTAGAAGAAGCAAAAGACATATTTTATTATGTGTAATTTGCGATAAAAGTCTGTCAACGGTATTATTATGTAATATTGTACCACATATTGTTTAAAAAAAAGTACTTAAAAATATTTTATCTACGATACAATGATTTCGCAGCAACATCCAAATTTTAATTTGCGTATTTAAGCTTTAACGAGAAGAGGGAAACATAGCCACTCTCATAACAAAAATGTTCACTCCATAAATGTGTACTCATGTTAATTTGGACGTTCAGTATGATCAAACTCTTGACATGTTTATTCAAAACAGACCGAATGAAATATAATGTACCAAAGATAGTTGATATAAAACTAATTACCCCTTTGTAATAGGCCAAAGGCCAGAAGTATAAGTAAATAGTATCAATAAAATAATCTCTTTCCTGAATTTTATGTTTCGAAACTATAATAAAAATTCTTGTAACATTAATAAACGTTACCAGAGCAATTTGAAAGGCTTTAAAAATGAATTCAGATTATTCACGGTTACGTAAACAATTTTGGACTGCAAACAATTAAGCACCTAAAATACACACCGAGAAATACGTTATTGGCGAAAACGTGTTATTAGAATGGGAAAATTTTGTTAGTGGTTAGTTGAACAGTCACTCACCAAAAAATTACCTTGGAAAAATAAAGTCGCAGATTTTAGAAGAAACATCTGATTGGCTAAAATTTATTTCCTTTCGCTGTATAATGACGTTACCGAGAAGGAACAGTGTCGTGGCAACCAAGCCGGTTTTGAGTTTTTATTTTCTCCAATTAACAATAAAAATAGTTCGGAATCGGTGCTACGATAAACAAAGCCCGTCGTTTCTTGAGTGATCTATCGGCTTTAAAGACACGGGCGGCGCCCGATACCGCCTCCTCTCTTCGTGGCGATTCGTTGAAAACTGTACTTGCTTTAATTACATCACACTGAAAATTCAACTTTGAAAACGAAACCAATTATTCGTCAATATACAAATATTTGAATAAAATGGACTAGTCGTTTTATGGGCGAGCCGTAAATATAATCAAGATATATCAAAAATTTACTTGTTTAATGAATTCTACTGGATTTGCATATATGGCATGTATAAATACGTTTAATTTACCGTTAAGAAGCTGAATATTAAGTGAAAAATGTTTTGGTATTTATTGAAATTTGTTTATTTTGTACACATCATGTAGTTTATATATTTGTATGTTATTTTGATTATATTGTGAGTGTATACATGTAATTATTACATTTAAAAAGAATCTAATACGTAAAAGAGGTATGAATAAAGCCAGTATGCGTTTAATATCAACAATCAAGTAAGTAGAACTGAACGAATAAATTAGACGTGAATCTATAGACTGTTTACAGTTATACATATTTCCATAATAAAAAATTCAATGTTTCGAAAGCGGTTAGTTTCCAGACACATATGTTCGTTAATATTTTCTCGTTTCGTTCAGTGAGTTCTACTTTTATGTAATTTTGTACTTAGAATTCAACAGCATTCTGTATGCAATAAAGTTGTAATATATGTACGCGTTCGGAGGTAGGTAAATAGCTGCGATAGCACGTACATTGTCAGACGTACATTAGCCACGAGCGTCCAACGCCCATAGGCATTAAAGATCACTTCCTCAAGAACGTCTGGCACGACGCAACACCGAATCTTCGGCTTTAAAGTCGAGTTCGAAATTCTCCGTGGAAACATTGGATTTGTTGTCGGTATCGCGTCGTAGGTAAGCCAGAGTCGAACTTCTGTTTTCAGCAATTGTCTTTGTCGAATAAGTTGAAGGAAAGTGAACGATTCTGTGATTGCAAGCGACTTAACAGCAAAAAATAAGTTGCCAACAGTTTATAATTTAAACATAGAAAGGGAGAGGAGTGTCGCTAGTTCAACCGAATGGACTGACTTTTTTGAAAAACCTGTTTGTTGATTGTAAATTGATGAAGTGCAATTTATGAATTTTTTTTAACAAATTCTAATGTATGGTAATGGGAAACGGTGATGCATTGAAAGCGATACAGAAAGTAATTTGAGAATATTTTTATCTAAAGAAGATAATTAAAGAAAATGAGTAACAAAAATGAGTTTGTTAGTTAAAACAGTGAAATGTACATTTCTGCATTGATCTTTGACAATGGAGATATTTATGGTGTCAAAAATATTAAATTAGGATATTAATCATTCAAGCATTAATTCAGCAAAATTTTAAATTCGTTACTTTACCAATTTTTTAAATGAGCAATAGTTTTATATTAAATATTTGACAAATTTATCAACAAAATTACTGCAATATTTTAACGTTTCAACCATTTATTTTTGTTCGTCTCAGATATACTAGACGTCATTGTATAGTGATACTGCTGGACATGGTAATTATAATCTGTTACATATGTATGCTCAATAATCATTTTGAATTGTTTCAAAGATAGATTTGTATCTTAACAGATGTTTTAAAGTTTAAAATATTGTTGATTTTACAGCTATTAATAAATAACAACTAATCAGTTAACAAACTAATGAAAACGATCTTTTAGATGCTCACAACGGAAAGATAAGGATACTTAACGAAAATTGTATCAGTTAAAAAAAAGTATTTATTTAAAAAAATTAAAACAATCCTGTTTGCCTTCCTAATGAACCAATTAGAAAAGATACGGATATTTAAAAATGTATCATATGAAAATTAATTTGACTCTCCGTCAAAGCCGTGTAGTACTAACAGCTCTGATTGGTTAGGGTTTTTCCTTAATAATTCAACAACGAAGCCCCATCCGACATTTTTGCACAGGAAATTGTTATTCAGAATCGTCTCAGCTACTCCCCAAGTTCCGGTTCTTACACAAGTTCTGGAGCACCCTGTATATCTGGCATTCGTATGTAGGGTACGAGACCGCTGCAAGGTCTAATACCGTTAACAGTTATTAGGGACTTATTCTTTGTTAATGGCATTCATTGTTAGGAATATTGAAGTTGCCACTGTTATCGTTGCCACAGTTGGACGATGCGGTAATTAAAATGTTTGATTTAATATTCTTTTCTCTAATCTACAAGGCAAAATTACATTTCCCTTTAGACCATTGACAAACACTAAAAATATAATAATCTAAATTGAGGTGCAAAGTGTTTTAGAGGCTAATATCATGTAATGTTACAAAATTTTTTAAATGAAAACCGATATTCAGTAAACTACATTTATTTTTCTATTTTAATTATATTTATTTTATCTCAGAAATATTTGATTTTTTGTATGTCAGTGCTGTGCATTCCTTTCAAAAATGTAATCAGCTTCTTTTGATATAAATTATACACTAGCCGTGATATGTTATAAATGACAGCCTCAAACTTCAATAATTTTCTGTAAAATCTTCGATGACTTTTGATAGATAAATTGAATTTCTCGATATTTATCTATGAACAATAAGAAGATGATGTAATAAAATGTTTCTCAAACAAGTCTTATAAATTTGAACGAATATGCTCGTATCTTGAGCAATCTGTGCAATTATTCAAGTTACAAGATTTGCTAGACGTATCACAATGTATATCTGATAACATCTCGTTGCATGTGCTTGGAAAATTAGAGGATGTAGGAAGTAGTTTTTGTAGTTTAACACCACTGGCAAGCAGTAATTTCACATCTTGACGCTTGACACATACACGTAAAGAATGTGTCAAATTGGTTCCTGTTAGTACATTTTCTTCTCAGAACGAAGCCGAATAAATTTACCGAATTCAATTTTTATCCGCGTATTTTGTTCGTTAAAAAATAATAAAGCACACGTTACCGAATATAAGTTTTACTGACTTCATCGCACGAGTAGAATGAGATAACGGATTTCCTTTCATTTTGTCAGGATAGAACAAAACACTTTTTATCTAAACATACGACAATTCCTGGCGTGATTCCAGTTGTTTCCGGTAATATAGTGAACATTTTTTACAAGACAAACTGACCGTTATTTTCGTTTGTTTTCAATACAAATATTAAGCAAATTATAATATAAAAATTACCTACCCTTAAAATTCTCTACGTTATAATTTATTAATATTTTATTGTAAGATAATAATATTTTCTTAATACTATAATGTACAAAAAGTAATTTTTTATTCTATTATTATTTTTTAATATTATAAACTTACACGTATTTCACAGACATATTTTTTCAGTTAAAATATTAATTAAATTTTCAACGTGCTAACACTTAAAAAAAGGTGGACTATCTCACTGGACTTGTACTAATACACTTTTATACAGAATGTTTCATAGAATCAATCTAATAAAAATAAATATATAGTTACATTGAAAATAGAAAAAGAACTATGAATGTATTTAATTTTATACTTAATTGCATATTTGTTTTTATATAAATCGAATCTTCAGATCATGTTAGATAAATAAATATCAGAATGCGATATTAAAATTTAAACATTTTTTTGTATAAAATGTTCTAATTTCTCGTTCAAAATACTTTATGTATATTTTTTTTTCATTTTGCACTTTGATATTTTTTCACCTAAAATATTCCGATGGATCTAAAAATATGCAGAGTGACCCATTTTAATTGCTCAGGCCAAATATCTTGGGATATATGAAAGACGTGAAAAAAAAGTTAAAAAAGATGGTTTATTCGACCTTATAGTAAGTTTGTAGATGTTCTATGTAGATTGCACTAAATTTTTGAAACGAAATTAATTTTTCACACATATTTGTATAAAAAAGTGTCAATGTAAAATATTAAAATATTTAAACTACTGATTGTTTTAAGTTGTATCTTAATATTTTTTTTACATAGATATTTCTAAAGATTAATCCGTGTAAAAAAACATACATCATTCTATTTAAAAATTTAAATGTGATCTGCACATGGCATTTCAGGGTCATCATAAGATCCAACACACATCGGCGTAATCTGTGCCTCTCGAAACCATACGACTTTTGTTCAACACTTTTTTTTTTCATATTTTCCGTACGCTCCAAGATATTTGGCCTGGGAGATTAAAATAGGACACCCTGCATATTGTTGCGTTTAAAAACACAAAGGTCATCGTGATATCTCGGAGATACCTTCACTTAGACAAGACTTACGTCCATAATAAGGTACGTTCTTGTAACAAAGTAAATTTTACTTGAAACAGTTTTTTAAACAAAGAATAGTTCAAGAGAAGACTGCATGTTAAAGCTGAACAATGGTACCCTGCATAATTTGCATTCGATAAGAAGAAATATTTGTACAAACGACAAAAGATTTATAGTAAATATTGTTCATAATTTTACCTTTGTGCATATGATTTTTAAACAAGCAGAAACTGGCAATAAAAATACCTAAACTTAGAAAATATGTAAATAGCGGTAACAAAAGGTAAGATAGAAACTATGGATTCGAAAGGGCGGAGGCACCATCTCCCATGTTATTCCTCCTGGATGGTTGAAACCATTCACCTTCGCAGGAATAACCGATATAATACGATATCATCTTTCCAACGTTTTTAAAAGTTCGTTTCACAAGCTTAGAATATCTTCTGTTTATTTTTTCAGTAAGTCTATTTATTATCATTGTGTATATATTTATTATCATTGAACAAATATCCTTTGTTCTAACTGTAAAACTCTAAGGTTTTCATTTTTGGACTCAGCTCAGAATTAATATTATGATAGTGTACAGAAATTGTCAGAAATATTGATTCCACTATTAATTACATAAGTCACATTTCCAATTAGTAATTCATCAATTTTTTATTAATGCAAATGTATTTACTTCCGATGAAATTTTAATTTTTTTGTTGTTCAAAAAACAAGGTTCAAACATGAATAATTTAATTGAATTTTTAGATAAAATATTATCAATCTTACCGCTTGTATATATTTGTAAACACAAATATGGCAATGAATTATATCTGGCAATGAATTATTCATAATGAATAATTATAAAACAATATTTATTCTATTAGTTGATAATTTGCTTGTTATGATCCATGTAAGTTACGATGATGCGTTTAAAAAAAAAGATGAGAAAAAAAATTCTAATTTTCAACAGAAATTTAACGTATTGCCTTTCAATTATATAAATGTATCAAAAATTTGTTAAAACAACAGATTTCAACGTTCTTATATCTGAAACTACAAAAGTTATTAACGTCAGAATAATTAATGTTAAGTGTATAGATATTTAATATGTATATAGAATAAAATAAAATTTATTGTATTTACTATTATCTCGAATTTTTTTATTAGTTTAATACTATTTCATAATCATAAGGCAATACTGCATGTAATTAATTGAAATGGCTTTAAAAAAAGCCATCATAAAAAAGCAATCATAAAAAAGTATTGAAATATGACTGTCATTTTCAGAATTATATTGTTTTGCAAATGCAACAATGCATATGAATTTTTCAGTTGCAATATTTTTTAAATGGAGTTGTACTGAATTGTTGTATAAGTTAAATTTTTTTAATTTTATGTAAAAAAAAGTATTAACATGTTCAACGATTCACAATGTTTACTAAAGGCACAATTTTCGTCAAGTACAAAATGGTAAAATTCCGGACTTAATATGAAAGAGAAATAAAGAGAACGTAAAAATAATGAAAATTGCAATTTTCTTACAATAAAGTATTGCAATAATATTAAAATTTACATACCACGAGACGTGTTAAAGTAAATCAGTTGAGAATCGTTAACTTATGAGATATCTTAAATAAATAATTGCATTAATCCACTAAAAACTATTTTGTATCAAAATAATAAACGATACATGAAATGTTTAGAATGCACTCGGGAAACATGTGAACATCTCCTTTAATAAAGAGAGTTATTTAAAATATCTCACGAATTAATCATTTTTTGATCACATTTTATGCAGAATGACGAGAAAAAGTTGGTTTATACGAAAAAAATGTTCCTATTTAAGAAAAAACTTTCCACTGTAAAATACACATGTATAGTTTAATTTGGAAAAAAAAATAATCTTAAAAATGTTTCTTCGAATCATTTACCTTTATCATCTAGCAATATTTTCCAATTTCAATCAGAAAATTTTACGAAAGATACAAAAATGTGAAGTTATAAGTTAATGGAAAATAAACTGACGATATAATCATTTTTTTATTTCTTAAAAAAATAACATGCGTTTTTAACTAAAGAAAGAACTTTAATAATTTCTGTAATATAATAAAGAATTCAAAATATATCAATATGATGACGAACTATTTTAACTGTTAAATCACGAGCAATCTAAAATGCGAAAAGTTGTATATTCAAAACTTTTAAAAATGTTTCGCATTTTCAACTAACCACCGTTATGAAAGAATCGAAAGAAATAGCAGAAACTTTTGAGACGACCTAATATTACTAAATAAAGGATAAAGTAATTGAAGTTCATTTTTCTTACTCGACCAATTAAAAATAATAACAAATAAAGTGAGTTCAAATATTGATTAAATTAAGGAATGTGGTAAAGCTAAGGTTGTACATTTAACTTTTGAATATCGTAGAGCTAAGGCTCGGCTGAAAAATTATGTGGAACAGTGCGGCCCTGTCTCGAGTATTGATCTGTAGGAGAGTTGTCTGCCGCCCCTTCCAAGCCCAACGCTAGATGTTTCATCCCTCCGCAACCCCTGAACAACAAGAATGTCGTGCACCTGTGACTAGGCTGTTGGCGATGGCGAATACCCTCCCTAATAGGCATCTTTCGCCGAGACATTGTCTTCGATTCACGTTCATCGCATACCAGTTCTTGCATTTTCTTCGCCGAACGTCGCATTTAAATTCGGCCCCGGTATCCGATACAGGTGCGCGCGCGCGCGCGGAATAATTTAAATTTTAGCGGAGATTCAGCACCGGTTACGCAACCATGCAAGATACGGTAAAAGCGAAAGTGACGACAGTGGATCTCCTCCGGTTTAAGCTGTTGATCCTACTCGATGTCGATAAAGGAGTCTAATTATCTAAACTCGAAACATACTACGTTTTTTTCTTTTTAAAATTTAAAAGGACTCAATCTTTCTCGTGAAAAAAGTAAATAACGAATCCTGCTGTTTTGCATACGGAATTATCAACGTGAATTTTTTAAAAATTTGTATAGAAGGAAGATATAAGCCCATCATTGATTCTCAGTATTTTTTCTGATCCGTATGACTAAGAAGGGAAGAAAGGATAAATTATAGATTTGACGAAATACGTAAAAGGCTATAATTTTTTATTCAAATAAAGTACGGACACGACAGTTATGTAAAAGAAAAAAACAAGTTTTCTGGTGATATATCATTTTGTACACTTTTTATTTTTTTAGTATAATTTTTACGTATTTCTCTGGTCTTCGTAAGTTTACATATTTTAGACAAATTTCGATACCCAAAAAAATGTATTCTTGATTTTTTACTCAAACGTTGTATAAAAAATGTATGTTATGGTTTTTTAAATGATATGAGTGATACCTCATATAATATTAAAAATAAATATTTCAATTATCAAAATATGTAGTTCAATACATTTTATCGTATTCCAATCGTGCAACATATTTCATGATTAATACATTTAAAACTACATATAACTAAAACTGACCAATTTTAGAATAATTGTAACATTAATCGCTTTTAAGGAATTAGAACCTGAAAATCACATACAAGTTAACGTTTGATAGGTAAAAATCATCTATCCCATATAAAAATACCCTGCTTGCAAAAGATTCTTGAAACTGTAATAATAGATGGAAATTATTGGGTGTGTAATAATTCGTAATTGGTTCAAATATATTGATTAATTGTCCATTTTAAAAAGTTTATATTTTTAATTCAATAAAATGAGTGTAATCATATAAGTAATTATGCAGCGTGTCCTAGATTTTAACAGTTAGAAATACGAAATATACACATAGTAAAATGTGTGGTTATTATGTTGCAATATTGTAATAGAGTAATATTTACATTTAATCTTCTTTACATTAAAATTCAACTTGTTTACATTAAGCGCTCCTAGAAATAACTAAAACATTTTAAAATGCTTGCCACTATTCAGATAACGACCAAAAGTAGGATTTATTACCTTGTAAATTTCACTGAACGTATTGTTAATTTTTTGCATTAATTCATTATGGGTGAAGTTATTCTTATTCGGTATATGTACTTTTCCTTTCAAAGGTTCCCACAAATATTAATCCACTGTATCGCAATAACCGTAAGACTTACGGTCTTTTTGTATTTCGTTATTTTTGTTATAACTTTTTAATGAAACTTTAAACAAGCTATGTTTATGTAACATCTTTCACTTACTAAGGAGTATGGACTGTATTAACAAAATTTGACCGTTAACACCTAGGACCCTATATAAATTCTAAGACAATTGTATATGCTTATTAATTATATGTAATATGATAAAAACAATAAAATTCACTTTATTTTGATCATACACATATAGCGCATTTTGAGTAAAAATGAAACATTCTGTACTAAGCACATACCTAGATTATACATATGTTACGGTAAATGTGATTAATTCGATGATTATATATAATTGCCGGTTATTATATATGATCACCATTAGGTTTGGTAAATGTGATGAATTCTTGAATATTTATCAAATTAACCTGCGAGTTTAGTCTAATATGACTAAGTAAGTAAACTTAAAATATTGAATAATGTGTAGTAGTAGCAATAAACATTATTTGGAAAAATATTTTTCCCTAGAATATGGGTTTAGTTTGTTTTTGATATATAACTGTTTTGTATGAGTTCTAATAATGAAATTATTTTCTCTAGTTAGGTCTTTCATTTGACGAGACATGTTAGTCCTTTATTTAAATTTACGCTTTAAACGAGAAACGTGAGAAACACTATGATCGTTTTTATTAAGGTGCCAATTTAACTCGTGTTTTGTAATTCGGTAAGCCAGAGTATTACTAAAATGTGTAATAGATATGAACAAAAAAATGGCTCGCATGTTCATATATTTTTAACGCCAGAATAACCATCGTTGTATAACCCCACATTTGTTAATTTCATAAATAATTAAAGAAATGTTTATATATTATTATTTGTAATGTTTATTATGTTTGACATTTCGACTGCCATGCCAGAATTGTTGGAATATTTATTGTTGCAATTTTAAAACAAATAAAGAAAATTCTAATGTTACATATAATTTACATTTAACGATAGTATACCATGTCAGTTATGGTTGTAATCACACTTAAAATCAAACTAATAAAAATAAAAGTCAGATTTGTAACATTTGAAGCGTAAAGTGCGTCACGAGTCTGACTCGTCAAAGTATGGCAAGGGATTAATTTCGAATGAACCATTTTAAATACCATTAGTTTCGTTGTTTTTATTATTCATAATTTCAGTCCTTTAATACGGATATTTCTAGTTATGTAAATAGAAGAATTCTTAATAATATACATAGGCGATGAATTTCTATAGAAACTCAAGTGTCACCTGTATAGATGAGATGGCAGCAAAGAGTTAAATAGATTTTAGATGTAATTTTTAATACTTAGTTTACGTTTCCCTGCTTAACAATGTATTAGGTTGAGTAAAAAGTTTGTTCGTTACAACGACTGCTCGTGATCGTTGACACTGATAAAATGATACACACATCGACTTTTTTTCAAGCAATTTGTTACTAATGATGAAAATGGATTATTTTTTATAATGTGAAATGAAGGAAACATTGGTCTATGCCAGGGCAAAACCCATTAACAACGGCCAAATCTGAACTGCACGCTATAAAGGTATTGCTCTCGGTTTGGTAGGATTATAAGAGAATATTGTATTATGAACTCTTACCAAATAACTAGACTATTAATTCTGAAAAATATTCTGAACAACTGCATCGCTCAAAAGCAGCAATACATGAAAAACGGCATTCGCTTTCATCCAGAAAAGGAATACCATTTCACCAACACAAAGCAAGACTGTACACGTCTTAGATGACACGACAAACACTTCTACAGTTTGGTTGGGATGCATTACCGCACCCACCATATTCACCGGACTTGGCACCTTCTGATTTTTATTTATTTCGAACATCGCAAAATTCCCTTGATGGAATATCGTTTAGAAACGTAGAAGAAGTAAAAACGCATGTGTCTAAATCTTTTAATGAAAAACAATTTTATGAAAAAGAAATATTCATCTCACCAAACAGATGGGAAAAGGTCATAAAACAAAATGGTACATATATCATTGATTAAGTAAGTTTGATATTAAAATAATAAAATTGTATATTCTTGTGAAGAAACGCGAACGGACTTTCTGCTCAACCTAATATATTCAGTTCGTTTTAATAAAAAGACGAAAATTACTTTTTCTAAAACAAACGTAATCTAAATTCATAATACAAATGAGATTCAAAATAAATTGAAAATTAAAAATAATAAAATTGCGTTGGAGGTTTCATTTTCGAAAAAAATGTACCTGAATATTTTGCAAAATATTCAAAAAAAATTATTTTTCATATTGTCTTAAAAATACAATTTTATCTTTTTAAATAAAAGAACTCATTGTTCTAATAACTTCAATTATTCCAAGTTAAATTAAAACAAAAAAGGAATATATCTTGTTTTTGAAGTTAAGGGGGCAGACCAGTCTAAATGCAAGGGTGCGGTAAATTAATTATTAAAAGAAAACCGCTCGATACACAAACTTGAAAATTTAATTATGTTTCAATAACATTCTAAGCTTTAAATTTCGCTACTCATAACATGCGAGGGTGTACATGGGGAAGGGGGTCTTGTCCTCAAACTGGAAGACGCAGGCCTTGAGGGTGTCCTTTCCAGTATCTCTGTTGGTGGTCCTAGGATATTGAAATTTGGTGTGAGCCTTCTTGTTACATGTCGCTATCGTCTCTACCACGGATGTGGGAATCCCTGTCAATTTGAAGCGTCTAGAATTTTTTTAATTTGAAAATTTACCCCAGAAAAACAGACTTCGGTTTTCAAAATTTCAGAATCGACCTTCACAATTGTTTTATAGTAGCGACCGTGATAGGGACGGTAGCGGCATGTAATCCGAAGGCTCACACCAAATTTCAATATCCTAGGATCATTGGCTAGGAGACGTCAGAAGGGACACCGTCAAGGTCTGCGTCTTCCACTTTGAGGACAAGACCCCCTCCCCATGAACACCCACGCACTTTATGAGTTAAAATAGAATAAAAATTAAAATTAATAAGGGAAGAAATGCAAATTATATAGAACAAGTGTTTATCTTGATGAAAGTCAGCTTATATTTTGACGAAAACATTTCAATAAACTTTTTAATGCATAATAAGAAACCTGCAGCGAGTCATTTTGACCCGCTTGGTAGTTCTAAAAAAAATAATACAGTTCCGATAATAAAGCATAATAGGGGTTTGATGTCATCAGGCTGTATGACAGTAAGTAAACTTAGTAATATAGAATTTATCGAAATTACTATGAACAGAATAATATGTATATCGTGATATTCTGAAAAAAGAATTTGAAATTTTCAGTTGGAAATTTACAACTACTCGCTAAACTGTGGCTTTCGAGGCTTACATTGTAATCCCCAAAAATTGTTTAACTTATAATTTTTATTGTGTACAATGGTATAATGATTGTACAGGCTACAGGAAGTGAAAGAAAATTTCATTAATAAAAATAAACAAGATAATATATTGAAAGGATTTATACATATAAAATAAATTGATGTTTCAAAACATATACACACATACAAACATATATGTATAAGTATTTGTTTATAACACTGTTCCTATCGACACTGTACCTGCGCTTTGTATATTATTTCTGATAGACGATGTTTGGCTTCTATTATGCCAAAGTTTGGCTAACTCTGTTATATGATATACCAAAATTATTAAATGCTCTACCGTAATCACCGGATATTAATCCACTTGAACACCTGTGGCTGGTATTAACGTTAAAATTCAATAATTATACATTTACCAATAAACTAGACGTGAAATTCAAAGTTACCGAATTATGAAGAAGTATTTCGTCTTTGATGACGCCAAAAATGATAAAATTAGTTATAGAAGTTCGTTTGTATTATAGAAACCCTCCAAAAAACTTAAAACGTTAAAGTGGTATGTTATTATAGTAAAAATATTATTAGAAAAATAAATAAAACAGCTTAAATAATATTTTACCAAAAATTTATCCAAGAATAAAGTCGATTTCAATGAAAATCACGCTTAATTGTTAGTTCTCTAAATATCTACCCAACAAAAAATAAGTTACTTAATAATGATCTTCAATTTCTATATTTATTTTGTAATTGCAATCTTCAACAATGTTAGGGCAAAAATAAGAGGAAAGAAAGAATTTAAATTACATTTCTATCTTTCGAAACGTTCCAGGAATTTTTTAGTAACGGTTGGAAAAAATATTGTAAGTAGAAACTTTTTATTCGTTCCATCTGTTTCTTCGACCTTAAAGGGTAATGGAATGAAACGGACCAGAGAAAGGGTAGCAGAGCAACGGAGGTGAATTGTATATGAATGAACCCGGACCCGTTGACTTCCTGCGTTTAGGAAGGTCGTGCACCGTCGCTTTCATTTATCGACGAGAGTCTCTACTCCACACAAGAATAATAGGGGTGACCGACCCAGGGAATGCTGTTTTTCGGTTACAAGAAAAACCACTTTCGCCACTCTATGATTATATACTCAAAATTAACTAAGCAGAAACTCAGAGGAACCAGAATTTTCTAATTACTACAGTACATAAACTACTCATTTTAATTTCAAACCAATGTCAATTTTAATTTTAACACATTTTTTTTTATTATTTTGTTGTCCAAAATATAACACGTGACAAATACGTGAAGTGATATAGAACAGAATATACATTTTTTAACACTAGAACTATTAACGTTCAATCTACCTTTTCTTTTAAATTAAAAATAAAGTAGAAAACAAAGTAAATAAGAGATGAAACATGAGTTAAAATATAGAATGATTCTTTATTCTAGTAAAAATTAGCCTGCATTTTGACAAAAACATGTTAATAAATTTTGTAATACAAAATAAGAAATTTGAAACAAGTCATTTTTTTAAAGTTAAAATAGATAGTATATTTTTTCTTCGTCCAACTTATTTTTGCATCTATATGAAAATGATCTGAATTTAATTCTTCTAATGCTTTTATGCTGATATTTACTGCAGTATCTACTAAAAAGAAAATCTTTTTCTTTCTTTGATGCTGTTTCAACTGGATCACGACATACATTTATTTGTTTCGCCCATAATTTTTTATATAATCGACCATGAATTTTCTACCAGAATTCACAATCAATATTTCCTTCACATGCTTTCTATTATTGATATCACTTATAAGTGTTCGATTGCACTTACATTATTATAATTCTTGCATTTATTTATTTCATCGTTTTTCCACAATTACATAATTAATTCTATTCGTTTATTAATTTTGTTGCTACTCTTTGAAGATAAGAAGGATCTGTGCTTCAAGTTTTTCATGTTTAGTGTTTTTCACAAATAGCAACAAGATAATTCAATGTCAAATTGATCGTTTTTTTCTGATCGATGTCTCAAATGTTGTTTAAAATGAACAAAATGAAAAATAAGTCATTATTTTTAACGTTTTAAAATTATTTGGAAAATGCAATCCTCGAATACTACGATCTTCGCTCATTTTTGCAAAAATGGATTACACGTTTAAAGTTTTATTTAGTAAACTATTTATCCTATTGAGTAATTTTTTGTTATTTTAAATGGAAAGGGCCAATCTTTTCGAATAAATTTTTATTACGATCAAAAATCGTTTCTGCAATATTGAAAATCGTAAACAAATTTTTATTTTTAAAAATTCATTTGAAGGTTGTGCCTTTAAAAATCCAAAGATGATAAAAAAGTGACTATTGCAATGTCTTTTATAAAAACTAATTCCCATTTCAGTGCGGTTTCTATCAACGCCACAAAATAAGATACTAAAGAATGTAATACGTCCCGCACCAGGTAGACGGATTACGCATTCCACCGTTACGATCGGAACTGATCGAAACCAGATTGTAGGCCCGTACGTAACGGAAAGGAGACATAAAATTAGCCAACACCTTCTGCATAGCTTGTATTAAAAAGTTAAATCAGGGTTACTTGCCGCTACACATTTTATAATAAGGTCTTCAGGAAGTGGTACGTCCTTTCCCAATATCACCAACTGATCAAATATTTTGCAATTTCTTTGGTGGGAAAGTATCTAAAATGGTAGAGGACCATGTAACGAGATTGGAAATGCTATAAAAAGGCTTGCGACGCGGACAAACTTGCAAAGGCTCTGGTAAATAATTCAATTTTTATACCGCGGGGTTTATTAGAACGAATCAGGTTATAATTTACAAATGTTACATTCGATTTCCTAAACGAAAATGTATTGTACAAATTGAACATAAAGCTAGTTTACAACCTTGCTTTGCGGTAATATTATCTATCACTGGCACTAAAAGCTTCCATAAATTCACGCCAATATCACACAAACTGGTTCTATGCAAAACCAGTTGGTTTCATAAAGATTACACTGTTTTTAGTACGATACAATAGTTTCAGCTGCTTTAGTGTTTTTAACACAAAATCCCAATATTCTAAATTCTAAAGTATGTTATTCGTGCATCTTTATCCTATTCTGATAGAAGAAATCTACTATTTTTCGTAAAAAATTATTTATAGATTATGGAAAACATGTCATTGATTAAGGACGGGTTAGTGAATTTCCTCTGGGAATATAAATGGCAATATTGAGGCTGCAATCAAATGTTTCGATTTTATGTATTTCAGAAAATAAAACAATACGTAGAGAGTAATATGAACAGTGTTAATTACGATAATTACGGCTCCCTCAGGAAAAATAGGAATGTAGGAAAGGAACCCTCACCATTCGCTTTATACCTGAAAGATACCAGGGATTATACTTTAACACTAACTCAAATAGGTACGTAATATGCAATAATTTTCGAGTACTGAGTGGTGGAATATTCTTTTTTACATTGCTATTTTCTTTAGAGAAACCTATCGTATCTAGGTATTTTATAGGGGAAAATAATTTTCCGGATCTTTGAAAACATGACTCAGAGGTAAAATTTTAAAATACAAATTTGTTTACAATTTACGATATTGCAAAAAATCATTCTTCAATAGAATAAAGGCTTATTCAAAAAGAAAGTTTTTTTCTGACAGGAAAAACATAAAAGAAAATGTACTCAATACGATAACCAGTTTCTAAGATAAAAATTCAAAAGTTTGTATTTTCTAACTGATTTTAAAATGAATAAAACAATATCTTAAAGATCTTTTTAAGTTCATGCAAATTACGTTGTATACTATTTTGAATAAAATTTAGGATACTGAGGGATTACTCACCAATGAATTCAGAATATCAAATACAAGGGGTACATGATGATAAATAATTTTTTCAAAATCTTGAACACGAAAAAAATCGTCTAAATTTACAATTTACAATAATTTTAAAATCCCCACTCTTTGAGTTAAATATATAATACCAAACGTACGGATTACGTTATTAGAGAAATAACGAATGATTAACTAAAATGGTTTATGCTTACAGCAAACTTAATGTGGCGAAAAATATTCACTCAAAATTTTACATAATCTTGTGCTTTCTTATTTGTTAAAATAAACCTGCATTATGAAAAATAAGAAAAAATTAAATTTTTAATTAATAATTTCATCAGTTAATATTTGCTAAATGTAACAATATATGCAGAGTATCCCCTAATTACTGTAAGAACCAGAAATGCGGGGTACCTCAGATGATTCTAAACAACAATTTCCTTTGCAACAATATTGGATGAGGCTACGTTTTTTAAATATTAACAAAAAACACCGACCAATCAGAGCGCGCGCTCAACCGCAAAAGTATTGTCCTCGATTTCGACGCTCGAGTACGACCGACAAGAAGCGCGCCGATAAAACAGGAACCGTTAAGCACCAGTAATATCGAAACTAAAGCATAAAAATAAATTAAGAATGATTGCGAATTAATCGTACCTCCAGAATAAGGAAAATAATCAAATTAGTCGACGTATCAACAGAACGAATAAATCCAAGTTGTTTCATATTTTTTGTTATTTGAAATGAAACAAATTTTGAAAATCATCTACGTTAAATGTTAAGAAGTACAGAGACAGAATTGAAATTTGACTCACCCATTCATTGGGTGCTTTCATTTGGTCATCGCAACTGATCCTGGCCTTTATTCGAGGTAACCTGCAGCGCAGAACAGCTGATGGGACACGGTCAGGTCAACAAACTCATTGCACGGTCACTGTCACTTTTCACTGTGTTCTTTAAACCGCTGAATCAAGAAATTTTTTGAAGAATATAATTCCTGATAGCGTCAATCAGCCTACTCCTCGTTACCTTCGCACCGCGCGAAGAACATGCTGTAATATTCTCAATCTGGGTAAAACATGGCGGTTCACGATATAATATACGTGCACGGAAAGATTAGCGTTTCTTGTTGCAGACAAAAAACGGTAGAGAATGTGTTAAAATACTCGGCGTTAGTACGAATCGTGTCGGCGGTATGGGAGAAACGGTTACGGAGGCAAGAAAAATCTTTCCGTCTTACTTTGTTACGTTACGTATCGAAGAACGCGAATGAAACCAATTTGGGCAGACTGAGAAATCAATTCAGTCAGACGCTCTTTTGTCAGTAACAAGTAACGCAAATTTTTTAGTTCGCGTAAATTATTTGCACGTCGCCGTGGAACGATCTAAATCAGAGTTTTACAATATGTCCTTCCTCTTCGCGCAATGCGATGGCAGCGCGGAGGAGGCTGCCCGCCGCTACGTACAAATGCATCCCGGTGGACACGTCGGCTGCGAATCGTTTCCGCAGATTTTTACTCAACAATTTTATTTGTGCGGCTATTTGCAACCTATTCTGTTTAACGATCGAACGTAAGTTCGAAAAACTGAAATTGCACCCTGTTTGGGTGAATCCAATTTTAACGTTTGAACAGCATATTCGAGATATCACAATTGATCCATTAGGGGATCACTTCCTTTTCCATCCTTCAAAACATTTCATCATTCACCGATTTAAAGGACACGGTAGAAAGTGACAGTGACCGTGTAGTGAGAAAACATGTGACGTGCAGCGAGTTCGTTGACCCGGCCGCCCATCAGCTGTTTTACGCTGCAGGTTACTTTGAACAAAGGCCAGGATCGGTGCAATGACCAAATGAGAGCAGCCGATGAATGGGTGAGTCAAATTTCAATTCTGTTTGCACTTTTTAACATTTAACGTAGGGAATTTTCAAATTTTTATTCATTTCAAATAGGGAAAAATATTAAACAACTTGGATTTATTCGTTCGTAGATTTATTCGCCGGTTTGTCGAGTGATTTGGTTATTTTCCTTATTTTGGAGGTACGATTAATTTAAAATCATTCTTAATTTTTGTTTATTTTTTATTTTCGATATTACTTGTGTTTTACGGTTCCTATTTTATCGACACGCTTCTTACGGTCGAACTCGAACATCGAAATCGAGGACAACGCTTTTGCGGCTGAGCATGTGCTCTGATTGGTCGATGTTTTTCGTTAATAAGTCAAAAACGGAGCCCCATCCGATATTTTTGCAAAGGAAATTGCTGTTCAGAATTGTCTCAACTAACCTCCATTTTCAGTTCTTTCACTAATTTTAGGAATTTTATATCTTTATAATAAGATACTAGTAGAGAAATACATATATTAGGTTTTGCAAAACCAATCTCTTAATCCAAGAAGGTTATTTAACCCTTTGAGCTCTATGGACGCATATATGCGTTTGGCGAAAGTCATCCGTGTGGACTAAGGCCGCATATATGTGTTTTCTCTAAGTCATCGGCGTGGACTAAAGGCGCATATATGCGTTTGTCGATTTTTTCAATCAATTTGCAGTTACTTTCGTGTAAAATTAATACAGGAGCATTTTAATACTCAAAAATAACAGTCTTTAATTATTTAACATTCTGCAAAAGAATTACTATAATTTATTACTGTTTGCGCCTTGAATAATCACTTCAGTGAAGCGAAAAAGTATTCAGACCCCAGCGATGGTCAGCGCTAGCCGGGCTCCGTCCCTACGGACCGTTTCGGCCGGGAGTATTCAGAGCTCAAAGAGTTAAAGGTTATTTATCAAGACTGTTTAATAAATTTAATAAATGAAATTACAATAAAAAGATAAAAAGAATAATTAAAAAATTCATCAGTGAATATTCTTCACTTTACGTACATTTTAAACTCAGTATTGGGCGAATTTTTCACAAACAAAAACATGAATATAATTATAATGTTGGTAGTTCTGACTTTGTACATCTGGCAAGAAAAATAATAGAAACTGTTAATGTTACTCTAAATCTGTAAAATAAAATTCTTTGGGAGAAAGATTAAATGTTGGAAAATGATGACAGATATATTAAAAATGTAATTAAATGTAAACATGTAGTATGTGCAACTAGATGGAATGATTCACAGATTCGAATATCCTAGTGTTACCAATAACTCAAGTAAATTCTATTTGAATTAATTAAAATATTTTATAATTTGTTGAATTATCCAAAAAAAGTTTATTTTGAATCGATTAGAATAATTAATTATTTAAATAGCACTTTAAATATTTCGAAAAAGTGCAAGTAATATATATTTTGATTACAAAGGCTAAGAATTAGAACTACTCAAAATTTTATTATATTAAAATAGCATGCTTCAAACATAGATTTTTCAAAACAAAATAAGATTGATTTGCAAGGTTTTTATGTATCTACAAAGTAGATAAGTGAAATTGAAAATAAGAGAGAATACGGATTACTTACCATTTGCTTCTTTAGCGTTGAGATCGTATCCATTCACGAGCATCTGTCGCACTCGAAAATCTTCTTTGCGGTTAATAGACGCTTGTACTGCTGATTCCCCATTTTTACTAGTCCAGCGGCCTTTTGATCCTCGCTGTTGTAATGTCGACGACCTTGCGGTGGTACTTGATGTAGTTGAGTTTTCTGTTCGATTTCCGCCTGAAAACAAATAAGTTATTTAGACCTCAAATCAACACTGTAATTTTTTATCACATAATGCTATATGAAAACTTTACCAATATGATAATTATTATTAACAACAATAGTAATAGCAATAGCAACAGTAGCAGTTACAATATTAGTATTATTAACACAAATTCCTTCGCACTTTTATTCTCTTAAAATATCTTACTACTAGTTTTCCACGATGCTATAAAAGTATCAAAACATGCACATATTTTTTCTTACTCGTAGATACTGAATTATTGAGACAATTGAAATTTGAATATCTACACGTGTAAATAGAGAACGATACAACCGATAAATTGCACGGCATTAATACACTGTGACATTAACGCCTCCTAGTGCAAATTGTAGTTGCAACAAGTTACCGGCAATCGGTGTCACTACTAGGACAATTCTCCTATGGCGGGAATTTGAGCGCGTGTCAATTACTTGTATGTATTAACATAACCCCTTCTTTTATGATGCCGAGACGATATTTAACGCGGCATTGCGGGAACGTTAACTTTCACAAAGCTACGCCGTTGGTAGACCTGAACGGAAAATACAGGCGGGCAAAACTTGTTCGCATGAAGTAACTAGCTACAGTTACTCGCTGCAGTTTGTTTCGTAAAATGATTACATACAGCTGAAAGTTACGTGACTATCGAAAAGCACAGATGTTATGTAGTTTACGCGAGTGCTATTTATTCGTGTATCGATAAGAAAATAAATATGAAGTTTAAAATTAAACATGGATTCGGTCTGTTAAATATTCTTAAATCATTCTTGGATTAATCTGCATTAATATTACATTTCAGTGAATTTTATTGATAGCTATCTGATTCAGTGTAAGCGCAAAATACGTTACTTGTTAGAATACATTGAAAACATTAACGGTAAATCATACGCATGGATAACAAGAACCTAGTATTCTTTGATCATTATGTGTTTCTACATCAAAGCCTACAAACTTTACATCTTCTAATTTTTGATGAAGTGTTAGAAGTTCTTACCTGACACTATTTCTTGAGAGGTCATTTGAAGAAGAAGTGCGAGCTGTTGTCGCTCGGACATCCGCGCTGGGTAACCGCGGAAACGACTGTTACCGCCTGCGGGCATTCCGTCGTCATAACTCATGTAACTCGGGCTCAAAAATGCACAAGGATCGCGGTGTGGAACTTGAAGAGGAAAATGCCACTTGTGGATAAATACCCGTCTTTATTTTTGAACTCGCCGTGATTTGCCACGAGCGAAGATAACCTAAAATCGTACAGTCGGTTCACGCCATTTTGACCTACCGAGCGCGCACAGAGACGTGAATCGACAGTCACGCAACACGTACGCAACCACACGCGCCAAAACCGATTGCATCTGATAAACACTAAGAATTGTCTCCTGCGATTTATGCACTCTTGTTTCCCGGGCCGTTGATTTGATTTCACGACGCGGCATGTGTGTGCGTGCTCTTTCGAAAACGAGATTCGCGACACACGACTCAGGACACAGCGCGCAATATGACGCAACGTTTGTTTTGTGTTTACGGTTGGTATCTCTGTCGTGTGCACCGCGCCAATATTCAAATCAATCCAATTAAAACGGTTGCTGGCAATATATGCTATTAATTTATTAGTGTGAAATAAATGACTTAAATTGGAATAAAAAAAATTATTAAACCATTTCTTCGAGAACATAAATCAAATTTCCAAATTAGTAAAATGTACTCGTATAATTTTTGTGTATGTTTTTATGTTTAATAAAGAAGATGGATTTACATATTATGTGTTATTCGATTTTTAAGTTATAACGGGAATTTTATTACCCGATTAATAAAGTTCCATGTACATTTGTCAAATAAATAATTAATATAACCAAATGAAAATGATAGAAAATTTGGGTACTATAATTATCGATTATAGTAATTTCAATCTAATGAATATAATAGGCCATGTAGCCACCACATACATATACATATACATTAATTCTTTTCACGCTGTCCATCATTAATAGGACAAACAATTGAACTACACTCATATTTTTATCACTGTCGCGTATGCACATAATGATTTTATACCGTCTCGCATTTTGTGTTTATTGTAACGATATTATTATTTAATTATGAATAATGATAAGAACACATCATTTAATTGTATCTAACGCAGTAGCTATCTACCAGTAACATTATAGAAAATACATAACGACTTTCTTATCGTCAGACCGATTATATACGAATTGTTATTTGTTAATTGACATTTCCAATACTGCGAATTGCACGCAAAATTTGTTTACTAAGTGCATAATAGTAATTATAATTAAAAAAAGAGAAAAAGAAAACAATTAGAAAGATTATAAAAGTATTGGGAGATATAATTTCGTTTCATTCGCTTTTTTGTATTTATCTATAAAGGAAATGTATGCAATCTGATTTTTCTTAAATATCATTAATACATTTGCTTTCTTTCTTAGTCACTTTGAAAAATATTGAGTAATTTTGAATTACAAAAAATCGTCCAATTTTTAAATCTTTTATCATAGAACAATTAAACAAAAATACTTGTTATTCTTATACACACAACAATAAAACAAAACAAAAAGTTATAAATAATTCTGTAATTCTTAGGTATCAAATGTTCATACATATTATATATATCATGGTAACAACATTTATAATAATTTAGAATTTAAGATAATTAATAATAAAAAAATAGCGAAAGGTGTATTCAATATTTGTTATTAACATAATAATTCAGAAACAGAACATGTGCTTGTATATCTTGAAATTTTGTATTACTTTTTACTAACATTTGTTGCAAATAAATTTATGGAACAAGATTTCATAAAAGAAGTGAATATCGCAGTAGCTTAAGGATCTACAATCATTCAACAGCATAAGATTTTTGCATAAAAAATGAATATTTATATGAGCATAAACACTGCTTGATGCATTGTACATCAAATATTCTACTTTTACATTCATTCTCATGAAGTAATAATAAATTGTTTCGTACATCCCACAATAATAATCATAGAAAACAGTATAATACAAGTACGTAGTATCTACAGGATGGCAGAAGAAAATTTTTAAAGAATGTTTATCACTTTCTATTTGAGTAAAGTTCGTTTTGTGTTTTAATAGGGAACATGTATATCTAAGTGCCATAAATTCGTCAAAAAGTAGTTGGACAGAGTGGCCATGTATAATATTGAATTCAAATTTACTTCAGAAGTCATTTATCATTTCCACAAAAAGGTTCTGTTTAGTCCCATTTTTATTGGTCTGTCTGTAAAGGTAAGTTTCTTAAAAAATATAAATAAATAAAGTTTTTAATGAAATTTTCTAATGTCTTTCATGTGTTTCTTGGTGTTGTCTGTGCATTTCTTTGTCAAATGAGAATATATATATTTTTATATACAAATTATATTAAGAGTTAGAAAGACTAGTAGTTTTATGCTAACTTATTTAATACACTTATACAACAAGTCGTTTATGCAGAATGTCTGCAATACAAATAGGAAAACTTAAGAATTGTTTTTGTGTTTTATGTTTAAAGATTCAAAATTTATGTAAGGCTTTACTTTTTCCACTTTGTTTACTGGTCATTGAGTGAATACATATAAAGCTCCGATAGTTCTTGCATTGAGAAGATTTTAAACTTTACCAGAGAAAGTTTGTTAAGCTTTGCAACATTTTTTTTGGGAAATGGAGGGTCTATCTATATTACATCAATACAGATATCAATTATTACTTTGATTAGCTATAAACTTAGACTTGTTATATATTATTACTGAACTGCAATGACTTAATAATAGTTCTTTACTTTCTGACAGTCAGAGGGACGACAGGTTACAGCAGTACGTGACATACAGTAGCAATCTTTTTTGTTCTCTATTTAAAAAATAATTAAAAACACTATCAAAGTATCTGTATATAATAATTTCGTAGTAAAAGAAATGTTACAATAAAACAGGACAATATATCCATGTTGTACATGTTTGTGCATGGGCAGTTTAACAGTTGTACTTTGAGTAAATAATTCTTATTAATTAAAACTATATAACTGAATTACTATTTTAAGAGAAAGTATAAACAAATGTTATAGCTTTTGATTATTTTTGGTTCACGTACCATAAACCTATTCATCATAACCATCTTTAGTTTTCATCGATAATAAATAATCATGGTTATAATTCACGCAATTCACTAACTAATTAACTTCAAGGTTAAACGCACATATTATTATTCCCTAAGTTTACAATATCTACCTACTTGAACGGTCATTAAGATTTTATTCATAACTATATAACAACAACGATGATGACAATAATGATTATGATTATGATTATGATGCTGATTACGATTATGATTATGATTCTGATTATGATTCTGATTCTGATTATGATTATGATTATGATGTTATAATGAATGATGATAAATAGTAATAAACAACTTCATCATTATTAATTTTCGTTCATGTGCTACGCATTGTATACTATCTGTTTTAATGGAATGTCTATCTCAATTTTCATTAAAGTTCAAAGAGAACTACTTCTGATATTAAGTATATTTTTATCAGAGCTACATGCATTTCATAGCCATTACTATTCCTTATTCTCAATCTAAAAATAAAATTCAATCACTTTGCGTTGTACATATTCGTAACATCGTCGACGAAGATAAAAAATTGTATTTTTAAGGCGGGTACATAAACGAATTTAATATTTAATGAGGATGACAAACGCTAAGAATCGTTTAAAAAATTTTTTAAAAAATTGTAAGTTTCTTAACTATGAGCAAATATCATTACATTTCAATCAATTTACGTACATGTCACTTTAAGTGTCTAATTTTATAGCGGTGAACTTTTCTACCAGTCTTTTTTTCCTTCTCCATACCTAGGCATTTTAATTATTAAAATCGTCATATTGAACCCTGTGTTTGACTGTATCTTGTTCTTAACAACATTTGTGTATGGCACAAATGGATATAGAGTTCACATAACTACTATGTGTATACATTGTATTTCTCTCTCGCGGACGCGTAAATTGCGGGGAAGACTTTAGAATTTACACTTTTTATTCTTCTTTCGCTATTTTAACCCTGTTGAAAAATTTCATGTTACAATCTTGCCAATCTTAAATTTGTGTTCTGTGCCAATAATTATAGTATACATACGTCATTTCCTTTAAAGCGGATCGTTTATCATAGCTATTAATTATAATGATAACCACAATCAAATTTTCAGCAACTGATGTAGGAATCGCTGTAATCGTTTTGTTCGCGTAGCAAATATTACTGTATAAATTGTGGTTAATCTTACAAAATTCACTTGCCCACAATTACGGTTGGTAAAGAAGGGTCGCAGTTCTGGCAATTCTGAAATGTGGAAGTCAATCATCGCTGTTGCTACTAATGTTGTAAGGAAAGACTGTCAATATGGTAGTATTTGATGTTCTTATGTTAACCGCTGGTATCACGGACGGTCCACTTGTTTCCGCTGCATGCTAAAGTCTCCATAAGCTGGATCTTCGTGCTCCTGATCCAGATCCTGCCATACATACACAGTAAATTTGATTAGATCCAATCTATCATTGATTTCCTACTTCCTACGACAGTTATTAAACGTACGGCTTCTGAAAGCTGGTATTTACGCCTTTAACGGATTATACACTTGATTAGTGTTGAATTTGTTACTAAACAATACGAACTAAAATATTTCAATGATTTTCAAACAATCTAACAAATCAACTGATTATATTCGTATAAATATTAGTGGAGAACGCAATGGTACCGGCTTGTTTAACGACATCCTCCTTTATCTATGATTGTACCGACCAGCATGAGAAATGGCCACCATCTCTATGGGCAGGGAACCTCTTCGTTTGACGAGCGGTTCAGGAACAGAGTCCTTTTTTCCTAATTCCCTCTTCCATTTAAGCCATGTCCCATTATCGTTTCCATCTGTGGTTCCTCCAGAAAACATTTCCGGTCCTCCGGAACTCCTCCTCCTCAAAATCTTTTTCCGATTACGAGGCTTACCATTTATGCTACTCCTATTGAACATATCACGGCGTAATTCAGATATGTCTGCTGGCACTGAACCTCGCCGTGGAGACGGCATGCCAGGGCCGGTGCTATCGATTAGTCTTGTTATTCCATTATTGTTGCTACTTCCAGTATTATTATTATTATTGTTATTATTTAGTGGGAGATTCTCTCGGTCATCTGGAAACGTGCGATTGTGGTAACAAGTGTTAGACGAAACTGTTATACATAATGCAACAAATTAGAATGTATACATACTGGTTAAAGATAAAATATTGCCAAGAAGATTTCCAAGAGCAGTTTCTTGTGGAAGACTTGCTCTTCTAGGTGTTGCAATATTACCCTCCCGAGGCCCTAAAGCTAATCGATTGAAGCCTCCGCCTAAAATATAAAGCATACTATTAGATTATTGACTATATTATCATATTCCATGGTTAAAAGTTCGCTTTGTGAAATCGAAACTGTCCTAACTGAAGCTGTCGTCACATTTTCGAGTACAAAATTTATGACCTTTTCTTCAAAATAGTGAAAATGAAACATCTTTTATTGTTTAGAATATATGGAACAAATATGTTCTAAAATTACTTATAAGTAGGTGAAATTTTTTCAATGAAAATGAGTTCGAATACGATTTTATTTGACTTATCTTTTGTTAAGACTTTATGTAATATCGATTCAATACTAAAGCAAGAAATAATCTAAAAGTGTCGAGAAAACTTAATCTATTAATATTCTGATGAGTATATGATGAAAATAGACAATTTCTTATTTACAATGTAAGGTGACTCACCACATTTATCTTATCTTTGCTCAGTAATCAGCTATACATAGCACGACTGTGAGGGATTCACTTTGGTGAAGTGAGGTGGGAGTTTGGAAGGAGAGGGATGAGATACGCGATGAGCTTCTAACTCTAGCGAAATAATGAATTTTTAACCATGAAACACTGTACATTCGGTATACTTTCGTTTACAGAGTTTCTGTTATTCGTTTCTACCTTGTTGTCTAGTAATGTCTGCTGGTACAGAGCCACGTCTGGAAGTATGATCAACTCTAGATGTTATGGGAGGCATCGCGATGTCGTCTAATCTTGACAGCAGACCAACTGGAGCGGATCCACGTCTTCTAGCCCATGACTAACACATAATATAGAATATAATTTAATATATAATTAATATATGAAATATTCAAAGCGAAAATAATTCTACTTCATGCTGTCTAATGGTATTCAAAGTATCACACTGTTGCTGGGTAAAAAAGGAACCTAACCAAATATGATTTATTTCATTTTTTTTTTCAAATTAATGTTTAACAACATGCATTAATATCCATTATAAACTAAATCACTAAAATATCTAAACATATAATATTGCTTTTTAAACTTATTTGAATACAAAAAAAACTACAATTCAGAATATTAAAAACATATATACAGAATATTATTGAATTATAAGTACAATAAAAATTACTTTGCAGATTAAGAAAATTCAATATTTTAAAAGCTATTCGAATATATTTTTTTTTATCTTGTTTGGCATTATTCTTAATGAAAGGTAAGTTCTACACTATTTATTTACAAGTAAAATGCTCTTTTTAATCAATTTTGAGAAAAAACTTTAATCCTTTCGTGAACGCAACTTTTAGTTTGCATAATATTAAATAGGACATATGTTAACGAATATGTAAGAACAAGATAAAGTCAGAAAGCATATTTTTTTAGTTTACTATGGTTGCCAATACGAGACAGCACATTCTAAAGATATTTTTAGCTGACAGAAAAAGTAAGTTCCTTTTTCTACGAAAGTTTTGAATCTATTTTTCAATTTACTTCGGCAAATAAATCATGCAGTAATGAGCATTGATTAGAAAAAAAGAATAAATAAATATTTTACGGTTAAAACACTCATTATACCTGACTACCCTTTCGAGACAAGATAATTCCTTTCGGATCTTCCATCGCCCGTGGATCAACGTTTTCTTTCATCTGTACATCATGGCTCAATTTAGCAATTTTAGAACTCTTTTCTTTCACAGGTTCCGAATCTCGTTTGCTACCGATGGAAACGACCTCGTTATTTGAATCACCGATACTTCGTCGCAGTTCACCACCACTATCGCTCGACGAAGACACGCTTTGGATGAGAGGCGGTGAATCCGGCGGGCTACCGATAAAGAACACCTTATGAGTGCTAAGTTCGGAGGACACTGGTATCGCGGTAAACCGTCTACCCCCGCTATCAGTCATTATTGTCTTAGTTTCTGGCACAGGAGTTGAGTATCTTCGTAATTCTGAGTCGGTGCACTTCATTCTCGTAATTTGCATCGAACTGCACTGGTCCGACTTGAACGGCACTGTAGTCCGTTGATCTTCCCCTACCTTCTTCTCTCTGTCACCTTCTAATTTCACCTTCGAAACAGAAGTATTGTCCGCCTTGGATTCCGTTTCGAGACCACGACTTTCTTTCTCATCGCGACAGCCGGTCAATGTCGCATAGAAACTTTGAGTGAAATCGGTTCCTTGAGCAGAGGAGGGTCTCTTGTTATGATTTTTCAGGTTGGTATCTTCTACGCGGATGGTTTGAACCGAATGGCGTCGTGGATGATCACCGCTTGAAGGAGGCTCGGTCTTCTGTCTGAATAGCTCCGAGATTGCGGATCCGCGTCTCTTCGTTGACATCTCCGCCTCTTTCGCGCTACTCTTCACTTGCAACAAATCTTTCTCGTATATCGGTGGAGTACCGCAGCGACCGTCCGAGCAAGATTTCTCTTTAGCGGAACAGGACGACGAGCTAGAGCTGTCTGCCTCCATCAAGATCTGAGAGTAGCATTGCGACATTTCCGCGGTGGCAGACAGGTATCTCATTCTGACGTACGGTTGCAGCGGAGGGAACGTTTGTTGTCTCGTCAACTGTTTCGATTGCGTACCCGGTTTCTGAGCGTCCGGTTGCAACACGGTGCTTAATCTCGATGCTTCGGCGCTGTTGGTGATGCTAGCTATACTCGTTTCGGGTAGGAGGCTCTCGGCGCTGACGGGCCTTTCAGCGGTATTGGCGTTTGGCGACAATTCCTGACCAATGCTGCTCTTGGACGATAACAACGACAACGAGCTGGGATCCAAGAAGCTTTGATCGTCCAGCTTCAGCAACAAGTTCGATTTTGATTTGCTCTGCTCGTTGGGCAGACTCTCGCGTCTGACTGTACTTCGTGGCAGCAATGTTAAAGGCTTCGAGACGCTTAGCGGTACCGAATGACGTCTTCCGACCCGTTCCAAACCAATTCGAGCCGGTAGACCTTGCATTCGAGAAGATTGAACGTACGCAGCTGGTATCAGTAAATCGATACTTCCCGTTTCTTCGTCCGCAGCTGGATCCTCCACGGAGCTAACACCGTCTTCCGCCTCTTCCAGTTCGGAGATCTCCGTTTCCGTTTCTTCCACTGTTTCCTGTAGGATCATCGCTTCCCACTTTTTCTGGTTGGTGCGCAAATGCTCTACCAACGATACGCTCAATCCGTCGCCGAGGAAACGATGCCATTCTTCGTACAGAGGCGTCACGACGAATTTGATGAATCCAACTTGTATCTTTGGTATGCTAGTGGTATGCCGATCGCATAATGGCGTCACCGGAAGGTTCAGCCGACGCTCGTAATCGCCTTGTCGAAAGAATTCTTCGCATACTTTGTACGACCATTTTCTCGAAATGTCCCACGGTCTACACGGGTTCGATATATCCGCGCATTTCAGAGCTATTTGTAAAATGAAGTGCCTGTCGTCTGCCCGTTTCATTTCTAGAAGATTTTCGTCCAAATAATGCTGGAAAAAATTTCATAACACGATTAGAGGAGACTGTGGACTTTAACAATTTATTGTATATTTGTTTAATTGATACGTTTTGATATTTAAAAGAGTTACGTTCTTCCTTTAGAAGAGAGTATTTAAAAGTTTCAATAATTATCGCAGGAAAAATACTTAAACGGTAGACAGAGAACAAGAAATCAATAAAAGAGGTTTTTAGAAATATGTATCATATTTGATTTGGTCTCGAAGTTATTACATGGTTTGTATTTTAGTAGCTTTTCACTGTTTCGACTCTTTTTTAAATGAACCTGTATTTCATCAAAGTTGATATACTCTGATAAATGTTTCCTTATTTGACGTCTGGTGGGTAAACTGATTATATTTGAAGTTATATTTGATAAATGATATATCACATATATCAAAAATATCATTACCACGTTTTGATTCTTGAATACTTTCATTTGGTTCAAATAATATGACTGTAAATATTGATATCAAGAAAAGTAATTAAATTTGTTTTGAAATGAAATTATTGTATACTTATGTCAATGTTATAGATTGCAAGGTAAAATGAAATATGAAATGAGGTACCTTCCCGAGACTTTTTGTGTACATTAAAATTGTCGAATTACACAAAGGTTACAGATGTATTACGATTAATTCAAATTTATAAACAATTTTTTGTTTCAGTTGTAGCGAATATCTTTCTCGTTTCGAGAGCTAGGGTTCCGTACAGAAACAATAGATTACCTTATCATGTCTTGTTTTCCTGGTTAAAGAAGATGTTCTACATATGAAAGACAAATAATTCATTGTTTCCATGTGATACATTTAGCTCTCGAAGCGAGAAAGTTACTCGCTTCAACTGAAACAAAAAGCCGTTTATAACTTTAAAACTATTAGTTTTTCGTGGCATATTTATAAGAATTTTGTTCATCATTTAACTAGCACTATCAACCCTAGAAGGTACAAACCCTCCTTTTGTTTCACCCTATATACATATAACATGCTGTAGGTATATAAAACAGATTAAAAAATATTAGTTATTCTACTTCAAATAATCAATTAAAAATATTGAGACTGACTAATCTCTGACGTTTAACCCTCTTCACTTGATTGTCCTCTCTGAGGAGACACGAAAAGAATGCAGATGATTTGTAAGGGAATACAACTAATTTATTTCTCTTTTCCTAAGTTTCCTTCCAAATATAATTTAAATAAAATAATTATTCCTAACAGTATATTATCTTAGATGGTACACTACTTACTACTTTGTAGCTAAAAGTATCTTTGAGTTGCTGGTAGATAATTTGAAAAAAATTACCGAGTGCAAAGGGTTAATACTTATTGTAGGCGGGAAACGCTCTACGAACCGCCTTTGTCCTACATCGGGTGAAAAAATAAAGTATACATTCTAAGCAATTAGTCATTATGATACTAAATATACAGACTGTGGATAATTACATGATACTAAATATTATTCAAGCATTATATAATGATTATGGCGAACCTGTATATTAACTAATCCCTCACATATTTCGACAACTTTAAAATGTTGTGAAATTTGATATTTTGAGAGTATTGCTACAATAAAAACGATTGAAAGATAAGGTTTCATGTCTACCGCTTAATTGAATCCCACAAATTATGAAGCATTTTGTGCATTCTACAAGTAAGGGTCGCAGCAAATTTTTGACATCGATTCAGATGAAACTTTGAAAGCTTACAGAGCATTTTAAAATAATTGATTCGTATCTTTTTATAACTGAGGTAATTTTAGGGGATTGGATCGCTCTCTAAAATTTGCATTAAAAACTATCAGAAATGAAAGTATACAATGATGTGACGTACATAGGTGATTTTCCAAAAAACAATACAAAAAGGGAAGGGAGTAGCTATTCTCATCTTTAATGAAAAGAACACTGTTCGATAACCATATTTTAGATCTGTAACATTCAACAGGTGTTTTTTACAGACTTTTGTATACTCGATACAAATCCGAAAGTCATTTTTCATGCAGTACAGGTGTTATGATTTTAGCGATTTATAACATTTCGCCCTTAAAATTATAATAAAAGTACCTTTTTATGTGTTGTCTGTTAGTTTAAATACTTTTACAATAATTTTAATCCTTTGAAGGTTATTATCCTAGTGTATAGCTTCTTCGGAGTTTACTTCGTAATAAATTCGAAAAATAATTGTAAGTTAGAGTCAGGTAAAACTGAATGACCATTACTGTTTAAGCATAAAACTTCTTCGAAGCTAGAAAATATCTTTTCTTTTAATAAAAATTTGTAAAAAATTAAGGGTACTGGTGACAAATGGCATCAATCAGTACGATATGGAAAACAAAATCGATTTATTGTTCAATATCGAATTAATTTTTATAGTAAATGTATTGTATATCAAATGAATGTAGAATATTTTAATAATCCTATTTTTGAAGAGATTAGAATTGGTTAATGTAAATTAATTGGATCAATCATACTCAACTTTTTGCTTTTAATATTTACAGCTCACATAACATAATATATCTTTTGTCTATATTTTTCATTGCTTATTTATTTTATATCTTTAGCCCTAAATATCGTATATATACATATGTATTGTATTAACAACAGACAAGGTACAATTTACAGGACTTTTATCCTATCTATTCGCTGGCACTCTATTAATTACAGAAAAACTTTTCGTTTTACGATCATTTCATAATCACGAAGCTTATACAAAATATCAATATATTATACATATAAAAAAATGCGATAAAAAGAATTTGAACTGGTACATTAGTTATATTTCCTGTAAAGGTTAAATTAATATAATAAATTGATTGTGTTTTCTATATCGTATCAGTAAAAATTCTTAATACTTTAGTTATCATTTGAAAATAACGAAAATGAACACTATTCCTTATAACTTAATATCAATTAAAGATTTGGAGGAGCAGCCGTTGTTATCAATTTGTTTTTTAACACTGCTCTTAACTTTTATTGCTTCAACGATGTCATATACAAAAATTAATAATCTAAAATTTATTAACCAGTCAACAACCGATAGTATCGAGAGTTAAATTATACCGGTGTACAGTTCCGGACAGGAAACTGTATGTGCATACATGTGTTTATTGATTTTGATATACTGCAAATCTTTCAATCTTTACTATAATATTATTTTATGATTTTCGAAATTGTTGCTTTATGTAGTTTCGTGATTATAAAATGTTTGCTGTAAAAGTCTTTCTGCTATCGATAAGACACCTTCAAATACTAGTTACAGTCCTTACAGAGATATACCGTGGTCATTAAACTTATCGGTTAATAAAGAACAACCGTTTCGTTCATTTTTTACTGACTTGAAAGACCAGAAATGCTAATAATAAGTTCAAGCTGACACTTATTGTTAGCGTCGTATGATGTCTGTTTTATTGTTTAGTACTTTGCAATTACAATTGGGATATAGTCCGCAAGTTTCATCATGAATGGACGCCGTTGTTCTTTTGGCGTTAGAAAACACAGGTCTGGTTACAGACCACTGACATTTATGACTGCGCTATATCTCTGCAGGAACTATAATTGTAAGTGCAACGCGCTCTCTCATCACACGCGCTATGTTCGTCTATGAATCACACGCAAATTACTATCTATGATATCTCCAATTCCATATGCGGAGCGTGTACTTTCAAGTATACCGTTAAATTCGTAATTAATACGCATGATTTTAATTCATTAGTAACTAAAAAGTAAACTTTAAAATAAGTGCGATTATCTTCGATTTTTTGTCAGTTTTTGCATTTTTTAGAAAATCACCTATCTCACTCACTTTATTGTGCATAAAAAGTCACATGCAATTTAAAGCATGTTTTTATCTTTGATAGTTTCCAAAACAATTTTGGGGCGCCAATTTTCATTTCATACACCTGAGCTATCGTTGCTACAAAAATGTATATTGATTAAATTGATTGATAAAGCATTAAAGTGCGAGATTTCTTTCTAAAATGCTTTAAAAAGTTCACCTTGAATCGAACAAGAAACTCTTGCTGCCTCGTGATGTCCGTAGCTAAAATCAATGAGCTGATGTGTCGTTGAAGTTCGGGTCTCACGTTAGCAGGCAATTGATCCGAGACGCCGCTCTCCAGCAAACAACCGATCGCCGACCTCCAATGATGATTCTCAAGTACCGATGTGTTCTGAAAGGAATTCAATATCACCCGTCGAATTGTCTAGTTCGCACGTCCGAATAGATCGCTTCGAAGAAGATTGACTCACTTGATAGAGAGCAGCCAAGTGATTGCTGGTAGCAACCAGAAACGGTTGATTGACGCCCGGATGATCCAAATCATGCGTCACTGCAGCTATCAGCGCAGCCATGATTTCTAAGTTGGTTAAGTGCGTTTTAATCTGCAAATGTACCAAAAGTTCATCGTCGTTCCGTTAATTCGCGCAAGATGAATGTGCTGCTGGTCTTAGCGTTGAAGATGGCAATACGAATCGGATTTACAATGTACATGTAACTTTTATTACTTATGAGATTGTAAACAACTGTGATATATATCTAGGATTTTCAAAAAATCTCCAGATCCCGTCAAAACTTAAAACACGGTCGAGTTTTTTCCTGTGCCTTTAACCCATACGATCGACGTATCGTAAAGTCACATGGAGGTCAGAACTCGAGTTACTTTAAGACGTAAACGGAATTTAAAAAGAAAAATCTTGAAAAAAAAAAAAGAAAAAGCATCCAAGACTTGGTGCACCGTTTTTCACAGACATCTTGAAAAAAGCGTACGTGTTACGATTTGATATTAACCCTTTGCACTCAAGTGGCGCCTCTGGGGCGACATACGTGATTAACTAGAATATTTTTAAACGTAAAATTTAAGAGTTATTTATATTAGAACGTTGCAAATTAATGAAAGAAATAAAAGTAAATAGACGATAAACATTTGTAATTCTTTTCTTTCAAAATAGGGCTTTTGAATTTTCGAAGCTTTATTGGAAAATGTATTTAGATTTAATCGTATCGAAAAATGCCTCGAGTGCAAAGAGTTAATATGTATATAGGAATAGGGTTAAAAATGGTGTCAGTTAGATACTGTAAATAAGTTATAAGTTTAAGTTATGCTATTGGCTTGAACTTCTTTTTGCTGAGCTTTAGTACATGAAACTGTGTGAGTGAACTGTTAGAATTGTGATTAAAAAAAGGAAGAACTTGTTATAAAATAAAGTATATAAATCAACCAATTAATACTCACTTTTTCCTCTTGAAGGAAGCAATGCATCGCCTGAGTTACATCTGTGGCGTGTATACTGTTGTGGTAAGGATTTGTACTATGATAACCTTCTTCGATGAAGGCTGCAATCAAACGAGATGATTAAAGACCATTGCTCTGTGTGCTTTAGGATCTTTCAGACGTTTATGCAAAGCTTCGGCTACGACAACTTTAATCTAAGATACATATCGGACAATAAAAACTCTAGAGACATTTATGATGCTGAATTTATGTAGCTGAAGGTGTAAGCGACTTCCGGATGTACGTCATTTATTGGCCTGCTTTCGGATCATTAACCTCTTATCTCGTCAACTTTGTTTGCAAGAGAGGGAACTGTCTTAGATTATGAACGTAATTATAAATTCTTTTAAGCAGTTTATCAACTTTTCCAGGAAATAATTCTCGAATAGGCTACTTTATTATTTAGAGTCTGCCTGCAGATTTGTGCCAAAAGTAGTAACAACTTGGACCCCGGGGTTTGAGTTTTAGTGTTCAGAGCTATACCGTACAAAATATTCAACGACATATTTTTAATAAAAAAATACTTAACGACGACCCTTCTCTCTATTTAACAGGTCGCTTTCATTGTATTTCGAAGTTTTAACTCGGATGATTCTTGATTTTATTTTATTTGTAAGCAGTACTATATTTAATACTTCCTTTGGCACTATTCATTACTTTTTTTTAGTACTAGCTCGTGAGTCACTAAGTCAGTGGCGTCACTTCGAAAAAGGGAAGGGGAGGATGGTTAAAAACTACTTTTTTTGGTTCTCACTTTTAAAATCTTCTAAATTTTCTTTGTTTAATAATATTAAATTTGTTTCCTTTTTGTTTTACAACTTTTACTTTTCAGGTGAAGAGCAAAAAATAAAGGTCGACGTCAACAAATTGATATAAAAATTATATTTATAAATTCGACATTAGATATATATACTTTATTTTTTTAATATTTCTGATTGTCTGTTATCTGTGTTATGATATAAAAAATAAGTTTATAAAATTCAACGCAAGGGTCATTTAAAAAGCCTGCGTGGGTCAGTGTCTGACCGCGGGGCATAGGTTCGCCATCACTGGTCTATGCCATAAATTGAAATTTTAATCTGTGGTACATCGCTGTCAGATTTTGCATTAGAAGTTGCTATTTATCGTGATTGTTTTCACATATAGGTATTTGCGTTACGTAGTAGTTTCATACATTTTCGTGCAAGTTTCAATTTGATATTAGTTTTATGTTTCTCATGTTGATGTTTCATGTATTCAGATAATAATACTTATACGTAATTTTGAATTCTGTTATGAATTTAGAGTTGTTAGTCTCTAACGTTCGTTCATTTTCGAATTATTGTACAAATTATTGCATTGCAATTATACATAAATTGCAATTATACAAAGCACGATATTTCAGGGATTTTATGTAAATAAGATATAGAGGAAAGAGGAGGGCAAAATGGATATATTAAGCAAAAATTGGACAATTTTATGTCTATTGATTTTGTACTTGTCTGTTTCTTGAAATATATCAAAATAAATTAACAAAATTTAATATAACTACTGTATGTTGGTTTAGCTACATTAAGAGTTAGTGCTGTTTTATGGTATTCCATTTTTTTCGTATTGATTCTTTGATCAAATTCTACCTCTTTCCCTTTTTATACGTTCGAATCATTTTATCTAAAAACTAGGAAATGTTATTAACACGTCTCATTTTGTTCAAATGTTGCATCAATGTTAATTGAATGATTTCGTTTTTTAAATTGAATGGTGTATCTTTCTTTTAGACCATCTGATAACATTTTTTTAAAAACAAATTCATTAATTTTTGAATGTATTTACCCGATTATCTATAATTTTCAAGATGTAACTCTTACACGTGTACTAATTTACAAAGAAAATCCAAGAAACATGTCGCTTTTATGACATCTATAAGGCCGTTCTTTGAACCGAATATTTCGCTCTGTATATCAGAGAATTTGTAAACGATCTATCTTGAAAACTGATTGAAATTGGACAAATACATAAAGGTCAATTTTGCGATAAGAAACACTATCAACTGATCTAAAAAAAGTATGGTATTCCATTTGAAAAATGAAATTTGGTCATCATATCTTTTACAATTATAATGTTAAAACTTTAACAATAATAATTTTATCATGTAATTTCCATATAAACAATTTTTGGCATTATTAATAATTATGGAGTAACAGGACTGTAACACTTTGGCCCCTCTGTATGCAAACCTTAAGAAATTATCTAATTGATAGTATTCAAGGGATAATATGATTAAGAATGGTTACCTATTTATTAATGCTTAAAACGTGTCAGAGAATAAGATGAAAATTGTAAAAATCAAAAGTATAAATAGTAAATATGTAATCATACAATAATTATTGACAACGTATCATTTCATCAGCAGTTCATGGTTTTTTCTATTTATAATAACATCTCAAGCGTCGCTAATAACCCAGTAGTTCATGCGACGTTAAGCGCTTATATATTATATATAAAATAAAAAAAAAAACATGAAAGTATACTAACGTGAAATTGCCCTGTTTTTAACTCATTTGCTGATGGCTGAAATTACATTTTCCTCCTCAGAAGTGTCACACCTTTTTATTAGATTATTCTTACTTGTCTAATGTAATAATGTTGGTTTTTACTTCATCGGTCACTGTTTTTTTTCGTCTTTTTAACACGTTGACTGCCATGGTGGTCACTGGTGACCGACGTTTCAAATTTTGTATCATTGAGTAATTAATAAAAGAAAAGATAAAATAAACCGTGGATATGGATAGTATTAGACTAATAAGTGCAAACCAGTAATTTGAATGGTTACATTTGAAAATTAATCGACAGAAACCTTAATAATTGGAATTAAAGATGTGTCTTACAGTGTGTTAAAGCACACTCGTCTAGCATACTGCAATATGCAATAACAAACCCCTAACTAGTAAGAACCATTTTTTATGCCTTTTACAAAATCGTGATAAATGATGATATTACTATAATTATCTTGCATCTGTCAGTACAGTCTGTTATACCGACGTCTCCGCCCTAAGAATCAATGAAAGCAATCTGTAGAAGGGAGAGAATTTCGGGAGAGCGAGAAAGAAAACGTGAAGTGGGTAGGGTATGCGGTTTCTTCCATTCATTTAAGTACACTATTGGGCACGATAGGCTTCTATACGGAAAATGGCATCGTAGAAGAAGGTATCATTAGTGTTCGGATCGATACCGATACTACTGCTGATACCGAGTCAATTCGATACCAAAGTATTCGTAGAAAGTTTCCATACATACTGAAATTGTAGGTACTTGGTATCAATTGTCGGTATTGATCTTCTTTCATTCGATACCAAACTAATGTTGTTTTGTATACTGTATTAAAATCTGTCTCTTTACGAAAGTATTGATATCGTGATACGAAAATATCGTACTATGAAAGTACCAATACCTTCTTCTACAAATGTTTTGATTTTCGTTTCATACTTTATGAATATGTATATCGATGTCCGTTTGATACCTCGATAAAAGTATCGATACCCATCCAGTGTTTTCATGTCAGTATTAACCCTTTGGGTTCGAAGCATTTTTTAATTTTAATTTTTTAATAAATCTAAGTTTTTTTTCCAATGCAGATCCCAAAATTCAAAAGTACTATTTTGAAAGAAAAGAGTTACAATACTTATGAATTTATTTATTGAATTGATACCAAGTGCCTAAAATTTCAACATGTATAGATAATTATCACTGAATACTTTGGCATCGAATTGACTGAATATCATCAGCAGTATTAGTATCGATCCGATCACTAAATGACGAATAGTAGCTTAAGTTAGATTTGGGTTGGGTTGCAAATCCATAGGATTCGCTGTGCCTATAACCTATTATACTGACCCAGCAAGTAATTAAAACGGTAAGGGAAATAAAATATTTGGATCTAATAATAGGGTAAAAAAGAGACATATGTTTTGCGATTGAAAGAAGTAAACACTACATTAAACAAATGCTACAAAGTATCTATTTGTTTAAGTAGAGAATAAGAAATAATTAACAATGCTTATCAACTCTATTGAGAGAACTGATTACGTTACAGCAAGCTCGGCTAAACTATGACTTGCTAAGCATATCCAATTACCAACTCTACTTTCTCACTTCATTAAACCGTAGAAGGATTTCACCGTACTTGTCAGTTACCACACAATATACCATGTTACTTTGTTAATCGATCTGCAGAGATACGAGCTGACTGACGGTCATCAGTATTTTTTACCAAATACATATAGAGGGTGGTCCACGTAACTTACGCACCTCTAAAGCTTTGTATATAGAAGTTGTTATTTATTTCTTTTATAAGTGCAATCGTTTCAGATATTTGAAGGTCGACTTTGTTTTTTTTTAATGGAATACTATAATATTTATACCAAAATATGGAAGAATGTCAAATTCTAAGTAAAATAGTATTGACCTTCATTAGCCTTAAATTTAATAAGTACCGTGCAACACATACTTTGGAACTAATAAAGGTGTGCAAGTTGCGTGGACCACCCTGTATATGTTCTTTGTGTACTTATTGTACAATTAAATTTAATATTTTTGTTATGTAACGACGTAGTGAACATTAACATCACGTCTACAGTAGTTAAGAATTAATAGTAAGAACCTAAAGTTCAGCTTCAGATAGAAACGAGTTTGGCCATACTTGATGCACAGCTTGTTTTATTCAATTATGGGGAAGTACAGGATAGGAAAGACGCTCTTGCATCACAACTAGTAATAAGGATAATAGTAACATAACAGGAAGAAATGGGAAAATATAATCATGTATATTTAAGGGGATGTAAAAGAAAAAAACTTAGAAGAGAAACAGAGAAGACAAAATTCTTTTCTGTTTCCTGAAAATTACAGACTTAAGGATAAAAAAGGAGAATACAATCAGTTTTTTTAAAATTAACAAAAAGCAGCACTGATGTCAGTATGTGTCTGAAGTAGTAAAAAACAGATCCCAGACAGAAGTGCGGAAAACAAAGTAAAAAGGGGGTGGAGATAGAGTTTTAACCCTTTGCGGTCGATTGATGCATATATGCGTCTAAACAGAACAGTCATAGCAATTTACAAAATCCTGTATATGTTCAACAAATATTGCCCTACGTTTTTGGCATAAATAATTACTACAAATATAGACAATAGAGATTTATAATATATGCTTCGAAGAAGAAAATTATTATTTATTTTATTTGAAATGGTTAATAGTTGTCACAAAGGGTTAATAGTTGTCACAATTATAGTAAGGTGTGCGCAACTGCATCCACCTTTTCAAAGAAATAAGATTTATTACGCCCAATAATTGTTTGGTTTAGGTTTGAGTATATTACGATTGTTTATTAATAGATTACTAATATCAGCCAAAATGTGAGCTGACTTTTATTGAAATAAAGAATTGTTTCGTTTTATAATCTATGTTTCATCCCTTATTTATTTTGTTTATTACTTTACATTAAACGTCGGTAGTTCTAGTGTTAAGGATGCTTATACTTTTGGAAATTTAGATATTTGAACGACATCTTGTACTAAAAGCTTATAAAAATTTCATCTTCTAACGAAGATCACAGATTCTGTGGATATTGTACCCGTGAATCACGATTTAAACAATGCCTTTTTCAATACTAAAATTCCTCTTACCCCCAAAAAAGTTATAATTATTCAGATCGAGTTTCTTTTACTTGGTTCATCGAAAGAGCTTAAGTATTCACGTGCCCTCTCTCTCTCTTCCACGCGACGGTACATAAATCGTGTTTGTATGTAAATCTTGAATAGAATGTATAAATACATAATAAGCATCATACGATCTATAAATACGAATACATCGCGTAAAGTTTCTCCCGCGGGCTCTCCCCTTTTGAATATTTAATGCTGACAAATAGCTTCCGGCTTGACGATGATAATGTAAAAATTTAGTGACGAGAGAAAATTGTGTAAATGTCGAATTTCACCGGTAATCAGCAACCAGTTGAAGCAAAGCCATCGAGATGCAATTTATTTTAATGGAGATGTTAAATTATAGAGGAATAATTAATTTTGATTTCAATTTTCTTAACATTTGTAACTCTGGTATAAAAAACCATACTGCTAATTACACATTAAACCTTTAAAAATGCAGTGCTCTTTCTCCTAAATAATATTTCTTCCTAAAATATATTATTCCCAATATACTACTTTGTATCATCAAAAAGTATATGAAACAAGTAGTAAAGTAAATAAGTATTTACTTACAATACAATAGATATTAATCCTATTAATATTAATCTACAGTAAATAAATAAAAATTTCTTATCACAACAGGTACCACAAAATATTGCATATTCATATGTTTGGGCACTCAAATGTTAATCTGTGCGTTAAAATCATTATTTATCTTTAAATATACTATTACTAAATGTACTATTAAATATACTAGAACTACTGACGCCTAATCTACATTTTCTTTTAAATTAGAAATAAAATAGGAAACAAATAAATAAGGGATGAAATATGAATTATAATACAGAATGATTCCTTAACTTAATAAAAATCAGCCTACACTCTGACGAAAGCTTCTTGATCAATTTTGTAATACAAAATAAGAAACGTGGAACATGTCATTTTGACCCCTTTGGTAGTTCTAGTGTTAAAAAACAATAACAGAACTTTTATAAAAATTTTAAAAATAGTTTAACTTATAAAACAAAAAATCTGAAACTGTTGTATACTGTATTAAAAAATAAACCTTCAAGATTTTACACTTTAAGGACCAGACGTGTTTTAAAACACGGATCGGCGCCCAAGAAGTCATAAAAGTCGCTGAAACATAAAAGTACTTACGCGGAATTCAATTCCAGAAAGCAAAACTACAGAAATGAAATGTTATGCCATTCAAAGAGGTGAATCTTAAAACAAAATACAGCAGGATAAACTCGGCCTAGTTTGTGATACAGGTTCCTCCATGATACCTTTTTCAATTTCGCGTAATATTGAATAATCTGATTTAGTTCATACCAAAACTAACAGGAAGTGTTAGTACGACGAGCGAGCAAACGTCTCTGTTCGAGGAGAGTACTATTTATACGATTTTTCACGGTAATTGTAGACGGTTGCTTGCTCATGGATTATGTGTGCTTTAAAAGATAAACAAAACGTCGTAAATAAGATACGTGGTGTTGAAACGATACTTCAACAAGACTTAACGCTAAAATTATCGTACATAAAGGCATCGGTGCTATTTTTGCTTACAAAATGTAACTAAATTACATTCCGTGTGTTCCAGCTAGCGTTTCTTGTTTCATTATTTGAAAAACAGTGAAGATGGATACTGGAAATGATGTTTTCTTACGTTTTTAAGCGATTTTCACGGCGATTGGCATAATAGTTAAATCTCAATTAATTACTTAATAATTATATAAACATACGTTAATTTAACACTAGAACTACCGAAAGGATCAAAATGACTTGTTCCACATTTCTTATTTTGTATTGCACAATTTATCAAGACGCTTTTACCACAGTGTGAGCTGATTTTTATTAAGTCATATTTCATCCATTATTTATTTCGTTTTCTATTTTATTTCCAATTTAAAAGAATTAATAACAAGTATTAATAAAAATTATATAAACAAAAGTAAAACAATAATTTTGTAACTGGTACGTATAATATACATATATCATTAAACGAATGATTGTTGACCGTATTTTTAGTTAGAAAGCTATTTTGAAGCAAGGCAAGTGTTATCAAGGAGCAAGCGGAGTACTTTTTAAGAATTTCCTTTTGTATTTTTGTAAGGAAATATCCTCAATAAAATTCTATCAGCCTATTATTTGTTTGCTTGATGTCTGAGCTATCATTCTATTCTCAGAACATGCAAATATTAGCAGTTAATAACGAAATTGCAAAACTATCACGGATTTACTCGAGTTTACCCTATACGATCCTAAATGCTTCGTCATTAATGGGATAATTTATGACTGTTTCCTAATGATATAATTTACAACCTCGCTTTATCTCGGAACGAGTTGCACCTATTACCCCGGGTTCGAACGTGTTAACGAAATGATACGTGGATATAAGTTGTTTTCGCGACATTGTATAAATAAAAAAATATCTATCCTTGCTGCGCATACATTTTTAAATAAACAGCAAACATACACCGTTAGCGATCACGTTACGTTCTAACGTTGAATATTATGTGCTTTTTATATTCGCGCAGTGGTCAGTGTTTTTCCTTAATAATTCAAAAATGAAACCCCACCCGTCATTTTTGCAAAGGAAGTTCTTGTTCCAAATCGTCTCAGCTACCCCCCATTTCCGGTTCTTACACAAGTTCTGGAACACCCTGTATATTTTTTTGCTGCAGTTTGATAGGTCTTTTAATATAATTCACTCTTCTCGTTAAAAGTTTTCTTCTATCTCTTACGGTTAGTAAGATATACCGAAAAAAAACGAAAAAATCGGCAAACTTTGAAGGGTGGTATCATCTCCTTAAAATGAATATTGGTAAGAACAAAAAATCGTTCGTTCCATAACTCGATGCTCTTCGCAATCCTATAAAGTTTCATTAAAATCTGAACTTTCGAGTTAGAAAACTTTTCCTGCTAGTGGAATGAGAAAACAGAGGTGGTAGTCGAATGTGGCGCACGAGCCACTACCTGATCATGCCTGTTTCAGACAGAACTGCAAAATTGATTACTCATGAGTAATGGCGGCTTGCTCTTCTCTCTTCGAATTACTCGTGGTTCGAAGATGCGGGAAGACGAAAAGTCAACGAAGAAGGTTTGGTAACCCCAAGACTTTAATTTCTGTTAAATTTTAGAAATTTGTAAAGGACCCCAATGAAAGTATTAGATAATTTTTTATTTTTGCTACTTTTCGGTTTCTCAGGGTAAAGGTATTTTTTTTAAATGTCTTGAAAACTATAATAGATATAACAAAATAATTGGAATAAAAATTTGATAGAAATGCGTACTACGATTGTTAAAAACCTATTGTTTAGAAAAAGAACTCGATTATCCTTATTTTTCGAAATTTTTATTTTCTACTCAGGACGAAAAATATGTAGAATTTCCTTATGAATTTTAATATTAAATGTATTAAATGTATCCAGCATCATAATAATTTGGTAACTTCAGTAATTCGTAGCGAACAAAACGTTATCAAATATTTGTGAATCTAATGAGCCTTATAGTGGCGGTATCTTGATAAGAAAAGTGTAAATCACTGTTGCTAGTGAGAAATTAGTTCTGCAGTTTACTCTGAATGACTATAAGCCAGTAACCCGTACATTGTATTTGTTCACTATACTAGAAATTAACTTTACTACTGTGGTACTAATAACAGAAACATATTTTACAAACCATGTATGTATAACGCATATTGTTACGTACTTATTTCTGCAAACTATTCATTTCAAAGTATAGAAACTGTATTTTAATAATCGATAGTGAGCGGGTTAGTTATATGTCTGCAATGTGATAAGAAACCTATAATAAAGAACGAAATACCTAATTATCATACTTCTCGTAATTAATACACATTGTTTTTTGTTTTATGTAATATTCTTATCAGGTTGAAATATATAATTTAAATAATTTTAAGCTTGTTTGCGAGTTCTTATTTAATCTACGGATCAATTCCCAATTGCGGTAGGGAAACTGCTGTAAAGATAAGATCCTGCAGATGAGATAGCGATGCTACGACTATGTACATTGGCGAGCACTACACGATTCCTTAGGGAAAATGTTGGCGTACTTGATAGTTACTAGAGATTATACCTTGACACGGTAATTTATCTAATTTATCATTCATTTGACTTCATTAATGAATTAACCAACTCTCCTTGAAATGAATACTACCATTTAGAGTAGTTTTGAAATATTGAGACGAGTAGCGTCATCATTTTCTTTAGAGAAATATAATTTTCTATAGTGCTCGCTAATATACTACAAAAAACAAGGAAATTCCTCAAGTTCCCTGTTTTTATTCATTTCAGAGAAATAATTTAAGTGCAAACATAGCTACAGGGTGGTGCAAAGGTCAGGTTTTGATTTTTTCGTCCTATAAAATAATTTGATCAATTATAAATAAAAATGTATACAATTATTACTTAAAGAAATATTTAAAAATTCAACGTGGCATTTTAACTTTGCCAGAGTTTACGCATTAGTAGCAATAACTTTACTTTTAAATTAGTTTCAAAGATAAAAATTTAGAGAGGCCAAATGAAGGGAACGCGTTGCGATAAAAACATGCATGTCCGTGATATAGCGAGGTGCTCTTTAACCCTTTGAGTGCGGAGCTTTTTAGATTTAAATGCTAAATTATGAAGTTAATACAGGGTGTTCTAGATCGAAATCGACACATTTCGCCATCATGCTCGGGAGGTCTTTCTGAGAAAAAAATGTTATATACACCATAGGTCGATTCGTCTTCGTTTTCGAGATTATAAAAGGAAAGAAGTATGAATCACAGATAACTTTTGAAGACATAATCATTTATTCGCAACCATGTTTTTGCAATGTCGTAAAGAAAATCGTCAAAATATTAAGTCGTTTTAGTAGTAGCCATAAATCTGACAGTTGTAACCGGTAAGGGATCATGGGGTGTCCGAAGTCAGGATTTTAGGAATTCCCCGGACATGTCACTAACCCTAGCTAAAGGTGACCATTACGTTGGAGGCGTGAATTTTTGTAAGAAATGGTAAAAGAGACGCCTGCATCCTTGTCAGTCACCAAATTCAGAGTTTACCAATCAGGAACTCATCCCCGTCACCAATCCTTCAAGCATAAGTTTTAAAAGAGGTTGTTTTTCTGCCGAAAGTCAGATTTCAAATCGTACGGACTGACGACAAACATTTCTCCGGGCGAATTCTCGTAATTCTCGAGTTAACGAGCGTATTCGTACATTATATTATTATATCGTCGCTTGTGTTCACTTTGTATTCCTGTTTCAAGTTCTACATTAAATTATAAGTAACTTCTGTACAGTGCACCTAGATTTATTTATCTCAATATTTCCCGGTGCACAAACAAATAGGAAGCCTTAGAAATCGATTTATCTGATTTTTAATCATTTATGTCTTGAAAACAAAGTATATGGCAAAGTAATGTAAAAGACTTGTCAGGTTTCTTGTTATCGCGTAACAATTATAGTTTTTCCATTCATTCAAAATTGTTCGAAAACTTACCAAATAACTTCCACACCGTTACCACGTCTAGATTGAAGTGCTGCAGCAGTCCGTACCAATGAAAAAGGTGCACGCACAGTACTGGCAGTGAACGTCCTGAAAATGTGACATTTAAGTTAGACTGTTGATAAAATTAGTGTATCACTTAAAACGGAAAGCAAATATTATCGAACAACAGTGAACAGCAGTGATAGTGATGTAAATGATAATGTTAAAATCCAATCGATAGCATTTTGAGATAAAAGAAAATCAAAAGAAGAAAAAACAGCTGAAATGGAAAAATGTTAGCCAATAATATCTAATCGGGACTAATGGTAGTACGATTTCATTTCGAATGCGGATAAAAAGAAAGAACAGGAGTAAAACAATAATGTTACATAATACTGAAATATAATAATAATTGCATTAAAACCAAAGAAAATTGCAAGACCAGAAAACAGAAAATCGAATAACGTTCAAGCGTTTAATAAACAATATTTCTGCACCCGAGAGCCAAAATAACTCAAGTTAATTTTTTTTAAACTTCAGTTTTGTATATTATTTTACTGCTCTTTCTTTATTCTATAAAAGTTATATATTCATATTGTATTTTGAATAAATATGATTTTCTTCTCTACCAAAAAATAACAAAACTGGACTTAGGTTGTTTTGCACACGTTAAAATATATGTATATTATTTTTGGGATCCGCTTCTAGTGTTAAACTGATAATACTCGAATATTTAGGGGCGTGCAAGTAAATTGAGTCAGTTAAATCACAATTAGTTTAATCACTAAAGTTAAAATTACAAATTGATGGACGAATGAGCGCTTGTTTAACTTTAATGCTTGTCGTATGAACGCTGAATTTTAAATGCTAGCTTATTAGTCTTCAGGTTGACCCGAAGCGCAATGGGAAGATCGTTTGTCGACCGAACGGTCGCATGTAATAACATACTGTTGACCGACAATTTTATGCAGAAATTGTCTCATATCACTGGCTATTATTTTTTAATCGAATGTAGAAGTGGATCTTTGTGATGCTCAAATACCAAGAAAAGTATTTTATTTACAATAAAGCGTCTGAACTCGATGAACAAAGCTTTTGCAATATTCTATATTACCCTGTGCTTTAAAAATTGAAATATGGTCAAAAAGTTCGTTACAGAAAGCAAAAAATGGATATAAATGTTGTTACGGCGTAGCATAGGTTAGTCTGCCTTTCCGGTACAGCCCGTGCGTTAAATAATATTTAAATCAAATTACGATAACAGCATAAAAAAAATGTTTGAACTGAAATAATAATGTGGGACGAATATTTCCAGATCTAATAGCGAGAGGAATCGTGTGAGCTGAATGTCAGTAAAATAGCGATGGCGCTGTGAAAATCAGAATTTAATATATGGTATCAATAATATTTTGTTATGAATTTCTATAATTTGAAGCATCATTTAGAATGTACGACGAATATTTGTCAATGTGAATAAAATGAAGGTAATGTCAGTACAATAAAGTTGAGAAAACCATTAGATGTTTGAGATTTAGCAAAGTGATGATATACTTTGAAATAAAAGTAAATGCCAAAGCGAAATCGGATGCGAGTAAAATGAAAAGCAATTACATTCACGAATGTCAAAATAGAATGGCCAACTGTGAGATTGAAACTTGCAAGCTTAAAATAGTTATAAAAATAGCAAGTAAAAATAGTAATACTTTCCAGTATTAATTTATAAATATTTTCCAAAATATTATAACAGCAATGAAAAATGTTTATATTTAGTAATAATAGTGCAAAATGAAGATAAACGCTCTGAAGTTAAAGAGCATTAACGTGTAACGTTCAAATAGACAATTAGAGTAATGAAATGGTAAATCAAAAACTTTTTTAAATTTAGGAGAACCAGATCGGTAGTACTAGAAAACCAAGAAAAGTCAAAAGTACACAAAAATCTTGAAGTGGAAAAACATTAAGTGGTTCTTAACGAAATTTTTATGCAGAAATTTTCGACTTTTGAATTTTAATATTTTCTCTAAGTATATTATTTTAATAATATTTTCTGAAGATTTAAATACTTCTTTAAACAACAGCCATGCTACAGACAAAAATGATCACGTTCTAATTGTACTAACAAACACAATTAATTTTAAAGCAAACTTGCTTAATATTTAAAGATGGTGAACGTATCGCTGAACATTCATTTTTACAGCTTTTCACTTCGTGAATTAGAAATTGTAAAAGAGACCGTAGAGGATTAACCCTTTCGTGAGCCCTGAGAAGTATACTCTCCGCGTAATACGTTATTTACACACGCCCACAGTAATTCTCATTACGATCGCTGATTGTGATAACAAAATTTAGATAACTTTTAGAAATTGTGTAATTCAGATGAATCGCTTGTTATGATAGATAATGTTAGATAGTTACGATATATTCGTATTCATATGATTGTTTGAATGTTCAATGAAGGTACTGAGGTATTTGTAAAAATGTTACAAGCTACTAATTTTAAGATGGATATGGGCACAAAATAGTTCCGAGAATAACACTTTTATTAAGTTTGTTTGGGAGCTTCTGCCTGTTCTACTGGTTGGTTTTCGGTAACTAGTGGATGAAGCCATTGAAAAGATAATATCATGCAAATAAGATGAATATTAACGAAGCGGAAAACTTTTTCGAAGTCTGAAACAGACAAATAGAGTATCACAAAGAAAGTAGATATACGAGGTTGGTTACAAAGTGAATAGAATACTGTATTATGTAGACAATGTAGAAGTGTATTGTTTCCAGAAGTAGGAAATAATATTTCCGCTTTTAAATGAACTCGAGTGTTCCTTGTTTCTCAAATGTTAAAAGGTAGATAATTTAATATGTTAGTTAAATTTTTTTCAATTTTTCATTTCATGTAACTTAATTCCAAGCAACAATGATCATTCTAAAAAGTCTTTGAACAAAAGGATTTTTATGTGATTATTTATAATTTTCATAAAAATTACGTTAACATTTTTAAAAATATGACACAATATGAATTAAAAAAATTTATCGACTTTTCCAGAAAGATTCGTAAATACGTCTTTCTTGGCCTCTTAGGTATACGTGATATCTTAATGTATAATGTTCAAGTAAAATAGTGGTGATAAACAAACAAGATAATAATAAACCATAAAAGCCTTGTACGAACAAGAAAATTTAACTGAAGAAGGGGAATCGTCAGGAGAAGGATAATATTACTGATGGAGAAGGCGTATTTCGTGTTCATAACAAATTTTATCCATCTTCTTTTTGTTGTTATTTATACTACGTTTTACCTAAAACTCGGCGATATCTTTTGAAATTCAAATATGTGGTTTGACGAGTAACATCAGCATCGTACGCATTAATTTTAGCACCGATCACGGAATTAATAGCACATCAGTCGAAGAAGAATATTATTGTCTCGCATAACTTTCTTCACTGTTATAGATCAATGTGGATAGAATAAATTGAGCAGGAGCTGAATACCAAACTGCGATTCGAGGATTTTCGTGGATTTCTCACTGTACGAGTAAAGTATCGTGATCGATGTTTGAACAGTATTTTCGTTTCATTAGCTCGAACATGCTCCGCTTTGTATGCAAGTACAAGTAACCCTTGTACAGCATGGAGGTTAGGTTTAAGAAATATCACGCATTATACATAGAAATCGCGTTATGTGAGGTTCAAGTTTCATACGAAACGTAAGGTCATGTTCCGTAATATACTTTTTTTAATTATATAAATAACAATGACATTTAACAAACGTATCTTATCTATGCAAGGATTCATGTACCTAATTAATTTATGGTAATTTAATCTACTACTATACTTTATTTTTATTTTCTAAATCTTTCTCTTTAAAAATTTTGCGTTTTTACTATATAAAATTAGAAATTGTATGTTCGATAAAGTGTGTGAAAAAAAGCGATATAACAATTTGTAAATCGTATTATATTGAAATTACGAGGGGTATTATAATATTTGTAGTATTGTAATATTTTAGATATTTTTTGGTAGATGCAAAACAGAGACAACATTCTAGAACAGAGGTCGGCAATCTGTTTTTTTGTAAAGGGGTTATTATAGAGGTAGGTACTATACAAGTAATTCTTTAGCTCCTGGAAGTCTATTAATAGGTTTTTCAATACCATCGGCTGTTCACTGAGAACCGATTAATAAACTTTTAATTAAAATAGGAGCACGCAATTCCGCCAGTGTTTTTAAATTTTCTGCCCATGCGAAATTTATAAATTTATCATTAAAATCGCAAAATGGTATTAGCGTAATGTTTGTGAAGAGAAAAAATTTCAATTTACAGTCTTTCATCCAAAAATTACAACGTGTTACAAAGTAATAAATATTTTTGTAAACACATTATAAAATAATGTGGCATTGGTACATAATTTTCTAATTTTCGTTTTATTTATGCCTATTAATTGATTATTAATTTATTATAAAATTAAGATTCTTTTCAATATTCTTTGCGTCAAAGTGTAAATGGAAACTCTAAATCGTTCATTTTTTATTATATACATCTTTTCTGTAAAGTGTAATTTGATTACACATTGCAATAGGTTGTGTATACAAGTCTGTTACAGGATAGCAAAATTATGTACACAATTGTATGCTGCTTCGTCTAATGTAACCTTTTCCTATTTTTATTGTAGAGCAATAAAAAATCACTTTCTGAACCACTAATTTATTTCAGCCGTTGGTTAAAAGTTCAAAATATATTACTACCTCATTATTTATTAATAACGCTATTAAGATAACGAAAGTTAGTGCAATTAAGAGGAAATTGAAAATAATAGTAACAATAGTAACAATAATAGTAATAATAGTAAGAAAAACAGTAGTAATGTGACGAAATAAAGATATTCTTACGAATTTCTAAGGACACACATTTTATTGACTTATTGTTTAAATATAGTATGTATCTTTAATATTTAAAAATTGGAAAAATTATACTTAACTCACGTACCGTAAAAAAACAGAAAGGTGGATGGATTTTTGGTAGTTTGCCAACTACTATTCTAGAATATTATAATTGGTTTGTCTATTTTTTGGGCTCGGTAAATGTTAATGAGTAGAAGTATGTAATTGTGCTTTATAGTATACTAATTAGAATATTAAAATTTAAATGTTAATGGACAAAACAGATGAAATATGGCAATATGTTTGAGCAGATTTCATAATTAATATGAAAGAATAACTTTATACGCAAACTTAAATAAAACTAAATTGTGAAAATCATGCGTGCTTAATTCCCTTCGAATGTTAAAAAAGAAACAATACTTTTCCTATATTTCACCCTTTTAATTTATTTAGAATTCTATTAGTAATTACAAAACGAAACAAAAATATATTTTACGCTGTTAATTGGTGCTTTTTACAGTAATTTATATTATTGTATGATGATAAAAGTAGCATGGTTTTTTACATAATTGCTTACCTCCTGTCACTGTTTCCAGCGTGAACGCATTAAATCGCCAGTTTCCGGCCTTTTGTAACACGCACTGCAACAAATTACCAACGCATAATAGATCAGCACCGGTGAAATGGACGGTTTCGTTGTGTGGAAAGGATCGAAACGTGTCCCCCGAGCACAATGGCATTGCAATGGAACAACCGTGTTCATTTCTCGGGCACGCGGTAAATCATTAAGGACCTGAAACGTGGTCTTGTTAATGAAAGTCTTTCGTGTAATTTAATCGAATAAATGAGGGGTGAACAGAATACGTTTGCCTGTACGACGATCAATTTTTCATTAAGAGTGCGTTCAAATATGAATAAAATGTAGCTTATGCAGCATCGTTTCTATACCAACTTTCTTTATTAATATCTTTTAAATCATGTAATTATTTTTAATGTAAACATTTTTTGACACTTAAATCACTTTCGTTCGTAGTTTAAGAAAGTGATGGATATTACAATGAAAGAAATGTTGACGTTTGGAGCAAAGGAAGTAATAACGAATTACTACGTTTTTTCAATGTTTTAAAATTATATGTCAAACGAATAGATAGATAGATTATTGCGTCCTTATTAATATTTGCGCCTGGTATTATTATACATACAACTAAATCATTTTATTTTGTTTTATATTGAAATATGACAGTTGATATATTAATTTCTCAGTGAAGTGTCTCATTTATTAAATATACAGTTTTGCAATGACTATGTATGAACTGGTTTTAACAGATCATAGTACAATATTCTTTACGTATTGTACCAGGTACACAGGAGTGTGCAATGTATGTTCAATAGGATTTATTCATAATTTTTTGCGACAAGAATCACTGTCATGGTATAATCCGTTTATATTTTTTAATTATAAACCACAAAAACAATTTCTATTTACGCTGATTCATTATTAGAGAAGCAACTGTTGATCCTGCTAATACTAATATTCTCAAGTATATGGCGCGAAACACACCTTTTTGTTTCTAAATCGTCCCCACTTTGTGTAACTGCCAAATTACCGCACTCTGCTTAATCTTAAGTCTATTTGAAAGTCGTGTAGTTGCAGCAATTCTTCCAAATATTACGCAGGGTGCCATCGATGTGGCGGTACAAGCCAAAAAGGTGAATCTACAACCTTCCAGAGCGTCAAGATTGCGGATAAGCGGAGTAAATCGCTTGCTTCACTTATCCCTGTACTGTTTTATGGCAGCTTCACTCCTACGCTTGTCACCGCTAGAGGACGTGCCGTACTACACGACTTTCTCGCTAGTACATAGTCGACAAGGCTCCACTGTCTATACTTACATACAACTTTTGCCCATCCAACCGTCCCGCGTCTGAGGCACAGGTCTGCTAGAAAGCCTAACTGACGAGTCCACTAGCAAACCCTTTCTTTCTTACTTTCCTATTTTCACAGCCGTCAAAGTTCCAACAACAAACTTATCATCTTCGTACAATACTTACAACAGAAAATATTGTCCGCGTTTGAACGTTTGAAAAGAGACAACATCCTGGAGAACGTTCACAGGAGTGTCCTGTATAGGAACCAATTATGTTGGAAAACGGTTGTCATTTTCAACAATATATCAAAAACTAATATTTTTTTATTTCGAATTTTACGTCGCATTGACCTTCAAGTAATTAGCGACGACTAGGTCCTGTTTCCTTCGTTTCTGTTCGGTTATATTCTGTGGCAGATATTAATATCTTTTAGGTACTTTAGGGTGTTTTCTTTGTGTTTCTGTGATGTTAATACTTTTGTCTCTAGATGTGATATTTGTTGCATTCAAATAGTAGGTGGTGGGTCGAGATACTTTTCCTGCTGTCAGTGCACACTGGTGGTTCTATTGTTTTTTGTGAGGTACTCGTGTGTGAATTTGCAGTGACTGGTTCTGAGCTTGACCATGATTATTCTGTCGTTCCTCTTAATATTGTTACTGGGCATTGTTTCATAGAAGTCTTGGGTTGTGTTGTGTGTTTTTATTTTCTTAGAGGTACTTCATATTTTATTCCATGAAAAAATAATTTTATTTCAATGCTTTTCCCTTAGTACTTAATATAAGAAATCGTAATGGCAATTGGAACAGTAGAATTATATCTTTTCGATGGAAACATAATAGGCATATTTTAACAAAGTAGCATAGATTTACTTGAACAGAAAACCTTAAACAGAAAAAATCTTATTCTTTTTTTCAGGCAGATTCATCTCCTTTCAGTTACTCCACTTATGTGTGAGCAATGGAAACTTTTGCATACGCATAATAGTGATATTTCTATAGTGCACACATTTTTGTGTCGAACATTATTTCACATTTTTAACTTTTTTAGCAAAAGTTTTAATTATTGTTGAGAGTTAACATCTGTATGTGTTACCCTATTTATTAATGACTGAAGTAAGAAGAAAATTCTTAAATGCTTAAAAGTCATAGTCTTCTGATTCCTTTCCGTGCATTTCACTAATATTCCAAAATAACTAGGTACAAGTTGATACGTCAGATCGAATGGCAAATTGACGAACTGGCCGAATGGATGAATATTTTAATATGTTTAATGAACAGATAACTTGAAAATACTCGGACGTCCTGAAGATAACCGGGTACTAAAATTGTCATAGCTGCGATATACATAACTAGGTCGCAAAAGGAAGGCTTAGACCCGTATATGGCATTCTGTTTTAGGATTCTGTTTTAATTTATTGCATAAAATCCATTCAGACTTTACGAAATACTTATTTATACAGCTTCTACGAATTTTGTTCACAAGGAGTATATTCTTAATGATGGCAATATATTTTTGCTTATATTACATAGATCTTCTTCGTCTACATCAAGACTTTGTTGCACGTATTTTTTCCAGTAATCGTTTTTTTGTCATTCGACTGATGCATTTCCTTAAGCTAGTATTTCCTTAAGTTTTAATATCCATACGAAGGAGGTAATTTTTTAAGAATTACCGTTGCAGGGATTACTTTACAAGCATAAAGCACAGATTCGAATAAAATATTTCTTGATCACTACGATTGAAGAAAGTTTTATTCTTTCAATTTTCTGCATCTTTGTAAAAAGAAACACCTCCTAATTTTATGCCACAACGGTGTTTCAATAAAAGTGAATATCTGCTCAAATTTGTACTTACTAATTCTGTTCGAGATTAAAAATCAATTATCTCTTCTTATTAATTCTTCAAGAAAAAGTTGATTCTATATATTAGTCTTATCAAATAGATTAGTAACAAATATATTATATGTAGTGGACTCACTATATTAACATTTATAATCCATACAGCAACCAGTATGAATTGCAGCAGCAAAAAGAAAGTCATTTCAATGGATGAAGATAATAAAGTGGAAAAGGCAGTACTATACAGCGTATTCCAGATCGAAACCGACACACTTCGCCAACACGCCCTGGAGGTGATTCTGAGCAAAAAATGTTATATACACCATAGGTCGATTCGTTTTCGCTTTCGAAACATGCGTCGAAATACTAATAATGTGTCGGAATTGTACGTTTCTCTGATGTTTATGTTTCGTATCGGTCTCCTGATCTAACCCCTCTAGATTTTTTTCTATGGGGTTCCACGAAGCCGAAGATGTACTTAAATCAAAAACCTAATACACGTGACGAATTGATAGCAAAAATCGAAGATGCAGCTTTTGCTATTAACAGCGACTTTTCAAACTCTTGAGGAGTGCAGCGGATGCAATGGATACAGTCTATGGAAGCGCGCTTAGCTGTGTGCATAGGATCAAGAGGTTACCATTTTGAGCAAAGTCTTTAAATTACTTTATGTACCGTAAATAACCGTAAAACATAGTTGCGAATAAATGGTTATGTTTTTAAATGTTATGTATCTGTGATTCATACAAGTTTCCTTTCATAATCTCGAAAACGAAGACGAATTGACCTATGGTGTGTATAATATTTTTCGCTCAGAATGACCTCCCGAGCAAGTTGGCGAAGTGTGTCGGTTTCGATCTGGAACACCCTGTATATTTATTGATTGATATGTATACTATCCGATTTTACGAAACAAATCGTATGTATTATACGTTACATATGTACGTAGTAATAAAGTTATTACTTTACTTCGTATTCAAACAGATGATAAAAAAATTCAATTATGTGAAAAATACTTCTAGTTGTAGCAAACAAGTAACAGTGACTGCAAGGAGAACTAGTGAATTCCTGTTATTATCTGACTGATCCAGTTATTCGATACCTCTTGTTCTTCGGCCGTGTCGAATAAATGAAGTTTTACTGTACAGGTAACTTTCTTCCAACGCGGTTAAAAAAGATGCAAAAATTCTTCTGCAAGGCAATATATGTATATTTTGTGGCGAATCATACCTTAATCCGTGTATTATAAAATATGTACACATATCTAAATAGGTATACACATTTATTTGTTTATTAAGAGGTTTATAAAGATTAACGACGTAAACGCAAATAATTTTTAATAACAGTTTGAAATAAATCCTGTGAATAAATAAATATGAATTTAGTTTGTTTTTAATTGTTAATCCAAATTTAAATTACGAATAATTTCTTTTTCACACATCAATTTACTTAATTTTGTTATTGTATGTGTGAAATGCATTTACATAAATAGTTAGGTTGTCGATTCACAATAATTAAAAAAGAAACGCACAGAAAGGTGATTTTTTCTTATTTAGAATTAAATCTCAGTTAAATATAAGTAATTTCTTAAAATGCAAAGTGTCATTCTCTGGGATGTATTTACCGCATTGCAGGAGGGTTATCTCTGCATGTTTAAAAAATTAATTTAATATATTTGTGCAAAAATAAAATAAAATTTTGAAAACATTTGCATTCATAAAAGTTTGCAGGATTTGCAAAAAAGTGTATCAACATGTCTCGCATTATTTTTGCATATTCTGTTGTTTTTTGTTTAAATTAAATAACGGATTAATTTTTGTAAAATATAAATAAGCTTAACGTTTTATTTTCTTAATTTGACACTGTTTTAATTAATCAAATAACCCGAAATAATATTTGAAAACAGGATTACCTAATATATTTGAATTGTTTTTATTTTAGTGATAGAATTGCGCGGCATCCAACCATAAATTGAAGTTCACTGTAGTTAACCTCCAGTTTTAGAAAGGTAAAAAGATTACCGATGCGAAAGTGTTAAATGCGTTTAGTTTCGCGTGTCAATGAACTCAAAAGCAAATGAGATGATTCTCTTGCAACAACTACCTCGCGTGTGCACGCGTCTTATAGAAATATTACTTGCTCGGTCAAACTCGCGCGAACCAACCAAGGTGTAAATTTGCGGACTCACACGCACATGCGCGTATAGGTCACAATCAATTCTGATCAGTAATGTCGTATTAGCATTTAACCGGTTAAATCGCTCAAAGGTTGTGTTCGTTCGACCGCTATCATCGGTTTTCCGCTTCAATTACCTAACAGTTTAAGTCCCTTAAACGCTTCGGATTTTATCGACCCAATCAACTGCCGATTTTAATCAACTGATTTTTTCTATATCAATCTAACGAGTTGCATAATGTATTACGGGCAATTTTTGGAAGTGTTAAAATCGTAATGCGGTTGAATAAAGTAACAGAAATATTTTTTAAGGAGTCATTCGTACTAACTTAGAATTTTCTTCTTGCAATTATAATAAATAATATTGTCGATTTCTTTATATATTAAATTACTAATAAAATATACAAACCAATTTTTTAAATAAATTTTTTATCGTTTTTTAAGTGTTATGTTTAAGGGAAAAATTCTTGTCTTTAGGGGAAGTGATTTCAGTTTAGATATTTACGCTAAACGAAAAATCAAAAAGACCTTTAATTAATATGAGAACTTCCAGAATTAGCCATATAAGTCAAAATTTAATAAATGACAAGTTGAAAAAGATTTTCAATCATTTTGAAAGTTTCACAATGAACAAACATATAAATGTAAATTTAGTACTTATGAAAGCCAATAGCATGTAAAATAATGCGATGAGAATTTTAATTGATTGGCAGGTTAATTTTTCATTTTACCTTGGGTAGTGAGAAAAAACACGTGTCTGCTTTTACAAAGAAGATTGCAAAGCCAAAATATGTATTTCATATTATGCTGTCAAAAGTTAATAGCATGTCCTGAAACGTTCCCGTTTTTAAAACCATGTAAAAGAGGTAATTGATTTTTTAAAGCCTGATTACCAAAATAATCTTTCAACACTTTTATGGCTACTGACACTCACCCTTAGTTATCGCTTTTAGGTATCGTTCCTGCATACTGATATGTTTTATTAACTTTTGATGGAGATTTGCTTCTAAACGCACTAAATGTATATACTCTACAAATATACACCAAACATACATGGTAAGGATGTATTAACGCATATGAGATATAAGTTCAATAATCTATTCATGGTACACATAGAGTTATTGTAAGGGTGGCGGTTCATTTTTTACTTAAAGTGCAAGTAATACCAAATGAGATATCAACTTTAAGGGAAGTCCTCAATTTTCAAACTGAAAGTGGTTTGATTTGTTGAAAAAGCTTTTGGATCCGTAGAATTATTTAATTTTGTAAAATTTGTGAAAAAAGGTATCTTTATTTTTTCACTTTGATTCTTACAATTAACGTAAAGACATTTTTAAGGGAAATTAATATATATTCGCCTTCTAAACTGACCCCTGACAAATTATCATTATATGATTTTTCTTTATGTAAATTTTCGTTTGATTTCTTGAAATTAAATTCTATTTACATTTCATTAAAAAATGATGAATCCTGAGATTGCTTCAGTGGATTTAATTTTCTTCTTCCTTGTATAAAGGTAAAATTAAAAACTTTGTTTCTTCTTTGAAGGATCAAGCAGTCAGATGATTTAAAAAAATGTTGATACTTTAAAATGAATTACCAGAATATGTACTTTAAAATGTTGTAATTTTAAAAACTTTAACCATGAGAGGACAAGAGGTTCAACAATGGTCTAACATACTATTATGTATAAGGACTTCTTTTGTCACTGAATTTAAACGTAGCATTAGAATTAACACTTAACAGTTGTAAACTGTCAATGTTGTTATTGATTTTGTAAACTTATTTGTGTAATATTTAAATATTATGTCTGTTATATTTTCATAGTTTTTATTCCATTTTTATGTTTATATAAATGATATCGTATTCATAAATAAATTTTAGTTTTATATATTCAAAAATCGTATTTTTCTTACAATAATTTCTACAAATTTATTATCATTTTTAACAGTAATTTTTTGCATTCAATATTAAAAATAAATACTAAGTTTACAGTCAAATCAAATTTTTGTTCTCCAATTTTATTTTTCTTATCGCATTGGGAAGGGAGTTTATTTAGATTTCAAAGTTGCTTACTTTTTGTAGTTTTGATATTTAAAAATTCTGGATTCTGACAGTCTTAAATTTATCGATTTTAAAATTTGAAATATTTTTAGTTTGGAAATGTTGAAATACCTAAATTGTCAAAGTTTTATAATCTCATAATCTTCAAAAATAAGATTTTTAATAATTAATTTTAAAATATTTATACCATACTTTTAAATCTTAATAATTTTAGTATATATGTACTTCTTTGATAACCAAAAGTAGAGTGAGCAATCATTATAGTTTCAGTTTTAATTTCAAAGTTGAGAGAAATATAAAATAATAATAGTAACAAACCATGTTTACATGAATTTATAAACAAGCTTCCCCTTTAATGTAATGTCATTACTCAAGTAATGAATCTTAATACAAAGCAAATTGATTATTCAAAATTAACAGTAATTTATGGCACGACCTTGATTATTTTTTTCCGAAGATAGTAGTATGGGACTCTGAAGTGTAAGTTACTAACTACATAGTAAGTAATATAGGACAGTGAGGTCCATGGTTTGACAAATAAGTTTGTCCCGAATCTGGATCACTGTGTCAAATCTTAAATATATAGAATACATTAAAAGAGCGAATGCTTTCTAGTTTCTCTAATGGCACGTTAACGTTGCATTTTAAGCGTTTCTAAGTTGTTAGTTTTACTAATAGCAAATTTAGGTAGCAATGCCAGAAATCAATAAATCTTTTCTATGATTCAAAACTTCTGTCAACCAACAAATCCAATTCAAATGTAGGTCAATGCGTTACAATTTAAGCATGAAAAGAACATGTTCAAAAAGAATAAATTTTCAATCAATGCCACTTGTATTTTGTTTTACAGTTCTTTTTTTTATACGGGCGTTTAACGACGCATCAATTACTAGTTTATTATCGACGCTTGATAGTTTTCCTATGAAATTTCTTAAATGTGATGGAATTAATGCATATTCAAGAATTATTTAAATGTCAAATTGAAAAAGAGTAGCTAACTTAACTGAATATAATTATTACTAATATTATTTTATTATTATCATGAAAATATTGTAGGCTCAGGATAATTTTAATTCTTTGGCTAATAACGAACAGAATTTTCGACAAATTCGTTTTTATAATTATCTATTTAAAATAAAAGTATTACAAAAGTTTAGGAAGTCATATAATCATTTTGTGTATTATTTCCACTCAATGTTTCGAATATTTTCATTCAAAATTCTATATCTATATCGTGTTGATTAATTGTCATAAGGCTGTTTTTATTATTTTTGCTATATAATCTGTAGTTAAATTATTATTAAACTTGTAGAATCTTAAAAATTTTCTTCAAAATATTTTGACTTTTTAGTTACAACGTTTCATATTACCTTGTAGATACATTTTTCTATTACACGATCTTGTTATACTTAATTAGAACTTTTGCAAGTAATCAAAAATAGCTTTGATTACAGGCATTCGCATACAATCATTCAATTAACTCGGCACTGTTAGAATCTTTTAACGAGACCCTTAGAATTGGTTCTTTCTAAGAACGCGTATACAAAGTTTATACGAAATGATTGGTAAGCTTACCTGAACCAGGCCGTGGAAAATATCATCTAGAATACCGGGCTCCTGTGTTAAGGATTTGGTAGTAAGCCTCTTACGACGTCTTTTATGCATCGTTAGAAATCGACCGGTGGGCCTGGGTCTTGAGTGACCGATATTCAAATTTTCTAAAAGAATTCGGTCCACCTCCGACAGTCGTCTGAATGCTGTCTCCGTTGTTGTTTCATTGCGAATTTCCGCCAAAGTCGCTGACACATCTGACGCCGATACTGCAGCGCTTTCTGAAAAACAATAAAAAGAACAAAATTAATTATTTCAAAACATGATACATGATTGCGTGGTATCTATAGCTTTTGTTTTTCTGAAGTTATACGAAAGGAAATTATAGAAAGGGACATTTGACCAGTAAGAGAGTAAGTTTTTAGAGACTCTATTCCAGTTGAAAAACTGAAATTTAAATTTTATATTTTAATATAGTAGATGTAAATACGCAGAAGATAAAGGGAAGATTATTTCGTTCTTTCTTGGAGAAAATAGGAAAACTTAAGGTAAGGTGAGCTTTAGATGAAGGAAGAGGGAAAATGTATATACTTTACTTATATTATAACATTTATGTGAACGTGAAAAATATAATTTTTCTTCAATATGAATTCTCTTAAAAGTTAAAAAAGGTAGGAGAAAATGAATTTTCTGGGAAAAATGACGCCGTAGGCTAAAGTACCTCCACTATTCCCTATAATACAAGAAAGTTACAACACATTAGGTTAGAACTAAATTAAACGTGATAAGTATTTGCTTTAGTAGTTATTTCAAAACGAGCTAGTTAACTTAGTAACGAAGTAAAATAGATAATGAGTTGGGGTATAACTTTCTACTAAAAGGCACATGGTGGGATTTCCATCCCCTACGTTGCTATTTTATTTTGATAAACCTTTCGTGCATACCAAAGTATAAATTAATAATGATAATAATAAGGTTACATAAGTGCACAATAATAATAATAATAAAGTATAGGTAAGTATACAATAATAATAAGTTTAGTAACGTTTTAGGAGATGAGACAAGATGTTACAAATTTTAATAAAATTCATTTTCTTACGTAATAAATCTTTTGTATTTCAAAATGATGTACTAGAAATTACCTACATGGAATCATGTCTTTTTTTCCATAGTTTATCATAAAGGATTATAATAAAAAAACGAAGAAAGTTTACTGTATGGCAGTGGAACGTTTGAACGCCTTTCGGAATAAAGCAAGTATTAATGGAAAAATTTCTAATCTCGTGAAATAACTTATTTACTTTTCATGCACAGCGATGCATAAAACCAATTTATGAAAAGAAGAGAAGTGAAACAATGCTTTTTCGTGCATCGTTGCATACTAACTATACTTTAATAAAAGACATAACGGCGCTATCTCTAGTTAATGTTGACAACATGTGTACATTTGACGACCTCATTCTGAATCTAGTTTAGTCGATACAACTTTGGACTCATAAGTTTATGCGGTTGAATATTTTGTTCCAGTAATCGCTTCACCGGATGATAAATTAATATGTAAAACGACAAAATTTATTTTATTTATGTTAGTGTACGAATTATTTCATGTCAACAATGCTTATCGTGCATTGTATAATTTTTTGATACTCTGAGCTGTAGGAAATGGTTATATAAAAGTGAATGCAAAAGGAAATAATTTGTTATTTTGTATTTATTCTTGTATTCCGAAAATGATTAATTTCCATTATTACGATTACATCTTATACAAACTGAATTTTTGCAATTTATATGACAGTGAAAAGTGATTTCTAAACAATGCTTGAATGTATAAATTGCCTAAGAAACACTTACTACGTATTATTGCTCTAGTAACTAAACTGTTTCTGTTTTTACACAACCGATTTTGACTGACAATACACCATATTTCAGCTCTCTACCTCAACCAGGAGGGTAGTTAAGAGGCAAATTCGAATTATCGAGGTATGCCCTATTTTTTTTATTTAATTGCATGCGAAAAATCTGAAAAAATTCTATAATATTTGAGGCATGGTAATGTATGTTAGGGAATTTTTTCAGATTTTTATTGTTTATTAAATCGGAAAAATAGGGCAAACCTCAATAATTCCAATTTACCTTCTAACTACCCTCCTGATTAAGGCAGAGGGCTGAAACTTGGTATGTTATGTTTTCTTTTGGTAAGCCATCAAATGGTATATTGTCTGTCACAATCAGTTGAAGGGCACTTTTGTACATTTTATCCTGCTATACCCTTTCGATTGATTTTTTTTGTTTGCCTGCAAGGGTTGTTCTAAATGCCATTCGCTCCGTCTTCGTCGCATCGGTACCTATCATGAACCAGTTCAAGATTTCTACCGTTATAAATAGTTCCGCTATCCCAAGAAGATATCGGCCATCAGTTGCAAATGTTTGTCACGACGAGTACCCTCGTCTTTTATTCCCAGATTGGCAGTCTCAATTTTGTTTTATTTTTAACAGGTTTCAGCGAGGTCAAAGCTCTATGTAAAGTTATTACCTGCGATGGTCAAAGCACACGGAATTTCCTTGACGTCATCGAGGGTGCTTCTAGTACCTGAGAGTGACCGATGACTTGGAGGAGGTCGCTTACCGGCGAATCTCATGCGAATCTCTCGACCAATTAGCGAAACAGACCGCTTTCCTTGCCAAATTCCAAAAAATCAATCCGCGTCGACTGATCGTGCAACGAAATTTCCTTCAACATACCTAATAGATCTTGGCGTACAAATGCAGCGTATTTTACCCCTGCAGTAAAGGGTCTCCTACTTTGTTACATAAAATTCCGCACCACACGTTAATAGTCCACGGTCTCTAAGGTAAAAGACTTAAGGAACTTATTATTAAGGCATGTGTCGTCTCGAACATTTATTTTGATTTGTAAAGTAATAAGTGTCGACCGCGACGAAAAAGTATACAATTCAGAATGAAACACGTATGTCTATTTTTGTTCAAAATCATGTTAAGGTCAAAAAGATGATATTCAATATATTAAATTTTTTTTATCTGTCATGTTATAAAAAAAAGTATACTGTTCTATTTAAAAAAATACAGATGACCTTGAATGTGAATAATACCGAAGACACCAACTAATAATGTTCCATATGTTCGATCGAGTTAAATCTGGCGAACGAGTAATCTACGACAGCGCTGGAATATGTCCCCGAGAAAAAAGACTTGTAACGAGCGTAGTCTTATTGAAATGTACCTGAGAATCATCAAATCAGAAATACACCTCTGGCAATAAAGTTTTACCGATGTACTAATGCTCGTCAGCGTATCTTGAACATGTAGGAGATGGGATCGTCCTTTGTGTGTAATAGCTCCCTAAAACCATTATGCTTATTCGTGGGTGTTAGCAGCGGGGTTGAATACACGTTTCTTGTAAACGTTCTTTTCGTCTTGAACGAACCAAGTCGTACATCCCCAACTCCCAGATGGAATCGTAGTCCGACAGGGAAAACGATTTGCTACCATCCGTTCTCTGGTACCGCGATGTCTGCCAATATTTGAGTCATTCACGACAGTGTTTGGTGGTTAAAGGTTAATGTAAGTCTTGTTAGGCAAAGTTGAAGCGGATGTATCCTCTCATCTTCAGAGTCCACGATCATCCCTGATGATAAAGTGCCAAGAGGAGGCAACTAATGGACAAATCTAAAAACGCCATCTTGTTGTTTCAGCGAACAATTTGCATTTTCATACACTCACACATTCATGCGACCACTTTGCATAATAAATATAAACAAGGAAGTCCTTTCATCTCCATTTACAAGGGAACCTAATGACACTTTAGTGTCTACAAGAACAGCTCCTGCAGAAACGGATAAAAGGCGGTGATAAGGAAGAATATGTTTGTTGCCCGGGACCTCCCACGAAGAGGTAGAGTAGGTACACCACCCAGGGCCATGGTGGTCTCGAAAACCGCTTTCACACCCTGGGGTTTCTAAGGGCTGGCTGTCAAAGGTAGTGCGCCGAGTTATCAACTCTGCTACTTGTAAATGGTGATATACCATTCGGCACTCTAGCTACCAGCCCTGCGTGAAAGTTATAGCAGTAGATACGCCAGTCAAAGTCGAGATGCGAATCAACTGCATTTCCTCCCCCTCTAAACGTGGTTTCGAAGTGATGTAACTCTTCTATCGCGATCTGATATGCGGTTTACGCAGTACGAGTCTTACATCGCGTAATTCCATTCTACGACAAAATTGTCTTCTTTGAGTCCACGATGTAACTCTTCCCAAACTTCGTCTACTAATGGTACAATACTCTTTGACAATATCTTTATATTATATTGTTGAATAATTACAGAGTAGGCTTCCAAAGAATCTGATATTTATTAAGCTGATACAAAATAAGAAACAAAACTATGCGTAAAAGGTTCAGATATGGGCGACGCTGTCAACCCAGCAACTGTTTTCATGAGTTTTTCATATAATTGTTTTTCATATAATTAAGTGTTGAGTATTAGCTTCACAGTGTATTTATTGAAAAACAAGATAAGAAGAAAGATAGTTTAATCCGCACGATGTGCACTCGTCGCGTAATGCTGTACGTTTGACAGTGGGGAAAAAAATCATACAACCGTGCAAAAGCCAGGTAAGGGAAAAACTGACCCTTGCAATAAACCTGGTTGTCGCAAGCGGGGGTACGCGCGTCCAAGGGCGGTCATGTATGCCAAAAATAGATCGAATTTTGCAGGTATGCGCTTCCTGTCGATCATTTCGCGTACATTAAAATTAACATTTCAACACTAAGAAATCATATTTACGTGCGACATAGCAAGATTGGAACAGTTCCCAAAACAGCTGTTTCAAACTGTTATATGTATATATGTTAAAAAGATTCTGATTTATACTAATTTCGGTTTTGGTTCTATACAGTAGAACTAATATTATGTCGGTTTCCTAATGGCAAATTGTATAGCTGTCATAATAGATATGTATGTACATCGATTGTACATATATTGGTATTATTAGTTTTAAGTTATTCAGGTACTAAACAAATTGATAAGCGTTTTGAATATTTGTATACATATACACATGCCCAAATTCAATATTCGTAATACTCCGCACTTGTTATTAACATATCAATTACCACAGTGAAAACAGACGCATGTAATAAGGTACAATAAAATTTTAATTATTCAGAATGCAATTGGTTAATTTTCGAATTCAGCCTTTTAACCCCTTGCCATATCATTTTTTCCACAGGTGCGTCAGATAAAGCTAAATATTTATTGTTGCAATATTAAAACAAACAAAGTAAATTATAATGTTATGTATAATTTACATTTAACAATAGTATACCATATGAGTTATAGTTGTAATTACACATAAAATCAAATTGTAATAAAAATAAAAGTCAGGTTTATAACAATAATTTGAAGGTGCGTCACGAGTCTGACTCGTCAAAGTATGGCAAGGGGTTAATTTAGCACTTTGCAGCATAACTCACAGATAAAATATCTGTGATTTATTTTACCGTTTCATTTGCTATTTGATTATACAAAATATGGAGTGTCCATCACCAGTAACAACCATGACAGTCAATGCATCAAAAGAAACTGAAGCTTTAGTTTAGGCGTTGACACGAAAATATTTTGAGAGCTATTTTTTCGAACTTGTTTGGGGTTGGCTTTTGGTGAGGAAACTGCTATAAGAATTAAATAGTGATCATGGAACAATGATAATAGCCCTATCAAAAGAGACGCTCGCCTCTTTGCCAGCCACCAAATTAAAAGTTTACCAATCAGGAATTCATCCCCGTCACCAATCCTTCGAGCATAAGTTTTAAAAGAGCTTGTTTTTCGTATGGACTGACGACAAACATTTCTCCGGGCGAATTTCCGTCATTTTTCAAGTTAACGAGCGTATTCTCGTACATTTTATATTATTACATCGTCGCTTGTGTTCACTTTGTATTTCTGTTTCAAGTTCTACAGTAAATTATAAGTAACTTTTATATAGTGCACCTAGATTTATTTATTTCAATATTTCCCGGTGCACAAACACTAGGATCGGTCCCAGGAATGTAATTGTGTACTAGGAAGAATAAAGAGTAGGGAGTAATCGGAAATCTTCCTCAGACTCTGTAATCGTTGTCCGAGAGGAGTGCTCTGACTTTTATTGCTACTTATGTTTGAAATTTCATTTTAATTATTTTAAGATTACTTTCGTTTTTGTACCTGTTTTCAGAACTGAAACCGGTATTGGAACTGCTTTTAAACCCTGTTAAATAGCATTGTAAATATAATATATTGCTACTTTTTCGAAGATGATAAAAATAAAAGTTTTCTGCTTACGTTTCATTTCTACATCGTTTTTTATTAGTGCTGCAGAAAGAATTCATAGGGAAGACTAGAATAATACTATTTTTGTGTTAATAACAGGCAAATAAAATGTTACAATCTATTATTAGTTTTCACTCACTTTAAACCCTAATAATTATACCCTACGAATCATGGACATAGTTTACAGTTTTTTGTTAGAATGCGAGCTAACAGGTTAATTAGTCGCCCAATGTGAAGCAACGTGAAAATAACTCGTAGCGTTTGACGATTTTGACGCGCCGTCGTTATTTTCAGTTACAGCCGATTAAGATCGGCTCCAAACAACAACGGCAATAACAATGGATCGTTCTGGTTGATTTGTTTTTGAAATCGTATGCTCAAGTGTTTAATTGCGGATTTTAAGGCCAACGAAGCGGAGATATTCGAAGGATCACTGATAAATTATAAACAAGGCAAACTGCATGCCATGAATCGCGACCGAAGATTAATGCGACAAACGTGGAAGCTTGTTTCTCTCCCGAGATTGAACGCAAACCAAAATGAGGAGCGTGTGTATGATGAATATGCACGAGAACGATAATTTATTGAGGAATCGCAAAACCTCCGTTCAAATTTATTGAAAGCATCAACAATATTCATATTAGACGCCCGCTCGCGTAAATAATTTTGTAACAAAATAAATAGTCTGTCATGTTTCTCACCTAATAGTTCGAGTTTATTGTATGCTGGGCGCAGACTACGAACATCCACGTCAACATACTTATAGAATGTGTTGAATAATTAACAGAGTCTGCTTCCAAAGATGATCGAATATTTAATTAATATGTTACCAAAAAATAAAAAACTAAACTATGCGTAAATGTAAACTGTTCTATTATGGGAGACGCTGTCTACCCAGTAACTGTTATCACGGGTGTTCATACAGGACTAAACTGCAAAAGAAAATGTTTCGATACATTTCGTGTCGAGGGAAATTTTCACCTAAGTACACTTCTGTAGGAGGGTACTTAGGGGAAAAGCCAGCAAGTAAAACTAGTATAAAGGACACGAAATACGGATTGACCATTTTATTACTCTATCCCTCGGCACTGCCAGAACGTCGTAGAATGAACGTTCGTACCAAAGCAAAGCATTCAAAACGTTAGAAAAGGTGGTTACCGACATATTACCATTTACAACTTAGCTTGTTTATAACATATTATGTTCACCTGTTTACACAAAAGAAAGTGACTAACGCAATTTTATTTTTTATTAATTTATTGAAAAATGAATATTAATTGTCCCATTGGAAGGATTGTAGAAGAGATTAGTGATGAATCCAGAATAATGGGATACGAATTATATTCGTACTTTATACAGATAAGCGGATTATCAGAATGTGTGAATGAAGAAAATCGTGAAGATCAAGATGGATTAAATATCAGCGATGAAGAACTGTTTACACACGTATCGGATTATAAATCGACGTTATAGTATAAATGTTGCACGTAATATGATTAGGTACGATCGAAATGAAAATTGTGGAAAATTGTCAAAAGCAATAAACAGAACGCATGCTTAAAATAAATACGTGTAAAATAATTTAAATATTGTAATAAATGTACACATAGTTAACAAATTACTAATAGACATATTATAAATATAAGTATATATATTTATAATAGATATATTAATATATTAATAATGGATATAGCATGGAACGTAAATTTGAACCGTAAACTTTTAGATTTGCACTAAACTTTTAGCTTTCCAATTTGAAAGCTAGAATTTATTTTTGATTATTAATCATCTCAAATGTGGTTGCTGGTTTTTATTCTCTTTTATCTTTTTAATTGTGTAACTAATTAAAACTTTATATTTCTGGTTACAGAATATCTTCTTTCAACATCACGAACTGAACGCAGAAGTTTAGATGCTTCGTAGGCAAATTCTAATCTTTCGATAAGTTAATTTCGATTGTTTCGAAGTAACCAATTTACTCTCCATTTCCCTCTGTTTTTTCCATTTGCTTCTCTTTGGATCTTTACTCCTTTCTTCGTTCCTATTTCGATATATCGTTCAAACGACTTTCTGCAAGTAACGTTAATTTTTTATCGGCCCCTACAAGCTCGAAACGCATGCTTATTCTCGTTAATAATTACGTGTTTGCGCAATGAAGCATTGGCTAGAAGGCATTGTCAAACGACTTTGTTGCAACACGGCTCTTCATCCTGACTAATAATTTCTTTTACATAATTTCTCGGGTACATGGTTTCGACATCGTATTATTCGATATTACGATGCATACGTGCACGTACGTGATTATACCATTACAGCTTTTCTTTTTATGCAAATGGCATAAACGACAGACGGGACATTTAGAAATGGCCTCATTGTTGCCAATTAAGCACTTATAAATGAAGCGGACGATTTGTTTATTAAGTTTGAACTATTCATCAGAAAGTGCTACCCTAACCCCAAACATCTGTCATTTTTAAAGCTACGAATTGTTCAAAATTATACAAGTCAACTGATCATTATGGTTGTTTATTTGAATCGAAGATATGATAATATTAATGATATAATTAATTAATATATGTCTAATATGTATAATATGTTTAATCGAAAGTACTTATTGAAATGTGTAAAGCAATAGTAAACGAATTACATCCAGAAATATTTTTATTATAATTGATATCTAGTCACTTTGCATGAGGTATATAAATGAAAAATTTGTGTACTCGATGTTCTCAAATTTTAAGCTTCAAATAAAAAGAGTACATTACCTTGACCGTTTCGAAAAATTAAATTTTTCTTTTCTTATTTTTTGTGCAATTTCGATTGTGTAGAATATTGCGTCAACAAGATATGTACCATTGAAGAAATTGCAACGAAGGAATCGGGGATGTGTTAAATTATACAGAAAGCCCCGTGGATTATTTCGAAACAATTTCTTGCTAAAGAACAGATAATTTTCTCTAATGTATACCAATTTAAGTTTTTCATATGCAATATAAAGTATAAATGTTGGTTAGACAGATTCAGCGACTGTGACCACGTGAAAAATGTATTTTGTCTGGTCGTCCAGACATTTTCAGAATTATATGTATCAGATTTTTTTTTTTCAAATTTTATAAAAATATCCGCGTAAAATGTTTTATAATGTAGCGCACAATCATTTGAATGTTTAGAAACATTTAAAGTTTACTTCTGTATGTTCCTAGGAAGAACTTCATTTTCTTTAAAGCCTAACCGCTTTCATAATTATTATAATTTAAATTTCAAATTAACCTATTTCTATACATGTACTATTTTGTGCTATTTTTATACAAACTTACATAACAGTGAAAAAATTTAGTATTCTCAATGAATAGTCTTCAGATCTTTCGTACAGCGAATATTACCATCGGTACCGCCCCTAGTGCGAGGCAACCGGCATACGTGTCTCAGGCCCCATGCTTTATGGGCGCCCCATACTTAGACTTCTAATTTTTCTTTTAAATAAACTGGAATAAAAATGTAATATAATACAGTTGCCAGAACATTATGTATAGAAATCAGTCGTGCACCTAAAGGGAATCGACAGATATCCAAAAAAAAATATTTTTCCACGAATGAAACTAACAATTCTGATCTATCCGTATTCTTTATTTGGAACTATAGTTTACGTATGTGAAATTTGCAAAATAATGTTAATTTTGAACATATTTTTCAAAAATCTGCTTGCGTCATATTATTGGCCTTTCAAGACGGAAAAATGTGCATTCTGAATATTTTACCTACGACTAATAGTTTCCGAGATATTCGTAAAAATAGTATTTTCAACCCCCAACTTTAAGGGTTATTTTCACCACTTCAAAGTGGATATTCGCACGTAAAAAAAAATATATGTCAAATATTGTTTCGAGTTTTATAACATAAAAATTTCATCAAAACCGGCGTGTAACGTTTGGGTGATGTCCTTTGTGAGTAAAAAAGCTTTAGTAAACATAAGTCGAAATGTCAACCGTTTCTGTTTGCTAGTATCATGATTGACTTACTATGTCGAATTATTTGACAAGCACGGTGAATTCGAGTACTTAAATGTCATTTATCGGCAAAGAATACACTTGGCTTTTTAAATATCCCCATAAAAAGAAATCCAAAGGATTTAAGTCAGGGGATGGGGGAGGCCGTGCAACTGGTCCACCACATCCAATCCATTTTTTAAGTCAATCGTAATGCTAGCAAACAAAAATGTTTATATCTCAGAAACGGTTCACCTTTCGACCTATATTTACCAAAGCTTTTTTACTCAGTACACTGTGCCTTTTATACCATATAAATATTGGATGTTTTTTTTAACACCCTGTATAAAGGAATACAACATGAATTTTATTTTGATCTGTTATCAATTTGCTCCAATTGATAACTAATTATTTTTCATCAAAGTTTAGTTTTAAATTGATGTGGTAAGTATTACTTTGCGGTACTTTAATTTACAAACTTGTGTCTTTTTTGTATTTCAAATGTATGGTATATTCTATTTGTTTTATTCTATACGATATATTCTAAACACTTTTGTTCTAATTTCGGAGGATCTTATGCCTACCTTTTTGGAAATTAATGGTAGTATAGTTCTGTACCAAACACTCGATTAGTAATGTACAAAGAAGAAAAGAGAAAAAAGAAAATACTTACATTAGAATTTATGATTACATTACAATTAAATCACACTGTTTAAAGTAAGATTAGCTTTTTGACTGCCACGGTGCAGGTACTAAAAATTTCATTTGGTAATAATTTTATTTTTAACAAATTTTATATTCTGTTTCCACAATATTTTGGTAATTCTATTATTGAGAATTTACAACGTTTAATAAAAATGTTTACAACCAAATAAACCAAAAATAAACGGAAATTCAAATATAGGTAATGTAGCAGTCAAACTGTTAATTTATTTTCAACTTGATAGTCATTTTCCCTTCACACAAATATATGATTGAGTAGTCCAATAACAGTCAAACGTTCGAATCTGTTGTGATTAAAGCTATCGTGGCTAAAACTCATTAACTCGTCATAAATATATTTTACAAATCATTTAGTTATTAATTATTACTAATTTGTATTACCATTGATCATTCGTAAGTGTGATTTCATATTACCAATTTATGTGTTTGTTTTTGTTGGCTGTTGCTTTTCTTGATTATCGTTTATTTTAGTACTGTTATATATATTACCGTATTTTGAATATAAGTATTGTGACGAAAGGATTGAATTTCGTTGTCATACATCATTAAAAAGCATACTACTATGTTTCATTATGAAAAAGGTACCATTATAAGAGTATCTTCGATTACATTCTTCAACACAAGTTAAGTAATGATAATTTCATAGCGTTCCTAATAATCTGACAACTTATATTTTAGGCATGACATCGTTTCAACTTCATTCTTCGAAAACTAAACACTGCCGTTTAAATTTTTCTTCAACTCTGTACTTTTATATTATTTAAAGTTAATTTCGAATCTTTCACTCGAATTAAAGAATAGTGAAATTTAACGATGAATTGTATGGAATTAAATGTAATTTACGATTTTTTATTTTTCTCTCAAATGGTAAAATGCATTTTTATATTTTCTCTCTAATTTTTCACATACAAATAACGATCAGCATTTTGTAAACTAAAATACTGGACTTTTATAGTTACTTTCTAACTATTGTTGTTAAAAATGTACATAATGGCTTACAATTCCACATGGCGTTATTAATGCAGTATAAATTTAATTCGCAACGAGTAGAAATAGAACGCGAGTGTCCTGCAGTTCTCCCTGTTTCCTTCTCCCTCTTTTTCTCTGGTGACGCGTTCACGCATCGTGGCCGTCTAATTAACCTAATTGCGGTCGTGCGTGTTATCAGTCGAAGAAAACGGCAGACTTTATAACGCGTGTGTTTCGGCGAGATTATCGTTTAGCTTCCTTTCTCTGTATGTTTATTTTCTAGTTAACTTCAAGCATATTTTATGCGTTATCTTCAACTTACACAATAATTGTTCACAAACATACTTTTTTAAACGGCTTGTTAACAAATCGCTGTAAGTTATCAAGTTATGAAAAGCATGATTAAATTGGTTATTAAGATATTTTTATATCTTACACGAGACAACATACGAGCCGTTTATTTTGAAAGTGGGGCAAGTCCATTTTTTGTTATTGCGAGATATTTAAAGGTTTGCATTTTAATAAATTGAAAAATATTGGTAAGCACTAATAGATACATTTGTTGTATTTTGTGGTATTAGATAATGTAAGTTTATTATCCAATAGTGTTTATAGTGCTGTCTAAAAAAATTAAGGTTTTATTATACCTAAATGGACTTGCCTCACTTTCAGAATTAATGAATTATTGTAATCGTTAATTAAAGGGATAATATTTCAGTTGTATCAGCGTTTTGTTTTAATAATAAAAACAAAATACTATTCAATTTTATATAAATATTTATTCATTTGATAAAAAGTAAAATAAAACAAAGAAAACAGTTTTTAAATATTACAGTAGGATATATGATATAACAAAAAGCAATTGATTTTTATTCAGAAATTTAATGAGATTATATATATTCAGTAATCATTTACTTTACACGTATAATTATATTGAATTTTAAGTCGAATATTATACAATTTACAGTTTTTCGCAATGCTGCTGATATTAGTAAAATTTGCCAATGTTGCAAGTAAACATATTATTATCGAAACACTGAAATTATGATATACTTATTATTATTCTAAATTCTGCCGCAATATATTTGGTTAAAAATAATTTCAACCTAAGATGGACTTTTGATTTTTTTTACTATAAATTGTTTACAGAAAAAAAGATCATATTTTTCAAAAATAGACTGGCCCCACTTTCAAAATAAACGGCTAATATATAAAATAATGATTATTTTATGAAGTCATTGTTATGTAGTATATTAAACAAATTTATAAATTATAATTTTTGCAAATTAAGTCGCTACAATAGTTTTATTCATATATAAATCTTTATCATTATTTTTGAACAAATCTGAAAAAATCTAGAAAATTGTCTATTTTAGTTTAAAAAAGAAACTCTTTATTTAAATTTGTACTCTAAAATCACGAAATTATATAAAGTATAATACTAAAACTTATAAATAATTTGAACTTTAACCAATCGAATATGATCAACATTTTAGATTCAGTTTTTCATATAGAGTGTGTCAATAAAATGAATACACATTTTCTTATGGTATATTTTAACTTGTTAATAGTTTATCCTGATTGGAACGCGACCAGAATATAAAATATTGAGCAATCTGTTGAGGAAAAATTCGAGCACAAAAATACGAAAATACCGTTTCATGTGCCATGAATATTTAAATTTAGGGTATTTATAAAATATGTTCTGTTTACACTTTTTCATAATGAATTTATTATACCTCAGAACATAATAAAGATATAAACCGCAGTTTGCAGTTTATAATTTTATTGAACACTTAAGGGGTTAGTAATAGTTAGATGGACAGACGTTAACTTACAATTGTGTTGCTTATTTTATAAATGTTAAAAACAACCACCACCAGTATCAATGCTATCTATGTTTCTCACTATTATTTTTACATTATTTTTATATTTAATACTGAGATTCAAAATTTGAATACTTATATTTTGTTGGGATACCCTGAATACTTCAAAGTTACTGTAGTTATTATAATTCTACTTACAATTTTAACATGTATCTTTACAATTATATTTTATCCAAATAAGCATAATAAATATTTAAGACAAAATTTCTTATACACGCAAGATTGTTTTAATTATTCTAAATCAACCTTAGAAGCTTCTTCTCTAACGATGCAATAAAAGAATTAAATTACATGTGATTACATCATCTTGTGTTTGTGTAATCTTATTATCTGTCAGAATCTCACGCTTAATGCTGTGCAATGTGACATCCGTTTATTTTATAGCAATCCTAGTTTCCTTTTTCATAACGAACAAATAAACGATCTACAATGTCTATCATATCAAACAAAGTCTAAGATTTTTAATTTAAATAATTTAGGTCTGTTTTCAATCAATTTTTCGGCCTCAAGATTACTCCTCAATAAAAATGACCAAATTTCGCTTTACACGAACTATGATGGTACATAAAAGAGAACATCAAGTTTCATTAAAAAAGTTCGAAACGATTTCAGAATTTTTCAGTAAACTTTCCTCGCAATTCTGAAACTTTTTTTATTACCAATAAGAACAAGAAGACTTATTTAAAATTTTCATTTACGGTGATTGATGTTGTAGATTTTGTTCTATTTATATAATTAAATATAATACCATTTAGTTTTTATTGGATGTCAAGTTATACAAAATAAATTATTGTTACCAAAATCTCTGTACAAATGTCAATAAGAGATGTTAATGTTAATAAAATTACCAACAGTGAAATAGAAAAGTAGATATTAGTATGGTACACCCAGAGATTTTAACCTAAACAAATAGTGTTTTAAATAACATTTGTTAGGATTGACAACAGCTATTGGGATAACAAAAAATCAATATGTTATTCTATTTAAAAAATCTGATATTCCGTGTTTTTCACTTGTAGGGAACACACCCTCGCAATTTTTCATATTCTGAAATGTTGACCCTTCTGCACCATTTAACGTATCAAACTTTAGGTCGTTGTCTGCAATAGCTTTGGAGAAAGTTGTTGGTAACACTCTATTCGCATCACTTTATATAACAAGGCTTGACAAACATTCATATTTTTTCTCGTAATAAATACGTAAAAATTACGAATATATGAAGATACCATTAGTTAAAGATATTAATATTGATAGGTATTGCAAATATTACAAAACTTTCGGACAATGCAATAAAATGACTGAATGCACACAGAATAAGAAATAATTACATATATCAAAATAAGGATTCATAATTGAAATGGAAGATAAGGAAGAGGTTTAGTAGAAATTTTTCAAAGAAAATTCACCCAGAAGATAGAGCTGTAAAAGATAATTTGATTTATTCTTCAATAAGACAAAGATCTGAAGGTATTGTGATTGAATCGTTGTACGACGAATTCTTTATATCTTATCCTATCGGTAAAAAGCCTATCCAAATCCTTTGATATAAACGTCACAAAGCATCTGGGTTAACAGGAGGAGATCGATAGAGAAACAATACGTTTCCAGCAAAGAGGTGCTAAATAAAATATTTATTAAAATCGCAAAAAAAAGTTGTTTGCGATATAATTAAAACGATCGGTAATCTTTGCTGTTGATTGAATACGGTATACAAATACAATACGGGATGGTGATTTTATGTAAAAATGTAAATAATTTGCAAAATATTTTTTTTGTAAAGGCTACTTTCTTCGACATATTTAAATTTACTCCATTATTGTATGTTAACGCCATATGACTTGTAAAAAAGCGCATTTAAAAAATCCTCAATTTTAATTGCATGTAAATTTGTATTGTGTTTGATAACTTAATCACGTCTTATTGATTTATTTTTGTGGTTGAATCAAAATTTGACCCTTACTGAAATAAAATTTCGTGATTTTGATCGATAGTAAAATGTGCATGCACTAGATTCGAACATCCGTTTATATGCTCAGTTACTTGCGCCAATTTGATGGAAAATATTTGGCAGAATAAACCTTTCGGCTTGTGAAAATTTCAAATAAACATTCGTGACGATCTAGTACAAATTTGATCGCAGAAATAAGTTTGTGGGAATTGCATGATTGCGTAAATCCGGTATAAGATTTCTAAAGAAATATATGTCAAAATTCTAGCTTTTATTTTAAATTCATTTATTTATTGCAGAAAAAATAAGTATAAAGAAAACTGAGTTAAATTAGTTATATTAATATATTGTAGACTATGACTGTAAATTTATGTATGATTATATAAAATGATTATAAATTTTAAAATACAAAATGTTAGATGAAAAGCTTTTATACAGTAAATATTTTACAATTAACGTATCTTGCATTGTTTGCATGATTTATGAAATTGTAAACATTTAACAATAAAACTTGTTTGTTGAATGAGACGATAAATTCATTACGCTGTGCGGTACAACAAAACAGTTATTCGTTAAACATGCAAACAGCGAATCAATATAGCATTCAAATTTTTATTGACGTCCAGGAAGCGTAAAATACGTCATTCATCACGTACTTCTCCATAGCTATTTCCTGAATCATCGAACTGAACCGGAAGTTCCAGTGGTTTACTTCCTTAAATTTAACATTAATACGCTTGCATAAATGCAGAGTTATCAATTGTGGTTGCAATTTTTATATTTCACAAAGCGGTTAGTTCCATATTTTCCTGGAGTTCTTTCTGTTACATAGAGGTAGAAATTGGCTTAATTGAAAAAATTTGTAAAAGTCGACAGAACAAATTTTTCATTTCATTTACCTGAATTTCAAAAATTTAGTTCTGCAACAATTTGATGTGTTGAAACGACAATTGAATCAGATGATACAGACTTTGAAATGTTTTTGAAAATCGATTTAAAATTTGTTCGCTTACGACTTATATCTACCTACTGTGAAATAAAAGTTGAAAAGTCATTCTGAAATAAAAATGAAAGATGAGAGGTTTCTCATTTTATACATTTATTTTTAATTAAAGTAGAAGATTAAAATAGAGAGGTATTTCATTTATTTTCTGAATATGGCTGCGTATTGGAGACAACTTGTTATACTTTATACCACGTTTATACCTTTTGACAGCAAAGCATTGATCTCTGATCTTTATAATAATTTAGAAATTTTTATCTATTTGCTATTCGTATACTTAATTATTACATAATCATTATAGGATACTAACACTTTAAACAAATGTTCGTATATTGAGCCTAATGCAATTGTTTTAAGCACAAATAAATTTCTAAAGAATTTCATATGACTATTCTCTATTATCTGATTATTATTTACAGTGTTCTTTCAAAATTTATACGAGTATTCTCCGAGTCATATGAGTTTCATTTGTCCGTTCTTGGAATTCTACAAGAAATCAATAATACTTTTAATACATATTGTTTTATTAAAAAAATTAATTAAGATTAAAAAATTACCAGATTTCCTTTGTTTTTTCAACCACGTTAATACCATAACTTTAAAACTGTCATATTTGACTAACAGTATTGGTAATATCGCTCTCGATATCTTCCCTTTTTTAATGAGGTGCCTTGGTGGCGAAATCTCAGCTTTGATGGCAACTTTGGTATTGAGAGTTGTTCTAGGAATCAATCTTACTAATGACAGCGTTGATGGTTTTGTAATGAGTGTTAATTTTACAGAAATTGTGTGCTATTTATACAAATGTTTCTAGTTACACCTTAACTAATCATCGTGTGTCTAAAATTATGGTATGCGTGAACAGTGTTGGTATAACATTGAAATATTTTATCGTTTGGACTTTATCGAAACTATAATTCAAAGTTTTTAGGACGTAACATTATTCTCTTGGTTAAAGTTAAAAAATAAATACATAAATACAAGGGATAAAAACTGCGAAAAATTTAGTTATTCTCACATGTGATTTTTAAAGCTTTTACATTTTTTGCCTTTCCATGTATTGAACCATTTGTTGCTTGCTTTAAAGTCATGTGAACCTCCTATCTCATTATTTATAATGATGACTTGTTGTTTTATAATTGGCCCTGAAATAGGTACTCCGTTACTTTGAGTACTAAAAAATGAAGTATAAAGTTTACCGATAAGTTCACATGTTGAGGATACTCTTTTTGCATTTTTTAAAATCTCCCTTGTTGAAGCTTTCTCTGTTTCATTCTACAATGTGTATTCATTAAAATTGTATTTTGCACAACTTACATTGAGTATTAATGCTTTTGATTCTTGTAAAATATTCTGTTCTGCTTTGAACATGAATCTGTTACGTTTTTTTTATCAGAGGTTCCTCTACATTCTGCAAATTTTCTTTATATTCAAGGTCTACTCTATCTTCTGCCACCTCTAAGCCATTACATTTGTTTCTACCTTTTCTGTACAGTTCTGTCATAAAATTCACTGTAATAAAATTTATTAGCAACTTGAGTTATTCAATGACAATATTTGATGACATAATTATATCTATCTAATTATTAAGTATAACCATTTGTGCATTAAACCTATTACATTTTTTACCGTTAAAAAACGCATCACGAAATTTTAGTGTGATTAATTTAACTGTATATGAATAGTAAATGAGATAAACAAGTAATATCATTTAAGCATGATATTAATCAATTTAGACAAAAATTTGGAAGAGTGGCAAAAAGAAACGTTTCGTTGAGCGTCAAAGTATTTTATATAATATGTACATATGTATATCGAAACCGTAAAACAAAATGCAGTATATGGTTCTGAATGCTATGACATCAATAGCCGTCTCACCGCTTCTTAACACTTTATCTCGCGGAAGCCTATTAATCGGCTTTTCAATACTATCAGTTATTGATTGAAAACCGATTAATAAACCTTTGATTATTATTTCTTCGTCTATAGCATTGTTGAAGTATAATGAAAGTTAGAGCTGCTACGATGAGAAAGAAATTGGAAGCAAGGATTAATTTTTCAAATTTAAATTACTTTGACGTAAATTAACTTATAAAGTTATATTAACGGTTTAGAAGAAAAATTTCGATAGAAGTATGTTAACCCATTGCTGTGATCGAACCTCTTAAACTTACAGACAACTGAATTCACCGAATATCAAATTTAGGAGGTTATTTAACATTATCGATATTGTATACTGTAATTATATTGTAATCCTTTTTAAACTAAAAATACATCAAATAATATATGTATACGAATTTTATTTATTATGTAACCGAGAATGTTTCATAACTGCATAGTTTTCTCTACTTTAATTCCATTTATACTGGCTATTTTCTTTCGTACATACTACAGGTTATTACAATATTAACATAGACGTGTACTGGAGGATAAAAAATAACTTTTAATTCACTTATACAAGTATGAATGATTCCTTACTATACTTATTACATGTACTAGAAGCCAGAAAATAATTACTATTTTAATTAAACAAGTATGCAATACTTGTAGTTAAAAAAATCTACTTACTTACTAATTAGTATATTAACTTTTTGCACTCAAGTGGCGCCTCTGGGGCGACATTGTACGTGATTAGCCAGAGTATTTTTAAACGTAAAAATTTAAGTTTTTTTTATAATAGAACGTAGCAAATTAATGAAAGAAATAAAAGTAAATAGACGATAAACATTTGTACTCTTTTCTTTAAAAATAGGGCTTTCGAATTTTCGAAGCTTTATTGGAAAATGTATTTAGACTTAATCGTATTCAAAAATGCCCCGAGAGCAAAGGGTTAAATATTTTGTCACCCTTTTGTAGACGATAATTAAAAAAAAAAAGAAAGAATCGATAGCTGAGTGAAACATACTATTATTTACGTTTGTATTTTATTTATATTTGTATAAATAAAGTAGAAATTACTTTTTACATTTTAGCACACTCTTTTTTGTTTCATACATCTTAGAAGGGATGTTAAGCTGGTGTCAGAATCCAATTTTTTTGTGACATTGCAGACGAGTGGCGGGCCTCCAGATACTTTCGCTATATTATGTTTCAGCGAAAATTCTCATTTAGCAGCCAACCCCCCAGGGTCACCCTTTATGTACATAACGGCAAGAACAGTGCTTAGAGCTTTTCTGTGTTTCCAAGTATTTTCTAACTTTTTACTTACATTAAATAGTCTTAATAAACTCTTAATAATTGAAATATTTACAAAATTATCCCGTTTACTGCTAAGAATTGCAAAAAACACGAAAAGTGGCACATGAAGAAATTTGAAAATTTATATTAAGCGATAAATTAAGTACCTTTAGCTTCAAAAATCATATTTGTTTAATCTTCCATTAAATATGAATATGAATTTCAAATGAAACATAACACCGTAAATTTATGCACCTTTAGTGTACCTATTACACCTGTTAATGTACCATGCAGTATTAGTGGGTTAAAGTAAGTTGCTTTTTTTTATCATTATTACCATATTATGGTGTTCCACACTTATTTCCATGCAGCATTTTGTTTGTTCTCTATTCTCCTTACATAATAAATAAAATTCGTAATCATTTGATGTGTTTTTAATTTAAAAAAGACCAATTTAACATTACTCTACGTTTCATACGTGTACCATTGCATTTTATACATAAAAAACTTTGATATTTTGTGTTTGTGTTTGGTTCTAAACTTATTGGTAAATGATCTCATTGAAGAAGTATTTATAATTTTGTTTCTTCTTGCAATAACAGTAGTTTACATTAAACAAATTCAAAGATTTCCTTTTGGCGACCAAACCGGCACGAGCTAGAACTTCTATTTTTCTATACTTTTTTTCACGCTTAGTTTTCATTTTCATTTCAGGATCTCGCCTGGGCCTGGGTAGTGTTCGCTCTCAGGTCCTGGTGAATTTCCTCATCTACTTATTTATCACCTACTTCCGCTATCTCTATCCGAATTTCTTTACAGTATTTAGACTTTCCTCTTCGCCTTCATCTTCTCACTCTATCTCTATCTTTCCTTTTTGCTTCTCTAAAAATGCCTGGCGAGTAGGAGGGCGAAGCGACAGTCAGTCAGAAACTACGATCAGAAACGCATCTCTCACAACACGTGCTAACATTATATTCGTTAATAAACATTATGTGTGGAACAGAGTTTACAGAGTCTAGCCATTACTTGTATACCTCCCTTCCCACAGTGCTGTCGGCAATTATCGTACATATCACGAAGACCTCGTCAGAAGACCTCGCTGGCCAGGCGATAGCGTCGATTTTTTCTTCTTGCAACCACTGTCTAGTGCTTGCAGAAACATGGACAGTTCCGTTATCGTACATAAATCTCAAATTAAGCGAAATTAAATTTCAATTATAGTTGGAATTACACTTAACATTCAATTGTATTAACAGTACAAGTCAGGTTCGTAACACTTGAATCGTAAAGTGCATCACGAGTCTGGCTCGTCAAAGTATGGCAAAGGGTTAACCCTAGCCGCCAAAGCTTGTTTTAGAAAAGCGACGTGATTCCCGCCTCAAATCATGCCAATGATGTGCTAACCTGCCCAGATTATCAAGATTAAATTTCTTTTCATCCGAAAATGAATAGAAATAGCGGCATTCAGCAAATGTCTCTATACCGATTTCCATTGGTGCGTCCATGTTTTGATGTTCATCCGCGAAATAAGATCGAATCCGGCAATGTTCGTTTGTCAACGGCAGAAACCTTTTCATCTTTTTATGCTGAAGATCCTTCAAAGTACGTCAAATCGTCGTGTGTGAAGCTCGAGGTGCAATTTCGTTGTGTAATCGCCGTACACCCTTTGTCAAACGATTCTTTTTGCACGTTTAGTTCACAGTGGTGGTCTTTCCGATGACTTCTCGGTTCCATATTCATTGCCTTTGTTTACAAAATTGTTTATCAGACGATGAGACCGTCTAAGAGGACGGGATATTTCACGATTGCTTAAAAAGCTGCTTTCTTTAAACGTCAAAATTTTCTCTTTTTCGTACTCAGATATGCCTGCTTTTCTGTCCACGTTTAAATCAATATTGGGGAAATGAGAATAAGAGCTTTAACGACTAAAAGCAAACCAAAAAGTCCAACAATTAAACACGTCACAGTAAAAATATTGAGTACGGAACTCTTTTATGTTGCTGCTTTATTTCGACCGACCCTATTTCTTGCCTATGAGCCAAACGATAGCATACAGTACTTCATACAGTTCTGTAACTATACAATTAAATATTCATTGTAACGTTAAAATTAAGTCACTTGAGCAAGCGGATTATTAGCAACAGAGGTTAAAAATAGGGTGAAATCATAAAAACATTTACTGTGCAAGAATGAGAAGCTGTATTAAAAACAAATTTTACGAAATCAATGAATTATTTTCACATTAATAGTTGTTTCAAACTTCTCAAATTTTTCAGCTTCTGGTATATTCAACCTACATTTCTTTCTAGTGTATTAGATTAGCGTAAAGATAGTTGCGGTTTTTAAATATCAAATTTGAAGACGCATTTGTCAGTTAAAAATTATATTTGGTAATTAAAATAAAAATCATTGGCATGTTTACCAACAGGAAACAAGATTATTTATTCCTGCAGGACAAAATTTTGGAGCCCTGAAGATAATGAATTTTGTCGAAAGCATTTTAAAATTTTGTTTGGATTTTGAAAGTATCCTCTTGTAAAAAATTGCTTGTTGCCACTTTAATAAAGTGATAATTTGCTAAAAAGAGATTTGGAGAATATGAAGGATCCTTTGATAGCATTCACACTATATGAAAATTTATTGTATCATTACACTTCACAAATCTATCTAGGCGGCTTCACTTAAAAAGACCACCATCCTATATATTAATGATGCATAGCTTATTACAGTTACAAATACACGGGGTATGTTGCAAGTTCCTTCTACAGCTGTTGTAATTGAATGCTTATGCAACTATAAATAAAATAAGCTATATTTTTATTTAAATTTTACGTTTAAAAATATCCCGGTTAATCACGTATATCGTTCCAGAGGCGCCAATCGAGTGCAAAGGGTTAATTATTATACTTGTCTAATTTTAATAAAATTTGGGAGGGCCCGGGGCAAGTATTCCGTTTACCTGTTGTACAGCATACATTATAATAGTGTACAGAATATGTAAATTGCAGTATAATCAATATGCAGCATAAGCATGTATACGTATATTGTTAGTCGATTATTAATACACTGTTTAGTAAGCGAATAAACTGTTCTAACAGTTATTGCACATTTTTAAATAAACTAAAAATTAGTTTTTATTCGTTGACATATTTAATTAGCGCAGTAAATAAATTTTGTCAAAGGTTGTGGCAAAATATGAATATAAATAAACTTCAGGTTACTTTTTACAATTTTTTAGAGAGTTCATTGAAAAAAATTCTTTCACAGATCTTTTTTATCATTCATTACTATTGGCGATGTAAATGTTTTCAAATCGTTGTATTAAAATAACGATCTCAAATAGCTTTTCAATGAGTCGAGAAAAAATGAGGCTACACAATGCTGTTTCGTGTTTTTATTCAGATTTCGAAGTGTGTTACAAAGGAGGAGGACTTTGTTGGATTCTATTGCAGTTAAAGGTTCGATTTACATTGTTACTCTTTTAGGGAAAGCACTGAAACGTTTCAACGGCAACTGAAATTTTCATTTCTTCGTTTTCTCATAAATTTACATAGTGGTGTTCGACTAATCAAACGTAATTAATTTTAATATGCTGCTTACATTTGAATTTCATTATAATATGAATTTTACAAAATTTTTTAAAATGAAAAATTGTTCAATTCGAAATTATTTTGTAATTTTGTAATGAAAATATCCCAATGCAATTTCAGTCACTTTAGAAATTTGAATACTACAATTTAGTAAGTTAATTGTAAATTTAATGTCATTTCGATATCTTTAGATCAAGGTTTAACAAAATTACCTGCAATTTTATGTTCAAAGTTTGGATAATGTAACCACTACGTCTATATTACGTTAATTAATTCAGTGTACTTGAAAAACTACAAATGAATCGGGTAACAGTATTCTGAACTTTTAATATGAAATGAAATGCACTCACCGGAAACACGGACAAACACGGCATTCTGTTCCCCACTGTCCACCGTTATCTCCGCGCTCCTTCTCTGTAAAGATAAAAAATATCATTGATCAAACACATATCATTATTTAATTTCTTATTTTTGTAAATGGTCCGCGTCATAAATACGAGCAGGATATAAATATAACTGTATTATTTATTCGAAATTAATAAGGACCATTCGGATATTATTAACACTAAGTTAAGTCAAGTAAAATTTACTTAACTTTCAACTTTATATTTATTTTTTTAATCTAATTCCATGTTTTTATACTGCAGCTGAAAATATAAATTATATTTTTACAAATGTACCCTATTTATATTATACATACAGTGCTGTACAAAAGTATTGGTACACACTTTAAAAAAAGATAATTTTGTTGAAATTAGATCGAACGACTGTTTTTTAAATTTTGAAAAAATTCTAATTGGTCTAGATCATAAAGAAAATGAGGATTATTTTTTATAACTTTTTTATCTGGGCTTATAATGAAAATTTAAAAAACCAGTTTCATATAATTAGCTAAATACATGGTGATGATTCTATTGAAATTAGACGATGTAAAAAAGCTTGCACGTATCTCTAGGTTTCTGACTATCATAGGTCGAAAAATCATAGATACATACATACATGTATATATGTAGATTGATTTCAATGAAATTTTCAGCGTTGTGTGTACTAGTATTGATCTACAAACTGTATTTGTTTATTTTTATTTTAGCTTTAGATAAAAATATTATAAAAGAGATCTTCATTATTTTCGTCTCCGTTTTAATTATAATTTCTCTAAAACATTGAACATATGTTGTCTAATAAATTATTTTTCCTAATTTCTCACAAAAAAATTTTAATCGTTTGTTCCAATTTTAAATTTCTCTCTTCTGAATCAGTTTCTCGTTTCATCCGTCTCTGTTAAAAAAAAAAGAAAAAAACACACGAATAAAACATTGGTCAGGTATTTTCTAGAGCAGAGGCATTTTTTGAGAAAAATGGCAAAGAACAATAGAAAACAAGGGGCACTATTTTATACAAAGTCCCAACTGTTTACATACGACTTTTATTTCATTTTCTTCCAGGAAAACACGAGAATACTGTTTAACCAAGCCAATAATATTTGCGACATACGAATATTACTGCAAACATACTAGAATGGTTTTACTGAAAACTGCTGTTTATAACTAATCATTCTTAAGAGCTGTTTACCATTTTAGTTCGAAAGATTTGTCGAGTATCTTTCGGAAATACTATAGCTGTATAAATGAAACAAAAAGAGAGTATTATTTTTGGGTAATTTGCAGCATATTAATTGTAGCTCGTAAAACGCGGTTTTTCAAGTGTAACTTTTTCATTTCATCAAAAACGCCATGGAAAATCACGAAGTGGTTGACCTAGAGAATCTACAATACTTGAAAATCGCCAAAGAGCAATAAAAGTAATAAAACGGTATAGAAAACACGAACTGAATTTTTTCAAGAGCTATCAATATGTTATTACGATAGTGTTTGAAATCGTATGCTAGCAATAGAAGGCTCACTTGCAATTTCAAGTAATTAATCCTTTGCACTCAAAGCATTTTTGAATATGATTCAATCTTAATTTCTTTACCAATGAAGCTTTGAAAATTTGAAAATCCTATTTTGGAAGAAAAAAGGTTACAAATGCTTGTGATCTACTTACTTTTATTTCTTTCGTTAACTTTTATGTTCCAATATAAACAACGCTTAAATTTCACAGTTAAAAATATTCTAGTTATTTTGCAGATATCGCTCCAGAGGCACCACTCGAGTGCAAAGGGTTGAATCGACTAGAAGCGTTAGTCAATTAATAATTAATGATAATAAATTCAATTATGGATTTTACCTACACTAATTTATATTTTTAAAGGACATCCATATTTACGCTCTTTAGACCCTTAAATAATAGTGTTGTTTTAAAATAATAATTTGTACGAATAAAAAACACAATTGGTCCTACTGTTATTAAGGGGTGAAATACCTTTAAAACCTTAAAAAGTCACACAATTTTTTTTCCATAAAATATCAGTGTAACATCTCGAGAATATGGTCCCAAAATTTGAAAGCGAAATTCGGAGCCCTTTTGATGTTATAGCCGGTGATCGTGACTCATGGGTGGCAACGCATCGCAGGTATTCACACCTTCGGCACGGATTACTATGTACCGTATTTGTCACTATCATGCCGTTGCTAGATTTAAAATTTGGAATTTTTAAAAGGTTTTATTGCGGATATATTCCCCCCTTATATTTCCTTGTATTTCCCCCCTTAAATATTGATTAATATTTCTCGTTTTCTTCTTATTTCGAAAGGTACGCATTAAGATTTTGTAAAATTATTACTTTCTGGATGCCCTAATAATAGTACAACGTTTACATTAGATCGATGTTCCGAAGGTCGCAAACTTCCTATGTCAAATACTGTCTATGTATCACATTGTTTTGAACGAATGCGCTACTGTTCATCCCTGCATGGAAGTATACGGATTGTTGGCGTCAACAAGGGGCAAAATTCAAATAGGTGGATGAGAAAAAAGGGCAGCTTGAAAGGGTCGCGTGAAATATAGCGGAGAAACGATTTCTGAGCTGGCAGTGTTCGACAATTGGAACTCGTTGGCAGACTTTTCATTGGGGCATTGCCAATCGCGAAATGGAACGACCTGGATTCGGATTCGCCTCCCAGGTAACGATTAAGCCGGTTCGTGATAGGCCTACCTAATATTTGAAGAATCTGCGAAAGAACGACAGGAAGCCTGCTCATTACGCCGGCCACGTAGGAAAAGTTGGCAGAATTTGTGAACGTCCAGGCTACTTGTTCGAAAATGTTTCAAATTCAAGCTAATTAGGGGTGGCCTGTTCTTCGAGACCTTTGAGCTTTTCATCCATGAACAATTGGGATATGTGGCTTGAATTTCTTTTCGCTTTAATTTCTTCAATTTCATATCTTTTCAGCGGCACTATGAATTCAACAAATTTTTTATTCAAATAATTATATGTATGTGAAATAATATATAAAAAGAATTTTTTGGTAATTCCAATTCTATGATAATATATTTCTGTAATTATAAGTATCTTGAGAACGTAACGCACGAGGTAATAACATTGTTATCATTGTTACTTTTTTATGGCTTACTGCTTCAACAAGGACAAAGAACAAGTTTGCAGATGAATACAAACGATAAGTTTAAAATGACGTCTAGTGCAATAATACGCGAAACAAATGTTTTCGCATAAATTAAATGCATCATTCTTAATTTGACATCTTCAAATTTTTAGTGTTACAAACACAATTAACCGAATGACTTGTGTTGTATCGATGTTCTATTTTAGCATATCTATTGCATGAATAAAAATATCAATTTTATTTGTACTTCTTTTTTAATATTCACAACCCAAAGCAACAGAATTTTTTAACAATTTTCATATAGCAGTTTGTAGTTCTCTGGAACTGTATACAGTTGAACTCAATCATTTACTGCCAAATATTAACATATAATATTTTGTAGTTAGTCATTTTTAATACAAGACAAAATTATAAATTCAATTTTATCTTTATTTACGCCTTCGAATATATGATACAGTACTTTTATTGCATGGACAACTGTAATAAATTAAAAACAAAATGTGCTATCGGACTCTGGCTTATTGTTACATTTCAGCTTAATATTATTTACATTGGAAGCTTTTGCTCCGTTAAAAACGTCGGGCCTATGAAAAGGTTAAAGGTTACTTTTGTTCCCAGATATGAATTTACAGTTATAAATAAATATGTGTGTACTGAATAAATATTATATGCTTGAATAAGATTCATTATAATTCAGGAATTGGTTAATTGTCTTTATTGGTCCACAGTAGAATATTAATTATTTTGTCATTTTGTCATCATACTGCTGTCCTGTAAAAGAAATAAATATAATACTGCAGATAAAATATATGTTGGTTCATCTTCACTGTTTACCTTGAAAAAAGTTCATAAGGTTAGTTTAATTTTAATCAGATAGTAAAATAGTACTTTTAAAAATGAAAGATTTCTTTTTTCTATTTTAAAGATAAAACTTTATTATGAAATGATTGCAGGGATCGAAAACTGAATTTACCTTTTCTGAGAAGATTTTGAAATGCCCTAGGAAAGTCAAATTGTGCAATTGTTTTCAAATATTGTGTAACAGTTTGTTGAATGTCAGAAACTGATTGATATCGTGTCCCTTTCATGTGAAGTTTTAGTTTTGGGAAAAGGTAGAAGTCTGCAGGTGCTAAGTCGGGCGAGTAGGGTGGGTGCATAATCGTTGTCACCTGTTTTTCGACCAAAAATTACTTCTGGAAAAGTGAAAGTTTTACGGTTTTCCGACAAACCGTGTAAATACTTATTTAACATAATGCTTGACTTTATCAATTATAAAACGATAAAAGGAGAAAGAATACTTTCTGCTGTTAATTCTTCGTAAGTAACATGAAGTTGCTAAATTAAATCACTAAACTAAAGAATGATATTAGTCATTTTTATTAACGCGTATCCTATTACACTTACCTGTTTTAACAATGGTAGTTGCAGCGAACAAAAATTACCTCCAATAAAACATTTACTTTATAATTTTGATTTAATTTTTCATCCCTTTTTAAATAACATATATTGTTAGATTTGTTTAAAACATAGATTGTAGGTAAATAATAAATAATTAGTTTATTATATTCTAACTACGAAATATCGACTATTGTTCCTTACAGGAACTTGTCAATAATTGACCCCATTCTTTTTTTTAAATTTTTATTTAAAAAGGAGTAATATAGAATTCTGTAAAATATCCAGTATCTATACTACATCGAAAAGAAAAAATAATTTGTCTAGTTCTATTAGACATGTACAATTAGAATCTTCTAGATTCTAGAGTAGAAACTTATATTATCTAGCTTAATTAACCCCTTACCCTACATTGCCCTACAATATCGTGTCACACTCGTGACGCACCCCGTGTTTCGAATGTGACCTCTATCCTTTACACTTTCATTCAAATTCAATTTAAAATTTAATTATAATTGCAATTTATATAGTCAAAGCTTGTCAGGTGTAAAGTATATGTAATATTTCGATTTTCTTCATTTGTTTTAACATTGAAGCGATATATATTTAACTGTAACTGACGCACCCATTAGAAAAATAATAGGTTAAGGGGTTAATACGTTAATTACTACAGCAAAAACAGTTAATTTTAAATGATTAACATAATTTCAATGCTATATTCAATGTTTTTTTTTGCGCTTAAAATTATTTAGTTACGAGGTGCGATCAAAAAGTTTGAGCAATTGTTCTTTATAACGAGATTTGATTATAAGGATGCAATTATAACGATATTAGTACATATGTCCTTGTCATCTAAGCAAAATTCTATCGATACTGGTTGTCCCGGTATTACGTTAAATTAAATTCTTTATCATGTAGTTTAATTCATACTCAGTGATTTCGTAATGGAGTAGCAAAGAGCGTGCATTAAATTCTGGGTTAGGAATGGTATTAAACGTTCCATTGTTGTGGGAATATTGAAAAAAGATTTTGGTGGCTGAAGTGTGTATAAACGAGCGATTTTTAAACGGTAAGAACGCTTTGAAAAAGACTGATTGTCAGTTAAAGATGACAGGAGAGTTGAAAGACTAAGCACGTCAGCGACCGATGGAAAAGCGGTAGAAGTGAAAGACAAAATCACTTCGAATAGATGAATTGCTATTAGAAAAGTTGCAAATGATGTTTGATGCCAGTAATTCAAGTAATTCGAAAGAAACTGCTAGATTTGTGGAAAAATAATTCATGGTGTCACCATCATAACGTGTTAATTCAAGGGTTACTTCTGATTCGGGAATTTCTTGCAAAAAATAATATGGTACTGACATCGCAGGTACCATGGTCACTTGACATATCTTCTCCCTGTGATTATTTATTTATATAAAGAAATAAATAAATAAATTTAACATTTATTCCGGAGAATAACAGAGCTATGAAAGATTAGCATTTTTTAAATACCTAAGAAACAAAACAAAAATCGTTATTTTCCAATGGGATTTACTTCGAAGAAGACAACTTAAATATTAACGAATAAATAAATACTTCTTCCAACAAGCTAAAATCGTACGAACTTTTTAATCATACCTTATGTACAGTAATGTCGTTTACCGATGACCTCCGTGGAAATCAACGCGTTAATTCTATTTATAACATGTTACAGAAGTTTTGGCTTAAGCGATGTATTACCTGTTCAGCTCGGGAACTTATACAATTAAATACGGCAACAGTTAATTAATTTTCATTAAATACATATTAAACACATTGTACTTTCTTGCACGAACAAACTTTAATTTCCGTTAATTAAAATTTCCACATCGCGTTTATTGAGTGTAAAATATATGTATATTCTGTATAATTTGAAAAATGTAAATGAATTGTAAATGTAAAAAATTTGAATACGTTTATTGACTTATCGATGATCAGAATTGCAAAAGTTATCTAACAATTGAGGAAAAGGTAATGAAGTACACTTTTGTATACAATTACTAGTAAATACATTGGTAAAGTAAGATAGCTAACCGAAGGTTTAAATTAAAGAATTGATTCAATGTGTCTTTAACAATTATTATTACATATATGATATGTAATTGAAGTGTTAATATTAGTTAAGTTGATTAAAAAGCTTCTCGCATTTATCTGTAGCACGATTTGATTTTGAACCGCTTGAGTGCCATCAACCTCAATAAAAATCGAATAAAAAATGACGGTCGTGTACTTTTCGATTCATATCGAAAAATTCCAAATGACCACCTCTATAAACGATAACAATAAAAACACATATCGATAGAATCCGAACATGTAGTCAATTTAACGCTAGGGACCGATGGGCTAACATTTTTAGGCACTGAATAGGAGAACCGTGATTGCGTCTCTTTTATAAATATTGATTTGCATTTTACAAGTAAATAGTGAATTTTTAATTATTAACACTTTGCATTCGAGTGGCGCACGGGGCACCATTAATTAAAATATTTTAAAATGTGAAATCTAACGAAAGAAATGAAAGTAAATAGACCATGAATATTTGTAACTCTTTTCTCCAAAAATAAGGTTTCTAAGTTTTCAAAGTTTCATTGGAAAAGAAATCTAGACTTAATCATATTTAAAAATACCTCGAGTGCAAAGGGTTAAAGTACAAATAAATGAACACCGAAAAGAGATTTTGTACCTATCGGTTTTAATTACAAACAACTTAAATAGTAAGAAAGCTTTGTTTTTCCTTCGGTTTCAATTTGTATAATTATTCCGTTCTCTGATGGAAATACCTACTATTCGGGTCATATCGAAATTCAATGAATTAATAAAAACGTGGGATTGGAGTTGATCGAAATGCGGACTAATAGAAACAATTGCAATCTTTTTAAATAACCATTAACCAGAGAGCGCTCCATTTCGTGAGATTCGATATTTTAAATGTCAGTTATTCAAACAAGTCGAATTACGGCTGATAGTTCATTTATTCCCAATTCTGGTACATCGTGTCCCTAGCTATATTCCCATGCGCGCAGACGACAAACAGAATTTCCGATTGCCTGCTTCGAGTAATGCAAGGTCCGTTGGTAATATTGTGGACTTATAAATGAAAAGCAGCATATTCGATAGTTGTACAATGCATTGTACATTTACAGTCGTAAGTTCTCAAACGGTAAATATACCACAATATCGGAACTGAACCAATTTCCATTCGATAAGGTAATCCTCCGAGATTAATGATGAATTAGAGGCGTTTAAATTTTGCGATGAGACAGATCAAAGGTAGATTGCATAGTTTATTAAATGCAGTTCAATTCTGATAGCTGATTTTAGTTGCAACAATTTTGATACTAACAAAAAAAGGTATGAAAGTGTTCAATTCTGAATTTAATGAAACTTCGTACATGTGTAAAGGGGACAAAAGTAAGAAGCAAATACCTCTTTTTATTGGTCGAGACGCGATTTTAAGGAAACTTTCAACCTGAAAGTACTATCTCGAAAGCTAATGACTAAAAATGATGATTGTTAATTCCTCGCATTTGATTTAGCGCGAAGTGGGAGGTCAATGTGTTTCACTAATTCTCAAATCGAAAAATAAACGAGAAACTGCGCCGATTTATTTACAAGTATATATTTATGAAAAAATACAATAAAAACTTGTATTTTGCACAGTATAAGTCATGACGGTTCGGAGAGTATATTATTATAAAGAGAGGATTTTGTCCGTTCGGTGCGAAAGTTGATGATATTCTGATTCGAAGAAGCGAGGATAAAAATGAGGAAAATTCGATAGTTGATAGAAAGAGAAGTCCAGGGTGGGACCTGGGGGTGGTTTCTAGAAAACGTGTCGCGGAAGGGATGGAATTTAGAAGGCCATAGTCTTGAGTTTTTCCTGACTTTCAGGTCTACGAGTGACATCGGCATTGCAAGAGTAGCGATTAGTAAATCGTGTTATACATAGATTGCAGTCGGATGACGAGAAATGTTATAAAATTCGTTGGTCTGTTAAAACTTTGAGACCGAAGGTTATGGTTTATTATAATAATTATTACTGCGACCCGCAATGACATTTATATTTAATAAACAAATTCGTTAATTGCAAGTCCCTATACGTTGTTAAATCAAATCATATTGGACACTTTAATATTACCAGCTAATATTATTTGTATGAATGAGAAACAACTATTTTTGCAACATATAACTGCTAATTTTATTGAATTGATATTACATAATATAAAACACTTAAAGCTATAGTGCTTCAAATAAGATGGATTAAATTAATAATTTTTATACGTAACAATTCTGAATAACTTAACGAGTATAGTCGTGACAGTAATGATATATTTTAAACATACTCAGCTTTTTAAACGAATTAGTGATTTGTCAAAGGAATTGTTTTAAAAGGGATAACGTTTCAAAAATTGTATACTAATAGTTTCGGTACTCGCTACTACAAACATTTCAAATTTCAACAACTATAAATTAGGATACGAATGTGACAAAGGTAAACTATAAATATCAATAAATTCACCCGATAGCAAGAGTACAATTTGCCTTTCGATGACAGAAGTGATTTCATTTTGTTAATTACGAACAACGATACACGGAATCTGTCACATGTAAAATCCCAACAGAGTTTCCCGTGGTATTTATTTATTTTAAGCTGAGAGATTTACAGTCTCAATATTTTCTCTCCGCGCTTGCGAAACAATTATACATTGGTTTAATTCGATGCGACATGTATCATACTGTTACCAATAGAATAATAAATTGCACGATGGTCATATTTGTTCGTGACCGTCCATGAAAATTTGGTTCGTATCCAATTTTCGAAGAATCGTTCCAGCTATTTGCTAAGCACCGATTTGCGTACGACGCGATACTCGTTAAGGGATCTTCTCAGCGTAATGATTTCAAAAAATCGAAACTTTCATTGCATCTTAATGGATTTAAAAAATTGGTAAAAGCACGGCCTTTGAAACGGAGCAGTACTCAGATAAGATTCAAGCGATAAAAGTTATGAACTTGTAGTAATAACGTTTAAGAAGTATTATGGATTGCTAGAGCGATGTTTAATTAGAAATATGCAAAAGAAAAATCAAACTTTTAATGACTTGCCCTGCTATTTTACTTCTAAACGTTCATACTTTGGATTAAAAAAAATGTATGCTTATTTAACCGAAACAACTTTTGACGAAGGCTATTACTTTATTATTAAATTTTGTGAAACAAAGAGAATAATAATCAACCCGGAAGCAAACTAATTTTACCGATAAACTTTGATAAATCGAGAATAAAGGCTGTCAAGAAAGGGTACAAAGTAACGCCGAACGAGATACGAATAAGAGTTTGAAAAGTTTACTTCACGTAAGGCAGTACGTAATATATGTATATATGTAAAAATGTTATATTAGGTTCACGAATAAGTTTGGTGCCTTTACATATATTCAGCTGTAATTACGTTTCAAATTGAAATTTCTTCCCCGCCGCTTCGGTGTCTTAAAGTATTAACTTCACCGTACTAAATGTACTATATAACTTTAACCTAATTAGTACACAACCTCAAAAAGTGATACTTCGCGCCATGGCGTTTCAGTAGACACTGTATTTTTTTGCATTTGGATTAAACGACACTAGAAGTCACTTCTTCTTTGAGCTAGGGGATTCTCATTCATGCAGCATATTCCCTAGATATGACCCTCTAAGATTATCATCTTTTTCGGTCGCTACAACACCATTTAATTGATTTTTATTTCAAATCTCACGAAGAAGTTGACTGTTTTAAATGAAATCTCGTGTTTTTTATTCATAATCTTTCCCACAATTACACACACAGAAAAATTATTTATACCACGTAATGTCGCCCTCGATGTCAGATCATCTTTGCAAGAATATTTTTTTGATACTTTTAGATTTTAGATAGATGTGCAGTCGTTTCCACATAAACGACATACTCATAGTGTAACGTACCCTTTCCTGGGGAGAATAGCGATACAGGAAAAGATGACCTCACTATTCGCATTATTAAGGATTCTACCTTGACAGGAAAATTTGTTTAATCTATTGTATATTCTACTTTGTTATCAAATCAGCCAACCCTCTTTAAAATTGTTACTAATCTAACTACATAATATTATACACAGCAGTTTTCGAGTCTTGAGACAAGCTGTGCGACGTTCTTTTCCTACGGCACTATTTTCTCTAGGGAAGTCTATGGTATTTGACAGTGTTCAATTTATGCTAGTACGGCACGGACTGTTACGTACCGGCACTGCACGATCGTTACGGTTGTATCGTGTCTTACTGCTGTAAATTGATCTTTATCAGAACGAATTAATAAGTCTTGAAACGTTAATCAATATTGATTGTTGACGTAATTATCAGAGAATAATATATTATTTGCCTCTTCTCGAATCAGCAAATTTTCTGATTAAACATCAATTCGATCAACATACTTATAGAATATTTTCTTATTACCTCGATTTGAATTATCCTCATGGAATCGTTATTTTGCAAAATTGATTGTATTTATTACCTCTATTTTAACCAACATCACCTAATAATTCTTTCGTAAGTAAAAATTGCACTGTTACTGTTATAGAAAAGCTAGATTTATCTAAAAAATAAATATAATCCCTACTTGCTGGGTTCCACAATAATATAAAATTAAAGGGTGCAAATTATACACCGTATTCATCGTACGATCGCGCTTACTAAATTATTAGCATTACACGATAAAATTATTTTATCGGTTAGTATGCGGTTAACTGTAGTCAATTTTCATTTAACAGATAATTACCGTGAAAATAATGGGGTGTTTCGTGCGGGGTTACAAACCGCGGTAAACTAATGGTGACTGCAACGCTACGTATGATAATACCAGCTGCGAGCAAGACATTAATATTCATATTTTAATTAAGCATAATAATTGTTCATAATTAATTGTCTTAGTGAGTGGTCCAGTTGTACTGATCGTAGCCAATAATCTCCCGACTAATTGAGAACCGATTGTGGTGTACGATATAAGAATATTGATTTTAACAAGAATTTATTTAAACAATAACATGCTGGTCATTATTATTTACAATTTATTTCTATTTAAATAAAGAATTAATTTTACACGAAAGAATTCTGGTACTACGTTATTTGTATGCATGATACTTTAATGGTGGTTGTATAATAGAAGATTCAAATCGATAACAAATATTACAATTATTGTGGTAATTAGTATTTTTCGGAAGGGTGCTAGTCCTTTTGTTTAATTTCAGCATGGTTTTCATTCATAATTTCGGGTAATAAAAATATTCTTATTATTATATTTTTTGTATTTATTCACATTATATAAAGAACTCCGTCTCAAGTATGTATTTATTTGTTATAAGATTTGACGAGCTTACAAATATTTTTTGCTTATTTCAATAATTTCTGGTCAGTGGTGTTGGCATCCAATACGTATTCTGTACACGTTAGATACACCGTGGATGTTACTTCTTTGTGCCAATGATTGAAATGATGAGCAATTATAATAAATGAGGTATTAGGACGACTATTTCCATCCTGCATACATGTTCGAATTGAGTAATTACACTGGTTGTATATTGTAACGATGTAACGAGTGAACCGGTAACGGAACGTAAAATTTACAACCCCTTCTCCATCGCCATTCCCCTCATCGGTTTTAAGCAAAAATCAGTCATGATGAATAACATTTCATGTAAATATTGATATTATTAATGACATTAATAATAATACCGCAAATAACGGTAAGCAAAATATATTTATTATTAATGGTATTATTAATTATTTGGATATATACCAAATAACTGTTTGTATTTTATGACTTATACAAAAAGACACCGTATTTATTGACTCGTAGGTTGTAATGTCCACATGACATCGACAGTTTACTACAAATACAGGTAACCCTCATACAACCTGACATCTTATAACACTGTTTCGCTCTAACACGATAAGAACTAAACATTATAAACAAATGTCGATGCAATTTTCGTTCCAGCACGTAAGTTCTTTTCTCTTAAAATTTGTAAACAGATTCTGATAGTACTCAAATATAATACATTCTAATACAAGTAAGGATAAAAGTTTTGAGGAGAGCAAACAAGAACGAGGCAAAAACTGTTTAAATTAGAAACACTGAAAAACGGATTGAACTGCACTATAAATATTTTAATTTTTCTATGATTTATAAGAAAATATTAGTTAAGTCGTTAAAAAATATGTTTTTGAGTATAACTATCATTTACAGAACCGTTCATATTGAATCAAGTATTTAAATCGTTAATCTAATTTTGGATAAAATAGCAAGGTGTCTCGTTACCTATGAATGACAATGTACTAATGTATCATTTAATTCATCACATTAGGGAGTTAATTTTGAGCTTCATTCAATATTTAACTAGATACCATAGATTGTTATTTTCATTATGTTTGTTCTAAAAAAAAAAGGTTTAAATATACCATAAACTGACAGATCTAATTGTACTTGTTCCAGAGCTACTGCAAATTGGCGTAATAATAAAACGTCTAAGATTAACTCTGAGCATATGGTTGCGAAACCGGAAAGCGGCCATTAAGATCGACGAACGATCCACAGACACGGCCACCACCGTTGAAAACGGTTAATCAGACGTGATTTATCATCGGTCCGACCGATGTAACCAAAAATGTTAGCTGTACTTATTCGCGTTAGTTTCACAAGATACCGAGTGAATACAGAGACCGTATTGAATTTGGCTATACGATCTCTCGCGATCAGCTACAAACGGTTTTAATATAAATTGTAATATAAAAAAAGCGCTTATATAAAAAAAAATTTTTGTTCAAAACAACAGAAAATGGACTTACACCAATTTCAAAATAAACGGTTCAATTGTTCTCTTAATCGATAAAAATGCAAGAAAGTGGGGTTGTAAGGACCAGAGGTTTGAAGGGTTCTTTAACGATTTTGCTACATAAGATTTCATTTTTTCAAACGTGTCTCATGCGGAATACTTGTGTAAACTATTAGAAAAATAAAATGTATACTTTACAGAGATAGTTTTGCACATTACGTTAGATGAACATTCTAAAAAGAATTTAGCTGCCTTCATTTACAACCTATACCTTTTTCACTTCTCTAAAACATTAAAATAGAAAGAAAATTTCAAAAATTTTGTATTTGCTTATTATTTGATTTTGAAAGAAACCACTCCGTCCATAAATCTAGAAATATTTGCAAACGTATCAGGATAAATGAAAACTAAATAAATTTTTATATTAGCATAAACTTATTTGATTTTCAAATTATATCCAAATTTAAAAACGTAGTCATTTCAAGTTTATCGCGTTATAAGTCATTAAACTCATCTTGATGTCAATCACAGCGTCAAATTACAAAAAAAAACTGGTGTTAGTGTACAACAGATGGTCTTGAAGTAACCTACAAAATGACTATGGGGCATCTTTTTGTTACTCTCAATCTATATAAACTTTACTTACGATTAGTAATTTTTTCTTCCTTTCAGTTGCTACGGAAATAATTTAGATGAGTTCCGAGTTGTACCTTCGTACAGGTGAGGGGATTTAAATCAGTTTCAACCGTTCAATAAGTTTAAGATTAGCAAAATCAAGATTAAATGGGAAATCAAAATAAAAGTAAAGAAAACCATGACACATGACAGTTTCTGACTATGGAGACATTTATAATAATTTCGATTGGAACATGGTTACGATGGCGACATAAGTGTATGGTACAGGAGTACACAATTGCGGTAGGTAATATAGTTTAACCAAACAATGTTCGTTACATTTCTTGTATATCTCATGAAGGCGTGTATATAGTTGAGTACAAAAGAGATAGCTGATGAAATTACCAACAATCGCCCGAAGGTACATATCGGATACCTTAGAAACCCTGTCGTTAATATCTAAATCAGAACACATCGTCTCGTTTAATGTTTATCCAATCATTCCTTTTTCCATCACTAAAATCAAATATCAAACCTAGTTTACAAATTACAAACATTAAAACAGCTATAAGCATTTCGAGCAATTCTTATGTACTCAGCTTTCGTGGATAAACTACGTGCATCTGGAGGGCATTGATAAGTTACCAGATATTCTGCAGATAAGTTTCGATAATACGGTATATTGAATTTATCTCTCAACGGAAAAAAGTATCATGTTTCCTTGACAAATAAGGGGATCGCTTTGCGAAACACCGTAAAAAATACAGAATCTAACATACAGGAAACAGAGGATATTGTTACCTAGGTAACTCAAAATGAACTACAAATGGATTTTTTAAAAAAGAATGACGAAGTGTTTAGACTTATATGCTTGTTTGAAAACCGCTAAGATTGTAAAATTAAACGTGCGGCACAGGGATGGGTAGTTGTCGCGTACGCGTTATCTATTTTTTGTGTTAAATAGCGTAACCCGTACTTCATACGCCGAGTTATCTTTGTGCGACTATAGTGTAGTGGACTGTATTTTGTGGATTAATAAATAATCGCGGAGGACTCGTTATAATATGCTGTTTATTTGTAATATTGATAAAAAAAAATATTTGTGGAATCTTAGGAATTTCGGGTTATAAGTCTATTTATACAATTCTGGGTGGGCGGGTACAATTGGTAAAAAGTTCTGATTCGTAGAAGGTGAAAAATTGGTGGGAGTAACTAAAAATTAACAGAGTGGGAAGTATCGTCCTTCCCCAACATTCTCAAGCAGGTACAGAATGCAACCCCTCGGGTGGCCTACGCTGTCGACCCGACCGTCCTGGTAAACTGACCATAGCAAGTAATAAAACCAAGGATCGCCTTGACTTCTGGCAAACATATGGAAAATATAAATATTCTGACGAACCTTCAAACTGAGTAATAAACGGCAAAAACTAATAAAAGCTAAAAATTTAGCGAGTAATGGTTTCTTGGGGGTTTATTACTGCTACGGTAAAATGTTTCTGCTGAAAAATATAATAGTAATAGCTGCGAAGAGGGTTCGCTACGCGTCAGTAATCGTAGTTTAATTTATTGCAATGTCGTAAAGTATCGTCAAAATATTCAATCGTTTCAGCAGTACCCACAAATCTGACAGTTGTAACCGGTAAGGGATCATGGGGTGTCCGAGGTCAGGACTTTGGGAATTTCCCGGACATGTCACTAGCCCTAGCTAAAGGTGACCATTACGTTGGAGGCGTGAATTTTTGTAACAAATGGCAAAAGAGATGCTCGCCTCCTTGCCAGTCACCAAATTCAGAGTTTACCAATCAGGAACTCATCCCCGTCATCAACCCTTCAAGCATAAGTTTTAAAAGAGCTGGTTTTTCCGCCGAAAGTCAGATTTCAAAATCGTACGGACTGACGACGCGCGTGTACCAAAACTGCCAGCTACGAGATATCTCGTAGTGTGTGCTGCAATGAATATTTCTAGGATTAGGCTAGTAGTGGAAAATAAAAATCTGAATAGTTACATTTGAAAATGAATCTACAGTATCCTTAATAATTAAAATTTAAGTGTGTCTGACCACACGCGTCTGTATCCACTGTGGCAGTCAACGTGTTAAAGCGCGGCTCTGATGTCGGACTTGTTTGAGAACTGCTGCTTATACTACTGATCAGCTTCCGATAGGTGGTGGGAAAGCCGCTGTAAGAATAAGACCGTGCGCACGAGATGGTGGGGATCTGACTACGTGCTATAAAGAACGAGTAGTAGGAAGCAGCCTTACCTCTTTGAAGCGAATCTGTGCTTCCCGTCAAGCTTCATAGTCGAGCTTTTTGTCCGACCACAACGCTTCAGTCCCTATTACTACTTGCTGTCGATGTTTGTCTTAATACTTTCAATATGGTCAAAAAACAGTATCTGTTACGACGTAACAAAGACACGTACCTGCAGCAGCTCACGGGTCCTTCCTAACCTTTAACAATAGCGCATTTTAAGAGCTCAAAGTTAATTAATTTTTAGCATTTTGGAAGAGGTATTAACTTCATAAAACCTTGGGCCGCTAGCTGACCCAAAAAAGCAATAAAAGTGTTTTACTAGCCACTTTTGTCCAATAAAACCTTCTAATTACAACTTGATTTATAAATCGACATCCGATATGATCAATTGTTGGAAAACTCCGGCACCTTCTTTATTCATGGGTATGAGACAATAGTCAGGATCACCCGTAATATGACGCAGTGCCAAGCCCTATCTTAAATCACCCCCAAGGCCCTTGAAGTGTTTCCACTGGTGACGATACCTAATCCTAGTCGGGAAAGTCAGTTTCATGAGAACGTTCTTCTGGTGAGAATCGTCCAGCGCTTTGCGAAATATAGAAATCTCGCTCAACTCTTTGGATATATTACCACATCCTCGTCACTTGACTCCCGATTTGTGTTATGTTTTTGCGTGGATCTTACGCAACATTATAACTTTTATTACGATGCTTTACAACTATCAGATGCGTATTGGTTATTTATGAAAAAGATGATATTGCTTAACACATTATTACCCGATCACGCGTTAACTCGTGTCTTCATGCCCAAACGTTGCTGACCAGCCACGAATAAACTCGTGATGCGCTATTGTTTATATTAAAAGTTATATATTAAATAAAATTTGTTGAAGTTTATTTATATTGTTTCACTTCCACATCCAATAACAAAATAGTAGCCGGTGACACGAGATAAATTCTGAGTGAAATTGCCGATCAATAATGTGTTAATAGAAACCAGAAGAAAATGAAAAGTTCCTTCCATCAGGGAAAGAACAACGATAGATTGTGATCGATAGTATAGATAGAATTTTTGTTTGCGCTGGACTCGGGAACTGCAGCAAAGAATACATTGAAAACTGTTTCGTTACACTGAAAGCAGAGCCATTATTATTGTTCAAACAAATTTTGCATAAAATTTCTTTATTTGATAACCTTTAGTAATTTTCATAGGTTTTAAAACCTTTTAGTAGCAATGATGGTAATGCTGTTGTAAAGTGAGCTTGTAAACACGTAATTAAAAGATGTCACTGGTTAACAGTAGTTACTGAAACAATTTTGATAGTTTAAATCAGTTCAGTCACGTATGTCCGAGAATTATTAACCCTTTGCCCTCGAGTGGCACCTCTGGGGCGACATACGTGATTAACTAGAATATTTTCAAGTGCAAAATTTATGAATTATTTATATTAGAAAGTAGCAAATTAGTGAAAGAAATAAAAGTAAATAGATCACAAACATTTGTAATTCTTTTCTTTTAAAATAAGGCTTTTGTATTTTGGAAATTTTACTGGAAAACGTATTTAGGTTTAATTGTATCTAAACATGCTTCGAGTGCAAAGGGTTAATACTGTTTTTAAATCATATTGAAGGTATTTAGGCAAACATAGGCTGTAAGTAGTAAATCCAGCTGGCGCGCTCTCCAGCGGCGGCGAGCTCAAAGGTGGGTATAGATCGAGCCAAAAAGAAAAAAGTCATTCTCACTTCTCAATTTCTCAAACCGTGTGCTCTTCATAAGTCGCGGTCGGATCACTACCACTTCATTCATATCGTCCATTATCGTCCGATATCAAAACCGCTCAATGTGCGTTTTACTGCCCATGCCTGTACTAGGAACACGAGTGGTGCGGGCAACAGTACACTAAAGTCCACGATATAGCTGGGCCATAAAATCAGTCGGGCATAAAAGTACATATGTTGCCGCTAGAACAAATGAACCGCCAAATAGTAGTACAATCAGAATACAATCCTGGATGCCACACCATCAATCAGAGCCGACTTTTAAAAGTTAAATTTACAACCACGCTATATCGCGAATCGTATTATACACCTCTAATACAAGAGGTTTTATAATTCCTCAAACATCATTTCGTACGTAGAATTTTAAAGAATATTACCTACCATACTTTGTTCTATTTGTTAAATCTCTAGCCTATTTCAGAGAATAAGAGTTTCTTCATAATTGTCAACGTTATAAAATCAGTGTTTCAAATAACAATAATATTATTACAATAGTTCAATTCGGTCAATGGTTTCTGGGACGAAAGGTGATACGCGGAGATTGTTTTCATAAAAATGAGCAAGAAAAAATTCAAAATCATCTAAATGGTAAATCTGATATTGATACGAAGAAATAATCGATTTGTTTTAAGGTGATTTTCCGCGTTTTGGTTCCGTTTATTTTGATTTTCAAGTGTCTTGTTCTCGTTCCAATGCTTATTTTTGCTTTAAATGCTGAAAGACGAAGTCTACATAGGGTGCCCCAATTTAAATGTCAAAACTTCTGAAGCATTTAAGAAATCGATGAATTAAGAAAGAAATTCTTTATTTTGTCCAATAGAGACTCAATGTTCTATGTTTATTGTTCTTAAAGGAACAACGACTGAACTTAATGAAAAAATATTTTTATTTTACAAATTTTATCGGCTTCTACGATTAAATTAACATAAGATAAACTTTCCGCTTCAAGAATTCCCACAGATTATTTTCACTTCTATGTTTGTAAAGAATGGAGTAATTATTTGTTATAATAAGCATAAATAAAGAAGTAAAGTAATGAAAACATTTTTGTTATTCTTTTTGCGATTTTCTCTATAATGGAGTAACAATGAAACTCTAAACACTTGTTTCTTAGTTTTTTGGTTCTTCATACGCTTTCGATGTTTCAATAATTAAACTAGGAATATTCTGTATATTTAATTACAATTTTACTTTCATGCAATCTTCTTCGGATTGCCACTCATAATGAAATGTGAATTAAAAATGAAATAAATTAAACTGAAAATTATAATTTCTCAAGTAACAGTTCTTGAAAAGCAGTATGTGTAAAGAAACGGTAGAAGTAATTTCACGAACTAAATAGACCGGCAGCTTGATATAATTTCAGAAATATTGATTCATACAGATTTGCATCTATTATGCTTTGAAAAACATATTACGCCAAAGAAAGTAAGTAAGAGGTTAAAGTACCCGGGCCATTCTGGGTTTACTTGAAGAGCGAGCCACCCTTAGTTTCAGCAGTCTCGTTTACAAGTTACCCTATTTCAACGCCGTGACACGACAGTCACGGCTGCTTAACGCAATTGCTGCGAACCTTTTGAAAACAACCGTTCTCCCTTCAACCTGCTTTTAACCCCTCACCTATGCATTCTATCTACCTTGCTCACTTCTTCGCCCCAACCTCAGCCCATTCCGCAATTTTCTCTTTCTGCAGCTTCTCATCATGCCGTCCATTGCACTCCTTTGCGGCCCTGAATGCTTCAGGACACGCGGTAGGGTGAGGGAAGTCAGTCCAGTGACGTCATAGAACCTAGGGTCACCGCGTTGAAATTCAGGTCGACTCACCCCTTTATCAACTATCCTCTTGCTGCTCGCTTTCTCTCTGCTTTTCTCTCTCGTACTTTCGCTGTACTTCTATGTCTCTCTCTCTCGTCCACTTTACATGCACTCGAACGTTTCTAGCAAGCGTCAAGGATAAAAAAAAAAGAGGAGTAACCCCTCTATTTCTGCAACCCTCTATCTTATTTATCTTACACGATGCATTATGTAACCCGATTATTGGTTGTATTATAGTAACGAGACAAGTGATATTATATAGAAGAATTGACAAGTATATTAATGAACGTAACTACCTCTTGGGCTGCCGGACATGAAGGGTTAGAACTTTGTTAATTTATGAGGTATGTAGGTACACTTCACCGATATTGTTTTATTATTAGCTATATTATTATCGTTATGATCTACTTACAAATGTTTAAAAGTAACATGCACAAATTCGTTTTATTTGTTTCCATGATAGCTTCACTGTTTAAAAATCATTTAAAACTCGATATCGGTTCTGAGAGAACATTTCACTCGTTAAATTTTCTTCTGTGAACCTTAATTCGAATTAGTTTTATTGAATTTTATAATCTATGATTCAAATACATTAGTAATCGATAAACTCTTGAACGTTGCGCAACCTGAATTCAATACAAAATAAATAATAGATAATTTATATACACACAGTTATATCTGTAGAAAATATGCGCACATAAAATGCGCACTGTTGTCTCATAAATTGACTTGGGGTTAACAATGGGACCAATACCGGTGGATATTAACAATATTTAAACAATTATATTGAAACATATCGAAACCTTGGCCACTTGATATTAGTGTTCGATACCAATACTGCTTCAAAAGCGGTACTGTTTGATATACTAATTAGACATCGATATCATACACGTATTTGGTACAACAAGACTTTAATTTGGGCACCAGATAAGCAGAAAACAAGCACTTTATCGATTTCACGCAGGAAGAGTTCAATTTAAATTTCATTTTTAGCGTAACGGATGTCACTACAATTAACAAGGGAAGTTACCTAGATGTTAAATTAGTTTGTACAATATAACAGTTGGAAGTTACGGTACTTCGTCTTCTAATTACTGTAACGAGTGTTATTCATTTGGAAAATTTAATACGTGTATATATTAAATGATGTCAAGCTCTGTCATATTCTGCTATGAAAATCTTTATATTCCTATTTATTATATAAAAATGTAGGGCTGTTCGCATCAAACGAAAATTATATTATAATTTCTGAAGAACAGTAGGCAAATTCAAAGTCTAAGAAAACCATAGTGTAATAAATGAGAATAAAAGAAAACGGAACGAAATCATTGTTAAGAGTAAACCTTGTCTCCCAGCTGTGTTCCTAATTTTTTGCTCATCCTAAAATCAAAATTTCCAAATGATCGACCAAAAATGCGCATGCAACGGTTCTTGCAGTCTATGGTTCATCTGGAGGAAATTTCCGCATGTTAAAGAAAAGCATTAATATATCCTGTATTGCGTGGAAAACTCCACACTTTATGTATATTGGAAATAACAGATTCTTTCTTTTTGGCTATTTTATAGCACGTTAGTCAATTAAGGTTCGGGAATGCCTGCGAACTCCCCAAGTATGAATGTGCGCACCGTAACCCGTGTTTGCAATCAGTTCTATCTGTGATTCCGTCTTGTAGACATTATTGTATAACACTTTAATATATATACTTTTCTTCCACCATCTTTTTGAGTATAATTATTTACACACCTTTTCACACAATCCCCTCAACACCGCAATATCGTCTAACCTTCGAACACCCCCCTACATAACTATTGTCCTCATTCTCCCTTGCAATTGGGATGGCCAAATGGCGTTTCCAAATGATTGCGAATTTTTAAAGTTTGCTTTAATTGAAAAATCAGCGAAAACTAATTAGCGTACTTGGCACAATTTCGAGATTATGCGCCGGAGATCGATAATTCAGTTTGTTTTGAGATTTCAGACGATCAAGTTCATCTGAAAAAACTCATCCAGTCAAGTGTGCTCAGGAAAATCATTCGTTTCCAAGTTGAATGACAAGTCCATCGTTCGAGACATACCGCAGTCGAATCGACTGTTCAAGATTAAATTGCCGTGACGAGTCGCATACTTACAAGGTAAAAGTGGAATTTACGACTTCAATAAGGAAAAGAATTCGCACGGTGAATCGCGACTTGCTAACGCACAAACAATAATTGTTTGTTTGTCATTTGACAATGAAATTTATTTTTCCGAAAATTATTATAGAAATAATCATTTATTTCCACCGTAATTTTCTAAAACTTACTTATAGAATGCAAAATTTGTAAAAGCTTGGTAAATGATTAATACGTTTTATTGAAAATATGGGAACACTATTTATAAACATTTTATAGTTTCTAAATTTATAAGTTGCATTCCTTCGAATAATGGTTATTAATTGGTACCTATACGTTATATATTCATGATTTATTTATCCTATTCAACTGTTCAACATTATTTATTTTATTTTACCTTAAGTATATTTTATCATTTTTATCAGGATTTTTCAGTTGTAGTTCATGCGATAAAACATTATTCTACACTTTTAACTTGAAATTGAAAGAATCTGCATTAGCAAATGTTTCTGACTGCATCACTAAACCAGAAACACACTGTGTAATAATACGAAAACATCGATGTTGGTGTAACGTGCTATGCTGTCAAGTGGGTAACGGCCTTAAAGCATTGCAAATCAGCCGTAATCGATTCTAGCTGACGCTTTTCAGTTAGCAGAATGAGAAATGGTTCAACAGAAACGATATAATCGATCTTAGTTTTCCGAACGTTGGTTCATATTATCAAAACTAATAATAACAGCTGGCGAGGATAGCTAGTGAACCTTTATTATCGGAATTGATTGGCTATTCGAACTCGTGCCTCGTGATTCGAGCGAGCTCCTACTACAAAGAGAAATAGGTATTTAGAATACATGAGAATAAAAGTAAATTACTGAAAACCAATGTTTACTAAAAAGTATCATAATGGAGGATTAAACGTGATCAGAATAAATGACAAAATATAAATACTTGTTTGGGTAAAAATTCGAAATTAGAATAAAGATAGAAACAAAAGAAAAAGATAAGAAAATTGATTGAAAAGTGTAAAAAACATACAAGTTATGTAAAAATTGAAACTAAATCTACATAGTGACTTAATTAAGTTATTTAAATGAAGGAAGAATGTATGGACTAACGATGTCCAAAAATTTATTGCAGCGCTATAAACATCTAAAGTTTTATAATTACAATTTTACATCCCTGTGTTAATTTCTGCGGAGTAACGCACACTGTTTAGTACATAGAAAACAGAACTTATTCAAGTCTTCTATAACTATTATAACAATTAATAATGTTTCTATAGAAGTTGATACCAAATCAGTCAAAGTTACTGCTTTGAGGTTTTCCAATTTAAATTACAAAATTTATTAAGATACTCGTGGGAAAATATATGTTTATCTAAATATATGAAAAAGGTTTTTCGTGTATTTTTATTTCATGCTTCAATTTGTAGAAAATGACGAAAATAGCAACCTTCCACAAACATTATAAGTGTATACATAGTGCAAGCATGGACACGAAAATGCGTATTGAAAGACTTCGATGTCAGACTTATTCGGGACCTGTTATTTACTCTACTTGGAGCTATCCTAGTGCAGTGGAAAGGCGTTGTAGTGATAGACAGTATGAATAAAATAGTGGGGATACAACTACATTGTATGAAGAATGCGAAGAACATGAAGGTTCAGCTATGCGACCTCGAGAGACTGAGAAATGGGAATAACCTCTCCGTTTCTCAGCTTGATCTATGCTTGCTTTGAGCTCGCCGCCAAGCTCTGGAACATAGAGCCTTCCGACTCGATTTACTACCTGCCGTCCGTGTCTGTGCTAGTAGCAGAGATTCGAAGTCGTCTGTTGCAACTTTCAAGCAATTCAACTACGTTTGTACTTCGAAACGTTTTGAATTTTATTCGAATCCTTAGAATCTTGGAAGTCTCAAAAGTTTTGAAGTCTTGAAAGTCTCCTATTCACATTACCATTTCGCTCACTGTTGCCATCAGACAAGTTAACAACCAGTTGATATTCTGAAACTCAGAATGTATTTCTTATAGGGTTTCGCGCTTCACGTACGAACTTTCAAATTCTTTTTAATTCGCTACAACAATTTTTTGATGTAACCATAAAAGGTATTCCGTTTGTATTTTTGATGAAAGATGTTTTAAGTTTTAATACATCGATATACATATTTAATTTTTACTAAATCAATAATCATTAAAAGTGGTGGATATCGATCATGTTTATAATATTGTCTACACTACATTAAATGTACGAAAACTTAAGGAAGATCAAGTATTTAGCTTTATCTGACGCACCTGTGGGAAAAATGATATGGCAAGGGGTTAAAGAGGCGAAATTGATACCCTGAAAAATCGTTTATTTCTCAATTTTGTGTTATAACTCGCAAATTGTAAGTGATAGAAAAAAAGCGTTCAAACAAAAGTTATTTCACTTAGTTAGCACTACCAGTTGATAATAATTGTATCAACTATTTATGTAATTAAATAAAAGTTATAAAAAAAATATTAATATCTGTTTCGAAAACTCATTTTTTTACATGAAACCATTTTCAGTGATATTAATATTTGTGAAGCAGGATAAAAAACAAGTACTTGTTTTCCATTATAAATACAAGCTTTATTATACTGTTGTTGTATAGCTCTTCAATCTCATAAGTATGATATGCACGATGTATATGCAAGTGAAAATTTTCATAATATACAGGGTGTCTCATTCACATACTTCGCCAACATGCTCAGGAGGTGATTCTGAGCAAAAAATGTTATATACACCATAGGTCGGTTCATTTTCGCTTTCGAAATATGCGTGGAAATACTGATATTTTGTCAAAACTGTACGTTCCTCCGATGTTTGCTTCATATTGGTCTCCTGATCTAACCCCTCTAGATTTTTTTCTATGGGGTTCCATGAAGCCGAAGGTGTATTTAAATAAAAAACCTAATACACATGACGAATTGATAGTAAAAATCGAAGATGCAGCTTTTACTATTAACAGCAATCTTTCAAACTCTTCAGGAGGGTAGCGGATGCAGTGGATGCAATTCATGGAAGCACGCTTAGCTGCGTGCATACGATCAAGAGTATGCAGGAGTAACTGTAAAACATAGTTGCGAATAAATGAACATATTTTTAAAAGTTATGTATCAGTGGTTCATACTAGTTTCCTTTCATGATCTCGAAAACGAAGACGAATCGACCTATGGTGTATCTGATTTTTTGGTCAGAATTACCTCCCGAGCTTGTTGGCGAAGTATGTCGGTTTTGATCTGGAACACCCTGTATACATATGTATCATCCGAAGTGAGCGTGATAAGCAAAAGTCGAAGAGAAATACACGAGCTCAACAAAGATATATCATTCTGCTGTTTGTTATTGTCAGTATTGTTGAAAGCGTTCGACCAGCGAGGACTCATTAACAATGTGACATATTAGTATTTTGTAGACTAAACACCAATGATAGACTATAGGCTGTAACGTTGGTTCTATAACAAACGTAAAAATGGTTCACATAAACCTTGTAAATGTTATTCGTTTACTTAAGATTACATTCGAAATTGTGAATAATGGTAATAGGAACGAGCTCATTAATACAAAAGAAATGGAGTTACATGATACAATAAAAGATGTGCTGATTAAATCTCAAAAGCGTGTTTCGTTTTCAATGGACTCATTCCCCATTAAAATTTTTAGAACAGTCTAGATCATATTCTATGGAATTTGTGGATGACATGTATCCACCTACATACGAAGAATTTTTAGAAGCAATAAAGGCCGAGGAGAAGGAGTATGTAAACGTACATATGTTTGTGTAAAAATATGGGGCACCAAGACGGATAAATCCTTATTATTGTGAGAGATTTGAAATTAAGGAAGACTACGATTGACGAGTTGCGGTCCCGCGGTTTTTGAGAATAAATTGGACATTCAATTACAACCGAAGTAAATTTTATTTTATTAAAATAATCTTCTACTACATACGACAATTTTTCGATCTTGTAATATTGTTTAATTACGATATTGATCACGCACGGAATAATGTTATTAAATTACAGTATCTTGTTCATCATCAATGAATCATTATATATTTGCTAATGCATGGTGTAGAAGTGGACTCTGTAGATATCTTTTTCTCGCAACAAGAATATATATATTTCCCACCGTATTTCATCCGATGAAATAGAAAATACGCTGTCATACGATGTGTATGGTGTAACGAATTTTTATGTCTTAACATTTTTTTTTAAGAATTTCAGAGCCATAAAAAATAATCTACATCAGATATATATTTTCAAAACTATCTTCTTGATATTAAATTGCTTATTTCATTCGCTTTATGAAAAAATAAAAGTTCGATAATTATGTAAAAAAAAAAAAAAATAAACTATATCAAACAATTTCCTTACTTTTCTTTATTTTCATTCAAGTATTTATCTACTTCGTACGTAAATATATCGCGTAATGAGAAAAAACATGATATAGATTACTTTATCACTGCAACCATTGGAAGAAAACTTCACAAATCGCTGTTTGATTGTTGATGAACACAATTCGACAATTTAAATCACTGAAAGTGATTTCATGTAAAAAAATGAGTTTTCAAAATAGTTATTAACATTTTTGTTGATAACTTATATTATCAAATGATGGTGCTAATTAAGTGAAATAACATTTATCTGAAAACTTTGTCTGTCATTTACAGTTTACAAATTATAACACTTCTCCTCCTTAAAGTGATTTTAAGCAACAAAAAAAATCCTCTATATACTTCCAAGGTTTCAAAAGTTTTTGAATTTCTGGGTTGGAAACATTCCCTTGTAAGTTCTCTCCAACCTGGTATAACTGCTTCGCAAATCTTCTGCCATAGCCTATTTGTTAAATTTATGTTAGAATTTCAATTTTCTGTTTCATTACATAAGGAAATTGTAAATTTTCGTGGTGAATGAAACATGCTACGAAGAAGCAGTGAAGCAGGAGCGGTGGTTGGGGGCAATCGACAACTGTTTAGTTGATTGGTGAGTGCAGTCATATAACACGCCATACTGATTACTCGGTCAGTTGATAATTACCCTTTTAATAACTCTGTCGCACGAGTTTTAATTAATAGGTGTATACACTCCCGTATTATCTGATGCTAATTGCCAAACCGATTAAACCATCGGCTGATGAAAATTCTTCAGTGTGTGGTGGTTCTTAAAATAAAATCTTATTTTCATTTATTACACTTAAAATAAGTATAGTTATTACCGAATCTATAAATTGTTATTTCCAGTATAACACAGTTTTTAAGAAATTTGATTTTGGAAGAAAAACATACAGGGATGTCCAGATTATTGCAGCGTCTTTTATCTCAGATTATTGCAACAGTCAGCATTACGTTCCTTCCTTCTCCATAACTGAATGGAAAATATGCATTATTCGAGCTCTGTCTCGCTCCCTCTCAGAATTCTAATTCAAGTAACAGTCATAAATTTTGTGCTCGAGAACGCGCTGATGCTTACCTCAGTTTATTGCAAGTTCTTGCTCCCGAACGAAGTGCAATAATCTCAGCACATTTGTATTCATTAAGTCTAAAAATGTTTTATGGCGCAATTATAATACGTATTGAAATCTTCACATTTAACACTGTTGTATTTTTCACTGACGCATTTAACACCGTTGTGTTTAATTCGGTTTCAAGCTGTTGGATATAGTCTGATAGGAAAAATATCAAGCGATCCATCCATAAAATTGTTTACTAAAAGTAAAAGCTCTGATAATAATGACAACGAGAAATTATAAAATTAAATTGCCAGGAAACATTAACACTAGGGCATTTATTATTATGATAGTTCAAATTTATATTAGCTAGGATTAACTGAAAAATTACTTAAACCTACTCACTCTTTCCTAAGTATAAAAGTAAATCATTGTTTATTCATTATTTTTTAAATCCTTTTCACCTTATAATTGCATGTAAAAAATTATATAATTTAAAAGTTACCAAAAAAGGTTCTACGTTGCTAATTTCATAATCACTATTTTGCTTAATTTTAACAAACTTGAGAATGTATGGTTCAATAACCTTCCTTGTTAGTAAAACGTCATAATCAATATTTTTATATTATTAATTTCCTAACGGTGTAATAAAATTATCAATAAATTATAACTGTGGCTACTTGGTATTGAAAAATACCTGTTCTTGACGGATTTATAAAAAATATGAGATACGTCATCATTCGTTCGCAATATTACGTGCATGCGTACTTGACATATGCTTAAAATCGATTTTCTTGAGAATCAAGCCTCATGTGACAAAAATTCGTTTCAAATTCTTATTCTTGTCAAAGGAATAATATCCGTTCATTCTGAATAGACGACTTTCAAACTTGACAACAAACAATTATAACGCAACATAACTAAAAATAATTGTTCGATTTGTAATAATTCAGTTGACTGTATTAAGTCCAAGTCTTACAAGTTGTTAGTACATGACAAAAGAAAATTATTTTGTTGCATATTGCGTTAAAAAATGTAACTGGTACAAAACCAATTGAAGGATAAGAGAAAAACGAGAAATCTCAATTTTCTGTAATTTTTCATTTTATGGCATGCTTTGTTTGTAGCAAATGGGGCTATGGAACTGTAAAATCATACAAAAGACAAAATTCAAGCAGTTTTCATGCAGCAGAGTTAACAATCTGGTGCGTGGGTAAACAACAGAATTATTTATCAAGTCTATCAGTTTCAGTTCGTAGTATCCAAAAATGTAAGTTAAAAGTTCAGGAAACTACTTGTTTAAGAAATACGATTATATAAAATTGCGAATATTAGTGTATTTTAACAGGGTAGTGTAATGTCATTGCTTCTACTTATATTCTAATTCGCATAGATGACAGTTCAACTTTTGGTTATTTTATTTAAAAATGTATTAGTTATAAATTTGTAGCAATGTTGTAGCAATGATAAAATTGCCACCACGAAAATTCGCATAAGCTATCGGAAAGATCTTCGGTCGCTAGTTAAATTCCATTTTTTGTAGATTGGTGCAATTTTTACTTATAATTAAATTACTGGTTAACATAAGAAAACCGAACTACATTGTATATTATGGTTAAGTTTTACAAATATATTCTTCTGCAACGAGATCCGTATAACTCCCGAAAGAATCCTTACGGATCTCGTTACGTACAGCAACATTTTTCTGAAGGATACTTTTGGAAGGTAATATACTCCTCTCCCCTTTTCCAAAGTTAGAGGTATCAAGCATCAATTTGAGTGAATGAAATCAGTTGCAAAAGTTATTATCGGGAGGGATGAAAACACAATTTGCTCAATCCAATCAGACTATTTTATAGGGGCAACTCACCCTCAAATACTATAAAAATTATATAAATTTGAGCTAACAAAATTGGAAACAAACATGATTCGAATTATTTAAAAAATCGCTTAATGAGGTAAAATTTGAGCAAATCGATTTAGAAAAAATATACGTTATATATTAATACAAAATTGTTTAAAATATTCTTTCATTTTTCCAAGAAATCATTTCAAGGGTAACTACTCTTAGATGTATTTGATTTTTTCCAACATATTTTATATTTTTTAAATAATACTGTTATTAATTTGTTTGACGAATAGAACTTCAACCACGTTTTGAGAAACGTAATATGATGTAATTGCTTCAAAATGTCATAAAGTGATTACAGACCAAGTATACCGGTATCCTAGCCTACGTGTTTTAAATTATCTGAACTTCCAGTTAGCGTGAATTTGTATTGTTCTTATACTTATTTCGTTTCAGTGTTACAATGAATTTTATTATGAAATCACTATTATATACTATTGTTCAATCGCATCCATCCGATTAGATAGCGTCTTGTAAATGACTTTTTATAAACAGATAAACTTACAACGTGAAAGTAATCTATGCAGTTTTATTTATCGATAATGTTTAAAGAATAACGGTTCGTGCTGTATATACTCTCACATGAGATTTCTATACCTTCTACACTTCTTTAAAGTAAGTACAATATCGACCATGTTAGGTTTATCCAAGAAAAATGGCGACATGGAAGAAGAAGGCTTGCTCGCTCCACCATTCGTCTTGTACTTGAAAGTTACTAGAAATTATACCTTGATATGATGATTTACCTAGTCCATCATTCGTTTTGCCCTGTTACTAAATTATTTAAATCCAATACTTATTACTTGTTCATCCAAACCAGACTTAATCTAGACATAATACGTAATAACTTTTAATAATGCAGGGACATTTCTTATGATGCCACTTTTTCTAGGAAAGTTTGTAATATTCAACAGTATACTTGTGTTTGAAGGTACAATTAATAATATAAATTTTTGTACGTTGTATTTGCATAAATACTATCACTATTAATATTACGATTCAGATTATTTTTCGAAATTGAAACAATAATAGTTAGCAAAGAAATGTTTCAGACAGATTTTTTATCGACGTGTTTTTCCAATACATTTAAATTTTTAATAATATATTCACTTTGTCTACTCTGAGAGTGGTGTCTGAACACCAAAGTTTTTTTATCGTTCCAGCCGTGTATCTGCTCTCAGCCACCACAACAAAGAACCATACTGATCTTATATTATATTAATTTTATCTTAATCTCCATTTTAAGATATTGTATCAGTTTACACTTCTTTTGGAAGAACATAAACTGGTAAGGAACACATTCACGTCTATGTCACATTTTATGTTGTCCGGAAGTTGGTGGAATAACTTGTAGGTGATTTTCGTGATGGAACACCTTTAAAATCAGAAAAACCATCGTCCTCAGATAAGGAAGAAAGGCTTAATGGCAAACTACATATATTGCGGCTCTGTGAAGATGTAGAAAGTAAAGATTGTTCTGTAAGATCAAACGGAAAAATCAAGACCGGAAGACGCCAAACTAAATTATTTTTGTGACACATGTTCTCAAAAACCAAGGCTTCATATTGGAGACTTCTTTGAAAGATACCACACGATGGAGAACTATAAAATATAATTTTTACATAAAAACATTACATTACAACATATTATTGTGTAAACATATACATATCTAAAGTTTAAAAAAGAATATATAAATTTTGTTTTTCCTTCATAACCTTGCATATTATTTATTGCTGTTTGTTCAATGAAAATTAATTCTGACCAGCATGACACCTATGTATAAATTTAATTAATACGGTCACAAAGGGTTGAGAGTATTTAAAAAGATTTATGTATAGCGATAAAATAATTGATTGTGGACCAAAGATTGCATTCTGATGATATTATTTCTTAAATATAGACAGAGATCGTAATTTATCCATATCCAAGTTTATATGGAATTGTAATCAGGGTGGTTTATATTAGTAGCATTAAAGGGTTGAACGAGATGTCTAGTAAATATTGTACCTGTTTAGGATGAATAATTTTTAATGGATTCTGTTTGCAAAAGTTATGTGTTTTTAGATGAACATAATAAAATGTGTTCGAAGTTTGTTACCCCCTTTAAATTTGATTTTCCACAAATAGAAATATGCCAATTTATTATGCCAGCAAGTAACATACGCTTCTCTCAGAATTGTTAACTCAATTTTTACCCTATTTAACCAAATTTTTCGTAATTCTTATCGTACTTAAAGATAGTTTATCTCCATATAATCTTTTGATTGAATTTAGTAAATTATATTTCTTATCCCTTCTAATGGTACCTACAACTTTTGCAATTAATTACGTCTAGAAATATTTCGTTGTTACATGCAAAACATATCCAACCTTGTGGCAGAGGGAATGAGGGGGGGGTTGTTTCATGTCTTAAAAGTATTTTTTTTCGATACAAAAGGATATGCGTTGTGTATTTATCGACCTACTAAAACATACCAACAGCACATTGAAATCAGAGAAAGGCATCTCGGCAATTCCTTGTCAGAGTTGCCCATTTCTATTTTTACCGTGTATGTACATCTTAAAACCGGTTTATTTAATATTTAGAACATCAAGGCGAAAAAAAATGATCGTAACAAACGAGTTTGTGTCGCCTAATCTGCATCAGAAATATATGTATATCAAAGGAACGCGTTACAGGCACGGTATTACGAAACGAAACCAGTTTTGCGACGAAGATGAGGTTCAAAGTACAACGTAATGAGTTTTACGTAGAAGAACTTAATTTAGTTCGTTATTACGATCAGATATTTTGACGCGAATTTAATTTATAATTTTTGCCTGTGGTGTGGATGCACAGGGTATTTCACTATAGGCGGGCATAATTTCAGGAGGTGGGAATTGAATATGAACCTAAACAACCTTTCTTTTTGTCAAAATGTTCACTGAAGGCCCGTTTTTGAATGACTAATAAAACGTCCAATGAGAGCACATAACGAAGCCTTAAATTACAAAATATTCTTCATTTTTATCTTATTTTGATTCACTGAGTTGTTTAGAATCACCTGAATTACCACCTTCTGAAATTGTGCTCACCTGTAGTCAAACACAGTAGAAAAAATGTGTAATTTTAACGGTTAACTGGATTTACGTAAATTCAATGTTTGTTTCAAAGTTCTTATTCGATTATTATTAAAACGTCCCTGGGTTGATAGCAGTAACTCAAATTTAAACAAATACTAATTCATTCAATAAATTATGTATAACTAGTAACAATTTAAGGAATAAATAAAAAAAATCGAAGATTTCAAAACAAGTATATGTAATAGTCTGCAAAAATAGTAGTCATATGCTGATGTACATACGGTTATAAGTGTATAAGTGCAATAGCACTGATAATTTTCCGTAAATATTTAAAGAATTACAAAATTAAAGCTAAGAGGTGTAGTGGATAGCAAATAATATAGCAGATAAACAAATTAGCGATTGGCTAACCCCACCGTCTCCGGGGTTGGGCCAAAAAGACATCCACTGTATAAAATGTAAGAAAATCGTGAATGGACACATAGAGCCAAAAACGAATCTCAGCAGAGATTACGAATAAATAAAGCACGTATAAAAAACGACTGAACGCTGTGATTCCACAATCCGGATCCTATATCCACAGAGGTGATTTTATGTATATGTACCTATGTATGATTATATATAGGACATATTTTTAAATAATTACCAAATAATTTCATAGCACGCTGAAAAGGAATTAAATACTTTAAAATAAATTAGGTGAAATTTCATTTAGATTACAGTAATGAATAATTTGCTGCAAGGCGATTAAGAAAGAATTGAACGTTTTAATGAGTTACACGAGGCTTTATCAGACAATTTTGTAAGAAACAATCTGCAGCAGGATAATCGAAAAGAATTAAGAATCTTAATTTCACGGATCCTACAAGGTTTCGCGTTATCATTATTCCCTCGTTCCAATGAAAGCTTTATCCCCATCAGACGAAAAACAAGCGGAAAACTAGTTCGTGTTCTTGCTAAGGCCAAGCAGCTGTGCCGGAACAAGCGACCCAATATTTGCCTTCGGTAACTTCACCAGGGAGTTCTTTAGCAACAATTCCATATGAAACTAAGTTTCTGCGGCAACTTTTCCAATAAATTCTAATTTTCGCGTTCTCATCTGGCCTACCACGCAGAAAACAAGAGAAGAGAATGGAGTGTGATCTGTTTAAGACCTGCTGCTAGACTAATCAGTATACACAAAGTTTCTACGTTCATGAAAATAAATGTGAAATACCTTCACAGATACTCTTATTTTCTAGATTACAACCAACTTCTAAACTACAATCGTTGATTCATTAGTTTAGCATTTATTTGTTGCTAATAATTACGTCCTTGAAAATCGGAAGGAAGGTGCCTTTAACACTAGAACTACCGAGCAAGTCAAAATTACTTGCTTTGGGTTTCTTATTTTAAATTATACAATTATTTAAATATACTTTTGTTCAAATGAATGCTGATCCTTCTAAAGATAAAGAATTATTACATATGTATGCTACTGCATGTTTCATCTTTTACCTATTTTATTACTTACTTTATTTTTAATTTTTAAGAAAATGTAGATCGGACGTCTAGTGTTAACTATGTCGGTGAACACATATGTTAATTTAATTTGTTATTTCGTAGAAAAAAAAGGAAGTTTCGAAATGGGCACTCTATATTCTGAAATGATACGAAACCTTTTTTGTGTTTTTAACAATTGTTACGAAGATTAACCAATTGACATTAAATTTGCAGTAAATCTTCAAACTGTATTTTTCAAATCTTATAATTTTGCCCGTTTGAAATTGATTAAAAATGTTTCCAGAAAGAAAATTTCCTTAAAAATAATACAGCAGAAATATTTATAGATAGAAGCATTTAAAATTCAATGGAGCTTTGGGACGATCTCTTGATTGCGTAATCTTTATGGAAGTGTGAAAGATACGTTTAGTGCGACGTGGAACAATAAGTTCTATGTTCTGTATTCACAGGAGATCATAAATTAAGTCTTATAGCATACTCTGTGCGAATCTACGATACATTGACCCATACTTTACTAAGACTGTAGAGGAAAACTTTGTCCGAGAAAGTCGACTGACAAATTTCAGTCGCACGGTCCTAAAAGAAAAGTATACAAACTAAAACGAATGTACGAAAACTTCAGAAATAACACCGTCCTACTTTGTCCGCATTGTAAACCCAGACAACTATTCTATACGAAGTTAGACGAAAAGTTGGGAGTTGATATCGCAGGTAATTTCTTTGGTGGTGAGTACGAAAAGCACTGTCGTACTTTATTTACTGCCATCAGACAACTACATTATTATTACTCTAATAAATTGTTTCTTTTAATTTTATAAAATACACAATTTTATTGCTGATATTTACTCATTCGCTTAACGTAAACTGCTACGTCGTAATAACATTTATATTCATTTCTACCAGGTCAAAATTATTTTTAGAATATACAGGTATAAGGCAGAACGAAATTTCCAGACCAGGAAATACCTGAACAGTTGCTTTCTGCAGAACATGTTGACCATTTTTTATTACATGCGACCATTAGGTAGAAAAACGTTCTTCGCATCGCGCTTCAGGTCAACCCGAAGACGAAAAATTGTCATTCTAAATTCTGCATTCATACGACAAACATTAACCTTAAACAAGCGTTCATCGGTCTATCAAATTGTAACACTTAAATTTAGTGATTAAAATAGTTGTGAATTAACTTGGCTCATTTCACTTGCACAACCTCAAATATTCCAGTGTTATTAATTTCACATTTGAAGCTCATCTCAAAATAATATATGTATTTGAACATGTGCGCCGATATAAACATATACTACATACACAATAAACAAAAAAACTCGGGAAAAGTGAAATATCTATAGAAGTTAAAAATTCAAACTGCTGCCATCGAGTGGTATTCATCAAAGCAAGGAACGACACGTAGTGACACCTTGCACGTCGAACTCCAATACCGCGATTCTTCTTTAATCTTTTTCTTATAACAAAGTGCACAATCCTTCGTAAAGGATTGTTTGTTGAACAAGCCGGTATATAATCCGGGAAATGTTTCCCGCTCTATCTCAAATTATTTGTGATGTCGAATCGATCGCCTCGAAATAGGAGACTTGAATCCGACGAGAATCACAAAAAATGGTTGTAAATCAAATTTTGGGGTATAACTCGTTTATTAAAAAGATTACGATAGGTTTGGTTGTTGGTTGGTCGGTGGTCGAGAAGGTTCTGTCTCTTTGGAATCGTAGGGAATTTGGGGAAAATTCGGATGTAGACGGGATCTTGTGAAGTTGCATATAATTTTCTGTAGGATGTGTCGGAAAGGTGGTGTAGATGGCGAAAAGTTGGAGTGGGAAATAGAGAAAGCTGAAATGGAGTAGGAACGGAGTACGTAGAGTTACAAAGGGCCCTGATAATAAATTATTTCGGCTTAGCGCGGTACAAAATGTTAAACATGTGACCATTAGTTGTCCGTCCAACCTTCGATAAAACGGTACATCGCTTGATTTTTAGGTAAGTCCCAGGAGTTTTATTTATTTATTTTTATGGTCGCACGACGGAACATGTGTAAATAGCTACAAGATTGATTTGCATAGAAAACCATGACGTTTTTATGCAAAGAATGTAACAGTTTCAAGGAAAGTTTCAAATAACGGCGAAGTTCATTTTACTGTAGATTAATTCGTACTACAAATTTGATAAAAGAGCAAACAAATGCAATATAAAAATACTGCAGACACAAGAAAATGTTAAGATGACTCAAAATGAAATATACCTTGATTAACATTTGGTATGTAAATCATAGATTAGTATACAATTTATTAAAGTATTTCATTTGAATAAAAATCAATATTCATAGAAGAGAACATAAAAAAGAAGTTAATACCAACAACACAAAACTAGAAAGTAACATTAAACGGAAGTGTTGATTTCCAAACTAAATGTTAAAATAAAACTAAACAACATAAAGGTCTGCATAAATCAATCGACTTTCAATGATACCGCGACAAGAAGTTTTTTTATCTTTAATCATACCTGGCTTTGAATATCCTTCGTATATGCGTTGTTTCAATATGACCCCATTGTTAATGCGATGTCATTAACGATGTCAACTGGTCACGATAATGGTAATTATTTTTTTAAATTTTGCGCTAATGCATGGGCAGCATACTATAAGGGTAAACATCGTGTCTTGCATGTCTATGCTTAACGATGGGTGAATTTTTCTCTCCCACTCGCGTACACACAATGTAGAAACCTGCATGATTCGGCTCTTCGAAAGCTTAATTTCTCGTTCACGCTTGCATTCTTGATTTTTTCCTCGTGATAATCTACCTGCATTTCGAGCTGCCAGCGTTAAACATTTTTTGGAGAACTGCCGGCTAACTCTACGTATAATCCAGATTTAGCACCGTGCGATTTTCACTTGTTTTCCTGCGTGAAACTCAACATGAAGAATCGGCATTTTTTGTCAGATGAAGAGTTAACCCTTTACCAGTAACTTACAAATACCTATCATAGATAAAATAATGTGGTAATTAGTAATAGTTATTCTATTTTAATGGTATTTGGAAGGAATCTTGGAAAAAGAAAAATAAATTAATTATATTTCCGTTAAAAATCATCTGCATTCTTTTCATATTCCCTCAGAGGGGACAATCGGGTGGAAAGGGTTAATAGCAGTAGCCGAAAAATAAAATATTATACCGAAAGAAATGTAAGAAAAGTAATTTTTTGTGTGAAAAAGAGAATTGATGGTACGGCAATTATTCAAAAGAAATTTTTTTAATGAAAATGCGTGACAAAATTATGAAGTATTCTACGTGTTTAAGTAGTTCAATCACTGTATAACTTCGAACCATTCTCATGTTTCTTTAAATTCAGAAATGTTGCTGACTTCAACAAATATAACAGTTTAATAGATTTAAAGGTTTTTGAATTCTTATAACATGTATTATCGATTTTATAGACTATTTTGAACAGTAATGTAATATGTATAAAGAAAATGAAATCTATCCAATTTTCAATCGCTTACGTTTCGAAAAAGAACTTCCAAATTGTAAAATGGTACATGATTTTTTTATTTATTCTGGCACAGAGAGTTTCCTGTAACTGTAAAAATTCGCGAGACTTTCTATTCGTATAAATGTTATTATATCCTTCCATATTAACGATCCATTCTATTTCATTTCTTTTTTTAAATTACCATAACAAATACAATAAATGTGTTCTAAAAGATTAAGATTTCCACGAGTATTAAAATTGTCATAACTTCCTAATTTTTATTAATACGTAAAGTAATTCGAAATTTTCATTAATTAAATTCAATGTATCTTATAATACGTCCATCTTGTCTATAAAGTAACATTATTCCTATGAAAACAAAAAGATAACATTATTTTTTAAGCTTATAAGATTGGAGAAAAATGTTTTACAAGCTACGAACACGTATTATATGAAATTATGATTGTTACACCCGGATTCAGTTGTTGCCTATGTACATAGGCTAGTCGCAATGCCCCTTACTAGGTAATTTGGTTAGCCATTCACCTTTAAGGACCCGACAGGATAAAGTGCCAAATTAGATTGATGTCATATCCGTCCTTTCTATTGCTGCTGTTAGGATGTTTTAGCAAAAGGATTGCAGTGTTTTTCCGAAGGATATAATGTGTCTTGCTTGTTTAATTAATTTAGTTTAACTTTACTGCCATGTTCATTCAATCAATCATTGGTTGACCAATCTTTCCGTTTCATATATGTACACTTTTCTATAAAAACAAAAAAATAGTCTTAGTATGTTAACCCTTTGTAGTCGAAGCATTTTTTGATATGAGTAAGTCTTGATTTCTTTTTCAATGAAATTTCGAAAATTTAAGAGCCTTATTTTGGGAGAACAAAGTTACAAATACTTATGATTTATTCACTTTTATTTTTTTCATTAATTTCCCATGTTCTAATATAAATAAGACTTTGTAGGATGCAGAGCGAAAAAAGAAAAAAAACGTAACGATGAGAGTTGTGAGGGTCAAAATAGGCGTAATGGGCACGGAGATAGTTCAACACAATAAGAGAAGTTTAGTAACATAAATGAGTAGTGGACATATATTTACACTTAACCGATAATACATAAAATACACAAAGTTCATAAAAGTACATAAACTAGAATCACAATAATATCGAAAACCAAACTTAACTAAACACTGTCTCTAATACAGTGTAATCACGTAATCAAAAACATAACACCAACGTCATCGTAATATTCATAATAGTGTAATAATCCAAAACGTAATACTTAGTACATAATAACGTAAATCAAAGCGTAATTTGAGTCAGAGATTGTCCGTAATACAAAATCTAACCCCGTAATATCAATCCGTAATCACTCCGTAATAAACTTTAACGTAATATAACATAATAATCTAAACATAATAACGTAATTCCAACTCAAAACTCAAAAGCTCGATTTCCCCTCGTGCAGCGTCTTTTATTTTCACTCCTAGGGGTAGTCGTTGTCTTTCCAAAAGGTCGCAAGAACGTCCCTGTGCGCAATGGCTCGGAAGCAGACTCGCTAGTTCTGGTGGACTTTTTAGACTGACTTTTTGGGACAAATCGGCCGGTCTTTATACCAATTTGGAGAGCTGCCCTGCACCAATCAGCGTGCCGAAACTTGGTGCGTACCGAGTTTTATGGCTCTAGCTACCTGCGACCGATGTCTGCTCTCGCGCGCTACTCCCGAAGCGACGGAATATTTCTTATAACCTATGAACTATGCTACAGTATATCAAAGAGGCGCCGATCACCAGTGGTCAGCATGTCAGTCAATGTATTAAGTGGTATTATTGGCCTTTTAGATTATTTAATATCTACCCAATTTTTAAATTTTCTACGATATACTCTTTTATTATGGTCAGACAGAAAATTAAGGGTTTAAAAATTACTTTTTCAGTTTTTGATATTACAAATTTTATGTTTCTGATTTTTTATGAATTTATCTATACGCGTATAACCAAGAAGAGGTGAAGATTCTAATTTAACATCTAAAAGTTTGTATTTTGTCCTTGATTATTAATGTTAATCGATATATCATAAATCCACAAACTTGATTCGAACTTACATCAAAATCATAGATTGAATTTTTTCAATTAGTTGAAAGATTCTCAAAATTTGAATCTGCATATGATACTGATTTCAAATTTCTGATTGGAAAAAATATATATTTTTGAAACGGTCTGAAATAATTAATAATCTTCATACTATTTTTATTGATGTCAAGGAAAAGCACTCAAAGTGAATGACGTTTAACGCAAACAATGGCAAACAATGAAAAGACAAATAATATTTGTAAACAGATTTTCAAAATGTTAATAACTTTGTTATTTACTCATTTTGCAATTTCATCTCTTGTAGACTAAATATCTTTCAGTCGTGTTAATTTCAGCGGGTAAAAGGGTTTCTTTGTGAAATACCATTAATTTACTTTATTGCAGATCATTATAATGCAGATAAAATGTAAAAGTATTAAATACAATGAAACGTTTCATACATTCTTGTATATACAACTACAGTGTGTAAATAATTACGCTATACGTTAAATATTAACTTCATTATATATTCCTCTTATGTTTTTAATAGCTTGGAAAATAATTATATAAGCGTCGGTTTTCAGATAAGAATACAAAATTGTACAGATTCGTAGTAATATTCATCGAGAATAATGCAAAATAATATATTTTTGAATTTTCAAACGATTGGTAGAGGGTAGCTTCTCCTACGGCGCCATTTTCTTCCGAAAATTTATCGCGTCTCACAACGTATTATACTATTCCTTAATGGTTTCACTTACGACCTGTACCTGTTATTTCGATATAGAACGTGTTGATGGTTTAATTTACGACTTCATCCGTTATTGTTGTTATAGAAATATAGCGTAGCAGTAAATGTCAACGGTCTTTAATCCGATACGTGTCTTCTAACGTCGAAAGAGTGACGGCACTGACTGCTAATAAAACTCCCAGGCTCGTGTGTTTTCACTGTAGTTGAAGAGTTCCAAGCAATAAAACAGAGAAGATTATCGACTCACTGTAATTCATTTAGTGCTAGATTAACTGTTCATTTTGTTTAATATTTGAAACTTTGAAACATCGATTCAGAGCCGACATTCAGCTGAAGCTTATTATGACTGCTTCTAATCACCCAAATCGGCCAAGTGCGAACAAAATACATTATAGATCAACAAGATTTACGATTGCGTTATATTTCTACAAGGACTATATGTCTTATAATGTCTTTCTTGGCTGTTCGAAAGTTTATATCATGGTGAATTATGACATTCTAAAACTATAATGCATCTTTTTTTTGTAGGCTTGATATCACCGAATTTATTTAAAACCTTTGAGTTTTGCAATTTGTATGCATTTGTATAAGTTTTCATTTTTAGATGTATATTGTTTGTATTGTACTTTTTATACTCATTCATTTTAAACGGCTAAGGAAATCATTTGGTACAAAAGTAAAACACAAAATGAGATCAATATTCTACTATAATGACATCTCTTTTAACGTAATTGCAGAGCTATGATAGTAAAGTCAACGGATTGACAATGAGCGTTTGATAACATATATAATCTGTTTATACAATTATAATAGTTGTAGACTATGCGATGTCTGAAGTCCCTAGGCGGATCATGTCATTTAAATAGAGATGGCGTATCTGAACATCCGATTCTATTATTTAGATTTTTACGTATAAATAGGATGGCAGACATCACGTACTCTTTTTCAAAGATATCAGATTTATTCGTGCTAAAATTGGATCATAATCATGGCATTTTACAGGCATGGAACAACCCATGTAATAAGATATAAGGCGAAGAAATTTATACTTTACAGTTTCCAGCATGCTGATATACTTCTTATGACATGGAGCCCAGATTAACGAACCAAACTCTAAATGAGGGCAAACTGAAGAGCGATACAGAGCACAAAGAGTATCATTACGGAAACATTTTGTTGCTCTAAGAATGCCCTATTATGTATTCAATATGGTCGATAAAAAAAAGTTCGGCTGAGAAAATAATACTTAAATCGTAAATATTTCTAGAAAAAGTAAATTAATGGATCGAAGCTGTGTCAAAAACGAATAACCTTACATTTAATGATATTAAAAGACATGCGGTCACACTTACATCAATGCTTAGTCGATAAAGGTCCTCCTGTAGAGATAGGTAGCTTTTGCGATTTTTATTGTAAAGAAATCTTTCAAATTATTCGTATCTACTAAAAGTGGGCAAGTATATTATACATTAAAAAGGAAAGGCTTTAAATAAGATTCTTATAGAATGCCAGATTCAACATTAATTAGTTTAAAAAGGATGAAGTTGAATTTAATTTTTTGAGTTCTTACAAATACAACTCCTTATCCAAGATAGTAGATTATATAAATTATAATTATATTTATTGCGACATACAAATATTTAATACAGTTTTTATTGTAAAATCTTCAGGATACAGTTTAAAAAAATTCTGCACTTAATAATACATACTTGAGTGTTGGAAGGACATGAAATGAGGTCCATGGCAAAGATATCAGAGTGGCATAAAGAAAAATTTCATAAAATATTAATGTGTTGCTTTATGTGTAATGTTGAAATGCAATCTTAAATGAAAGCAGGAAATGCAATTTATGACTGTCCTTTCTTCTGGGAAAAGTTGCGTCGTATCCTAAGTTCGAGGATGTTGAAAGTAATCGATTTATTAGCATTCAGTGATCTTCATTATACGTAATATGCATTGCGAGCGTATTGAAACGCAACCCTGAAACAGAATGCGGGAATATACCTATGTATAATCCCGCTTACCACTACATGGTTCGGTGGTTCGACCTCACTCGATGCTGTTTCTTGAGTATTGTTTTTCACTGGCACACAATAAAGAAGAAACATATACCGAGGATTTCCTAGAACTCTATCTCCTAATTTCAATCTCGAGACAAGCTATCCAATTCCGCGTGAAATAAATCACAGAATTCAGCGTCACTTGCTACCAACGCTGAAATTAAATTCTAGTATGGATATGTTGGTTCTGCTGGTTCCCTTTCCATTGATACCTTCCACAATCTACGACATATTGGAACTAATCTAGACCCCTTTCTGCTTACTCTTTTAACCCTTTGCACTCGAGTGGCGCTTCCGGGGCGACATATGCAATTAACTAGAATATTTAAAAATGTGAGATTTAGCGGTTGTTTATATTAGAACATAGCAAATTAATGAAAGAAAATAGGTTATAAGCATTTGTAGTTCTTTACGTCCAAAATAGAACTTTCGAATTTTGGAAGCTTTACTGAAAAAGAAATCTAGACTCAATTGTATCTAAAAATGTTTCGAGTGCAAAGAGTTAAAGCTATGAATATGAAAATGCACATAGAGCAACTTCGATATTGGGTCTGTTTGAAAGTTCTGGTACTTGAAGTTCCCTTGAGATGGTAGACTGGCACTGTAGAAACAGATGGTGAGGAGGGAATAGCGAGGATACAACTGCACAACGTGAAGATCATTTTAGAATACGACAATCGTAAGTTTCTGCCTAATTCCACTGTAGATCATATTGTATTGCATATGTTTTTGTCCCTCTTTCCATACTTGTTAGTTGACTGGTTGTAGCACACCAGCGATACCATGGGAAGGGAAAACAGTAGAGGAGTAGAATAAGTTGGCGGAGAGTCTTCTGAAGCTAGTCGAGTTATATAAAATTGTAAATTGGAATAAAGTTTAGAGAAATATGGCTTTGTAAAGTTAGATTAGTTACATGACCTGCAGATCTGAAAACTCGGTACGTATTTCGGTTAAATTTCTATAAATTAGTTAGCCTATTAAGTGTAGCGTGGCTAGATTAGGTAGCTCCTAACAAAGAGAAGTTTTGTCGTGCCTAGGTTATACTATTTTAAGAATCTGAAAAGTGGGGTGTAATTTTTCCGTTTCTGAACTCTATCTAAAACTCACATTTCAACTTAATGTCAATTTTCAGAGCGTCCGAGAACACTCTGATTCGACTTACTATTTGCTGCTTATGCGTGCTCTTTGGTTCTCGCAAAGTCGGGAATTGGTTAATGGCGGCACTACTGTGATCGTAGTATAAACAAGACACATATATGCATAAATTAATCAATTAATGAATAAATAGTTTAAGGAAACTTATTGAGAATAATAAACATTTTCGTAATTGTAGTATCAGACGAAATTGTTTCGAAGAAAGATGTTTCTGTGTCAAAATACGAACCCAGAACAAAAATTCAAAGTCTGTCATGGTTGTCGTTAAGCCAAGATCAGTAATGAAAGATTTCATAACCTGAATATATACTTGAATACACGGTTTTTTCAAATATTACACATATTTTTCTCACAACTGGTTATGTATCTACAACTACAATTACATTACGCTTACTATACGTATAGATGTATCATCTTACAATTGAAGTAGTCTCTGGAAAGGGATCAACGTGATTATAAACGTTCCTACCACATACTTTGCACCCTGACCTTGCTCCACTGCTTGCCACGCAAAAGCCCTAGGGAGCACAACAATGTCATTTTCATTGCTTTCCGTACACACCTTGTACATTAGATTTAGATGTATTACATTAAGCTCGATTCATACGAGACCAGTTCATGTATTTTATATACAAATTATGCCAAACCTTTGAAATCGACATTAGGGATTTTGTCCTGAATTGAAATTATTAGGTAGTGTAAGTGAAATTATATGGATGGGAGGGTTGGGCGGTATCATTTAATTGAGTTTGAATTTATTTAAAAAATATTTTCCACGTGGCCACCTTCCATTTCTATACACGCTTGGTATCTTCGTCTTACAGAGTCGCAAAGTCTCGAACATTTCTATCGAGTTATTCGACAAGCACGGTGGATTCGGTTACCTAATTCTTTTGTCATTTATCGGCAAGAAATTCACTTGGCTTTTTAAATATCCCATAAAAAGAAATCCAAAGCGTTTAAATTGGGGGATCGAGGAGGCCATGCAACTGGTTCACGACGTTTAATCCACCTTTGATCGAATACCGTGTTTAAGTGCTCTCGCACATTACGCACAAAGCAAGTTAGTCAATCATGATATTAGCAAACAAAAATGTTTATATATCAGAAATGGTTCACCTTTCGACCTATGTTCATTACAGCTTTTTTACTCAGTGCAGTGTGCCTTATATACCGCATAAATATTGAATGGTATTTTTGAACATCCTGTACATTACAAATGAAAAGTTTGAGGCAATGCTAATTCGTTGTGCGTTACACGGCGTGTCAGCCAAAATAAATCCTATAATACTAATCTTCTACGCATACTAAAAATTTCTTGTTAACACATTAATTGAGTTTGATTTAAACTATATGCATTCATTAGATGAGAATACGCAAGAATAAGAAAAGAAGATTCTGAAATGATTTCATATCATATTTTATTAGAGAACTGTTCACTGTACAAATTGTTAGACTGTGTATTTTCGTTGTAGAAGCGATAAGAAGGTAACAGCAATAATTGACCACCAATGATTCTAGTGACAATTAATTTATTAATGAGGCACGCAGTATAATGTATTTCATTTTTTCAATTAAGCTAAACTAAAAGTAAATATAAAGGTACGATTGTTGTTGAAAAATTTGTTATTTAGATGTAACAAGAGATAGTATCTTTTAAACATCGATACTATGGCAAATATCTGTATCGTAAACGAATATTTAAGTGTAGAGAATAAACCAAGTACGATGCTTGTGAATGATTTGCGTCATATTGTAAATGTAATACATTTCATTTCCGAAGGATTTCGTATTTATTTTGCACATTTTTCTCTCGTTGAAATCCACCCATATTCGATACACATGTTCCGATATTTAATATTAAACGGTTCGAAAGTTTCGAAGCAATTTTGCGTCTCATTTCGCCAAATTCGCCATCGAAATCGAAATTTTTGTTTAAATGATTTTGTGTAAAAGCTTCTATTACTGGTTTCCATCTCTCGTAAAGTAACCGAAACTGTTTTTTATTGGAAAAATATTCAGCTTAAAAATGTAGGAAATAAATTCGTGTCTAATCGATATCGAGATATTTAAGTCAGATAAAATATTGTTTATTTATTTATTAGCTACATAATATAATAATCATTTTCAGGAAAACTGATTTCGAATATACACTAGGTATTCGTGCACTTATACCCACGTTTAGGCTTAATAAATCTGATTGTAAACAAATTTTTCCACTTGTATTTATGTCAGTAAATACTTTAAATATTCATAATATTACTTATAATAAACGATGTAAACGTGTTAGGAATTATTTTGTTCTAAATTCTACTATCATATTTTTACCAGCAAAGTTGTCAGAAAATAACCGAAAAATCGATTTAGCAATATCCCGATAGGACGTTTCTGCTAATATTCTTATTAATTTTAAAATCATAATTGTTTAAAAACATAATTGTTTAAAACCTAATCGTTTAAAAGTTTTAAGTTATAAATATTAATATTTATTACCATTGATTGTATTATATGTGTGCGATAGCAATTTACAAAGTATACATTTTTTTATTTTGAAAGATATCTTATAATAGGTACGCATTATATAAACCAATTATTGTAATATTTGTATGTATAATGAATACATTTTTTATGTGAAGTATTACGTAGACGCCAAAAATGCAGAAAGGAGTAAAATACAGGGTGTCCTGTAACCAGTGGGACAACTAGCAAAGTTTATATAAAAAAATAACTAATTTTTTTACATGCAGCCTCATTTTCAAGAAAACTGTATTTGAATATTATTCAAGAACATTAATATAATAGTTTGTTCACGAAATAATTCAACAATTTTATTCATAAAATTAGCAACTAATGAATATTGTAAATTAATAAATGTAAATATTAACACTGTTAAAATATATTACTATTTAGTGTCTTTTATGATATTCTTAAAATATTAATGTATCTATAACGTAATGGTTCCAGTGGGAAATATGATACGTGCAAGTGACAGTCTAATAAAAGACACTGACTGACAACTGATTTTAGCAATGTTGACACGCGTTTATTAACTTATAACGTCCATTCATTGTTACAGTAATGAAATGTTTTTATTTTCCAGATTCTATTCTATTTCCATTTTCTATTTTATGTTCCAGATTTTATTGTGTAGTTTCGATTTCTAATCATCCTCTTACCGGTTGTACCACCAGTCACAGGACATCCTGTATATGTATAAAAAAATATCCTGTGCATAAAATATTTTATTATCCCGAGTAGATGTATCAAAGATACTTCTCTAAGATTCAGTATACCACGTCTAGCATTGTAGCTTAACAATGCGAAAAAATGAATCGTAAGATTGGCTTGGAACCAAGTAACAGAAAAATATTTTTGAGGAATGGATATTCACTGTTTACAAAAGGGGATTTCTTCTTAGGAAAGTGTATGTTCAAGCATTTTCTAAGAAATTTTTAAATATAAATCCTCATGAAAATCCATTTCATAACAATTTACCGGAAAATGGATGGACAGGAGTGTTCCTGAAACGTCGCTCAGGTTTGACACACCGAATATCAGGAGCAGTATTTGCAGCTAGTTTTGTAGCTTCAAAAGCAGATATTCGGAAATGGTGGAAGAATATGTAAGAATAAGAAGAACATCTAACTTCAAAGCATATTGCAAAATTCTACCAGAAATCTGCTTTTATTTATACTTAAAAAATTGTTAAGTTATTGTTGCAAACCATACAAGAGCAGTTTCTAAAGTGGACTTTGTTCGGTCAAAAATAAACATCACTATTGTATTTATTCTTTCTGCAGTTAATCAAGTAATTGAAATTATGCTAATTAAAAAGTGGTGGTATCAAATTTCCAGTTATTGTTTTTAACAATGAGCTTTGTAGAAGACTGTCATTTTGTGTAATAAGAAAATTGTATAGTTACTGCACTAGAATCCTGTGAAGTAATTTAAGGTTCCACTTTCTGTGTTTTTTCTATTCAGAACTATGATTACAGCTTTCCGTCTACGAAGTGTTAATAACACTATAGACAAATGTTAGTTTAGTTTGTTAATATATTAACAATAGTTGTAGTGATAATAGATAAAATGAAATACAAAGTGTATATAACAACCCTCATCTGTCCCAAATGTCAGTCTGATACATGTTCCTTATGAAAAGTTGTTACTCGACTATGTATGCAGGTAGGTTAATACAAAATTTCATGATTTATTTTTTTATGTTCGTTGGTTGCGAGGATTTTTTTCAAGACCGTAAGCAGAATTGTCATAAAAAGAATTGTATATGTCAATTTGACATATATTTTTAATTTTAATGCGAATTTATGTTATATTTTGATGTCTAATTATAACAAGACTGTACTTGCAAAACACTACTCTTTGAAGATGCACACAGATATTTATACCTCTTATACATAATTGGAAGCTAGCGACGGTAATGTCACTATATAAAATAAAAAAATGACGGAAGAAGCGAAGATGTTATAGGAATTTCTTTGCGTTTCATGAATCAGCGTTTGAGCTTCAAAAGCATAAAACGAAGATTACGTGTAATATTAAAAAAAAGGATGTACGCACCACTACATATGTATATACATATGATATATATTATGTCCTAAAAACTTGTAATTATAATTTAGTTAAGGTTCTATCGCCTACTTGCAAAAGGAGAAGTGTTGACAACACCCCCTGCCTACCGTGCTTTTAGACTCACTATGATTAGCTAGGGTGAAGCTACAAACATTTGTATAAATGCTTAATAAACCCTAACCCTAACACTCTATAGAAAACTAGGAACGCTGTCGTTTGACATCTCGAACAACTTTCATTCCATATCAATATAGTCAACGAGGCTGACTTCGCCACCAAAGCATCTCAATTAAAAGGGAAGATATCGAGAGCGACATTACTGATCTCGCTACTATACCACCTTCAAAATAATATACATATGAAGAAGAAACCATTTTGTCACTCAGAATTCGTATTTGATCATAAACTCAAAAGTTTTGAAATCGCAGTGATTTGTAATATCATTACGCTCGTGTCACATAAACGTAGGATCTATGTTCCTGAATTCCTCATGGAACGATGATAAAAGAAACTTTCAACAATGACCTCTCTTGCTTGACAGAAGAAATTTATCGGTACGCAAATTTTCCTAGAAATTCTAATGGTACACACTTTGCTTGTTGGAAAAAACTCAAAAGCTTTTACCATTGTCCAGTGTTTATTTGACATATATTTCTTTAATTAAAAAGTGAACTTGTTATTCGTGTAAAACACAACCGGACACATAAATGTACAAATGCAAAAACACAATGTGTACTGCACACAAAATTTATTATTTACAAACAGTGTAGACAGTTTTAATTTTTATGTTTAATAAAATAACGTTCAGAGAACGTTGCACGATTCTTGTGAAAAAGTAGCCCTGGTTAAATTGCTCCATTCTGATATAAGTTAGATTCTTTATAGTTGTAATGAAACTTCTCTATTATCACATCCAGATAGAATGGATAGTTCAGAAATATGATGCTCTAAGAACAGATATGTTATAAAACTGATATGTTATATTCGCAAATTCTATAACTACGACATAGACGTTCCCAAACGGTCACTGGGAACAACGAACGCTAATTTGTTAGAAGGAAGTTCTACAAGCATTAGCGGATTACGTTATCGTCTATCAGTGTAATCCTGCTTTCCTGTTAGACACACCATAGAGCAGCTTTCTAAATTGTAGGAAATCTGAGACCAGTACATGACCGAACACGGCTTTGTTTACACGCACTTGAACACCGACCGTAATGTCGCCATGGCTGGAAGTCTCCACCATGAGTAAAAACGCTCGAATCAAACGTCTACAGGGGGGCGTCCAAGCTGGCCGGGATCCAAAACGTTCGAAACTGCTAAAACTGTTACTCAACAGCGACAACTACCAGAAAAATTTCGTGACCAGTGTCACAATGCATCTTTTAATGTTAGCTATGAGCAGTAATCAATGCTACTAGCTTCTTCTTCTTCTTTAAGATGCCAGGCGCTGTCTGTCGGAACAGAACCTCGCTCTTTCATGGCTTATACATCATCCGGAAACACGGACTTTCCGTCGTCTATCTGGAACATCAAGGGCTGCTAGACTCTATCTACTTTATCTACACGATGGGAGACGGAATCTTATCTGACAATTCTGAATCAGCGAACATCAAATCGTCAAAGTAATCCCAGAGCTAAACCTTTACGACTATTTCAACGCACACCTCCTCACTGGAAATATCATTCGACTCAGACAAAGTCATTATCTCCAAAGTCGTAGCCCGAGAAAGAAATAAATGCATGCACAGTTACGATGGCGCGAAATTGATGAGGACTATTGTGCCAGTCGAAACGGCAAGAATGAGGAGGAATAACGGCTCTCAGATTGGGAGTTTATTCTGGAGAACACATCAGCTTTTGACAACTCGTCAAGATGAGTCAGGAGGTACTTGGAATGATGTTGAACCAGCTGAAAATGGTAATCCTGAAAGTCAATCGACCAATTCAAGAATATGTATTAGAACTGATAACAAGAACCTTCGGTATACCAGGATATGTCATCCTTAAATCGGCGCGATCACCGATTATTATTCCCTGACTCATCCAATCACGAGTAATAACACCCTCGACAGGACTTATAACAATAAAAATGACTATGATCTGCCAGGGTGATAGACCCATTGCATCCGCTAGGCAACACTTATAACCCAAAGAACTTACATAGTCATTTTGCTGCCCGATTATACAGACACTACTAATTAGTGTCAATAAGTCCTTTAGACTACTGTCATTTAGATATCATCCGTGGCAACAATTTCGATTCGTTTATTAATACCTGTTGCCGTTACAACATTGAAGAGACGAAGCATCACACAGTGGATTAAAACGGGAAGTTTTAAATGAAGCCAGTTACCAAGGATCTATTCTACCACCTCTAACGTCACTATCACCAAAATTGCAGAATCTGTCTTATAGGACGATTACGAAACACGTACCTACAAGGACTTTTACGATGATGGATAATTATTAATAATTGTGTCACGTGACGTTATCAGAGAGGAAATGCCTGGAAGGTTACAGAACCTTGAAAAGCAAGCAATCATCTCTGCGACCAACAGTTTTCGGCATCAAAGGACGAAACTCAGGACCATTCTGCATATGGCGGAGCTGACAGAAAATGCGATGATATTCAAATTGTAAATCCCTGACCAGGATCGTGAGCGCATGCGCCACGCAGCCATCGCGCATTGCCTAACGTCTGCGCAAGCGAGGATCGCGCAAGACTGGAATCGATCCCCTTACTAGGCGACGAAAGTACAATAAATACTGATGCACGTACTGGAATTACCTAGCTCGAAGCTGATCTCGGAGATTCACCTTGCGAGCCCGGAGCTAACCAGTACCAGCGATACGATCGCTTCCGGACGGAGAGGGGGAAGAATTTGCGTTTATAAGTGAAGGGAACGAAGGGCGATTTCATTATTTTCTTCAGCTCGAAGACACGAAAACAAAAAATCATCGAGCGGTACCGACGTTGTCTTATCTGGATGATATCTACTCTACCTGGACCTATCTTGAAATGGCGGAAAGACGTTTAAAAACAGATGGTGGGAACGAGATAGGGAAGATAGAACTATGTCGCATGAAAAGTACACGGTTTGGTTATGTGTGGGGATAGCAACTCCGTTTTTGGACTTGATCCATGTTCGCCTTTAAATTTGCCGCTAAACTTCCCGATTTACTACTTGCTGCCCATGTCTAAGTAAAGAGCTCAACATGCAGTGGAGCCATATAGGAGCTCCGCCAAATTTACAGCGCGAAAAGACCCAACAAATATAAACTGTCGCGCCAAATATCTAGTACGCCCATTTACTGTCCATGAAAGTGGGGCCGAATTCTGAAGTAGCTCCTTGGATGCCAGAATCAAGCAGACCTAGCAACACTAATGTCAAAATCGTGGGACTTAATGATGCCAGAATTATGGAACATGGGACAATCGCGTACCCCCACCAGGGTCTATTGTCCTCACAGTCCAGTAACACATATGTACAAAAGTAAAATGTACTTGTGTGTGAGCATACATAGCGTATGTTATGTGGGGGTAAGCGTTTATCTTACGTTTCACGAATCCGACATCACCGCCAAGTAATACATCTGCTACCGACAATAAAAGCCCCGGGTCGGTTATATCAGGTAGTGGATAGATCGTGAGGGAGAGTTCCGTCGATCTTTCTAGCTTGGGGGTGACTGTTCAGGTACTGGATGCACATCGGGATCAGAGTTGTCAGAGGTAGGAACGCGGACAGAGACATGTGACGTCATACACAGTCTATATATAGGGTGTCTAAGAAGAAGCAATGTTTGCTGAGATGATTTTCACAATGAACAACTTTTTCTTTTCTCAAAATGTTGGTTATCTTTGTAGGGTGGCCGAAAAGAAAAAGAAGGAAAATAAATATAAAAATGTGGTTGAAACGAAACGGAAATGATTCAAAGGGTTGTCAGTGGTGTTTCAATGTGCATTAATGGGTTATGGAGATCGTTTGTTGAATTAATAAATAATGAGATATATATTTACACTAAGATTATAGTTCTATAATATACACAAGGTCCTAAAATTACGCAAACTATTCACAAAGCTTGAAACAGTCCATCAAAACTCTTCCAAATAAAGTCTTCTCCAAAGCGTAACAAAAGTCTAACGAAACGTGTCGAAATCTTATCAAAACATATCAAAAACCCTCGAATATCAGTATTTATACTAGTTCCTTAGCTAAAATTCGGTGGAAATACACTTCGGCGTCTTTTACCTGCTCGAGTGACAGTGACCGGGTTTACAATGCGTATTTCCTCCAAAATTAAACGAAACCTCAGGTCACCGTCCCTAGCGGCTCGATATCAGCCAAAATCGGCAAATCATAAAAATTGCCTACATCTTCGTTTTTGAATTATTAATGAAAAACACTGATCGATTATAGTGCGCATAGATCTCCATCTCGACTGTGAACCAACGATATTCGCTAGTTCTTGGTCATTCTGTATACTGTGCGATGATGGAAAGAAGTCTCGTGGGATGACACAGGCGCGCCTAGGGGACTTCGTCTGATATGTTCGTCACAGTAGATGTGACGATTTCGGCAAATGACGACAATACGTGTGATCTACTCCCATAAATATGCTGAAGAAGAATGAGTCCTATAGTTGGCGTCTCTAACCCCCTTTACTACTCCCTATTACGTCATATGCGTCCCTGTTGTCCCTACTTTTGGCAACCCTGTTCGGGACCGTGTGAAGGCTCCACGGGATCTGCAGTGCGGAGAAACACTAAGCACGCCTGTGCGACCGCATCAACACAGACCAGCCACGTTCGCCACCAATCATCGATTTAGTGTGCAACTACCCCGTATCAGGCATGGACTGCACGTAATAGTGGATAGCGATTAAGTTAGGTATGTACCTACAAATTCGAGTCAATTTTGATAATTAAATATCATTCCATCAATTTCCATTGCTACTCCAAAGCAGTAAAGTTGCAATGAATATACTCGCAATATAATCATTTTAAATAAGTTGAATTACAGCTCTAGAATGAGTATATACAGGTTTAAAAACGTACTTGTAAAAATCAAAGATTCAAACCCTTCTCAGGTAGTACTCAAATTTTGAGTATAAGAGAATTACGGATAGCCAATCGCACCAATATCAGCTTGTATTGCGCTTTTAATTTTTAATGTGTTTTCATAGTTGAAAATTGAAAAGTTCGTTAAAGACAAAAGACTACTGTCTCCCATCAAAGTGTACCTAAAATGATCGAATCTATTTGAATCACACTTTGAAGCACCGCATACATTTCGCAAAGTACTTCCGAATGCTTCGAATCTATCTTGTCTGAGTTCAAGCCCACTTCAAAGTATTGTTTTTTTCCGAGGTACTTATGAAACACTCGAAACTGCCTAGTCAGATTCGAAATTACTTGTAATATAATTTATTCCATCTCTAGTAATGGGAGTTAGAGCGCTTTCAGTCGATAGGGAGCACGGTTACGAAGTTTGAAGAGAAGCTTCAAAGTGGAATGGTTCCTTCCCCACTTCTCCTTTATAGCACGCAATCGTGTCCCCAGCTACTTACATGGTCTTACCTTTATAGTTGCTTCCTCACCAGCTAGGAGGAGCCGATCAGTAGTATAAAATGCAACTTCCAGCCAAGTTTAACAACCGCAGCCGGTATCTTATTAAATGCTGTCGATCAGTCAAACTTTCTCTTTCATCTTCTTATGTTTACAAATTCAAGTTAATCAAATATCTTCGTAATTTACTTAATATTATGATAACAAATAGAATCTGTTTATTTTTTATACATTTTTCTGGCATTTTAAATAATTATGGAAATATCACTGCCTGTATGAGATTAAAATGCTAAAAAAATTCAAAATATTAATTCAAACATACTTCAATATGCTAACAACACTTCTTATACTATAAAGTTAGGGCTTTTATTGTAGTAGTCATCCGTTGGATGATGCAGGGTGTTGCGCGTTCTACATATTTTATGAGATCTGAGCATTTCCGACTTCGGTCAAGAAATAGAAACAAAGACGATCAGACGTCTGTTATGAGTTGTCAATTAGTTGTTATAAACGCATTCCGTAAAAATTCTTATGTATTAACCCACTCGAGTAGTGTCTCTGAAACGTAAAATTTATATTAGAACGTAGTAAATTAATGAAAAAAAATAAATAGTAAATAAATCATAAACATTTGTAATTGTTTTCTTTCAAAATGGGGCTTTCGAATTTTCGAAGCATAATTGGAAAAATTTTTATTTATTTAGACTTAATTAAATCCAAAATGCTTCGAATGTAAAGGGTTAATACCGTAAGATGTATCATTATATACTTTTTGTTGAAGTAAACAGCTACTTTCTGAAAACTCCCCATAAAAAGTCTCCCCATCAAGTCACAAAAGTTTTACAGCCGCAATAGAGCGATCGAGAAAAACCCAGGACTTTCGAGATTAAAACGTTCTGGTCATGTCGAAGGTCAAACGTACCTGAAAAGGTTGATCATTGTATTTTTAGAGTATAGGTATCGAAGGCTGCTTTTTTCGGCAGTTCGGCATAAACAGTCGGTGTGGACAGGACACAGAAAATCCTGGTGTACTTCTCCTTTCTTTAAATTCAATTTTCTTTAATTAAGTATATAAGATATTTTCTTTTACTAAACCCTTGTGTTCTTATTTAAGGAAGAAGAACCTGTTTCCATCATTTATCCTCAACACTTTTAAATATATATTTTAAATATTCTAAGATTCGGATTTCTTTAGAAGTTCCTGAAGATAACTTTACAGAAACTGTAAATATAATAGATACATTAGAGTACTCACTTTAAGAGATTGACTATCTCAAATATCTCAAATCTTTTTGTAAGATTCCTTTTTTTTTATCAATTTTTAATATTAATTTCAGATTTCCTCGATTTTATAATGTCTACATTTTGATCATTTTAAATGATTACATATAGTAGTAAAGGTACATACTATAGAATGATGGAGTATCAATTGAATTTATCAATTTTAATAATCACTACCCAAATTGAACGTAAACTTACTTCGGAGCATTCGAATACTTTTATGACCTTCTTTTTGTACTTCTTTGCAACAAATGTTCTATAACCCTTTGCGCTCCGAACAGTTTTTAGTATGACCTATCAGCTACTCCGAGTTATTTTTACTATGGGCTACCATTTACACTGTGGAATGTTGAAAATCTTGCTTTGTCGTTAAAAAAAAAACGTGGATACATTTTTAAAAATTGTTGCTTTCAGATGTCGCTGCTGCGGTGACAACGGAGTAGTAGCATATTTTTCAATGTCGCCGCAGCGGCTACAACAGGGTTAGGTTTAGGGTGCAAAGGGTTAACTGCTATAAATATTATACATTTTACTTCGAAGTTTCAGTAATAAGCATACGAACACTATCTTAATACGAGAACTGATGTGTTGGGTTCAAATTTCTACCAATCGTTCAACTTGAAGTAACAACTCAATATAACGTATTTGAAGTAATTATAATGTCATAAGAGAATGTTTACAAATGTGCACACGATGAAAGCATCACATTTTGGAACATATTTTCACAAATTTTCACAATCGGGTGTTTGCTAATTTTACTCGTGAAACTTTATCAAGGTCCAACTGACAACTTTATTTATCAACCAGTTATATGTATTCAAATGTTCGCTGTTACCAATGTAAACACACGGCTTTGTCGACGTGAAGCACGGTTTAAGAAAAGTCTTTGTGTGTGATTTGTTTCTCTTTTCTTTTTCTGCGTTATGTTACAACGTAAACTTTTAATCAAACTGATAACAACGATAATAGAAAAGAAAATATGTTCTATGCTATTTAAGTTGAACAGTGAAATGTGATACAGCGAGGGTAGCTTATACACATACATGCATAACAGAATCACATTTAATATTAATTTATTATTCAGGGGAAAAAATAAAGGATCAAAGAAAGACAATTCTGAATACAATTAAAGATACACCAATAATTCGAAACAGTAAATTGAAATATTATGCTTAAAGTTTAATTTTTAATATACTAAGTAATTCATATGATCTTGTGATAAATTTTCTGAATATTCCATGTCGTGCACCATTTTGGCGATAAATTTTTCTTCGACTCGAGACACCGTTGAAAATCTTACATATCGTTTCCAACTACATTCAGCGTGTTTACTCAAGGAACATGCACGCGACACATCACGAAATCAGACATGTAGCCGGCTCGAACATAAACTTTCCAGCCGGTATATTTTTGTAATCAGGGGAATTTGCGTATGCTGACACGTTCCGTTGAAATTCTTTCAGCAGATAGAAAAACGAAAAACGCAAAGATAAGCTGCAATCTGTTCATACCGTCGTTGCCATATTCACACCAACGACTTATTACATTTCATCCAAATCTAAATTCATTTTTGAAAAAAAAAAGTAATGCTACATTTATTAATTTAGTGAAAATAATCAAATAACAGTAATATTATCTACAGCCAGAATATATATACATTTTTTTATTTTGTGCTAGAAAATTTTTATTTGTGAGCAATTTGATTTAGTTCAAAGAAAATTGAATAAACTATATTTACATTTTAACCCTTTGCACTCAGAAATGTTTTAGATTATTTGCCAGCAACTCAAAAACTCCTAGTTACAATATAATAAGCAACATTCCATCGTAGATAAGATAATATTGCATTAGGAATAATTATTTTATTTAAATTATATTTGAAAGGAAACTTAGAAAAAGAAAAATAAATTGATTGTATTTCATGCCACTCAGAGGGGATAATCGAGTGGAAAGGGTTAATATTTTCAATGATTTAACTCCATAGGGACGACTGAAAATTTCGCAGTCGTTTGTGCGTTGTGGTATATGTAGTATACTACAATATAATCTATCCATTAAGAATTTTATATGTTATATTGTTCAGTTTTATAATAATACAAATATATAAATAAAAGAAAAGAATACAGATAGAATTAAATAAGTTTCATAAATTTTCTTTTTTTTTGAAACACTTATCTGTTTTTAAAAGCACAACTACAAGGAAGGGGTATAGTAAAAAGTTCTTGAAGTGCAAATGATCAAATAAGCGTAATTCAATTTTACCATACATATTTACACATGTTGTCTTCGAATGTGTTTATCATAGAGGGTGAATCATTTCAGATTAAAATCTAAAATATCTTCGAAACTATTGACTGTACCGGAAAATACTTTAGACAAAGGATGAATGGTGTCAAGGAAAACATAATTTGATGTGGTTAGCTTTTGTATGTGGACATCTGTCAGAAGAAATACCAAAGTCACGTTTGTTATTTAAATAGAATCATATATTTTTTAAAACAATGACCGTTATCATCCATTATTCTCTAAAAAAAAAGTATTAGAATCTTTACAACAAAAAGTCACTAGTTTTGAAAATATTTTAATTTTAATTTTACATGGTGATTCTACATGGTATATCTATTTAATTTAGGTTTATCTTAACAATGCACAATGTTCTGTTACAAAAATAAAGAGTAATAAGTGCAATTCATTTTTGAGCGATTATAATATGATTATACCATTTTATCGGTGATTATTTGTTAATCTTTAAATGATTTACCAACAAAAATTTGATTAGAACATTAAAATGTCTGGGTGGCCATTTCTTTTTCATATTTCATAATATACATATATAATCGATATATTTACATTATAATTCGATTATGTTAAAAGTATAAGCGTTACATTATCTGTATATTTTCAAGTATATGTATATAATTTTATAAAAGTTCAAAGGAAATTTAAATGTAATTACAATTGTATATAAAGAAATATAAATGTATTTTATTTTTTTGTGAAAAACTATACCGTGCATTCTTAAAAATCCTAAATATCTAAGAGTATGTCAATACTTTTTTATATAAATAGCAGGATGTATAATATTTTTTATACAGTGATGTATGTAATTCTGTGTAGAAAAACAGGTTTAACCTTTGTATGTCCTCTACGTGCTTTTCTAAAAAAGAGAACTAATTCTATCAAATTATGTTCCCCTTGACACCGTTTAGTTCTTTTTTTTTCTGAAACATTCTTCGTATTCTGTATAATTTTAAAGATGTTTCAGATTCTGGAATTAGATGACTCACGCTGTTTAGTGTTTTGTGAAAATATTTATTAGATCGCTTAATTTAGTTGTGGAAATGAATGAAAACAAATGGACCAGGCAAAATTACTTATATTATAATTTAATATTAAATGATTTTTTATAATATTAACCGTCTCATATGAAACATCATACAATAAAAGGATTTGTAACAAAGTGATTTATTACCTGACAAAGCTTACAAAAATTTTAAGATATTTTGACAGATTCTCTTGTTAGAAATTGAACCATCTGCAAAAGTGGAAATTTTGCCTTTTGCAACGTCTTGTACTTGAAAGTAACTAAGGAAGGGACACCGTAAAGGTCTGCGTTTTTCAGTTCGAGGATAAGACCCCCCTCCCCATGAACACCCACGCACTTTATGAGTAGCGGAATTTAAAGCTTGGAGTGTCATTAAAACATCAATTGATCTTCAATTTTGTGTATTCAGCGGTTTTGTTTTAATAATTAATTTACTAAACCCTTGCGTTTAGACTGGTCTGCCCCCTTGACAGACAATCAAATTAAGAAACTGTAAATTAAGAGTGTATGTTTCAAAACAAAATACACTAAAAAGAGACATCTGAATAAAACAAAAGGATAGAGAAACATTGTTTCCATGCAGTGTTGTAAATATAAAATGAATTATAAATAATGCATCATAGAAGCTATTTTAGTTTTATTTCAACGAATATGTAACATCGTAATGCCAAACGGGGATAATTTGAGTAAGTTCTGAGTGCTCCACCGTCTGAACGTCCTATTAACCGAACAGTGTTTCCTTGTAACATATAAGAGACCGAAAGGTAATGAGAGTGCTACAAACTTAGCAAAGTAGGGAGTTGAGAAAACTGTAGTTGCTGGCATTAAAAATTGGAAACATACTATTGAAAATTATACAAACAATATTTTCGTAAACTATAATAGTAATTTTAATTTTGATAGTACAAAAGACTTAATTGTTAGTTCTATCACTAGGGGGTAAAAAGAACCACCTTTTTTTAATGGACTGCCATGTATTTGTATTATATTTGTATTCACCTAAATAGATCTTATAAAACAAAGTAATATTTATTTGACGTATTTTTTGCTGTTTTATATAATTAAAGGGTTACGACGGAAAAAGGTAATAAATATAAACAACCACCTTTTAGTAGTCGCTCGTTGTTCGTTAAAAAATTACTAACAAAATAACATTACTAAGCAAAACGTACCTTTCTGACATTGGATACGTGTTTAGCTTCGTTTTTATTGTCAATTGATTGGAAGAGTACTGGCTCCCAGACCTTTCGTTACACCTGCTACCCAACCAATATTCATAACGATTTTGTATGCAGTTTTAAATGCTTACATATTGCATTAGTCGTTAAAGTTAAATTTATATAAAAAACTGGCACTAGTATTAATCGACTAAAAATAGCGGGTATTTGGGAGGTGGTAGTTTCTCAGTTGGCAGACGATGTTGATAAAAACAGAGTTAAATATATTTTTATGTTTTGAATAAGTAACCAGTGGATGTCAACCGATTTGAAATTAAATTTGAAATATTTCAGTCTACCAATTAAGTTACAAGGAAAAGTTACTCTGAGTAACATTCTTGACAACATATATTGTATCAAGCTCGAAATCATCGACGTGAGGATTAACCTTCTTTTGTCAATGTTTAGTTTATTTTCAATAGCTTAACCTAATCTAATGTAACTTAACTAAAATAACGTTTCAAGAATTAAAAAGCGACGATTAAAATCTTGTGGGTAGGGAGGATGCCTATAACAACATGCGTCATGATCAAAATCATCGAAGGTGGGTCTTCTAAATAACATATTTACCACAATATTTGGCAAAGCTTTTGGACTTCTTTTACCTTTTTAGTAGTCACTTTAGAAAAACGTTTTATGATTAAAATTAAAACAGAGATTAGTAATACCTGTAATTATTTTACGTGAATTGTCTTATATATAATGCGATAATAGATAACCTAGACGAGCGTTTTTCGCTTAAAATCTACGTTAAGTATTAACCGTTTTATTGCTGTTGGCGTTTACAGGCGCCCTGGAATGACGCCTGTCCTGTGTTAAAGGCGTTTTTAGGCGTTCAACTAATTTTATTAAAGTATTTTCGCTGTCAATTTTTCGATATAGTTTAATACGTGTTGATAATTTTTCAAATATTTTATATAAAAACAGAAACTCGTGTCGCTACCACAAATATGCTGAATTCTGCTTAAATTCAGTTATGTATTAGGGTTAAAAGATATTTTGTTGCAATATAGTTTTAGTGTCCTCACTAACTACTAGGTTTCACAGTAGCCTCCTTTTGCTTTCATACAGGACTGCAAACGTTTTAGAAAACTCTGTATCGTCCGCTACAAGTTGAAATTCTCTGGTTACTAATGTGGCGGACATTCTCGAACATTTTTACAAACCTCAAATTTTAAAAACAATACATTGTATTATTGTAATTCCCAACTATTTTGTACTATTTCATGCTGCTAGAAAATATAAATATGCTTATAAAGATGCTAAAATTTCAGAGACCAACTAACAAAGAAAAGACGAAGCAAACAAAGATATATGAAAAAATCAATTGTTGATAAATATAATGCGCCATGTAGCACTTTATAAAGTAACTTGGAAACTAAAATTAGGTCAGTTTGATGCTACTTTTGATGAAAATTTTTCAGTTTACAATTGCGTCACAACTTTGGATAGCCGCCTAATGCCATTGACTAGATTAGAGTTTTTAAAATTAACTTTCGATTTGGCAGAATATCTCAGAATTCCTCGTCGATTAAATAATGAGAAAACAGTGACTGTGAAATACCTCTTTTATGGCTTAAAGAAAAAAGATATTTGAAGCTTACTTCGGAAACTCCTAAATTAACCAGCACCGCGAGCGCAGTTGGTTTTAATAAAACCGAAGTAGTTCGTTTCTAAAATCAACTTCGGCACCTCCAATCAAAATATAATATTCTTCCTCCTTAGATTTATAATGGAGATAAAAATGATAATGTTTTGTCCTTCAAAGTTGCTACCTGCCATGTTTTGGTTGCGCAAAATCAGAGACTACAACTTATTGATGCTGTTTTTTGAAATTAGTTAAGAAATGTTTTCTTCCTTTTTAGTTATAATGAATTAAGAAGTCCTTACGTTTATTTTTTAAAAGACAAAGCTGAATAAAATTTATTGGTTATTTATTATTCTTATGTTTCATTTGTATGTTCGAGACTACTCATTGCTTTTCAAAGCGAAATTTAGTCCACAAAACAAAAGATGGTGGTACCATTATCCGAAAAGTCCAATCCTTGAACATATATTTCTAGGGAAACAAGGGATTTTTTTGTAGATAATACTATGCCGTGTTCTCCTGTTTAAAATGGTGTTTTATTATTGTTGTATCGTTTACATTTTGTTTTTAAGAAGTCAACTTGAATCTTTTGCAAAGGTAAAGTATGATATTTGTTAGAAAGTTGAATAATCACTTCATTCTCTGTCGATATAATGCTTCTTCTATAATCTCAATTAACAAGGACATCACCGAATTGTATACCCTTGAAGCGGCTTTCACACAAAATATAATTATTATATAATATGTAATATATGTATTAAATATCTTAAAGCTTTTTGAACGATAACATAAGAAAATTGCTATTAATCTGTTTAATGTAGAGAATTCATACATGGCTTATTAATATACAAGCTGAATGTTTATAATGTTGCCTCAATGCCACCGAGACTGATCATTTACGTAACAAATACAGTTAAAAAAGAGCAAAACTGTTATTAGAATTCAGTGTTTAATAATATACTTCAGGGGTACAAGATCTGCTTTAAACTTAGACAATGTTTCTTGGCAGAAATCAACGAACAGAATTTACGCAACAATTTAATAAAAAACTAAAGATTCACGATCTTGTGAGTGTCGCGTCCGAGCTGTGCTTAGCTACCTTATTCGCTTTATCGCCTTAATTTACAGTTCCTCTCTGTTCTATCTGCTGTTTTGCAGCTGTCGTTTCTAACGCATCACTTACATGCTACTATTATAAGGTCTGTTTCTTGTCAACCACTTTCTGTGACATCGTAAACGAGCAGAAGACGTGCTGCAAGGAGCGAAAGACTAAAGTTAATGGAGCGTGTAGCGATGCATACTTGTTACCAAATAATCATCTTCAATATCAAATTTCTTGTAAATCTCAATCCTGTATCGTATATTTGTAATAGGCACACAAAAATATGTGACCACTGTTCAATTCCAAAAATGCAAGAACACCTAGGAGGCAACACTTATCTGTTACAATAATAAAAAATTGCCAAACTAATCCAAAAAATTCACATTTTTATATATTTCTTTGAATGATATTTGATATGATACTTTTTCTGTATATTTATTGATTATCTATAACAATTTACATTACCATTGTATATCGATAAATGTAAAGATGAATGCAAATTTTAATTGAAGGATATTTTATGGTTTTGCTGCGATGGTCTGAAGATGTCTCGCAAATGTTCAAACATTTCCAAGATTCCATGGACAACGGAAATAATTTAATGAAAATAAAACGTTATTAGTGTTATTGTACTTATTAGTAAAAGCCGGAAAGGATGGCACCGAGAGGAACTCCCCAACACCACAGTATAATGCCTCTGAGTTACATATGTAATTCGTTTTAAGACAATTTTTATAAAAACTTAAAAAACACTCTTTTTGATTGGAGACTAATTTTAAGGTACTATAATATCAACCAATTAGTTTAAAAAATGTCACTCATATTTAAGTTTAACGCTGGAAATATCGCACATGATAAGTTTTATTAAAAATGAAACTGTTTGTTTCACATTAGTACATATTTAGAGTAGTTTTTGAGTATGCTTAACATTTTTGCAAGAATAACACTAAGTGCTTCAATATTTTAAATAAAATAGTAATTGAACACTACGCTCAAAAGAAAGCTAAACGCGTGTACTGTGTATCAGATATTTCAGAAAGAAAAACAAGATAGTAAGGCTGAACGTATATCGTATCAGTAAATGCTTTCTTCGTGTTATTTCTTTACTTTTATTTAAACTTCTGTTCCATACGACGGAACAATACGTAAGGATTTCGTTTACCGGTTTATGACAGAGTCGCGATGTAAAAGCTATTTTTGAGTTAAAGCGTTTTACTAGTATCGCCGGCAATATAGTCATTTACATTTTGCACAATGCATCTGGAATCTTTAATTTTTGCTTCGTTCGCAGCAACAAATTCTATGTCATAAACTCGGTTCTTCCGAAGGGAACCGTAGAGCATGGTCCCCCTTCTACCAAGGGCACGCGTTGGGGTGAAGGGATGCTTAAGGGAGCTTGTTGATTGGAAACAAAAACTCTCAGCGTGCCCCCCCACACACACATACACATTTCTACATTGTGAGAAAGTTTGGAAGACACCGAGTCGTCTTTGGTTCGACACTTCTGGTAGTTTTGCTGTAGCGAAAACTATTTGTCGTTGTTCCTTCTGTAACAAACAGTTGTATTCGGTTCGCATCGAAGTCATCGTTACCGGAGTTCGTCAACACACAGCAACCTGCAAGGTACGTTCGAGTGGTTGGCAGGTTAACATCATCGATCGATACACGAACGATCGACAACCAACAACAATTCAGTTCATTCGATCTCCTCGATTGTCTATCGGTCGGGACAATCATCGAAACAGTTATTCCAACCTAATTGCTTAAAATAACGCACCGCGAAGAACCACGAACTATGTAGGGATTTGTAACCTCATCGAGGATGCGTAGCAATCCTCGCGTAACAACTTCAAAAATTTCTACAGTAAAATGAATACTCGAAGCTAAGCTAGTTTTGTGAAGGCAGTGGCTACATCGAATCCATATACGTCTAACGTCTCTGACGATTCTGATGCAGAAGAGGATTTTCGATTTCTAAGGTATCCAGTACAAGCAATTCCAAACAAAACTCTACAGATCGGGAATGTTTGTGCACCGGGAGGCGAGCGTCTCTTGTGCCATTTGTTACAAAAATTTACGCCTCCAACGTAATGGTCTCCCTTAGCTGGGGCTAATGACGTGTCCGGGAAATTCCCAAAGTCCTGACCTCGGACACTCCATGATCCTTTACCGGTTATAACTGTTAGATTCATGGGTACCATTAAAACGATTTAATATTTTTGTTGATACTTTACGACATTGCAATAAGTTAAAGTACGATTATCCATCCCTGTACCGCACGTTCAGTTTTACAATCTTAATGGTTTTTCAAACAAGCATACAAGTCGAAACAGACAGTTTATCGGGTAACGCGTGCTAATGTTGGGCCAACGTTATCCATGGTCCTTTTTATTTTTCGATACACGACTGTCTTGTTTGAAGATTTTCGCGTCTTCTGCATAACAGTATTGGTGATACGACAACTGCGATAATTTATCTTTAGTCTAAGAATTAAAAATGAATCATAATTTGCGATAAGGATACGAAGGAAACTCGAAAATGCTATTGTTTGCGTGCCTTTGTATTTTCTAACTTTATTAACGATGAAACAAAGTTGTCCAATTAAATAAACTTTTTCTGGACCAATGAAAGCCACGGTATAGTTAATTTGTTGCATTCTCTTTTTTCAATAAACAAGACAATATCGATGATTACAAGCAATTAAATTATGAATCGTCTTATATAAAAATGTTGAATTCTAATGCCTGGAAAATAACTTACCTTACTTAACATAAAGCTTAACAGAATATTAGTATTCTAAGGGCATTTTAGCATTTGCTTTACAAATATATATACATTTAATCATTTGTAATAATTTAATCATTTTTTAATAGTATGATTGCGATAACTCTACTTATAAGTAGCCTTATTAATGAGTTAATAGTCTCTGTGTAAAACGTACTCTTTTTCTTTTTCTAGATCGTAGAACTATGGTTACAAATATTTTTACACTCTATTGTGTGCAAGTGTGGAAGCAATGGCACAGTGACTTATCGTATTATGAAACACGGCATGACAAGAACATGCCAGTTTGAAATTGGCCTAAGGAGTAGCATGCAGTCAACGCGGCTCGATACATTGGCGTCGCTCCATCGGAAAATTAATCCAACGTCTTCGAGGCGGTCGCGTTTCAGCAGTTGTCTGGACCTGACGCGCACCGTGTCACATTCGTTCGCTACAAAAATACGTCTGTCTACGAACGCACAGCTGTACACCTCGGAGCGTTTACAGGTTTCACGGTTATTCGAATACCGAATTGCATAACGGATGGGTCGAAGGATAGGTCGATGAAACGTAAATTACATCACGATTATACTGTCCTAGCAACGAATAGTTTAATGCTCCTGAAATAGTCAAGCTTTGTAAAAGATCATCTGTCTTTGTAGATACCGATACTTTCCATTGGTGGAAACCAATCCTTTGCGGATTTCGTTATCTTCAGCAGAAGAACTTGAGGTGTGCTGTGAAACAAATCGACAATCAACTCAAAAAGGTCGAAGAATACTTGACAAGTGGGTTCTTTATCAATTAAGCAATTGACAGAAGCAGAGAAGATTTGATATTTCCCAATGACTCTATTTGAGGAACATCGGGAACATCTTTCTTGAGGAGAGTCGTTAGTTGCAATAGGAAGTGGATCATTTATGACAACAGGAAATGATTAAAGTAGTAGGTTAATCACGGTGGTCATCCAGGATTCAAGCCGATGCGATCTCGATACAGTTAAAAGATCGGTATAATGGTGGATGGACTTCAAGAAATGTCATTCGTTTTTGTTATGAAATTAAAGAAACGGATAAAAACTATTGGTTAGTCCTTTTCTGGAGAAGTCAGGTCTGACTCCTAACGTACGTTACTTTTTTACGCGTCGAAGAAATTTTTTCATAATACCTAAGTGCTCCCTAATTAAAAAAACCATTTTGCACTTCGATATCAAGTACTTTGAAGTTTATTCAAATCTACTGGTTTTAGAAAATTCTCTCTAATAATAGCAACTGAAAAATCAACGCGTTGAATTCTACCACAATACTTATATCTTCAAACTTTATTTGGAGCATGTTACGTATCTTACTTAATTCAGCAACAGACTTTTTTGAAAATTCATTGCTGCACCTCCATGTCTAGAAATAGCAGTAACCTTTCGTTTAGGGTATAAGAAAATACTACTCTAAGAACCTCTTAACGCGGGCGTGTGCCATGTATTTACATTACATTCATTTTTCTATAACTTCCCTTTTCCCCCGCTTTGCTATAATCATATACTGAAAACTATTACTCTTCATTTAACTAGTCATGTCTCTGATAATCGTCATATTGGATTGTCACAAAAATTCTTTTCAATTTATTGCTAAATATTTGTAAAAGTAACAGTCAGAATATAGGGTAGATGGGATAGAACATCTCAATTAAATTGTAACAATTTGTATCGATCGGATGAAAAAAGTGTGTAGTATTGCATTATCGTGGTGCAAAACAACGTCACGTATGTTTGATAATTCGAGGCATTTTGTGACCACTTCAGTCTTAAATTTGTCCAGCTTATAACAGTATTTTGCAGTGTTAATTGTTTCGTCGTATCGAAATAGCTGATAACAAGTAACACTTCCTCAAAAAAAGAATTTCGAAACTTTCTTTGGATGAGTCCAGATCTTGCTACAAATAAGGAATCTTTATCTATTCAACTCTATTCAACATTATCACGTGAAATCTAACTTTTATCTTCAGTGATCAAACTTTTCAAAAAAGGATTCGTCACCGTGTATCTTGATCTTCAAGATTGAAATATCTCGACTCTGTATCTCCTAAACCAATTGCGGACAGTTTGAATAGTGACAGCATCACCCCCATAAATGTAAATTCAAATCTCATTCACGGTATTCTCAACGCTATTGTGTTTTTTTAAAGCAATTTCTTGTTATTTTCCATATTTCGAAGCACACGGAAAGGTCCATGAGACACTTCGAGAAAAATGAAATGCACCGTTGGAGAAGTAGTGGATAACTGATAACTATATCGCCAACATTAACACGTTACTGTCATGGTGGTCACTGGCGAGTGGCGCTTCAAATTTGATATAATTAAATAATTAATAAAAGAAAGGTTAAATAAAAGTATTAGACTAATAGTGGAAACTAGTAATTTGAATGGTTACATAGAAATGAATCAACAGAAGTCTTAATAATTGGAATTGAAGTGTGCCTTACATCACACGTCTGCTTTCAATGTGGCAGTCAACGTATTAAAAATACGATTAACATGTTATACGTAAAATATGTACATTTAAAATCTATTTGAAAAGTACAGAATACGATGAAATTTTATTTCAAATAAATTTTACCTCCTCTCCCTTAGTTACGCCTATGTCTGCAACAATCTACGAAATACAGACCGAAAGGTGTAATCAAAAAAAGGGAAGCTGTTTTAAAAATGAATCATGCTTGTACAGTCACTTGCATTTCTTATATATGTTGTTATTTTTGTGTAAATGTTTATATGTTCTGTTCGCGTATTTGACAATTTTTTGCATATTTTGACACATTCCGAGCACATAAATATCTACAGTCTATTTATAAGTTGTTAGGTGTAAAAATATATTCTTTTCGACTGACTTCATACAATCAATATAGTTATTCAAATTGCAATATTTTTGTACTTTTTTTATGTATAACAGTGTTGACACAAGTCACTACCACAACTTTACACATTAGTAAAATACACGATAGCGTCCAATAAACTATATATTCGATATTGTATAGGTGTTTGCATTTAATCTTGGAGAAGCTATTAGGTGTAGAAATAAGTTCTTTCCGACGAATTTCAATCGTTTGCTATTTGTATTTAATGCGAGATATTCTTCCGCAAAAAAAACAAGACACCTTAACATTACACAAAAAGCATGAATTCCCCATGAATTATCCGGAGAAAAGAAAATTCGTCGATACAAGATGGCTCTAAACTTACTGAGTCGCTTCAATAAAAAAGATTTCCTGCATCAGATTATTACAGATGATGAAAAATGGATATTGTATAGAAATCCTGAACGAAAAAGATCGTGGGTGGACCCTGGCAAACCAACATTAACCGCAAAGCCTGATATTCGTGCAAAAAAAGTGTTACTCTGCATATGGTGGAACACGAAGGGAATTCTATACTATGAAATTCTTAATCCAGGTGAAACAGTAACCACCGAGTTTCCATCGCGAGGAAATTCGTAACTTAGCCAAAAAGTGACGAGAGGTCATAGAAAACAATGGCGAATATTTCGATGATTAACTTTCTATATCTTTTTCTAAAAAATCGGAAAGAACTTATTTCTACACCTAATATAACTGAAACTACTGAAGCAAGTTGTGTTGCCTAGAGTAAAAGAAGCGTACACTGTAGGACATGTAGGAACTAGTATCAGCGATTTAGGAAATGGTTCAACGTTGAATGTCAACTACGTGTCGGTAGTTCTCAGACGTTTGAAGGTGAAAAGTTGCGACAACTGTTGGATCAAAATGCAGCTCAGATATAAAAGAACTTTGTAAATCATTCCGATGCTGTTCAAACTGTAATTTCGCAGCGCCTACATCAAACGGGAAAGATATAAAAATAAGGAAAATGGATTTTGGCGGGAAAGAAGAAAATGCTGTGTGAAGAAAAGCTTTGCTGAATCAGTTTTAAAAAACAGGTTGTTTGTCTGAAATTATCACGAGCGATGAAAGATCAGTAGATATAAAATCTTGAGCAGATTCTGATCAACTCATCTAATTGCGGGGTGCGTTAAGGTATATAACAAATTTCTTATGCTGAATGGCAATCAAAACTTTAAACATGCCAATAAAACTTTATTTGAACTGGCCGGAAACATAATTCAACAAGTTTTTAACTAATCTGCTTGAAATTTTGTGGAGAGGTTCAAAATAACATAACTCAGCGAACATCGTAGGGGTTTTTTGATTAATTAACAGCTTATTCTTTATTAACAACTTAAAGTGTTCCCTCGATTTCGGTACATAGTATCAGAAACATTTTTATTTTTTGTGCGAGGACCATCCTTTAATGAAAAATCTTTCCGGCCATGCAGCTCTCTGAAAAAAGTGTTGTTGCTTGCCAGCTATCACAACCGCCATGTTCGATTCAAATTGTTTAAAAAAATTTACAAACCATGTTAAAAATATTTATAATAAAACTTTTTTGTTCTTGACCTTACACCTTGTATGGTTTTTCCTTTAAAAATTCTCGAAAATCACCTTTTTCTTTGATCTTTAGAGTGGCGTTGCCCCTTAACAAATTTGATGGCATATGAAAAGGATTGTTAAATCCAGAATAATAAGTCACTTTTTAGTGAGATCAATAACAACTTATCAATTTGTATGATTGAATAGAACAAAATAAACAATTTACTAATATTCATTCATGTACAGCGAAAACATCAAAGGATATTATTTTTTCCTTGGACTTAGAAAATTTTCCCTTCAAATGATTTACTTTCATTGTTATTTGTTGAAATCAATACAATGTTATCACCTGATAGATACATACACAATTGTGCCAATAAATTGTTAATTTATAACCGTCCAGTTTCAAGACTTGCCAGAAAAAGTTATTTTTAATTTTGATAAGTTGTCCTCATTTTTTAAACGCAAAATTTTAATGCCATGTAAAAATAAAAAAGACGTATTTCGATTCCTAATAAACGAAAAGTAAAGATACAAGGACGCATGAAGTTCCCTTAATTATAAGCCAGCTTCCGTTCTGCAACGCGTTAATATCGTATACAATTCTATTCACTGTTTAGAGTCGAGAGGATCATGAAAGGAAAGTCTTTGACGGTAATAAAATTGTTGAAATAATAAATCGAAGAATCACAGAACACGTCACGCATCAACGATTGCGAAATCCATGGTCCGGATATTTTTGTCAGTTGTTTAAAGTCTGACTAGGGTGGCTTGAATCGGGTCAGAACGAAGAAACTTCCAAGGAGTCACCCGCGACAAATTCTGAACTTTATAGATCCGAGATTTGTTGACTCGCACTATTTAAAGAATAAGTGGAACGGCACATCTGAAAGAAGCAACCCGCATTCGCTTCTCTGTTCCCCGCCGGTTTACGGCCATTCGCGCTTTATACACATACATTCTTCAACTTTTATGTGCTCCGTATATTCTTTATGTCGTCTTCGCAAACTCGTTTTACGTCACAACAGAATGTTATCCGTTGCTGACAGACGAATTAACAAATGAAAATTTAATACGTTAAATATGACGGTGGGTTAACCCTTTGAAGACGGACAACTTTTAATCTTGGCACAGTGGACGCACAGAATATTATTTATTTCGAATAAAATAAGTAATGATTCTCTAATTCGAAGCATACGTTATAAATCTTCACACATAATTCTTTGTGTCAACAAAATAGGACAACATTTATAGAATATATGCATGAATTTACATATAAGCTACTATGGCATCTACGCGTCAATCATCCACAAAGGATTAATAGCGATTAAGACAAGAAGTTGCAGTTCATTCATTTTGGGCATATATTAGACTTAAATACTGAGAAATATATTGTATTTGAGTCTGATTTATCAAATATCATAAGAAACTTTTTATAAGATAGAGTAGACCGTGGTCGTGTCATTGGAAAAATCGTTCGTGCTTTGAATACGAAAGGTACGCGAATTGATTGAAATTCTAGGGTGACACACGCGAGTTTCTCGGTCATTTCGAAAGTGGACGACTCGATTGAATACATGCCTGTCGTTCTTACTGAATCACACCATGAATTTAACCAAGGTGCTAGCCGATATGTATTGTCAAACCTGTCACGATGTTCAAGATAAAAACTGAAATCATAACTGATTCAATTTGATACGGTGTGATGCTGACAAAGGAATTCATGCAGAATATCTTTTTAGTGTGCAGCGTGAACTACAAAATGTTACCTGCTTATGTTATTTTCTTGTTCATAGGCCAGACAAGTTTTTGTCTAGTATATTTATGGTTACAATCGAAATTTGAAAAATTCATCCATACTTTAAGACGGCAAGAAGTTTTCTCGACGATTAATGTAATATGGTCCAGGTTCGGGTGTACTGGTGAAATTTGTATTTTTTGGTTGTTAAATTTTTATCAGTATATTTGTGACATTCTTTTTGTTAACCGAATACGATATAACTTGGACTATATTTATTAATTTGATTAATAGTAGTAGGTTTCGGTCACAGTGAAAGTGCTGCAGCGTTGAAGTGATACCCAACACGACAGGATATGGATTATATCAACATATAATAATTCAATAAGTGAAACATAATACACTATGTACAGTAAATATAATCCGAATTATGTCGTGTTTGGTCTCAATTTAATAAGAAAAATATCAAAAATATGTTGATAAAAGTTTCATAACAATAAAAAAAAATAACTAGTGTTGCCGATATATTGTTTGTTTCAACGTTCAATATTGTCAACTTTACGATGTGAATAACAGTTTTTTTCGGTTCCGAGTGTTCTCGTGTAGTTTCTCCTCCTCCTCCTCCTCCTCCTCCTCCTCCTCCTTTGCTTCGTCTACCCGAGGTATGTCCATGCATTTACGAATTATGTTATACAATTTTAACATTATATTCTAATAGCTTTTTTTAGATAATCTATGTATTATACTTACACAGGCGGACGACGTATATTTTTTGTGTTAATGTACTATACATATAACACATATTATGCAGGATGTTCAGTTCTAACCCCTAAATGCAAATTACTCGTACATTATGTGTTGCACTAAAAAGTAGTTTAGATAAAAAGTAAGTGGTTTCGAAGAGGCCATAATTAATGTAACAATTTCTTTCTTGTAGATGGACGTACAGTAATCGTATGAAGGTGACATACGTCTTTTTTTATAAAAATGTATTAAACCATTTATGTCGAAAAGTCATTAGTTTAAAAGATGTTTTGATTACAATTTTGAGAAATGGTTACAATATGAATACTTTTTTTTTAACGACCAAAATATTACTTCAATGCTGATTTACACTAGTTTTTAAATATTTTTATTAAAGTGTCCTAAGCTAATAGTTTTTCGACCTAAATAGTTAATATTTTTTTGTAAATTAACATTCGTCACCTTTTAATATATCTTGTATTCTTAGTAGTGTTTCTTATTTGTTTCTTCATTTGTTTTAATGATCTTTTTACATAAATAGTGATATATACATATGTAGTTAGTTACATTTTTGCTGGTTTGAATGTTGAAAATAATAATAATAATAAAGTATCTTCCAATAAAGTATGGATTTTATATAGCGATGTTTCACCTCAATTAGAAGATTATGTTTCCGAAAAGACATTTAAGATATATCTCTCTTATAAATAATTGTCGCGAGGGGAACGTTCTTAATGAGACTCTTTCAATATCTTTCGACAAAGAATTGTACCATAGCAGCAACAAATACCCAAGAAACCATTAATTGCTAAATTTCTTGCTTTTATTAGTCTTCGTCGCGTTATTACCGAAGGTTTGAAGGTTCGTCATAATATTTTATGTTTTCCATATGTTTTGTTAGAAGTCAAGGCAATCTTTGGTTTTCTCACTCCTCTCGAGTGTCAGCTTAGCCCTACTACTTTTAAGCAACGTCCCCTTAATTTTTCGTTTGCAAATCACAAGTTTTTCCTAATTTGTATACGCCCACCCGAGCGTTATAAATATCCATGTTCAACGACGAAGAAGAGATTTCGCTAATTATTTTTACTATTTTCGCATATTACTGCGAACATAATAAACAGAAACAAAAAGCATTTACAAAACATAAAAGGAGTCGTTTAGGTTGTGGGAAGATACATAACTCGGGTTCAAACGAACCCAGATGTAGTCTTTCGTACGAGTGCACTCCGCAAGTGCTGGAGGGTATTTTCTTCCATCCTACATCAAGTGACTCTTTTAAAGTTTTTAAAGTGGCATAGCCCGTAAAAAAACCACAAATGAAAAAATCCAGTAAATTCGATATATATTTTTTCGTTAGCAAGGTATAGTAGGTATGGAATTTCAAGCAAAATTTTGTCAAGTTGTTAATTAACTATTTCTTTATATATAATAAATGCATTATGCATATTGTGGAAAATCCAAAAAAGAGTCAAGTATTTGTTTATTAGTACAGTCCTTATTTCGAACTGCTTACAAGAGAATTTACAACGTATACATGTTATACTATTGCTTCGTAGTTATGACAGATACCACCAGTACGTTTGAAAACATTATCGACATCAGTAGCATTTAAAATTTCGAAATATTCAGAATTATCATTGAAAAGTGATTTTGTAAACGTACAAAAACTAAAATAAGGGAAAGACAAATTATTATTAACTTGCCTAATCAATGTAAAAATTTAGTAGAAGTTTCGCGTATTGTCGGTAAATCGCGATCTACTACTCAAAGTTTAATTAACTGATAAGGACAACAAAAAGGACTACAGAATAACTTAAGAAGTGGACGTCTACGAAATCAATATACTGGCCGAATTATTATTAGGACGATAAAGCAAAGTCTAGCAATAAGTGCAATAATAATAATTGAAACTTTAATATATCTGTTAATACTGTACATAACTTTTTACGAAATTATGGATATTAAAGAAAAATATATAAATGGAACCAAAAAACTTACAATCTACAGTGACACATTTTTCTATTAATCTTCACCCCTTTAGGTACAAAAACAAATAGGGTGTATCCATCGTGATAACGTTTTATGACATATTACAGATGTAAGTTTTTGCACGCTGGTGGCTATAAAATATTCCCATATTGGTAGATCTTTTTGTTAACGAAATTTTATCGATTTGCTCGTCAACAGCTTGCTGAATTGCTAACATTTTTCATTAGAGAATACAATATTTTTTAATTAACTTTCACAGAATTCTGCTATCACGTCACATTTACTTTCAGTATACATCATTGACAATATTAAATAACAAATTGAACCGATATCGAAGGAATGAAAGACCACATGAAATTCTTGTTTTGCAGTGTGAAATTAAAGATGGTGCAATTGTCAAAGCCTGTAAATAAAAAGAAAATGAAAATCCAACAAAGAGAAAAGTAAATTTTATTTGCAGAGAATGATTTGATGAAAATTAATTAAAGTAAAGTATGAAATTGTAAAATATTATAATACTTGTAAACTTACATTTGAAATATATCTTTCATTCTGATGTTTAAATACATTTTTGTTAACATAATTGACCATTTAAACATAATAATCTGCTGGTCAAAACGATCACAACCTTTTAATTTTTTCTAATTTACAATTCTTATTATCAAAGTCGAAAAGGACAATTCTACTTGTACTAATTGCAATTCCACGTTCTATGCTTTGCGAGAAGCAGACAATTTGTAATTTTATATTACGTTATTACAGACTGTTCAATAAATTCTTTTAATACGAGGGCCATTCAATAAATAACGAGATAAATTGATGTAGCTTAAAAACTGTTTATTCAATTAATACAATATTTTGGCTACTTTTCAACGCAATTCCCCCAACACTTATACATTTGTCCCATCGTCCCTCTAATTTTCTTATGACTCTGGTATAACATTCTTTCGGTTGCTATTGGAGCCACATTTGCATCTGAATCTTGACTTCTTCGTTGGAGCCCTAATTTTTCAGGGCCTCTTTAAGCGGAATGAATTATAGGTTAGGTTTAAAAAATCTTGTCAAACAGCTGATCAGAAGTCGTTACAAGGATGCTAACTTGAAATATAGAAAGTTTCGTATTGGTTTATGAAACCGTTTCGGTGCTATATCAGTTTGTCTCGTTACTTATTGGACGACCCTCGTAGATTGTTGCGAGCAACTTATGACTTCAGTTTTCTTCATGCTGACGCACACTTCTCTTTTTTACACCTGACCGTTCAAAGGGCCTTCCAAAATCTTAAATCAGCCCTGATCACAAATCACATAATTTCAAGATTTTTAAGAAATTTTACCTCAAACAGGTATCTAATGCTCATCGGTAAATGTATGTTTTCAAACTCATCGATATCCTTTAATTTTAATTTATTAATTTCATAAATTCTGCCTGTTATCATTTTACACGAAAATTGACTTTTAAGAGATTTTAACCCCAAATTCCAAATAAGTAGATTTTTAAAGTACAACAATGTACCGGTTATAATTTTGTAATACAAAGGGCGAAAAGATACGTATATCGATTAAACGGGATAAGAAATATCGTTCCATAGAATGAACGAACTTTATGTTTCAATGCAAATCGATCGTGTTTCTCAATAATCGTAGCACGAATTGAGTTTCGCCGTTTCGACCTCGATTGAGGAGGAACGTATTTGCCTACGCAACGTCGCGTCGTTGATTGAGAGAGGAATTTGAGTACGGCATACGCACGACGCTCGTTTATTTTATAGTCGAGGCACGTTTCATAGATCCAATAAGGGATTGACCCGATTTTTACTGGTCGGTCGCAGCCGCTTTCAAACTGACCATTGGCAACTTTCCGTGGAAAATAAACTGTCTCGCCCTCCAAACGGCAAAAGATTTAATGCCTGAGTCTCGGGGATAAATGCAGCCCGTTTGAATTATTCAACATGCTTGGGGGAAAAAAGATGGATGAGCACCGAAGAATTTGCACAAATTTGAAATTATTCAAAAACTTTGATTTTTATCGATCCGGTGTAACGTTGATGTATTAAAATGAATACAAGCCAATTTGTTTAATTTTTTCAACGTTGTATTTCAATGAATACGAGAATAACTGCTCGAATCAATAATATATTATCATTTATCGAATTTCTTTGTACATTTTGTCCCATTTTTGGCAAAATGGTTTCAAATAATAAAAATGAAATTTATAAAGTCAATTGTATTTAATTATTCTTTAACCCTCGTCCGCACTCTGGGTTACGAAACTCATACCGTGATTACTTTACTTTTAAAAATAATCTACCGCTACCTCCATTTGAATTATTCCAATAAAATGTTTGCACATTCTAATATGATATATTTTAATTATAATAAGATAAACAGTTGTTAAATTGTAACCATATTAATTATTTTATTGTAAATGAAATTATTCATTTGCAATAAAATAAATTAAAATAAATTAATAATTAATAAATTATTTTATTGTAATTTCAGCGCTAATTTTATTTATCTTTCTTACTATCACATTACATTTGGTATCGACATTTAACGTGTGTATATATTTTATTGAGACACGCAATATTTATAATTTTATAATTTTTTAGAGATTAATTTCAGATTACCGAAAATAGCATCAGTTTATAAGAGAAAATATCAATTTTTAAAAATAGATCGAACAAGATTTTTTAAAAAATGATTTTTTTGAGGAAGCTGAAGGACTATTGTACGGTGCTGGAATAGTAGATTAGCCAGTGAGTCATAAAATCATACACTTTTCTCTTGCCGTAACTTTAAACACGATTGCTCAAAAGCTACTCAACTGATCGGACTGAAATTTTGTACACGCTTTAATGGTAGTGCTGAGGTCTGCCATTTTTCTAATTTCAAATTTTATTTCGATGTGTAAGGTTCGTCTATTTACTGCAGCTATACTAATCAGATTTCTTTACTTGGCTGTTTCAGATGATAAGAACCGACAAAAAGATTGCAAAACGAAGTTCAAATATTTAAAAATATTTATTCAATCTTTATCCTTAAAAATAATTCTTGAAAATCGGCGTAATTTCGGCTTCCTACATAATTCTTAATCTTAATTAATCATAAAATCTTAAATTTTAGTATACAGTTATAACTCCACCAATGTTGGTTACCCGATATGGATAAGTGTAATAATGTGACCCAAGTAATGCATTCTAATGTTGATATGTAAGTTATTTTTATTAATTCATTCTTCTACATTTTGACTCTCTTTCTAGTCCTAGACCCTAGACTGACTTATAAACGGAATGAACGATCGTCAAAACATTTCATCCAAACATTGTAATATTAGAAAGAATACCAAAAATAATAATTATGCAAAATGATAATCTCTCTAAAATAAGAAAAAATTTAAATTTGGAGTTTTTGTAATGCCTACTGAATTATAAATGGTACGAAGCTATTGACACACTGTAACCTGCTGAAAAAGCGCTAGTTCTTTTAAACTTATGATATATGATCTTCCTCTATTAAAACTGATTACAAAGCATATAATTTAAAAGGTTAAGAATAAAGTAGACATTACCGTAAGTTAGATTGTAAATTTCTTTTATTATCTGATAATGACACAGTTAGCTAATTTTATCGTAATTATAATCATAGTCTTCTGTTTTAAATAAAATCGTCAGTGTTTTCACAACATAATTCATAACTGTGTTGATTTTTAAGCAACGTAAGTTAGTACTTGTAATAGATCGAATTTATTAACACGTTAACTATAGTGCTATAGTGAAAACAGACACACTTTAATTCTAGTTATTATGATTGCTATCGATTAATTTTCAAATCTAACCATTCAAATGAGCACTTTACACAATTAGCCTAAGATTAGCAATGTTAAAAATTAATTTGATCTTTTTTTTTATTAATTATTCAATTATTCAAAATTTAAGGCATCGATCACCGGTGACCACCATGACAGTCAACGTGTTAATATTAATTTTATTAAATAGAGAAATGTATCTACTTTCAAACTCACATCTGAGTATTTTTATATCACTTCGAATTCCTGAACATGAAGGATGGGGTGACACCAGCCAAAATTGAAAGGTAATTTCACCCAACTTTTAATATCGTTTTTTTTAGCTTACATACCATGGACATATAAAAGGCTTTCGAAAAAGGCAAAACGGAGCCAACAAAATTTATTAAATATTTTAATATTGCTCCATTTACAAAGAATCTAAAAGAAGTGGTGAATACAGCATGTTGTCAATAGGTACACGAAGAATGTTCAGAATGTGATACCCATAAGAAATTTTGAAACCATACAATAATTAATTTAAAACGAAAAGAAAAAATACAATTTTTTAACACTCCACTCCTTTCAATCAAATTACCTTTTTTGATTTTAAGTTTCTAATATTGCTACGACGTAAGTTTGCTTTTCCGATCAGATTAATAAGAATAGGCTTCAAGCCACCAATTAATAACAAGAAACTAACAAATATGCAACTTGTTCAGTATTTTTTTTTTTCTTATACAGTTAGAATTATTCTACTTTTCTGTGTTAAAAATGTTAAGTTTTAATATAATAATGACAACTACCCAGCATTTGAATAATATGCAGTTTAATGTAGAAAATTCTTAATCAAAATACCTGTGTATTTTACCATATAAGTGTCATACATATACAACCCCTGACAAAATGATTCTGAATTTGTAATTTTATTATAAATATTTCGAAGGACTAACAGCCTCGAGAATATTACAGAGAATTTCTCGAATTAATAATCATATTTCATGGAGAATCGTCACCTTGTGGACCATTCATTACACGGAATGAATAGCGAAAGCTATTTATTACTTAAAAGTTTTTCTGCCCCGTAATGAATTTTAATCAGCAGCAGAAGAGGAAAATGTAACTTGCAATACTTGCATTTATCTTGTCAGCATACATCTGCGTCTAATTGTAAGCATGGATTTGTGCGCCTTATGCTACTAAAGCATCATACTTGGACTTCGGGAATTTGTCTAACGTAAGTTTTTTTAATATTAAGTCATCGATCGTGACGTTTCCCATGCTGCGCTGTAATACGTTAAAATCATTTATTACAGGTATTCTCAAATTTTATTTTTTACGCACCATTCAAATATCATCAATTAAAATTAAAATGAATATTGCAGTACAGCATGCGAATGCTACGATTATGCAATGTTAAAATATGCAAAAGACAGTATATTATGGATTTAATTATTTTACTGTAGGAAGGTATTACAACAAATAATGAAAAAATTAAAATAAATCGTATTAAAATTGCTGCTGACCAAGAATGATTTTGATATGAAATTTATTTTCTCGTTGATATTTTAACAAAAATAAATTGCAGAAAACAAAAGTGAGTTTAAGAAAGCTGACATAATCTGACATAATCTTCGTAATCACCGAATGAAAATGTACAATAAAAATGCAAATGTAAGTCGTTAATATTTTTTAACCTGTTGAAAAAAATATCGAATAATTTGTTTTCTTTTTAAAAGATTAAAATTAGATGGCCCATGTTTGTAAGTAGAATATTGGTACAGTTTTAAAACAGAAATACTCGCTGCAACTGAAGCAAAAAATTGTTTATGACTTTGAAACTATTCATTTTTCGATCCATATTTATTACTTTTTTTTGCATCATTTTGTAACTATCTACTTTAGGAGGTATTTTTTTTCTGTTTTAGCCTGAACGGATAAATCAATCGTTACTGATGATCATCGAAAATTTAATTATATAGCCACATTAAAGTTTATTCTGTTTTATTGCAAACTTTCCAATAACCTATTACTACGTTGTTGCCATCATTATTGTTATTATTATCATCTGAGTTGATTTAAGCGTGGCCATTAGCGATCAATGGATCAAATTAATAGTTTGAAGTACTTATAAGTTCAAAGTCCAAACGACTACTTCATATTACATTTTCTATATGTTACTTTAATGCAGCGATGATTTATTTCGGTTAAGAATTTGGTATGTTGCAATAAAATATGTTTAAAACTTAGTTTTCGCTGCATTTCCGAAACAGTATACGAAACAGTTTGAATTTTAACCGAAAGAATGTTAAAATAAAGCGTTTAAACACAACTAATAAAATTATAAGTATGTAAAATAACGTTAATTTTTATATTCGGTAATACGCACGTACTCTCAAAAACCATGTCAACTGTTCCCACTTTGCGCATATAGTGTGTACAGATATACGTATATAAGATGTTTTAAAGGATATAAAATTGACCAAAAGGGTTTAGCCGGATAAGGTAGTCAAAAATGCCCTTGAACCAAATTCGACTTGCGATGAGTCATTCGATAGTTTATCAAGAAAAAACAACTCGTGCCAATTTTGAACTTGAGTTAGAAATCACGTTATTGGCCAATTTCTCCCATTATAATTCAGAAGGAATCGCGGATCAGTGATCATATGTATTTTGCGAGTAAGTACTTATTATCGATACTGTTGTTCATAAGGCCTGTAAAATAATTCACTAAGAAAAGTTTCAACACCTTTTCTTTCCAACATTATACAAAATTACGCTTTGTAGATACGAATTTAGTAGATTAGTGTATCTCGAAGACAGGTGCCGGTAAATGTTTAACCCTTCATAACTTTCACCCCTTCGTGGTATAAACGAAACGTGTATCAGTACAGTCGGGTACAATCGGGGAATGCTTGTTTAAAAAATGTGATATTTTTTAATCAGGTGCTAACTTCACATACATATGTAGATAATCGACTATGGTAGTTCTTACTCCAAAGTAAAGAACTGCCGAACGGATATCGTTGTTCGCGTGGTTCTTCTTCTTAGGAGATATCGATCCTACAGCTTTTATTTTGCATTTCTTACATAATTCATATGTTTCACATATTTTGCTTTTAAAACATATACAAGGGTATATTGCATATTTCATATATGTACCTACGTGGATTATGCACTCTGTAAGAGAAGTTGAAATCGACATAAGAGAAGGAGAGGACAATAGTTGCTGTTGTTATCTTTGTTTTTAATATGTGAATTGGTGGGGGGATTCTGTACGGCTTTGGTAGGGACCGGGAAGGTTGGTCTCTGTTGGCTCGAGACTGGAATATACGATTGAAACAGCACCGTAAGAGCAGTATAGAACCATCTCTGTTTTTCAATGTCGGCTTTAAACTCTCCCGTAAAGGCGCGTCCAGGCTTACAGACAATTGTCCGTACATAAATCGTCTGAGTACAATCTGCAGACAACTAGAGACAACATACTGTTCGCAGACAAATCTTGGCTACTTTTTAGTCTACAGATTCATCCACGCTGTTTGCGATCGTTGTATGATAGTCAGTAAACTGAAATAGACAAATAATTGTTTAAACCAGTATTTCCCAACCTTTTTTGTACTATGCCCCATCTAAGCCTTTCTAAAATTCTTATGCCCCCCCACCCCCCCCCCCCAACATATACATAATTTTTAATATTAAAAAATTAAAATGTTCACTAAAGAAACTTGAATGATAGGTTTTACAAAGAAGTTACTAGAAAATGATTGAGCAAACACAGTAAGTAAATTTTCAAAACATATAATGAAGAACTGAAATTCAAGTACAAAATAATTTTAATGAAAGATTTTTCTATATTATTTTAATTATTAGTACCTATTTATTATTTAAATTTAGTGAGATTCTTGAGCTTGATGCTTTAGTTAACTTCAGTCTCAAGTTTCCCTGTTGTGTTTATTTTCGAATTGCCCTCCTTAACAATCGAATTGTTTATGAACGAACTGTATATAAACGATTTTGTTTATAGAAAGATTGTTACAGTTAAATGCATACGAATATTTATGTACGAGGTGATTGCGGTGAACAAAACAAGCTGGAGCTTGAAAATATTATGGTATAGGAGCCAGTATATGACACACCAATGTAGAATATTTCCAATAATTCAATATGCTGTATAGGGTACAATTTTGAACAACTTTTTTTCTATAGATAATCCACTGCAAGCTGTAATTTTTTAGATATTCAGGAACGACTATTGCTTCTACCACGTTGAATTCTGCGTTTATCAACGTATCCGTGGCGGTGTATGCTTCGGTATGCGATTGTTACTTTTTTACCGTTTTTGTAAACAAATCGCGGCGGGAAATAAACAATCTATGTAACGGGTGATACTTTTTAAAGCCTTTCTCTCAAATAGCAGCTCCGTGCTTTTAAGATTCAATTGAACGTTTATAACAAATTTGAATTTACTTGTAGTTTAGCTACTCAGTCATTTTTTCATGTGATTGAAAAAATCAATTTATTATGTTCATTTTCGTAGTGTGCACTTAGAAAGATGGAAAAGATTGATTTGGCTAGATCCTTCCTTTATACTAATTCTCGTTTGACATCGTCGCATTTCCATCTTCGATCATTGCCCTTTACAACAAATTTCTGTTTTATTCTTATAAGGTATATATTGACGGTTTTACCTGTTATATAGACAGTTTGTCGATCGCCGCGATGCACAATGCGACACTTGATTGAGGATTTTGGAAGAGAATGTGCTAATAATTCATATTTTTATGTCACAAATTGTTTCAACTAAGTTAGCTAAAATTATTTAAGTATTATTACATAAATATAACGATTATAACAAAAAATATATTAAATTTTATAATAAAACAAAATAAGACAATATTAATGCTCGCAGAACAATAAGAAATAATACTACAATAAAAGACAATGTACAATAAATGCTTCGACTAGATCCAGGTTACGGATAGATTTCATTAATTAAATGACAAATAACCCTAGCAGTAGCAAATTATATGGCGATGTAATACAATATTTTTTTTATGCAAAGCCATCAAGATTATAAGATAATTCGAACAGTTTTGATTTCATTGCTTTGTAAAAGAAAAAAGGAATTTTGTAAGTTGGCAATTGAAATTATACACACATTTAAAAATATTTTCCATATTTAAGATGTAACAAATAGTATTTGACAGAAAATCAATGAAAAGAAGCGAATCATACACAAGAATACTAATTTAATACTAAATCAATCATTGCAATTAATTTTCTATTGATTTCTAATGGTAGTATTTTTAAATTCGTATTCTTTGCTCACTGACTGATGAGAACATTGCAAAATTAGATCAACATTGAATCTTGTTAGAGTATCGTGATTTACCATTAGATGTCGCGAAGCTAATAACATGGTTCTTCTTTTGTTTATGATTTCCGATGTAACCGCATGGCGTGCGTCTTCCCCAGTGCGAAAAAAGACGCAGTAGCGAAAAGACGTGTAATGTATATAAGCCGCAAATAAAGATAATTATAATAGAAAATAGCGCACCTGCTAACAAATCTAAAGTTTTTTTCATTTTTGCCCATTGCATTCCGCACTGTGCGGTGTTACGGTAGCAATAGTTTCTCGCGAACATCACGAATACTAAAGCTTTCCTTTGATTAGGCAGAAGAAAAAATTGTAGAAAATCATATTCCTAAGAACGTATCAACACCACGGTACTACCACGGTACCAGTACATGTAACACTTGAATTTCTATAGAAATTCGTGACCTATATTATTAGGAATTCGTTTACTTAATGAATTACAAATATTTGCAATAGGCATAAATAACGGAATATTGTGACAATAATAGACAAAATTTGTTAAAAATAAAATGATCGTTTAACAAAATATTCAACAACTTTGACGTAACAGTCAACGTGTTAAAGAATCATTGGAATTATTCTACATATATTATTATATTATTATTGTAAATATATGCAATCACAGGTATATCTAAGCAAAACAATCTTTTCTCAAGAAGAATGTGTCTTTTAAAAGGAACTTTTGCGATAACCGTGACCATCTTCGTTGAGCTCCTCTACTTATTTCTGTGAACGGTGTATGTATACATACACACCCCGGTAGGTATTGGCCTAAGTACTGTAGTATTGTCAAACATTGTATTTATGTTTGATATTGTCCGACACAAGTTGATACGACAAATTTTCAACGATTTCGTGTAAGCAGAATCGTTTCGTAAACATTCTGCATTTAAATGGATAATATAATTCAACCTTTAAGACTACGCAGCCAAGATTGTAAAGTTCTTATTGTATCTTTTTTACATTCAATTTATCTAAATATTTTAGTGTACAGATACTTTTCCATATAATACAAACAATGTTTGGAATCACAATTTTATTTACCCTCATACGTCATAATCGTCAAAACTTTATCACTGTATCAGAAGAAAGGTACTCTATTAAAATTATTTTTAGGACAAACATTTCCAAGTTTGTTGAAATAGTTATTTATTATTTGCAAATAATTGGGAAATGAAATTGTCGAAAGAGGGCATTGGAAGTAGTTGCACAAAGTAATTTTGTACTTATTTTACAATAGATTAATTTAAATTTTATCAATGAATTAATATTTATAGACATCAGTGTCTGTCTACCAGAATTCTCCAGATTTATTAGCACAAAATTGGGGGGGCTAAGATCCAGCTCACCTTACCAACTTTTACTGTATATAACTATAACTTTTAGAACAAAAACGAAACAAAGATTGAAAATAAAACACATTTTTATAATTTCAATATACACGATATGAGGGTTGTGTCAAGAGTAAGGACATTATTAAATCAAGTTAATGATCCTTGCGAAAATATTCAAAGTCTCTTCTGATAATCGGCACTAATAAACTTGATCCACAACTGCAAACAATCGGTTACTTTTTCCAGAGAATAAAAACATTGAACTATTATCTTGTATTGTTAAAATAATTAAGCCAGCCTATCGGGCCGAATGCAAGGCGCATCCGACCTGCTGCCAGGGACCATAGTTTGGAGATACCTGCCCTATAGTATGTATAGCGAAGTAAAGAACCACTTCTCTTTAATTCTAATTTGCGTTAAGTATACAAGTATCACGCTTTTATAAGACAAACTTAAAATGTGAGGAAAAGAATTTTAAATGTAGAATACAAAGATACGTCAGTTCTTTGTTATCCAGACATATAAAAAATAATTCATTGGTTCTATTTTTATCCAAGTGCGAATACGTACAAGCTGAATCAAATTGCTAAAAATATATAATCACAATAAACGTCGTTCAAATGGAAAATAATAAGACTGTAAGCAGCTAAGAGATTATCACAAAACGAGGGAACGCTCCACTGCTTTCCACGATGATAACCCATTAATGTCAATCATTAAACGCATATTTTATTCTCGTTTACGTCAAATTAACTTGTCAACCGAAATAAACTTTTAAGTACGTTTTTATTTATGGCTCTTAATTGATGAAACGAAAATTAGTGAAACGCGCGCATACCTGGGATAGTCTTAAATTTCATTTTCTTCCAAATGAAATTACGTATAACAGAATTTTATTCTATCGCTTCTGTTTCTTTTTTCAGCTAAAATTGTCTCGTATATTTTTGTGACTTTTGCATGATCCAAAATAACGAATAAAATTTTATTTTTGATGAATATTGCAATTTTTCCAACGGAAACCTATTTCGTTTTGTTTGTTTGCTCAGGGATTTTTGGTTTGCAAAGCGAAAATTGTTCGAGCTAAACTACAGCAAAAGTAAACAGGAGCGTTTCAATTAGGACAGATTTGTTTTGAAGATTTTGACAAGATGGAAACTCGTATCGGATTGATAAACATTCCCAAATATAATTCTGATTATCGATAGGCAGAAAATTTCCGAAAATTATTTGCAATCTTGTCAAAAGTTACTTTGCAGCGAGGGAGTTGTTTAAACGAATTTAAATTATGGCCCAACTTATGCTTATCTCAATTAAACTTTTTAACCCTTTGCATTCGAAGCATTTTTAAATATTATTAAGTCTAGTTTTCTTTTTCAAGGAAAACCCTGTTTTGGAAAAACAGATTACAAATGCTTCTGATTTATTTACTTTGATTTCTTTCGTTAAATTTTACATTTTAAAATATTTTAGTTAATCGCATACGTCGCCCCAGAGGCACCACTCGAGTGCAAAGGTTTAATATATTTGTAATTGCAACATTTTTAAACATATACATATACTTCAAAAAAGAATCGAAATGAATCTGAAACAGAACAAATGCTTCGAAAGATATTCAGAATTTAAAATTAACTTTAGAGATCTCAGGTTTCCATTATCTATCTTAAAATCTATCAACGTTAATTATATTTTCCTAAATTATTTCATTTTTTTTCAATCTGGAACGAATTTTTCATTTTTGTTTCATTTAATGAAACGTTTCGTTCAAAACTTTGATGTCTCAGTTTCTTTTTACAGTAGGTTATGCAAATGTATCCCATAATATTAACTTATCTGTCTATCATCGTTTAAAACGATGATAAAGAACGAAAAACTAACTCGTTGACTGCCACGGCGGTTATGATCATCACCTAAAATTTTGAATAATCAAAACTGTTATAAAATAGTGAATCAATCCATGGATCGCGTTACTATTATACTAATAATCCAAGGAATCAAATTGAAAATTTCAATTTGAACTATGTGCACACATCCGTTTTCATTATGGTAGACAACGGGTTAATAAGTTGTTTGCTTTAAAATATATTTATACGTATATTTGTACAATGCGATTCAATTTATAATTAAAATAATTAGAGCCTAAAGCAATATAATTGAAAAAAAGGTGAAATAAAGATAAAGATAGATATTAGTGAGCTATAATTAGACTGCGGATATTTACACAGTTAAGATATGCCCGAATATCTATCTGTATATAATAATACATGTACGTTTGCTATATGTTGTAGAGATATGCGGCAAATGCAATTTGTACAGCAGTTGCCAAAATTGAGCTGCAACTTTGTCATATTTTTGTCAAAACATACATTTAGAAATCATGTTCAACTAAATCAGTGTCACGGAAGTATTAGCTCTTTGAGACTAACAGTTTTAATGATTTACGTTAACTAGTCTTGTGAAAGTTACAGCCAGGAGCTGTCACTTGTTTACATACAACATTCTTTATTTAACATGTTTGCGTCTTGTATTCATAATTACATCACGGTTAACTGATAGCTCCTATATCGCTGAATTGTCAAAATGCCACCTCGTATAAACATTCAGTTGTGCAAAGAAATTATCTATATATAACGCGTTGAAAAATGTTGGCAAATCGAATTTCAATGATTTGTTACAAGAATACAAATTGGGCAAAGGGTTAACTGATTTCTGAAAATGCAGTCGTCTACGAAAAATCATGACAAAATCAAGAAATTTCAGTTTTTCTCCACTTTTATATATTTCAGTAGGGAATTTCTACAAACTTTTATAAATATGAAAGTATAAGCTGTTTTATTTTCAGTATTCGCAATTCTTAGATACTTTAATTATTAAGAAATTTGCAAATTTTCATTTTTGATAATGTTTTATTAACTTTCCAAAATAAAAGAATGTGAACTGTTATTTTGTTATAAGTATTTAAATATGTTTAAACAATTATTAAAGTGAACATATCACGCGAAACACATTGACTTTGGTGTATATTCTGTAACTCATTTTTGAGAAACTAAAGCCTAGAATTAAATTACTAGATTTGTATTGTACGTATGTTAAATGGTTATCAACCAAGAAAATCGTTATTTTTCCATTAAGGTCTCTTAAGAATATGTGAAATGTTTGTATACTTTAGGGATTTCCAAACTGCGGCCCGCGGCAACGGGACCCGAAACGCTGGTTTAATTATTTTAAGAATACAAGATAATAATCAAATGGTTTATTTACTAGAAAAAATAACTGACATACATAAACATATTTATAAAACAGAATTTAACAATAATTAACAAGATTTATGTAGCTGTGTTTCTCCGCTGACAATTGTTAGCAGTTGTGGATTAAGTTTGCTACAATAATACCGATTATCAAAAGAGATTGAAGATTTTCGCTAGGATCATTCTTTATTTATTTATTTTTTTTTTCTTTAATTTGGTTTAACAATGTCCTTGCTCTTGACACCAACCTCACGCCGTACCAATAGAATGTAAACGTAACTAAGCGTGCTTCCATGGACTGCATCCACTGCATCCACTGCATCCACTGCATCCGGTGTACTCCTCAAGAGTTTCAAAGATTGCTGTTAATAACAAAAGCTGCATTTTCGATTTTTGCTATTAATTTGTCACGTGTATTAGGTTTTTGATTTAAATAGAACTTCGACTTCATGGAACTCCATAGAAAAAAATCTAGAGGGGTTAGATCAGGTGACGTACAGAGAAACGTACAGTTTCGACAAGTTGTTAGTATTTCCACGCATATTTCGAAAATGAAAACGAATCGACCTATGGTGTATATAACAGTTTTTGCTCAGAATCACTTCCCAAGCATGTTAGCGAAGTGTGTCGGTTTCGATCTGGAACACCATGTATAAAGAATTCGTTGCCAACTCCTATCTATGTACCTAATTCTTGAGCGGTTGTTCATATTGTGCGGAAATAACTGTTGTTTATGGAAGTTCATTGTTATACTCATGTTACAGTTTTTTACGATTTGCTAATTAGATATACCAGTGAAACTATAATTAATGTTATCAAACTTTTGAGTATCTGCTAATGTCCATAAACATTCGCAAAACTCAAAAGTTTATATTAAATTATGTAATAAAAATAAATGTATAAAAGCAACAGGCGTGACATAAAGTAAAAAATTTTTCAATAAATTCTATTACCTTTCTCTACTACACCGGAAATGACGATTACGTTATATGTAGTAAACTGCAAATGATTAAACAATAGTTGTGACTATAATGATTACAGTAATTATAATAATCAAGTAATTATTACAATGAATGATGACCTTATTTTTTCACATTAAAATCTTATACTTCTTGACGCATGCACAATTTTCAATATGTACATCTTAATGCACTGGTATCAAACAATTACATTTCCACATTAATAAGTGCACTTATCTACATTAAAACGAAAAACATGATTTTGCCAGCTTTCCGGTTCAAATACTTTATTGTATGGCGAGGCAATTATCAGCGCAACAACTGATATTACTAATTAAAATATAATTGAATAACTAAAAAAAAAGTTGGAGAAGATTTTAAACGTCATTAATATTAATTATATTGTTTATACGTGGTAACGCATGAAAAACTCAAATTGAAAAATGAAACGATCGCAATCTCAGTAGCTATAATACGTCTTACATGTATTACGTATGCCTATTTTTACTATAACAGTCAAAGCCGTTAGGTCTAATTTCCATTAATAGGGTATAGTAACTAACTAATTATAGTACACTTGATGGTGGCAAGTAACAGATTTACGATTTCGCAATAGGTAAAGTTCTATTCTACTCTTCCAATCTACTGCTTCAATACTTTACCAATCAATTACCCAAGGATTTTGTCTATTGAAGTAGATATTCCGATTACTGCTACCTTAAGTTTGTAACGTAACTTCATTTAATCATTTAATCGTTTCGCGTATTGTTTAATTCCAAAACCGTCTCAATTTGGAATATAATATTAATAAACATCTGTTTCGACAGAAAGCTTCATATATTAAATACGAAAAATTAATAACTGGTTATAATCTGTAATTACAGTGTCCCTATAACTCTCACCCATAAAATCGTTTTGTCCGTGTGACTGCTACCTAACAACTGTCAGTCCTATTAATTACAATCAGATGACTGTCGCTACCTATTATTAGTAAGAAGACCCAATGACAGTCAGTTCTTTTTATCGCTATTCGAGTGTCACTTTAAACTGCACTAGTGATCAGAATAGAACGGTAATAGAACTATCAGTTGTATACTTTTATAAATAATTTATTTATTTATATACACAGTAAAAAATCACACATCTAACGAGGAGAATTTAGAACTCCGACAGATGGTAATAGTATATAGTCCATCTCACGTTCTTTGTAACACAAGCAATATCATCTTTAATGTTGTCACTGTTAATTATTATAATTTAACAGTAAATCAATTTTTGTTTTTTTATTTTACTTTCATTTCTTCAGCATTAACTTTTAAATACCACGTAATTACAGGTACACTTACTTCTTTATTTTTATGCAAAGTCCGAAATGAATAATAAAACTTTTTTGTATTATTTTCTGTACATAAGTTATATTTTCATAAAGCGAAATAAATAAAGTTATAACAATAGGGAAGCTGACAGTCACTGGGTACATTTGTCCTAGAGTTAATTACTCTACCACTGTCTTTATTAAAAAGTTGGTCGCGGAGCAGTAGTTTATCAAACTTGTTTGGAATCTGTTGTCTACTGCACTGATAGGCTACCGATAGGTGCTGGGGAAGTCACTATAAATATCAATATCAAAAACAAGAAGTGACAAGAACCTTTCTACTTTTAGGCGAATTTGAACTCTCTAACCATGTTTTATAAGACCGAATTCAGTTTAGTAATACCGTGAGCCGTAACCGTATCATGTTTTCGCCTCAACTTCCAAGCTGCCGATTAATGACGTGACGCATGAATGTAAACACGATGTAATCTTTTAATTCTAATAGAACAACGTTTATTTCGAAGGAGTAAAAGCGGCTATCGTGTTTACATATTGTGTCTACATACTAATTGAAAGATACTAGATTCGTGACGAATGCACCGACGTCAGGCTGTTAATACAGAGGAGTGGAGGGTCTGTATGTCTTTTGTTTACCGCCGTACAAACAATTTTCGAAGAAGGTCGATTTAATTTGAAAAAATTTGTAGTAAATACAAAAATATATATTTAATAACGGTAAATCTTCATTTAATTTATTTTAATCCTTTGCACTCGAGTGGCGCTCCAACGGCGGCACATGTGTGAAATTTTAATTGTATTTATATTAGAATATAGCAAATTAACTAAAGTAATGGGAATAAATAAATTCATAAGCATTTGTTATTTTTTTTCTTAAAAATGTACTAGTATCAAGTACAAGGAATTAACACAAAATATCTGAAATCAGAATATTATTTCTTTCATTTTTAAAGTATTATATATTAATTTCTACCTAATTACTCCCTATATCATAAATACATTTTAAAATACATTCGATTCTTTTTAACTCTAATTTACAAAAAGGGTTCTAATGGCTTGAGTTGTATGTCAACTTTGTAAATGTAAATCTCATCATTTTTATGCTGGAGTTAATCAAAATAATCGCGGAAAAAATTGATTTTGTTTTAAAGTTGAATTCGGAAGTCCGATATAATATTGTCCAAAACATGTGCTAAGTTCTACATTATTAAATCCTAATTATATTATAATTCATAAGAACTTAATTGAAAGGTACAATTTTTATTTTATTTACGCTCTTTCTTATCTTGCTCGCCATGTTCCCTCTTCCTCTCTGCAAAGGTTTTTCGAAACGTATATGATCTGTGTTTCGAAAAACCGTCGACCTTAGTACTGAAAAGGTTAATAATAGTGTCTTAATGATATTTAATATGACGTCAAAATTTATATATGCACAAAATTACCAGTGATATTGAACGTACCAAAATTCAGTTACGTTTTCAATTTTTTATTTCAACTGAACGTGTTAACTCTGAGATATATGAAAAAATTTAATTAGGTTATTTTGAATCGCCATCGTTCACCACTATTAAAGCTTTCCTTTACCGTTTTGAGAGTAAATAAAAAAGATGACATGATAATTATTTTTCATTAACTTGGAAACTGTTAAATGTATCATTGTTTTAATTAGTGTACTACGTAGCAACACTGGGGATCAATCAGTCGATTAACTACTTTAAATTAACCATTTTAACCATTTCACTGCGCTACATATAGTTGACGCTCACGGATCGGTCTGTGAAAGCAAACGCTCCATTAAAAAAAATACTGTTGTTATATTAAATTAATAATTATTCAATGTATGAAAAATAATGCCTTCAATTCTATGGGTCAAAAATATGTAATTATTAAAAATCACATTATAATGCTGTGGCTGATATTGTCGTATTACCAAGCCGCTAAGTAGCTGACTCTGCCATACCGAAGTCAGGGCTAACCGACTCTGTGCGAGAGAAACTCAACTTCAACGTGCACGCGTTGGTGTATGTACACACGGATGCTTTAAACGTCTTTTGATCGTCGTTCATCGATTTTCTTTCCCCTCTTGGTCCCTTTCCGATCGATGCCTTGCGCTATCTACCACCAGCATTGAAACTAATCTAGATCTCTCTTTGCTCCCCTCCGACTTACTCTTTGACCACTTCAGAGTTGAAAGTTGGCTAGCCCTGCACAAACTCACCAACGGCAATTAACTCTGCATCGCCGCATCGTGTCACGAATAATAGGAAAAAATACAAAATCTGAAGTATCGGACATTATGACGTCCCATACATCAAAATGTTCAGAACGAAATGCAGATTTCAACGACTTTCAATTTTGACAAATATATTAATCTCTTGTCAAAATTAAGAGAAGACATTTGGTGAAAATTTCGGAAAATTTATTTTGAACACAACTTATATTAAACACTATAATAACTCTAAAATAGGTGAAATAATCTTTTAATAACAGTAACAAACTTTCTTAACTTTTATTTGAAATATTTATCAATTTTGAAGAGACTTTAAAAGAAAGTATGTTAAAGGTACATTCACGATCTTTTTTTTTACAGTTAAACAGGATATATGAATTTTACGTTAAGATATGCGTTTTTTAATTCCGAATTCAAATATACGAACAGTTAAATATAGTTGAAAATTAATTTCTATACATTTTTTGTATAAAATATTAACCAATTTTCATAAAATTGAATTTATGTAATTTGCATTCCCTAAAAATGAAGGTATCTGCTTACACTGTGCTACACAAAAATTAAAATAGCAAACAATAAAATAAATTTCTCAGTGAAAAACGTATTTTTATATTAGGCCAAACCTTTTAAATTAAAATAAAAAAATTTGTTGAAAAACTTTTGATTTTAAGATCAAAATTGCAATATTAAACCTTATCTAATTCTATGCGGACTATATCATGTTTCATTTTGAATCTCTAGTATTTATTTGTAAAAATAGTCAGTTTTGAATAATATAAATTATATTTTTTTTATGTACTTTAAAAAGTATGCATTATTTAATGAATTAAACAAAAAAGAAGAAAGAAAAAATCTTAGACGAATTCGGGGTTATGACCTTTGCCCTGAACGGGTTTAAAAATCGGCAATATACAAGAATGCCAGATTGGATTAGTGTTCCATCCGTTGACCCCGTTGATGTTATCAAGATGCTTTATGATTTCTTCTACTTCGCGGTATTTCTTCGGAAACTACTCTAGTATTTCAACCCTTTGGACTCATGATAGTTTTGAATAAAATTAAGTCCGAGTTCCTTTTTCAGTAAAACTCTCAAAATTCGAAAGTACTATTTTGAAAGAAAAGAGTTACAATTGAATATTAATTTATTTATTTTCATTTCTTTCGTTAATTTGCTATATTTTAACACAAATAACACTTAAATTAACACACGCGTCGCTCTAGAGGCGCCATTCGAGCGCAAAGGGTTAATAACAATCATAGCTACTTTAAAGAACGAGATATACTCTCTTTCGATCAAGTACTCAGCCGAATTTAATAAAATATTTTAATGTAATTATGCCTTGTATTAATTCAATCGTCGCAGCGAGAGAGTTAAAGCTAATTGTTCAATTATTGCAGTTCTAGGCGAAAGGAAGATCCCATTATTTTCAAGGGTAGGTCAGCCACAAGCGGCTGCGATAACCGTATTATCGTCCCGTCTCATAAACTTGTTTCGCGTAGTTTACGAGCACGCAAGTCTTAACTGGCCGTGTATACTGGCGAACACCATAAGCTTCCCTAAGGAAAATGGTGTCATTACGGAAGAATGTCCCACCACTTGTTTCGATACTCCAGAATTATCTATTTGAATTTGTATTCATTTGAAAAAGAGTCGATTGATTTAATAACGGAGCCATATGGATCATATATTAGTCAAATTATCGAGTAAAGGTATAATCTCTAGTGACTTTTGAATACAAAGCGATATAATTTCTACATCAACGTTTTCTTTAAGAAAGCCTGTAGTGCCTACCAGTGTTTTTTATGTGGCACCATGTATCTTTGACTTTATAGCGTAATAGCCGGTATTAAAACAAATTCAATGATATATGACACTTCGACTTTGAAATGACCTTGGACTTATAAATCTGATCTGACCATTCCGTTCGATTGACGGAGACATTGACGTGTGAAATTCGATTTCTTGAGCAATTAGGTAACTCCCAATCGAATGATGAGGTATTATACTGATTATTGTCCTACCTATTCTTCAGATGCTGTAAAAAAATTGCTGAATAAGGAATTTCGAAACTGTTGGATCGAACGTAACGGATAAGTTCAGTGATCAATTTGTTCACCCGATTTAACCCAATCCGACTTCTTTTTGAGGGAGAAAGTGGGAGATTGTGTTTATCGCGAACAATCAACTTCGGAGAGCAAACAAGAAAACATAATTACTTTCAATGAGAAAAATCGAAAGGATACTTTAATGCCTTACTGCAAAAGGTTATCATTTTAAATGTTTAGTTTAATAAAACAAAATAATAAAAAATGTTAAAACTGTTGTTGTTTTATCATAAATTTGTTAGTACCAAGTCATTTCAGAGTCAATGACCTGTAAAAACCTTACAGGTAACGACAGTTTTAAAATCTGTTTTATTGTTTTATTTTCCCCCTACCTTCGATTCATACAGAGATATTTGGGTGTTCTTTTTCTCGTGAATCATCTGGTATACTTCTACCGTTCGATATTCCAGGTTTGTTGATATACATTTGCATTCATATAAATTTGTATACTGTGACTTGACACAAATATTAAAAACGTGAAATATTATTTTTTCCGAACAAGTTTCGAACAGTACTTTTGTTTAGAAGATATTAATAAACTGATAGATTTGAAATGAGAAGAGATACAAATTGTTCATTAATAACATCCATTAACACCATTTGATTAAATTGCATTTTTGTGTTCTATAGCGAAATGTTGCCACGAAAGAAAATACCAGAACTTATTCTGGAACTTTTTAAAAAACGACATTACGATTATTAAAGACGTCACATCTCCAAACTTATTAATCCCAAAAATTTTCAAATTATACGAAAGATATGTAAAATATAGTATATCTACAGTATACTAGAGGATACAGTACACTTACAGAAAACGAGTTATCCAGGTATTAATAATAAAACTACCTAATAGATCAAAATAAGTTGCTTTAAATTTCTTATATCAAATTATAAAATCTATTAAAACGCTTTTGTCGAAATGTACACTGATTAGTATCAAGTAAAAGAAATAATTCTTTATATGCTAGCTTTCATTGCATTCTATATTTATCCTGTTTTTTATTTTATTATCAAATTGAAAAGTAAGGACAGATTGGGCGTCGATAGTCCTGGTAATGAATAAAACATACATGTATATAAATGTACCGATGTATGAAATTCGAATTTCTTTTTTTTTCGACCTACTAGTAATTTCTGCCTAAATACTCGACTAGAAGGTTCGATACGTACCATAGAGAAACGTACCTGGTAGCAGCATTTGATACAAGTAGCGCTAAAACAAGTACCGAACAGGATCGAGTACCGTTAGTATCGAATGATATCAAATACTATCGATTCTCAAACGATACAAAACTTTACAAAATTCTCCTCGCCGGAAATTCATAAAATGATCACCGATCGCAGCTGCCGGCATCTGCAATAACGTATACATACATTATGTCATGATGTGCCGGTTTGGAAACATCAAAGATGAGCTGAAGCGGAGCGAACGGTGTACCTGTACCGTTCTGCTTTTCGCATCTACATGGCAGTAAATAAAACAGTTATATGAGGTCAGTGCCCCTATTTCTAATCATTCAAGATTCAGAATAAATCACACGGATTTCTTTTACGTAAACAAATTAACAAAGATATTGTTCAAGACTTTAGTTAGGGGTCATGTTATAAAATGAATGCAAAAAAACCATTTTCAATTAATAATTGTTAATCAAATGTGACGGATAAAATGTGCGGATTTCTAATCAACAGAAATCGCAATAACCGCATTTCTGCTGAAGATGTTTTGAATTCTGTTCATATAATTATTACGTAGACCACGATTCAATATATTTATTTAATTATTTATTCTAATGTTAAATTAGCTAATAGATATTATATATAAATTATAATAGTTTTTAAAAGTAAACACATTTTTATGAAAAAACACAACGTTTAATTAATTAAAATTATCATATAATATTTTATTTTTTTAAGTTACGGTATAATGATAAATAAATAATATTAAAGTTTCGCCTACTGGTTATTTAGTAGACTGTATTACTAATCACCTATTTTCTTCAGAAAAATATTACAAAAGATAAAGTTGGAACAATTACAACATTATAAATGTCTTTTGGTATCAATTATACAAAGCTCAGTTTGCGGCAATAACCATCAAATTAACAATTACATAAAATCAGAGCTATTTCTGCTAAAGCGAGGTTGCAATGGTGCAACTAAAATTCTGATAAGACAAATGTCTTGCACATTCAATTAAAATAAATGTTGCCACCTGAAAGTGGTGAGTTTACGCAATTCTTCTGGGAGTGTGCGAATAATTTTTAACGATTTTTTTTCTCATTTTTTTGTCAATTAAATATTTATAATAACAGGAAATATATTTAGTATAAAATTTCGTCTCGCGTACGCTTAATTTCATGCCAATAAAATGCTAATCTTTTTACATTTTCAGTCAAATATAAATAAATAGTTAATGTAATTAAACAATTCGTTTATTAATCATTTACTAAACTATACAAATAAATACGCATTGCACTATTATATTCAAATATGTGGGCCATCAATTTTGACTATCAACATAATGTTTAACTGTTTGAGTAATTGCATATGCTTCAGTAAGAACGCAAAAGTATAAAGTGCATAAAGATCGACAAACTAATTCAGCAAGTTGCTGACAACGAAAATTGGATTACATATGATGATCTAGTCAGGAAGGAAGTCAAACGTATGCTTTGTAAGAAGGCTCTACCAAACAACCTGAGGTTAAGTACAGAATTTACTAACAAAAAGGAATATTCTCCATTTGGTGAACTGCTATCACTTAGCTAAGGTGTTGACGTTATTGTCTACTATAAGCACGATTAGATACAGAAAGAAAAGGAAAAAGAAACGACGAGTATTGTTGGATGACCCAGCTTCATTGAATTACGACTCATCTTCGCAAGAGTTATGAACTACGAAAAACAGCTTAATTGGTACGGAGTCATAAGGTCATTCTCCCTCCACTAGATATTCTAGGATATACATATTCCGAGGGTAAGGCCCAAAGGCAGATTAGTTTTGGCATCTTACACTACCACTGCGGTCGATAATATCATAGGTACTAGTAATTTGCCGGTAAATTAGCTTTCGCTAATAGGGACGACTCGCTAAGGGAACTCATCTGCTACAGTGTCACTAACCTTTCCGCTACTTACCGCTAAAACAATAAAAAAAAATGCCCAAAGGCAGATTAGTAAGAATAAAGCCTTGACGCAAAAACTAGGTCTCACGACGTCGTTTTGCTATACATACATTCTTCCCCGAAGTTCCTAGTTAAGTTGAGTTCGGCGTGAGTAAAGATTATAAGAACTGGAATAAACTTTTATATACGCGAAAGCAGCCTATAATTCAGCCAGATCCCAACAGTATTGACCAATTGAAAAAGCGCTGATATCTTACTTTTCAGTGGTCGCACTGTCAGATTACTAAACGCTCTTATATTTTCTAAAACTGGAATAAAGGAGACAAAGGTGAACTCTTTCGTCAAAAAGTTGTATATTTTTCTGCGTCTAAAATGAACAAGTTGTACGCAAGTTGTAAATAAGAAGCAGTCGTAGGTGGTAACGGCCAACAAGTTGCTTAATCTTGTATCAGTCTTAATTTGATACAAAAATACAAGAGAAATTATGCAACGGCATAATATATTCATCGAAAACCGAGTGCCAAGTGTACGCTACTCGAAAGCCGACGATCTGAGACACTCAGCCACTCGACGGTGATCGATGTTCTTAAGTACTTACATGCATGCTGGATTCGATCCCATCGCTAGAGTAAGCGAGCACACCTCTACGAGTTCTAAGTTAAATCGAGGTTCTCCTTTCTTTCCCATTCGCACCTTATCCGTAGTTACGTGCCGAAGTTTACACCCCAGCGAGTCTAGGTCAGGAACGACGATGACGACAGCTACCAACGTTTGACCTTAAGGTCTAATTTTAAAATTCTCAACGCGAGCAAGAGAGAGGGTGAAAGAGCCATGCTGCAATACGAGGCACGAACGAGAGCCACTTGACGAAACAACAAACATTATCGCACTCTTATCGACGCCAATATCCATAGAACTGGTTCAAAGCGTTTAAGATTTTGATAAATATGCTTAAAAGGCCGCGAGCCCGCGGATATCAAACCTTGATTCTTATGGATAGTGTGAGTCCCGCCGAGTATTTTCCAAAAAAACTAATGCGGCGGTTGCGATTACTTGAAATTTTTATACGAACCTGATTCACCCGTTTTTTAATTAAATTCAGAACAATTCAAAATGGGATAACTTGATCTATCTTAAACGCGGTTAAGGTTAGGATTTGATCTTAAGCCCTTTCTTGTTTTGTGTTTACATTTTGCTTATTTACAGTAGCTATTGAGAAATCATTAATTACAGTCGTTATACCTCGTCGAATAATTACGGTCGCCACGTTACCTTTTTTTATATCGCAAGCGTATAACTAAGGCTAGTCCTGGGTTCGAGAACATTCCCGACGTTCCTTGCCCCCCACCCTCCCCCACCCCTTCCCGGGACAAGGACGACTACGACCGACGGGGTGCAGTCCCGCGGTTTTTCAAAATAAATTAGACATTCAATTATAATCGAAGTGAGTTTTATTTCAAACGCCCAAATCAAAATTATAAAATTAAAAGAATCTTCTGCTACAATATAGAAAATAGCATACCTCACTGTACCTATAACAATCAACATTAGGCATTTGCAGACCAAGATTTTCAACATGCATTCTCATGCGTACCATGCACATCCTTTATCAATGCCCTTTTTAAATCATTAATGTTCTACTGATTGCTAGATTATTAAAAATTAAGTATTTAAACTTTTTGCTATATTTTAAGTTTTTAGGTAGTCGAAATAATTTTGCAACATCTCGTTTTGAAATATTAAATCACGTTTATGGCGAACTTATAATCTAAATGTTATGAACCGTATTTGTACTACGACCAAACTTTAAGTTTAATTGCAATTATAATTTTCAGAATCTAGGATCATTAAATTCAAAGTACATATAATATTTCAACATTCTTTATTTGATTTAAAATTACAATGCAATTGTTGGAATAAATAATCAATCAAAGCAACAATTCACGAATTTCATTCTGATACAGTGGGTGTAAGAAGTATTCATACAATGACCATTATTAAATTAAACTTCACAAAATTGTAATCATTATCATACATTAATAAAAATGTTGTATACATGTTTTCAGATATTTCTGAAATAATTTGAAAAACTAAAATTCAAAGTGATATCCATAGATTACAGAAATAAACGTGTAATAAATAATCGTACATTTTGACTTTACCAAAATAAAATAACAAATAAATCAACTTCTAATATTAACAAAATTTACTATTAATTGTTCTAACGTTCAATTAGTTCCCATTTTGACACTATTATGGTCTTGAGCCTTTTAGGCATTGAATTTACAGAACTTTTAACAATTTCTTTAAATAAAATAGGGTAAAATTAAATATTCTTTCCAAGTTATATGTACATTGACCAATAGACCTCTTGCTACTGCTTAAACCTAAGTCCTTGAATGTTTATTCTTTTTGTAGGACTTTTTGTGTATTCGAATTAATTGTATAGAAAATGGGGAACTAATTGTAGCAAATATGGTCGTAAGACTCCCAAGACGAATAACCAGCATAATTAAAACCTTGCAAATTGGTCGAAATTGCAGATAATGGAATCTTGATTAACTGTGGTTCTATTGTAAATATTAATTTTACTTGCGGTTGATCTCTTTAACCTAAATTGAAATCTATAGGAAAATCTTCATATTTGAGTACCTAATTACGAGCGCAATCTCGAATCCAGGTACACTCGAGTTCTCAGATTTTTATTATTTTAAGATATAACTTCTATAAAGTAATAAATCAAACAAAATTAACCGCTTAATGAAAGAAAGCTTATCCTGAAATATTGTTAGGAGTGGGAAAATGTAAAAGACCTCGCATCTTTTTTTGGGGATAAAAATAATGCTTATATTGCAATAGTCATTAAAACAGAGTGTGTCCAAACAAAATAATTTGTAACGTTTGTTATTCGTAACAATGTCGCCAGATCTAACATTTATAATAATTTAAAAAACTTACACATGAAAACAAAACAAAATATGTATATTCGTACATCCTGAACCGGAACCGAGTCTCCATCGTTTTCACAGGTCACTAATTCTCTCTACCGTATTCACTTTTTTCACACTATTGCGCCCATCAAATCGAAAGATATTAAATGTACTTTTATTTCTGAAGATGATTCGTTTCCAGTATTCTACTGAAAAATTAATACAATCTTTCGTAAATTATCGGTATCTTTTATTTCTCTGTAACAAATAACAAACGAAACTGATACATGGATTTATATCGACATCATTTTTAATACTTTGGTCATACATTTCGTAGAAATGATGACTCTTGCAATTTTACGCTCCTTTTTACATCTGACAGAAAACTATTAATGCAAATATGTTGCAAAATTTCTTAATATTGCAATTAGTATCTAATAAAGTAGATAAAAATCAGGATAACGGTATAAAATGTCATTAAACTTTTAAGATCACGAATACATGACGTCAACCATCACGAAGTAAAAAATCACAACTATTTTTGAAACACATTTCTGAATTTTTATATTACTTCATGAATCAATTTTTTTTTCACGTTGATTGTACAATTTAATAGTAATATTTCTTTGCAGCCTATTTTTTTCAAATAATTATTATTTTCACACCATTGACCCTGACAATCTTTTCTGACTAATTATTAAGTAGCTACAAACAACCTCATTATTCGTTATGGAATATGTATATTACAACCGTACGAATGCATGTTACTTATCTATTTCAGTCCACCTATAAATATATGTCAGTATTTTCGAAGCGGCCATAAACATTATCCTAAATTTATAAATCGATACAGAGATACAATCTAAGAATAGATACCACTTGTTTGTATCGTCAGTATGCAGTAATGATCGTAGTTATATAAAGTTGAGGCTGAAATTAGCCAGCGTACAAATAAATTTCACACCCACTCTACATTGTTAGTTGCAACTGACAATCAACTATTTTGTATGAAGAATATTAATGAAAGATTTATGTAATCGTGTTTATCAAGTTTCAAGCTCCAAATTGACGTTGCATAAGTGCCACTTGATTGTTACTTCTGCGTTAATAAACAGTGGAATCGAATGAAATAGTGAATTAAGTTACCAAAGTAACAAACAAAACAAACATTTGATTACTGTTGTAAGCGTTTTGCAAATTTTCAAATCATTTACCTTTACTTCCACACTAATGCCTTTCTGTGATTAATTATTTTTAACGAGTATGCTTCGCAAAATAACTAATTGTGGTATGATGAAATATGTTTAAAAATCATGTTTTAGAAAAATAATAAAATAAATCAATTTATTTCTGCATTAATACGTAACATATATATTTTTTAAACATTTCTTTGGCTCGACATTTGACTTATTTAATAAATTTTTGTTCGGATATGGCTATCCTTACCATACTACTCAATCGAATCAAAATGAAATTGTGTTTTGGATTCTTCCAAATACCACAAAGTCTGCGCTATATTTTTGATTAATTAAACCCGTGAATCCACTTTTTGACGCTATACAACTTACTTGTTAGATCTCTTTAATGTATTGTAAAATACTATAAAAATTTCATCCCTGACGCACTTTTTGACAATTCTAGTATACAAAACATTATAAGCGTTTGAAAGATGCGATTTTGATAATAACCATCAGTGTAATATTGTAGATGTGATACTGAATTCCTAAAAAGTACAATCCCAGTTGATTAGTTGGCCGCTTGCATGTTGGAGCGTTGCTGATCATTCAATTGTTTAATCAGCTGAAGTCAACTGTTCGCGTTATGTTTCTCTCGTAGCATTTTTGTATTGTCAACCTGTTGCTGACTGTGGTATGTTTTTAAAAAAAAGTCGAAAAAGGAAATCCCCATAAATCACCCCCATAAATGTAAATTCAAATCTCATTCGCAGTATTCTTAACGCTATTGTTTTTTTAAAGCAATTTTTTTTTATTTTCTATATTTCGATGGAGAGGACCAGGAGACACTTTAAGAAAAATGAAATGCACCGTTGAAGAAGTAGTAATAACTGATCAGCACTTCAAATTTTATACTATTAAATAATTAATAAAAGAAAAGATAAAATAAGCCGTGGATGTTGCTACTATTAGACTAATAGTGTAAAGTATTAATTTAAACGGTTACATTTGAAAATTAATCGATAGAAGCTTTAATAATTGGAATTTCAGTGTGTCTTACCATGTACGTCTGTTTTCAGTCAACGTGTTAAATTAAAGAAAGAAAAATTATAGCTAAAGTTAAGGTAATTGTTATTTAAAATTTTTTCATTTCTAAATTTTAAAATTTCGAAATTTCAAAATTCTGAAACTTCTAAATGAATCTATTATATATGTATATCACCTTTCGAACATATTAATAGCCAAATGAGAGTCTTTCATAATGAAGAAGATAATGAACCATTCTTTCTTTTGAATAAAAATAAGTGATGTTGAAGCACGATCTAATACAAAAACGTAAACTAGATACCAATAATTGGAAAAAGAAGAGATTATTTGATAAATTGTATACAAATTCATTCAGAAATGTAACGGTTGAACGGAAAACCGAAGGAAAATGTAAACGCATACATAAATTCGTGGACAAATTGTTCGAATCTTCAATGATAATGATCTTGACCCTATGAAGTTTCATTTATTTGTTTTCCATTATTGGATCAAGGATGGAGATTATGGAAAAATGAAGGCAGCCTTTAATTTTTTACATAGCATTACTCCGTCGACATTAAAACGAATAATTTCTTTAGCGTCTGAAGAAATTGTTGCGTCAACAGATGAACGTGCAGGCGATGAAAGAGTTAGTATAATTCAGAAAATTTAAAGAAACTGACAGAGATTGATTATTTAGTATTAACAGTTATCGGATATTTTATCATTAAAGTAAATTATATATATCATTATTCTAATCTAACACCGAGACTGATGCGCGACACGAGAATACAATAGACCACCATATACCGAACCGGGTACGACAAATGAACATCGGTACGCGAGCAGTGCTGCCAACTTATGTGTAGACTATATGAATCCACGAATACCAACTGAAGCAAATACCAGAGCATATAATCTCATTTTCATCATCATCTCAATTCTGATTCAAATATTAAAACCACACGGTGAATATATTTAAAAAGACATAAACTTCATAGATCAGTTACGAATATGAGAAGATTTTTACCATGCAGTAAGAGAAGCGTTAAAAATGGAACTTCACATTCAAGGCTGTGCAAAAATATTTTATTACGATACGAAAGAATTTCAATATTTGTTGTTAATTAAAGAGAAAATACCCTATCCTCGTATTCCAATAACGGAAATGGTTATATGCTAGGCAACTTTTGCTCTACTTGGGTTCCATTGAATGTCTGATGAACAAATATTCGTATGCCTTTATGTAAAACTTGTAAGAAAAAACGATATCGCATGAAATAGTCTCAATGTTAAATTACTTTATAATAAATAAAGTTGATTATCGTGTTAAGCAGGCTCGTGATAAAGTGCCAAGACACAAAGAAGTATTTGTTATTAATGAAACTAAACCATCGTCTATATTTGGCAAACTTATTATAGAGATATGGATTTACTGAAAAATCTACAAATGATGACTTGAACAGCAAATAACTGAATGACTTCCTAAACAGTGCAAAATACAGTTTACAATTTTACAAAACTTACAAAATATATACAACAATCTATATCATACTTGTCAGATAATCACATCTGGTACTACAGTAGGTTACAATCTTTGTATTTAACACTTTGACTGCACTTTGGCTGCAGTTAGTAAAAATTTCATTTTGTAATAATTTTATGTTTGACAAATTTTAAATTCTGCTTCCACAATATTTTGATATTTCTATTATTCATCATTTCAAATATCTAACAGGAATATTTTCAGTCAAATAAACGAAAGAATTCCTAACAATATAGGCACAGGTTTCTAATGAAAATTCAAGTGTAACCCAATTGTGGGTGACATGGCAGTCAAAGTGTTAACTCAGAAAGATTTTAAAATTCCAGATTTTCAGCAGATTTCGAAAAAAGCATTGTATTAAATAATAGCAGGCAATCTTAAGCATTATTTAGCACGAGGAAGAAAGAAAGCTGATCAGAAGAACGCGAGAAGTAAATATTAGTGAAAACGAAGGTGTTCGTAAGTATCCATTTAATGTAACACGAACCTTTTAAACTACGAATGACACCACTGTCATCAACAGGTCCAACGAGTATTTTTACAGACGACACTGGCTCCATTCCATCAAGCGTTTCGTAATTGGAATTCGAGTCGCGATCAACTCAAATTCGAAACGTGTTTCTCGGGTTCCATGCTTACGTAATGCGTACACGATGAGGATGCGCTTTTATTTTTCGATTTATGCTTTTAGGAAGCTGGTTCAGCAAACGGTATCGAGTAGAGCACATTGAAAAATTGCATTAACCGTTTTGTGTACCGTTCGCGAGACGAACCATACAATTCGAACGAATGGCTGGCTCTTGTTTCATTCGGTATAAGGGCAATGGCTCAGAAGACAAACACAGCGATCTAATAATATGTGACGCATGGATCTTCCTTAGAATCTTTAACCTACTTTTATGTAGTACTATCATATATTTTTAATAATAAATGATTCGGTTAGGCATAAGATGTGATTTATAAATATCACGATCGAAATCGTTTAATATAGATCGGAATTAGATGCAGATACATTGTCGTTGGACAAACGGTAACATTGCCAAATGTGGTGAGATTTTATTACAAAAGAAAATAGAAGAAAACGGAATGAAGTCCGAAAGAACAGAAAGAACAATGTCTCTATCTATATACGCTATCGTTGCTCCAAATCGTCTATTATTCGCGTAATAGCACTGAACCGGCATATAAGTACGAAAGTAGGGGCGCTCCGATCGCGAAAGCCCTAAGCGAATTCGCCGCGAAATTTAAATGCCTACACAAGACTTTTTAATAAGATTAACAATGAATGATTTCTCTGAATAGACGGATTCTGATTTTAAGGAGCTTTTGCATGCTAATATATAAGGTGATCCACACGTTGTTTTATTACATTATTTCAGCATAACAGTTAGGATTAAAGAAACTAATAACTGTTGGATTAATTGGAATTAATAGTTAGCAAAAACGAATCTAACGTTGAGAGACAAAATTCAAAGTGTGTCTTACCACACTCTATTTTCACTGTATCAGTCAACGTGTTAAAGTAACATATCAGTATACTATATCAATATGAAGCTTAAGGTTACATGAAAATGATTATTCAAATTCTTCGTTAACGTTTTTGATATAAAATGATTGTTCCTGAAATATTTATATATATTCAGATTGAGACGATTTAATTACACGAAACCCTTACAAAACAGCACGTATACAACACCAATTTGAAGCTTGAGATTTGCGCAAATATTTATAAGTACATCATGGTACAAAATAATTGGTTATTCGTTGGAATAAGCACTTTTTGTTATTGCGTTAAAAATGAACCAAATTGCTTTTCAAAAAAGAGACATTTTTCTTATAGGGGTTATTTTATTTATTTATTTATGTTTTTTCAATGAAATCGATTTTCATAACTTAACGATATCCTTCGTTTGCAATTTTCATTCGTTAATGCACACAGGAAAGGCTCGAATAAAGCAGGCAAACAAATACGATTAAACGTTACTTGAATCGAAAGCGGCATTGCTAAGTCGATCAATTTCGTTGATCTACCAATTACCAAAAGACGAGAACAGTTAAGCTCAGTCCTCTAAATTCAAAGCTATGACGTTGCCTTCTGCATGCGGATTCATAGAATCAATTTCCTGGATAGCAAATCCCTATTACGATACAGCTTAAGAATAACAGAAAGTTATTTTTAAGATGAACAGAGGAAAGTGGTCAAAGTTAGACTTTAAATTGGCTTTTCTGTACATAGCACTATAACTTTGTTAATGTTAATAGTAAAATTACTATTTCTACAGATTTTCTAAGTAATTATCTGAAAATTAGCCTGAACAGAATTCATGTAACAAATTACAGTGAAAAATATTGTGGAATTTACGAAGATGTGGAAATGACAATGGTTAGGAAAAAGTAGTCTAAAGACAGACCGCCTATTTCTTGCCTATTAACCCTTTGCACTCGAAACATTTTTTAATACAATTAAACCTAAATATGTTTTCCAGTAAAGCTTCGAAAATTCAAAACCTTTATTTTTGAAGAAAAGAATTACAAATACTTATGATCTATTTACTTTTATTTCTTTCATTAATTTGCTACTTTCTAATCTAAATAATTCGTAACTTTTACATTTGAAAATATTCTAGTTAATCGCATATGTCGCTCCAGAGGCGCCACTCGAGCACAACGGGTTAATACTACTTAATATAAATATTTTTCAGGTGGAAAATAAAACAGAGTTTGTTTATTCGGTAGAATGGTTTATTTAAACACAAGCACATATTAGAACATAAAAACACTTAAGAAGCTAAATATAATAAGAATATACAATACATATACAGTACGTAATAAAACGATAGGCCCATTTGCATTTTCGTTCTTAACCTTTAAACTATATATTTTATTTGGCTGAAACTTATCTTATATTTAATAAAAACACTGGGAAATATTGGTGCAAAGTTTGTTTTTAGTACGGCTTCTCGTTCTTGCACAGTAAATATATATGCACATTTCAAAGCTTTTTTTAGTTTTGTTTACAAAAGTCACAAATATATTTACTTTTCTCTGCTTTCGAACATTTTACGTGGCTGACTCCAGTATTGAATTGTTGACATTTGTCTCTGGGATGCGTGGGAGCCCGATTTAAGGAAACAGAATTGTTTGAACAACATGTTGTTGTTTACTATTACATTTAACAAATATTTTAAAAAATCATATGGATTGTTACTTCTGTTCTATTATTTCTATAAATTATAATCGAAAAGCGAGTCTTTATCAATTGAGAAATCAGATTATGTATTCAGGAACGTAGGTACAGAAACATTTTTAAAACATAATTCTAATTATTTCAGTCCTTATAATTGACTATAGCAAAGAAAATCAGATAGCCAGCGCAGCGCAGAAGATTTTAAGATTTTTATGAAAGTAACGTGAAATTGTTAGAAAATTGAAAAATATGCAAGATCAACTTTAATTTTCTGAAGATTCAAGCCCGCGTTATCGAGGAGGTATTCTAAACGTGTATCTGATCAAATAGGAGATGAAGATTTTTTTTAGCCTTTTCACAACATCGAACCTATGAATGCTACGCCTGTTAGCGACGACACATCATTAATATCTGAATTCACTCACTCAGTCGCACAACTTCAGCTTCTGAGAAGAAGCTACAACAATCGTTGACTGAATAGCACGACTATGTAGCGTAAAAAACGTACGTTATATTAAACGTAGCTAGGGCAGGTGAATATCTTGTTAACGTTTTAAATTGCAATAAGGTGCACAGGAAAGATTAGGTCAGCAGTTACATCTAGGGTTAGTATTTCAACAACCACACGTGTCATTTGAGATAACTATGAAAAAGACAAATTTTACAAATGTACCGAGAATGTTGCTGAGGTGAACGATGAGAGTTTTGAATTTGAGACTTGTTTATGCAGGGAGATATATCGGTGCTTATTTCTTACTGTCATAAATTTACATCTTTCTGCGAAATGTGATAGAAAAAGCGCGCAAGAAGAAAATGATGAAAATTGTTTTTGAAGCCGTTGATGAAAACGAAAGAGGTAAAGATCTAACAGTGACATTTAAGAGTTATTAAATGGTGTCGTGGCAAACATCAGTGGAGAAAACAATAAAGCGATAGCCAAAATGTTGTGACTGTAAAAGAAAATTGAATAACAAACACCTCAGGAACTGCAAGACGAATTTCGTTGGCCCCGGTAACGATATAGAAATGGAGGGAGCGAAAAAAATCTACAAGAAGTCAATTGAACGGTATGGAGTGCGTTACACGCAGCGATATAATTTAGACGCTAATTTACAAAAAGAAAATGCGTTGAACGTGTTCAAAAACGAATGGACGTTTGATAAATGGACATTCAAGTCTTCGTTATTAGACGAAAAGCCGCTTAAAAGGTAAGATACAAATCTATTACGGTCTAGACATTCGCCGGCACTACTACACTTTCGTCGATGAAACAAAAAAAAAGTAATATTGGCTTCGTACTTGCATATTCTAATAATCAATCAAATTAAACGCTATGAGTTTTGCCCACCAGGTAATGACAGTTGGTGCAAGTTCAGGAAAGCCGAAGCTTTAAACTTGAAATACGATCATAATGACTATTGTTACCTGTCAACATCAATCATGAAATTTACCGCACCTGTCTACTCAAACTTAGCTGATCCTGAACTCCTAAAGTGACCTCTTTACGGGAACTCGAAAGTTTCAGTGACCTTCTTTGGTCAGTTGTACCAGAACAAACACTTGTACAGATTTTGACAATAAAAATGGGACCTTATGACGCAGTATTAACACTTAATTGTACTAAAATATTACGCCGTGATATTTTCCGAAATTTTAACACGAATTCTGAAAAGTTTTGCTTAGAAGAGTTGAAAGAAAAAGGTGAAAGACTAAAAAAGGCGCGTAAATAAAACTGTCGTAGCTAAAGAGAAAACATTGCTGCGAAGAAATTAGGAGAATTTAAAGAAAAAGTCGTCGTACCCAATTTTGTGAGTATTTTATACTCACTTACAGCACTTGAAAAATTGTTTTAATTGTAGACTCAAACTCCAAACATTGTTTATTAACAAACAAAAACATAAGAACAATTCAATTTTTTAACCCCAAAAAGGGTCTACCCTCTTTAACATATCCCTTCTCTGATATCATAGACGAATGAACTAAACAAACTTTAAGATACTGTAAATTTAAAAGGTAAAATGCAATTCCTTCGAGACTTTATATATATCTTTACTGGAGCTCAGATAAATATAACAGCTACAATACGATTTACAATAAATCTTTTTGTTGAAATCCTGAAATGCATAACTCCGTTGCCCACTACACTACGTTGTTAAAGTTAATAATAACTTTATGATATCTGGATTTAAAGAAATTTTAAAGTATGTTTCTCAATATTTTTTAAGCCTTATTATTCCGCGGCAAATAAAAGCACAAAAGGCATATTCCACCTTTTCTTCTCTTCTGACCCTTCTTTTGTCACGACATTTATGTCCAGTGCAATCATTAACGGGTCAACTTCGTAGTTTCATTGTAGTCCTAACGGCATCGGAGATTTCCCATTTTCTTGCCCTTACCATCTGGATACTGATCCGGATAGCTAACACATTTTTGAGAGTTACTTTATTTGTTAATCTTGCAATTTGTATATCTTCGAGTTTCGCCGTCCTCAACAGCTAATTGCATATGTCATGAACGTGAATTTCCTAAGGGCCTCGAGACCGAGCCCAGTGGCCATCGACCAGGACGAGTCTCGTGACCCAAGCTTCACGGAAATTCCACCGCATTACCAAACTCGCTCACCACGCGCCTGCCACCTCTACTGACACCACTTAGTCCGCATAAACCGCGCTTTGGACGCACGGAATGGGTGGATGTCAATGAATCCATCGCTTGATTGGTTTTAAATCAGCTACCAAAGACTGGCTCACCGAACTTTCTAAGGGTAAAGACAAGCAATTCCTAGGTATAAGTCCTCACTAGTGGTGTGTGAGCCTAGATATCCACCCTACATCCGGTCAATTCAAATAAATCTCGCTCTTAACACGTTTCGTGCCGGACCAATTTTTCAAGACTTTCCGTTTAGGCCGCGTGAGACCCACACTTTTACGATTAAATAAACTTATTTTTGACGTACGCCTTACAATTTTTCAATAGTATAAAGCCACATTTAGCCAGAAAAGGGTATAGACACCACACGCTATAATGAACGCAGTGTACATGATATTTGACTCTACAATAAAGTTTTAAAGAATTCTTTGTTTTTCAGTGAGTATTCTAAGCGGCCTGAACGAAAGTTCAGCGGGGGTCGTATACGCCCCACGTGGCACGGAACGTGTTAACAAGGACTTCGGGGTGTACGTCTTTACCCGAGATGCAAACAGCAACCTGCATCCTATTATTTATTGAATGTAAGATGAGTGTAGTTAGCATGTATGCTGTTGTATAACGTTATATATAGTTTTATATACTTATATAGTATTTATATTTATGTACACTAACGTAATTCTTATCATAAAATTTTTCAATTTAATTGCAAACACCCAGTTAACAATTTTATGGCGGAAAGTGTTATATGCCTACATAATCTGATACTTTTAATTTAAAGTAAAACGACCTTTTCGTCTTCCTACAAACACAATAAATTAAACTCCAGCAGCAAACATCCCAAAATTCTTCCTCCGATAGCTGATGATTTCGTCCTCGTTAGTCATCCCCACCTCTTACCGACCATCGAAACTAAGATAATCTTTATTTTCCCATTTTCCGAATCTACTTAACCGACCAAACCCTTTGAGAAAGAACAGTCCAGACTAACTTAGAACGAGCAGTCACATTTGTATTACACGAATTAGTACCGCTCGACGCTTGTTGTATAACAAGAACAACGGCCGGCCAAAATTCAAACCATTTTTTAAAAATTCAATTCGAAACGAGCTGTTACAAAAGTGACATCGTGGTTGTCAAGAAGGTGTCACGGAGAAAGAATCACGAACGTTTTGTGTCAACGCGTTTTCGTGAATTTTCTGTTCCCGTGTGCTCGCATTTGTGTTCGACTTATCGTAATTGTACCTTATACTTGGTACATTTATATATATATAATGTTATATATATATTCTAAATATAACATTAAAAAACTAAAGCCTACATTTATTTTTCGTTACATCATCTGAGCCACCAATTAACCTTTCGCTTAAATTAACAAATATTCCTTGTGTCCTTAATGGGTCGTAAGTAGAGACAACCGTCGCGATGCGACAAAAGTCGAAGCTGAGATTTACGAGCTCCGCTTGTATCAGCGGTTTTGGCTACAATATTTAGCGAGGATACGCGACTACATAAAAACACTTATGAAACTACAAAATAGTAGCGATATACACAAGCTTTATTTTAAAATAAAGTATTTTTGTTCAGTCTCGATACATATTTCTTGGCAAATCGAGGATTAAGCTTCCGTAAACATCTTCTAAAATTGTTAGAGACAAAATTCCCATTTTCGTTTAAGTTGGTATGACTGCGCCCCGTTGCGTATTAGAAGTGCCATGTGCTCATATGCCCATGTGCCTCGTGCGTTTTTCGTTATTCAAACGCCGTATCTTTGTTTTCTAATTATCTATTATTGAACATTATAATTTACATCATTTTTGTTTAATATTATGTGAGTTTGTGTAATATATTTAAGCTGGATAAAATAAACAGATTTAAGTAAAACTTTATCAGAACTACAAAATTAATAATATTTCATCCAGTTTGTAGGTGTTAGGTCAACAAGATTACATTATTACGAGTCATTGAATTCGTCCTTTTGTTAGTTATAATTCACTATTAAAAAAAGAAAGAAAACAAAAATCATATAAATATGAAATATAAAAAATCAAATTTTATTCGCACATTGAGTCTCTTTAAATGTAATGCAATTGACTTACAACATTCTTTAATACAACCAACAGGTAACGAATTATTTGAAATAATACTTTTTATTGATTTACTCGTTCTGTATCATCGTTCGTAAATTTTTGTTGGATGCTTAACCCATTATCCGCCAATGTTCCATTTTTGGGAAACATTTTCAAATTGTTTTCTTTTAATAACTGCAACGTCTAAATGAAATAAAGACTTTAAAATAATGAAATCATATCACGTGCTCCGTGAAAGTATTCAAAATTCCCGCTATTTTATTTTAAATCATTGCAAACTTCAAGTTGAAGCTAATATAAAAACAATAACCATTAATGGCAAAAATAATTCCTGTTGGTTAGTATAAATATCGTTATACAGTTTTTAATTTTTTTTTTGTTTTTTTTCGTATTTTTGAATTGCGGCGAGTAATGGGTTAATGAAACAACCAATACAACTAAATAAAACCTTTTATCCGCTAATTATGAACATTTTTCTTCAATTGATTGGTCGAGTTTATACATAATCATATTTAGCTGTAATTACGTTGCCAAATTACAGCAACTAATATACTGATTCTTTAATACTCTATCAAAGATATAACATACTCTTCAGCTGATGAACGCATGACGTGAAAACAGGAGTTGATTGTCCAGATCGATAACAAACTCGCTCTCACTTGTTATTATTATACGTTGTCTATTTCTAGTCACGCACAACAAAAATTGTAGACGATGGTGAGAAAATAGTGACAATGAAATTCTAATTCGATCTATCAACTTCTGATTTGTAGGATTATGTAATATCCTTTCAGCAAACTTCGTGATAAATTCAAACCGAGAAATATGCTCCACGGCTGTTGCTATAACTCGATTGTGCTATACTGAATTCTTCTGCGAGGTCTTTCGCTGTTATGCAAGGATTCTCTCTCAATTTGACCCAAACAACCGTAAATATTCTACATCGTCACTTACATTACAAATTAGATCTATGTTGGAATCTTCGGTAACAGAAGAATTTAATTACGCGGTACACGTTTGTAATTTCACTTAAAGCTTTAAATTAATTTTTATAAATTTCTGACGCCTGACGTTTTCAAAAGAATACCAAAGTGCTGTGTAAAGAATGGAAGCTAGTATCCCGTTAGAATCCCGTCTATCCGTACATCACTTATCCAAACCAGTTAACGTATAACTGGATCTTTTAATCAGAACTTTACCAACCCACAAAATTACAATTTTCAACAATTTTTATATTAAAAAATTATTAAGACTATCAAACTACAGTTCATTTTTAGCTTCGATAAAAAACTACTAAACTATATATTCTATCTAGCGATATTATGGTCAAATAACAATCACATATTAGAACTAAAACTTAAAAGTTCATAGGAAATGAGGCACTTTGTTTCCGCAAATTCTTGATATTTTATGCTAATTTGAACAGCAGCAATAAGACTGTTGAACATTGAAACCAAATTTGCTAAATAATAGTCACAAGAAAGTAACATTATAAATAAATAATAAATAATGTTAATTGCTATTTAATGAATTGCATAAAATATAGTGAAACAAAAAACAGAAATAAAATATATCCGATACAACCAAAGCTGAATGTTTTTAAAAATTCAAATGTTTAAAATGCATAACAGGACCCAATCGAGTCCTTATTATCTAAACTGCAGTCGAGTGTAGGATCTAGGTATATGATTATCAAATTCATGTAATAAATATATTTCAATACTTATTTGTATCAGAAATAAAGGATATGCACTTCAAAAAGAATAGTTGAGCACTATACATACAGGATACGCACGCTTACATATGTGCTCGATTTCAATTATATGAATATCAACGGCTATTATATGAATGATTAAACAAAAACGGAAGAGAAGTCGGGGGTGGGGGTCGATAGACTGCTGTTGTATGAAAATTCATTTATTCGAATCCTCTGATCCACCGATAAATTTAAATAAACGGTCAAAACATGCTATCAATTTATTGTCTATGATGGAGTTCAAAATTTCTTTATTAATATTAATATAGAATATTAATTCAAATTGATATTCTTGTAACTATTGAGTAAAATTACTTTTTTTAAATAACAACAAAACAAATAGATTCGTCCAGACAAATCGGCTAACATTCATTTCTTAACCTTCTAACAGCAAATATTGGGTCATTAATGACCGAGATTTGCTTGTATCAAATTAAAAGTATAGAAATAACGTCTTAGAAAAATCTAATACCTTGTTATACGACATGCAGTTTTAAACCAGCACACAGTGCGGCCCTTGAATAAGGATTTTGGATGAAAAAAAAAAATGTGTGGTATGTGTTAATAATTCATATTTTTATGTCACAAATTGTTACAACTAAGTTAGCTAAAATTATTTGAGTATCATTACATAAATATAACAATTATAACGAAACAATATATTAAATTTTATAATAAAACAAAATAAGACAACATTAATGCTCGCAGAACAATAAGAAATAATACTACAATAAATGCTTCGAGCAGATCCAGATCACGAATAGATTTCGTTAATTAAATAATAAGTAACATTCAATGTAGCACTTTGTGGCAGAAATAAATTACACGGCGATGTAATACAAGTTTTTAGGAATTTTGTAAGTTGGGAATTGAAATTATACGTTTGAAAATATTTTCCATATTTAAGATGTAGCAAATTGTATCTGACAGAAAACCAATGAAAAAAAGCGAATTATACACAAGAATACTAATTATTACTTTCTGGGTTACGATAAACGAATCATTGTAATTAATCCTCTATTGATTTCTAATGGTAGTATTCTTACACTCGTATTCCTTGCTCACCGACTCATGATAATATTGCATAATTAGATCAGCATTGAATCTGAACTTTTTTTATTTTTGTCCATTGCATTCCGCACTGTGCAGTATAATTGTCACAGAAATGTAGCGTGGTTACAAGTGTCCACAATCCTTAAGCTTGAACGTGTTTTCTGACGCCTAACGAGTGACATCATCGATAGGTGATAGAGTCCGTAGGACCTTGTGCGGGCTGTAACTAAAAGATTCTAAACAATAAATCGAAAGAGACCATCGACTAACTACAACTCATTTAGTAACAGTGTGACAGCCAATTTTGTATGTTGTACGATTTTTTAAATACATTATAACGGAAGAACGGATTCCAAATTAACATCATACGGTACTGAACATAGGCTCGAGTTCATTATTAGCCCTTCTCATTTTTCGAGTCAGTCATACGTGAACGAAACACGTGTTGTTTACCAATCGATGAAATTTATAACCGCACTATATTTCTGGGACGATTATATCTCCTGCAGCGCAAGGTTCTTGTTAAATGTCAAAGCATAATATTTAATTTATGCGTTAATAAGGAACCGTACTACATTTAAAAAATTATTTTCCAATTGAATTATTGAAGAAAGAAACTGTATCCGATATTACTGAATCTTCTTTTTTTTCTTGTTATTTAAAGAGGCGACAGTAATTTCGATTTCTATCGAAGAAAATATGTTTTGGCAAACTTTAATTTTGTTTTGGCAGTGTTAATTACTTTCTGTTAATTGAGTGATCATTCGTTTTTGCTCACAACCTGCTTTAATTAGGCTGATATCAGTAATAATTACGATCAACATTTAGCGTACACTCAAAAGTGAGACCTATCATGAAGTAACGACTGTGATATTCACCGTCAGCGCAATTTAACTCCCCTCCCCTCAACGAAGCTACTTCATTTTATGACAAAACAAAAGCATCTGTGTTACAACCTTCTGTAAGAGTTTCTTGAAAATAAAAGACCACTCTATAGTATGATATAGTTTGACTTTATGCTATTTTGAAGATAAATTTAAAAATATGCTAAGAAATTGATGAAACCCTTATGTTTAAATGTACTGATATCAGCAGATTACATCAAATCTACAGAAACTTTTGACGCATATAGAAATCCGGTATCTTTTATAGTTTTACTATAACAATTATTTAAGTTATGAAATATGTTTTTTAATCGATAACTGGTTCTTAAGCAGTGATATTCGAACCGTTATTGGTATTATTTGGACATTTTTTCTAAGACTTCGATCGATTGAGAACTTTTTTTAATATGATATTTCGTTTGATCACTAGTTTCCTTCTTATAATAAATGATTTCTTATATATTTTTTTGTTGCTTGTTCTATATTAAGCTCGCTTACTTCTCGATTAGTTTCAACTGTGTATAATGCCTTTTACAAATGTAAAGTTTAAATGCTCTTAGTTAATTTCCTATTATTGTATCTGATCGGAAACTTTCTGTTAATGGTTACGGGTAGGTCTCTAATGGCGAATCTGAGTTAATTAATGATATACCCGATAACCGATTATTATTATTATTATTATTATTATTATTATTATTATTATTATTACGGTACTCCTATCTATTCTGATTATTTTCCTAGTAAAAATCCGTTAATGTATGAGAGATATATACAATTCTATTTAAAATAAACAGTGTACTTACAATTCCACATTTTTGATGGAATTGCATGTTCTGTTTCAAACAGATCGATTCTGCGAAACATTTTACACGAATAAAGTATTTAAAAAACATCAGTATTTTGTGAGATAATCCAAGCTTTTATACGAAATATTTCACGTTTGATCTTTAAATATTTTATAAATCATTGAATTTTTGTCAGCTTATAGCTTAATATTTTGTTGCATATAATATTTCGAAAAATTAATTCATGGGATAAAATGTACCACTCCATATAAAGAAACGAAAGTAGCTTTAAAATTTTTTAAACATCTCTGTTTTCGCCGCCAACTCACGCATCATGTGATGCTTATTTAATGACAAAATAAACCTTTTTTTACCATTTAAGAGCTATAATTTAGTCCAATTACTAGAATCACCCTGAATTAATTGAAATTCCTACGGCTTATGTTCCAGAAGGATAACATTTTAAAGCAAATAATTACAAGAATTAGAAGAATGAAATCATTCACAATTATAACCAGATTTATTCCATCTTTATTTTTTCGTAAAAATTTTTAACTGTCATTTGTATGTTCCTTAAATCGATATCTGACCAAAAGAATCAGCTACTTGTAAACTGTAATTGAAGTGGCAAAAGTTTATTTTTATTGAGATTAATTTACGATAGCCATTTTAAAGACTACTGTGCTAAAACTTGATAAATCTGTAAATACCAGTAACAAGTAAGCTATCTTCGTGTGAAGTCAGATGTTTTTATATCTCTGATAGTTTCATCCCCCTTTTTTTAAAAACAAACTTCCTCGAGAACATTTTCTTGTAACGTAGTTTACGTTATTCATAACATGTTGCGGAAAACGTTACACGCGTAAAACAGTTAAAAACTTGAAAAGCTTAGACATGCTACAATCTGAACAGTTAGGAGGTAATATTATTTCAGGGATTCGAAAAAGTAAATTGTTTTCACGAAAATCTAATCAATTTTTTTACAACAGCCATTTTACAAAAATAGAATAAAATTTCAAGAATGTGATTTTCATGTCATCCATATATGAATAACACTTGAATTTCCATAGAAATTAGCCACCTATATTATTAGGAATCTGTTCACTTACAGAATTAGAAATATTTGAAATACGCATTCGAAAATATAAATTGAAATAACGAAATATTGTTAAAATAACTAAAAATTTGTTAAAAATAAAATTATTACCTAACGAAATTTCCAATAGCTTGGGCATGACACTCAATGTGTTAAAACAGTTTGGGAGTTTGTTCTTCCATGTGAAAAAGCAAAAATCAATGATACCATGTCAAATTATAAGAGCAAAGGTCTCTTGCTAAAGTGGTGTTTAATACATTAAAACCGATTTGCGAAGATCTGAGCAATGATGACCTGTTGTTTCGGTGCTTAGACGGCTTCATACAAAATAGCAATGAAAGCGAGAGCTCTGTTGTATACATATGTAGTCCTTCGCCCGATTGATGTGTTCTAGTGCAAGGAAGTCTTAGACATTGCTATTTATATTACTATCCGTATTCTTGATGATCACATAATACGAATTCGACGCTTGAATAAAAGTCCTATAATTTCGTAACACAAGCTGACACACATCGCGCCCTATTTCACACGTGTGAAGTGCAATACGAGTATAGATGCAACTGCCAAAGAAACCAGATGAAATTTCATCAAAAAGCAGCCGAGAGGCAAATTATCTATGTTGAATGATCATTGTATGGCTCAGGAATTGCAAAGTAAATGTAAAATTTTGAACACGTTCTTCTAGAAACTGTGGTTTCAAAAGCGTAACAGGTATAATTTTTTCAATATGCATTTATTATGGAGGTACCACTTGGCTTTTCTGATAATATTAATACTTTTTCTTCGCTTTGCAGAACCAAGAACGATATTTCCTTTTCACATGTTTACTGTTTCCACGTTTATTAACTTATTTAGCAAATTTAATGTAGATAGCTGAAACTTAAACACTTTTTGTTGTAAATAACAATGATAATTTGTATAGTTTGCATTGCGAATTCTTGCAGTAAATGCATAGGCCTGTTATTATAGTTCCTCATAGCTATTGTTTTTCTTATTTGTTTAGAAACATAGAATTATAAAAAATTATAAACTATTTAATATAACGTTTACATTTCTTGATAAAACAATTCTTAACGTTATATATCATTTTGAAATTTTCAAGATGACTACTCTTTGTATGAACGGTTTTCCAAGTTTGTCTAAAAAGGTTCCTTTATATGCTTAACAATATCAGTTTTCACCTTTCGAAAAAAGATCAATATCAACGCGATCCGTATAATCGTTCCGTTAGGGAAACGAGATTTCGACACGCATGCATGCGTGTGTTCACTCCGTCCAGATGGATAAAGGCAAAGAAAATGTTAACAAGCAATCGGTAAATATGTAGAACGTAAAATTCTCACCTTCTGCGTCTCAACAGCCTCTTTAACATGCTCAGCGATTTCAGCCGCCTTCAAGCCGGTCTCGATGGGCGCGACCTGCGAGTGCCGTCGCACCTGGGTCTCGGTAGTGAGCTCCTGGTAGCACGATTCCCCGGAACCCCGTCTACTGCCCGCGATACACATGGCTCTCCGAAAGAGTCCCGCGACCACAGCACACAGGCCACATTGCATACCCGTGGCGCTTCCCCGACTGGACAAGGATCCACCATTGGTCCGTCGACGGGTCCGAGTCCCGCGAGATCCACCGTCACGTGTTTGGGACGCCAGTTTTCTACCTCTTTTTCTACTCTTCGTTTCTCTTCTGTATTCGATACCGTACTTGCTCTACGACGTTATTCAATCTTTTCTTCTTTATTATTCACCGTTGGGATCCCCTTTCATCTTTCGGCACACTAGCTAGGGATCGTCCGCTCGTACTCGCGGCTCGTCCGATCAGCGATCTCTCGCTTTCACGGTATTGAGATACCGTGAAACGGTCACAGTTTTTTCCGGCGACGATCCACTGATACCGCATATTACCTGCACCACGAAACCTTGTCGGAAACAGGTCCACGGATTTCGCGAGAGGTCGAGGGAGGAGCTCCAGCTGCCCTGTCTCTCAGAGAACTATCGATTGGCATGGAGTTACGTTCGATAGCGTCTAACCACGTCGTGAATAGAACATCGTGTACCGGGAAACGATGGAAAGAAAGAAAATTCTCATAATCGACGAAAGGTATTAACGTAATGGTAATGGGTAATTGCTTTCAAGCAATTTCAAAATCATTCGAAATTCGATATTTTTCCAACTTTCAAAGATCGATTAAGCGATATATCGTGGAATCCTTGAGAACTTTGATCTTTCATAAGGTATCGATTGTTTCATGTTTTAATGAATTACAAGCAATTAACTATTAATTTGTGTCATATTTTATACGTGCAACGTAAGTAATGAATTCACAATTTTTCCTCAAACTAGATTCTCTTTAACATTAAATTAGTGATTTCTGAGTTAGAGAAAGGAATATAATTATTATTTCACTTATGTTAAAAAATGTTACTAGGGACAAAAGTTTACTTGAAAGGAAACAAGAAAAAATCAATCACAGTATATTTCCTCAAGCAATATTTTGTTGTTATAATGCAATCATTTGAATGTCTTCCCATTTTCTTTATTTGAAAAGTCAATTTTTCAAAAATTTGGATACAATTGATCAATAATTTTACAAGAGTTCCAAGAGTACAAAATTAATACATTTCTTAGGCATACCACATTAATACGTTCACGTACATAGTAAAAAAACAATCGTATTTTTTACAGAACTATCTAGTACAAATAATTAAAGATACGGTTTTATTTTGCTGTTTCTTATTATAAGTTAAATGTTAGCATTAGTCAAATCTTTCTTTCTTCTCATGTTTCTTAATTACTGATTAGTCAACAGGGATCACCATGGTAGTTAACACATCAACTTTTTCCAAAATTTGTAACTTAAAACAATTATCGAAGCAATCCGAAATTTTACCACGATTAAATTATTCGACAATTTGCAAGACACAGTACCGAATGTCCTCGTCACTAACTAAGCACAAACACACGCAGAATCACGAAGTTCAACCTTTCGTATGGTATAACAATGCCTCGCAACGCATCGTGCTATCATTTTAACTTTGAGAAGCTTGGTGAAACTGTGACGTGTGAAATCTGAAAAAAAAGGGGTTCGAAGAAAACACGAGAGAAAATTCTGACGAGCGAGTCTTGACAAATTTCGAATCGCGAAAATCGTGAAGAATACTGTTTCCTCGAGTTATCCAGTAGAAATAAACGAAGAATAAATAGGCACGTTTGCATGTGTCCTTCGTATCCAATGGGGAAACGTTAATACAGACATTTACAAAATGAATTTGATGAAGATGCACCGCACGTGTGTGGCACGGTAACGAAAAGAATCTCAATCATGACTTTCTCCAACTAGACACATTGTCAATGTTCGTTTGCATCATTGCTAATGGCACATGGCATCTGATACGTCAGGTAAACAAAGAAATCCTCCATCTACCCCTTTCTCTCGATAAGATAGGAGAGTACCGAACCAAGAATCTCTCTCGCCTTAGGAAGAGACATAAAAATGGACAAGAACAAAAGCTGCTTTCTTTGTTCCCTTTGACCTCGATTTTTTAGCGAGACTTTTCCAGCTTACAGAGTTGCAATTATAACCGTCTAAAGAAAGTGCGCTTTCAACGAACATACGTGAAAAAAGGAGAAGAGAAGAAAAAGTATGGAACAGGGGGATCACGTTTATATGTCGTTTGTACCGCTCTCTATCGCTCGGCCGCGGCCGTCTTGCTAGTCCCGTACAATTAAATCCCATGCGAATAGAAACAGATGCGGTTGTTACCGTTTCGTACATCACGATTCTTCGTGTTTTCGATCGTCAGCACACAATGTGCTTAATTCTATGTGCCATTATTCATAGGTATTCGATATGAGCACAATTATATTTCTCTTTATTCGAACGCACCGAGAAAAACGTGTCTTCTTCCTATCGTTCTAACCTATCCTCTCGAAACTAAAGAAGAGTGAACGGTGTCAAAGGTAGTCCTTTTCTAACGGCAATATCCCCACGATCAATTCCTATTGACGAATAAGACGCAAGCTCCAATCAACGATGAAAAAATATCATGAAAAAAAGCGATCCGGATGCGATACCTTTGGCGGAGCTTGATTTAGGGGTTGGCTGTCGTTGCAGTAGAGGTTCCGACTAGTACGCGAGAAGAAAGCCGTCGGGGTAACGCCCGCGCACAGATATTGTAGCTGGTTCCGCACCGGGACGAGCCTAGGAGCTCCATAACCGCGTGTTACGGGATGGCTCCCGGGCCCTGAGGCCCGGTGCCGATGGAAGCGTGAGCACAAAGGCGCCCTTGTCAATGGTTTCTATGTTGTGCACGTTTCCATGGGAAATAAATACAGCAATAAAAAAATAATCCCCCAAAACGAAGATTCAGGGCCGAAACACACTACCGTTATCACCGACTATGCACGCCGGCCGGCCGCTATGCATGCACTGAAGCACTAGATCCGAACGACAAGACGGCCGATGTCGAATTCGGCAACATTCGACTATCTTCGCCGCTCCTCGGTCTTATTCGCCTCCTGGCCACGCTTCCCGGACAGGCTGCCCGAACCGTGCAACGTTTACTCGGGACTACCAACGAGACCAGCTCTCACTACGCGTCGAGCTCTCATCGCGAGTGGTCGCTGCGGTTGCTTTCGGTGCTGCTTCGATACATTTCTCTGGGAGAGAGGGAACTCGCCTCGTACACGGCGACAGAAGATCAATAACGGATCCCTCCCTTCCTCTTTTCGTCGCGCGTACACGGCCACGGCGGAGCCGCTACGTATTTACACGCGCACGTCATGCGAGTCGTACTACCCTCGCTCGTAAAGGCTCGGAGCAACAAGGATTTCACGGTTGTGCAAAACGCATGCAAAAGATATCCCTTTCGTTTTTATCGATCTCTTCAAAATTTTACCGTTTTTAACAACGGAAGACAATTGTGAACGTATAAATTCCTTGTTTGTGTCTGATTCAAGAGTTGTACGAATTATTTCAGATGTTTTTCGCGAACCTAATCAAATCCGGTGATTATATACAAAAGGGGCGTTCTCACTGATATTAATAATTTCTTTGTATTTTATCGAGGACATGATTTTAAGCAGCTTTTCCTTGTATATATGTTACGATCGCTCGGCGCTATTTTGCGAGATATTTACTAAAAAGTGTCGATACTACACAATGTATGACCCAGCCACAGTCTCACCTTTTCGCGATCGTTCGGACATACTATAAATAAAAGATGAAAATTGAGTTTGGGAAAATAATTATGTCGATAATACCGAACAATTTGATAGATATCGATTTTGTTTCAAACTTTAACTCTTTGCGGTCGTAATAATTGAGGACATAGCTCTGCCGTTAGTCGATTATCGTATGACACGCACTCAATCAGTTATTATCTGGAAAACTAATAAATGTTATTTAAATAAATTTATTTCAATTAAATGAAGTATCCTTTCCTATATTTTTATCATTTTTTATAAGTGCAAAAAATTATTGTCCGGACTTTAATGGCAAAGAATTAATATAATAAAAAGGGTTACTCAAAAGGGTAAACTGTCATTAGAAGAAGTGACATACATGATTGCAACAATTTTTTTTATTTTATATTAAAACTTAACCTCAACCTAACCTAAAATTGATGTTAAATTTTGTCTTTTTATTTAGAAATGATAGTGAAATCGAAAAGCTATCAAGTATGAGCTGGATACTCAATGACTCATACGTGTACCAAGTTTCATTTTCTTTACTTATTTTTTATTTTTTATTTAACTTCTCGTTATTAACAACCCACAGTGAAACGAATTAAAAACTTTATTCTGAAATTAATTTCTTTTTTAAAAGAAATTTTCACAATATTTATGTTTAAATGACGTATCTAGCACACTTAAAATTTTCTAATTACTTATAACCGTTTGAGAAACTGTATCAAAATATTTTGTCTTTTTAAATAGTTCCCCTTTTAATACATTAGAATATAAATAAAATCGGAAATACCTACCAAATTTTTCACTGTTACTAATTTATTTGCTCTTCCTCCCTTCGCAACGGTTGCCAATACTATTATAAAATGAATATACTCCATATATCCACGAAAGCATATTGTAAGCAAAATCCATTGTAGCAAAAATGACCATTTTTTGCGAATGCAGTAGGACGTTAATTAGAATTGAGCTGGTTTAAAAATCAAATTATTCAAGCACGTACTCAACCTAGTTTATAACTATAGGAATTAAGCTTAATTACTTATTGAATACAGTAGTATTAATGTTATAATTTAACAATATATTATTTTAAAAAATGGTGAAGATGTTGACGGTAGTCTACGCAGGTGTTTCATATCATAACTCCGTTACCATTGCAGTTACAAAAAAATAACAAAACAATGAAAAATGACAATTGATTTAAAAATTTATGTAATTCCAGAACCATATCTTTTTTTATAATTGCTATGATGTATGTGCAATTAACGTATGCATTCTTTCTTTATGAAAATGTGTATTTTTTTAACCCTTTGACTGCCACATCATCTTGAATTTCCACTAGAAATCATTGTCAATATATTAGGAACTCTTTCATCTATTTGGTTGAAAATATTCCCATTAGATATTTCAAATTACAAATTATAAAGATAACAAAATCTTGTGGAAATGGAATATAAAATTTGTTATAAATTAAATTACTATCGAATGGAATTCTTAATAGTTGCAGCGTGGCGGTCAAAGTGTTAATATAGATAAATTCTTCTAATCTTATATAAGAACATATCGGGGTAAACTGTTAACAATATTGTAAGAAATACATTGTTTAAAATGTGCGTAGATAGTCTAAGGCAGGAGCGTTGATACATTTTCGATAAAGATACTTTTCTAAATGGACCGTTTATTTTTTGTTGTTTTGTTGTTTTGAGAAAATTAAAGGTTAGCATATTTGTCAATTAAAAGATATAAGTTAATCATACTAAGTCTGACAATGTTTCTATTAATTTATCAATATATAATTTGATTATATAAATTTCTTTTAGGAGCGCCACTTTCATAATCAGTTAATTGTAAAAATCATTTAATTTCAATTTTGAAAAATTAACTATCACTTAAAATATATTTCGTATTAATTCAATTTTGTTTACAAGTAATAAAAAAAAAACAAAAATATAATTCGAATACATCCTAATATTGCATTAATTTGAATTTGAATATAAATTATTTCATATCTTATATTAATTAGATTATTATAAAAGGGACAAGTAAATCAATATAAAAATATTTAAAAGCATTAATATTGGACTAATTAAATAATATATTACATTAATTTTTCTCAACAAAAAAAACTCTTCAGAAAATAATATAATTGCATCACTAAATTATATAAGTCTAATAAGTCATCTAATTTTATAAGATATTCCTTTTCGAATTTGAATGTATCCTAAAATTTTCCATTCCGATAATATTAAAAAAGCTACTGAAATTAAAATTATAATTAATAAAGTAATTAAATAAACATATTCTAATAAAATTGTTATGTATATAAATTTTAATTATATTTTATTAAATTTATGTCTATGGGAAATTGGACTTACACCACTTTCATATCAATGGCTATGCAATTTCTTTTATCGGCCAATTTTAAATTTAATTTTTTTTCGGTCAATTTTCGCTGATTCCAGAACTCGTCTGACCATCTATTGACCATCTCTGACCAAACTATTTATTATAACTCAGATGATGGTCAGACGAGTTCTGGAATCAGCGAAAATTGACCGAAAAAAAATTAAAATTAAAATTGACCAATAAAAGAAATTGCGTAGCCATTGATTATGAACGTGGTGTAAGTCCAACTTCCCATAGACATAAAAATAAAATATAATTAAAATTTATATAAATGACAATTTTATTAGAATACGTTTATTTAATTACTTTATTAATTTTAATTTCAGTAGCTTTTTTAATCTTATCGGAACGGTAAGTTTTAGGATACGTTCAAATTCGAAAAAGACCTAATACAATTAGACTTAAAGAAATTATACAACCTTTTAGTAATGCAATTACATTATTTTCTGAAGAATTTTTTTTGGAGAAAAATTAATGTAATATATTATTTAATTAGTTCAATATTAATATTTTTAATTATATTTTTATACTGATTTATTTGTCCTTTTTATAATAATTTAATTAATTTAAGATATGAAATCATTTATATTTTAATGTTATTAGGATTAAGAATTTATCCTTTTATATTTGGAAGATGATCTTTAAATTCAATTTATGCAATATTAATATGTATTCGAATTATATGTTATTACTTGTTAATATTTATAAACAAAATTGGATTAATACGAAATATATTTCAGGTGCTTTTTAATTTTTCAAAATTGAAATTAAATAATTTCTACAATTGACTAATTATGAAAATGAAGTAGGCCCATTCGCAGCCCTTAAATATACATTACTTTAATTAAATTCGCCTAAAAGAAATTTATAAAACGAATTACATACTGATAAATTAGTAGAAACATTGCCAGACTTGATATAATTAATTTATATTTTTTAATTGACAAATATACTAACATTTAATTTTTTCGAAACAACAGAAAATGGACTTGCACCACTTTCAAAGTAAACGATCTATACTTTATTCAAGGAAAGTTGGAAAGTATGGTGTGGAAGGATCTAAGAAAGGAAAGGACAAATGTTGCATGTGACTAATCGTAGACACCAGTGTGAGATTAGTATTACTAATGAGTTTGCATTAATTTCGAAGAACCACCCTTTAACCAACTGGGGACGATACTGAATTCTCACTGGTTGAGTTTTCGGTTGGTTTTATTAATAACAATGTGTGTGCGTGTGTGTGTGCGCGCGTGACTAATTGCAACTTATTTCTACTATCTGTTTTCTCTGACTGCTATCTATTCTGTGAATTCTTCTATATTATGAATTCGAACTTTATTTTGATTGTGACTATACTCCGTGTTCTGTGTCTATCTCCTTAAATAATTTGTTGTCCTCCCTTCCATTGCACCTTTAGCGTAGTGTTTTTTTTGGAACAGGAACAGCTCGTACGTAAAGGGGTAAGGCTCAAATGTCTATCAATTGATTTTTAAATGTAACGATTCAAATTGCTACTTTGCACTATTATTCTAATACTAGGAACATCCACGGTTTATTTAAATCTTTTCGTTTATTATGTATCCGATTATAAAAAACATGAGACGCCGGTCACCAGTGACTACTATGGCAATCAATGTGTTAATCCTAATCGATATACAATGTAATATGTGTTGTTGAAGCTGGTCTCTTGTATAGTCAATTGGCTGTCCTTATGGATATCACCCGAACTACATTATACATGCCTTGATGTACCTGGGGTATTCGGCCTAGACACCAACGCAAAGGGGGTAGGCTCTATGGTTTGATAAACTTCTCCATTTGTGACGCTACTGCAGTTGGTGCAAATTCCAAAAATGTTGATTTGGCCTATTCGTTTTAGTGCGAGTAAAGTCATGATCTGGTAGTGAACTTAGAGGAGCCAATCAGGAAGTGTCCTGGGGTTAAGGGATTCAGGTAATTTGGATCGGATGAAAGAGGACTAAGAGGGCGTGAATTTAAACAGGCTTCCGCCCGCGTTAACAGTGTGCATAATTCTTCGTATGTTAGTATCTGTTCGCCTCGACGCAAATGATATTTCGTTGATTTTACGGCACCTTCTCATAAACCTCCAAAGTGAGGTGCTTGAGGAGGTATAAAAGACCAATTTATCTGTTCTCCACGTAAAAAACTATTAACTTAGGAATTGTATTCCTCGGTTCTAATTAATTTTTCTAGCTCATTCAATTTATTTGCTGTTCTTATAAAGTTTATTCCGTTGTCGGAGACAACATTCTGACAACGGCCCCTGCGTGCAATCAGACGTTTCAGGAAATTTATAAATGCATTTGTACTAAAATCTACAGCTAATTCAATGCGAATGACCTTCGTGACAAAACACCTTATTGACATCTTGCTGCGAGTACAATTTCTTGTTATAAATGGGCCTGCGTAATCTACACCGCGCGTTGTGAATGGCCGAGTCGATGTCACCCGTGCCGCAGGTAGCTGACCCATTAAGATACTCTATGCTTCGTGGCTTAACTCGGAAGCATTTTACGCAATTCTTAACTACCCGTTTTACTCCTTGTGTACCTGCTATTGGCCAAAATCGTTCACGTAACGATGCTACCACCTGCTGACATCCCGCGTGGAGCAGTTTACTGTGCTCCTTTCTGACAATTAGCTCTATTAATACATGCTTACCTGATAATAAAATTGGATGTTTTTTGTTATATGGTATAAGGGCATTACCGAGTCTTCCGCCTACCCTGATGAGACCTGTATCATCTATAAAAGGTGCTAATGATTTTAAAGGGCTTCGGTTTGAAACACCTACCTTCTTTGTTAACGATACAAATTCATTGGCAAATGTTTTCCTTTGTACCGTTCGTATTAATGATTCCTGTGCTTTTTGTATTTCTGTGCTGCTGTTAAATTAGAAGTCTTGCGGCTGGCTATGTTACTAATCTTTCGGGGTTTCCCAGAGCGAGCAGTGTTAGTGAATCGGAGACAATATACTGTTATTCTTAGTAAGCGCGTGTGATCCGAGTATCTATTTAGAAGGTCATTACTGATGGAAGTGACCGTAGCTACTGTAATTTCTTATTGTTTTGCTTCTGGAATGTTTGTTATGAGTTCTTCCAATGATCATGTCTAATGATCTGAGTTATGAGCTAACCATGTCGGATCCCCACCCCCCACCGTAAATTACAGCTAAACAAAAATTCTGGGTTACTGCCTCTAGAAATTAAATCTGTGGGGTTATCATGAGATCTTATATGTGACCAGTTACCTGAATTTGCGATACTCTATTTGCTACAAAGATCTGCCACTTGTTGGGGTTACTGCGGATCCACGGAGGAGTGATCGTAGACTCACACCAATAATTTTCTTTAATTATTGGTACACGAAGAGCTGCTCTAACCCTTTGTATTAATTAATAGTAGCGCGCCACATAACTCTAATCTTGAGAGAGAGATGGTCTTTAAAGGAGCGACCAGAGACTTCATGCATAAAAATCTGACCGTCCAGTTACCTGCCTTGTTTCTCGATCGCAAGTACACGCTGGTCCCGTGTGTTCGTTCGAAGACATCTGAAAAACCGAGCAATTCTACCTGTTTCACGGCCTTCAATGCATGTCTGGGAATCTGTATGTTGTTGAGATGGCTTGAATCCCCTCTGTATTCTGTCCATTGAGTACATAGTTCCTAAGATAGTGACTCATCCCAGCCTACCTGTAGTTACCATAATTGCTGAATTATCAGCTTAACGCATGTTATAACGGGACCGATTAATCCTAGCAGCTCAAAAATCTGAACTCCTTCTGATAAAATCATTCGTTTGGCGATTCTTTTTTCTGTGGCCGGCGTGACCTTAAACAAATGCTGATCCTTGGAGATCGACCAATGAAAACCAAGTGTTTTTGGGGTCCTTATTTATATCTATTGTTTTATTTTCCATTTCTGTTACTCCTAATCTTTCTGGACAGTTTGTAGCCCACTTCGCAACTAAAATCCTGACCTGCCTAGGATATTTGAAAGATTCTCCCTTGCTTCCTCTAATTCAGAAACTGTGTCCACACCGGTGAGTAAATCATCGACGTAGAAATTGTCAGGGGTTATTCGATTGTCCGTGGGACATTCTTTAGCGCAATTCAATCCTACCTGTCTTAGAATACGAGTCGCTAAATAGAGTCTCGAAGCACTGCCGTACGTCACGGTATTTAATTCATAAACTTCTATAGATTGATCTATAGATATAGAACTTGATTGCCATAAAACGGCTTCATACATATGAATATCTGCTATTTGACCTTCTAAATCTCTAACAGTGTTTATGGAAAATAGAGAAGACAGAAGGTAACCGGGATGAATGTTCGTGTGATCCTGCACTTTGCAAATGATAGAAAAGATAATATTCAACAGATCTAAAAATTTGTACGAAAAATTTGTCGTAAAAAGTAATCTTTTTTACCAACATTAGATCCATATGTTTATACCTCTTTTATTTTGCAATAATTTCTATTCAAGGTTAATGCTATGTAATTAATATTGCAAATAAATGCATGATAAGTGTAAATTCAGTTGAAGTTGTTTAATTATAATTATTTTTTCTATTCAAAAAAAGAAAGAAAAAATAACGTTTATGAAATTTTTTTGATAATTTAAAAACAGATACACAAAATGTAGTTATTTATTTACATATTACACCGTCGAGGTTTTTCACGAAAAAAATACAGGTTATTTGAGCTTCCATGGATTTTTTATATTTGCAAAATATTCCCAGCAACGTGTCGGTCAAATTGTATGTAGTGATATCCGTATCTATCTCTGCACTTTACAGAGATACGAGGAACGGCCAGATGAAAAATCAATAAACGTTTCCGATTCTACATATACGATTGAACAGATAACGTATTCGCGTGTATCGAAAACGCGGCGCAACTCGTCTATTTGACGAAACAATATACGAATCCAGATTACTCTACAAAATAACATTGAAGAGTGTGTTAAAAGACAGAAGATAAGCTGTGTCAACGTTTTATTCAATGGGGTCTTTGTAGCTAAAAAACAATACCCTTGCTACTGGACCGTTTTTAATAAAACAAGAAAATTGTTTGTCAACGTTTTCAGTGCCATGTAAATCAATATAGTTCTATCAAAAATATACTGAAAGTAATTGGATCAGAAAGAAAATACGAAATTTAGTTACAGTCACATTTTATGAACCCTTTCGCGGACATCTGAAAATTTTGGAAAACGTTCAAGTACAAATATTATAATATTAAGCTGCGTCTTAACTGGAGCAACAACGAGGAACTTTTTGTCGATATTCCACGTTTCTTAAAAAAAGGCGCCGCTTCTTGCCAAATACATACCCACATGTTTTCGTGTTTCTAGTGCCAGCGACAAATGTCTCTATTGTTGCCCGTTTTCGTTCGCAACAGTAAAGATTAGAAAAAATTAAGGGAAGCGCGGTAATAGGTAACAGCAGAAACAAAGGTTCTGTTAATCTGTACGTAAATTACAGCTTTAGAACTAAAACAAAGCCCAAATGTTTTACAAATTACTATTTGTTGGACATCTTTTGGAGCATGTAACAGCAAGAAGCAACAAAGTATTTTTCGTTATCACTTCAGAGGTATACAAATATTCATATAGTCATTATGTATATTAGGTTGAATAAAAAGTCCGTTCGCGTTTCTTCACAAGAATATACAGTTTTATTATTTTAATATTAGACTTACTTAATCAATGATTGCACCATTTTGTTATATGACCTTTTCCCATCTGCTTGTTGACACGAGTATTCCTTTTTCATAAAATTATTGCTTTTTCATTAAAAAAATTTAGACACATGAGCTTTTACTTATTTTACAATGTTTTTAAAAGGAATTTTTAAATTCAAAAGGAATTTCGCAATGTTCGAAATAAATAAAAATCGAATGGTGGCAAGTCCGGTGAATATGGTAAGTGCGGTAATGCATCCCAACCAAATTGCAGTAGTGTGCGGTCGTACGTTATCTTGATAGAATACTATTCCTTTTCTGGATGAAAGTGAATGCTGTTTTTCTTGTATTGTTGCTTTTAAGTGATGCGGTTGTTTACAATATTTTTCAGAATGAATAGTCTGGTTATTTGGTAAGAATTCATAATACAATATTTGTTTATAATCCCCCCAAACCGAGAGCAATACCTTACTAGCATGCAGTTCAGATTTGGCCGTTGTTAATGGCTTTTGTCCTGGCATAGACCACTGTCTCCTTCATTTCACATTGTTGGTGGTCAAACTTAAAGGGGGCCGTTTCTAATATTTGTACATATATTGAAATTCGCTTAATACATAGCTTAATACATAAATATGCGCTAAGGAGCGCGTGGCGACTGCTAATAATATACATAGATGGCGGAAGTGATCTAGCGAGGAGACAATGAGTAGGTAACGATCTCTCGATCGTCACGTATGTTCAATTTTACAATGTCACAGTATAAAATATTAATATACTTACAATGTACGTAATGAATACTAAAACAATTTATATGTTGTAAAAATGACAAGTATATTAACAAACTGTTAATAAATACAATAATTACAATATAACTTTAATAATTAGGTATAATAATAAGAAGAAACTATTGAAAAAAAGAAGTTATTAAACCATTATTGATTTTCAGTCATGTGTTTAGCCGCGAAGTTAATCATTTATATGCGTGAATGTTTCATATTTTACAATTTAGAATGTAAAGGGTAACTAACTTTAATTGTTGATATTTCTTAAATAGTTAGTCGTCTATATCAAAAAAGGGTGTAAGAGCTACTCTTATATCCCTGTAAGGTAGATAACTCTAGCTGAGTACTTAACTAGCTGAACTTTGTAAGGTGATAAAGTTTCATAAATAAGTGAGCATAACACTTAGGGAGTTTCCCTCGTAAGAATTAGTATTGCTAAACAGTATTAGCATAAAGTCTGTAGAAAAAAGAAACAGTATTTACAGCATTTGATAAAAAATTGTAACATACTGTAATAAGGAAGTAAGTAAGTAATAAATGGTATTTGACAGAAAACCAATGAAAAAAAGCGAATTACACACAAGAATACTAATTATTGCATTCTAGATTACGAGAAATAAATCATTGTAATTAATTCTCAATTGATTTCTAACAGTAGTATTCTTACACTCGTATTCTTTGCTCACCGACATTGCATAATTAGTTCTATATTGAATCTGAGCTGTTTTTTTTTTTTTTTTCTTTTCATTGCATTCCGCACTAAATCCTTTAGTCGCTTACAAAACACGACCGCACGGGCCCGGAAACCGATTTCCCCAAGAACCTACACAAGACTTCCCAAGCAATCCCGAGCGTACCCGAACCTCGCACGGGAGACATTGAGTTGAGCGGCGCTTCCATCCCAACACAGTTTTATAAAAAACAATGCGACAGATATCATTTTTCACTCGCATAAATACGTGACACAATTTATGAAATTGTTATTTTAATGCGTATGTTAATATTTTTTTTAGACAGTTAAGCATTTATATTTTGTTAAATCGAATTTATATTTTAATTTGGCACGAAAAGAAGCATGTTTCAACCCTTCATCTTTCATTGCGAGGCAGGTATATTTTAATGTTTATAATAAAGAAATTTTGATGCAAAAACTAATCCCATATACTTTTACCATGAAGAATTGCACATTTTAGAATATGTAACAAAAATGATGACATTTCAAGATCTGATCGGTTTAAATTGTTGAAATACAACGCATTTTGTACTGAAAAATTGACTCTTTGAAAATATTGTTTTCTTCTTATTTTTAAGATCACGTTTGCCTTCGTAGATTACTAAATAAACAATAACTCTATTTAATCTCTACAAAGGACAAAAATATGAAAATTTGTATTCACATAATTTAAGTATACTTAATGTTTAATAAATTACCGGTTTGGAACTGAATAAAAATGTTCCTTTTCGTTTCATTAAAATTTCTATCTATTTCATTGAATTAACACATAATAAAAGCTAGTGGTAATTCCTAGAATACTTATCTCTTTCGGTAACAGTCGTGACGTTACGTCATACGTCAATCAAGTGAAAAATATTGCATCCTTTAATCAGATTAAAACAAAATCCTGATTAGATCAGATTCGGTTATCCCAGACTTACGCGGTCTAAAATACAGTCAAATTATGCCGTGGCATATGATCTGAAAGTATTAGTTCTCACGATATGTTATTTTTGTATACTACTTTTCATAAAAAGAAAAATGTAATATTATTCACAATAACGAAAACACACTCCTTAGTTTTTGTTTTTCATCAGAAAATTCAAATGTGTTACCTTCTATATAGTTGTGTGCAAAAGTCATTATTTAAAATAACTCTTCAGAAGGAACCAAATGCCTCGAATTTTCTTGAGAAGTTAAAGAAATTAGTTTAGTGGATGAGGTGATTTAATAATTTTGAAAAGGTTACAATTGATTATTTGAGGGAATCTCAAATAATGAAAGTCAGTTATTTCAACCTTTAATTGGAGTATTCCGTCATTTAGTACTTTTAATGTACTTTGAAAAAAGCATTTTCGCTGAGAAACTTACTTAATGTAATATCAACTATCGGAGTTCAACGATGCGAACGGTATAACACTTTATTACGCGTGATACCTCCTTTTCTGGTTCGCAGGAGCAGATATAGGTGGCGACATTTTTCATCATAAAGTTAGTTCGAATAAAGACCGAAATCCGCTAAACGCGTGTTGTCGTTTTCTTGTAAAGTTATTTTGCATTACAAGTGATTATATTCTGCGTTATTTTACTAACAAATAAATAACATCACCTTTTTTAAACGTCTAAAAATTGTCGTATTATAAGCAAACGCCACGTCTCATCAGGTCGTATAACCGTGATCTTGAAAACGTTCGTAATAGAGTGTGCATGATCCAAGGTGAGGTTACCGCTGGGGAAATTGCAGGTGAAAAAAATAATGATGTTTTCGGTGTACCTTTTTTTCTACTCCTCTTTTTGCTATTACAATCTCTACAAAGACAATCCTAAAGCGAGAAAATCAGACTGCACAGAAACCTCGTTTCCTCCTTCTCGCTTCTTTCGCGGCTCGTTGCGAAATATGTACTTTTCACGATTACTAACACGATCCTTGAATGCGTTTGCAATAAATACGACTGGCCGTGCTCCAGCCGATCGATGACCGGCAAATTCTAACAATCCTCTTTAAACAATGATATCTCATGCCTGAACAAGATTATAACGCTTAACAACTATTATAATTACATTTTTTAAAGGAACCAATGAAGTTTGAAGTTATGCAAGTCTGCGCAAGATTATTATTGTGGAATACAGTAAATATTAACCCTTATGACTCGGGGCATTTTTGAATACAATTAAATTCTGGTTTCTTTTTCAGTAAAGTTCCCAAAATTCAAAATTATTATTTTGAAAAAAGTGTTACAACTGCTTATGAATGTATTATTTTTTATTTCTTTCTGTAATTTGCTGTAGTCTGATGTAAATAACACTCAAGTTTCACATTTTAAAATATTCTAATAAATTACATTTTTGTTATTGCGAGATATTTAAAGGTTTACATTTTAATAAATTTCAAAATATTGATAAGCAATAATAGACATATTTTTTGTATTTTATGATATTAGATAATGTTAAGTTTATTATCCAATAGTGTCTATAGTGCTGCCTAAAAAAAATAAAGGTTTTATTTTACCTAAATGGACTTGCCTCACTTTTAGAATTAATGAATTATTGTAATCGTTAATTAAAATGATAATATTTCAGTTGTATAATACAAAATACTATTCAATTTTATATAAATAGTTATTCATTCGGTAAAAAGTGAAATAAAACAAAGAAAACAATTTTTGAATATTACAGTAGAAAATATAACATAACAAAAAACATATGATTTTTATTCAGAATTTCAATGAAATTATACACATTCGTTAATCATTTACTTTATACGAATAATTATATTGAATTTTACTTAGAATTTAACATTTTAGAATATTCATGATGAACGGGAGGTATATATGGTAATAAATTCATCGCGTACTTATATTTGTCATATATGTATAATAGATTTACTTTTTTCATACAAAGAAGATAATTTTATGTTTCCGAAATTAGTTGGTCTTCCTCGTTGTGCTGATAAATCGATAATTTTTAATTAATTTCCACCTAAGATGGACTTGCACCACTTTCAAAATAAACAAATTTACAATACCGTTAATATCTAAAGCTTCCATATCTCTCAAATATTAGGGAATCTGATTTTCTTTTACTATAAATTGTTTACGGAAAAAAAGATCATATTAAGTTTTATATATAATTATCACTATCTTAATTTTTTATTTAAAAATGAACTTACCCCACTTTCAAAATAAACGGCTCACATATGTCGCTGTAAGGGTGCCACTCGAGCGTAAAGAGTTAATTTTGCGTTAGAAATTAATTTATAGCTGTGCGCGTTTAATTCATCTTAAGGAATTCGAAATAAATTATTACATGAAATCGTTTTTATAGAAATTTTAACCAAGGAACCGTAACCAAATTCATAAAATCATATTACTTAGATAAGTACGGATAAGATTAACAATATGTATATTAAAGGTTTTGATCAATAACATAGTATGATATGGAAAATTTTAAAACAATCTGAAATATGCAACGTAACTTTTACACTTTTAAATAGTTACATTGAGTTTTCCGCTTTTATTACATATTGCATCTTCCGTAAGACCTTTGTTGTGGCTATATCACTGGCTGCATACAGTATGTGGATTAAGCAGGTTTACAAAATACCCCGGATATTTGGGACACCTCACTATGCCCGGAAGATAAGCCCCGTGACAGGAATGACAGAAGCAATAATATGACTATAGAAAACAGTTTTACCACTTCTTATTTTTCTTTTCCTTTTAACAGTATCTGTCAAGTGGATTGTTTTTTTGCTGGGATTAGTGACGATATCAGGTTGCCCATCCTGTACAACATATTGCTACGAACAGTATACATATAGTACCTCTATGGGAGTTAATCCTTAAACAATCGTTCATCGGTTGTACTGTATTTCGTACTTGTTAGATATCAAGATTTACAGAGACACGCATGATCTAAAAATCTCGTTCATACTTCAAATTTTAGAAACCCATAAAAAAATTGCAATAGAAGAAGAAAAGGTTAAAATTATATGGATCCCTAGCTGTATAAATATTCCTGATACAGTTAAAGAAACTGTACATACATTTACTCAACTACAGTAACTTGTTCATGGATGATTTATTAAAAGAATTAGAAAATGGATTCATGCTACAGTGAGAATTGCTCCCTTTCGTATCACAAACATCTCTGAGAATTTCTTTGGAAAACATACCACTAACACAACACTATCCAGACGACACCAAGTAATTATATCACGGAAACGGATTAGCCATTATAAGATCACACACTTTCATCTTCTAGCAGGATACTTACCGCCATTGTACGAAGTGTGCAATATTGTAGCGGCGGTTGAACATTTTAGTTATAAACAGTATCAAATATAAGAGACAAATCTATTTTTGGAAAATTCAAATAAAAACCTTTACTGAATGACAATTTTGAAGACTAAACTAAAATTTATCCGTGAAGCCAAATTAGCGAATAAACTAATATGATATTATTGCTGCAATGTAATATCACTATTTATTAATCCTGCCACATTTTTCCAACTCTTTGAGCCATAAATGTTCTATGAATATACTTTTTACTCAAACTCTTAGTATACTGGATCGTTCCTTTATAAAATAATTCAAAAACATGATTTGAATTGTCCTTATTTGCGTAGGAACAAAAAACTAGTTGGCCATTTTAAACAACCGATAGCATAAAAATATCACTGTAGAACGTTTTTGAATTTAATTGAAAATATGGTGTGTTTTTTAGTACCATGCTTCAAAGGGTTGATCAGTACACTATGTTTTTGTAAACTGTAAACGATCAATAGCACGCCACTTTTAGGCCTCCAACCATTGTTGAGCATCTGGGACGTTTGCTGCTATCTGCCCATATTTTTTAATGCTAAAGGTAGTCGTTATATATCGTTAAATATTTATGTTGAATACTGTGTTAAGTATAAAATAGTAGCGCCAATATCGGAAATGAGTCAGTATAGGAATCGAGCAAAATTAAGAGAGTGGAAATGCAGTTAATTAAATCAGTGTAACTAGTAAAAGATTAGAGGTAAGAAAATGTAATAAGTCGGATGTAGGAACGATTACTTACACGTATTTTTAGTTCCATTGTTCATATCAATGCTAATATATGTATATCATACGCGTCCGGTTAGATACCGTATTAGCAATTTCTTATAAATAGTTTTGACAGATGGATAAAATGACATAAAAATAATCCACGCAGTTTATCTATCGTATAAGTACCTTTTTCATCTTCTTTAAATCTTCCGGTGGGGTAAGTAGACTTCGCAATTGAAGATAGTAGGTCTCATAAATACAGTATCTATTTAATCGATAAAAATAATAATTCGTAATTAGTTCGAAATATATAAATTTTGTTGAAAAAGAAAGGAAAACAATTATATAGGACCGTGACTTTATTTTATTTCTCAATTTTGTTTCTTTCTTTAAAAAAACGATTGTTTAAAGGATTATATACTACTCATTGAATAATTTGATAGTTCGGTATTTAGTACAATATACTTATATATTAATCTAATTATATATTTATTATTATATATTTGCCGCGTACCGAGCCGTTTCCAGGCCGGCAGGGTCATAAAACCCTCACTCTCCGGTCTTGCACCCGCGATAGGGACTCAAAAGACCCGTATAAATAGTTCGTTTTAATCAATCGTTTTAAATGTTTAGTCCTAACCTTCCTGAGGACGACCGAGTTCACAAATTTCGATAACCTTCTTGGTTGCAAATTTACAGCTGTTTCAGTGACACAAGATATTCGCGTTCAGCGATTTTATAATGAATAAAAAAGGAAAACAACGCATTTCTGTGAAATTTCACATTTGACCCTGCTCATTCATGATTTTTGCACAAAAAACGGCACAACTGGTCTTATTTTCCCGATCTGGTACCTGTGGACTTTTTCCTGTTTCCGAAGTTTAAGTACCCGCTGAAAGGAAAGAGATTTTGTACGATTGACGAAATACAAGAAAAATCGCTGATGGAACTAAACAGCATTTCAGAAGCTTCCAGCAATGGAAACAGCGAAGGGAGAAATGTTTAGCTTGCCATGGGGAGTACTTAGAAAAGGATAATGTTGAATAACTTGTACGAATTTTTAATAAATTTTTAAAAAATAGGTCCTGGAATTTTTTCATCAGACCACGTAAATATAATGAATAAAATATCGTTATAACTATTATATGGAATGCATCATTTAAAATTGTTGTAGAATTTGTATTTTCAAGATTTGAGTACTAATTGTGAAAGATTCGATTCTCTTTAATATTAAATTATTTGTAGGTACATTTTCATAAGCTGCAGGTACTTAGCCTAGATTTCAACACCTATACAAGTGAGTATATGACAAGTTTACAGTAGACTCCCGTATATCGTAAGTTCCTACAATGCGAAATCATACAATGCGTAATACACATGTATTAACCGCGTTATACGGAAGTTTACTGTACTTGTTGAAACTTTACCGCTTTTGAGTAGGAATTGAAACTGAGAAAACGAAACATGATTATTAAAATTAACTCAGATTTGTATCTACTTATTGAAATTGATCCCATCCCTAATTATAATTAATTTATTCCGTAAAAGCAAAAAACGAAATACCTTTGCGGGAGATGAAATATCGACAGTGAAACTCGGCGGGAGCATCCTCGAGCTAGGTATACGCGGTACATCGAACGACCGTACTGGCGCTGAATACCGATGTCGGTATTTTGTCTTCCGCTAGACTATGTACAGGTAACCTTCCTACAACACGGTGGATAGGTTCCTAGAAAATACCGTGTTGTGTGAAACCGTGTTATATGAGACCCAGAGCCAGTACAAAAAAAAGGGGGTTACGTTCCGAAAACTTATTAAAAACAAACATTTTTTTTTAATTTCATATAAGCAACTTAATTTTTATTAAAAACATAAATGTATGCATAACACAAAATAAAAAGAAAACAAAATATTATTTTCATTTAATGTATCCTTAATTTAATCAATTTCTTCCAGAATTTCTATAGGAATACAGTTATAAATTATCATTTATTTATATATTTTCATGTAAAGGCACTATAGTTCATTATTCCTTCCCATCATTATTTTAAGGTAGTTTAGTTTTGAAATGTGTTAAACAAAAACCATGTTATCCACGGCTGTAGAAGGACAGTGTTCCGTCCGATGTGGAACAATAACGAAAAAATCCTTGAAGGTTCGTTTCAACACGGACGTGACAAAATTCATTTTCGCGAGTTCAGAGTTTCAAGTTTATTTTTTTACAGGGTACAATTCGGCCCCAATAATCGTAAAGTCTTTTCAGTAATTTTTGAATTTTGTCGAACAATGGTTAAATTTTAGCTTCACGTTTCCAAACAGCCGACCGTACCGTAAACGCGGAATTTTCGAAGGGTCGGCCGAAACCTCGCGCATAACGGATCATCAACGATCAACCTGGAGGAAATTTTACGTACCATCGCGGAACCTTCGAGGACTCCCCCGAACGGGGCCTTAACCTCACCGCCGCGTCAAGAGGGCTGGCCAAAGGGTGTCGCTTCGGCCTTGTAAATATTTTTAATTTGCTGATTGGAAAACAGGAAAAACCATAAGAGCTAGACGTCGATTGCTGTCTGCGTGCTGCTTCTGCTGGTCCCGCTTGTATTTATGCGTTTTCCGTATTCGATCCAGTAGTTTCGGCGTCACTTCTATATAGTACGAAATTTTCGTTGTTTATTATTTGCCGTAAATCGTTTGTATTCTCCGCCGGCGATCGTAATTCCTAACGATTATTAGATAGGAGGGAGAGCATCCTGTTTCTTGACACGGAGACGTGTTAGAGGCAAAACGTACAGCCGGGAGCTTAGAGGGCTGGCAAGTTGAGTCTTCAATTCTCTGTTTTTTTCGTTCGAATATTAAACTAGGGTAAACCTTTAGTCTATATTGAAACAGTAGGTAAACTGCTGCATCACGTTACTAATAAACTGGGTGCCGTTATCGCTTATTAAACGCTGTGAAACCCCAAACCAAAGGAAGATGTTTAGGGTCTAGACACAGTTTTCAGCTATGGATTATTCTAGTGCGAATAGTTCGATCCAGTGGGATGCGCATAACTTTCAACTATAAGAATCCAGGTGTCGTTCCGTATGCTTGGAAGTAAGGGTGCAAAGAGATCAACTGCGATTACTCCGAAGCGTTGTTGGAGAAGTGTGTTTGCAGCGGTCTAGCGGATTTCAAGTTTATAGTCTTATATCGTTGACACAACGGACACGTTTCCGCGTATCGAGCTACCGAACCTCGCATCCTAGACTAGTAGTATTCGAATTTTCTGTAAGATGTGATCACCTTCATAATGCCCCGCCATGGGAGCATCGTGGTACTACTTTAAGATTCCTTCTTGTTCCTGTATAGGGATAATCCACTGGGCTTCTTTAGTATCATCGTCCTGTGCATACCGATACAATACGCCTTGGCTGAGCACATATCCTCTCACTGTACAAGTGGGGTAGCTCCTTCCGGACGTCCCGTTTTGAGAGTTTTGGCGACTTTCTGCACCTCAGGATCTTGTAGTTGTCCACGAATATCGTACATTGGCAGAGCTACGTGCTGCAAGATCCACGGAAATGATGCAGACCGGGCACGTTGGGGTAGTGCTGTCGAAGCTACCGCGTGTTAGACTTTCCTGGAGCGTACGTAATGGTAGTATTAAATGGCTGAAGTTGGAAAGCCCACTGGCCAAGACGCTCACTCTGTGATTTAAAAGTCATGAGCCATCGCAGTGGCTGGTGATCTGGGACGATTATCGTTGGGGCATCCTCTAGAAATAGTCGAAATCCTTGGGCCGCCCAAACGATAGCAAGAGCCTCGCGCTTCGTAGTAACATATGTAGTTCCGCTGATGTTAGTAAGCGACTGGCGTATTTCAAAGTGTGGGATTGGGAGGTTTGGGAAAACAAGTGGGCATGTAATTATTATATGCTAATAATATATATTTATTTGAACTAAATTAACCTAAACTAAGGTAACTACGCCGTATAGTATTTTAAGAAGGGTATTTTATGAAGAGTATTATAAACAAGAACTAATGAAAATTTGTGTGTACTTGAACAATGTTTTCATCAAATGAACGAAGCCGCTTGTTTCGTTACTGCTTCGATAGCTGTTTTTGAATAAGACCTTCCTACAGAAATTAATAAGAAATAAGTTATAATAATGTTGATTTTTATTACCTGACAAAAAAAATACTCTGAGATTATTCTCCGTACGTAATGTTCTCCTGTGTAATGCACCTTTGATGATTTCGTAGTATTGTCTAATACATTTTTTATGTTAACAAAATACACTGCAGTTTCAAATTAGTTGTGCTTAATGCACACAAATAATATTTAATTAACTATCAAATTAACTTCTTTCACACACTTTAAATGGTAAACTAATAGCACTCGAGTATTTGCATGTGGCACAATAAGTGAAATGTTGTCAGTAGCTTAAAATCTATCTAAAAATTATTCGTGTGTACTAAGCATTTTAATTTATTCTGATATCTACAAACGAGCTTCGCGTCTTCCCAATACATTGGGATAAGTTGCATAATTGACGCTCCAGTAAATAAATGGAGTATTAATATTCCAACTTCTATAAGTTCCTAGAAAAAATATTTGCTTAAAGATTGATATAAAATACAAATTTCCGTAAGCAGGAGTTGACCGTAAGCAGGAGTTGAACAATGTTGAGCTTTTTCCTCCCAATTACCTAAAGCTAAAAAAAGGAAGGTTAATTGGTCAGCTGATCAATTAAATACCGTCCGTTAATTATTCACCCGTAAAAATACCGTTACCTGCTTAGTGATCCAGAACATAAGCACAGGCACTTCAAAAAGAATGTTATTTCTAACGCATTTCGATATCAATGCGTCCTTCGACCTCCGGTAAGGCTAGATACAATGCTGATAAAATATTGGGAACATTTTTTTGTTAGACGCAGCTTACATCCGGAAGTTTCAAATAGTATTGTGTTAGGTATAACAATACTAACAAGGGACATCATCTAAACATTACACGGCGATTTTGATAAAATTTTTATATGTTATAGAACTCGAAAAAATATTTGACACGTATTTTTTTTACGTGCGAATATCCACTTTAAAGTGGTGAAAATAACCCTTAAAGTTGGGGTTGAAAAAGCTATTTTCACGAATATCTCGGAAACTATTAGCCGTAGGTAAAATATTCAAAATGAACATTTTTCCGTTTTGGAAGGCCAATAACATGGCGCAAGCAGATTTTTGAAAAATTTGTTTGTTTAAAAAATGTGTTAAAAATTAACATTATTTTGCAAATTTTTTTAATAAAACGTTGTACAATTTTAATCAAATTTCACATATGTAAACTATAGTTCCAAATAAAGAGTACGGATAAATCAGAATTTTGAATTTCGTTCGTGGAAAAATATTTTTACGGATGACATTATACGCACATTTTATACCTGTCGATTCACTTTAGAGGCCTAACAGATTTCTACACATAATATTCTGGTAATTGTATTATATTACATCTTTTATACCAGTATATATACTCAACAGATTGTTGACCGGTCACGTGTTGACTCGTGTTTGCACTTGCATTAGCTACTTTAATTTTTAAAACAAGGGAAATATAAAATATTGTGAGACCTTTGTCCATCGAGTTCAATCGCTTTTCTTGGCATTTAAGTATTACAAAAACCCACTTCTACTATTCGATTAAAAGATAATAGTCGGTGATATGAGACAACTTCTGTGTAAAATTGCCAATCAACAATGTGTTAAATCAATACAGAATGTCCCATAATTAGCGTAGAAGCCACAACTAGGGAATATTTGAGACAATTCTGAACAACAATTTCCTTTACAAAAAAATCTTCATAATAAGGAAAATAACCGGAATTATTCGATATCCCGACAGAACGAATAAATTGAAGTTATTTAATATATTTGGCTATTTGAAATGGAATAAATTTTGAAAATATCTTAAACTAATTGTTAAAAAGTGCAAGCAAAATTGAGATTTGACTTACCTATTGTTGTTTCTATTTAACTGTTACACTAATCCTGAGCCTTATTCGAAGTAATCCGCAGCGCGGGACTGCTGCCGCAACGACCGGGTCACTGATCTCGCTGCCCTTCACGTGTTTTTTCACCACACGGTCACTGTCGCTTTTGATTCAACGATTTAAAGGACCCAGTAAAAGATGACAGTGACCGTGTGTTGAAAGAACCTGTAAAGTGCAGAGAGTTCATTGACCCAGCCGTCTCATCAGTTGTTCTGCGCTGAGGGTTTCCTCGAACAAGAGTCAAGATTAGTGCGATGATCAAATAATAATAGCAGTGAGTCAAATTTCAATTTTGTCTGCATTTTTTAAGATTCAACGTAGGAATTTTTCAAAATCTGTTTCATTCCAAATAACGAAGAATATTAAACGTCGATTTATTAGGTGTCCCTCAGATTAGTATTCTTCTTTTTCAATACTTTTAACATATTTTACTAGGGTCAGAGCACTTCATAAGATCGTTACCTGCTAGCTGCGGTTGAGATCCACGAAATTTCCTAAAATGTCACGATATACCTGAAGGAGCTCGGTGGCTAAAAGGTGGTCACTTTATCGGTGAAACCTACCAAATATTTCAACCACTCGTTGAAACGACTGTCTTCCTAGCCGATCTTCGAATTTTTCGCGTCTCCTATTCTGCGTGTCTCATCCCCCATTGCGAAAAAACGGGGATTAAGCTGCGACGCGCCAACAAATTGTTAGAATAGAAAGAATCTTAGAATAGAAACGAATAAAAACGACACAATTTAACTTAAACTTCGAGCCATCATTTCATTCGACAATCTGTCATGAGTCCATCTTGTGAAGACCGCGACGGAACAACCAAATTCCATTCAAAAAACTAGACCCCTAAGTTGGTAAAAAGAAGTAGAGTCAGAGCGTCTTCGACAAATCAAAAAATCCGAAACGCGGCGCTCAACAGCCGGTATATCGAGTAATTTGATTATTTTTCTAATTCGGAAGATACGATTAATTTAATATCATTCTTAATTTTTTTTTATTTCTCGTTTTCGATATTACTTGTACTTCACGGTTTCTAATTTACCGACGCGCTTATTGTCGGTCGCGCTCGATCATCGCAATGGAAGTCGATACTTTCACGGTTAAACGCGCGCTCTAATTAGTCGGTGATTTTCGTTAACGATTTAAAATCAAAACCCTATCCAACATTTTTACAAAGGGAAATTGTTCAGAATTATCTAAGCTACTCCCCATTTCCAGCCCTTACACTAATCATGGGACGCCTTGTATAGCTTTAAATTAGGTAAGCAGAAGTCGGATTATGTACTACTGCGTGTGGATCAACCAGATTATAGATTACAGATAAACGCCAGTATGGCGTCACAATAGCGTGTTCTCCGTTAATTCAATAAATGAATAAATATTTATCATATATTATCAAATATATCTGTTAAATTATAAATAATGACCGATTAGGCACTTTGTCTATAACATATGCATTTATACATTGATATATTTTTATAAAAACCGTTCTAAACATGTAAACCTCAGAAAGAGGTGTCATACATGGAGCCACTATCACACAGAATCATAATGTGTCCAATTGGGTCATAACTTTATTAACCCCTTAACCTATCATTTTTCTAACGGGTGCGTCAGTTACAGCTAAGTCAAAACATTATATATTATATATTTTACACTTGACAAGCTTCAACCGTATAAATTATGATTAGAATTAAATTAAAAATTTAGTTTTTAATCAGAATATAAGGGTTAGAGGTGATATTTGAAACAAGGAATGCGTCACGAGTATGACACAATATTGTATGGCAAGAGGTTAATAGCAAAGTTAAGCTTTAAACTCCACCACTGATAACTGAAAATATACAAAACATTCCTGTTGCATGTTGGAATACTAGTTATTGTTCTACTATGGTGTACTATTTTCAATAAATTTTGTTTATGTGCTACATACGTATATTTTACTGATTTTGATACATACAATTTGCATAAACATCTGCCGTCTACTTTGAATTTTCGAATGTTAATAGTATGTTTATTTTTACAAACAAGAATAAATTTAACTCGTGTGGCGACCTTTGAGAGGGAAACAGGTGCGTTATAGTCCGATAATGTTTCACGCAACGAAACTTTGAAATAGCACGCGTATTTAGAAATTCAATTAAGTAGTCCAAATATAGTACAATTACATATCTGTTAGCGTGATGAAAACATAAGTACTGTTTTCCTTGGTTGTGCTAAAGTATTTAGATGTTTAATTTGCAAGTAAAACGATTTACGCTAGGTAACTAATGGTGATTCATCGTACAAACTGTAAGTCAATTAGTGTAATTATTGCACTTTAATATCAGGGAATTTTGATCGAAATCAGTAGTATTATGTAATTATATACTAAGATCTTATATTGACTTTTTATTAAACAAACACGAAGTATATAAATGCAGAATGTCCCATATAATTCTACTGTCTGCTTATTTTGTTGGTTGTAAAGATATGAAAAAAATGTGTTAAGAAACAATGATTGTATTTCAAAAATAAAATTAAACTGTGAATGATGGTGGTTAAAAGTTACTTACAATTTAATGTAGAACTTGAAACAGAAACACAAAGTGAACACAAGTAACGATATAGTAATATAATGTACGAGAATACGCTCGTTAACTCGAAAATTACGGGAATTCATCCAGAGAAATGTTTGTCGTCATTCCGTACATTTTGAAATCGGACTTTCCGCGGAAAAACAACCTCTTTTAAAACTTATGCTTGAAGGATTAGTGATAGGGATGAGTTCTTGATTGGTAACCTCTGAATTTGGTGACTGGCAAGGAGACGGGCATCTGTTTTGTCATTTGTTACAAAAATTAACACCTCCAACGTGACGTGTCCGTGAAATTCCCAAAGTCCTGAACTCGAACACCCGATGATCCCTTACCGATTACAACTGTTAGATTTATTGGTACCACTAAAACGGGTACGACATTGCAATAAGTTAAACTACGATTATCCAACCCTGTGCCGCACGTTTAGTTTTACAGTCTTAACAGTTTTTCAAACAACCAAACAAGTCCAAACACTGACTATTCTTCTGAAATGTTAAAAAAGTGTGTCACCAAATGAAAATCTGGAAATATACAAAATAGCACAAAATTAACAATACAACTAAATGTAAGTAAATACACAGCTTTCACCTATGGAAAAACTTGGTTAGAAAATTTTCCAATCTTGTAATAAAGTCTTGTGTCGATCTTGTGCTTTTCGGTCTTAAAAAACTATGGCGTTCATCTACATCTTCAAAATTATGTTATTAAACTTCAGTCATTAATACTATCATTAACTATTGCTATCGTATATGTTTTTATATGATTCAACCGATTGAAATCGGCTTTAGAACGTGGTCGAAGGGGTGCTTTCTGTAAAAAGAACAAAGTCTCACTTATTTTCAGTGTTTCAATTTCTTGAAACACGAGCGAAAACAAAATACAAAGTGTATAATAAGTTACAAGTAAACCAGAAAGCTGATGTGGCGGAGCCTCTAAAAACTTCAAATGGTTTCGGCCTCTTTGAGAGGAAAAGGAAGAAAATGGATAGTGGTGCCACCAACCAAGCGTTCAAAAGAAGGAAAAGCACTGACTCTGATGAATTGGAGACCTCTGAACTAAACGACCGGAAAAAGAAAAATACCACTGCGCAGTAACCAGTGATGGAAACTGATCAACACAAAATCACGCTAAAATACGAATTAAATTACATAGGGCCAGCCTTCATCACAACCGTGCTGGACATATCTTATAAATTCCAAAAGCTCAATCTGACCTAATGCCAGCTAAAGCAATCTTCGGTTTTAATGGAGAGGCTATAAAAATAAAACCCTATGGAAGAGGTAGAGCAAAGATAAAATTCAGCTTTGTAGAGGAGACTCGCAACCTTTGCGAACAAGATAACACAGGAAGACGTTTTCAAGTACATAGATTCCGTACGATTAAAATAGACAGTGTAGGATAATTGGGCGTCTAAGGGTTTTGTTGAGCGTCGTGACCTTCGATATCGCGAGCACTCTTGATTTAGTTTCAATTTAATGATCCTAAATCTAGTTGAAATTTCTGCTTATTGGATTAAGACAGAATTTAGTTGAATTGGTGAGTTATACGACACGATATTATACGATACGAGATGATGGTAATTTTTTACGATACGATATTAGACGAGCGATCTCGACAGACGATGTGGCTAGAATGCGCTCTGATCCGCAGGCAGAAAATATATATTTGAAACATACAGTTGGTAGGGGTTTTCGTAATTCGGAGAAGAATGAGAAACCTTAGACATGTAAAAAAGTTATTTGAATAGAAAAAGTAAAAGAAATGTAATTGGTTTTGCTGAGGCATGGCCATCAGTCTAGAGATACCATATGACATCGGGCTCGGAGCGCGCTTATGCCTTCGTAGAAAAAAGGAAGTGCGTGCGAACTTCAATTCTAGCGACAACGTCTCAACAAAGACGATAAATTGTTTTATGGGTGCCAATCCAACAGGTTCCGAAGACGATATGTACTGCTCGCCAAAGGCCAGGATCGGTACGATGACCTACTAACTGCAGCCTATTGTTATCGAAGCAGGTCAGCTCATAAGTAATAATAAAATTAGTGAGTCCAATTTAAATTTTATCTCCACTTGTTTAACGCACACGTTATAAGATAAATTATTTTTCGATGTATGTAGGTACTTCGGATGTTAACACCCGAATATTTCGGGTTGTGCAAGAAAAAACTCAGTTAATACACAAACTATTTTAATTACTAAAAAGATATTATTATACAAGTTGAAGTGACGAATTGAGCGTGCTTATGTGTTTGATATTTGTTGTACGAATACTGAATGTAGAATGACAAAATTTTCGTCTTCAGCTTTACTTGAAGTGCGACACGACAAACGTTTTCCCTCCTAACGGTCGCATGTAATAAAAAATGGCCAGGTATTTGCTGATTTGGAAATTTCAAAGTGTTTTATAGTTCCTTGTTCTAAAAACAGATTTTTACCTTGTAGAAAATATTAAACAACTTCAATTTATTCGGTCTATCGGGATATCGAGTAATTTGATTATTTTCCTTATTCTGGGGATACGATTAATTTAATATCATTCTTGTAGCGAGCGTTTTTGTGCGTCTTGTGTGACAGAGAGAAGTGGGGATGTGATCGGTGGCGCTCCGCAATAATTACCCGCGCCATGTGCAACCACATTTTTTGGCATTTTTGTGCAGCCACATTGAGTGTAAAGCGGATAAATTCTTATATATCGAACAAATCACCACATTCTTAATTTCTTTTTTATTTTGTATTTTCGATATTACTTGTACTTAACACTTCCTGCTTTATTGGCGTACTTTTTGGCAGTCGCCAAAAATTGAACATTGAAATTGAGGACGGTCGGTATTCTTCGTCAATAATTCAAAAACAAAAAAAAACAGGTTCAGAATCGTGTCAGCTACCCCTCATTTCCAGTTCTTACACTAATTTTGGAACACCTTGCATAGGTGTATACATATACATATACAATCATATAATGTATTATAGGTGTATTATAGGTCACGATATAGGTGTCGTCACATACATCCATATACATATAATGTTAATTTCATTTTTATCATTCGATCAATGCACTGTGTCATATACGTGCCAAATAGTGGCCAATTACTACATATCAGATAACTAATCAATAATTATCTTCCTTTATATCAAACATATTTTTCATAAATTTTTTTACAAAACTTTTTAGTCATCAATTTTATCAATTTTTAAATCATTAAGATTTTTTGAGACTACTTTTATAAATCTGGTTTTTAAATTTATTAATTTGGAATTTTTATTTATTATTTATGCAAGATATTTACTTAAACGGCCGATGGCTATATCGTTTACTTCTATTAACGGTGCTTTCAAAAAGAAAAATAATATCAACGTAGTATCAGTATTGCAAACTTCTTCCATCAAAATTCCAATAACACGATATTGATTCACGTCCAACAGTAGTAATCTATGTATTTAAAATGTCTCTGTACTTATTTATAGAATCAGGAAGCAGTCGGCTTTGAATTGTTCAACTGATCAAGCAGAGATTACATTTAATTGAAAATTTTATACTTCTGTCAACAGATTTATTCTTTTATCGACGAAATAAAGTAATCGTAGTGTACTTTAGAAGAAAACAGAAATGATTTCAAAAGGATTTGAAGTTTCATCCAGAAAACGAACAATAAAGTATGGATTAATAATACGTACCAATCGAAGCTTCGTATAATCCTAGAATTATAATATCAGAAAATAATTAATTAATTTTCAACAGTGAACGACATTGGACACTTTATAAGCAATTTAAGTCTTTCATTGTATCTAAACTAGAGATAGATCAAAACGTTCATCTAATCTTTACTGAAGTTTTTATTCTAAAGTATATTAAACAGTTTCTTTTGTTTTTAAAATCTTTGAATTGGCACCTCGTGAATTTTAAAGACCGCTGCTTTATGAAATTTTACGTGATTGACATGTAATTTAATCGTTGATCCAATTTTGTTCTTTTGTGAACACATTATTCAATTTTCCATTCGAGTATCGATCTTTAATAAAGCCACGTTTACAACAATGTTAGAGACTTTTTTAAGAAAACAAGTACTATGTGACGGCTTTCTTAGGACGCGACTCCTCCGCGCGCAAACTGGCGTACCCGAAGGGCCACGCGGCCCACGCCGCACGGCATTCACATCTCGACCGTGAGGCGGCGACTCGTAACTCGCGATTGTAGGGTATTTATATTTAATTTCATTTTGGTAGCTTCAAATACAATTCTTACAAAAGTAACCGTAACATTTCGCGATTACAATTGACCGAGAACGGTATACGTTCTGTATCGTAGAAAAAGGCTTCGCGTCGCCATTACCAACCTTTTCACGTGCGCGTCGCAATGAACATCGCCGCGCAGGCTGTCAACCTCAGCCACCAAAAGTAATGGGGAATGTTAGTGCCATAACGCCACACGATTCTTGTGAGAGAAATTAGGAGCCGCAAGTATAAATACCGTGGTATAGCAAGCAGGAACTTATCAAAAGGCATCGAAAGGTACTGATCCGAAGTTCGCAAAGAGAGCGCTATAAGCGATACGAAGCGTGATTTCTGTCAACAGAAACTCTACCTATCCTTCCTCTCACAATGCTCCTTGGGCAGATTTCTCGAATCTCTCATCCACCATCGTAAACTCAATTTATCCGCTGCTCCTTACCCGAAGGTACCTTTCATAGTATCCTCCTAAGGACGCCGAAGGGCAGCTAAGTTCGCCGGCGTCACTTCGGGTCAAACGTTTTGCCTTATTGGAGCCTAGGTAAAACGTGTATGCCGTCACCTGAACCCTCAGGGCACATCCGGATCCAATCTTGTACTCCTACCCCACTTCATCACCGCGAATTGGGCCAAACCGTCAACTAAGCCGGAACCGAGCCGAACCGAATCGACCTGCGAACCAGGAGTAGTAATCGCCTTGTCCATCCGAATGAACGTAACCATGTCCGTCCAAGCGTTAGAGTAAGACCCGTTGTAAATATTTTGCGAACACATGATATACAGTTATGTTTTTTCGAAAATAAACCAAGCCAACCACGATACCCCTGCCCGGAGCGACTGAGTTAGCATTTTCGTACGACAGTTCACCTATCCTGACTGTCACAACTGTGAGAAAAGTATTTTTATCTAGCAAATCACTATTAGCATTTATGCAACAAACCATTGTTGTTAGATAAAAGTGTTTACCTATTAGCTGTATTTAGACATAGAGTGATCTGTATTTTTTTAAATGTATTGTCTTATTGACAATCATATAATTCTCTTTTCCTAGACGATGAAGCATTTTGACAATACACAGTTAATAATAAACAATATTTAACAAGGTGCATTGCTCAACCGGTACACTCAGATTATTATGTAATTATTATGTAATGTACATAAGTATGTATGTATAAAACATTTGAAATTCAAGTTGCGTTGGCTTAAAGAGTCACTAACACGATATACAAGTATGTATGCGAATGTTCAAAAAAATTTATTTACTTAAAAGTTATATTAAAAATTAACTTTTATTTGTACATATTGTAGCAGATTGTTTAACAAAAAGTAATAGAAAGATCGGTCTTCCTTTTTGAAGATGCATTTTTTGTTGATTATTTTGGTCAACATTTTGCTGTTCCACATTAAACTCTATTCTAAAGAGTATCTAAATATTTTGATGAGTCATCGTATGGAGTACTGTAATTTTTAATAGATTTCTTCTAATGTTTTTCACGCTGAATATGAAACTTCGGATTCTATATTTTGAAAAATCAATTTAAAAAAAGCTACAAATTTTTAACTCTTGAAATGATACGAGATGGTTCTATAGACTTTTTCGAATAAAATAATATCAATTTTTATGATGCTGTAGATATTTAAATGTTTGAAATATGATCGAAGTAAAAAGTTCAATTAATATTTGACCCATTGCACCATTTATTTTTGCTGTGAACATTTTTTCCGTATCAAGAAAAACAATCGAAGTATTTTAAACGTTTAAATTACACGAAACACCCAGTATAAACCCAAAAATTTTGATAGTGACTATTAAACAATAATGCATAATGTTTAGTGTCGTTACAGCGTATTATACTAAATTTAATTTCAAACAAAAATTTGTTGATGTCTATTGAAAATATTTGTTGAAGCTTCGATAATAATATGAATTTCTGTGAATATTACTTTTTACCACCAGTAGCGTTTTACAAATTAGTAAATTTTCCCTTCCGGGAAGTAGAAAAGCTTCCATTAGAAAACTATTGAACACATAAATTGTAAAACAGTGAGATGATAGAAAAAATGTATTTCATCCGATGCGGAACAATACGAAGAAAATCCTCGAAGGTTCGTTTACGACACGGACGTGACAAATTTAATTTCGCGAGATTAGAGTTTTAACTTAACTTTTTTACAGGGTGCAATTAGCCCCCAATAATTGTAAATTCTTTTCAGAAATTTTTGAATTTTGTCAGGCAATGTCAACTTAGAGGAATTTTTCGTACCATCGCGGATCCTTCGAGGACACCCCCTAACCGGGCTTGTCCTCTCCGCCGCGTCAAGAAGGTTGGCCAAAAAAGGCTGGACAGGGCCTTTTTTGCTGATTTTAGACGCTGATTGGAAAACAAGCGAATCCAATCAGCACATCCCGTCAAACTTGGAAACTTGCCGCCGCGTCCACCTCGAAGCTCAAGTTTTCGATAAAATCACTTCTCACTCGACTTCGGAGAAACCAGTTCAAACCTTTAGACTTTAGAGCATTCGGTCGACTCATACTTTGAATAAAGCCACTCATCGCAACGTCGAATCAAACAGTCGAAACTTTAAACGGAGCATCGTTCAAACGGAACATCAACACGGAGAAGTCCTTCTCAAACATTCGTGGGAAGTACACTGGACTGGTCCTCATTCGTTTCGGAGGCCAATATCGGCGAACCACGGCGAAGTCTAATTAATTTTGGAATTCGTGGCGTCGCAATCATTAACGAGACTAAAGGTTAAAATCGGGATTTACAACCCCGATCGAGGAATTAAATCCACGTTCGTGATCGCGTCCGAGCACCAACACGTCGCGAGGTGCTTGTGCCAAGACTATACACCGCTTGAAACCAGATCAAATTCTACGTTTATGAAATTCTCTAACGGTTGACTAAACTACATGTTAGAGAGCCAATTTAAAAAGGTCCAGCTGAGCAAGGTTTATGACATGGCGGAAAAATGAACCACGTAAATTAAGACAATGTCATGAAGGATACTTAATAGTAACATGTTTCAACACTGTTAATACTTACACTCATTAATTTTCAACACCTATTTGTTAGCGTCGACACGCGTGCAAGGATGATACACGTGTCAGGGTCATCGTACCCTCGGGCTTTGACCCAGTTTTCAGGGGTCTTAAGTTGCCGATATCGGGAACCCATGTCCGTTATCGGGAGAAGGATCGTTGACAACCAGTAGCTAGGACTGCGACGAATTCTAAGAGTCGCGGATGTTACGATTAGAGGTCGATGCCTCTCTTTTTAAGGATCATCGAAGGACCGTGCCTCGTGGCCGATGACCCGAGGTCATGGCGCTGCGTGGCGCGTGCAAAGAGATAAGGGTGTTCTCAAAGGATCTGGCCACGGAGTTGAAAAGGTGACGTATCTTCTGGTAAGGGGACCATGATGGACCTCTTGGCACTTACCCCAGAACCTTCATCAGCAGCGAATCGGAAATTATTTTAGTAAATTCTTAACATATTAATTGTTGAATTATTAAAAAAAACTTGTTTAGTTACTGTTATCGTTATCGTAAACAAACTTCTGTATAAAGATTCTTAAAGGCTCTTTAAACTTAATTTTCTTGTATAAGCAAATATTATTCTATATTTTCGACTTAATTTTTAATGCAATGTACAGTAAAGAGCAAAAATATGTTAAACATTATTATTTATTACCAAAGGGGAACAAAAGAACAAACAAAATACATATTGTATGAAAAATAAGTTTCCAATCAAATGAAGTTTAACAGTTTTTGGTTATGATTTAAATAACATTGAGCAATAACCAATTGACGTTCATATGCAGTTTGTACAGTATTGAATGCAATAATTACGAACTTTCAAACGTTTTCATTTACGCGTACAATTTTTCAGAAATTCGATTTTTAATTAAAAAGCGTCTTCTTTTCAAATTTAAACACACTTTAAAGCATAGTTATAAATAGTGTTAAATTTTTGCGTATATGAACAGTTTGGTAAATTTTATTGAATACATAAATATTAATTTTCATTAGATTATGAAAGATTATTAAAAATGGGCAGACGTTAATTTCACACTAATTTTGTGAGACGTTATTCGATTTATCTTACCTAGAAACTAAAAGTCTAGCGTTAAATCAAACAATATCACGCGATGAAGCAGATTTTTACTTTGAAAACACGTTTAGAGAAAGTTGCAACGATTTGTTTGTTAAGTGAAAAAGGAAAAATCTGTTTCGTGAGCGAAAAGCAAAATACCGACAGTGGTATTCAGCAGCAGCAGCAGCAACAGCAGCACGGTGTTCGACGTTTTGCCCATTGTTGACGCGATGGTGCTGGCGTTGAGTTGTACTACTGTCGGTACTTCATGTATCGCGAAACTATTTTACCTTTTAACTTAATACAAAGAATAGTTTTTTTCTGACAATGAGTGTTAGCGATTTTATGCCAAACCGACGCTGCTTATGATAAATTTAAAAACTCCCCTCCCAAAAAGAATGAGCGCAAAATCGATATTTTTCGTAAAAAATGTTTATTCGTAAAAAAATTTATTTGTAAAAATGTGTATAGTGAAATGTTGACGTATTTTTGTGTAATACTATATAACTATAAAACAAAAGCAAATATGTATGCATTAAAATTTGTAGTTATTATGTACCTTTCAATAAACTATTGACATTCTTATGGAAATATTCCACGGAATAATTTTTAACAACGGAATTTAAATTTCTTTTTGCGTCCTGAATTATTCTTCTTACAATTAGCATAAACAATTCTATCACTATAGTGGAGGGGTAAAATTCCAAAATGTTGAAATAAATAAAAAAGACTCGAATTACAAAAAAAATTAATAACACTATTCCATGTAGAAAAAATATATGTTCATTATATCACGAACACTTTATTGCGACTACGTTCGGACATTTACTACAGATCATAATGTCTATATTCATAAAACAGAAATTAACTGGATTTATGAATTCTTTCTGTCTATCGTCTACCTAATCGCAACGGAGCCGTGTGTATCTAAACATGTTCTTGTACCATGGTACCGATATAATCGGTTGCGAATTAAAAATTGCATCTTGATGATGTATTTCTCGAATGTATTGTGACGATATAAAAACTGATCGTTTGTAATTGCACGCTTTACGTATTATGAGATGTTCGGTCTAGGTTGCGCTTATGGTATTTACCACTCTGCATAAACTAGAAAAATTGTATCGAAAACGTATCGAATTAAAGACGACAGTCTGGGTATCTCACGCAAAGACGTACGATTGGTGAATATTTTCTACCATCGCGCAAATTTTTCATCCTTTGAACTACTAGTATCAGTATCAATTACGGTAAAGGTCATTATGCGACGTCTCTGACAACTCAAGATCGATTGGGACGAGTCTCTGCCATGCAGCCTCTATGCCGACTGGACCACATTCGTTAACCAATTACAGGATCTCTACAGCATCGCACTCAATCAAAACGTTATCCAACGAGATAATCGAGGAATCGAATGGCATGGCTCATGTGTTTGATGTCAACGAGCGGACATATGGAGTATGCATTTAATCGTGTTCAATTTACAAACACTGAAAACATTTACAATTGCTTCAAAACGAACATTCAGTACGCCAAATCCCACATTACACATTACACCGTTAAACACCATTACTCTTTATAGCTGTGTACCGCAACGTTATCAGCATTTTTGTATTCGACGTTCTCAGAATAGCCATCATTCGTAATGCACTGCAGTGCTGAGTCGATTGAAAATATTAGCAAATGCTCGTTGTCGTCGAAATTAAAGCAACTCTCAATACGTGTCCTTTAAGGGGGCAGACCAGTCTAATTTTTTTAGCATTTCTTTTTCTTTTTCGTTTAAAATAGTCCCTAACATCTGTAGAATATGAGACTGCCTTCCATATCCCGAAATTCGAACTATAAACATACCTATCGAGCCTTTTTTTCCACTTTTTTTTTACCGGAAACTTTAAACGCGTTTTTCTCAAAACCGTGTTTTCAGAAATGACGTACACGGTTACTCGAAAACTAATGAACGGATTGACTTGAAACTGAACATACTTTTAAAATATATGATTATCTTCTGTACCAATGTCAAATTATTTAAAAAAGATTGACCAACAAATTTTTATATGTAAGTGTTTCTTACCGATTATATTGTGTGAAAAATTGCACTTTCTTTTTAAATAAAACAAAAATGCCAACTTCTTATTTTTCACTTCTTATTTTTGTTCAAAATCAATTTGATTTCTTTAGATCACACCATTTTTGCGATCTTGAGAGTGTACGCCAATCAGAGGCTACGAGCTGAAGGTGCTCCAAAGATAACCTATAACTTTTGTTTAAATCGAGTTTTTCATATAAAAAGTTCTTTTTTTTAATCTTATCGAATAATACTAATGCGCTAAAAATGTTTGAAGTTGATTACATTTATATATTCTGAATAAAACAATGGTTAAGAACTATATTTTTTCTGCGTGTCAAACTGCTATCTGTTACTGTTCTCTGTTCGTCACTTTTTAATAAGGCTTTAACACTAGAACTACCAGAAATAAAATAGTAAACAAAATAAATAATGGATAAAACATACACTATAAAACAGAACGATTCTTTATTTAAATAAAAATTAGCTCACATTTTAACAAAGGTGTGTTGATAAAACTTGTAATAGAAAATAAAAAAAAACTGGAACAAGCCATTTTGACCCCTTTGATAGTTCTAGTGTTAAACAACCTATGTTTTTATTTCACACTTTTTTCGTACATAGACCCGAAAATATAGTGGGGCACTCGGTATACTCATCGAATTGAGAGACTGCATCCTTTTATAAGTCCAATTAAAATTTTAAAGAAAACCTTAACACAGCTGTAATTAATTATAAGCCTCGATAACATAACTTAAAAGTAAAATCTTTTCCTGTATTTTAAAAAAAGAAGTATCTTTTTTAACTAATAAATATGAAGCACAAAAGATGGGCGTAAGCGTAATTAAAAATATATGTAAAATCTACATTATTTTTTATCACACTATTCTATGTATTTTTGTAACCATACAGATATGTTTGGAATAATTAATTCTCCGAACTCCAAATGCTGAAAGTTCGAAGCAATTTAAGTTATGTATCAGGTTTTATAAAAAAAAACATACAACCGGGGGCTGTATTACAATTTCGTTAGTAATATTTTGCATATAACATATTTTAGTTGTTTAAACATTTATTGAAACTTCTACCATTCAATAACTCTAATTTAAAAAAGTAGCTCTTTAAAGCTTTAAAGCTCTTTTTCGATCGATCGCAGATTGCAAATTACAAAATAAAATCGAAAAAGAACTGAGTATTCAGAGATTAATTTTAACCTTTCACAGTGAATTTCGACAATAGCAAAAAGTTGTACCTACATTACGTAACAATTTGTTGTTTACATATATTCAAAGTGTCATCATTTCTCAAATTAAAGCCTTAAAAAGAGCGTTTTTAAAAGTTGGTGGAAACTATAGAATTGGTAACACTTCGGAAACTATTAAATTTTTTACCTCGAAGGGTTTTTTCGCAGGTGGAAGGGTTTAACAACTTCTAGAACGTTGTATGTTTCGAAAGCGTAAAACAATTTTTACAGAATTTTATGTATATTGTTGAAGCTTCAACAAATACTTGCAAGAATTACAATAGGATTTGTTTAAGAGAGCTTCTGTCCAAAGTCTATTTTATGATACGTACCTTATTGGAGTGCCGCATAACATTGTTTATAAATATCTGAAATGAAAAAAAAAGCTGTATTATTTTTATTACAGTAGATACTTTGGGTAAACTGAATTTAAGAAAAGGGTCGAGAGGAAGTTAATTAGTATCTATTAAACTTTCTTAAAGTTAAAACTTTTTTTGAAATTATATATTTTCAGACATTATCTTTTAAACAAAAAAGTAAGAAATATAATAATAATGTGGAAAAGAATGATAAGTATGATTTTTTGCTCTTGTACGCAAAGATACAATTTACTCATTTGTTTTATAACTAATTTATGACTCAAACTTTAAAGGCAGAAGTGCTATAAATATTTATGAAAGAAAAATGAAAGGATGTTCGGACTCACCGAACAAAGAATGCTAATATATGTATACTGTATTGTGAAAGTAAATTCACCGGACCCATGCATATCACTTCAGTTTTTTTTTCCTTTTTCTTTATTTTCTTCTGTTCCTTTCAAGAATTTTAACTAAATTTCAATGAGATAAAGATACTCAGAGAGACTTACAATAGAGACTTATTTTAAATGTTTACTAGATTCATGCTCGATGAGTTTATTAGTCGCAATATACCCATAGCATAAAAATTAATCCAACCGTTCTAAACCCCACACCGGCAGTACCCATGAGGGGTAAATTAACCCACGGTATTAACCCACCGATGCAGGTACATATCTTTCCACCTTGCTCCCACCACCACAAAATTTCTCTCTTAAAAATCCCAATGCACTTCACGAAAAATACAGTCTTGCTACAACCGTTATGTATTTTAACTAACCGCTATCTTAACGTGAAATTAACATGTATTGTTAGTTACACGCATCCAGTCTCATTCACTCTTCATAAACCCATTATAGTAAATTAAGCTGGCTATAGTCGTATCGTACTAGTGTTAGTTTTCCTTATTAATCGCGTAAGTGTAAACGAAACATTCGGTCGGTACAAAGGTAACGAAAGGGGTAAAGAATTCAAGAAATATTCATAAGTCAGTTTATGTCCATTCTTATATTCATTTTACATATATGTATATTCATTGTTACATAGTATGTGACCAGTAAATTAGTCATTTTCATAGATTATATTTTCATTACATTTCTTTCTTCATGCTTTTATTTCTCAAAATATTATATTGTAAGGACCAGAAAATATTTTTCCTATCTATGGGAAATTTATTGAATATTGTATGAATATCATTTCTAATGCTCGATGAAAATATGAGTAGTATTGTTTAGCAGTAGAATTAAAAAAAAAACAAACGTATTATTTAAATAACAATAAATATACGAATGTAACTATATACATCTTGTATAATGTATTATAAATATTCATGATGCTAAAAAAAATTAAAATTTATTTGGAAATAAAAATTGTTCCGTTGTTAGCACCACGCGAACTATGCTTATGCAAAGTTTCAAATGTTTTTAAATTTTCGAATTACCAAACTTCTCTTGTTAGAACATTAACCATTTGCGGTCCACTGTCCAGAGATATTGGATTTCGGTTGAATAGGTCCACTGTCCAGTGGTACTGGACATTATTTGTTTTTATAAGCAAATATATGCGTTCACTACAATTGTGTTTCTTTTCCATTTATTCGAATTGACTTATTTCGTTCTTAAAATTAACTTGGACCTGGATATCAACCCTCTAATAAAATCAGTGGACTGAAAGGGGTTAAGAATAGCTTTTATCTTTTACAGTTTTAGTTCTTTTTCGTTTTAGACACTTCTGATCACTGACTTTATTATATGACAACGATGCAGATACAAACAAATTTCTTTAGGACACTGCTAAAAATTAAATACTACAAATTATTGAGTATTTTTTAAATATTAATTAGCGAAGCTATTGTCAAGACTCGTTATAGCAGAACTCTTTTTTTTTTTTAGAAAGGCACACGTGTCCGAGCGCACCCCCTTTCCAAGAGGGCACGCGCGCGCTCTCGGAGCACGATGATATCCGGTGTCTCGGCATAGCCAATTAAGTTTTTTGCTCTTTCTAGATTCGATTTCACATTTCTAAATTTCTACATGTAAACCCCCACCAAGTGCCAGTTTCTAAATTATATTCTGCCCTCGCGTGACTTGGAGTTCATTCCATTTGTATCTTCAGAGCCTTACTCATCTCTGCGTACCGTTTGTGTTATTTTTCCAATAAATTGCTCCAACATTTAGTTTCCCGTTAAACCGAGTTCAAAAATAATTTATCTACCTACAATTAGCAACGTACTCTATTTCACAATAACGTTCGAAATTGTGCGTACTGAACAGCTGTAATGTCTCAAATTTTAACGTACATACGTTTATTTTAATTGTACTTCAAACAAATTCTGTGCTATCACCTTATTTTCTTACTGTTATATCAGAAAAATGTGTTAATACTTGACATTATTACATGTGGTTCTTGGCATGTCTATTTCTGTCTATACCAGTTAGCATACTAATATTACTCAAATAATTTATAAATGAGAGCGCGCGAAAATTATACGAAATAATTGGAAATTACGTTGACAGAAGTAAATACCGTTAATAATCAAAATAGGGTCGATGAAAACCTACGATATTAACGGGCGTAGGTGAAACACGTCGAAAATAGTTGTTCGTGTTCAACCATACTGGATACATATAGACAGCTATGCTAAACTTAGATTGTTTTTTGAACAAACGAGTTAAGAGGAAGGAAGAATGTGACACACCAGAAATGCTTGAAGAAACTATCGCTTGCGATAGCTGCTTCATTAATTTGTGAATTGAAACTGAAATACATAATACGTTTTTGGAGTATTTTCAAATAATACAAAATTTCAGCGCTGCTAGCATCGTTTGTAAAGAGGTAAATATTCTACTAGTACTATTTTGGTTCTATGTATTTTAAATACTCTTTTTATCATCAGTCTGTTAGCACTACTCTATTTAATCATTTTCTCTACTACATGAATAACAACTGCTATTTTCACTATCTTATAAAAATCTCAGTATTTTTTGCATTTAGATTATTATTTAAACATAGTTTAATATTCTATTATACGGGAGAGTTTACTAGCCATCCTTTTGGGGTTGATGTCAATTAAGTAGCTGTTACGATAACACACAAGGCAGCTTCAAAGATAAAAATGTGCAATTTTTTTAAATTGATTTCTTTCAAAACTGTGAGTTCTGAGAAGAAACTCTGTAACAACTTCCTGTTAAAGGGGATATAATTTGTTATATGTTGCACATTACTAATGTTTATTAATTAAACCGAATCAATTAATCCTATGTATTTACCGACAGGTGAAAGAATTCTCCCAATTATTATTAGCTTGCCCGATTAACTTTATTACTTGTATATTTGTTTTTACGATCAAGTTTACAAAAAGAAATAAAGACATTAAAGCGACTTAGTGATTTTGATTACTGCAATTGGAAATTCTAGTTACTCTGAAGATGCATTGAAGTGTTGAATCAAGTCTAATCATTTAGAAAAACTGCGATGCGCAGCAAACATAAATGTCTTCGTTTGTTAGGTTATCGCGATGACGTCACTTGAACGACATGTAATAATGTTAAGTAATATTTACTAATAGGTAGGATCGACCTTTGGTCTCTGAGGAGGCTATGAATCGTTCCTGAGGGTGCTTCATCGAGGGTGCAACGCCATCAACTAAATTACACACGAACGATTTCTTCAACGTAATTCTAAAGAGAATTTTTGACGTGTGTACCCACGCATTTTTTTATTGTTTCTCAGTCTGCAACATTTTTGAGAAATTACATTCAACGGCTGTTCAATTCACGTGCGACATAGTTCAATTCTGCCAGAATGTGGTAGCCAAAAGATTTCGAAACGACCTCTTGAAATTTGCTCCGTCACTGCCCCTTCTCCTTCCTTTCCCTGATAAACACGATTTCATTAATATGTACCGTACATTCATGTTTTCGACCGTATTTTCATGGCTTTATATTTTTCTGTAGCGGATCTTCCATAAATAATAGTCGTATTAACACGTTTACTGTTATTGTGCAACGACCACATTTTTTATATCTTTTATATGATTTCAGCAAGCTCACAAAAGAATCAACAAAAATAGATTTAGAACTTATTAAAAGATATGTATGTTTTCTTTATTTTGGTTCGTTTTCATATTTACCCCTTAGGGCCTTGCCCTATAATATCGAATCACACTCGTAACGCACATTACAGATTAAATTTTATTTACATCTTAATTTTAAGCTTAATTGAAATTATTATTAATACTTATCAAATGCGTAGTACAAACAATATTTCGGATTTTTCATTTGTTTTAACATTGAGGCAATAAATATTTAGCTGTAACTGTCGCGCCCATTGGAAGAATCATAAGTTAAGGGGTTAGAGGTCGCAGCGACCTCTTAAAGTTTCAGCTATAATAGACTATCTCCAAAACTGTCATAGATAGAAGAAAACTATTTAAGGAAAAGTTTCATGGTCTAAAAGCTGGCCCTAAATTTTGTGAAAAATAATTTGTTTATAACAACATTATAGAAGTAATCACAATTTACATAATAACAGAGAAAAAACATCAATTGTTTTCTGAATCCATCGTATACTATGTTTGCTTCTTATATTTTTGCATATTTTAATATTATACATATATATACATCGCGCACATAAACCGGGTCGCACTCATACCAGATATGACGTACAGTCAATATCCATTATAATATGTGGTGTTTATTATGTATATTAGGCATTAGTAAAATTATTTACAGTTTAAAACATTAATAAAGGTTACTTTAGTACCTACGTGAATTCTTATCTGAATTTTTTTACGATGTACACAGTTTACAAAATGATCCACTTAATATTCATATTTGATGCAGAAGTGATATTCATGGAAAAAAATATTTTAAACAAAATAATTACACCAAAAGCGTCTGAGGCAGCATATCTGGCACCACGTTCCCGCCTTTAGTTTAAGATATTGTTGCGCCGGGGAGTGTTCGATGGCGTAGACACAATAGTTTTATCAACACTAATTTATTATATACAAATATATACAGTTCTCTTTTACGAATATACAAAGCGCTGTTTATAATCCGTCTATTCTCTTGGAAGGTTTCGCTAAGACTTTTTGATTTTTTTTGTTGGTTGCATCAATAGCAACCGGCAAATCGAGTACTGGTTTCCGCTCACTCGTAGAGGCAGCTTCACATCGTTGCGCGGCATCTTCATACCGTCGCAACAATATTTAGATTAGAATTAAGAGCGCGAGCAAGGATAATTGTAATGGATGGGTTTGACTGTGTGAACGGTATGAGTGAGTACGGGGCAAACTAAGCGCGAGAGGATATTTGGGATGATTAGTTCGAGTGTCGCGCGGGTGGACGAATTTTAGGAATGCGTGAAAAACGAATGCATTGACGACGGATGGATTTAGAGCGAAACGAATTCGGTGTAAAAGAAGAAAGAATGATTTTTAGAGAATACTTGAGGGTGTGAATGCGGTGCGAAAGAGTCAGTTGGAGACGACCACGCGGAATGTAAGTTGTGACTCGCGGAAATAAAGACAAATTACCCACGACGTACAGAGTTTGATATATTTCCTCCCGACCATATCACGTCTCCCACACATCTAACTATCGATGTTTCATCATAGATTGCGCATTTTGCGCTCGGAAATTTTGTTCAGATTATTTATCAGTAATGCTGATACAACTGAAATATTATATTATTCTTTTAATTAATGATTACAATAATTCATTAAATTTGAAAGTGAGGCAAGTCTATTTAGGTATAATAAAACCTTTATTTCTTTTTAGGCAGCGCTATAAACACTATTGGATAAACTGCTCATATTATTATGAATTTTATGTAAAACAGTAGGTCTTGAATTTTTCCAGTCTTGATTCTATTGTTTTCTGTGATTTTAGTAAAGTATTTTTAGAGATTCTTGTGAGATACATACATGTACCATTGTACATGTTTTGAATGTTCTAATACTTGCTTCATTTGTAGTTGAATCTGCTTCTTTGTTACCTTTAATGCCAAAATCCGATAGGATCCAAGGATACAGGAGGTCTTTACCAGTATTTTTAAACATGGCATTCGTTTCAATGATGTTTTGTATCACTGTATTATCAGTTTTCAAACTTTGTAACGCAGATACAACACTTTGAAAGTCAGTAAATGTAATAAATTCTTCATTAAGGATTTGAGAATAACATAGGACTCACTGCTAAAGATTGCAAAGATATCTGGTAATTTGAATAAGAATATTTCTTAAGGAGTACATTTTGCACATACTGTTTCTTCTTTTGACTTTGATTCATTTGTAAATAGTTGTTTACATTTTGTATAATAATTAGCTACTTCTTAAAACAGTGGTTTGGAAGGTGCTCTGATTAATGTTTTTGGTTGAATTTGAAAATTTCTCAATTGTGCAAGATGTTTCTCTTGTCCATGATGCATGAATTGTTTTCTCTGAATAATGAGAAGAGTTTTTGTATGTCTAGTAGGCATTTTTTAAATTGGACGCTCAATGATTTCAGAAGCTTGGATTTTTTAAAAAAATTATTAAGGTATTTGTCTGCTACAAGTAGGTTGTGTACAGAGTTTGATGGTGATAAAATTTTCAATATGGCATAAATTAAACCTAATTATTTTCTCTTGATTTCAAGAGGCATTAAATTGGCTTTAACTATTATATTAATAGTAATGCTGTGATCCTGCTAATCTGATAAGTTTCAGTTGCTATCCCCACTCTTGCACTATGAATAGGAAACAGTATTTTTGAGATATGCAACTTTGCAGAATCCCAATTTTTTGAAGCGATGACTTTTAATTTTTGACTGCAATCACTTTTAAGGTTCTTAAGAAATGGAATTCATGTATATTGTTTGTCAAAGGTCAATCCAAGAATTTAAGGTGTATTTGTTATCCTGAGCTGATGTAGTTCAAGTTGATAATTGTTTTCTTTTTATCATTCGAGAAAATAATTAACATGCTTTTGTTCTTGGGAAACCTAAAGCCAGGCCGTAAGCCAAAATTTTGAAGTTTGTCCAAGTTGCCTTGCAAAATTAATTGGCTAGTGTTTAAATCTTTGCCTATAATATAGATACTGCAATCTTTGGCAAATAAGGTCTGTTTAACTGGTTTAATAAATACTTCTGTAATATTAGTTATTGCTATCAGGAATAACGTAACACTTATAATACAGCCCTATGACACTCCGTTTTCAATTGTAGCTTTATTTGAAAGATGACCATTAAGACAAACGTAAATCAATCTGTTTTAAGGAAAACATTTATGAATTGAAACATATTTCCATTGACTTTTAGCTTCTATAAAATCTGTAAAATACGATTAGGTATTGTTTATTGAAAAAGGCTTCACATATTTTTGAGTCTAATGTTACCAAACTATTAATAACTTATTTATCTTCAGATACTACCGTAATCTTCCGTTTAAAACTTTTTATATCAGTTTACATAGTTCACACGTAAGGGTTTGTAGCTATCAGCATCAGATTTCTTTTTACCAAGTTTTAGTATAGGAATAATTATAACTTTGTGCCATCTATCGGAAAATATCCGACCATACAATTAAAGAGATGCAAAAGATAATCCAATCCTACTTCTGACATTTGTTGGATAAAGATATTCAATATGTTGTCAGGTTCTTTTGGGGCAGGTATGTAGCAAGCGGCTTATCTATCCACAATGAAAACAGGAACCTTTTTCTCTACCTTTTGTGCTTCTACAGCGATAACATCATACAATAACATTCTTCTTTTATATCAATTATTGTACACCCCTGTACAGAATTAAAATTGAGCTGGTTATCGAAATACAGTATTGATCCGTAATAAGCAACAGATTTCTGGCTCGAAATAAGCAAGTCGCCCGCAGAGCGAGAGATCCAAAAATGAGCGAGAGGATCATGAAAACTGAGAAATCATAAATCTTCGCGATCGAATGAACAGTCCGGTAGAAATAAGATAGGACGTGTCGAATGTTTTCTCACTCAGGCATTAGTGATTCTGGTGTGAATGAATGAATACTATTGCAAATATGTAATGCTAACATGAGAAAGCATGTTATGTGCTATCCTTCTCCGAAGAATAACACCACTGCTCGACCGATCACTTTATAGTTTGTCGCTATACCGAACCTCCCTGTTTTTCTACGCGTTCCCCCTGAACTCGCTCGAAAACAAAGTCAAACCGAATAGCATATCTGATTCGTAATAAGCAACTGGCCTGTCCCGAATTTGTTGCTTATTTCGGAACAATACTGTATTCATTTCGAATAATTCACTTATATTATTAGATGCAGATTCAACTTTTAAATCTATTATTTCTTTATCCCATTCGAGACCGATTGCACACCGTGTGTGCGATGGATTTCCGAGGCTATAAGACGGCCTGCACACCGTGTGTGCAATAACAGTAAAACAGTAATGTGCAATTATCAATTATTCTGAGTAAACTAGTCGTCGAAATAAGATTTTTCTGGAACTAATGAAATCTGTAAAGCACAGGAGAACAAAATTTGGCATTGGTTTTACTGTGTACCAAAAAATCTAAAAGTTATCTGAAGCCTTTCTTAGATGTAAAATACTATGAATACGCATGTCGCTCTTGGGGACCATGTAAAAAAAAATCGTCATCTCGAATGGGTTAAGATTGTTTCACGATTTGTCCACTCTTCTTTTGCCGTGCTCAGTTTATGTTCTTCTATGCGATTTCCAAATGCCTTCCTTTGTCCTGGAGTGAAACGAACCACACACAGCTCAGTTGCCTTTTTTTCCCTTCAGTTTTAAAAGCCGATAAGGATTCTCGATAAATTATCATCCAGTTATATGTGTAGGAAATTGTAGAAAATAGCGGATCTCTAATTCGCCGGGATTCGAACCCGGGCCCGCAAGGTCGTCAGCCAGAGACGTTACTCCCTCACCCAACACCGTCCGCCGCTAGATTTCTTTCTACGACTCCTCTTATGGGAGGGGGCTAAGAAGGTCTCGTTCCTACATATGTTTAGCTGTTTCTTCCAGTTTCGGAAACATTGTTCTACGCCGCTAACAATTTGCTAATAGTTTTAACACTTTGCCGGCCGCACATTTCTCGAGTACCATTGCGCTGCCGCCGGCGAGATTCACGCAAGTTCTACTGCTCTCCAACGGTGGTATTTATGCAATCGTTCGTAACATAACTAGTTGCAATATAATTATTATTAAAGAAGGTATTAAGGTAACTGTTACACCATTTTTATTGTATAATCTTATATTTTTAAATTATTACTTACAATATTTTATTGAAAAAATTTAACCCTTAGGATCCATATTCTTTTTTTGTGTGGTAAATTTCAAAACATTTTCCTACGTGAAGGGGAATGTTACACGAAGAACACATATATGCAGTTGAACTTCGTTTCTTTGCAGAAGTGCAGACTTTGCAAGCTCTTCGCGGGTTTTGAATTTTACCATTGCCACAAATACGCGTTATGCTATGTGTCCTCATGTTTGCGGTAAGCCTATCTGGTGGATCATACCTCGGCGATCTTTGACTACATCCAACAGCCGACCTTGATTCTTGCTCCTCTTCATTTCCATTAATCCATGCTATTGCAAGATCCATTAAAAATTGTTTAAATCTAATTGAATTTTCGGAATTTTTTCTATTTTGGTAGGCGTTGGATAATGCACAGTTTATAAGATATAAAACCGTTTTTTTGGTCCATTTTTTTGTTTTGCGTAATATAGAATAGTATGATAGGTACTGATCAGCACGATCAACACCTTTCATAAATTTATTATATTCACGTACGCAAATTGGTTTCAGGCTCTTCTTTTTTGTTCTTTTATTTACACATTCAACCATGTTTGCAGAATGTATTGTCGAAATCATGCTTATCACTTTTTTGGTCGTATTCCATGTTTGTATCAAAATTTTCCCTTTTCTACGGAATTCCATAGACTTATCTTTCAATGTAACAGATTTTAAACAAATTGGCAATCCTCTGTTCGCTCTAATAGTACCACAGACGTTTGTCTTGTGTTTCAATAATTCCTCTGCAACTTTTACACTATTGTAATAATTGTCCATATATACATCATGCCATAAATTTAAATATGGCGATAGCACGGAAAATATTGTCTCAATTAGCGATTTTCCTTGCGCACAATATATTTCTAAATTGCATATGTATCCAGATTTGGCCTCACATACCATACGGACTAAAATTCCGTATTTTATCATTTTTGCAGGGTTGTATGTCCGAAAAGATAGCTTTCCCCTCCATGGAATGATGCTTTCATCGAACGATAATTCTTTTTTTTCTACCAGGTTTATGTAGACTGGTCTTATTTTATCAAGCCTATCGTGGCAATGTTCATTATTGCTAAAGTGCCAATACTTCCATAACTGACGAAATCTGTTTCGTGCCATTGTGTTCCCGAAAATAGGTGTATATAATCCTTGGTGGGTAAACCAATAATCGTCTCTTTCTGGCTTTTTTACAATTCCCATAATGATAACGAGGCCCAAAAATTTGTTCATTTCTGCAACGTTGGTGTCAATCCAAGCTTTATTTTTTGTTGAAGCATTTGTGTTATTATTATTTGACTGATAATAATATAAATTTGTTTCTGTGACAAATAAATTAAATAAATCGTCACCAATGAACATTTCAACACTTGACAATATGTCTCGTGTGCATGGTACTTGTAAACCCGATCGTTCCAGACAGTCATGAAAGTCAGGTCCAAAATCAACTTCTGACCAATCATTTGTCACGAAACTCTCTTCGTCACTTTCAGAATCGCTAATTATCGGTCTTCCGTTATTTTTGAATCGTCTCACAACGATATCGCTGCCACTGTCTAAATCACTATCACTATCGCTTTCATAACTATTCTCAACATCTGATAACGGATCAGTATATATTTCCTCATTGTATGACATTTCGAAGGATATTTTATAATTTTTAATAAATTTAACGTAAGCTTCCGATATTCGAGGCAGCGAAAGACAGTGTCAAACTAACAATAAGCACCCGCTTCTATGCGACCGATCTATTTAAAGATTTCAATAAAACACAAACTGCTAAATTGGAAGAGGAAAACAATTGAAACCACAGTTCCCTGTTCATCAAACATTGCTCTGCAACGATGCATCTTCCTACACAAACATGGAAATTAAGCATCTCCGCTGGAGAAGAAAAAGTCACGCGTACGTGACAGCGGCCGATAACGGTTGGCAAAAAAAAGTCACGTATACGTGACAGCGGCCGGCAAAGTGTTAATATTTTCACTCGCCCTTCTCCCTGGCTCTTGGCTCAGGGAAACGTCGTAACGTGTCATTTTCTCGCTGTAACAATTGAAACTCGCGCTGCATCAGCTCACGTTCTCGTCGCATGAGTTCCATCTCCATGCGTAGAAACCGATCAGGGGCGGTTTCTGCCGACGCACCCTGCTGCGACGCTGCATCCGCATGAAGGTCGTTCACTTCCGGCAAACGTCATTTTTTCAGCTTGAGATTTTTTAACTTGAGATATACTTTTAAAAATATTAAAAAACTCAAAAAGAATCTATATTTTTAAACATGCTGCTCAACGGTCGGCAACGAACTCCTCTGTTTATCACGTATCTCACTCGCACAGATCGTTTCTTTGCGTCGTAGATCGATCTCCTAGCAACTGATCGAAAACTTCCTCGACGCTTCGAAACGTTCGGCACATCTTTCTCGCTCTTACAGTCAGGCCTGGGTAACTGATTGCTCACGAGCAAAGGGTCTAGCCGGATAAGATGATCAAAAGTGTCCTTGAACCAAATTCGATAGCTTATCAAGAAAAAACAATTTGTGCCAAGTTTGAACTTGATATCTCAACGTGGGGGGTAGTAAAGGGCAAAAGTTAAAAATCACGTTTTTGGCCAATTTCTCCCACTGCAATGGAGGAAAAATTCTGAAAAAAAATTAGAGGCATTTCAGTTAATGGGACACATATAATAGAATTTTTTCAGATCTTTTCATTAAATATCCAAGCTGTAAAAAATCAAAAACCCCAAAAAATTCAGAATAATGCCGATTTTATATGGAACGAATCGCGGATTAGTGATCATATTTTGCGAGTATATACTTATTATTGATACTGTTATCTGAAATCTTTTAGGATTTTTTGATGTACTACGCCGTAACCAAAAAAATAAAAAACAGTTTTTTTTAGCGTTTCCCGCGTGTTCGAGTAACATATACGCTGAATTTTCATATTTTCTTAATAAAATAAATGTTTTATGCAATGTTTAATGTTTTTACAAACGTTTAAGTAAAATTAAAATTTAGAAAATCAAATAAATCAATCAAATTGAAATTATATTATTGTAGAGAGCTAATTATATTATCAATAAAAAAGGCAGTCGCGTGCAGTCGAAGTGAGAGAGTGTGAAGTAGTCGTCGATAGAGAATCGTCGAAAACTCGAAAAACAGTCGTGAGCGTGTAGTGAAGTCGTCGTCAGGAAGTCGTCGTTAGTGAGTTGTCGTTAAAATCGTAGGTTAAATTGTCGAGAATCAGAATTGTCATTTAGTTTATTTAATTAATATAATAAAGTATTTCGTTAAAAAAGAGTCAAATACACTCATTCACACATCACCGCATCCCTACTATTCCACACTCGCTCTGAGATTTCCTACATTATGTATACATATTACATGTTAAAATAGCAAAGAATTTCAAAAAGTTCGGTAGCCCAGCGGTAAACTTTTTTTTTCTTGCTGTCGGAAGGGGGGGGGGGGGGGAAATGCATTTACGCACTATCCCCAGGCGGTTGCGTGTAAGACCTGAGGGGTGTGTGGGACTCACCTCGTGGTGACACTCTCCACGAGGAAGAGTGACCCTGTTGCCAGGGACCGTCAAAGTGCTAGGACGGTCATACCCACTAAAACTCCCTCCCCACGTGCTAGGTCGGGCCCCGGAACCCGCTGTGGAGGCACTACTTCAGTAGCCCGGCCCTTTGCATCAAAAGCAGACCCTTGCGGGCCGACGACACATATACCTCTGAAGAAGTCACAATGGGCCTGGTCAAAAGACTCAGTACGTCCCTCAACCGTTCCGAAGAAGCAGTGACACAGAGATCATATTCTGATGCAACTTGGGCCTTTTTCCATGATTTCCTACAGTATTAAGAGGAGAAAAAACAACACAGAAAATAAAATAGAGAAATAAAAAGGGTATCGCAATCTATAACTGTTCTTCTCGTTTCGCTTTGTCTTTCTCGCTCTCCCTCTCTGTCGTTTGCTGCGTGGTTTACGTTGTCCCTCTCTATCTCTGTTGCTTGCCGCGTTGTTTTATATTTATATATTTATACATATTAGTGTATTTATTCGCCAACCACCCCAGTCCAACTGAACCCCGACATCTGTAGCTGCGTGCAGCAGTGAGTTAGAATCCACCGCATCCCGGCGACGAAGCCACGTATAATAGGAAATATTTCAGACACCCGTCACTCCCGGGGGTGAGGAGTTAGGGTAGTGTTGGATTTCAGCCGACTAAAACCTCCACGGCGACCTTCGGATGCTGTTACGCTTCTGGTGTATTGGAGGGAGCCACGGGAACTCTTACGAACATTACCGCGACTCCCCCACATGCTTATGGCCAGCTCTCAAAATTTACAGCTGCCCGTGTCCCGAAAGGGTGTGCAGATCGATTGCTCTCTCTCTACCCCTAACCTCCACCCCGCCGCGGTGCCAGGAGACCGTTTCCTTCCCGGTGCTACCCCCCCCTGCCCTGGGCGCCAGAGCACACACCCCCCCAGGTGACTGCCCTTTTGATGCGACTCATAAGGGCAGTCTTACCCTCGCTGACCAGTGGAACTTATACCGTCTCACCGGTCAGCTGGCGGACCCGTAAATCGGTGGGTCCGCCGGCTCCCCTCCTATCCTAGGTTGTTTCCACCAGGGCCAAGTCGCTAAGACCGGCTGGGATCAGATACTCGCATTGAGACTGCCCAGTGAAAAGTACCCCTAGACAGGCATGGGGAGATAAGCACTTACTATTTTGCATTTCGAAGGGCCTTGGTCGCTGGGACTGGCTAAATTCAGATACTCGCATTGAGACTGCCTTCTAGAATGCCAGCAAGTGCTGTGTCGCCGGATGGCGTTCCCGAAGTTATCTATCTCGCGGTCCCCTATTTAGCATCTAGCTGTCCAATTTTCGCAGCGAGCAAAGGTCAACCTAATAGTCCACCTAGCGGTGGATCCCTGAACTAACGGGTGGGCGTTGAGAAGGATAGCGCTACTGATGAACATGGCGGGATTGACGCTGCTCCTGCGACCCCTGCAGGTAGGCAACGGTCCTCCGACGTTTTGAGTGCCATGGGTAGGCGACAGTACTTCCGGAAAACCCCTAACCCCATCCTCGGGCGTGCGGATGTCACAATCAGAGGGATGACGGATGTATCCGGCGCTCGTACCGAAAGGGCGTTCAAATTTTGAACTTCATAATTCTTTGTTTTTCAACTCCAGCAATTGCATTTCAAAAGCGCCAATGTCAATAATATGTATACACTGTAGATCGATTCGTTTTTGTTTTCCAAATATGCGGTCGTTGTGATACTACTTTTTTAGGCAGCCACGCGGCGTCGGTTACCGTTAAACAAAATACAATCTTGGGCACAGTGTCGTATCTACACAAATTTGTATAGGGCGATCAACGGGCTTCATTACGATTCTATTACAAAATCAGATAATAGTTCACAAAGAATATGTGTCGCGTAGCGAACGCTTAAAGTAGCCTGTTGTTACATTTTTCAACGAAACATTTTACCATAGCAGCAATAAACACCCAAGGAATCATTACTCACTACATTTTTAGCTTTTATTAGTTTTCGTCGTTTTATTACTGAGTTTGAAGGTTCGTCAGAATATTTATGTTTTCCATATGTTTGCCAGAAATCAAGGCGATACTTGGTTTTATTACCTGTTGTGGTCAGTTTACCAGGACGGTCGGCCAAACGACGTAGACCACCCGAGGGGATGCGTTTAGTACCTCCTTCAGGATATTGGGGAACTAAAATAACCTTCGAAATACCACAAAGTATACATTAAATCTTCTCTACTTTGCACTTACAATATGATTGCTTCACAGCTGGCAATTACTATCCCCACTCAATAAGTACTCTTTCGCACAGTCGGATTTTCTGTGTGTGTCAATGTTCATAGAACAATCTCAGTAAAACATTTAAATACTTCTCCTATCTAAAATGTATGCAATTGGCACTGAGTGATCCTGCGGTAGTGCCAAATAAAGAAAATTTATTCTTAAAAAAAGTATACGTCATTAAGCTGTGTTTCTGGATAGAGACAAAGTGTAATTTATTCTAATCTTAACAACATAAAACGAGTTTTCCAGCAGAATTTTTTATAAATAATAACTATAATAGTAAGATTTTACGCGTAATGCAAGGTGTACTAATTCTAAAGTTCTTAAAATTTAATAAATAAATGTTTTTATTACAGAAAATGTTTACACGTTGTTCCACTATCCGTATAATAATTTAATTAATTTAAAATATAAAATTATTTATTTTTTAATATTATTAGGATTAAGAATTTATCCTTTTATATTTGGAAGATAATCTTCAAATTCAGTTTATGCAATATTAGGGTGTATTCAAATTATATTTGATTTCTTGTTATTATTTATAAACAATATTGGATTAACATGGAATATATTGTAAATGATATTTAATTTTTCAAAACTGAAAGTAATGATTTTTACAATTGACTAATTACGAAAGTGGTGTACGTCCATTTGCAGTCTGTAAATATGCATTATTTTAGTTAAATTCGCCTGAAAGAAATGCATATAATCAAATTACATACTGATAAATTAGTAGAAACTTTGCCAGACTTGACATAATCAACCTATATTTTTTAATTGACAAATATGCTCTTTATTGTTCTCGAAACAACAGAAAATGGGCTTGCATCACGTTCAAAATAAATAGTCCATAATGTAAATTATATATAACATTAGAATTTTCTTTGTTCGTTTTAACATTGCAACAATAAATACAATATTTAGCTTTGTTTGACGAATCTATGGAAAAAATGATATGGCAAGAGGTTAAATTCCAATCACTTGTAAAATCGCTTTCTTCTGTAATTTCTTGTTACTGTCTTTTGCATCTTTAAGTTTTACACAGAGTTTGTAAAACATACATTGGTAAGTTATATTTTGTTGTTTCAGTGACCATATAGAAAACAGTTCAGAGTTTTTATTGTAAAGAATGATGCAATTTAAAAATGCATATGTATCACTGCATTTACCGAAGTATGCGACCCTAAAAATATAGCCCATTTTCAACTATTCCATTTTCCTTTGTAACACTTTTCTTTAATTAGAAAACACATACGAATTTCAGTTTTGTGAATCTGTTATCAAAACAAAATTTCTCAAAACATAATTAAAATAAAATCTCCTAAAGTGTTCTCTTGTGTTACGGTATACCTCATACCCGAGTTATTGCAGAATTCAAGATATAAATACTTATTTGATGTGTTTACTTGAGATCATAAAAATGCTTTCCATTTCGTTAACAATCGCGTTTGATTTCAACAACCACTTACGAACGTGTCATCGGCACGCTCGGTCACGCTGGGTACGAAAGAGGTTTACACAACGATACCATTTGCTATTAGTGAGCTTTTAGCGTTTTAGCGTTAGAGCATTACCCAGCAGGGAAGCCGCAGGGGTACCATACGATAAAGGATTCATGGAGTTGTAGAACGAGAACGAAGATTACGATTGAAGGAGCGAGACAAAGAGGCGAAAAGAAAAAGACGTGGTTGAGCGATAAAGTGAAGGGTGTAAGTCGCGAGGGTGTCACTTGCATTGCGATCTACGCTGTCGTAACATTACTTTTTTTTTTACTATCCCCTCCATACTCACTTGACCCTGCTCGGTGACTGTTCTTATGACAAAATACAATTATCTGCTGAACTTTACAGAAAGTGACACATGGACAGTGTTTCTTTTCTTTTTTTTTTTTCTCAGTATTTCGTGCCCCTTCTTTTTAATGGTTTGAAATAAAGAAGAAGTTGCTGCTTTCTGTAGCAATCGGATATTTCTGCGTCACATTACTCAGCTGAATGGTACTATTATTAAACATAGTTAATACTTGGTGTATCATTATCAGGCCTATTTAATATTCAATGTATTAATGTGTTCATTTATCATTTCATAATTCATTTATATTGTTATAATTTGTTATTGTTCATTTCATATTTTACTGTTATTACATAGAGTGTCATGTAACTAATGGTACAACCGAATAGGGGCTGATTCTATACTTAAAAAGTGTTACAACGTAAAATTAAATAATATAATCTTGAATTTTCTAAGGGCAATCAAACTGTAGACGGTGCTCGTCTTGAATGGATTTAACCATCTATAGAAATACCAAACCGACCCATAACAAGTATAAGTTAATGAACCCATTGAATATTTTAGTCCTTTACGAATGTCCTAGTAGAAGAAAGTTTCCGAGTGCAAAGGGTTAAAAACCGTTCTTCACGACACAATATTAGTAGATTTACTGTTAATCTCATCCTATACGAGAATAAACTGTATCCTTAGCTCAGATTTGTAAAGTACGAGGATTTACGATCGTGATCATTCTTGAAGAATAGCATTTTTGTCGAGGACAAGTTATTATTTTCGACCTCGAGCAAAAAAACCCTCGACCAGCTGGTCAATACATGTACCTATAAAACCGTTAGCTGACCATCGAAAACGCCTGCAACCCGCGCAGGTAAAGAAATTCGCTTGTCACTGCTCCCACCCTTCGACATACCACAATTTTAAAAATAATTTGTACAATTTTTTGAGCGTCGAAAGACGGCAGATTCTCGACAACCGTCGAACAAGCCACTTCGAAAGTTTACTTCAAAATATATCAGTTTATTTCCGTTAATCGTGTCCAGTCAATTTATATTACCTATCCAAATTTCACTAATTTTGATTGAAATTGTGAGATGGAGAGTCGACATTTGAGCTGATATAATAGGAGACCAAATTATAAGACCTTATTCCTTTCGAGATAGTGTAACATCAGAAGCATACTTACATTTGTTGCCTGACATATTGCTAAAATTATTGGACTATGCTAATTATGCAGTACAATTAAATTTAATTTTTCAATAACACGAAGCACCACCGCACGATCGCTATGTCCACTGTCAAAAACAAAATTCTAAAACTACATTTTCCAAACTGATGTGCAGGACAGCGCGAAAATTATTGGACCGATCGACTTGAAACGTACACGTATTAATAACATTATTAGTTTCGATATGTCGGGGATTGTTTTTTAAAAATTTGAAAACAAATTTTTTTAGCGAAAAGGTAGAAAAATTTTGCCTGATACTTCGATTTTTTCCTTTAAATGCATGCCGCTTTTTCAAATTTGCATTTTCTTCATTTTCGCCGACGACATATAGAAACTATAATATATATGTTCCAAACAAAACAGTATTACTTTTTTGTCGCATATCAAAGGCTACATGCAGGTAGTTTGCTAGATTGCTATCACAACTTTGTGCGACAGCTCCGCCATTTCAAAGTTAATTTGAATAAAAATGAATCAAAATTAATAATCCTGAATACATTATTTCAATGTACCTGGAATTTCATGGGTATAGAATAATTGTTTCTTATTTTAAAAAATCCTCCAAAATTGACTAATTTTGTGCCGTCTAATTGTATACATACATATATCCTCGCTTCTTGTTTTATCAATGCACTTCTTGATTGGATGGTCAGTAGTTTTCGTTAATAATTTAAAAATGAAGTCCTATTCGATATTTTTCCAAAGGAAATTGTTGTTCAAAAGCGTCTCAGCTACCCTGCATTTCCGGTTCTTACACTACTTCTGGAACACCCTGTATTTCCGGTTCTTAAGCTAATTTTGAGACACATGGGTACACATGTATGCTTTTCTTATATCAACAACCTTCTCCATTATTTATATTATTTTATGAGATTGTGAAAACTAACTTATGATCCATTACAAATTATTGACTTGTTTGTGCCAAGCATTCATCTGATAGTGAAATAACGTGTACAAAGTATATGTATATAAATATAAAGCTACAAGGAAGTGTTTATTGATCGATATAATGAAAAATAAAGAGAGCAGAAGAGGGTGTGAACGAACCGTTAAGACGTAAATACATCATTATTATAACATTTTTTTCTAATAAAAATATCTTCTGAATGATTCAACTTATTAAAGTATCTCGTTAACCCCTTAGTATTATTGATTTATTATTTATTTCAAGATAATAAATCTTTTGTGATATATCTACTACAATTGTTACATTAGCTTGTAATTATTTATCAATTATCTCACAAAATTAAACTAGTTGTATCTTACACGTGTACAGTAGGAGACAAAAGTATTCAGCCATTTGGAATATAGAAATAAAAGCAACAATATCTTCTATATTATAAAATATATTCAAACATGTGAAACCGAATACTATATACATAACACTTACAACAACAAATCAGCAGAAACAAAACTTAATTACATCATCTGGTAACTTATAGTGACATAAGTTTGAAAAAAAAAAAAAATAGCGAGAAACTGCAGGGATAAAAATATTCGTACATTTTATTATTGAAAGTGTTGCAACTAATTTAACAAGAATTTTCTAAATTAATACTTCATAGGATAACCCTTTTAGCGAATTACTTCGTGTAATCTGTTAGGCATTGATAATACTAAACTTCTCACGAAGTCGGGCTCTATATTACACCATTCTCTTTTTAATACTTCTTTTAATTGTTCTTTTGATTTTATGTCATATTTTTGTAGATTTTCTTCAAATTTCGCCCACACGTGTTCGATAGGATTTAAGTCAGGTGTATTAGTTCAGGTATTAGTTCTTCGCGACATTTTTTCGTGACTGGTATCGGTTACCACTAGTATCTGGTTTTTCTTGAATAATTCAAACAATTTTACGCTCCTCTCTTATTGTTAGTTTCCGAGGTTTACCGGTCCTTTTTTTATTCCGCAATGTTCCTTTCTTTTTATACTTATTACACCTTGATTAGGCAGGTATAGCTTGCTGGGCCCGAAACGGTCTACGAACTCTCCGTGGATTCCGTAGCAGCAATAAACTCATGAAGCCATTGACTTTCACTTTTAGGGTCGGTACTTATCGCTGCATATTTTTTTTTTATCGCTAAAATAGTCTTTACTTTCGTTTTCTTACTTCAAACACGTTTGCTAGAATCAAGAGGCTCCCTAATTTTATTGTCTGTTACAGTTCCCGTACAAACTCGAGGTTTTTCCGCGTGCGTCATCGCGTTGACTCCCTTGACCATACCTGAAAACAACCGTTATTTTGAGGGCGGTTACTTTCGTTAGCAGCATTTTTTCCACCAATAACACATCGACCACCCTTCTCCAGTGCCAGAAACTTCCGCGAAATTTTGATCACCGCCAACGCGTCGTTTTTAGAAATCAGCCGAATAGCAATAGCACTCGACTAGTAAACGCCGAAAATAAGACTTGAACAGTATTGTAATAGAACTTGTAATAGAATTTGTATAGTATAGATATTAAGGTGCTTCCAGAATTAGTGTATATTTATATAGTCTCCATCAAGGAGTGGTCCTTCGAAAGTCTTTTAGTCGTCACACCACGTGCAAGCTGCATCAAAGCTCGAAAGATTGTTATAACCATAACCTATCGCGAGCAGTAACACACTTTGTACAGTTGATCAATTTCTTTTTAGTATTTCTGATATATTTCTATATGATTTACCTTCTTTATATAACTATGTAACAATTTTTCTTCAAACTTTGGTTCATTGCGTTTTCTCCTCATATTGCAAAAATGTACTGTTAACGTGTATTCCCCACAAGTACTAATTAAATTAACATGATATCTATTAATTCCATCGTAATTCTTGTGTATATCAAGATATATTGTAGGAACGGGACCTCCATAGGTCCCTAAAAGAGGAGTCGTGGAAGGAAAAATAGCGGCGGACGGTGTGTGTTTAGGTTAGGGAGTAACGGGTTCGAATCCCGGGAATTCAATCCGCTTTTTTCCACGATTTCCTACAATATGATAATGTACGAATACTTTCTGTCCCGGTAATTTCTTACGGCCGTGCGAATTTCAATTTGTTTCAAGTTACTAAATGATGGTATTACTTATCCTTTTTACTCATTTATTGTTGTAAGTGTTGTCAAGTATAACATACAGCCAGAAATGTTTGAATTGAATCAATAATATAGAAAATATTGTTGTTTTTATTTCTGAATTCTAAGTGTACGAGTACTTTTGTCCTCCACTGTACTTACATTTCGTAAGTTGTGTGCGATTGGTACAACTTAGGACCGATTTGCCGATCCGTGGAATGACTCGAAGGCTGGACGATCTTGTTTACGCACCAGGTCCACGCTGTTGGAGCCTAAATTGTAAGTTAAGGACTAGACGATTCTTACAGTCTGCATGATTTCTCTAATTTGTGGTTGTAAGAGGATGATATCCACGGTGATTCATAAATTCATATTAATAGTAAATCTTTACCTTTTCTGATAAGACGACAGTTAAACGTTAATATTTTTGCTTAATCCGTATTTTTCGTAACGAAAGGTCATTACTGAAAGATTTATTTCTGAGTGAAAAAAGAGACCGCCATGCTAACGCTAACGCTTTTCTATCCGCGTGGCTTGGTCTCTGTCCTTACTCAGGTACAGTGTAATAAAAACCCAGAAGACCGAGGAAAGACCCTCAATTTCACCGCATCCTTTGGCAGAACGTCGCTCTGCCGGATTGCGAGTTACATTTCACCTTTTACACTGTTGCTTCTAACATCACCGAACAACGTTCTTCCACGTGCATTAAATCGAGGTGTGTGGAGGAATAAACTCGATTTGATAATTATACACTGTACATTGATTTCAATACACTGCCTCAATATACTACTACTGTACATAACATTATTGACACATATTATTATAATATCTTGTGTTTCCATCCTTTGCTTTAATGACAGCTTATATCCTTTCCAGCATGTTCCGTATACGTGTACATTGCCCGATCATATATGCTTTATATCTCCACTATATTTCCAAGTATCTGTAATTCTTGTTTTCAACTGAAATAATGTGGTGCTTGGAGAGTTGTAAATTACACTCTTTTGAGTAGGCTCTAGGCATTTTCTATGGGATTTAAATCAAGAGAATTACCTGGTCATGGGAGCAAAGTGATGTTTTTGCATGTACGCATATTGGATCTTCCTGATCCTAAAGACGTGTAAAACGGAAACGATCCAGTCTTTATGACATCGTCGTATTGTTTGGCATTCAGGGGTCTATTAACAAAGTAAACTCGGCCTGGTTCTTCATTTGTAATACAGAACCATATCATCACCGCTTGTACATGTTTTACCCATTGTACCACCCAACCTTTGTGGAATTGCTCATCTGTAATTGCCTTCTTTGAACAAATTGAGCTGTTTTCGTAACCGTTTGTAAGTGTGTTTCGTCACTGAAGGTGATCTAATGAACCTGAAGAAATGACGAAAATTTGAAAACGCTGTTAGGCTCGTAAAATGATTTTCTCACAACACAGGAGAAATCAATGCAAATTACCTTTTCGCAATCTGCTATGTTAAGATTACGATGGACCTTTGCTCATTCCAGACGCCTTCTGAATCTCCTCTCAGATATTTCCATTCCAACGACATTGAGACGTTTCACCAGTACTCTTGCAGTTGCGTGATGCTTCTCTAATGCAGTTTTGATCGTTTTTCGAGCTGTTCGTGGTATGGTCTTTTATTTGCCGCAGCGAGATGACCGTTTATTTGAAAACCGCGGCACATACTCCTTCATACATTTGGTGATTCGCATTACTGTTTGATGCGAAACCTTTTAAAATACCAGTTACATAGGCCTTCTTCTCACTTGCAATGCCCGGTAGGTTTCCCATATTCCATAAAATGCTCTTACTGAGACTCTTAATGTTGACTCCCTACAAATACTTCAACGATTCTAAAGATCTCTCACGCATATGTGCAATACATCTTCATCATGTGTGTACAAACAAGTCTTGCATTCTCCAACTCTAACTTTACGCGCTATCGATACAGGAGCTGGACAAACCGAGAAGACGACAGACATATTACCGTGATCGGCACTCAAAGCGACCTCTCTAAAAGAAACCCACCAAGGCACGGCACGGCACCTCCTCAGCTCCTCTAACAAACACCCCTCGGTTGGAAGAGGACGTTGCCCAAAGTGCTCGCCCTTCTTCCTCGAGTCGCCCGAAAGAAACCATTTTTGAACAAGAAAAATCGTTTGAAATAATTAAACTTTGCAAAATTGTATAAAAATAAAGACTTCATTTTGGAAGACAGTTTTATTTATCGACGAAAGTAAATTCAACGTCTTTCGGAGAGAAATAACTGACGACCTACTATTAAACATGGGGACGGATCTACAATGATATGGAGATGTATGTCAACCGCTGAACCAGAAAATCTCTGTATTATTGATGGGAATATGGATCAATATAAATATTTTTAAATTCTACAGCAAAATCTCAAGGACAGTGCAGAAAAGTTGGATATAGCTGACTGTCTTAATTTTGATCAGGGCAGAGATCCGAAGCATAAAACTTTAAACTTTAAATGTTCGGCTATACCTGCTTTATAATTGCCCACGTGTTATTCAGACACTTCCTCAGTATCCAGATTTAAATGTTATTGAACATTTATGGATAATCTTGGAGGAAAAATGAAAAAAACCATGCTATATCTAATACAAAAGATTTAGAAAATGTGTTAAAATATGAATTAATATGAATTAAAAGGTGTGAGAGCAAATGCAGGGTTGCCAGAAAAATATTAAAGTTTAAAATAATTCAAAATAATTCAAAACACATTTATGTACTTAAAAGTTATCTACTGTCCGAGATTTAGTTTGAGATTAATTTCGACTATTTTTAAAACTTTAATTTTTTATAATTTAATGCAAATAAAACAAATTCATTTTTTATTTAAATCTCTTCCTTATATTACAAATCGCTTTATAAAGTAGAAAAATGTAAGTGTCCAAGTTTTACTTTGAGCCACTGTATATTGTAATTCGGCAACGCAAACCAAGTTTTCTTACATATGCTGTGTTGCCTGTGTAAGAATTGTAAGAATTGGACGTGTAATGCGCTGTGTGTGTGTGTGTGTGTGGGTGTGGGCATGCGAGCGGCAAGGAGTGGCGCCACGGTATTATTTTGAGTAATAGAAGTTATTATTTTGTTGAGTCGCGTTTTGAGTTCCGAGTTGAACACATGTGCGTGTCTTTGTTAGTGGCGTACGGCCAAAATAAAGCAATTTCTTACACCTGATTATTTCGTTCATCTCCACCACATTAGCGAGTGAGTAAATAATTTTGTGACCCACGTGTAAAATCATTTTCCTGCCAAGACATGTCGATTTCGACGGGAGATGGCGCTTTGTTTCTCGACCTCGGTCGAAACTGTTGCGGAATAACGTGCGACCCATTAAAAATTAGTGTTAATCATTCGTGGACGATAGCGTCATTTAGTATTAATATAAACGTGTTAATTGAATTTCTGTCATCCTATATACTATCATTCTTTTAATTATAATAAACTTTACCCTTTTTTTTATCTCTAACAAACTGTCTTGCTTGCATATCCCACATAATATCTGCGGTATCATACAACTTTTGTTTAGAAAATTTTTCGTATAACAAGTATTATACTTCATAAACAATTTAGTTGGCACATCTAGATGAATCACCCGGTATTTTACTAACCCACTCTTAGCCAATGACACTTCTTTTATAATAATTACATTTCTACCAGTTTGTTTGTTTTAGAATTATCTGTTTCTAAAGAAATGTCACTGCACGATGGAAACCACGGGAAGGTGGTGGGCTTCTTCCATCAGGATGGCTTAAGAATGGGACAAAAAGAATGGCTTAAACAGGATAATTTTAAAGAAGGGACGTAGTTGAAAGCTGTTGCCTCGCGCTGAAAACAATACATCTTCATCAAACGAACAGATGTTATTGGGGGTATACGAAAGTAATGGCTGTTAACTTCGAAATACATGTATGTCGCGTAGTATGGTAGTATGTATAGTGCGGAGCTGAGGAGAAGTCACTTGAGACGACACAGGGGCAAGAGGAGGTTTTCGTTCGTTCCGCTTGTCCCCACCTTTAACACTGTCGACATTGACAGAATACGATCGCCACGGCACGTTTGGCATTGTAGTAACATTTTGACATTTATCCAGTGATCAGTGTTACGACATTACTCGAATTAATATTTATTCTAATAGTGAATGATGAATAAAATTTCATTGTATTTAAATGTAGTAACTGTGATAAATGTTCGAAAGGGTCTAAGGAGAGAAGAATAAATACGTGTTTCTTTACGACGATTCTTTATTCAACTGATTTTAACCGTTAACCGATTGTACTTTGCGCGTCGGGAGGTCTCGCGCCCTCTCGATGCCGATCCTTTATTGTCTTTATCGACTACCGGTACTATATAAATAAAATTATTGGAATGATGCAATCTAAATTTGAATATTGGTGCAGTTGGCGAGGGCAGCACATTTGGTGTGCGATGTGTCTTATAGAGAGGGTTTTTTTCTTCTTTTCCATTTTTGCTAACCCATCATAAGGAAATATAAAAAAAGGTCTTTTTCACCAAACTTTTTTTATTATATTCAAGTACAAGAATGACTACAAGTAAAAGAATTTCATATTTCAGTATTATAAGAAAAAATAAATTGTCAATATGCGATTTACGTTCATATATGTATATATTACTGATAATGGCGAAAATGTTTATTAGTAATTTTGTACAGCATGAGAGTATTTAAAATGTTGAATGCATAAAGCCACTTCACATACTAGAAATATTCCTCTAAAACCTAACCCGTGTTTTGGGGATTCGACTTCTATAATCAGAATTACTACTTTCATCTCCAACAGCATCCTTGAGCGTATACATACGCTAATGATGCAAATAGGTTAATCCTAACAGTTATTTTGTATTACAAGTGATTATATTCTTCTGCATTACTCTATTAACAAATAAACAATATCTTGTTTAGCGCCGGTCATACATTCTTCTATACCTGTTCCAAACATTTCTCGGTCACCTCATTCCAGGAAAAATCGATGTTGTCTACAGCACCGCTGATATTATAGTTTTTCAAAAAACTTATAATGAATTGTTTATTTCTTCCATCGCTTTTATCAATCAGCTGTCGAAATGTTTGCCGCAGATAGTAAACTTTAAAATTGAATATTACGCGTTGATCCATTGGTTGAATTAACAAAGTTGTATTTGGTAAGAGAAAAACCACTTCTACTGGAACAACGCATATTGTTAAGTCGAACAAATGTGTTGGATGCTTGGAGCATTATTAATCAAAAGTAAAATTTTCGGTTCTAGTTTTTTAAATTCGCAGTAGCGTTTAACAAACGGGCAAAAAGTTCGGTAAACCAATTCTAAAAAATGTTCACAGTGATCCAGGATTTTTTATTTGACTCCCAAATTACTGGTAAAGTTTTGGCATTCTCATCAACATCGAAAACTAATTCAGAAGGGTGATTCCCTCATTCAATGATTGCTCGTAATGTCGCTAGAAATGCGACAGCTACTTTTGAGCCTCCACTTGTCGCTTCTCCAGTAATCTTTATGTTAAAAAGATTGTTTTTGTTTTTTAATCGGTGGAACCATCCTCGACTAGCTACAAAATTTTCACTCGTCTCGCCTTTCTCATTCTGAATATGGTTCAAAATTGTTCTCGCTTTTTCCATTATAATTGCTTCACTTAATAGTACCTATATTACGTTCAACTTCATCGTCAGATGAATTCAGATGGAAAGTTGTTTTTCCATTTCCTCAATCACATTGCTTCTGGAGCCGGTAATTTTTGTTGCAGAAGTCGTAGTTGTAGTTGCTGATGACACATTCTATTTATAAGTTTAGTTCTTAGCGAAATACTTTTTCTTGTCGCTTTACTCTTTTTTTTTTTCAATCACCTATTGTAAAAACTAAAAATAGCCGTGTATTTATCACAATGTGGAAGTCGTGAGGTGATCAGGAGAGAAATGTCAACTCCGTTATACATATGTGATTAAATGCATCTTTATTAACGCAGGCCACAGAGCGCTAGCAGCTACTCTTACACCACGCGTCGCTGTCTCAAACCAACTGATCTTTGCGCTCCGCATTCGCACCCTCAACTTTCCTTCCAAAAATCACTTTCTCTTCTTTTATATCGGTTCGCTTCATCTCTAGACTTATCAGTAGTCGATGTATTTGTTTTCTATGGATTCCTAAGCTCAACCATCCGCGCGTTATAACCATTCACCACACTTACCCTTTGTTAAAACAAGACTAAATATCTTGATCTTAAAGGTAGAGATGTGGCGCCAAATATGCTGTCATAACGATAAATTAAATTTTATGTTTATATCTTTAAACACACAATAACGTTGATAACCGATCGTAAATTAACTGTGACGCAGCAAACGTGCGTTCATACTGTAATAATATGAAACGCGTCGCGAGATTGTATGCGAGTATTAAAGTAACAAAATCGTGCGTGACTTTGGGGAATCCCAATACTAGGTTCATTAGTGAAACTGCGTTAACCAAAGCAACGTTAAACGAGGTTTTACTGTACGTGTATTGTGTATTGTGTATTATCTATTTCCGCTGGGTGCTCGGTTTTCACGCACTGGCAATGCGGCGGTGTCGTGTGGATAACATAAATGCCAAATAGAAATGCAAGTCTTAACGTGCTTAACTTGGCAGGAAAATTTAAATTGTTACGAACGTATAATTTCCACGCTTGTAGTACTTTCGCTGTTCGCGAGTTCGACCGGATATAAAAATAATCGTACTCGGCACGGTTAGGAGAAACACGAGAAGTCAAAGAGCCTGGTCCGCGAAGGTCCGGCAGCTCGAACAGTAGGGAGAGGTTCGTTCAGGACGATAGAGTGCCTGGTCCGCTAAGATCCAGCAACTCTGGTGATTCAGGTTGAGTCAGGAAGTGTTATTTTGGCTATTCCGGCTAGACTGGATTTTTGGCAATGTTGTACCTGTATTTACGGGTCTTTTGAGTCCCTATCGGGGATGCAAAGCGGGAGAGGGAGAGTTTTATGACTCTGCCGGCCTGGAAAGGGCTCGGTTCGCGGTAAACGCGGTAAAACATCGTTTAACTTGTTTATTTATAAAATATACATTATCACTTTTAGTACGTGTCGTCACGTTACAAAATCAAAATTATAAACGTATTAAGTTTTATTTGATATTCTGTGTCGTTTCCACCATTCTACAAGGGATAATTTAGAAGAATTAGTTCGAATCAACGAGGATAATGATGTTTCGCTTAAAAACGAACGTTTCTCTGTTTTGATATTTTTCATTTTTAAAAATAAGCATTCGGGTAATTCCACGCCAAATCGATCACTTTTTCTGGCGATGTCTCGGATTTTGTTCTTAATTGTATATATTATAATTCACGTGAAATTAAGGCGGGGGGGGTTAAGTCATCATTTTGCTCGTTTCGAAACCGTTTGAGAAATATAAGCCTTTAAATTTCGAGATATTTGCCTATTTTCGTGAAAACGAGTTGTACGTTTGAATTTTTATTTCGAAAACTATTTATTCTATTAACCTATTCTTTTTTTTATTTTAATAGAGAAGGATCACTCTTTTAGAGTATATTTTTATTGGACTGAAAACTGCCTTTAATAATTCTGAATATTATAAACAAAGTCTTTTTTTGTCAAAATCGCTTCAAGGTCACGTTTTTAAAAGTCCGAAAAAATTATTTTCGTATTCTTTGAAGTTTTCTCTATAAAACATGTAAACTGTAGGATGGTATTTTTCCTATTAACGTCGCAAAAAAATGTTATATACAGCCACTACGCACCGTAACAGGTAGACGGGCCGTAGTTCGGCTTGCTAGTATTATTATGGTCGGTTGAGAAGTTTTTGCTAATCGAAAAATTTAGCGGATCCCTCGTTTAACCGATCTTCTAATATAGATCTGTTGCTTGGCGAATATTTGTATAACAAGCTCTTAGGGAAGGACAGAGTCAGATAACAGAACGGTACGGTCGTTCTTCAAAATACCAAATTAGGCTGGGTTCTTTCAGGGGCAATAGATAATACACCAACAAATATAAATTGTTTTTTAAGTACCGAAAAATTAGATGCACGATTAGAGAAATTCTGACAAGTAGAGCAATGTTCAGTTAGAACTCCATACTCGCCGCAAGAGCAATGGTGTGAGGACTTTTTTAAACGGACCACCCGTCGGGATGAAGGGGGTCGCTACGTAGTGCAATTTCCATTTAACGACCGCAAATCACAACTCGGTAATTTGTACCATTCCACGTTAAAAAGATATAGAAGGAAAGAAGGTTACAATCTACACCGAGTTACGCGAGCATTATACCGAATTTTTAACGGAGTACGAATGGTTAGCACATTACCGAATTAAGCGATAAATTACGGTAACGATTCAGGTGTTTTATTTTACGCAACATCCATAATAAAGGCTACTAGCCTTAGAAACCAGGTTAGAATAGTTTTCAACGCGTCAGCGAAGACCCGTTACAGGTCGGTCGTTGAACAATGTTTTAATAGTTGGTCCGCCCATTCAGGACGATGTATTTTGCACTAATTGATTCGTTTCCGTAAATATAAATACGTGATTACAGCGATATAAAGGAAAATGTTTCGACAATTACTAGAACACCCGAGTACGCGATATACCTACATATTAAGGCGTAAAAATCCACAGGACGCGATTAAAACATACCGTCAACTACTTTACGTACAATCTTCCGCTCCGTTTCTCGCATTACGGTTGCTTACAACAAACCTTCCGAGGGACGAAGCAGAATCGTACCCCTTAGCATTCTAACGCAAAAAAAAAAATGATTTTTAATATGGACGACTTATTGATCGATCAATTCGTTAGATAAAGCCGCGAAGCTAATAAGCAATTGATTTAAAATTCTCCAAAGGGTAGGTTGCTTTTAAGAACGTGGGCATCTAAACCTAACCCTTCACTTTTAAAGGGATGCCAAAGAACGTGCCAAGATGACTGCCTATGTTTAGATCTGCAGGCAGTCAAAAGACATGAGTATTTATTGTACCCCGCAAAGATACAATCAGGTACAAAGTCATCGCAGACAATTCCACTCAAAATACTAAAAGATTATTCCTCTCCAAATGCCCAACTGTTTCGATTCCAGTTTGGATTTATTGAGCCCCGTTTATCCGTAAAGCAAAAATAATAATGCCAAATGTTATAGAAAAACAAATTAGATAGGATGACCCTAGTGCCGTCAGACATACAAGACCATTGGAGAACCTAAGGAACAATTAACTGATAAAATAATATTTCAATCCCTCGGCAATATTGATAAAAATTTCAACCAATTTCCCTGCACGGATTCTGCGACGCTAGCGAGATAGCTACGGCGCGTGGATTACATAAAATCGAGCGAGCTGAAAACCGAGTCAAATAGAGTCGCTCCCTAAGACCATTTCGATACCCAAGCCTAGAATTATACGCTGCATTAAGAGCTGCTGAGCTATATCAAGCAATCTCTAAAATCTTAAAACTTCATTTTAACGCAGTGGCATTTTTGATCTGATTCAACGACTTGCCATTACCTGGCAATTCTAGCGAATCGTTTATCGCTTATGGGACCGGTCCTACCTGGCTGTCCGAGCTGGCAACGATTGGGCCTACAACATCAATTCTTAATATTGACGTTCCGGTACTACTACTATTGTGAGCTAATATCGGAATAAGCAGTTCAGATTTTCTATATCGATTCCTCATCGTGGATAGTTTCAGTTTCACAACGAGCAATAGCCTATTTATAAAAACACTTTACGCTCCGAGAAAAACACAGGTGCACTTTCGATTTTCGAGCTAAACAAGGCACGCAATCGAATTATTAAAAACGTACAAGGTCGACATTTTGCGAAAGAATATAACAACCTAAAATGCGGAAATTCAGTCCATAAAGATAGTAAGATCTTGGAACGAGTAGGAAGTCATTTACAAAATTCCGATCTCAAATATAGCCAAAAACATCCTATACTTCTTCCGCACTCAGACCATATCACGCGGTTAATAATAGAATACGAGCATCAAAGACAATTGCATACCGGTATTTTAGACACACTAAACGCGGTTCGGCAAAGGTATTCGCCTATTGACGGGAACAATTCAACGCGTCATATTGTTCGGAAATGTATATGCTGCTTTAAAGTTTACCCAATGACGGTACCAGATTACCCGATGGGAAATTTACCTCGAGACAGGGTTACGGCCACAAGGCCATTCCAAACGACGGGCGTAGATTTTTGCGTGCCGTTCTTCATTATAGAAAAAAGGCACCGGAACATAAAGAAAATTAAAGTATATATAGCGGTATTTGTCTGCTTCGTGACCAAAGCAATTCATCTTGAAGTAGTTAGTGAATTGTCCTCCGAAGCCTTTATTGTCACCCTGAGAAGATTCTTCTCAAAACGCGGTTATGCTAATACGATTTACTCCGATAATGCTACAAATTTCGTCGATGCAAAAAATAGATTAGAAGATATACAAGCGTTTCTAAGGTCAGAACAACACAAAAAAACCGATAAATAACTATCTAAGTAGTAGAGGCATCTCGTGGCATTTTTCATCACCAAGATCTCCGCATTTTGGGGGTTTATGGGGGGCAGCCGTAAAAATGTTCAAACATCATTTGTATCGTACAATTGAGGACACGCTGTTTTCATTCGAAGTATTTGATACTTACATAATCGAGATTGTGGCAATTTTAAATTCTCGCCCCTTAACACCATTATCCTGCAATCCTAATGACTTCTGACAATCGATGTGGGAGCATATACAGAAAATGAAACAACATTTCTGGGCACGATGGTATAAGGAGTATCTAAACGAATTAAATATTCGAAGCAAATGGCGCAACAATCCTGCCATGCATCTTCGCCTTGGAACATTGATACTACTGAAGGAGGGCAACCTACCGCCTATGCAGTGGATGCTGGGATGCATCACCGAGATCCACCCTGGCGAAGACAACGTTATTGGCGTGGTTACAATAAAAACCACAACCGGTACTTACAAGCGAAGTGTGCGATCCATTTTTCCGCTGCCTGTAGAATGACACAATCGAAGAACATTTATAACATTATCTGTATATAAATACTAGATAAGGCAACTACCGTATATATATATATAACCGATTAAGCTCACGTAATAGTAATAATGCATTATCTATCCGCATTGTTAAGTTAACCTTGTATCATATGTGACACAGCTATTAAGCCGCGGAACGTATAAACTGTCTTAATCTTTAGGCTTAGATATACCGTACTGATTTTTTTTTTATTAAAGCTCGATTAGATTAATAGGAATCATTGAACACGACCGTTCAAGGGGGGGGGGGGGGGGGCATGTTCCGAAGGAACCCTCGAAGGGACGACGAACGTGCGACTATAAAAGACAAAAATTACAACCTCCTGGGACTCGCCTATAAATTAAGCGATGTACCGATTTTAACGAAGGTCAGACAGACAGCTGCCTATCACATGTTTCATATTTTGCACCGTGTTAAACCGAAATGATATAGGTATTAACATAGACTTTGTAACCCTACGCACTCCACTCCTACTCCACCTCAGTTTTCTTGAGCGATCACAAGGCGCGTGTCGCGCTGCATTCTTAACAGTTTTTAAAGGATGGGGCCATGGAGTGAACTAGATGGGGGTGATTTTTGGAAAGAAAGCTATTTTAGAAAGTTGTTCTTGTCCTAAATTTATTTTCCGAGAAACCTTCGAGAAGGCATCTCGTACACCGTTAGCATAATTCGGTCAAACGTAGAGTATTACAAAATAATTTACATTTTTGCGCAGTGTAAAGATCAACCGGGATCGTACAGTTACCATATGTGACATCAGTCACGTGTCGGAGTAAGTTGTACTTTATACTACTTTCAAATTTTCTGCTCGAATTGAAATTATCTTTCTCACAGTGAATATCTCTGTTTTATTACAGCGTCAGCCGGTAACGACCAGCCCAGCGCGTACTTCGAGAGTATTCTCTACACCCCTAAATACATGTGTGGCGATTGCAGGATTTGCTCTTCTCTCGGGGTCAACGTAATTTTAACGTTCGACCGGCACGTTCGATATATCGCCATCGATCCATTTCGAGACCATTTCCTTTCCATCCTTTCTCATTTTTCCCATTCAGTGATTTAAAGGACCGTGTCAAAAGTACAGTGATCCTATAGTGAGAAAACATGTGAAGTGCAGTGAGTTCGTCCCATTGGTTGCAAAATATTACACGCCAAGGGTCAGGATCGGTGCGATGGCCCACTAACCGCAGCCTATTGTTATCGAAGTAGGTCAACTTATAAGTAAATAGGCGAGTCCAATTTATACTCTATTTCTTCTTTTTAACAATTAACGTAGGCAATTTTCCAAATTTTCCAAATTTTCCAAATTTTCCTCCTCTTTAATGACAAAAAGTAAGTAATGGTAAAAAGTTCTGTCGGGATATCGAGTAATTTGATTATTTTGTTTATTCTGGAGGTACGTTTAATTTCATATAATTCTAACATTTTTTAAATAAATGTCGGTTCTACACGACATAGTCTGAACGTCTTGGCTCGTAGCTACCCTCCCGTGGCTGAAAAGTTACACAAAAGAACTGAAGAACGACTCCTAGTACCAAGAACGGGAAGAGAATATAGAATAGTACAAGAAAGTGTGGTGTGACGACAGTCAGAGGATAATGGATTGCATTCTTCGCGGAAAGGACTGTACGAAATAGTTCAAATTATAAAGAAAAACATTAAACACATCACTTGCCAGACGTAAAATCTTTTTTGTTACAAAACCGAAAGTAAGAGATCAAAATGAACAGTAACATGATAATCTTCACAGTGAATCTTCTGACTGAGTACTTTGATTCTTCTGTAATCGACGAAAAGAAAGATGAATCAATAAAGATAAATAAACAATAATTCAGTTGGAAACAAAGAAACTTGTATACTTAGTGGATATAAAATAAATTCAAATTTATTATGAGACAAACAGTTGGAGTAGAGTATGAAAAGCTGCAAAAGGAAGCTAACTTACTCATATAGGTATCAAATGAATCAATTGGTAGAAAGATGCGAAAAAGTAGAAACCTATTTGAGTAAACATCAAACATCATTTCAACAAAAATGGAATAAACGACTAAGTCAAGAATTGACAGCAGTAATACACTTCATTGGACATACAAAAGAAAGAGAACTACCGAATTTAGTAGAAGAAGTAACGAAAATGTTTGGAATAATATTAACGGCAGACACATTTTGACAGTTTCAAAATAGCTCATCTACTTAGAAATCAAACTACGCTGTTACTTAAAAAATGACACAACAGTATGAGAAATTATAAATACAACAACAAACGAAAAACATTAATCGAAATTTTCAAACGATACAAAATGTATGTAATCAAAAAAGAAATCTCCAAGGTGCGGTTAGATGAAGCACTGGTAGACTACATAAATACTGTATCACGACATCTCTATAACCGTACAAAAATTCCAGGAAGCGATTACGGTCGGAAAACACGGTACAGTAATGTTTCGATAAGTCGCTGAATCGTTATCGACGGTACATCAATGGGAATCGTTAAATCGCCGTATAGCAGCGATTTATCGTAGAGAAGACCGAGGCTCGCCCGGGTCTAGAACAGTTTGATGTTTGTCCGAACGTAGAAAAGGACAACAATATTGAAAAAGAGAAAGAGATCCTAAATACATACATATATCGGCGAGACAATACTAATGTCTGGGCAAAATGTTTTTATTTTTAATGTTTGAGAAATGAAAATTATACTGATTGCCTTCGCAGACAAGACAACACTTTCTTCGTACTAGTAGATTTTGTAGGATACAGCCATGTAAACTCTGTAAACGAATCCACCACGTCCAAAATGTGTCGATGGTTCTTCCTGGTGGATGCCGATGGCCCCAGATGCTCCAGATGGTAAGTATCTATGGCTACCTCGCCCTTATCGATGAGGTTAAGCAGTCCTTCTCGTTTACCCATTTTTCGCTCCACCTAAATACAGTTGTGAATAAATTTGTCCACCTTAGCTCTCATACCGTCGAACCAATAATCCCTCTTAATCAACACTTCTGTCTTCGCTGCTCCGTAATGATCTTATTCATTATATTATATTCATTTATCCAATGATATTGTCTTGCATAGCCTCAGATACCACGATTAACAACTCAGACTCGAATTCTTTACACAACACATCATTTCTGAGCTAATTTTTGGGAAGTGAAAATTATATCATCGCATTCCTGGTATTTTTCTGGTTAAAATGACACCAAACACAGCATAATTTTGTACATATTTACCGATTTCGTGATTTAAACGAAACAAGTCATGCTGAATCACTTATAAAATACGCAAATAAAAAAAATACCAGAATTTTCACTTCCCAAAAATGAAAAGTAAACAAATTTTGCTCTTACATTATTAGTGTCTTACTGCCGACACAGATCACTCCCGAATTTCTCTCTCCTTCTTTCTTTCATTGTAACACTTTTAAAATGGTGGCTTCTAGCTCAATCCATCTTTCGGTTCTGCTACGCGACAAATCGTCGTTTCCGGTCCCGACTTTCGACGACTTATCGAGACATTACTGTATATTCGGTAAACGAGGTCGTGTTTAGCGCTATATGTTTATAATATTTAATATGAATTAACCCTTATGGTAACTGGTAAATAGTTTTTCACAAAAAATACGAGGTGGCATCGCTCTGTCAGTAGGAACATGGCAACTCGCTGTGCTATTAACTGCGGATGGTAGCAGGAGGCGACTGCTCGTCCTAAAAAGTGTCTTCGTGTGAGATCTTCCTTATCGTGCTTACGGGATCGAGGTTATCAGGTATGGAACATCATACCTCCGTCTTCATAATATTGTTACCGTGACCACTTTCTTAGCATGATATGGTGCCAAATAAAGAATCATATGGACCGTACATTTACTTTTTAACCGACTTGGAAAAGGAGGAGGTCATTCAATTCGATCAGTATATACATATACCTAATACTTGTATGTATGTATTTTTTACGTTGAGATGGATGGATCAATCGGAACGACATCTTTTGCATCTTGTAGGAGACGTTTCTGCGATGATCCCATTTGCAAAAATTTATGGATTTTTTATTGTTAATAACTACTGTTGTTGCAGAAAGCTATTCTTTAGTGTTACTTTGCAAGGAATGCACCGATCGAGATGAAATATTTTGCGTTTAGTAGATGTTTTCGTGATGATCCACTGGCCACAAATTTTTTTTCTGCAATTGTTCATTTTTATACTACAATTATACAGTGTCTGGATATAGCTCTGCACAGATAGGTATATACCGATTGCCAGCAAACAGTATGAGATAAAAAAATTTTTATAAAAAAATACAACCTTTGTTCAAGAAGCATTAAAAAGTATGAAATAATATCTATTTAATTTGTATTAATAATACCAGACTGTTCATTCGGTCGCAAAGATTCATGGTTTCTCAGCTTTCATAGACCTCTCGCTCATTTTCGGATCTCTCGCTTTGCGGGCGACATCGAACGAATAGGTGGGGATAAATATTTGCTTATTTCGAGCCAGAAAGCTGTTGCTTATTACGGACGTAGACTGTATCAGAAAATTATGGTAGGAAATTAGTTAATCTATTAACGTCTTTAGAGAATTACAACGATTTTATTCTATAAATTCGTTAGAGGGACAGCGAGAAAATAAATATATCGTTCATATGGTTCATTTCAAGTACCACTTCGTGTGGGAGAACCGCTTAGGGTAATAAATAAAACAGAAATATAATATGTTATTTTTCTCACTATGTATTTTATAAACCATTTTTGTTTGTAAATACTTCAATTCCGAAATATCATTGTCTGTTTGAGTGCAGAAACATTTTAATTTGAATAAATATTCCTGTACAGTTGACATGGGTTTAGGAAATCTTTTGGGATCGAGTGGTGAGAGATGGTTCCCTTATTTACTTTTTTCCCTAGTGAAAGCCCATATATACATCTTGTACCTATATTTGATGCTCTTTGTAAAAAACAATATTTCCCCTACCGTACTGGATTTTCTCTTAGATTCTTCGTTTTCGAAATGCATTTGAAAAAAAATATCAGTAACGGCTGATACATTTCGATTCTTTCTTCACATTAATCGTTATCTATAATCTAATAAAAGTTTATGTTATTTTAGTTAGACACGTCCACAGAATAGTTACGTACCGATAGGAACCGAATGACAGTTACCTACTATGAAGGTATAGAACATCTCCAAATTTCAGAATGTACAATTCCTCTAAAATTCTATTTCTTTTTAAACCGTGGATACCAGCTAAAAATCGTCCACAGGATCGTTCATATTCAGGACATAAAAATTGATGTCACTCATTGGATGATAAAAAATCGAAAAATGCTATAATTTGTCGAACGGTATCGCAAATGCATGATTTTTAATGTGAGCTGTGTTTTGTACATGTCAACAATTTATTCATTTTTTCACAGATATTCGAGAAAATTTGATTTCTTTCCGTGAAATCAAACAATAGCTTTGAGGAAACGTCATCATGTTCATTACAAAAGTGATGATGATCATACGGTCCAATGTTCAGTGAAAATTAGGACAGTAAATACGAGGTACAATCTTCATTGCGACTGAAGCCATGACTGATACCATGTATATAGCGTATATGTAACGATGTGAACAGTAACACGGTGTGCTGTAATATGACTTCATCCCCCCCCCCCCCCCCCTCCCCGGCTCCTCATTTCGTTGTCAGAATAGAATGGAGAAAGATTTTGAGTGGCGGCAGTCGCGCGTCTTTCCGGCTGACTGTAACACGTCGTGCGTACTCGTGCGTATTCGTTTCTGCGACTCACCGGGTAGGGAGAGGACTTGTCGTGTAGGACCACCCAGCGACGAGCGTCGCGTCGACCCCCGAAAGACAAGCACGTGGAGTACGGTATCATGGTGACGGCGGCGACAAGAAGAAGGGGGTGTAACAATCCGCTCGAACGTTGTCACCGAGAACGTCGCTGTTAATTGCCTGCGCCGTGGCCGCCGTTGTCGGCGTGTTCAATCTTTTCAACGATCACGTTTGGCTAAGGTTTGGTTTACGGGTATTCGAACACTCACCACCGAATAATCAGAGTTAGAGAAACCCACGATAGAAAACAACAAGAAACGACCGGCTAATAGATGACCACGAGACTCGAATGCAGCCACGGTATCGCGACATCTGATTGGTCGAGCTGAGTACCACTGCCATGCCGTCTGCCGACCATTGCGCGCAACCGCGTCCATGAGATCAATGAGACTCGAAGCGAGGAAGACACTTGCCTAGAAGTACCCGAACGCTCACGAGCGTGTGCGAGGATCACCGAAGACAACGATGTCTGAGAACCAGGTCGTGGTGGTGTACACATACGTACACCAGTCGATACGAAGCAACGTTTAGCTTGACAATTGACAAGTTTCTTTTTCGATAATTTCGTTTGAGATCAAAAAGCAATGTGCGTTGTTATGTCTACATTCCTTATGGAATTTCTGGTATTTAATAATATGTGGAGTCATAACGACGCGACGTTGCGTTAAAAAACATGCAGTCGAGATGCTTGTCGATTCTGTATAATCGTTACTATTATAAGATATATAGATCCTATAATATAGGATCCTTTTCGACTAAACGTTTACTGAAATCGTTAAACAAAAAGTCATTTCAGTGATCATCATAGAATCAGTTAATTTTTATTGCTAATTACTGAAAAAAGTATGAATCAATTGAAAATACATCCATAAATTAACTTAATAAAACTCTAACGACCTTGGAACTTAGCCAAAGTTAACTGTTCTGTGAATCCGGTTTACAAGGTAACGTAGTTTAAATTTGTACACTTTAAGAAAATGATATTTCCAAGTCTATTTATAAAATATTTGGATGTTTTCGTTATACGATTTATTTCGTTAAAATAAATCAAGAAAAAATGTAAGTGTCTAAAACTATTCCCTCGGATGAGGGAATATAATTCCCGGTTGATCTATGGTTACTTTGGTTGGATTAATTATAAATAATGGTTAACAAAAATGAATCTAACGCTGAGAAACACTGTCTTTTTGGGTACATATGAAAACCGAACTGGCCCCATCGGGTCTAAGGTCCTGTGACTATCTTTAATCGAAGGTCAGAGTAATTAAACACGGTATAGATATAGTTTCTCTTTTCTTCAGTAGATGCCAAATTTTCTTTTCGGGATCGGAGCGTCGCTTCACTTATCTTCCGCTTTTCAAACGAGCAAGACATCCTTCCGAGCCAGCATAAATAAAATTCATAGTTTAAATGAATTTACACTATAATCATTTACAAGATCCGAATATCATTTTACAAATCTTACAGGGTTTAATGCGTTGATTTCGAGTCTAAAAACCTATACTTACGATTTTTAAGCAATGGTATTGTGGGAGACTGGTAAATGTCGGGAGAATAGCACGCTGTACTTCGTGATTGTCTTGACTTTATTTTTTGCGGACCACAGAGCGCTGTCCGCTACTCTTACGTCCTCCGTTCTCTCCCAAAACTAGACTGCCCTTGCGCGCCGCATTCACCCCCTCAAGTATTCTTCCAAAAATCATTCTTCCTTCGTTCATCCCGGTTCGCTCTCGCTCTAGACTCATCCGTCGTCGATGCATTCGTTTCCCATGCATTCCTGAGCTCGACCACCCGCGCGACACTCGAACTAAACATTCTCAGCTATTCTTTCACACTTCGCTATCGGACCACACTCACGCATATCATTCGCACAGCCATAACCATTCATCACACTTACCCTTCGTTCATACCCTTATATTTAGACTACATGCTACAAGCTACAGCCCAGGGAGGTGGCGCCAGATATGCTGCCACAGTATAATAGGATAAAATGGTGAAAAGTGCCCTTGAGCCGATTTTAATTGACTATACACCATTGATAGCATAACAGAAGAAAACATAATACACCCAGTTTTAACCCTCCACCTGAACCAGGAGGGTGGTTGAAGAATAAATTCTGATTTTCGGTTTTTGCCCTAGTTTTCTTATTTAATTGCATGCAAAAAATCTGCTAAAATTCTGTAATATTTGAGGCACGGTAATGCATGTTAGGGAATTTTTTCAGATTTTTTCGTTGAAAACGCTAAGAGTGAAAACTCAAAAACTAAAAAAAACGTGGAAAAGTGCATATTTCATATCGAAGTTTTCGATTCTCTAGTTTCTTCTTTTAAGAGTAGTTGTGTATTGACATTACTAACATCCTTAATTTTTTTTAGGTTTTTTAGCAGGATATGAAAGCCAAGTTTCTGAAGATGTTTCGGGCAAAAAGTATGATGAATATTTGAAATCTTTGCATTACCTTTTTTTTATTTTAGATTTTAGATCATTTTGAATTGTGAAAAAGCAACATACAATTAAAAGGAATTAAGTTGATTCTAAAGTATTAAGTAGTTTCTCAAGGTTAGCGCTAGCAAGGCGAGTAAGGTATCGAACTGCAGAAAGTCTACACACTTCTTTTGCCATGAATTCGCACCTTAGAAGGGTCTGACTTCTGTACCCTTTTTTTTTAAAAAGTACACGATAATAAATAGTAATCACTAAAAATTATTTCAAAGATATAAGAAATATATATTTTCCGTAATATACATTCACTCTAAACACCGTTGGAACACGCTTTACTTCTTCAGTCTTGTAACACAATCCTGTTCTACATATTTTATTATAATATTAAGCACATTGTTTAACGTTTTACATACTGTAGTTGTATATGTATAATATACCTATTTATATTTATCGGGTTCGATTTTTACCCAGGGATTGTCAAGAATTGATGGTGTATTGAAAAATACGCCCTCTTTCTTAATTAAAATGAAGGTGCTATATACCTAAATTTTTGTATGGCAATTGGAACGCCTGTTTTTTAATGATATAATAAGCTTTTGTGTATAGCTATTGGAAGGTATCAGATGTTTGTGTGTATAAATCATTATTGTCTTATACAGTTACAACAGGTACCTGGCGAAAGAACGACTGTACGATACGATCAAGAATTCGTAGATCTTGTTTTATACATTCGTTGTTTGTTGCTTTTTGTTCCTTCAGTTACTTTTTGCATGTCGGTCTGTAGTCTTTATACAACAATTTGAATAATGCTATTTTGGAAGGTAATAATCATTGTTCGGTGTTTTGCGTTAGTAAAGCGATATCATAGAATCTCGTTTGGAAAGGTTCTTTAAAATAACAGTTATCTGTAATAAACATTGGTTATGATACTCGAGAATTATGTCCACATTGTTTGACGAACCTAATTTTTTCGTTCTTTTTTCGTTCGTATTATCAAACATCTATTCACCAACTTCATCCCCCTTTGCTCCAAAGATGTATCATGAATTTAGCGTACTGAGGTATTGTTAATTTCGGTATGTTTAGTTTAACAATCAGTGCCGAATGCCTACAATTTATTTCGTAAGCTTCTTCAAACCGTAAGGCGAGATTTATATATTTGTTTTCAATAATTAGAAGCTATCGGTTCCGAGGTGAATACTTTGTACGTGACTTCGAAACGACTGAATAATGTTTAAATGAACTGTCCGAACATTTTGGATGTTCTGTTTTTCAATACGCGGTACCAGTGTATTTAACTTGTATAAATTGTGGAAGGGAGGAAATTGAAGGACCCGCGTCACTGATTTTCCCTGGTGTTGGACTCCGGACGAATTTTGATTAAATACGCGTGGAAAGACTTTTTAATAAACTTTTATTTCTACTGCAGTGATGCGTGCTATTACAGAGCGGATAGCATTCTGTTGAGCTGTGGTTCTTCCGGGTTTTTATAATATATTTCGAGGGATGAGCAACGGAGGGGGGCTATGGTCAAGGAGCGGTTATGAATCAGGAAGGGTACGAAGTACAGGATGAGCAAGGATGAGTAAGGATGAGCGAAGAACTAGGAATGGAGATAAGGATGTTTAGCTGAGGATGAATCTATCGTGTTGGTTGTCTAATGAGTAATGAGGTTGGTCATCCAACACTGGGTCAGGTCCGGTAAATCTGACCGAAAACGACAATCTGGCCCAGGGATCGACTATTTTTCGGAGGACTCGTTTTATGATTCCAAAGAACTCCAAAAAGCGGTCGAACCGTTTTATAACACGTCGACCCTTACAATTAGTTTGGAATGAACAAACGAATATCACGAAAATGAATTTTGCGCCTTAACAGGTATGTTGGATTAGTCAATTGTAGAATTTTCCTTTTCATTAAAACAAATGTATTATTAATTACTTTCAATACTACACAATCCAACAATATGAAGCATATTGAGCGTCGCGGGTTTCGTTGTTGCGAGCACTCTGACTTACTTTTACTAACTGTAAGCCTGGTTCAGATTTTCTGCCTTCACGATTGAAGACAGAACGGATTAAAACTTTGATAAAGATTCGATACGATATGATGATTCTCTTTCGAGAGTGTACGATACGATAAATGATTGATTGATTGGATATTTGGTGAATTGTTCTGGTACGATTTGTTTGATAATCGATTCGATTCGATAGTTGTTCGTTCGTTTCGATATTTTCATTCTAACGATAAGTTTGTTACGATACGATTTCGATATTTATTTAATCTTCAAACAAGGGACGAGGGAACTCGTCGAAAACGTTTATGGAGTGTAATCGATGCTCGATGGCTTCGTAAACTCATCATTGCTACGGACCAGCTTACAGTTTTGTAGAAGCTGTTTACAATAATCGAACTCTAGGCTGGTTTATGGTGTTATGAATGAAAATTCTTGAAAGTCGTTGAAATTAAATCCATAGAAATTCGAATTCTTTTGTGGAAGAAAAGACTCGGCTCGTTGATGAGGCCGCACCTCAACAAAGCACTTGTCACTGTTATTTCTGTCAATAATAATCGTAATAAAGCACTGCATTTATATGAACTTCGCATTTGTAACACTCTATTAGAACTTATAACTCCATAAGTTTTTTTTTATCACGTTTATTCGATGTTCCTAATTGAGTACACAATTAATTACGTTCTTTTTAAGGGTTTTTAGTTAAGATATCTTGACAATTTCGGTACATTTATCTACAATCGGTGGTATAATGTGTTGGTGCTGTGTGTGTTTATGTGTGGTGTGTTAGGAACAAGTCAGTGATTTTTAATTTATCTTAAAAAAGCTCAAGTCTAGTAGAAAATTGAACTACATAATTAACGTAGCTGACTTTTATTTAGAAAAATCATTCTACAAAAATTTCAACGTCGGTTTTTCTTATTAATTCAAAAATATCTTCGTGGAAAACGGAATATCGACAATGGTATTCAGTGGCAGCACGATCACTCGACATACCACCTGGTGTTAACGTGATGATATTACTACCGAATACCACTGTCGGTACTTCATCTCCTACGTGGGTATACATATGTATAATACAAAAGCAACATAAGATCTACTATTATACACTCCGTTTCATATTTATAATTAATGTACATATAAATCGACATGTATTTTTAAGAAGGACGAAAGTATCATTACATGGTTAATTTAGTATCATTAGAATATTTGAGATGAAAAATTTCGGATTAAAATATTGAAATGTTCAGCAATTTTTCTAATAAACTCTACATTTCATCCATTCCTAATCGTTTTATATTTATTACTCGCCTATAAATATTGAATTACTTACAACTAATGAAAACATATTTCGACAGATATAACTGCAAACATTGTGTACTTACTTCCTATTAATTAGAGTGAAGCCACATGTCAAAGAGTACGCGTATAAATCGTAATTTTGTATCCATTCTCTTTTTATGTTATTCGTACATACGTGTTTTAAGTACACACACACACACACACCCATATATATATATATTAATCTACTTTATTTAATTACTTAATTACTTAATCATTTAATTAAATAAAGTAGATTAAATGTTAAAAACTAGCACTTTCGTACTTTTACTGACTCAGAAACTATACCTCACGTTCACGCAAGAAGTGGTCGTCCGGACATCCCGTACTTCCTTTTTACAGACGTTCTATTATTACCGACCTTATACAAAATTACAAGTGCTGCCAACATTAAAAATTAAAAATACAATTGAAAATGTAGCGAGGTACATCATTTAATGATACTGAAAAAGGGAAAATTTAAGCTTTTAAAGAACATGGTGTTAATGTAAGTGAGACCTTGAAAAAAATCAGTGTTATTAGCAATTTTGTAAATAACCCAGAGTTATACGAGAAAATTAAGAGAAAAAAATGCGAAAGAAAATTTAGTTTATGAGATGAAAGAACAATTTTACTATAAGTTACCACAAATTAACTGCTGTGCCACGAAGGCAAGTATCGAAAAAAACATAGCAATAGACATCCGGATTAGACACAGGGCCTTCAAGCTACCATATTTCGTGGTGAAGCTGATTTTATGATTTTAAGGGGTAAAACCACTCTAGAGGTCAGAAGAAAAGGTGATTTTTGGGAATTTTTAAACAATTCGGATCAAAAATGGCGACTGTAGGAGCTGGCAAGCAATGACACTTTTTTTCAGAGAGCTACATGGCCGAACAGATTTTTCATTGACAGATGATCATAAAACAAAAAATAAAAAAATGTCTAATTCTATGTACCAAAATCTAGGGTACATCATAGGAAAACTAAAAGCTATTAATTATTGTTAATGTAGTGAAGATATGAAAAGAAGTTCGAAAAAAAAGACGAAAAAAGTTTGAAATTGCTAATAATGAAAAGTTGTTAATTAATCAAAAAACCCCTACGATGTTCGGCGAGTTGTGTTCATTATGTTATTTTGAACTTCTCCACAAAATTTTAAGTCGATTAGTTGAAAACTTGTTGAGTTACATATCCAACCAGTTCAAATGAAGTGATTCATTTGCGAGAAGCACGCGTTTAAAGTTTTGATTGCCATTCAGCATAAAAAATTTGTTATATTCCTTTAATCGATGATGCTTGCACCATACAATTGGCCTTCTACATTAATATACTTCTCATCCGCTTCTTTCCGGCTGGATCTGAAATTCGATCTGGCCATTTTTGCAGCTTCATTCAATGATCGCTCCGAATCTTGTATGCGTCGGCGTTGACTTGAAAGCAAAAGTTATAACAATTTTCTCCTATAGACACGTCCAAGGCTTTCACTACTTGCATTACACTTGATACATACCACATGTTTCGCCAAACAATCAATCGTCTAGCAAACTTATTGTTGTGCGACTCAGAGCAGCTAGGCCCCGATGCTTAGGTCCTTCATTGTTACAACATTTGGTAACACTTAAACCTAGTAGGTAGCGCAACGTTGCATTTCTTTGAAGAATGTGAATGTCTTTAGAAAGAAAGCTGTTCTTCTCCAGGATTCATTTTCCGAGGAACGTCCGAGAAGACATCTCGTACGCTGTCACTGCGATTCGGTCGAACACAGAATAATACAAAATATTCAACATTTTCGCGAATTGTGAAGGCAAACCGGAATAGACTAATTATTAAATTGTACTTTGTACTTTCTTCAAATTTTCTGTCTGAATTGCAATTATTTTGCACACAGTGAATACCTCTGTTTTACTTCCGTGTAAAACCGGTCGTCGGTCCACCCATACGGAATTTGCTTTTCTTTAACAGTCAATAGAATTTTACCATTCGAGCGGTACGTTCGATAGATCGAAATCGACCCTTTTCGGGGTCTCTTCTTCTTCACTTTATTAAAAGTAACAGTGACCGTGTAGTGAAAATACATGTGAAGTGCAGTGAGTTCAGTGACCCTGCCGTCCCATCAGTTGTTCCGCGCTGCAGGATACTGCTCGCCAAGGGCCAGAATCGGTGCGATAACCCATTGCCTACAGCTAATTGTCATCGAAGCAGGTCAAATTAAAAATAAATGGGTCAGTCTAATTTAAATTTCGTTTCCACTTTTTAGTGTTTAATGTGGGCAATTTTCAAAGTTTTCCTCCTTTCTAATAACGAAAGATATTACACAATTTTCATTTATTCGTTCTGCCAGGATAGTGAGTAGTTCGGTTATTTTATTTATTTTGGAAGTAGGATTAATGTCATATCATTCTGAAATTTTTTAAATTTCTGCTTTCGACATTATTTGTTCTTGTTCAGGGCCTAGTCCAAACGCCTAGTCTCGAAGCTGCACGCGCTGCTGAGCGCGCTCTAATTGGTCAGTGTTTTTGCTTAATAATTCAAAAACGAAGCCCCATCCGATATTTTTACAAAGGAAATTGTTGTTCAGAATCGTCTCAGCTACCCCCCATTTCCGGCTCCTACAGGAGTTCTGGAACATCCTGTATATATTAGTATATTTATTCACCAACCATCCCAGTCCAACTGAACCCCGACATTTGTAGCTGCGTGCAGCAGTGAGTTAGAATCCACCGCATCCCGGCGACGAAGCCACGTATAATAGGAAATATTTCAGACACCCGTCATTCCCGGGGGTGAGGAGTTAGGGTAGTGTCGGATTTCAGCCGACTAAAACCTCCACGGCGACCTTCGGATGCTGTTACGCTTCTGGTGTATTGGAGGGAGCCACGGGAACTCTTACGAACATTACCGCGACTCCCCCACATGCTTATGGCCAGCTCTCAAAATTTACAGCTGCCCGTGTCCCGAAAGGGTGTGTAGATCGATTGCTCTCTCTACCCCTAACCTCCTCCCCCCCCGCAGTACCAGGAGGCCGTTTCCTTCCTGGTGCTACCCCCTGCCCTGGGCGCCAGAGCACACCCCCCCCTGCCCTGGGCGCCAGAGCACCCCCTCCCCCGGATGACTGCCCTTTTGATGCGACTCATAAGGGCAGTCTCACCCTCGCTGACCAGTGGAACTTATACCGTCTCACCGGTCAGCTGGCGGACCCGTAAATCGGTGGGTCCGCCGGCTCCCCTCCTATCCTAGGTTGTTTCCACCAGGGCCAAGTCGCTAAGACCGGCTGGGATCAGAAATACTCGCATTGAGACTGCCCAGTGAAAAGTACCCCTAGACAGGCATGGGGAGATAGCACTTACTATTTTGCATCTCGAAGGGCCTTGGTCGCTGGGACTGGCTAAAATTCAGATACTCGCATTGAGACTGCCTTCTAGAATGCCAGCAAGTGCTGTGTCGCCGGATGGCGTTCCCGAAGTTATCTATCTCGCGGTCCCCTATTTAGCCTCTAGCTATCCAATTTTCGCAGCGAGCAAAGGTCAACATAATAGTCCACCTAGCGGTGGATCCCTGAACTAACGGGTGGGCGTTGAGAAGGATAGCGCTACTGATGAACATGGCGGGATTGACGCTGCTCCTGCGACCCCTGCAGGTAGGCAACGGTCCTCCGACGTTTTGAGTGCCATGGGTAGGCGACAGTACTCCCGGAAAACCCCTAACCCTATCCTCGGGCGTGCGGATGTCACAATCAGAGGGATGACGGATGTATCCGACGCTCGTACCGAAAGGGCGTTCAAATTTTGAACTTCATAATTCTTTGTTTTTCAACTCCAGCAATTGCATTTCAAAAGCGCCAATGTCAATAATATGTATACACTGTAGATCGATTCGTTTTTGTTTTCCAAATATGCGGTCGTTGTGATACTACTTTTTTAGGCAGCCACGCGGCGTCGGTTACCGTTAAACAAAATACAATCTTGGGCACAGTGTCGTATCTACACAAATTTGAATAGGGCGATCAACGGGCTCCATTACGATTCTATTATAAAATCAGATAATAGTTCACAAAGAATATGCGCCCTAACATATGCGTAGTTCGGCCCGCTATTATTATAAAACAAAAAAGGAGTAGCAGTAGAACAAATAGTTTCCGAGATGAAAATTCAAACGTACAATACATTTTCATGAACATAGGCAAAAATCACGAAATTTAAAGGCTTATATTTCTCAAACTGTTTCGAAACAAGCAAAATGATGACTAAACCGTTTGAGTCCCAGGGGGTATTGAAAAAACACTGTCGAAGAATCCCAAACAGCGCAACCGCGCTTTCCCTAAATGAGTACGAAAAGACCCAAGCAGCGCAATAGCGCTTGTTCTATTTTATGTCGAGAAATACCAAGCGGCGCGATAGCGCCTTGTTAATTTTACATCGATGAATCCCAATCGGAGCAATAGCGCTTCTTTTATTTGTTAGGTAACGCGATTCTCGTCTTTTTCTGATCGCTCCGTCACATTTATTGCAGTTTGGAAAGCGATCGGACGTATTCTTGTGTGTTTCTCATTGTTAATAATTGTGTGTTTCAAAATGATTAGACGAAGCAACGCCAGAAGTAAATAAAAAAGTAATCTAGATTTGTTATTTAACTTTTCTAAATTTGGGGTATCCCCAAAAAGGTAGAATGAATCGAAAAGGAAAATCTATGAGCATAATCACAAATCCATGTGATCATATTATTGACGACGATGACGACTACATTGTTCCTGTAAAGTGCAAAAGACAATGCATTTTGAGTACTTCAAAGGATAGTGATAGTGATTTATCGCATCAAGGTTCACTGAACAGTCTACGAGTTGCTGAAGACGTTTCTAATCAACGTGATCCTCTCGAGCATAGCGAAGAATCTGGTTCGCGATGTAACTTCTCTAGCCAGAGTAAACCCATTGAATACTTTGAACTATTCTTTGATTCGACACTATGGTCACTAATAGTTGAAGAAACCAATAAATATGCGGATTATTCAAGGCATTTACTTAGAGAATTGGAATCATTTGATACAGATATTTGGACGCCAGTTACCGTTTTAGAAATGAAGGCATTTATAGCAGTGCTGTTGGAAATGGGAATTACAAGAAAACCCAATATACGTTCGTATTGGTCCGAAAATTCATGTAACATACCGTGGTTTTGAAGAATGTTCTCTCGAAATAGATGTCAACAAATTTTGAAATATTTTCACTTATTTGATAACTCTTTATGTTTTCCACCTGGTCACGATAAATACGATCTCTGTGCAAAATTTAACCCACTTGTTGAACACGCTAATAAAGTATTCAAATTACATTATAAACCACACAAAGAATTATCAATTGATGAGTCGCTAGTTGGAACGCTGTGTCATTCTAGCATAACGCAATACTTGCCAAATAAAAAGCATCATCGTTGGGGAATAAAATTCTGGATGCTGTGTGATTCCGTTTTAAAATATTGTTTGGCGTTCTCTTGCTATTGTAAGATGATATAAGTAAGTGGTTGTATTTTTAGTAATTAAGTGGTTTTATTTAATATAAGAAAATCCGAAAGCCAACGATTACAGATTGACCACGACTCACTTGAACTCTCACTCAACTGAACTCAACCGCTTCAACCAAAACGCTCTTCCTTTCATTCTTTCAAACGCACAACATTCAATCCATACATTTCGATCTCAGGCATTCTCATTCTGCATCCTACACTATAAAGGTGCAAAAGAAACAATTACTACTGATAGAAAAAAGTTTGCACTTGGATATGATGTGGTGGTAAGTTTATTAAAAGATAGTAATTGTTTGAATAAGGAGTATCACATTTTTGTCGACAACTTCTTTACTAGCGTAGAATTAGTTAGATATTTATATTCTATGGATACTTATTTAACTGGAACTATTAGAAGGAACAAGAAATGTATTCCCGATAACTTGAAACAAACTAATGTAAACGAGGTAAAATATTTTCGACATAATGAAGTATTATTCTGTGCGTATCGCGAAAAAAAGTGTAAAAAATCCTGTATTATTAATTTCAACGAAAGCAGAAGAGCAAAATGTGACTATAACAAAAAATCGACATGGCAGAGAAATACATTCCACAAAACCCGCTATTATTCAATCTTACAATGCCTTCATGGGTGGTGTCGATGAATCGGATAAAATGCTGTATACCTATCTCGATGAACTAAGATCAGTTAAATATTGGAAAAAGGTAGCCTTCAACATAATCAACCGCATGGTTTTAAATGCAGATATAATCTACGAGGAAAGAGTTGAGAGTAAAGCAATATCTCGGTTAGATTTTATGTCCAGTATTATTTCTGAAATTGAGTGTCAGTGGATGAACGAAAAGCAAGCACACAGTTATGTAAATCAGTGCTCGGAAATTTTTGCAGTTTTCGGGCCGATTTCAGAGGCGGCGCTTACTGTACCCCCACTGCCGCTCTAAGCTCGACGGCCGAGCCGCCGATCATGCGTGTGACGCTAGGCCTCAGAGGCGACTTACGATACATTTGGTTGGGTCTATCCGTAATCAAAAATTTCCTTGTGCTGTCAATAATTTTTATTCTTACAGATAATTGAAGTTATTAATGTTACGTTTACGTTTATAAACATCTTTTATATATACATATAATAACAATAATATATGATATAATAATTGCAATTTTAATGGAAGGACAAGCAAGAGAATAATAATATTCAGTAATGTTATTAATCATATCTTTAAATGTTAAAAAAAAATATATTTATTCAAAAACAGTACAAAATGGCGGAGCTGGAGTCATTCTCACGAAACGTGTTGAATTTGAGGCGCTTTGCGGCACGCAGTGTAACTGACGCAAATTTGAATTTGGAAAAAAATAAAAAATTTTTTCTTAATCTACATGACTATAGCCAGAGAAGTACGTAGGGGATTTTGAAAATATTAATTTTTGTATAATTGGCGAGCATTTGAAGTATAAAGTTCAATTTTTGACATAAATTGGGGCAATCATATGTCAATAAACAATGTTAGAATTAACTTATCGAAAATCCCCTACGTACTTCTCTTCGGAATGTTATTTTAAAGATATGGTAAAATTTTGGAGTGAATAGAATGAAAATTGTTGGAGTTATGCTGCGTGCCGTTTTAAAAAATCATGTTTCGAGAAAAACGTCTTTAAAGTTTTGAAATGTATTGTGGACGTGAAAAAATGAAAAATTTGACTGTTTAAAAATTTTTTCCATTAATTTGCTATTCCAGGACCATAAAGCTGCCCTTCCCTCCTCAAATATTCTTCCTCATTTTCTCTCCTCGTCGATTTTATGTCGATGCGTGCCTCTTTTGACGCATTTGTCAAAGACAGCTCGGCGTGCTCGATACGCATAGGATCGGCTTCAAGACAAAAATTGTATGCTTGAAGGATAATATCTATTTCTAAAACTTTCATGATTCGCAGAATGTTAGTCATACCGTCGTTAATTATACTTTTTTGCCCCTTGAGTAGGACTTAGGAGCCGAGTTCCAAACAGATTCGTTGCTGTTTTACGCGTAGCTTCCCAAGCAACGATTTAGCAACTCGTCACGGCTCAATTTCTCATAAATCGGTTTGACTGCTTGATAAACTTTCTTCGATAGTGGTGGTTTATGATGGAAGGTGTCTAAGGAATCCGTTGCTTGAGCCTTCTTCCAGTCACACCAAGACTATCGTTTCGGAGCAATCCGACGCGCTTGGAAAAGAGATCGGAATTTCAAAGAAAAAAATGTTGTACAGGCATAAAACTTTTTTCCCCTTATTCTAGAAGCTTCAAAGCATCTTTTAAGTCAATAAAAAAAAAATCGATTTCTGAAAATTATTACAGTGGTGTAACCCCTTAAATGAAACAGCAGTACCAGGTAAGAAATAGTGTTTGCACTGGAAAGAGGGTGATGTAGCAGCTAGCCGTACAGGTAAAAGAAGTACCTGTCGTGCAAACGGCTAGCACGGTTTATGACACGAAGGACCGAAGCTAGTTTTGAGAAAGCCGTTTTACTGAAATAAATTCATACAAAGCATATTTCGGTAGGCCTCGATAGAAAATCGCTGGTGTCATAAACCAGCTGACTTCCCCCAAAAAAAGTCTCCGACGCGAAGCCAAGCGACCCGTGGTTGGTCGCGTTGCAGGCCTCGGGCCCTGGAAAATCAACCAGCGGTACCCCCGCCAAAAAGGCACACCCTCACTTGGAAAAGCGTGCTATGGGCACACAAGTGGGGATGTGTCAATAAGCGGAGTTAAACAAATTAACGGTTGGCTAACCCCGCCGTTTCGGGAGTTGGGCCAAGAGAAATGTCGACGAAGTAAAATGTAAGAACATCGAAAGAGGATGCAAAGTCCAAGAAGAAAGCTAGAAAGCTCATTAGAGATCCGTTGCATTAAATAAAGCACTTATAGAAAACGAAACTGGCCACTGTGATTATACAACCCGGATTCTATATCCACAGTGGCAATGACGACTTAAAGTCGGACTTCTTATGGACAGTGTTTTTTATCCAAAAAATTGTATATTAATATTTTCTTTTAGGAGTCCCGATGTTTCTATTCAATATTTTCCTTTTTTTTGTTTTTATGGTAAAGAGCGTTACGCTTTCATGAGAGAAAACCGGTCCTTACATTACTGATTACCGTATAGCAGTGCTCGGGCTGATTTCAGAGGCAACGCCTACTGTACCCCCACTACCGCTCTAGACTCGACGGCCGAGCTGCCGATCGCTGTGTCTCAGGAGCGTCTTACGATACATATGGCTGGATCCATCCGTGATCAAAAATTTCCTTGCGCTGTCAATAATTTTTATTTTTACAGATAATTAAAGTTATTAATGTTATTTTTACATAAATATCTATAAATATCTTCTACATATACATATAATAACAATAATATATAATATAATAATTGCAATTGTAATAACTGCAATATGATATAATAATTGTCGAAATTTTTCAAATTTCTTACAGTTGTAACAGGGATTATCTTTCAAGTCCTGAAGAATTCCGCATTCTAATAAATTAGAATACCATCGGCATAATTTCCCCTAAAAAATCATGAAAGATTTATTATAATTCGCTGTTAGAATTACTGTACATCCTGCATTGTACGTTCCTGCATTTCGTGTGTTGCTGTTAACGACGGATTCGCTCCATGTTCACTTTATAAACAAATGTTAATACGAGCACCGCGTCAATGTTATAATTGTCTTATTTTTAAAGTTAAATAAATTCATTTTATTGAATTCTATTTATTTCACGAATTCTCTTATGGTAGCAGAGCGTGGTTACTCTGAAAATTAAGTTGATGAAAGTATTGTGAAGTATTGTAAAAGATACGTTTATGGAAAAATCCGAACACGAAGGAACGTTCGAGATCAAATAAGAAGAAAATGGAGAAAACAGATATCACGATACCGGTGTTCGATGGGGAAGATTGCAACATGTGGAAAAAGAGGATTCAGATGTTATTGAAATTTAAAAGATGTGCAGAAGTAATCACTAAAGAGAAGACTGAAACGGACAAAGACGTCTAGGATCGGCAAGATTTAAAGGCGATAAATCTTATATATAGTTCGATTTCAAATAGACAATTGGAATTTGTGAGCGAAGAAGAAACAGCTTATTAAATTATTAAAAAATTTGACAGTATGTATTTGAAGGAGTCAATAGCTCTACAAATTGTGTGCAGAAATACTGGAAAAAATGAGACTAAATAATTATAGTGATTCCGAGTTATTTTTCAGTGATTTTGAAAAAACCAGTTTTAATGAGTTGAAAGGCACGGGTGCTAAAATAAGTGAAAAAGAAAAATTTGACTATATGTTGAACACGTTACGAGAGTCATACAATTATATTGGAGATTTAATTGATACATTAAAGAAGGAGGATCAAACGGCTGATTATGTTAGAAATAAAATAAAGTTGGCTGAAATGAAGGGTCAAAATGAGTATAGTGAAAAGTCATTGTTTCATATGCGGAAAATTTGGACTTTTCGCAAGACAATGTTAAAATGGTAGCCAAGCAGGGTATCAAAATGGCGGCCAAACAGGACGACAAAATGGCAGCCAAGCAGGACGTAACGACACAACATGGCGAAGTTCAGTTCGTGATCGCAGCCGAGGCAGAATCGGAAGAGGAAACTACGGCAATGGTGAAATAGAATGGTTACTTGATAGTGGTTATACCGATCATATAATTAATAATAAAAGTCTTTTTGAAAATTATATAAAGCTTAAAGAACCTGTAAATATTTATTTAGGAAACAATAGGTCGATAAAGGCAACGAGCATTGGAACTGTAGTAAGTTATTTTGATGCGTTTGATAAACGGAATAAAGTCATAATGAAAAATGTATTTTACGCGAAAGAAATGAACGCAAATTTGATTAGTTACGGGAAACTAACAAATAAACATACTATTATTTCTAAAGTGTAGGCAGAAAGGAGGATGAAAAAAGAGAATGGTTGTTGATAAAAATCGAACACTAGCAAATACGATAGAAAGAAAAACACCTTTACGAAATATTTTTCAGAAAAAAATTGAATGTTGAACATTTACGATTATACGGTAGTAGAGTTTTTATAAGAAAACCAGAACAAACAAGTTGTTCACATTTTCTAAATGGGATAAAAAAGCAGGTATGGGCATTTTACTAGGATATAGTGATGTAGGTTATAGAGTACTTGTAAATCATAAAATAGTAGTTGCTAGACATGTAGATATAGTAGAAGGAAATGTAAAATGTATTAGTCTTGATGAGATTGATTATAGTAATGGAAGTGATGCTAGTACAGATGATGATTTATCTGATAACGATTTTGAAAGTGCAGATAAAATTGAAGAGGAACAACATAAAATAAAGGAAAGAGACATTGTAAAAGAAGAGTTTAAAACGCCACTTAGATCCATACGTGATAAAAGAAGTCCTATTAGATATCCAGAAAATAAAAGTTATAATATTCATGTTAGATATTGTAGGGTAGATACACCTTGTACGTTTGAGGAGGCAATAAAAAGTAAAGATAGCAAAAATTGGGAAGAAGCAATGAATAAAGAAATAGAATGTATAAATAAGAATGAAACATGGAAATTAGTTAATAGAGTAGAAGGAAAAAAGGTCTTAGATGTAAAATAGTTCTATGCAAGAAAGTCTGATAATAGGTATAAAGCTAGGCTAGTCATAAAAGGTTTTCAACAAACAGATGTAATTGATGACATATATGCTCCAGTAGCAAAAAATTGAAGGTTAAAAATTTTGTTTTCATATTGTTGTCAAAATGATTTAAAGATTGAACAAATGGATGTAAAAACTACGTTTTTAAATGGCAAGATTAATTCTGAAGCATATGTCAATTAACCTAAAGGTTTTGAAGATGGTTCAAAAAGGGTGTATAAATTAATGAGAGCATTATATGGTTTAAAAGAAAGTCCTAGAGATTGGTATGAGTGTTTCGATGAGTGCATGGTAAAACTAGGGTTTGAAAGAAGTAAAGTAGATCTCTGTTTATATAAAAAAATAAGAAGGAAAAAAAAATGATTTATTTACTAATTTATGTAGATGATTTATTAATTTGTAGTAAAAGTAAGACAAAAATACAGAAAGTAAAGAAACTTTTATCAGATAGGTTTAAAATGAAAGATTTGGGTGAGATAGGAGAATATCTTGGTATTGATGTAGAGTATGATTATTGCAAGAATGAAATGAATCTAAGTGAAACAAAATATATTAAGGCGTTAGCAGACAAATATAGGATACAAAATAGTAAATTACATAATACACCTATGGAAACTAATTTAAAAATTGAAAAGGCTGAAATATGTGAGACAGACATTAAATACAGAAACTTAATTGGTGCTTTATTATATATAAGTTGGAGTACGAGGCTTGATGCGAGTCATGGTGTAAACTACTTGAGTAGATTTCAAAATTGTTATAGTAAAACACATTTTAAGTATGCGTTGCGGATATTAAAGTACCTTTACTCAACTAGAAATCTAAAATTAAGTTATAAGAAAAATGAGAATTGTGGAATTATAGATTGTTACGCAGATGCTGATTGAGCAGATGATAATTTGGATAGAAAATCTACGTCTGGATATGTAATTAGATTATATAGAAATGTGATAGACTGGAAGTTAAGGAAACAAAAATGTGTAACAAAAGCTTCAACTTATGCGGAATATGTAGCGTTATCAGAGATTGTGAGCGAATTAAAATATATAAGAGAGGTGGTAAATGTATTTGATATAAGTTTAAAAGAACCAATAGAAATTTATGAAGATAACTCAAATGCAATAAATATAGCAAATTTTGGAAATTATACAAAGAATTCGAATCATATTGAGATCTACTATTATTATGTGCATGAGTGTGTAAAGGATAAAATGGTTGAAATAATTAAAGTAGATTCTAATGATAACATTGCAGATATATTTATTAAGGCGTTGTGTAAAGAAAAATTTGAAAAATTTAGAAATTTGGTGAACAAAGTAAGCTGATAAGAGTATGTAAAATTTGAATATTGTAAAGAAAGTATGAAAAATTAAAGCGTACAATATAAATGTAAGGAGGTGTATTAGAATTATTGTATATCTATATTGTACGCTCCTGCATTTCGAGTGTTGTTGTTAACGACAGATTCGCTGCACATTCACTTTATAAACAAATGTTAATACGAGCACCGCGTCAATGTGTTTTAAAGTTAAATAAATTTATTTTATTGAATTTTATTTATTTCACGGATTCTCTCATTCCCCCCTCGTCCTACTGCTCAAATTATTATTGTTTAAGGGGTAACGCCACTCTAGAATTTTGAAAAAATCGATTTCTTTTTTTTTGCTTAAACAATGCTTTATTATACAGGGTGTCCCAGAACTCCTGTAAGAGCCGGAAATGGGGGGTAGCTGAGACGATTCTGAACAACAATTTCTTTTGCAAAAATATCGGATGGGGCTTCGTTTTTGAATTATTAAGCAAAAACACTGAACAATCAGAACGCGTCTCGAGCGCGCGCTCAGTACCGTCAGCGTAGCATCGAGCCTAGGTGCCCTGGGACAAGCGCCTCGGCAAAACGGGAAGCGTTAAGCGTAAGTAATATTGAACATAAAAGTAAAAAACAAATGGTAGAATGTTATGAGAGTAATTGTACCCTACAATAAAGGGAATGACTGAATGGCTGGATATCGCTACAGAAGGAATAAGTAGAAATTTCAGAATATTTTTCGGTATTATAAAGAAGGAAAAAATTTGAAAATTACCTACGGGGAATGTTAAAAAGTGAAGAAAAAATGTAAACTGGACTTACCCATATACTTGTAAGTTAACCAGCTTCGATGACAATTTAACGTAGAACACTCAGGTGTTGAACATGTGGAAAGAAAAATGTGACATCTATTCCGGCAACATGGAAAGGACGGGGGTCCTACGACGTTTTGCAGATGTTCTTCTGACGGTCATCGAAGCAGACGTTTACGACACCACCCATTTATGATCATAACGATTAAATAAATACTGAAAATAAAAGTATACACCACAAACGAGCGATACATCGAAATCGGTCCCTTTCGGGGCTTCTTCCCTTCAATCAATTTCCCTCCTCAGTGATTTGAAGAATCTTGTGTTGAAAGCGACAGTGATCATGTGTGAGAAAACATGTAAAGTGTAATGACCTGACCTGCCCCATCGCATCAGCTGTTCCGCGATGCCTATTGTCATCGAAGCTGGTTAACTTACAAGTATATGGGTAAGTCCAGTTTACATTTTTTCTTCACTTTTTAACATTCCCCGTAGGTAATTTTCAAATTTTTTCCTTCTTTATAATACCGAAAAATATTCTGAAATTTCTACTTATTCCTTCTGTAGCGATATCCAGCCATTCAGTCATTCCCTTTATTGTAGGGTACAATTACTCTCATAACATTCTACCATTTGTTTTTTACTTTTATGTTCAATATTACTTGCGCTTAACGCTTCCCGTTTTGCCGAGGCGCTTGTCCCGGGGCACCTAGGCTCGATGCTACGCTGACGGTACTGAGCGCGCGCTCTAGACGCGTTCTGATTGGTCAGTGTTTTTGCTTAATAATTCAAAAACGAAGCCCCATCCGATATTTTTGCAAAGGAAATTATTGTTCAGAATCGTCTTAGCTACCCCCATTTTCGGCTCCTGCAGGAGTTCTGGGACACCCTGTAGAAGAAATTTCTTCGGGTACAATTTTCTAAATAAAGTGCTGCGTATCGCGGTTGGCACATTGCTCCAGAGTATAAATATCATAATTATAATGCATATTTCTCGTTATTAAGTCCAAAATCTTGTAAAACCTTGGTCTTACAGGTACTAAATTTGGATTTACGCAACTTGATAACCTAAGAAAATAAAAGCAGCGGAGAAAGATAAATGAATATACTATGAAAGATACTACGATCGATAAATATACAATTTTTCTTCTTACCGGGTATATACTTTCAGTGTATGATTATCATGAAGCATATTCGCTTCTAGGATGCACATGCGCATCCCGTCAATGTGCGCAGAGAAAATAAACATTTATCTTTTAGTCAATTCATTTTTACGTAAAATGAATCTTAATTTTCTGTGTTTTACTTTTATTCCGATAGAGGTGCTAATTTAATTTTCATATACCCTCAAATTACGTTTGTGATCGTGATTCTGAGATCACTGTGATAAATTACTGTTAGTGTTTTTACGTGCCTTTTCTACTAGATATAGCATTTCTACTGTAACCTATGTTTACACTATGGTATTACAATATTATAAAGCTACATTCACACGATAACGTAATAAATGCAACACATTATAAAGCTAAGTTCACGCAGTAACTTAACAGTTGTAAGCGGAACAGAGTCTAGGCGATGCTCAATCAAGTGTTTACACCGTGGCCAAAGATAAATAATTCTTTCGACGAACCATCTTATTCTATATTACTTCATGGATAAAATGTGCGTCCAAGGCTGTGTCATTATATATTAGTAGTGATGTGGAACTTTGCAATAGAGGAAATATGACGAAAAGGAATTTGTTTATTAATATATTATTTTTAATCATTACAATAATATTTAGCACGATATCACAGTGTTCGTCTGCTTTATCCGACAAACGATTATGTTATAACCCTGACTGTTCCGGTAATTGAAGCCATACTTTATCTTCAATATGTATCTAATTTAAAATATATTTATTTATTTAACTCTCTTTAATTCTTTAATGATATTTTTTATTTAGAGCCTGTATCGTTGGCTAGAACAACGATTAAATATATTCCAAATGAACCAGGGTTACTAAAGTTTGACATTAGTGTAGAAGTCAAAGTTTATAGTAAAGAAGCAGGCAATCGAACTGATTTATGGGGTGTTGAGGTATTTTTTATTATTATATTATAAATAAGCCTATTAAAATTATATTTTTATTCATTTAATATATATATATATATATATATATATATATATACATTTACTCACATTTTGTTTACATTTATGTATGTTAGTAGTTTTATTCATATTAGTTAACAATTTATTTATATAAGTTTCTTAAAGATTAATCACAATTTCTTTTTAAGTACATTATCTGATTATATCTATTTGATTAAAAATAAAAAAGTATTGGTATTTTACTGGCATAAAATGGATCATACACAAGTCAAATTTTTCAAATTATGCACTTCTGTGCTTTCTGTAAAACTGAAAAAAAATTTTTGGTGATTATTTGTTTATTAAGTATTGGTAGCTAAATGGTTGGCAAGAGAAAAAAAATAGATTTTGCAATATGAAAATTAATTATAAAATTCTATTGTCAAACAAAATCCTTTTGCAAAGTGGATAGAACTATCTGTAGAACACATTGTATAATGCAAATTGTTACACATAATTATACAAAGGAATAGTTTGCAATAAATTTGGTCATCAAAGAAAAAAGGGTGTAGCCGGATAAGATGGTCAAAAGTGTCCTTGAGCCAAATTCGACTTCCAACAAGTCATTCGATAGCTTATTAAGAAAAAACAATTTATGCCCAGTTTGAAGTTGATATCTCAACGTGGGGGGTAGTAAAGGGCAAAAGTTAACAATCACGTTTTTGACCAATTTTTCCCTCTGTAGTGTATGAAAAATTCTGAAAAAAATAAGAGGCATTTCAGTTAATGAGACACATATAATAGAATTTTTTCAGATCTTTTCATTAAATATCCAAGCTGTAAAAAATCAAAAACCCCCAAAAATTCAGAAAAATGCCGATTTTATATGGAACGAATCGCGGATTAGTGATCATATTTTGCGAGTATATACTTATTATTGATACTGTTATTCTGAAATCTTTTAGGATTTTTTTATGTACTACGCCATAGCCAAAAAATCAAAAACCGTTTTTTTTATCGTTTCCCGCGTGTCCGAGTAACATATACTGCGAATTTTCATATATTCTTAATGAAATAAGTGTTTTATGCAATATTTAATGTTTTCACAAACGTTTAAAAAAAATTAAAATTAAGAAAATCAAATAAATCAATTGAATTGAAATTATATTATGCATATTATATGTTAAAGTAGAAAAGGATTTTAAGAATATCGGTGGCCCAACAGTAACGTAACAAATTACTAAATCGCTGCAACTTTTTTTCATAAGTTCGAGTCCCACTTGGGTTCATTTTTTTTTCACGTTATTGTTTTTTATTTTTTAATTCTTAGCTACATGATAATGATTAATGAGGAATCATTGTATGATAATTAGGAATCTTATTGTTTAAAGTTTAAATGATAATACAGGTAATAAAATACCATGAGATATTTGCTGTACCCATTCTGTAGTTTGTAAAAATAACTGATCTTAAAATCCGTTCGATACCATTACTGTATTGTCAGACGGTACCATAGTTAACAAGATGCATGATAATGAAAACGATAATATAAAAAGTGCTCAAAAGGCATATTTATGTAGATTATAGATTAAAATATGAAAAGTATTTTAAAAATAATAGTATGCAATTATTAAATATTACCATGTAGTTAGGAATTAAAAGATAAAAAATAATAATGTAAAAAAAAATGAACCTAAGTGGGACTTGAACCCATAAAAAAAAGTTGCAGCGGTTTAGTAGTTCGTTACGTCACCGCTAAGTCACTGACGTTCTTGGTAACCTTGATACTTTAATTTATAAGTAGGATCAAAAAATGGTTTTTGATTTTTTTGACTATGGTGCAGTTGATCAAAAAATTCCAAAAAATTTCAGAATAACAGTATCAATAATAAGTATGTATTCGCAAAATATGATCACTGACCCGCGATTTTTTCTATATAAAATCGGCATTTTTCTGAATTTCTTTATGTTTCTGATTTTTTACAGCTTAGATATTCAATGGAAAAATCTGAAAAAATTCTATTATATGTGTCCCATTAACTGAAATGCCTCTTATTTTTTTCAGAATTTTTCATGAATTACAGTGGGAGCAATTAGCCAAAAACATGTTTTTTAACTTTTGCCCTTTACTACCCCCCGCGTTGAGATATCAAGTTCAAACTGGGCACAAATTGTTTTTTCTTAATAAGCTATCGAATGACCTGTCGCAAGTCGAATTTGGTTCAAGAGCACTTTTGACCACCTTATTCGGCTAGACCCTTTATTATTAAATGTCAGTGACAAATATATTTGTAAATGTTAAAATAAATTAAAGAATACATTTAAAAATTTTAACAATGGAGGTCTCAATCAAAATTTAATAGAATAAATTGGTAGAAAAACTATATAAAAAGGGATACTACAATAGAATGTCTAGGAAGAGATCTTATGTCCAAAAAATCAATTAGAATAAATAATTACAGTTTATTAAACAATTTATTAAATAATCGATAGAGAAAGTGCTGTTATAAGTATTGTACTTTTTCAATAAAAATAAAATAAATTCATTTTGATGCAATAAATGAAAACAAATTAAAGAAAGCTCAGTATTAAATATTAATGTTTGCTATGCACATCCAACAATAAAAGATGAAGGAAATTTACTGATGTTACAGAAATGCATAAGAACAAATAGCACTAGAAATATTGAATTTGTTGAATGTATAAGAGATAAAATAAAATTGTTAAATCATAATTTTAAAAGTATAAAGGAATCAAAATGAAAGCTGTGTGAAAATTGGGGTAATATTTCACCTTTTTTCATTTAAAAGTTAACCAAATTCATGCCATGTTGGTTACAGATAATCACTGAAGCCAAAAGTTATATAACAAAATGTTAATATTTATTTATTCATATATTATAAATTCCAAATATCAATGTGTATGCTTAATTTTATGTTACTAAAATCTTTATATCTGAATACTTTCAGTTAAATATAAATATACATTTAACATTATTTAACAAATTTTCTATAATTGTTTGCTAAACTGTGCAAATAAATATATGTTACTTTTTTTATATTAAAATATACAGTCAGCAACAGAAGTATTTGTCCACCTTTAACCCTTTGCAGTTCGTATTATATTTCAATTTTATTACCAGCAGCTTCCAACGCTTTTAAGTGTTTTATTTGAAATTTACATTGACTAACAAATAACGCAATTTAAATAAATAAAGAAACAAAGAAATTCAATTAAATATCTGTTTTATTTACACCCTTGAAAAATGTTGAATGAGACCCGACATAGAAGCTCCTGAGATAAAAACTGATGTCAAGTCACACTCGACATAGGACTGCAAAGGGTTAAAATAGAGTATTCCCTTTCCCCTGTGTCTTTAAAACTGGATCAAACTTAAATTTTTTTTACAAGATTGAAGGATTAGTTTAGGAGATGACATTTGAAACAACTGTTGAGAAAGTTGGAATTAGTTGAAATTGCGAAGAAAGTAATGAAGATCACAGACTTAAAATGTGCTTTCTAATACATTTAAAATATATTTAAGTATGTTGTAAGTGTTCACAAAGCAGTATTTTGTCTAAGAATGTTTAGAGTGTCACTGGTCATTATTGCAACTCTTTTAACATTTGTTTTATATGTCATTTGGTTCAATTTTAAATTATTTTGTTTTAACACTTTGACTGCTACAGTGAAAACAGACGTGCGTGGTAAGACACACTTTAATTTCAATTATTAAGGCTTCTGGTGATTAATTTTCAAATGTAACCATCTCAATTACTAGTTTGCATTATTAGTTTAATACTAGCAATATCCACCAGGTATTTTATCTTTTCTTTTGTTTATTATTTAATTATATAAAATTTGAAGCGCCGGTCACCAGTGACCACCATGGCAGTCAAAGTGTTAAAAGGTTAGACAAGTACTCTTGTTGCTGTATATGCATATACAGGGTATCCCACTTAAGTGAGTATAGTAGGATATCTCTGAAAGAGTTGCAGTTATTAAAAATTTGTTCAAACAAAAGTTGCTTGGCAGGATGGGATGCATCATGTGGTAATAATTGTTTTATTGTGGGTGGGGTAGTAGAAGAGATCTGAAGGTCAATGTCATTTCTTTAAATGGGATGCTATATTTTTTTCTTCAGAATGTAACAGCAGGCATCGAGACAAATTCAATGATGTGCTACATGTTGGTATTCTGAGTTCGATAAAGGTGAATTGTTTGCTTATGTTTTTGTTCTGCATCGGCTGGCGGCCGACAGCTAGGAACCGCTGCTGGGCCGCGTCGAATGCGTCGGTATGAAATTACTGCGATAAAATCCAATACTCCAAACAAAGTTCGAATTTATTTCCCACATAGTTTTTTCATAGGTTCTTTCTTGGTCGACAAATTAGTTTAAGACGTGCATTCAGTGAGCGAAGAAGTCAGAACATCAGCCATTTTAATTCATAGTTATTATTATTTTTCTTTAATTATTGTACTGTTACGTTTTAATTCTTTTAGTGTACTACTTTAGTTTAGTTCTTTTAGTGCACTGTTTTGTTAAATCCTTTGTGTGTTGTGTGACTATTTGGTTCACTAAAATGTTTCTCACTGTTAAACAGAGAATAGAATTAGTTCTTCTATGGGATGATGAATACCTATCGTACAGGGAAATCAGTAGTGAATTCCATAAACAGTATCCGAATACACCAAGCTCTCGGCCGCCAGCGGATGCAAAACACAAACATAAGCAAACAATTCACCTTTATCGAACTCAGAATACCAACATGTAGTACATCGATGAATTTGTCTCGATGCCTGCTGTTACATTTTGAAGAAAAAAATATAGCATCCCATTTAAAGAAATGACATTGACCTTCAGATCTCTTCTACTACCCCACCCACAAGAAAACAATTATTACCACATGATGCACCCCATCTTGCCAAGCAACTTTTGTTTGAACAAATTTTTAATAACTGCAACTCTTTCCGAGATATCCTACTATACTCACTTATTTATTTTCTTGTCAGTTTTCAATATTAATATAAGTTTATGCTCGGTTTTGTAAATAACTGTAACTTCTAAGGATTTTTATTAATTTTAGATAAATGGAAAACATGGATATGTACCAAAACGTTTTCTGAAAGAATATAAAATTATACATAAGGATTTGAATTATGAAGTGCCTATTAATCAGTTGTCTAATGGTAACAAAGTATCTAATAAGAAACTTCAGCCTAAGGAGAATAATCATAAATCAGTGTTTGATACAAAAAATGTTGAAACTGATAATCTGGATTTAAAATCTACAGAAGAACTGCCATATGATGTGACTCCTTCATATGAAATTATAGATGGAACTACATTACATTTAGATCATGAACCTTTTGTGCAACCAACTGTTGCAACAGAAATCATACAGACAACAATAGTGCCAAATAAACAAAATGCAGTTGATAATTTAGAAATAAATTCCAGTAATGATAACAATGACAATGAATCAAATATTTTTACAAAAGATGCAAAGTTGCAGCAAGATGTTTTGGATGATAAATTGAAAGTGAATAAACAAAGCACTTCCAATAAACTTAATATTAAAGATTTTGTGACCAGTTCAGAAGAAGTATTTGATTTACCAGATAAGGCAAAAGTACTACATGTTCCATCATTGGATATGAATGCAAATTCTAAAACTGAGATAGAAAATGCAGTAGAAAATTTAGAAAATAATTCAACTTTTACTCCGAGAAATGCATCTGTCTTGGAAAGTAATCCTAATACCAACATTTCTGAAACACATATGTCTGATACAAACACAACAATTGAGTTGTATAAAACATTGAATAAAACTGTTGCATTTAATGATACTAACATACATGTGCAGGATGTAGAAAAAATTGACACATTTGATAGAAAAGATGTTCAACTTTTAAAAAATGATGTTACACCTTTAGGAATTGAACAAAATGAATCAAAGGTAGAAAGTAAAAATGTTGAACATTTAATTAATGTATCTTCTTTTCTGCTAGGAACAAATATTACAAGTACAGCAGAGGCAACATCATCACTTTCTGAAAATGTTGAAGAATCTCTGAAAAACATTGATAAATTGGATAAAAAAGATGAATTATTAAAAAATGATGGCAAATCAAATACAGAACAAGGTGAACCAAAAGAAGAAAGTAAGAATACTGAGAATTTAAGCAAAGATAACAGCGATGTACTTGTTGCACCTTTATTTCTAGAATCAAAAGCAAAAAGTACTGCAAAATCAACGTTATCCCTAAATATTAATAAAAATGAGAATAATAAAGAAATTAATTTGAAGACCAAATCTGATGAAACAATCTCATTTGTTTCCCAGGATTCAGATTTGAACACTAAAGAAGGTAATAATGCTATTATTGTCCCTAATGAAGAACATGATCAAGAATTAGAGAAAAAGCAAAATATACTACATGTAACACATCATGATACGAAAGAAATAAATGAAATAACAAAATTAGATGATAATTTGAGGGATACTTTAAATGCAAGCGATTCTGCGGAAATACCTCACTTCTTAAATGAGGTACCTGAAACTGAATCTAATTTGAGGTTACCAAAACAACTGCTATATTCTACTGATAAAGATGTACTTTCAGAAAATGTTATGGACATTAATGAATTCCATAACAGAAACTTGGTACAATCAAAAACAAGTAGAAAGGTTGATATTGGTGGGTATTTAACGATCAGTGGTGTCTAATTTTAATTTAAGATTAATCATTATAAAATGTTTAATCGAATTTCAAGTATAATCTTATTTTATGTTTGTATTAAGTAGAAGATGTGATAACAGATGAAGCTGATAATACGAACGATAAAGTCTTAGTAGAAGATAAAAATGACAAAATTAACATCAATGACATTCTACATGAAAGTTCAAATGTAGACCCTTTATTTGTAAAAGAATCAACATTAGAAAATTTACATGAAGTCGAAGGTATAGTATATCATTTATTTTTCTTTTTTTTTGTTTTTTTTGTTTTGTTAACATGTTAATATTACCATGTACTATTTTTATATTAATACCTACTAAATACTCCAGCAGTTTCCACTTCCGATATTTGTATAACTGACAACGTTGAATGTTCTACTGAAGATAATCAAAATAATTTTATAATTGTAAGTATGAAATATATTAGAAATATTACGTCCATAATACGTAACACATTGAATCAAAAATATCACAAATAGACCATCACAATATTTTAATTGATTTTAATAGTTTAACAAAAACAATAATTTTACGGGGAAAAAATGGTCTAGCTGGATAAGGTGGTCAAAAATGCCCTTAAACCAAATTCGATTTCTGACGAGTTATTTAATAGCTTATCAAGAAAAACAATTCTTGCCAAGTTTGAATTTGATATCTCGTCGAGGCGCAATTGATTACAAAATCCCCCCAAAAATTCAGAATAACAGTATCAACAATAAGTATTTAATCATACCATACAATCATTAATTTGCCACACCTTTAATATGAAATCGACATTTTTTAAAATTTTATTGTATTTTTGATTTTTTACAGCTTGGATATTCAATGGAGAAATCTGAAAAAATTCTATTATATGTGTCCCATTAACTGAAATGCCTCTTATTTTTTTTTTTTCAGAATTTTTCATGCATTACAGTGGGAGAAATTGGTCAAAAACATGATTTTTAACTTTTGCCTTTTACTACCCCCCGCGTTGAGATATCAAGTTCAAACTGGGTACAAATTGTTTTTTCTTGGTAAGCTATCGAATGACCCGTCGCAAGTCAAATTTGGTTCAAGGGCACTTTTGACCACCTTATCCGGCTAGACCCTTTTGACGAGTATTTATATGTTGTAATATAGGTATAGTACTTCAACGTATGTTTCAGTGTTGGGTCCAACATTCAAACGTTTCCGAAGAATGAATAAAAAAAGCGGTGTTGATTAGAGAAAGAAAAAAAAAAAGGTCAACATTTAACCCTTTGCAGTCGAAGTAGTTTTAGATACGATTGAGTTTAGATTTCTTCTTCAGTGAAGTTTCCAAAATTTGAAAGTCCTATTTTGGAAACAAAGAATTACAAATGCTTATACTCTATTTACTTTAGTTTTTCCTATTAATTTGCTATATTTTAATATAAATAACAGTTAAATATATCATATTAAAATATTCTAGTTAATTGCACATGTCGCTCCAGAAGCGCCGCTTGAGTGCAAAGGGTTAAATTGTAAAAAAAATAGCAGTGGTTCTTAAAGGTAATGTGCTCCCGTTGAAGATTTTGTCGATTCGAGTCTTTGAAAAGATAATTTTCTTTTAATGGAATTTTTTATTACTGTTTCTTAAAAAGTAAAGTGCTATTTCTGACAGTTTAGTATATGACATAAAAGCAAATAGAACAATAAAATTGACGGCACCATGCACAGCTAATGAAATTAGAACGACTACAGTTATATTTTCGAATTTTATGATTGATTTTTGAAAATGTGCCATACATGTATATTTAACAAGTGCGTCTCGTAGCATTGTTTACTGACAAACACAGGCTAGACTCATATGTGGCCATACATGTTTTATTAGATGTTTATGCTGCTGTGAATTTTATTGTCTCATTTGTTTTTACAACAAACATCATATGCCAGAGTATCAGAAATAGCATTCGATCTATCGAAAAATAAAATCATAACAAAAAAATGTATATTTTTAATCTTAAAAAAGTGACCTTTTTGAGAATCGAACCAACAGAAGTTTTAATCTAAACAAATCTGTTTTAATTATTATTGATATTCTTCGTTACGATTCAGATCGTTTCTACCGTTTCTGTTTCTTTTCTAATCAACGTTGTTTTCTATATTAATTTTTCGGAGACGTTTGAGTATTGGACCCAACATTGAGACATATGTTGAAGTACAACACCTACGCTACAGCATATATGTATAATACTCATCAAAATCCATGTCCCATTTTTCCCGGCCTTATCTTGTGAATGAAATGAAATAATAACATCACAGAGTGGGCATAGACTTTATTATACCATTTCACTCGGGCTCGATGACTCGCGGCCAATCTTTGTCACCGTTATCGGCCAACAACGACAAAGTGTGTCATGATGGGACATTCGGGATAAAATGAGGACAAAACCTAATAGCATAGGCATCGTCTCATGGATGTACAGTACTAACACTGTTAAAATATGTTACCATTCAGTACCCATCATGACGTAGTTAAAATACTAATGTACCTATAACCTGATAAATTTAATTGGAGATGTGATACACGTAAGTGACAGTATAGGGTGTCTCAGAACTTGTGTAAGAATCAGAAATGGCGTGTAGTTGAGACGATTTTGAACAACAATTTCTTTTATAAAAATGTCGAATGGGGCTTCGTTTTTGAATTATTACGGAAAAACACTGATTAATCATAGGGCTCTGAATAAACGGAAATTGTGTAATATCTTTCGTTATTAAAAAAATAGGAAAACTTTTAAAATTGCCTACAGTCAATGCTAAAAATTGGAAACACAATTTAAATCACCCATTTACTTATAAGTTAACCTGCTTTAATGATAATAGACTGCAGTTAATGGGTCATCACAAGTCCTTCAAATCATTGAATAGGATAAATAGAGATAGTTGAAAAGGAAGAGGTCCCACAGGAGTGTTACTACTTGTTTCATCAAACAGACAATCGTGTGGCAAAGTTATTGTTGTGCGACTTGGAGGTACCAGCCATCGATACTTGGGTCTTTCATTGTTGCAACATGTGGTAACATTTAGAGCTGGTAGACAGCGCAACGTTACATTTCTTTGAAAAATGTGGGCACCGTTTTTGTATGAGAGTGATAGAAAAATTCAATACAAAGATATAAAGTTGACGCAAAGCCAACGAAGGGGGGACGAGTATGTTCGTACCATTTTAGCGAAGAACTGTAAACACATAAACAGGGTATTTGCCGCGAACACTATTTTCTACCGTACTGGAAAACCATGAAATCACATTGTTGGCCAAAAGCTCTCTTCTCCAAATCTCAAAAATCCATTGCGATATTATAATAAAATTTAATATATGTATAAGTAAGAGTGATGTGCATTTAGAAAATGTTAAGGCGGATATCTTCGAACTTAAGGGTTCGAAATTCGAGAGTTTTAATCGTCATAAAACATCGTTCCGTTGGCCTTGGTGAGCGAAAGTTTTTCTTTTCCTAATTTTTCCTGGATGCAAGCACCTCCGTCACAAACAAAAAAGGGCATTCGTCCGGTGACCGCTGTTAAATAACGAACTTCGTTGAACATAAACCTCGCGTTGTCTCCGTGCGAGATTTTCAAATACATTCTAATTTACTTAGGATACGTAGAGCCATTCGATATCATTAATGTTTACTCCCACTCCCATAAGTAATGTGCAAAGAATGTTGAACTTATTTTGAACTGCCCTTATTGGTCGTATAAAGAATCGTTAATATAGAAATTGCATGGAAAAATGGGAAGCATATTTAGATAAAAAAGATTTTTCTTTTACATTGTTATTTTACGTGATATGATAATCAACTTCCGTTTTTAAATAGAACTACATATTTTTGTTTAGATTATTTGATAGTATTTTTCAAGACGAATTCATTAACCTTTGATATATACATCCGATTTTAATTGGTTTTTAAGATGTAATTCTTACAAATTTAATCAATTTTGGTAAAAGATTAACACCCAGTATACAGTATACTGTATGTTCCAATGGGTTAAGATTTGGCAAATTAGCTAGCTGTAGAAGCACTAAAATTAGTTTTCAGATAAAGAAGGCTGGTATCATCCTTGTAATACATGAATGGACGTTGTTCTGTTAAAATATGATGCGGTGAAGTCTCTTTATTTCATGTAATTGCTCTTTAATTGAGAATCATTATCCCTACTTAACAAGTTCTTGTTTTCTTAGCTTTTGTTTTCCTCATTGTCATCGTCGTGTCATCAATAATTTTGGCAAAATATTTGAGCGTTTCTTCTGCCTATTCTGTAATTTGTACTCGGCTTCTCCAAGGTATTACAAAATAGAGAAACTTTGCTGAATATATAATGTTATTCAGAATATTTACTAAATTTGATTTCAACTTTCTTTGGAGAAAAGGTACTTTTGATGGTTTTCTTTACACTTTGTGTCAATAAATTTTTAGTTTGACTCTAATAAACCTTTATTTGAAATGTTTTATTGTAAAACTATCAGGATCAGCAAAAATATTGTGATGATCAATACACAGTATACTCCATATAGTGTATTAGTAATAATTTAAATCATTATTCTAGAAAGAAACTCTCCAAAATAATGAAAATATTATAATGGATGGAGTCAAAGTAGAACCCAGTTATTGGTTAATCTTAATATATTTAAGCGTTACCGCAGCAGCAACACTTATATTTTCCTTGGGATATTATTATATTGAGGTATTAAAAATACAATATTTAATAGTATTTCTAATAAAAATATTGTAATTAACAAATACAAATGGTCAACATATAATTCTGCTAATTCCATATTTTGACAGAATACGAGAAGGGATAAACAATTAATATCCAGGGTAAATGAACTTGAAAAAGATTTACTTGTTGCAACAAAAGAATGTAGTGTTCTTCATGAAAATTTAAAAATGACGAAAGAAAAGGTAATCAAATGCGTGTGTGTGTGTACACTTTTTTTTTTTTAATTTATATTCATATAATATGTCATTAAATATATTTCAGTTGACATGTATTGAAGATGAATCATTTGGTTCTAATGAAATGGTACTTTCTTTAAAGGCTGATTTAGAAGTTTTACAGGTAAAATATTAAAATTTATACAAGTTTAGTGCATATACTTATGTAATACATATATAAGCATGTAATATAATATTTTTTACAGAATGTAAAAGCAGAATTGGAAGATCAAGTTGCAATTTTAGAAAAAGATTTAGAAAATGCTACTGAAGCTGGATTAGAATTGGAACGAATGTTGCGGGAAGTTCTTTCATCAAATAACGAAGTTAATCCATTAGCTCAATCAGTTGAAGATTTGCAAACAAGGCTAAATGCACAACAAGCTGCAAATGATTCTTTAACGAATGCTCTCAAGCTTAAAACTCAAGAGGTATGTATATATATATTAAAATTTATATTTTAATGTATCCCTGTTTTTAATACGAAAATATATTTCTAATTGCATTTATTATGTGTATTTATCGCAGCTTGAGTTTGATAAACTCGAGGTTTGTAGTTATATAAATACTTTATGCACAATATTTTATGTGTATTTTTAGAAATTATGTTTTATTATGTATATGTTATGAACATTGTGATTAATCGGGCATTATGAATAATGTCCAGTTATTACGAGCAATTTGGTAAACATCGATTCATTCATTAAATTTACTGGAGATTATGAATAATACCGCATTCCTTGTGAGAAATGTGATAAATATTTATTCATTCATTCATTCAATTGACCTGGAATACTGGTTTTAAATAATGTCTATTAATCACCTTGTGCATAACATACATATGGGGTAATTCATGCAATTGTAACAAGCCCCCCCCCCCCCCTCTCTCTCTCTACCTCCCCCGCCTTTCTCTGGTTGAAATTAGAAGAAAATGTTACTGGAAGAAGACGAATGGCTCTTTGCAAATTGCGTATCCATGATATCTTTTTTCCAATGGATACTTTACTTTCTTTTTACCATACGTCGAATTCTTCAAGTACACATTTTTTCAGTGCACTCTTTTTGTTCTTATATCAGAAACATGTATTTAGATATTCACTTCCTTCACTAAAGACTTTTCTTTACCGACAGTGTCGAATCTTTAACGTATCGACAACCCTGCAAGTAATAATTTAATGATATATTTTTATTTTAACTTTTTTTAAACTAGCCAGGATCTTTATGATATTGTTTTATTACGATGAAATCAAACACGATATAATTTGGGATCATGTTGCATTAGTGTCTGATCCCAGATTATTGACAGATTTCTTGGTGTTTTAATGAGTGTATAGCCCCAAGTTGTGAGGATAAATTCTTTGCTCATATATTCTACAGATCTCTTTCGCTTTTATCGGCTCTTTACCAAAATTATTTTTTTATCATGTTATCCTAATAACCTAGAATAGAGTAACGGGAGGATATCACACGTGGCAAAAAGAAAATATGTTTCTGTTAAAAAAAATAGTGCAGCTTCAAAATGCATACTTAAAGAAATAGTATGAGCAGAATAAAGGCACTAGAAATTGGCCACCTGCTAGTAATCGACTATTTTTATTATTTGGTTTAAAATAATATACGTATATTTAAGTAAAACATTTATTGAATAACAATTTGATATTACACTTTAAAATAATTTTAAATACGATAAAAAGCTTCGATATAAGCATGGAAAATAAATTATTTTTAACTGATTTACATAAGTAAACAATTGCTGTTTTCAAAGTTTATATGAACTTTAAATAGAAATAGCTACCGCAATTTAGCCCTATACGTTTCTTACTGACAAATAGTACTATACTGTTTAACACGTTGAGTGCCACGCGATTTTATAAGGAAATCCCCGTCAGGCCAGTAATGCGAAGCGCGCTACTAACATATTAAAATTTACTCGATATATATTAAGGCATTAATAATAAAATCCCGTATTAAATCAAAATTAAGTGGACTTTAAATAAATTTTTGATAACAACTTAAAACAATGTAATTCTTTTAGTTATATATCATATTTTACACTGTCAGTCACCGGTGACTGACGCGGCCTGAACGGAAAGTTCAGTGTCAGTCACCGGTGACTGACGTGGCACTCAACGTGTTAAGAAGCAGTCAAATCAAAATTTTAATGTTCAATAATTAAAAATAGGTGCGATAATTTACAGTTACTCATCATCAAATTGAACGTACAATATGAACGAATACGAGAAACACATTTGTTACAAAAATGATAAAATAACTTTAATTTTGTTTAAACAAACATTATGTATAAAGATAATGTAAATATTGTAGTTTTAGTTAATTGCTTAAAATTTAGTTAATTAGTGTGCCTATAAATTTTTATTGAACAAAATAGGAAGAGAAAATGTATACATATATAATTATGTCATTTTTTTTTATGATATCTTTATTCCATTGGCCTTTTAATTATTAACTCCGAATAATAGTTGCTTGTTTTTAATTTTTTAAACAAAAATTGCGAGTGTTCAGTTTTGAAAATGGTTTGTTCTTTTATTGTAGTATAATGTTTTTTGTAACGTATTAATTCTTTGGACTTGCTCGAATAAAATGATGAATAAATTTTTATTATATTACAGATACTTAAATAACTAAATAACGATCGAAGTGAAATGAACATTCAATACACACCAACTGTTGGTAATATTTTTAAATTTGTTTTAGAGAATATAGAATTACTATATAAATTATTACAAAACTACAATCGTCATCGTGTGTACAACTAAAGTATATGTTATGCTTCTGTTGAGAAAACAAAAGATAAAATAACGCTGTGGCTACCGTAATTCTCAATGTGGATGATCATTTTGCTTGCCATGCAATGCATGCTTTGCGAATCTGTTGCTGCGTCTTATGCTAACTTGTTGGATTTAACTTGTGAAGACAAAACATGATTTTCTACTTTTCTCCAATGTTTTCCATAACAGATATGTTTCTCAAATTCTTAATTTTTAAAATAAATAAAAATATGTCAGTAAGGGTTCGCGTGTTTTGAATGTTCGTTTTACTTAAATCGATATTTAAAGGTTTCAAAAATATCTATAATGTGATACAAATTTGTCAGCCTATTCAGGAGATTTCACGTAATTGTTTTGTGCATAAAACATTTTCAAAGTTATTAAATCGGTCGAGTTTCAGAGTTGTGCGGTCAATTGTTAACGATTCGCACTTTTATTTCTATTTTTAATTTAAGTTTAGTTATAAATGGCCGACTACTAATGCTTTCACCTTACACCGTTCCTTAACAGTTTTATTTAACTTCAACTAAGAAAAAAAAGCATGGCTTGCTGCAGTTGCGTGAATTGCTCTGAATGTATGTCACCCAATGCTAAATGTTTTACAGAATGAGACCTTATCAACAAAGCTTGAATCTCTTAAAAAAGAATACGAAGAACTTGAAGTTGAACTCGCTCGAATTACAGACAATTTGAAACTCGAGCAGAATAGTAAGAACAGTCTCGAACAGACGTTGAATGATAAGGTACAGCAATTAGAAATGCAAATTAAGGAAGTAAGTATACAATAGATGTGCAACTGATGGTATGATAAACGGAATATTACCTTTTATACATATGTACTTATTCTTTTTACAGATTTCTACTGAAAAAACAACCTTACAAAAAAAGTTAAAAAGTAAAGAAGCAGAAACAAAGGATTTATTGGAAGTTGTTAATCGATTGAATTCCAATAATTTGGATTTAGATAAATTATATGATGTATCCCATATTAAAGCAGAAGCAACAACTTTACTCGAAGAAAGAAACGAATTAAAAATACGACTAGTTGAGATTGAAGGAGCACACCATTTGTTGGAAGGTATTTAATGATGGTACTATTTATGTTAATAATAAATAGCTTTACTAGTTGCAGTATTAAACATATTCTTTTTTTCAAATGGCAGAACACATGAAAGTTGTTAAAGAAGAGATAGCTACTTTGAGCGAGCAATGTAAGGTAGCAGAAAAAGAAAAGAAAGATGCAGAAACGCGACTTGAAGTTCTAACAAAATTTTTTGAAGAGAAAGAAGCCCAGAGACAAAAGTATTACAAACTTAATGGAAATACTACAAATTAACTCATGTGATTTAACAAATAATTTTTCATATATTATTATAGGGAGGAAGCTATTTGGTTGCAACAGCAAGGTGAAGTTGTATCCACTGTAGAAAGAATACAAACGATGCAAAACGAAATACAAAATTATAAGTAAATGTTAATACTATTATAAAAAATATTTTTAAAGTGTAACAATTATTTACATAGTGCTTGTAACTGATATTCATACTTATGTTTTAGACAACAGATAGAAATGTTAAAACGAGAAGTGCTAGATCAAGAAAGAGAATACAAAAACCAGATTTCTGTCCTTGAAACAAAGGCACATGAACAATGGGTATGAAATTACAATGCTAATTACAGTACTATTAATTACAACCTAAATGATTATTAACGTTTCGACCAAATAATTTCTTAAGGTGATAGCTCGTCAAGTTGAACGTCGGTTAGAAGAGTCTAAAGTTGAAGCAGGTCAATTACGTAATCGACTTACACTAATAGAAAAGAATATTAATGATGCAGACTCAGAAGCAAAATTACATCGTAAGTATTTGCTATATTATATGAAGTATCTTTTATTTTAATGTATTTCGTTTTACATTATAGTTATTGAAGTTTTATTTTAATACAGTTGCTATTTCGAGTAGCAATTATATATTGTTTTAGTTTTAGTAAACTACAAAGGTATTTTTAGCTCTTTAAATTATTTATATTGAGTTTTATGAAATATTATTATTTAGTTATCATAATAATAGTAGAAATTATAGTGTAGAAATCTAATAATTCAGTTACTGAACATTAATTCATAATGAAGATTATTAAAAATACTCAGGTCCATCCATCGTTGTTGGTACACATTTAAAACTGAAATGATACTATGTTTGTGGGACAGTGAAGCGTACAAAATGTATTTTCTTAACTTAATTTTCAAACAGGACTAGAAGCAAATGGAGATACAACACCGTCACCTGCTTTATTCATAGGAGCAGAATCATCCAGTTCTCCTCTAATGTTTTCTGGTTCTGCAAGTGTTCCTCCTCCACCACCGCCTTCTTATTTACATTCACTTTTTCCTCCATATTTACCACCTCCGTTACCAAATACATCCGGAGTATCACCGTATGAAGTTAGTCAGCGACCACCACCATTAGGTGGTCGGTTATCTTCGCCTCCACCTATGCCCCTTCATCCTTCTGTTTCCAACAGGTACGACAATGCAGGTTCTCCACCACCACCAATGTCCCCTCATCTACTTCCACCTTTTAATCATAGATCACCGCCACCACCTCCATTTGGTAGCGATATTCACCCACCGCCACCACCCCCTCCTGGTTCAATTTTGCCTCGACCCCTTGGAACGCCGCATTCGTGGGGGGAAGAATCACTGCCACCTCCACGCAATTCTGGTTTTCATCCGTCACGAGAACGAGTACGAAATCACAAAGGTTTGTGTACAAAATGACAAGCAACAACAAGCACTGGTACCATCCGTTAACTCAACGATTTTACTACTACCAAATGTCTTTCACCTTTTCTCTTTTCTCTTTTTTTTCCGACTTCATTATTTTCCATTCCTTTTTGTTATTATGCATGCAAGGACGCAAGCGATTCTCTAAAGTGAGACAGTTTTGGAGTACTATGGAAGGAAATAATTGCAAATAAATGCAATACGACAGGTTAAATAGTTCGAATTTGATTTTGCTTTGCTACTAATCAAGGAACGCTATTTTGTTACCTATGTGAATTTAGTACCTAACTTATATGTATAAAGAAAGGGTATAGCAGGATGAAATGGTCAAAAGTGCCCTTGAACCGATTTTGACTCACAATACAACTCATTCGATAGTGTTACCAAAAGAAAACAATAACACACCAAGTTTTAGCTCTCTACCTCAACCAGGAGGGTAGTTACGGGATAAATGCAAATTATCGAGGTATGCCCAATTTTTCCTATTTAATTGCATGCAAAAAATCTGAAACAATTCTATAATATTTGCGGTACGGTAATGTATGTTAGAGAATTCTTTCAGATTTTGTCGTCGAAAACCCTAGGTGTGAAAAATCAAAAACTGAAAAAAATGTGGAAAAATGCATATTTCATATAGAAGTTTTCAAATGACTGTTTTTTCCTTTTGAGAGTAGTTGTGTATTGACATAACTAATATCCTCAATTTTTTTCAGATTTTTTGGTAAGGTGCGCCGTAGTTAAAAAAATCAGAAACCAAGTTTTTGAAGACGTTTCGAGCAAAAAATATGATAAATACTTGAAATCTTTACATTTCCTTTGTATACTTAGCGTGTCGTATGATTCTTGATAATTGAGAATTGGAAGAAGCAACATACAGTCAAAAATAATTAAGTTTTTAATTAATAAAGCAAAACTTATATCCTTATATTCAGAAGTATTAAATAGTTTCTCAAAAATGGCGCTAGTGAAGCGAATAAGGTATCAGGCTGCGGAAAGTCCACATACTTTTCTTTGACGTAAGTTCGCGCCCGACTAGAATCCGAATTCTCTCTCTCTCTCTTTTTTTACAAAATACACGATAATAAATAGTATTTGCTATAAATTATTTAAAATACATAGAATTATTTTTTCTTAATATATTCCTTCTCAATAATGTTGGAATACGCTTTACTTCTTCGATTCTATAATACAATTACGTTCTATTCTAGCGTCACGAATATTGTTTAACATTTTATATATTGCAGAAATATATAAAATCATATAGATTTATAATTATCGTGTTCGTTTTTTACCCAGGAATTATCAAGAAAAAGTAGTCATTTGAAAACTTCTGTATGAAATATGCATTTTTCCACATTTTTTTCAGTTTTTGATTTTTCACACCTAGGGTTTTCGACGAAAAAATCTGAAAAAATTCTCTAACACACATTACTATGCCTCAAATATTATAGAATTTTTTTCAGATTTTTTGCATGCAATTAAATAGGAAAAATCGGACAAACCTCGATAATTCGAATTTTCCCCCTAACTACCCTCCTGATTGAGGTAGAGGGCTGAAACTTGATAGATTATATTTTCTTTTGGTATGCTATCGAATGGTGCATTGTCAGCCAAAATCGGTTCAAGGGCACTTTTGACCATTTTATCTTGCTATACCTTTTGTTCATACTGTGTTTAATTATACAGTGTATATTAAAAGGGATGACAATTATTAGAGGTTAAGAAATTAAGATACAACAATATTTTAGATCCTATCTGATTAAGCATTCTTTATACCCCTTTATATCATTTCTAGTTCCGTTTCTGTCCTCACAAGGATAAAAACATGGAATATTAATCACTCGTGTATTTACCATATGCAGAAATATCTTCAAAAATAACGAAGTTTGTTTAAAAGGGTATAAAATGAAAGAAAAAATGATCAAAACGGATACGTTACTTAAGTGAATATAATTTTTGGTAGATTGCTGTATCTTAAAGTGGGATATGAATGATTTTTTTTATTCATGATAATTTTCATCTTTTTACAAACCACGAACAAATTTTTTTTATAAAAGTCAAATGCTAAATTCGCATAAATTGTTGTATTTAGTTTAATACTTTAATATGCATATAAAATATTGAAATTAAATAAAAGATTAAGAAATCGTTCCAAATGGGACTTTATAATTTACATTTTGTATTGGAAAATAGAATGAATATAGCTATTGCTGCAATAGAACATAAAATATAACATGGAACCAAAATTTGATTTCAATATTTTACTACTAATGTGTATTTAAACTTCTTGACATATAATTTGCACTTTTCACATTTTTATCATAATCCTTAGAAATATTTATAAGGTATAACATGTTATTTACAGTTAATTTATATTTTCAGGTTCCTTACATTCTTCTGGAGAGTCTTTGGATAAGACGCGTCATAATAAACTTTGAATCTTTTATGTTATTATAAAACATCTTCATACATATATTAAATTTGTCAGTATAATAATAAGATACTCATAAAAAGAACTTCGGAAAATAGTGATGAAAAATATGTTTATACTAATAGAAAACCAGTCGTACATTTTGAAATACAGTAGTGTCTTGTAAGTTGACTGGATTTTTGCCATTTAAGTTTGCTATCTTCACCAGTTCTTGGAACTTGCTTCATGAAGCAAGCCTCTGGTTTATTAAAAATGTGGAAAATAAACAAAGGTGTAATGTCTCTGTGCTCAGACATCATTCAATACCACTTTTTGTCTGCTGTTCCTCGCTTGTACAACTGAGAAGAAACATTATATTTAAAGTTTTCTGGAATAAAACTGTCTTTCGATAATAGTTGATCACATATAGTTTTAAGATGCAGCCAACTGACAAGAAAATACTATAATATTTTTGAAATGTGATAGGCACATATTTAGTTTGCTACAAGGAATGCACCTGTCGATTATCGTCGCTATTATATTAAGAAGAACAAGATGAAATTGTACATATACGTTTAATTATTTATCAATATATTGACACATAGAATAGATTGTAAAAAATGTTTCTTTACAAAGTTATGTATAATTTGTTCAAATTCAAAATTTATGTGTATTCGTAAATAATTTAGTCCAGAAATCAATTGTAATACGAATTTAGATTAAATGCAATTGTTATAATAAGGTTTTAAAATATTGAAATATATCATAATTTATTATTATGTTCTATTGTACTATTCATTACTACATGTTCTTTTTATCGATATACAATATATCGATAAAAAAAGTTTTCTAATTTTTGAATAGAAACGAAAAACTCTTTCTGAACATAATTAAAAACTGTTACTTATACACGAAGGAATCACGTAGTTCAATAAAATACCTCTTGGACCTCATCAATGCTCACTTGCTCATACGATACAACATAATATGTACATATGTAATAAAACAAATTTATAAAATACTAGCCAAATTATGTAGATAAATGAATACAATTTTCATGATTACTTGAGTACTATATATACAATATTCTTTAGCGATAACTAGAAGATCATGTTTTTTAAATTATATCACTTTATGCGTAAGGATGCGATATATTTATTAGAAATTGCACAAAAATTGAAAATTATACATTTATTACCCATAGCTCCTTTTTACAGTTTATAAACATCAATGCAGCATTAATCTACATTGAAATGTTCTTTAACCATTAATACTTACAGTATTCACAATTCAACAAAGAGGTTGAGGAATGCAATTGAATGTGTTCTATAGTTAGTGAGTCACAGTTTTATAAAAATTCGTCTCTTTTTCATCAATTTATATCACAAATGGATATGAAAAATTAACTACAATGTTGCACAAAGGAATATGAAATATAATGATGTAACTATTTTATGCTAAAAACACTACAAAAAATATAAAGAAAAATATAAGAACTGCAAATATTTTTATCATTAGCCATCTGTTGTTTGTTACGGATTGAAAATATTTTAAAATTTCTGCATGTGCTGCTTCCACATTTAATTCTGTATCTTCTATATTACTATCTATCCTGAAATTTAAATAAATTTCATAAGCAAATTTTATAAACACTTGCACAGTTCACATTAATATAATATTTAGCGTAACATTTATATTTTCTAACAAATTTTAAACTTTTTTCATATTTTTTTATACTTTGCAATAACCAGTAAATAACTCTTACAGATTTTCATACACTCATTACTACTTATTTCTTCTTGGAACATATTTCTTTTTATCGTTCTTCTAACTTTCAATTTAAAAAATGTTCTATACGTTAACTATCAAAATTGTATAAATCATTTTATTGACCTTCTTAAATTAGAATGACCAATATTTTTTACATATAATAAGCCGTGAAACATGTCCGTTTCAGCAGTTCATTTTGCAAAATAATAAACCATTTATAATTTTCATGTCAAAAAAAATGCGTATGAAAAACTAAAAATATATTTAAATTTTTTGCGATGCAAATGAAAAAAAAGTTAAATAGTTATATAGTTTATGTAGTCATATTTTACAAAAAATTTTGAAGTCAGCAAAATGATAACATATAAACCCAGCATAATTTCATATATGTAGATCATAACACATTACAGTTTTTTCAAAGTCGGAAGACATGCTGTCGGATAATTCCACGCCAAATCGATTACTTTTTTTTGGCGATGTCTCCGATTTTGTTCTAAATTGAATATATTGTAGTTCACATGAAATTAGGGGGTATTTAAGTCATCATTTTGCTTGTTTCGAAACCGTTTGAGAAATATAAGCCTTTAAATTTCGTGATTTTTGCCTATTTTCGTGAAAATGGGTTGTACGTTTGAATTTTTATCTCGGAAACTATTTGTTCTATTAACCTACTCTTTTTTTTATTTTAATAGAGAAGGATCACTCTATTAGAGTATATTTTTATTGGATTCGAAACTGCCTTTTATAATATTGAAAATTATAAACAAATTCTTTTTTTGCAAAAATCGCTTCAAGTTCATCATTTTAAAAATCCGAAAAAATTATTTTTGTATTCCTTGAAGTTTTCTCTATAAAATAAGTACATTCCAGGATGGTGTTTTTCCTAATAACGTTGCACAAAAATGTTATATACAGCCGCTACGCACCGTAACAGGTAGACGGGCCGTAGTTCGGCTCGCTATTACTATTATGGTCGGCGCATCAGACCGATATTACCCTATACCTGTTGATACAATGAAGTCGATAAAATTGAGAAGTTTTTACTAATGTCCAAGTACTGCCATTTATATTTGTAGAAAAATATTAACAACCCACATAAAATTATTTTTATATACACATAGAATAAAGTGTTTTTAAAGTATTTTTTACTTTAAATTACATCTTTAACTGAATGTAGTTCATTGTCATGTATTTATTGCATTTGATAATTATTATGATTCATAAAAAAGCTGGATGTTTGTGCTCAAACCTACGACAAAGAAATTTACAGCGGTTCCGTAGCTAGGTACTTTTACCGCTCCATTAACTTCAATGTTAAATAAGTATTAATATTTTAAATGATAAGGGACATATACATTTTCAATAGACTGAATTAATTTAATTCCTTTTAATAAGGTAGATTTTAAAATAACACGATACGCTCACTGCATAAAAAAGATGTAAAAATAGATCACCTTCTTACTTGAAATATCTTGAAACAAAAAATTTGTAATTTTAATAACTACAGTACACACTATACAAAAATTTGAGAAATGTTGAGAATAATAGCTGTCAACATGTTACTACTATAAAGGTAAAAATGTGGTCACTTTCAAACTCTAATGGAAAATCTGTATTTTCCAGCATTTTTTCAGTTCTTTCTTTTCTGCATTTAGTATTTGTAATAAATACACGTTATCATGTACCAGAACTTTTTTCAGGTAATATTGATTCAAAGGTACTTTTGAATTTTGAATTGAAAACTAAAAGTGAAAGTGGAGAATTATTTGCCGATTCATAATTAATATACAAGGATCATTTACTAATTATTGCAAAATAAAATATGTTGAATAGGATTATTAGATATAAAATTATATATATTGTGATAATAATATTCCTACCTTTCCACCATTTCTTCTTGCTCTTTAACCATGTGCGCTAATTGTTGAAAAATGCCTCCAAGTTCAACTATAGTAGATTCTATGCTTTGCATTGTTTCTGCCCTTGATTGAGCATATGCAACCTAATAAATAGATATATTTGCTATTGTTAAAGTATATTCACTTCCAAGTTAAGTTTTGATATACATTAAACAACTTACATTGTCATCTTGAATTCCTTGTTGCAATGTCAATTGTCCCATTGCTGGTTCTAAATCTACAACCGTAGATGAAGGAGAATCCTGTTCTTCGAATAGCAATGAATTTTGTTTTCCAGCAACACTTGGAGGTAACATTGTAGATACAGAACCTTGAGTAAATTGTTGTCTTCTAGTGTGTTCCTCCCTCATATTCTATAGATTTTAACAAAAATATTATTTCTAATTTTACTATATCCTTTTCTTTTTACATACCTCTGAACGCACTTCTAATACACTTTTAAAATGGTTTGACATGTTTGCCAGCTTTGACTGTAAGGTCATTACAATAGAAGATGAATGTGAAGTCATATGGTGACTTTGAAATGCACCATACCCTTCTTTCTGCTTTTTCCCAAGTTCCTGCAGCTTTCCTATCTGATAATTTAAACTTTTTAAGTCTGTTTTTATGATGTTTGTTAATTCATCAATTTCCATTTGTCTATCGTTAAATATAGACTTCCTTTTTGCCACTAAAATAATTAACAAACATATATTATCTGTTTACAATGATAAAAACAGGAACCTCTCATAAATAAAAAATAATAATTTGAAAAAAAATTTAAGTAAAAAGAAAATTGGTAATACATAATGTATTAAGCATGTGATACAGAATGTATTCAAATATTTCATGATATTTGTATTATATTTTATTATATTTAGCATGATCACAACATATATTTCAGTTTTAATCAGTATCATTTAATACAATAAGATGATATTATGTATTTATTATGGTCTTACACAGAGCAAGTTTTTCTAATTTGGTATATGTGCTCGCTATATTTTTTCCAATACTCTTAGCTATCATCATAAAATTTGAGTAGCTTTGCAACTGACGTGCTCGACGAGGATTTTGCAAAACTGCTGTTCTTGTTACAGTTCTGCTTTGCATAGTCCGGATGGCATTAACAAATTCATTAGTCCTGTCGCGCGACGTCATTGTCGCTGATACGTCTGCTTTCTTTTTCTCGTTTTCTGTTAAATTGTACCCCTCACTTTCATAGTTATGCAGCTGACTTATGTTACTGCCCTGCCAAGGACTTTTTGAGGTTGTAATCACGAAACCATGATCTATCTCTGAGCTGATGTGCCGTCTACGTGCTGGCATCGCATTCTTACAATCAGTTTATCTGTATATTCACGTTTTTATAATTTTAAAATCCTAATATATCTATATTATTTAAGTATTAAATATTATTTAACGAATATACTAACAGATTGAAAAAGACACGTCCACATGACAGTTACGTCTTACGGAATTGTTATCCGTTCCTCCACAACGTCAAATATCAAGTTCTGCATTTACTAGAATAAAATAGTACTAGAATTATATTTTTATTTCAATCGTTACGTTCCGTTCATGGATTTCTAGGGATAAAAGGGTACGTTGGTGCCCGTGGAGTGCTGGAACCGCTCTGCTCGGTGAGGCGCGTAAATGAATAAGACGAATAAATACTTTTTTCTTAGCATTTAGAAACCAAAATTATTCTGTTCATTCTTTTTTGCCGAAAATCTTCTTTCGCTCTGTCTTCTCTCCCTCCTTCAAGAAGGATCCTGGGTCCACCCTTTGAATCGCCATGATCTAATCGGGGGTTACGCCCGCCTCCGATCATCGATGATTTTCGATCTTCGATTCACTCCCGTGTCAGATGGAAGCGAAAACTGCTTAATCGCGCTCGTACAAGGTATTGCCCTTCTGGAGAAAGTCAACGGGATTGTTGAGTTTCGTCGTGTTTCAAAGATTTCACGAGATTTAACAGAAACAGCTAATTTGATACGGTTTGCAATAATTTCATCTCAACGGATGCTTCCTTGTCTTTCTTAACCTTCAACTTTCTTTCTGCTCGAACATCCGTGTCGAACATTTTAAATAGTACTGATACGCAATGCATTGACACATTCAAATTTCGCTCTTAATTTGGACAGATAGGGTCTCCAAGTTCTATTTTTGCGAATTTAAAGCCGATTTTAATTAACTCGCGCCCACCCCCAGATGTAGCGCTAGTGTCGCTTCTTTACATTAAGTATTGAGCTCATACCATACTTAGTGTAAGTTTATTCTATGCCAAATGCGCCCGCCAGAATACCGGTTAAACAAATGGCGGGAATGGAAGAGATAAATGCGAACATCATAGACAGAATAATACAGAAGCGGTAATTTATAATTATTTTAATAAAATCACTACAGAATTATGAAATATTGCTCAAGTCGGGTTCTATTAACAAAAAAACTATACTGTATCACCGCGTGGTCACATGTATAATAAAGAAAAAATTATTATATACGTTTGTTTTATTTAAATATCAATTTTAATGCACGCGATAAAATTATATGTATCACCATTGTATAATTTTTATTTTAATAACGATCATTATTTAGTGAAATATTAATTTCACTAAAAATTAAATTTCTATGAATTTGATTAATTAAAATCAACTTTTTCAAATGTTTTATAATAATATTGTATTTAAAATTTTCAAATATTTAAAGACAACCATGATAATTATACAAATTTATGTTTATAGATGCCACAAAACATGTGCTGTTATGGGGTGCAATGCCAGAACTAAGCACATGTTTTGCTTTTCAGATCTCAGAAAAAATGATGAAAGGTGCCTGAAATGGATCAGAGTATGTGGCAATGAGGATTTCCTTCAACTTCCACCTAGGAAGCTGAAAAAGAAAGTGGTATGTGTCATTCACTTTGAGAATAACTGCTTTTTTTGGAATAGACTTTCAAGGAATGCAGTTCCGAGCTACAACTATTCAGGTAATAATTGATTACATCATTTTTAGTGCATATGTAACGAATTTTTAATAAAATTTTCTCTGGATTGCGTGGGACTTCAGGACAGCGTGGGTCCTGGAAATACCAACAGATTTGATAGCAATGGGGTGCTTCCTGGATCATCTAGAGGTTAGTATATTATTTGATAAGAATATTCTCTTCCATTTTATTCATTTTCTTAGTTGTAAACTCTAAGTTTAATCAATATTCTGTATTTTTTGTAGTGATGACATATATTATTCAGTTAAGTGATTACCAACCAGCTGCTAGAGAAGGCCTTAAAGGTATTAAATAAATATTTATAAAAATATCTAAATTAGTTTAAAATTATACAACATTGAGATGAAATGTTGAATCTTTTTTACTTTTTATTATTGAGAAATTCTATGTTTACTTGATGTTACCTTTAAGTTGTATACTTTACTATGTACTATATCAGCTAATATGGTACATAAAGGTTTACATTTGCTTTGTAATTACGTTACTTATATATTTTCTCTCCACAGGTAACATCCTCAAAATTATTAAGGATAGTTCAATGGAGGAACGTACAAAGAAGGCTGTATATAATCTGATGGCAATGTTCCTGAAAGCTATCAAGCAATCGAGGCACCGGATGGCAAGAGGGAAGAACCGCATCGAGAATTGATTGAGTATCTCGTGCATGCATAGCGGTGTATGCCAGGTTTTGAAAAACCTGCCAGCACCCCTACACGCGAAGTTCTCGGCCCAGATGCGCAACGCGGGAAAAAATAAATCAGCGCGCCACTTCTCTAAAGAGGAGAAAGTAGTAGCGTTAAGTATATTAAATCAAAGTTCCAAAGCGTATCGATATTTGGCCAAGTTAATTTCTTTTGCCAAGCATCGGAACTTTTCGGAAATTAACATCGCAAATTCCACTAAAAGCTGGAATTTGCGATAATGTGTTTAAGGAACTCAAAGAGCGGTCCGAGTTATTTATCGATGAAAAAAGCAGATACATGATTCTGTTTTTTGACAGAATTAATTTATCACCAACGTACAATACAATTCTTCAATGGATATAATTGAAGGGTTTGTAGATAGTGGTTCTTCATGAAATTTGGATGTCGTAAATCATGCTACAGTGTGAATACTGAAAGGCATACATGGTGTGCGACTTTGGAAACAACCTATTCATTTTGTAAAGGTTCAAGCTCTGTTGAAAACCTTATTCGTACGTTTAACGAAGTAGTTCGCCGTGTATGTCAGGCCAGTATTTTAATGGGAGCAACAGTTTATGACCAAGGAAGCACAAATTGCAAAACTATTCAAAGCTTAATAGACTCCTCGAAAAGAAATGCCTTTCAGGAATCCAATACACTGCGGCATGATGTTATTGTCATCGATAATAATATAATTGTGCCGCTGTTTGATCCATCGCACTTATTAAAATGTGTCCGGAACAATTTGTTAACAAAGGACTTGAGATACAATTTGGAAGATTTATATTTCATTGATAGCAGTAATGTTTCTTGTCAGAACCGACAAAAACTTACTGTTAAACATGTTATTCCCAATCAAATTTCTAAAATGAAAGTGAAATATTGCGCTTAACTGTTTAGTCGAACAGTTGGATCCGTGATGACACTTATGAGCCATGACAAAGTAAGGGTGTGTGGTACGCGTGAAATGTCGGAAGAAGGAATTGACACTGCTCGGTTCATTCATTTTATGAATGATATTTTCGACAGTGTTAATAATAGTGTTGCAACTTCGACGAAAGCCACAGATATGATTGTAACAGATTTTTGGAATGTAGGAATTTCAGTTTTTCGTAGTATGAGTTTCATACAAAGGAAGCCTGCGGATAAGAAGCATCCAAAGGTACTGCACAATTGGATTAAGACTCTTCTAAATTAAACATTTTTAAAATTGTATCTTTGCGATCTTAGATTTTCAGTATTTACTACACGTAATTTTAATTGGTATGTATGGATACCAATTACGAATCTGAAGAATCCGCAGGGTTTCTATTTAATTTAAAAAAATATATTTCAGTTGCCCTTCGTACATCGACGGATTAAACTTATTTAATTCCCCTAAATTACAATGTTTCAAGTGCACCTGAATCAACTTTTCAGACTGCCATACAATACGTATCGCGAATTATTATATGTAGAAAAACGTGATATTTGTAAATTTTGTTTAGCAATATTTTATGAAACAGATGATTTCATAGAATATTCGTAGATAGTGGGTGTAAATTTTTAATATCTACAATCGTATCTGTGTGCTATGGTAATATTTCGAATATGGCCCACATTCCGGGTCTTGTTACGACTCTGAAATTACAAATTGCGGAGTATATGAAATTTGATTTCATATGTTCCGAACACGGGAACGAAATGACAACATATATCATACGTAACTGTATCATATATGTTGTCGAAAATTATGTAAGAGTAGTGAATTGCGTTATAAATGGATCCGAACAGAGAGAGAATGGACTCGGATCAACTTCTAACGCGTGCTATTCATTTTAGAATATAATATAATGTTAATCATGTAATCAGGACTGGATTTATGTTTTTGGTCCATAATTATTAACTTTAAATTTCTTCTGTACTTTTTTTCTATAATTTTTCATATTTTATATCTTAGATTCGTGCGATTTTTACTTTATTTTATTTTTCCAATAATAAATCTAGTCGTGTATGAAAGATACTTATGTACAATGTTTAGAATGTATCTGTCTATGCATATGAGTTTGTGTATGCGTGTCTCAATGTAATGTATGTATGTATGTATATAGGGATGCATATGAGAGAGAGTGTGTGTGTGTGTGTTTTTAATGAAACGTATACATGTATGAATGCATATGTAAGTAACGTAAATGTATATATGCATAAATTATAAATACCTAATGTCTGTGAGAAAAAGTTTAGACTATTTTTATATGATATTTTAAATATTGTATTTTTTTAAATTAATATCAATTGTATAAATTTGATTCTACATATAAGCAGTACCTTTTTTCCCTTTAATTATCTTTTTATTCAGCTTTATTTTAAAGCGGGTATAAATGATGTATCTCATCGATTATATGATATGTGTGTTGGTAACCACACTAACGCTGCATCTGGGGGTGGACGCGAATTAAAATCAGCTTCACCACGAAATATGGTAGCTTGAAGGCCCTGGCTTCAACGTGAAACAGCCCAAACATTACCATACGCAGTATCATGTCTTTATATTCAAATTAAGAGCGAAATTCAATAAACGCAGTAACCTATGTAAACGCAGTAACCTATGAGAAGAAAAGAAATAGAAAATGAAATTATCTGAAAATCGTTGCTGAAATTAGATAACCAATAAAGATATTATTACTAACCGATAAAACACTCATCCTTTGTGTAGTAAGAACCAATGATTGCAGCAACTCGTTCTGTTATTAGCTGCCGCCATATGTAGAAAATAGATTTTACTCAGGACAATGAAAAAAGTCTTTCCACAGGAATGAATTCGACACTTATCGATTATTTTGGCAAAAAATCAAATTTCAAACCAAACTTCCATTTTTTTCACTATCAGCTAAAAATATTTGGCGTTGAAACGAAAATTATAATACCTACTCGTTTTTAATTAAAATTATTGAGAATCATTATTTACTATTGATTAGAAGTTATTGATATATTGTACAGGGTAGATCATTTAAATGGGAACGTCTAAAAATATCTTTCGTGTTTACGGTCCTATGAAAAAACTTTTCAGGATAAAAGAATAGCGAAATAAACCAGTGGATTCAAAATATTATACATAATTTTTTACTTAAATCATGAATAATTATAGAATATTGTTCATTTTAAATACAATATATGGTTTTGCGTTCATCATACCTAATAACCTCGTGTGTGTATTTACCGTACAAAATGTTAAACAATGTGTGTGACGAAAGAATAGAACGTAATTGAATTGTAGAATCGGAGAACATTATTTACAGCGAATATATTATGAAAAAATAATCTTATATTTTTTAAATAATTTTTACCGAATACTATTTACTATCGTGTATTCTGTAAAAAAAAAGAAAAAAGAGAAGAAAAAAGATAGTAGAGAAGTCGGACCCTTGAAGGGCGCGAACCTACGGCAAAAAAAAGTACGTAGAGTTTCCTCAGGCCGATACCTTAGTCCCTGCGCTATCGCTGCTGTTGAAAAAGTAGCTAATACTTTAGAAGATAAGGAATATAAGGATATGAGTTTTGTTTAATTAATTAAAATCTTCGTTATTTTTAACTGTATCTTGCTCCTTCCAATTCACAATTATCAAGAATCATATGATACACTAACTATATAAAGGAAATGTAAAGATTTCAAGTATTTATCATCTTTTTGCCCGAAAAGTCGCCAGAAACTCGGTTTTTGATTATTTTAACTACGGCGCACCCTGCCAAAAAATCTGAAAAAAATTGAGGACATTAGTTATGTCAATACACAACTACTGTTAAAAGAAAAAAATAGAGAGTTAATAACTTCTATATGAAATATGCATTTTTCCGGTTTTTTTTTCAGTTTTTGATTTTTTACGCTTAGTGTTTTCAACGAAAAAATCTGAAAAAATTCCCTAACATGCATTACCATGCCCCAAATATTATAGAATTTTTTCAGATTTTTTAGATGCAATTAAATAGGAAAAATCGGGCAAAAACCGAAAATCAGATTTTACCCCATAACTACCCTCCTGGTTGAGGTACAGGGTTGAAACTTGGTGTGTTATGTTTTCTTTTGATACGCTATCGAATGGTGCATTGTCAGCCAAAATCGGTTCAAGGGCACTTTTGACCATTTTATCCTGCTATGCCCTTTTCTCCAGACTCCGATATTTTATTCGCTTCGCTAACGCCAACGTTGAATAAGCGTTTAATACTTCAGAATATAAGGACATAGATATTGTTTAATTAATTATATAAATCTAATTCCTTTTAAAAATCATACGACACACTAACTGTATAAACGAAATGGAAAAATTTCAAGTATTTATCTTATTCTTTACTCGAAACGCCTTCAGAAAATTGGTTTTTAATTTTGTTGAACTTCGGCGCACCCTACCGAAAAATTTGAAAAAAATTGAGGATATTAGTTATGTCAATACATAACTGCTCTCGAAAGGAAAAAAAAGTCAGTTGAAAACTTCTATATGAAATATGCATTTTTCTACATTTCTTTCAGTTTTTCATTTTTCACACTTATAGCATTTTCGACGAAAGAATTTAAATAATTCCCTAACATACATTACTGTGCCTCCGATATCATAGAATTATTTCATGTAAGATTTTTCATAGAAATTTGCATGTAATTAAATAGAAAAAGCAGGGCAAACATCGATAATTGGGATTTACCCTCTAACCACCCTCCTGGTTGAGGTAGAAGGCTGAAACTTGGTGTTATATTTTCTTTTGGTACGTTATCGAATGGTGTATTGCTAGTCAAAATCGGTTTAAGGGCACTTTTGACCACTTTATCCTGTTATATTCGTTTCGCTCCATACGTTAACACACGATCTCTGCTTTTCTGCTTCTCTTAGCCATTGAGGGTTGTCAACTGGACAGACATACTTATTGTCCAAATTTACTTGTCCGTGATTCGTAAAAGAAGCCTCATCCGTAAAAAGAACTTTATGGAAAAAAATTGTTTTCTATCAACACTCTCAATGATGCGTATCATAACATAAACATACACTGTTTACCGTTGACAACCCATTGACAGACATGAAAGACACAAGGAACGTATTATTAAGACATGTGCTATTTCGAACATTTATTATGATTTGTAAAGCAATATATGTTAACCACGTCGTAAAAAATTCATAATTACGTAAAACACGTAAATTTTAAACTATTACATTTTTCTCGCTCTAACATGTTTGTTTTTGCTCAAAGTTATGTCAAGATCAAAAGATGATATCCATCGAATTTAGTTTTTTATTATTTATCATGCTATCATAAAAAGAGTATACTGTTCCATTAAAAAAAATACCGATGAAATCTCATTGAAAAAATGACCTGAAAAAATGTTTCGTTTATCATTACATTTGCCTCGTAAAATAGCGTGTAACTTTGTCCTGAAGAGTTTTTTCATTTTAACTATTGTTCTATTCAACTGATCCACGCTGTAAAAGATATTCTGTATTTAAATACATTTAACCTTTATAAAATGTCTATATGTATGTATATACATACATATATGTACGTACAAATGATTTTTCTAAATATATTTTATAATGGATAAATATATCTAAATATATTTGCTATTGGTAATTAAGTATATATGTAGAACGGGTACCACCTCAGTGATTTCAATGAAACTGAAATATATTATAATATTGAACGTTTGTACAACTTTTTCCTACATATGTCATTGTCGCTTAGTTTTAGTTTCCAAGATGTTTGCAAAAAATTGGTAATACACTACATTGAATTTTTCCTATGTGTGAACTTCCGTGGCAATACGTATACGTTAATCGGTTAACGTAATGCGACTGGTTTTCTGTTTTTATAAAAACATTACACCGATCGTCAAATAATATGTCGAATTAACTTTTTATAAAGGCATCTTATAATAATATCGAGATTGGAAATACGAGCTTTTAAATAAGAGTTAATTCAAAGATTATCTTAAAAAATTTGTTTTGAACGTACCAATTCATGCGTTGGCGGCTGGGAGAAATTAAACTAAAAAACATGGTGCTGTACATACATACCTACATAGAAAGGTAGATGAGATCGGTTTGGTTCGATTTTTGGTTCCAAAATAGTTGCATTTCATCAATTTTTTAAACAAAAATTGCAAATGTTCAATGAAAAAGATGTTTCATGCTTTTTATTATAACATCTATTCAAAGTCCGTTTTGTCATGAATTAATTCTGTGGACTCTTTCAAATTTTGATTTCATTATAGATATTTAAGGGGGCAGACCAGTCTAAATGCAAGGGTTTGGTAAATTAATTATTAAAGCAAAACTACTCAACACACAAAATTGAAAATTTAATGATGTTTTAACAACATTCCCAGTTGTAAATTCCGCTACTCATAAAGTGCGTGGGTGTTCATGGGGAGGGGGTCTTGTTCTCAAACGGGAAAACACAGGCCTTTATGGTGACCCTTCTAATGTCTCTTCCGGTGGTCGTAGAACATTGAAAGTATGAACCTTCGGATCACATGTCGCTATCGTCCCTACCACGGACGTGGGAATCCCTATCAATTTGAAGCGACCAGAATCTTTTTAATATGAAAATTCACCCCGAAAAACAGATTTCGATTTTTAAAAATTTGGAATCGTCCTTTATAATTTTTTTTATAGTAACGACCGTTCCAGTTCTAACACAAGACCCCCCTCCCCATGAACATCCAAGTACTTTATGAGTAGCGAAATTTAAAGCTTGGAATGTTGTTAAAACATCATTAAATTTTCAATTTCGTGTATTCAGCGGTTTTTTAAAATAATTAAATTACCAAACCCTTGCATTTAGAATGGTCTGCCCCCTTAAATACCTTGAAATAACCATCGAAACGAAATGGATACCCAGAACATGTTAACATTTGTTAACATTTTTCAGTTAATTTAGAAACTAAGAACCTAAGAGTAAATCATAGTATACGATAAGTGAAAGTTTCCATTTAAAAAAAAATATAGAAGAAAGGTACTATGTCGTGTTCTTTCTTCAAAATTTGTTCCCAACAGTTTGATAGAATTGCTAAACGGCAAGCAAGATATTCGTCAGCATGGAGAACTGTGGTGGTCACCATACCGTGCCATCACGTATTTTGTTTTCAATACAGATGCATAATATGTATAAATTACAATTTGTTATTAACTAATACTGACAACATGGTTAGAGATTACTTAATCAGAAACCAATTTACTTTACTTTCTTTGTATGATAAGAAAATCTTTATTACTTTATTATAAATTTTTTAAAATGAATTTTATACATTTTTATAATACAGTTATATACACATATGCACAAAATATTATTTTGTTATATGTACATATATGTGTGTGTATGAGCGCCAGCGTGTGTGATAGTTTTTTAAAATATACGCAATAACAAATAAAGATTTTAATTCTAGTATATATTACATTATAAATTTGCTTATAAGCATTTATTTTTAAATAAATAAATAAAATAAATACTTTCCAAAAATAGTAAACTAATAATTGAAAATAAATAAAAAATTTCATTTCTACAGGCAGAAATATAGTGGAATCATCATGAATTATATTTATTGGTACTTCTGAATCAAATTGGAACAATTTATATCCCTATATGCATATTATGTAACAAGCGCGCTAGGTCACGACTCAAATGCGTGACACTCGGTTAGAAGTCGGGGGATACTCAGTTTTAGATTCCCTTTCAAGTTGTTAAAACGGTTGATTGATAAAGAGGATATTCTATTTGCAAGGCAAAAGTTAACTACATTTCTCTTCAGAAACTTGTGTCTGTTGGTACTCACAAAATGACACCAAAACACATAACAACATTATCCCAAAAAGAATTTCACGATTTCATGCAATCCATTGATGTGATTTTGTCAGATTGTGATGGTAAGTAACGATTAATGTTTTTCGTTATCTGTATATTACACTTTCGGTACTAAAATGTTTGATTTTCGAAATAACAGATAATAGACAAATAATTTTATGTAAAATGTGATAAATGACATTGTAATCTTAGTTAACCTTAGGCGTACTATGGAGAGAAACGGAAGTAATACAGAACTCACCTGAGACAGTAAATAAATTTAAACAATTGGGTAAAAAGTTTTTTTATATAACAAACAATAATACCAAAACCAGATCTGAATTTATAGAAAAATGTAAAAATTTTAAATATGATGCAACAATGGTAAATTTCATAAATTAATTTTTTTTCAACTAATAATAAACGTGATGTACATATAGAATATTTCTTTATAATTGTTTTAGGATGAAATAGTGTGCACTTCATTTTTAGCTGCTGTGTATCTTAAAGAAAAAAAATTTAATAAAAAAGCATACGTTGTTGGCAGTGTGGGCATTGCTAAAGAGCTTGAAGCAGAAAATATCAAACATTGTGGTGTTGGAGTATGTTTTATATTTAAATATTTTAGTTTATTACCCACCTAATTTAATATAACCTTACTTATATACTTTTATATATATACTTTTTCTAGCCTGACATCATAGATGGTGATGAGGTGGAACTGGTAAAAGATTTTAATCCAGATCCAGAAGTTGGAGCAGTTATTGTAGGATTTGATAAGTATTTTAGTTATCCTAAGCTTGTAAAAGCTGCTACTTATTTACAAGATCCAAGTGTTCATTTTATAGGAACAAACTGTGACACGGAAAGACCTTCTCCAAATGCTAATAAATTTCCAGGTTAAAGAACTGTTTAATTGGAATTGTTTACAAGATTTTTTTATAAATTTTAAAATATATTTTTGTATGCTTAGGGAATTAAAATGCATGTATATTTTATATTATAGGAACTGGATGTTTCATAAAAACTATAGAGGCAGCATGTAATAGGGCACCAGTGATGCTCGGAAAACCAGAACCTTTTTTAATTGAATATATAACAAAAAAGTATGGTTTAAATCCTGAAAGGACGCTTATGATTGGTGATAAGTAAATATAATCTTATTATGATGCTATACTTTAGATATTAAATTTTGTTAAAAATTTAAAATTAATATAATTCTTTAATTTTAGTTGTAACACTGATATTCTTCTTGGCCAACGTTGTAAGTTTAAAACTCTTCTTGTATTAACAGGCGTTACAACAAAAAGTGAAGTCGAAGCTTTCAATACATCAAATGCAAATTCAAAAAATTTAATAATTCCAGATTATTATGCAAATGAGTTAGGTGATGTACTGAAAATGATTATATCATCTTGATGATTTCAAAAAATAATTTTAGAACATTACAAAACTATTAAAGTTAATTATTTATTATACAGAAACATGATATATATTATTATTTATCATTTTGCAATTATTTACAATGCTTGTTTGTATCTTCAATCCCACAATTTGGTACAATTATTTTGTATTATTCATTTATCATAACATTTGTGATGTTTAAAAATTAACTGATTTATTTTTGTTATTTAATCAATTGAATATCATTATTAAAAGTACGAAAATTTTAATTACAAGTAGAATAGATTGCACAAAGGAATGTAACACTACAATAATATCCTTTGAATATCCTTTGACTGTGGAGAACAATTGGGAGGGAAAGAAATGTACCTATTATATGACGTTCAGATAGCAATAATCTTGATTAATATGAATAAACTATTCAAATTTTTTACTTTTTATTATTTGTTACCTATATTTATAAAACAAGTAGTATGCAAACTTAAAATATTCGGTACAAAATAATAGGTGCTAATTGTATTCAATAAAAAATATAGACTGGGTACTTTCAGATTGTTTGTTATTAATAAACAATTAGTACCGGGCACCTTTTAAGGCTATACGACGTAATCAAAGGTTTAACTACCTAATATACAGGGTGTTCACAGATTAACTAGCCAGCGTTTTTCTCGTAAATGATTGATCTGAGTAAAAAATGTTAGAGGTGATAAAGTGATACTGAATAAAAAGTGATACTGCTTTTTATAAGCAACGTAACTATGTAAAAAACTTTTTCGTATTTGCATTATTTTTTAAGATATTGAGGTGACCTTTAGTTTTTTAAATGGAATGGTATATTTTTTTTTATATCATGTTATGATATAATAATTCATGGTATTTTAACTTGCTACGTCTTTTATTTTTATCGCACTCGTAATAAATCCGCACCATATCTATCTTCTCTTCTCTTGAATAACGATACATTGTACAGCACGTCAGCAAACGCTCTGTGAAATAATCCTCGAATAATTCTGCACACCTTGTAATAGAAGTAAACACTAACACAGATCTAATCATAACATAAAACCACCAAAAGTGTGTCCTAGCTAATGGAAGCCACATTGAACATGAAATGTAAACATATCAACGAGAAATAACGGTAGGTACAGTAATACGAAATATTCGAATTATTTCTTTTGTTTTTGACCTTGAGTGGGTCCGAAGGTCATAACATGATACATCGTTGAATTCGTTTCGATATGCGCTTTCATATGATATAAAAAAAATATACCATTCCATTTAAAAAACTAAAGGTCACCTCAATATCTTAAAAAATAATGCAAATACGAAAAAGTTTTTTACATAGTTACGTTGCTTATAAAAAGCAGTATCACTTTTTCCTCTTCCATTTTCTGCTCAGATCAATCATTTACGAGAAAAACGCTGGCTAGTTAATCTGTGAACACCCTGTATATAAATATAATTGAATTTCATTATTTAGCACAAAATGATACAATACAAATGTAATGTTCCAAATAAATTTTATGTTTTTTACTTATAATAGTTGTTATGACTGGACATAAGAAGAACTAACATTTTACCAAAGAGTAATATTTAGGAGTAGAATTATCAGTTAATAATTAATTTTTATGTCTAAATATTTTTGTAACGTAATAATATATAGTTTATGTATAGTTCATGTTAATGATCTGTATGCCAATTATAATATTGTAGATTATTGTCTGATTTAAAGAAGGAGCTATAATTGATGCAGTGGTTTATCTGTATATATATGTAATAATAAAAATAAATATTAAAAGTATCTGTTTATGATATATATTTTTTTACTAAAAATAATGTTAGATACAATCTCAGTTAAAATAAATTATTATAAAATGTGCTGTATTGCTTCTACAAAGTGTGTACTGAATTCTGAAAGATAAGTGCTTTCACATAGTATTACCTCAATAAAATATTGAAATTTGAAAAATAAGTATATTAAACTTTCAATTATTATTAGTAACATGCTGTATTTGAATAGAGTAAGGATTCTCATAATTTATTAAGTTATATCTATATTTAAAAAAAAGAACAGTTTTTAGTAAAATAACCGTAATTATTTAGGGTAAGACTACAGCTTAATTTTTCTAAGCTTGAGGTACCTGCTAAACGTTATTCAATTTTTTTTTAATACGAATATGATTTTGGTTTTTGAGAAAAATGACAAGTTTTCAAATTATTCGTAAAAATCTTTTCTATTAATATATGTATAGAATTTTACCCATTTCCGTGTATTTGTGGTACAGCTACAAATGTAAAACTGTGACGAACGACAAGTTAATAGTTATCGATTGAATGAATACAAGCAATAAGAAGGGTATGGCAGGACCAGATGATTAAAATGACCTTAGAACCGATTTTGACCGACAATACATTGTTCGATAGCACGACGAAAGAAAACAACATACCAGTTTTCAGATCTCTATCTCAATCAGGGAGTAGTTAATTGCACGCAAAAAATCTGAAAAAATTCCACAATATTTTGGGTATGGTAATGTTAGGAAATTTTTTAAGATTTTTCCGTTGAAAATACTAAGTGTTAAAAATTAAAAACTGAAAAATATTCAGAAAAATGCTCAAAAATGCATATTTCATATGGAAGTTTTCAAGTGATCACATTTCCTTTTTAGAGTAGCAATACATATATTAGCATGACCAATATCCTACATTTTTTCACATTTTTTAGTAGGATGCGCTGCTTTAAAAAAATAAAATTAAAAACCGATTTTCTGGAGATAATTTGGACAAAAACTGTGATAAATATTTGTAATTTTTGCTTTTCCGTTATGGAGTGAGTGTACCATATGATTTTTAATAATTGTATATTGAAAAAGTAAAATATAAATAAAAGGAATTAAGTTTATTCCCGTAATTAAACATTGCATGTGTAGGGTGAAAAATTCATCCTGGTTATTGCACTAGGTACCGTTTGAATTAATTCCGAGGAACCACCCGAGTTTAACTGACTTGGAACGGTATTGAATTCTCACTTGTAAAAGGAATCTCTCAAAATATGGGCGTACAATAATTTGTCGTTTGTAAAAATACTTTATTAAAACAGTCAGGATGTGCTCGTGACTGTGGTTGATACAAGAGTGTGCCCTTTTCCAGGCAAGACGCTAGCCGTGAGGACGCCTACGCCACCATGGTCATGTTTAGCCGTTCGACGGCACTTCCCCTCTTGGAAAAACTCAAGTTCTTACGACCAAGACGACTACCTCGCTGAAAACGCACATGGCCTATGCCAGTAGTTCCCATTTCTTCAATTTTTCTACACACTGGTTGAGTTTTTAGTTGGTTTTATTAATAACAATGCGCGCACGCGTGTGTGTGCGTGTGTGTGTGTGTGTGTGGGGGGGGGGGGGGGGGGGTAATTGCAATTTATTTTGACTATCTGTTTTCTCTGACTTGAACTAGACTCAACTTCTTTGCTATCTACTATATAAACTCTGATCTCTAGGCCAAGGGAAGATAATAAACGGTTCCTTTCGATAGCTGAATCGAGACTGCCCCATCGCCGTTGTAGTAACTGATAGTAATTGATATTGTAATTCTTCTCGCAGTGCAGTTATAGTTTTCCTCTAACAGTGAAAGATCTGTTTTTGCATTTAGGCCAGTCAAGCGTATTTAATAGTGTAACACGCGATGGTTCCTTTGATGCGAGCAAGCAGCTCTACAGCTTGTAACATGGTGTTAGATTCCTTTATTATAGTAGAAATCTTACGATAAACACTTATAATTTTAGTCTTGTTGCGATTTCTTGCAACTGTCGCTAAATGCCGAGGGTCGAATGTTGACTGATAAAATGCTGGTCAAATTTTTTTTCTTAAATCCTGGGGGGGGGGGGGAGGGCGACTGAGAGGCTGAGAGCGCCTGCTGCACACTTTCTTGGGGTGAGCCCTGTTGGGATTGCTGGGGTCTGTAACCTTGAGTGGTATCAAGCTAGGGGATGGATTGATCGTTTAGCGAGAGCGAGGGGGTTTTGCTTTTTGAGCCCCCTGGTGAAATTAGATGGCTTATGTTTGGGGGGGAGGGCTATGGTTAATTCCAACTGGAGAAAAATTAGTTGATATTGTGTAAGGCTCCTTGTAGACGGGTTTAAAGTAATGGGAGGCTCCAGGAGAAGGAGATGATGGCAGTGTCGTCTGCGTATAGGGCTAGGGAGGTGTTGTCCGGTTGTGGGATGTTCGCGATGAATAAAGAGAATAGGATCGTGCCAAGAATAGAGCCTTGCGGGACTCCGGCGTTGATAGGGGTGATGTGAGATTTGGAGGTACCTATTTGGACGAAGATTTTTCTGTCATTGATATAGTTTTTTAGGGTGAGAACTAGGTACATAGGGAATTTGAATCGGATAAGTTTAGCAATGAGGCCGTCGTGCCAGACGAAGTCAAATGCTTTTTCGAGGTCAAGAAGAAGCATGGTTGAGTAACGATTGATGTTGAGTTGGTAGGTATGATATTAAGAAACTCGTATGAATTGGTACGTGGTGGAGTGGTGGGTGCGGAAGCCGAACTGGAAATCTGGGATTATATTGTGGTCGTTGGTGTGTTTAAGAATGATTTGTAGTAGGATTTTTTTGAAGATTTTGGAGAGTGTGTGTAGGAGACTGATGGGTTTGTAGCTTATGAGGAGAGATTTGTCTTTGCCAGGTTTAGGGTTAGGAATAACCTTAGCTGTTTTCCAGGCAGAAGGAAAGTATCGATTATTGAGGCAGGCTCTGAATTATCGATTATTGAGGCAGCTTTTGGAGTTGAGTTCTGTAATGAATTTAAATATTTTGGCTGGGGAGAGTGAGGTGTCAATGTCGAGGAGTAGCGACTCATGGTGATTTTCGAAGAGCAAGGCGAAGGTGTGCCGAACAGGGGTTTTCGAGGGGGAAGAGAGTGTGCCGGTGCGTTCATGGATGGTTTGGAAATGTGAGGTGAGAGCGTTGCATTTTTTAGATTCTGTTACGTATGTTTGGGAGCTATCTTGGAGTTTGGGTATAAGAGTTCGAGAGTTAGTGATTTTTTTGTTAATAGGCCAGAAGGTGTGGTTTCGGGTGGAGGCATTGTTGATTTTGTGTTGCATTTTCGCGGCTTTGACGGAAAGGATTTTTCTATTGACCTATTTGGCTAAGGAGTGGTAGAACTGCTTATGGATCGGGTTCTCCGAGCGGCACCATAGGCGTCGGGTTGAGTTTCGTAGGGTTTTGAGTTGGAAGAACTGAGTCAGGGGTGAAGTTTAGTGTGTTGGTCAGGATTTGGGATGAGCATTTATGCTTGCAGAAAAATTAAAAATGAGGATAGATATTTCTTTGAATTGTCGATGTCTTGTCTGGTGTACATAGAGGTGTCGAGTCTGAGGGTCTTAGTTAGGTTCTTGTAAGCGGTTCAGTCCGTATCTAATGCGTATGTGGCCGTTGGAGCTGGATTATTAGAGGTTTGAGAGAAGATGACAGGGAAGTGGTTGGCATTTAAATCTTATCTGGGTTTTTGTGAGGAAGATGTCTATCGTAGATGGAGAGGTGTAGAGAAAATAGTGTGTGTGAGTTGATGGGGTAATTAAGGTGTAAGGAGTGTTGTTTATGTGGGTTTTTAATGTCCCGCCGTTGGTGTTTCTGGAGGGGTTGTCCCAGGAGGGATGTTTGACGTTGAGATCGTCGCCCAGTAGGAAGGGGATGCAGAAGCAGGTGAGTGCGTCGAGCTTGTTGTCATGCAGATTGATATTGGGTAGGCAGTATACTGATATGAAGATGAGGTTACGTTTCGCGAGTTTGATAGCTACAGCTTCAGCGTTGCCTGTGTTGGGAAAGGGGAAAAGTGTGAAGCGGAGGTTTTTCTGCACCAGTATGGTGACCCCGCTGTATCCGGAGTTGTATGGAGGTCCCACCGTATTCGGGGTTGTTTCGGCGGTCTTTTCTAATTATGAAGTAATTTTTTATGTATAGAGTCGAGAAGGATGTGAGTCAGGTTTCTTGTATAGCGGCTGCGGCTATGTGATTTTGGAGTAGGAGGGTCTCTAGTTCGGAAATTTTTGGAGTAATTAGGCACGCGTTCCATATTATGAAGTTATATATGGAAGTGTATTTAGCCATTGAGGAGTTGAGAGAATTCCTGGAGGACTAGGAATTTTTGCCCAAAGGAGGGCATCTTTTTAAGTCGTAGATCTGGTTTAGTTCTGCGATGGCTTATGATAAGACTTTCATGGCAGACATGAGAGCTTGTGCAGAGGAAGAGTCGGAGTTGGAGGGAGAGGAGAAATGTGTTTTTAGGGCTTCAGATATATAGGCGTGATGGGTTTGGGATGCGGGTGACGGGAATTAATGAGATTATGGGGGGGGGGGGGGGGTAAAATTGATGTGAATAGAAGTAGAATTGATGGATCTGGCTTGCTGCTTCTGGAGATGCGCAGAGAATGCTGGGTAGTTTGAATAATTGGCGGTGTGATTGCCTGCACAATTTACGCATTTAAATGACGCTTAAAGGATTTTGACAGGTTTTAATGGGGTGGGGAGGCGTGAGCAAGTTTGAAAATGTTTTTAGTAAAAGCAAGTCGTTCTGCTACGCTCATCTCGTACGTCAACTTCAATGACGAGCGGGTTCATTATTTGACGGATACGGGAAAGGTATTTGATAAAAATGCGCTCGAGTTTTTAACAAACTATAATGAAAAAACGTAATTTTATTAAAATAACGAAAGGATCAAGCGGGATAAGGTGGTCAAAAGTGCCCTTGAACCAAATTCGACTTGCGACGGGTCATTCAATACCTTATCAAGAAAAAACAATTTGTGCCCAGTTTGAACTTGATATCTCCACGTGGAAAGTAGTAAAGGGTAAAAGTTAAAAATCATGTTTTTGGCCAATTTCTCCCACTGTAATGCAGGAAAAATTCTGAAAAAATCAGAGGCATTTCAGTTAATGGAACACCAATAATAGAATTTTTTCAGATTTTTCCATTGAATATCCAAGCTGTAAAAAATCAAAAACATAATAAATGAAGAAAAATGCCGATTTCATATTGAAGGAATTGCGGATCAGTGATCAAATTTTGCGAGTACATACTTATTATTGATACTGTTATTCTGAAATTTTTGGGGATTTTTTAATCAACTGCGCCGTAGAAAAAAATTTTTAAACCGTTTTTTTGATCGTTTTCCGCGTGTCCGCGTAACATATACGGCGAATTTTCATATATTGTTAATAAAATAAGTGTTTTATGCAATGTTCAATGTTTCCCCAAACGTTTAAGCAAAATTAAAATTAAGAAAGTCAAATAAATCAATCGAATTGAAATTGTATTATGCATATTATATGTTAAAGTATAATATATAGATTTATAAACATATAAATATGTAGATATATAGATATATAAACATATAAATATATTAATATATAAATATATAGATATATAAAGAAATAAACATATAAATATATAAATACATAAATATATTAATATATAAATATATAAATATATAAATATATAGATATATAAACATATAAAGATATAAGTATATAGATATGTAATTATATAAATATATAAATTGTAGGGAGAGGAAAGATTGGAGAGATGGATGAATTTGAATTGATTGAGAGATATTATTTTGAACACACACTATATTTAAACTATTGTCAGGATATATTTATATTTACAGGTTGGTTAAAGTAGAGTATAAAAAAAACACCGAAACACATAATAATTCAAGACACGGGATTGTCCATAATATAACCCGATTTACATAATAAAAACCGTAAAACCCATAACATAACATAAGACACATAATACATAAGACATAAGACATAATACATAATCCATAACATAATAACCCGATTTTCCCTCGTGCAGCGTCTTTTATTTTCACTCCTAGGGGTAGGCGTTTCCACATTTTTCGAGATTCTTTTGTCACTCTGCACGTGTCATGCAACACCAGGCATCGGTCTTCGGCCTCGATGTGCGAGAATCTCGAAAAATGTGGCCGTTTCTGCGTATACGTCTCGCGGCTTCTAAGATCCTCGGCCTCGACTGTATCTGCTTCTGCCAAATGAAACGTATTATGTTTCGCGGCTTTTAAGATTTGCCGCTAGCACATCGAACCCGGTAGTGGGGAAGGTGGCGATGAGGTTGGAAACAAAGTTAATTTCGTTTACGATTCATTTTTCAACAGCCTTCTAAACAGGAAAGTTCACCATGATTCGTAGTAACGCAGAGTATTATCACATGTTCTTCGTGTTCGCGCAGTGCAACGGTAACGCAGAGCAGGCTGCTCGGCGTTACCAGGAGGTGCATCCCGGAGACGATCCACCGACTGCCAACTGCTTCCGCAGATTGGCAGGACGGTTATTTTCGAGCGGCTCGTTTGTACCTGCTCATCTCGATGCAGGACGGTCGCGTCGAATTTCCACGACGCGGGCGGACGAGGTGCTCAGACACGTCGAAAGGGATGGCACCGTTAGCATACGCGAGCTCAGCCGTGTATCGGGGTAAGTTGTAAAGTGTCAAATATTTTTGCTGAAAGTGTAAGTGTGTTTATTAACACATTGCTGACCGGCAACTTTTCTGAAAATTTACCTCATGTGCCCGGCTATTGTTTTGAAAGCGGTTGTGGAAGTAAAACAATATGAATAAACTTTAATAAATTTTATTTATTATTCAACTCTTAATATTTCTTTTTCGTACGATAAAAAGTATAACAATCACCTACGTGTAATGGTACACCACAAGTTTTGCAAATATATCGGGTTTCGCTCCGTTTTCCTTTCGAAGAACATACTCTACACGCTCTAGTCGGATTTGTTTTTCTAGCAGTAACTATTTTTTCTAAGACGTGGTCTCTTAGTTGTCCGGAAAGCCTGGAGGGTGGATCTTTAGAAGGAGCTGTTTGAGATCTTCGAGAAGTGTCAGGTGCAGTGCTGCATTCTTTGAAAACCACAGTTATCCATTCTCTGGCTACTTCCAGTAGAAATTTTTTATATCTTATTTTACTTTCTGGCCGATAGGTACAATACACTTTATATGCATTGAACAAGGTGCAGTTTATCAGAAAAAAAGCTAATTTTTTGTACCACTTTACAGTTTTTCGTAAAATACTGCTATTCGCCAAATACTGATCTGCACGATCTACTCCTTTCATATGCTTATTGTACTGCAATATGCATGTAGGTTTGATTGTGTCATCTTTATAATTTTTTTTTCGATTTCCACTTGATTTCATAGAAGCATCATGAATAGTTGATATCATCCGTACTATTCTTTTATCCTTCCAAACAATAAGAACAACTGGTCCCTTTCGTAAAAATGTCATTTCTCCTCTGTGTAGACTTTTAGATTTTTCCAACAGGACTTTTAGTAAGCCACGATTTTCCCGTATGGTACCACACACTAATGTTTTTCTTCTGAACAATAGCTCGGCTGTAGAAACGCTGTTGTAGTAGTTGTCCTGGTATATGTGATGCCAACAATTAAGGTACGGCTCCAATATCGACAATATAGTTTCTTGCAACTTTTTGCCTTGCCCCGAATAGATCTCAAAGTTGCATATATACCCACTCTCACTTTCACAAAGCATTCTGATCAAAATTCCATACTTCGTTATCTTCGCCGGGTTGTACGTTCTAAAGCTGATGCGTCCTCTGAATGGTACCATTGCTTCGTCTAGAGCTAGCTCCTGTTTGGGTATGTATAGGGCCTGATATTTTGGAATGATATAATCTAAAAGCGGTTTAATTTTGGAAAGTCTGTCTTGAGGAACTATACGTTGTGTATTATCATTTAGATGAAAAAATGTGAGAATTTGCTCAAATCGCATTCTGGTCATAGTTGCCCGAAATATTGGTGTTTCAACTAAAGGATCCGTTGACCAATAATCTTTCCAACAAGATTTTCTGGTTTGACCCATCAATATCAGCAATCCAAGAAACTTCTTTATTTCATTGGTGGTCACTTCCGTCCATGGCA